>WOVY01010891.1:0-1464092 GCA_013436015.1 Rhipicephalus annulatus | reverse complement strand
GGCGATGTTTTTGCTTGCTTGTTCCTTTCTTTGTGGCTTCACCCACTAAGGGATTGGCCAAGAAGCCGGTGGTTAATGCAAGTAAATACCTATAGATTTTCTAGTAGATTAGGGGAATATGATTACTGTGTTTGACTGTGAAATTAATTTGGCGCAATGCTAAAAAAAAGGAAAGAACAAGGGGGAGAAAATAATGGCATTTGTGAATATCTGTAAGGATCGTTATATAAAATTTTCCTGAAAGTTGAATCATTGCAGTGTATCAGCTAAATAATAAGTGGTAGGTGTGACTAGTAAAAGTCGGGAGCTGATTGCGACTCAGCAAGGTAATCTTCTTGTTTATATATATGAAATTCGCAGAGAGCCCTGCAGATGTTCCTGTCGCTATGTCCCAATGAAATGGCCCCAAAAGACAAATATTGGGAGTATTAAGTGATATCCCTAATTTTTGAATAAAATTTCGAAGCAGTTTTTTCTTGATTTTTGAATCGGTGACATGTGATAAGAAAATGGTCGATATGTTTCAGGTCGTTACAGCTTGAGCACAGAGGGGATGGCACCAGACCAGACCTGTTTAAGTAGAAATTAAGAGGTGGTACACGGCAACGTAATTTTGTTACCAATACTTCCAATTACGCGTGGGACACCATTATTATTCCATGTTGAATTGCAGGTGCGAGAAATCTGGATTCGGTATAATGGTTTTTGATGAGTCTTCAAGAAGGGAAAGTTTTCTAAACCTCGCTGCTGTTACATAAGCTGTAGGAGGCATGATTGGCACAATCGGAAGATCAAGAGATGTTTCGCGCAAGTTTGTCAGCCATCTCGTTTATAAATATACTACGATGGCCTGGCACCCATATCATTCGCACTAGACGAATGTTTGCTGGGATTAATGATTTAAAAGTCTCTAGTACTGCTGGTGTCGACGACGATGATAAGAATGAACACACGGAATACGAGTCAGTCACTATCACAGCTGTCGAATGAGTCCGCAGGAAGTTACGAATAGCTAGTATAACGGCCGTTAATTCCGCTTCAAATATTGGTGTATAATCTGGGAGGCGTAATGAAAATGACCAGAATAATGAGAGAGAAAAAATACCCACACCTGCCTTCTCGCCACTCATAGATGCATCCGTTGCAATTACTGTATTAGTACCTAATTGAGACAGGTGTTGTTCTAATAAACCAATCAAATATTTAGAGGGCAAGTGTTTTGCGTTCATGGGGAAGATATTGTCAAATTCTATTTGGACTTGGCCGATTGGCTTGACAGGTGGTGTGATCTCGAATATATTAACATTTAAAGTATCTAGAAAGTGTTTGAACAAATAGCACTTGGGGTTTATATACACGGGACCAATGTTCATTGAAGAAGACACCAGGCTCGGCAAAGAATACAAATTGTCGCCTTCTTAAAGTGGATTCAGAAAATTTTAAATAGGTGTTTACTGTTAAAATACGAAATCTGCAAGCAAGGGTGGGTATCCGAGCTTCTTGATACAAAACATTGTTAGCTGTGAATTTTGGCACACCTAAACAACTACGTAGCGCTTCCCGCTCTAAAAGAATGAGGGGGTTTATTTGGTATGCTGGTCCACCAGAGAATAGTACACATCCGAATTCAAGAATCGGACGAACGTACATGCGATAAATCATGATCATCGTATCTCTGCGAAGACCGGAACGGAGGCGGCTAAGCCTACTTATCATTCCAACAGCGCGTGTAGCCTTAATTTTTAATATATTCAATGTGGTCACGCCAGCTCAGTTTTTGGTCGTACAGTACACCCAGATATTTAATACAATTAACCTGGGGTATTATTCCTGATGGTACTGAAGAGAAATAGTAACTGGTGCGTCCAACGGAAAAACTATTAGAGCACTTTTAGTTACGTTCAGGTTCATATGAATTTTCTGAAACCAGGTTTCCAATGTTGCCAAATAACACTGTAAAGTCAAATGTAGTGAATAAATATCGTTGTCAGATGCAAAGAACGCGATATCATCTGCATATACATATACGTGTACCTTATCACTCTGTGGTATTGAACTTAACAAAATGTTAAATAGCACAGGCGATAGAACAGAGCCTTGAGGAACACCTCTCGTTTGGCTATACTTCGGCGTGGAAATACCTCGTTGGAAGCAATAAAATTTTCTGTCTTTTAAAAATTCGTATATCCAATTTGTTATGTACTGCGGGAACGTAAGATCTTTTAGGACATTGATAAGAATAGCATGTTCAACACTGTCATATGCCTTGGCTAAATCAAGGGTTACTAGGGCCGCATATTGTCGTCTGTGCCGAGCAAGCTTTATACGAGCCTCTAAATCAACATGCGCCCACCATATAGAGTAACCTGGTCTAAATCCAATCTGGCACGCACTGAGTATCGCATTATCTGTTATGAACTTCGTAACTCTACTGTAAAGTATTCTTTCTATTAACTTAACTACGTGTGATGTTAAAGCGATTGGCCTAATGTTATCTATCTGCATTCCTAGTCCCTGTTTTTTAAGAAGCGGTATTATTTTTGCAAGTCTCCAGTCAGGAGGTATCCAACTATTTTCAAGTGAATAGTTGACAACGTTAAGAAGGTCTTCAGGAGAGATGTCGAATAATATTTTAACATTTCCGAAGTGACCGCCATCTGGTCCAGGACCTGTGTTTGGCAGAATATGAACGACGTGCGCAAGTTCATCCCTACTTACTTCAATAAAATCATTTCCGAATGACGGTTTTGTACACTTTATTTTGATTTGTGATGTAAAATCTCTTCTCCAATTCTATTGCAATTTCCGTTAATGTATTTTCCAAATCAGTTGGAGAAAGAATAACTGAGTCAATATTACGTGTGCTGTAATAGCTTTACGATTACGGAGAAATCTGAATAGAGCTTTCTTGTTGCCACTCTTGGATAAGTAGGTGTACCGTTTTTCTTCATAATCGTCTTTCGCTAATGAAACTGTTCTCCTAAAGGTAGCTTTAGCAAATAAATAATTTCTCCAATTAGTCGGACATTGGTTGGTGAGGAGTTTTTTCCATGCAGCGTTGCGGCGTCTATAATCTCTGGCGCAATCCGCATTCCACCAGGCAGATATGAATTTTCCCTTTGTTGAAGATATAGTGAACTGTGATTTTTTAATTGTACACTTTAGGGTGGAACAAAGGCTCATAGCTTTCATATTTGTTTCCATATTGGGCAAGGAAGACAGCGTTGACTGCAAGTTCTTTTTAAATTTAGAGTAGTTTACAAAACTTTGCACCTGGCGATCTACCGTCACTAAAGGAATGCTGACTTCAAATACCAGGGGGCAGTGATCACTACTTGTAGCAGTATCAAGAACAGTCCAAGACGATATTGTCACACTTGAGCTGGCAAATGTCAAGTCTAAGACGGACCTCGAATTACATCGAACGAATGTCGGAACTCTGGAGTTCCAACAAATAAGGTTATTCCGGTTAGTCCAGTCCCACAACCGTTTTCCTGATGAATCAGTGCGGAATCCCCATGAAACGTGATGGGAATTGAAGTCTCCCGCAAATAGCATACTGTTTCTGCAAAAACTCGCAGTCACGTCAAGAGCTCTTTCATCTTGTATTCCAGCCGGAAAGTAGTTGTTGACTATAGATAGTGGCGCGCATCCTGGAAAGTGAACTTCCAGAACCATTACTTCATAATCGTGTGATATTTGTTGGTAAACTAAGTGTGCTTTATGGCAAATTTTGGATGAAATGAAAAACATTAATCCTCCACCACGTGAGTCTCGGTCAAGTCGAAAGCACTGATAGTCTTTTAGATAGAAGTTTTGATCAGCAGACAGCCAAGTTTCTTGTAAGATTATGACGTCTGGAGATTGTTGAGAAATTAGGTATAATAAGTCTGTAGTTGCAGAGAGAATTGAACGGCAGTTCCACTGAAGTACTCTAAGGTACCCTATGATGATAAGCAAGCAGTAGCAACTGCTTGATCTAAGATACTATCTTTTAAGAAGTCCGCTTTCGTCATTGGTTCCTTCACACTCTTTTTTGTTTTCGGATGAGAAGAATTATTAAGTTTGCTAGTGGGTGATCTGGTGCGTTTCAAAAGGCGAGCATCCATATCTACATCCCGATTAATTATTGATTCTGAATGAGATATACCTTCCTGCTCAGTTGTGTTAGGACTGGAAAGCATTGCCTCGTTATCGATAGAGACATCTGACTGATGTTCGGCAGGTTTACTAGTTGAGGCACTAGGAGGTTGGATACGCTTAGTTATTCGATCAGATGCACCCGAAATCTGTGAATCCATAATGCTATTGAGTGAGTCGGACAGATTGAGTAAAAATTTTTCTAATACTTTTTCTACGGCCTTTTCTACCATAGCAGAAATGGACTGAGAAAGTGATGCATCCATAGAAAGAGGTGGACGAGCTGCTATACCGGCATAACCCTGATTCCTGCTTTGAATTTCTGCAATTGCTTCTCTACGAGAGCATCGTCTCCTTTCAATGATTTCAATCACCTGAAGTTCTTTTGATCTTGCAGGGCAGTTAGGATCGTCTGCAGCGTGATTTGCCTTGCACAAACAGCATGTCTTATTGTCTGATTGACACTCAGCAGTACTATGACCAGCCCCGTATATGGCCCCGCATATGCGGCATCGAGTCTCCGATCGACAACCTTTAGTACTGTGTCCAAAGCGCCAACATTTAGCACATTGCAGCGGACGGGGAGCCAAAGCTTCGACCTTATAGATAAGCGGCCATGCCTTGATCTCCGAAGGGCGATCTGTTCCAGCGAATGTGGCAATTACAGTTTCAGTGGGAACTTTCTGTTGGTTTTCCTGTTTGGTACAGCGGTAAACAGAAATAACACCTGCTGGGGAAAAGATGTCCAAGACTTCTGCTGGGCTTAGACTTGCGTCTACCCCCCGAACCAATCCTTTGCAGCAAGCTAGATGAGGTGGGATAAAAGAGCTCACCGGATGTGATGCAAAAGTAGTGCACTTTAGAAGGTCTTGGATGCAGGCCTTGTCTGGTGAGCAGCATAGTATCCCCCCGCGTCCAAACTGACGAACCTCTGTTATCAGTAGAGAGTGGGGAGTGATCGCACGAAGTTCCGTTTGGATTGTCTTGGGGTTTTTCATGCGGATGAACCCACCGGTGGTCGGCACCAAAGCGACAGGAACGCTACGGGTTCCATTGCGGAGAAACAACTCCAAAGGAAGATCTTGAGGGGGAACAGAGGCTGACCAGAGGGCAGGCCTCTGGCCCGGAGAAGAAACAGACATGAAATAAGAAGAAGTTACACTTATCAATGCACTAAAACAGTTGCGGAACAAGAGGTAGATCTAATAGAATAAAATAGAAGTAACCGCCGGCTACTTGACCGCAACCCTGAGGATGGAACAAGGAACGCAGCCGCAGGCACCGAATCGATCGCTGCCGTTCTCCGATCGGCCGCTCCAAAGCTTTGTCCAAGAGGACGGCGATGTTGCTTGCAAACGATGCGTTTTCTTCTTCACAGTATAGATATATGAATAGATAGATGGATAGATAGATAGATAGATAGACAGATAGATAGACACGCTCAAAGTCACCGAAGTTCGCTGAAAAATGCTCCGCGTTTAATGCATCACATATGCCCCTTTTGCACTTACCATGGGCTGACGCCTTATAAGGAGGAGTAATGCCGATAAAGGCTGAAACAGAAGTTTTTGAAAAAAATGTTTCTAGAAAACCTCGTTACGTACTTTTCATACCTTTGAAATTCTTTGAAGAAGTGCGCTACAGTTTCTACTAGATTACAATAGTAGCATTGAAGGCAATGGAGAAACACGACCTACGCATTTATAAGTTTAGTGATCGTATTCTGCAATTTAGT
Source organism: Rhipicephalus annulatus (assembly GCA_013436015.1). Lineage (NCBI taxonomy): Eukaryota > Metazoa > Arthropoda > Arachnida > Ixodida > Ixodidae > Rhipicephalus > Rhipicephalus annulatus. Next base: position 1,458,217 of record WOVY01010891.1, on the reverse strand, counting down.
TTATTCTGCGTAAATTCAAATTGCCTTGTGCAACAGCATGTTCTGCCTATAAGTGCACACACAATGTCGGGCGATGCCGTCTCATTGACATTTAGGTATGAGTGGAACGAAAAAAAGTTTATTTCAGTCCTACAGGACGCGCTTCATTGATTTGTGGGGTTTAACGTCCCAAAACCACGATATGATTATGAGAGACGCCGTAGTGGAGGGCTCCGGAAATTTTGACCACCTGGGGTTCTTTAACGTGCACCCAAATCTGAGCACACGGGCCTACAACATTTCCGCCTCCATCGGAAATGCAGCCGCCGCAGCCGGGATTCGAACCCGCGCCCTGCGAGTCAGCAGCCAAGTACCTTAGCCACTAGACCACCGCGGCGGGCTACAGGACGCGCTCAGTGCGTAGCAGGCGTCTCCCACGAAGGGACCGACAGGGCGTACCTGGTGGCTGCTTCGTGGGCCTCCTGGACGGCCCATTGCTCTCAGGAAAAGCTCGTAAATTTGTCTACAGACAAATTTACGAGCTTTTACAAATTTACGAGCTACAGAATTAAACGTAAGAGGCGTGCCCCTCCAAACTGTACTTGGAAAGCCAATTCGCGACCCTTGAAGAGCCCTATAGAGCCACAATAGCCAATGGGGCCATTGAGACGGGGTACTCCATTCAAAATGACCAGGGAGCCTTGTTTATTAGTGTTCCTACCCATGTGAAAATAAATGTAGCTGAGCAGTCTTCATTATCATTGACTGATATGCTCATTTGTGCTTCTTGTACTGTTTTACCTAGCATAATTTCGACGACTTAAGGTAGGCATATTGCAAATTAATTTTTCTGAACTATGAAAGCCGTGTGCAGAGAATGTTGCTTCATTACAATCTTGCTGCTTTCATAATTGAGAATGCGTATTCATAACGAATACGAGACAAGTTCCAAGTGCGAAGCATTTGTTGGCGAACTGTGGGCACATTCACCCTATCTATCTATCTATCTATCTATCTATCTATCTATCTATCTATCTATCTATCTATCTATCTATCTATCTATCTATCTATCTATCTATCTATCTATCTATCTATATCTATCTATCTATCTATCTATCTATCTATCTATCTATCTATCTATCTATCTATCTATCTATCTATTCTATCTATCTATCTATCTATCTATCTATCTATCTATCTATCTATCTATCTATCTAGCTATCTATCTATCTATCTATCTACTATCTATCTATCTATCTATCTATCTATCTATCTATCTATCTATCTATCTATCTATCTATCTATCTATCTATCTTGGTGCTCTCATGGTTTGAGGATTGTGATTATTTGGCCACGACATCAGTAATGTCAATGTTTGTCTTGTACGGTCGCGGGCCATATCCACATACCTTAGGATGCAGTAGGGGCCACTGGTGATTGACAGCTTTACTACCCTGGAACGAGGAGGAGACTTTAGTCATGTAAATGGGACAGCGTTAGGAGAAACTGACGCCTGAAGCGTAGACCCCATGAATGAAAAGAAAGAAATCAGGATCTCCTAAGGAGTCGAACCCAAGCTTCCTGTGTCGCAATCAGGTATTCTACCACAGACCATGCGAGGTCACAGAACAGTTTTGGAAAAATGGTTTATGCAGGCATACGGTCGGCGTGACTTCAATTGCAGTGCTGGCTATCTAATTTTGTAAGAAAGCAATAAACATGGCACATGTCAACCTATGACACAGACCTAATGCCGGGTTGGCATCAATGGTGGTTCCTTTGTTAACTCCACTTTTAAAGCATTCTCATAAACATTACATCTGTATTCCTATAACTAGGCAAGCTGCATATTCAAGTGTTGCTCGACCCCGGGAGAACGTCCTATCGTAAGTTACGTGTGCCATTCAAATCGTCACACCGTAAAGCGCACTTTGTTTCGGTAATACTGACGTCTGTGCTCTACGTGGGTGTTGACGTTGTGTCAGATCAGTTACCCACTATGACAAAGTGAACGTTCCAGGCAAGCTCAGGATGTCCGTACAACCACTTCCCGCAAGTTTGATTCACCTCGAAAGACATGCTTCACAGCGAAACAAATTTAGTATACGCTTCGGCATTGAACGTCACGCAAGCAGTGCAACAGATTAACGGAAGAACAACATTTCAGCCTAAACAGCTGATGCTGGTTGTGTGCACGTAGAAGCGGTGTTGTCGTGAAACTATGAAAGACCATTTGTGACATTTGCATGTTTACTGTACACGCGAATGCGTAGAAAATTTTGACGTGTGCGTCATCATTATCACTAGCATCAGGCTTACTACGTCCACTGCAGGACAAAGGCCTCTCCCATGTTCCGCCAGTCAACTCTGTCCTGTGCTTGCTGCTGTCACTTTATACCAACTAACCTGCCCTAATCTCATCTGCACACTTAACTTTCTGTCTCTTCCTCACCCGCATGCCTTCTCTTGGAATCTAGTCTGCCATCCTTAATGACCAGCGGTTATCTTGCCTTCGCGCTACGTGCGCTGCCCATCACCATTTCTTCTTGAATTTGACTGCGATGTTCTCAACACCCGCTTGTTTCTTGATACACTCTGCTCTCATCTTGTCTCTTAGTATTACACCTGTCATTTTTCGTTCCGTTTATCACTGTGTAGTTTTGAACTTAAAGGGGCCCTGAAACACTTTTTCAAGTAACCATGGAATGAATTCACTAAAAGAGCTTATTGCACCATGAATTCACTGCCACAAAAGCTTTGGAATATGTACAGTGCGAGTGGAGTTACAAAGGTTTTTCGCATGCTGAAATTACATCCTCTTTTCTCTCGTTCCGACAAAAACACTGGAAGCTAAGCTGGGAGGGGTAGCAGAGCCACAGAAAAACCTAACGTGCGCCTCATGAACTTGAGCCCCTTTTTTTTTCTTCAAATGCGCGGCTTTTTTAGTGTGATCGCGCGCATACGCGTGGACAAGTAGCGGACTTCCGCGGCGGTCTTTGTAACGGGCGAGCGCACCATGTTCAGATCAGCCAATGGCCGATAGATGGGCTTACTACGTGTGATGTTGGGCATATTGCTGATTTGCCGAAAGAAGAGGAAGCAATTTTTAGCTGACGTGTTGAATAAATGGGCCTAATGCACAATTTGCTGTACATTTTCGTGAACGAGTCCGTGTCACTGAACTTCCGGTGTCGGCGTCAGCAGCGTTGTTGTGAGAAAAAAAATTTGGGATGGATGCAATGAATAAGAATAATGCCTTCAATACAAAATTGAACCCAGGCCCTCTGTGAGACAGTCTGGTGTTCTAACCCGGAGATGCGGCGAAGTTTCTATTTATTCAGCGCCGGCGGCGCATTAGCCACGCCAGTGCTTGAAACTGCACACACACACACACACACACACACACACACACACACACACACACACACACACACACACACACACACACACACACACACACACACACACGCACACACGCACACGCACACACACACACACACACATTCTTATACAGGCGTGCTGATGCGTGAATCGTGTTATTAACAAATGTAATGCTGCAAAAAGCATTTGCATAGTCATTGCATTGCAGTAGTCATTTCGCGTTGCACAGCTGAAGTATAGAATCGCACCAGGAGTCACACCGTGTGTTGCGCAATGGCTGGGTAGTTCGAAGGGGCCCTGGAACACTTTTTCATGTAGCCATGGAATGTATTCACTAAAAGAGCTTACTGGCTGACGAATTTACCTCTACGAAAATTTTAGAATCCAGCCAGCCCAGCAAAATTACAAAGATTTATCACACGCAGCAATCGCCCTTTTTAGCCTCTCGTCTCGATAAAAGCGCTGGATGCTAATTAGCACGGGTAAGGAAAATGCAGCACGTGCGCTTCCTCACCTTGAGCACTTTTTTTCTTCTTTTTTTTTGGGGGGGGGGGTGAAGCTCATTACGCTATGGGTCACATGCCCCGTGTCGTAGTTGTCGTAGAAGCCAGTTGCATATCCACGGAGTGAATGATAGAATATCCTTGGAGTACATGATAATAAGTGGGGCGAAGCGCCCGTCAGTCCGTCCGTGCTTCTATGCGTCCATCCGTCTGCCTGTCAGTCCGTGCGTCCATCTGTCCGCTTCACCCACTCGTCAACATTGGCCTCTTGGATAGGCTGTGATTTTTGTTTTTGAATAAGCGGCGCAATCGCGTGGACAAGGCGCGGCCTCCCGTGGTGACCCTTGTTACAGCCGAGCTCGCCGTGTTCAAATCAGCCAGTGGCTGATAAAAGGGCTTAACCAGTGGCTGATAGAACAAAAGAAGGGAAAACTATTTTCAGCTTGCTTTGAGAATTGATTCTGAATTTAAGGCTGCGTGCTGCACTATAATATTTGGCTCGCGTGTGTCAGAAGCCTCCATTACCGATCGGCAGCGTTTTCTGACCATGCTCAAAAAGTGTTACAGGGCCCCTTTATAAGTTCACCTATTGCAACACGCTCAGGAGTAACTGATTGTAATCATAATCATTCACAGTATAAACAAGATATGCCGGTGCGTAGGTGCACATGTGGCTCTATGGACGTGGTGATTGCTTCGCCCATTTGTACAATGATTAATATGGCCCAGCGGGCACTTCGCTAATGCACTTGCAGTAGTTATTATAAGAGAGTTGTAAACGCAAATGTAGCACATATGCCCGTACCTTTGCTGGCGAAACGACCGAGGTGTCCACAGAAAAACGAGGGAGCTAATGTCAAGCAAATGAGGTTTAGCTACAATTCGGGCTCTGTTTTTAAAGATGAAGTCAAGTGTGCCCAATGCTTTTAGGGTCGGAGCACCAGAGGGTCGGGGCTTGTCCAAGTGTCGCGCCGTCGTCACGGACCATCATAAACAAGTATGCGCCACAGAAATTGGGAGAATCCCACTTCTCGCCACTGGTCCATACTATGCACATAGTTAAAGGTTTATCGTTACTGTCTGAAACATTGCCTGGCTTTGCAGCTGTCAGGATCCCCGACGAAATTTACCAAGGTGCTAAAGCTTTTTATCTGAAACCAGAGGCACACTGCAGAAGGTGTGAAGGTTCGTCGCAGCCCCCCTCCCTACTATGTCAGTGCATGGAGCTGATATTTGCGCCCCTATTATAGAAGACCGGGGGGGGGGGGGGCGCCCGCCTTCCTTCTGTTCTGTGCGCACGCCTGTGATCATCTATTTGAAACACTATTTTGAAGCATACTTGCAAACCGATGGCGCGTTAGTGGACCGATGGCGATTCAGTGGAGCGGTAGCAAAGGAAGCAGTAAAGACTAGAGATTTTGCTGGGGTAAAAGGCAGCGCACACTGGATGCTTCGCCCTTCGAAAGGTTTCACGTTAGTAAAGCTGAAACACTTAATCTTTCTAATTGCGTAATATTCCTCCCATTTTTGTTATGTTGATAATAAACTGGAGAATATAGATGTCTGGGAACCCTTACTGAGAATTCAGGAGATGCTCAGGCGGAACAATTGCCGGCCATGCAGGCCAGGCTAACCCCGCCTGCTACACCACCACAACAACCACCACCACCACCACCACCTTACTGAGAAGTTTAACAGTATACCGCTATCCAATATTGTTTCTTAATAAGTTGTATAGTATCCTCTAATAAAACATTATATTATACTGGACTGACTGCGTAAATATTTCGCAAAACAGACAAAGGTCTGCTAGTGCCATAATCCTTCCTAAGCTCTCATAAATACACTTAACACCCACTGCTCCAGAGAAGATGAATGGAGGCTCGTCAGAAGATTTTCATGGCGCCCGCATACATCAAAAAGGCGCCGCGATTGTTCTCGGTGTATCTTCGCAGATGCATCCGATAGTACCTTTGCCACAGGCAAACGAGATTGAGCTAAAGGAGCTCAGGCGAAGCGTTTGTTCAGCTATTTGAGGCATTTCATTGAGAAAGTGTACGCACGGCAGTTCGCAAACTCCACGCATCAAATTTATAAAGGCTTCTCACGATGGCGTTTCACATGATGGGGCTCGAAAACTTCACAGTTGCCCAACTACAAATTATCGCTGAAAAGAGGAACATGAAAGGCTTTCACGTGCACTACACTGTATGTATTCATAGAGATGCTTTTGTATTGTCCTGACTGGAGAATTTCAGCATATATTTAAATTATTTCTAGTGACCTTTACACGTGTTTCGTAGAAACATGTAATAATTTCTTCTAAAGATGTGAGAATGCTGTGCAGTCTCGACAAATATCGTACTAAAAGTTTATAACGCGCGAAAAAACACGCTTCTGCAAGGCCGGTTTTTCTGCAGTGATCGTGGTAAAAATATCTTTATTTCAGAAAACATGGACCATCTCCCTGAAGGGAACCCTGACGGGAGACGAAACAGCAGCGTTGTGCACTGGTGGCCTCATGGGCTGAACTGTGCTAACGCGGTTGCTGCAGTGAGCGCTGGAAGAGTCGTTTGAAGCGGTGTCTGGCGTAGGTCTTGTAGGTGACACATACAGGCTCAATGCGTACGTTAGGAACGCGTCGTGTTTATTGCGCGTGAGCCGACGAGTTTCGCACGCTTGCCGCGGTAGCTGCGGGCGCCGCGGCAAGCGTGCAAAAAAGTGACGTTAGGGCTGACTGCGAAGGGATCGTGATGCCAACACGCTGCAGTGGCGGGGCCTACTTGGCACCGCGCCGACACGTGTGGCACGCGGCACGTTTCTTACGGAGGGACAGCGTTACAGAAGCTAGTCAAAGAGCTGCTTCGCATCTAGAAATTAACTGGAGTTGCTGCGTGATACGCTGCATTCTGAAGTGGCGGGACCTTGTTCCTTGATGCCAATGTAGCTGGCCGTTCCCTGAGGACGGGTTGCGAAACAGCGTTGAGCATCCAAGGTGGACCACCCGAAAGGACGCTCCTACCTAGCCTCTCTCATTACCATGTGGAAGGGGGATGAAGTGAAAGTGGGTTGACGGCGTGGCACAAACTGATGACGGGGTAGATGCCGGCCAAAACCTGACCTGTTGAACAGGTGCCATTGATTTCCGACAGCAAATGCCTTGCGACCACCGCCGGATTGAGCTAGGCGGCGTTCGTCTGGAGGTGGCGTAGTCTTCGTTCGGCCGCTTCTCGCAACACCGTGCGGGGTCAGGGTAGAGCTGATGCTAAATACGGTAATAGGCCAGAATTTCGTGGAAGCGCGTCAGGCTTGTATCACTAGATTCCTTCTCGGGACATGAATGGGCAATGACCCGAATGAGAGGAGCGCGGGCAGCGGCGGTCACCGTCTCGTTGCCGGAAAGGCCCGAATGGCTTGGGGTCAATACCATACAAATGGGGTGAGGGTCTGCTGCCCAAAGTAAATGAGCCGTCATCGTGACGAGATAACCCACAAGATATTGAGAACAGGCTCAGCACAAGTCCTTCAGGATGATGCGTGACGTCGGATGCGAGGTGGCGAAACGAATGGCAACCTTCTCAGCTTGCGTCACAGTGTCAGATCTGAATGACAGGCCATCGACGTGTTGTGACTCTGTGATCAAGGCGGCAGTGAGAGACCCGAGCAGGGGGAAGGGGGCGGGGGTGGGACTACCGCGTAGAAAACGCTATGGCGATTGGAATATTGCTCCTTAATGGCCACAAAGCGTCCTAGTATACGGCCGCGATGCCGGTCAGACAGCGTTACAGAGGCGTTGCAGCGCCAGGCATTGATTCCACCGCCGAATTCCCAGTGCCGTTGTTACAGTGTCCTGGTCAAATATAACGTTGAGGGCGACCCATTGTAACAGACGATGCCCTGAAGGCGCCGGCGACAGATGATTGATTTGACTAACGCGATTAGCTTCCTGCAGCTCTGCAAATGAGTTGAGTATCCCCAACGCCGCGAATAGGAAGTGGTGATTAGAAGGTCGAGGGCGCGTTTGTGCACTGCACAAAGGATGATCTGCAGTGTTACGTTGATCTGTTTTGTATATAAAAATGTTTAACGTGCGCTTATCTTTTTTCAGATTTTTCGGTATTTATGTAATCTGGATGCCGCAGCTAATCTAGGAAAGGATAAAAAAAATGGGTACAATATTTGCCAATAACAAATGCCCAGTTTTTTCAGACGACACAACTTGACAGGTAGATCATGTCGATAGTGAGTCGGTATGTGTATGTGTGCATGGTTAAAATTGTACAAATTAGAGCTTTTATCGGTATGCAAATGTGTTATAACTAGCCAACTAGCCATACAGTGAATTCTTGTAAAATGTGTTGTTATATATCATCCTTCCCTTTGCACCACAAGCTTAATTTTTGTGCAGTGAAAAACTGAATAATGAGATGTATGTAATTAGGAATGAAGGAATGAACATATTGACTAACGTTAGCGGGAACACCATATTTATTGTAAAACAGTGCAAACACTGCAGGCGTGAGCAAACCACTTGAAGAACATCCCTCACCTAAATGTAGAGGTGCGTTTCGGTGGTTACAGAAGTATGGGTGGAATCATAGTTGTACGTAACACGTTGCAAGTAATCGATCGATTGTAGTCATTTACCCTTTCTTGTAATTATGTTTTATAATCCTTTACTTTTGGGAACTGTAACATTCTAATAATTCAACAACATTTTCGTAACTGATTGCTGCTAAGCTTTAATTATTTTTTTTTCAAAATCATCTTCCGATAAGTCTTGTACGGCAATGCTCGCCCCAAAAAACATGCCTCCCCACACCCCCACCGCTGTGTGAGATAGGAGCAACGCGCTGCCCGCCCAGCCGCAGTGCACGTGCTGCTACCCCTGCCACATCCAAGCGGTGAGTGAAATAGTGTCACCGATTCACTCATTTTCACACCGCTTGGATGCGGCAGGGGTCCCGTCACGTGCGTTGTGGCTGTGCGGGTAGCGCGTGCAAAGGCCTTAAACAGTTTTTTCGTCTTTGCTTGGCTTTTAATTCAAGCCGTGGGGCCGCAACAGTGAAGCGCGACGCTTCATAGATGACGTGGGCATCAGGATTGAGGCACTGCACAACTACGACATCTTGCGCAAGGTATCGCAATGAATTTTATGTAACGCTGCCCTTCCCTACAGCACGTGTATTGAGAGAGTGTTAGGTGTGGTGGCTCACCTATTGACGAGAAAAACTGAAGCAATCAGCGACGACAACATTGAACAACAACTCATGTTTAAAGAGAATCACGTCAAAAGTGTTTAATTGCGCAAACAGGACGACTAGAGGGAGAGAAGGCATACATAGAGAGCGCAAACTACTAACAGAAATTCATCGTCTTGAACAAAGTTTTTTTTTACACAACTGCCGGGGCACCATGCACATGCAACCCTGTGTAACAAAAGTCACAGTAAGCCTCCTACCCTACACGCGAGACTCCAACCTTGACTCTGTCATGCAAGCCGCATAAGTTTGGTGTAGTTTGAATAAACATGTGTTATTGTATTACGGTCAAAAAAGTTTTAAGTGACGTGAGCGTAATTTATTACATTCTGTAATTGCTCAATTACTTCTCTGGTGCTTTAACTGACCAATGTAATCAATTACATAAAAAATGAAGGAATCGTAATGGCAATCGGTTACTCATTTTTCATAACGTGTAAATATGCTGGGTGACTTACAGCGAGTGGTGGCAGTTTGCGCTTCTCATGGCTTTCTTTTGCTTCGAGGTGTGTTTCGGTTCACACATGTGAATCAGTAAGTAAACAAACTTAGAAGTGTGGGCTTGTAAATATCACCTGCATGGTGCTACCCACTAGAGTTCTCATCTCTCGGTCTCTGTCTCCATGGGTTGATCGAAGCGCCCGTGACGATTCTCTCGACAGTTTATTTGTGCTTCCTATAGTGTTCTCTCTGGATTTACACTTCGGTTCATTGTAGCCCATTGTCCTCTTTTTTCCAACCTTACTCTTTCATGCCTGACTTCTCTTTTCTAAGTGCAGGGTAGTAGATCAGAAATTTTCTTCTGGTTAACCTCCCTGCATTTTCACTAAACCTTATTCTCTCTCTCTCTCTCTCTTTACACTTCGGTGCCATGAACAACATCGCCGAGGCAATTATACGCATGCGGGAATACTAAAACTTTTTAAACAAGAAACAACTCTTTGCAGCTGCATCAAGAGGTCTAGCTGCATACCCTGGTGGGCTTGTGCATTATGCGTTACGTTTTTTTTTCATTTGGTTAATGTCAGTTGATGTGGCAACACGTGCAGCTAAACATACATGTGAATGAAAAATGTGAAATGGGGAAGGAGCAAGCTGATCTATTCCTTCTCTTTTCCGGACATAAAGAGCAAGTCTTGTTCGGTTTTACACAAGACCGGCTCGTTCTGTCCGGAAAAGAGAAATAATAAATATGTTGAATGTAAGTCACGTGTTGTGTATGTGCTGGATTTGTCAAGTGGAGGGGCGGGGGTTATATAAGACAAACCGTGTGGTGCGTTAATTTTAGACTAATGGAACACTTGGGGCGCATTCACACTTGGCCTCTAAGAGAGCGAAAGCGGTGAAACTCTCCGGAAACTGGCTGGTTTCGCCACCCGAGCGGCCGGAAAACCTAGCCGCGTGGCCAGCGTGCAAAAATAGGTCCAAGACTGATTTTCTCAACACGTCAAAGCGGATCCGGTTTACTCTTCACGGTTCGGGCTGTGCTATATCAAATCACGTGATCTAACCAGCCAGCCGCAGATTCAATATGGCGGCAAAGTCGTCGGCGGTGGCTCGTATTGGTTCAAATCGCAAACTACCCGTGCAACGTGATGAAGCTTCACGGCCTCAATGAATACGCGTTCATATGAAGCCTGGTTCGGATTACGATCACCGAGAACTCTGGAAGTAAGCAGTGCAGCTGTAGCGTGTCGGCATGCTTCAATGTGTCTCACTTTTGTGTACAGCCGGTTCAATCCATCGCCGCTGCTGCTGGTGCGTCCACTCCTGTCGCTTCTGCTGGCGTATCTCCTGCAGCGATGTTTAACCAATTGGCAGATCCCACGTACAATGGAAATCGATGATATGCGAAGCACGAATGAGGAAGATTGACATGTCACTGTATGTCACTGAGGTTAATTATGCCATACATGACTTCCATGTCATAATTATTATGTTTGAACGTGTCATTTACCTTCGTCATCTATTCACGCCACATGATACCAAATTTGGTATATGTGAAGCTAGCGAAACAGCCGTGAGCGTGCTATGAGCGTAGCATGTGGTCCAGTTTCACGTGACCCGCATGCCATGATTACCATGTTTAGACACGTCATTTACATTAGTCGTGCCTTCAAGTCACGTAATAACAAGTTTGGTATACGGGGAACTATTGAAACAGCTGCGAGCACGGTAAAAGCGTAGCATTTAGTCATGTTTCACATGGCACGCATACCAAGCTTATCATGTTCTGACGTGTAATTTACTTTAGTCGTCTATTCACGTCATGCGATACCGATATTGGTATATGTGGAGCTAGCGAAACGGCCGCGAGCGCATCATGGGCGTGGCATGTGGTCATGCTATTACATGACACGCATCTCATGATTATCATGTTTGCACCAGTCACATACCTTCGTCGTTCATTCACGTCCGGTAATACCAAACTTGGTATATGTGAAGCTAGCGAAATGGTGGCGAGTGCATCATGATGGGCCCAATATACTCCGACGTAACGATGACGCACGCGCACGCTGGGCGCAGCGACGCTATGCTAGCGAAACGCCAGGCGCGACCGGCGTTTGCGGATGCGGCGCGGTGACAACCAGCGCGAAATGCGACATGCTGCATTTCGCACCACGATGTTACCCAGACAGCACCACGTCTGCCTAGCTTCGTGAAGGGGGGATGACGGGCGGGCTCAAACGCGCATGCGTCAAAGCAAGGCGGCGCGGCGCACGCCTGCGAGTATATGCCAGGCAGATCGGCGCCTGGCGTGGCAAGGCCGGCGTGACGCGACGATACGAAAGCTGGTGGGAAGGTGCGCCGTGTCACATCGAAGGTTATTGGTGCCTTGAGAGTGGCATGCAGTCATGTTCTTACATGACACGCATCTCATGATTATCATGTGTGCACCAGTCACATACCTTCATCATCCATTCACGTGACGTACTACCAAAATTGGCATATGTGAAGCTCGTGAAATGGCCGCGAGTGCATCATGAGTGTGGCATGTAGTCATGTTGCTACATGACACGCATGTCATGATTATCATGTTTCGACGTGTCATTTATAAATGTCGCCAATTCGCGTCAAATACCGAAGTTGGTACATATGAAGCTAACGAAACGGCCGCGTGCGCATCATGAGCTTATCATGTAGTCCTGTTGTTACATGACACGCACATCATGATTATCATGTTCGGACGTGTCTTTTACCTTCGTCGTCTATTCACGTCATGCGATACCGATTTTGATATATGTGAAGCTAGCGATACGGCCGCGAGCACATCATGAGCATGGTATGTCGTCATGATCTAACATGACGAGCATATCATGACTATTATGTATGCACTAGTCATATACTTTCGACGTGCATTCCCGTCCCGAGACAACAAATTTGGCAAGTGTGAAGCTAGCGAAATGACTGCTAGCGGTACATGAGCGGGGCGTGTAGTCATCACTCATGACTTTCATCACATGCATGTCATGATTTACACTTTAGTGTTTGTCACTTGTGTTCGCCATGCAGTCATATCATACCACGCGAATTTCGCAACATGTTATGTGAACGAAACCACCTCAAGAACAGCAAGACGATTGGTTGATTGATTTGTGGGGTTTAACGTCCTAAAACCACAATACGATTATGAGAGACGCCGTAGTGGAGCGCTCCGGAAATTTAGACCACCTGGGGTTCTTTAACGTGCACCCAAATCTGAGAACACGGGCCTACATTTCCGCCTCCATCAGAAATGCAGCCGCTGCAGCCGGGATTTGATCCCGTGACCTGTGGGTCAGTAGCCGAGTACCTTAGCCACTAGACCACTGTGGCGGGCAGCAGCAAGACCATGAAATGTTCATTAGGATATTCATGACATACATGTCTTGATAGTCATGTTAGGACTAGTCAGTTATGCTCGTCATGCAGTCACGTTATGTCACACCAAATCTGTCATCATTACCATTAACGAAACGGCCAGGAGAGCTAAAAGTCGTATGCGGCTAGATAGGATAGATAGATAGATAGATAGATAGAAAGATAGATAGATAGATAGATAGATAGATAGATAGATAGATGGACAGACATATACGCTCAATGTCGCCGAAGTTTACTAAGAAATGCTTCGCATTTAAAAAGTGTCAGCTGTTTCTTTTCAGTAATTGGCGTGACTAACTAGGAATTCGGTAGGAACTTAAGTTTTTAGAAAGGCAAAATGGAGTTGATTGTGAATGTAGTGATGGGAGCAGTGGCGGGATGAAGCAGATCAAATGTGAACATCTTCGACGTGCGCGGTCGTCGTTTTCCGGCCACTCTGGCGTTTTCATTTTCACTTCCCTTCTCAAGTGTGAACGCGCCCTTAGCTTCGTTAACGACCTCTGGCAGTTGGCATTTGCCGGCGCATTGCAGAGAGCGTGACTGCGCGCTGTTGCTAGAGAAAAACGCTCGTTTGCTTGACTATGAGGACAAATGTACCAATGAGGCGATGGAGGCTTTTACAATGAAAAAAAAAGGGGGAAGGTGCGTGAATTATTGCAATAAGGTAGGGATGTGAACAGCGGAAAGTCTTGATTTCCAAACCAGCATTTGCTCCACTCCAAAGTGTAACCAGTGCTCCTACTCCCCCAACGTCATGGAACGCAAGCTTGCTGCGCATTCCTCCCCCCTCCTCAACCCCCACACGCACAGAAATATGCATGGCTGCTAACTCAACGGTTGCGGGTTCAAATCCGGTCACGACGGTTGAATTTTGATAGGCCAAGCAAACTGATAGAGGCCCGTGTATTTGCAACAATTTATCCTTGGCGAAACGTCTGCCCGTCGTCACTCGCTAACTACTCTGAGGTTGACCCAACCTTGGCAACCAACGTAAATCTGGTCTTGAGGATTCACATAGGCCTCACGCAGATCTAGGTCGGCACACAACGTACGTCCGACCACGATGGCCGACGAGCCCAATTTCTTGCCGCACGCGGGTTGACCATGGCCGGACCTTGCATAGGCGTCGATTTATTCACGGCTACAAGTCGGTTGCAAACGTTCATGCTCACTCTTTTTTGTATTTCGTGCACTTGACGATGGCTCAGTGCACATGTAATACGAAATCAAACGCCTCTGAAGTCTGCACTTGTTAGCGTGTAAGTACGTAACCCGCAATGAAAGAAAGACATGTACGTAAGCTTTCTACCTTGATATGTTTATTCAGCAGTTGTAGAAATGCATAATTATTAATGCAACATTGTTCGCATGAAACAGTTTGCAGCACACCTTGTGCAACCCAGCTATACAGTCGGTGGAGTGCTCTTCCTGATAGATTTGTCTGTTTCAGTTGACTCTCGTGCTCGTGGCCTTGAATACGTATTTGATTTACATAATTTTACCACCGAGATGTCATGCTTGTATCGTTCAGTTGCTGGGAAAAGCTGAAAATAACAAGCAAAATTAATAATACTTAGTGAAGGACAGCCTATTTACTTGACTAGTTGCACAGTCGCATGCGTTTATAAGCTCTATTCACACAATTCGTCAAAAGAATTTAGTGGGCCTACGAATCGTCCATAAAGGGGTTATAGACTATTCGTGGGAATTCGGGCATGAATTCGCCCGTTTGATTCGACTGCCTATTACCACTAGTTAAACATTTATTGTGTTAATTTCGATAGTTGCTTCCGCGATTATTACCCGGTTGCGATGCCTTCTGGCACAAGAAAGGCAACGCCGTAAGTAGCCGTTCTGTGATTTTTAAAGAATATTGGACACATTTCTCAAATCAAAACACTCTGCACACACACACACACACACACACACACACACACACACACACACACACACACACACACACACACACACACACACACACACACACACACACACACACACACACACACACACACACACACACACACACACACACATATATATATATATATATATATATATATATATATATATATATATAGCCCCGCCGCGGTGGTCTAGTGGCTAAGGTACTCGGCTGCTGACCCGCACGTGGCGGGCTCGAATCCCGGCTGCGGCGGCTGCATTGCTGCATTTCCGATGGAGGCGGAAATGTTGTAGGCCCGTGTGCTCAGATTTCGGTGCACGTTAAAGAACCCCAGGTGGTCTAAATTTCCGGAGCCCTCCACTACGGCGTCTCTCATAATCATATAGTGGTTTTGGGACGTTAAACCGCACATATCAATCAATATATATATATATATATATATATATATATATATATATATATATATATATATATATATATATATATATATATATATATATATATATATCCTGCTCATGGCTGGTTATTTTTTCATCCACTTTTTTTCCTTCTTATTTACATTCCATTGGTTCTAATAACTTCCCCTGTGCATTCCTTGGCATTACTGTCTGTTAGATCTCATTAATATTGTGTCAAAACACGGAAAAACTAGCCCTTAGGTATACACTTCTTTCCCTTATATATATATATATATATATATATATATATATATATATATATATATATATATATATATATATATATATATATATCTTTGTTGCCCCCTTGGCGAGTGATGGTTCCGCAAAGTTTGATTGAAAGATATGTGGGGTTTAACGTTTCAAAACCACCATACCCAAATCTGATCACACGGGCCTACATTTCCTCCTCCATCGGAAATGCAGCCGCCGCAGCCGCGATTCGATACCGTGACCTGCGTGTCAGCAGCCGAGTATCTTAGCCACTAGACCTCCGTGGTGGGGCTGCAAAGTTTCTCAAAGTGGATACACTCACCTGGCAAATCCGTGTACGAAGTAAATTACTATTATCCTTGTTATTTAGTCAACAATGTAATCAGATTGTCGCGCGGGTACCCTCTGCCAATAAAATATTCGAGCTTAAGACCACAGGTATATTGTATCTCACTGTTTCTCAGGTAAAGTTTTTGAATGTTCAAGAAAAAACACCGGTGTTTATATTGCTACGTAGAAATAACACTAATTCAGTCGTAAACTACAGTATGGCTCATTTCCGAATGTCAACTTCTTCAGCTTCCTTCTCGAGGCCTTTTTAGATCTGTGTCATTGATTATGTTAGTTAAAATCACGCAATAATATATTTGAGGCCAGCCGAAATAAATACACGTTGTTTTACCATAGATGCTCATTTGGCAACAAAATCCGTACCGATGTGTTGCCGACTGGTCACCCCGACCAGTGTTTGGCACGATCGGTGTTCACTTGGCCACCGATGGTGGCCCGAACTATGCAGCCGACGAGCATTTGACGCGCTCGGTATTCACTCGTCCACCGACGGGTAGCCTGAACCACGCCCCGACCAAATGCCGACATAGCCAACAGGGCACATCCAGCCGACCCCTTAGGATGCGAAGCAGCCGTTTGGTTAGCCTGCGTAACTTCCGCACCGCTCCCCTCACCGCAGGTTTTGGAGTGGTGCTGAGTAAATCACACTCTCCTGCAGTGCGCGGTGGCATCTCTCTCCCTCGCCTGCCAGGTGCTCGCCGCTAGACAGCTCTCTCTCATTTCACCCTCTTCACCACTCTCAACGCTCGAGCCCACTCCTCAAGTGGGCATCATCTCACCCGCGCCATCCCTCTCCATCTGTCAGCGAGAAGAAGCCGCGCGCCGGCGGCGCGTGCACGCCGCGAGAATGGAGTTACTGTATATGCTACCATAGACAGGACACTGGCAAGCTTTCCTAGGAAACGAAGAATATCATTAAGAAGCGTGAAATCATGAAAGTCTCAAGTACAACAGACAAAAGAGAACTGGCAGAGCTTTCAAAGTTGATTAATAGACGTAAGGTATCCGATGTAAGAAGGTGTAATATGGAGAGAATTGAACACGCTCTGAAAAACGGAGGAAGCATCAAAGCAGTGAAGAGGAAACTTGGGATAGGCAAAAATCGGATGTATGCACTAAGGGACAAAGAAGGCAAAATAACTACCAGTACTACCAATATGGATAGGATAGTTAAAATAGCGGAGGAGTTTTACAGAGATCTGTACAGTAGCCGGGACAACCACGACTTTAATACTATAAGAACCAGCAGTAACCCAGATCACAATGCACCAGTAATGATAGAAGAAGTCAGAAAAGCTTTGGAGAGCATGCAAAGAGGCAAAGCTGCAGGTGAGGATCAGGTAACATCAGATCTGCTGAAAGATGGAGGAGAGATTGTGTTAGAAAAACTAGCCACCCTGTTTACGAGGTGTCTCCTGACGGGAAGAGTACCAGAGTCTTGGAAGAACGCTAACATCATCTTAATAAATAAGAAAGGAGATGACAAGGACTTGAAGAATTACAGGTCGATTAAACGAAAACATTAGAATTCAATCAACCAAAGAAACAAGCAGGATTTCGAACAGGCTACTCAATAATCGACCACATTCATACGATCACTCAGGTAATAGAGAAATGCTCAGAATATAACCAACCACTATACATGGCCTTCATAGATTACGAGAAGGCGTTTGATTCAGTAAAAATATCAACCGTCATGCAGACACTGCGGAATCAGGGCGTCGAGGAAGTATATATCAACATCCTGGAAGAAATCTACAGGGGATCAACTGCTACCATAGTGCTTCTTAAAAAAAGCAACAGAATACCAATCAAGCAGGGTGTAAGGCAGGGGGACACAATCTCCCCAATGCTATTTACCGCGTGCTTACAGGAGGTTTTCAGAAGCCTAGAATGGGAACAGTTAGGGATAAGAGTTAATGGAGAGTACCTAAGTAACCTGCGCTTCGCCGATGACATTGCATTGCTGAGTAACTCAGGGGACGAATTGCAACTCATGATTACGGAGTTAGACAAGGAGAGCAGAAAGGTGGGTCTTAAAATGAATCTGCAGAAAACAAAAGTAATGTATAACAACCTCGGAAAAGAGCAGCGCTTCGAGATAGGTAATAGTGCGCTTCAAGATGTAAAAGACCATGTCTACTTAGGGCAGGCAGTAACCGCGGAGCTCAACCACGAGATTGAAGTAACTAGAAGAATAAGAATGGGGTGGAGCACATTTGGCAAGCGCTCTCAAATTATGACAGGTAGATTGCCACTATCCCTCAAGAGAAAGGTATATAACAGCTGTATCTTTCCGGTACTTAGCTACGGAGCAGAAACCTGGAAACTTACAAATAGGTTTCAGCTTAAATTGAGGACGACGCAGCGAGCAATGGAAAGAAAAATTGGTGTAACCTTAAGAGACAAGAAGAGAGCAGAGTGGATTAGGGAACAAACGGGGGTTAAGGATATTATAGCTGAAATCAAGAAGAAATGGACATGGGCCGGGCATGTAGCGCGTAGACAGGATAACCGCTGGTCATTAAGGGTAAGTAACTGGATTCCCAGAGAAGGCAAGCGGGTTAGGGGGAGACAGAAGGTTAGGTGAGCAGATGAGATTAAGAAGTTTGCGGGTATAAATTGGCAGCAGCAAGCACAGGACCGGGTTAACTGGCGGAACATGGGAGAGGCCTTTGTCCTGCAGTAGACGTAGTCAGGCTGATGATGATGACGATGATATGCTACATTTAGGTAGCTAAAGGTAGCATATAGAGTGATTCTACTCGAGTATCTTGCGGCGCTGACAATGTGGACAGCACGCCGCTGCTTGCCGCGCGATCGCGCCGACGGGTGGGACGCCGCTGCCGCATGCTTTCCGCTAGGGTGCGCGTACCTTTGCCGGCTGTTGCCGGCGTTGTGAGGGTTAGCGAAGCCGATCGCGTTAGCGAATGATGATGTCAAAACCGACGAGGCGTGGGCCAGGGAAGCCGAACCCAAGCATCGGCAATGGAAGACCAGCTACACCGACAAGGTGCGAGTCAATAACACCAATCGCGTTCTAGAATGTGGACGACGCGCGGGTAACACCGACAAGACACGAGCCAAGGAAGCCGAGCGCAAGCGTCTCCAACGGGTCCCTCCTCCCGTGTCTTTGCATTAAAAAAAAGGTTACCTCAAGTAAATGCTACACAGAGTTTCGCTTCGAACCGTTTTTCCAGCACCCACGTTGACGCCCGTTTCAACCAGGTCAATGCCGTGCGCACCACTGCTGCTTCCCATCCATCAGAGTTTTCTTCGGGGAGATGGTCCATAGTTTCTTCAAGGTCTTCGGGCCAGTGAAGTTAGCCGGTGACTACATCCCAGCAATCCGCCAATCGTCGGCAGTCCGCCAAGGTTATTTGGATACTGATGTCAGCACGCATTACAGAACGTCGGTTATTCAAAACTTGAAGCCCTCCAGAACAGCGCGCCTCACAGTCGCGGTTTTGGTCCGTTAAACCCGAGACCCTCCTTTCATTTGATCGTCAGTGGGTGTGCGTGCGTTGGCTATTACCGGTGGACTCGTGAAAACCGACGCACTGCCACGAATTGTTTAACGAGCTCGGGAGTGCACTTCAGATAAGCACCCGCATTACTCACAATCGATATTACTAAAGTGTTAATCACGCGCCGGTTTCGGTCACTGTTCTTCCGAATGCCTGCTGATGCCGCTTATTTTGACAGTGTACGCGCTTCTATTGTTCGCAGGGTGGTTTGGATGCCAGCAGGAAAACCTTCCTGTTCTTCTGTCCTGGTTACATGATAAATGGGTGCAGATTGACCACAGTGTTCCAGTATCCAGCTCCCAGTGGACGGAAGGGTAAGCCAAAGTGAGTGTTGATTCGCATTCCTAATAAAAAATGCACAGTTTTGCCGCCAGAGTGAAGCAACGAGTGCAATATAAAAAATTGAAATGCCACGCGAAAGACGGGAAGCAGCTGGAAATGTGAAACAGACTACTAAAGCACGAAGGACGCACGAAAAGACTATACATTACAAGACAAGCGCGAAGTAAAAATCTTCACGGATGGACGCTGAAAGTGCGCTGCTCAAATACAAAAAAGGATGCACGAAAAGTATGCACAGGTATACACAGAATGAGAGCGAACCAAGAACTACCAGACATGCTTCTTCAATGCGTCTGAACAGCGCGCTCCTTTCGCAAACGAGGCCGCTGCAGCGAGTAAAATGACCTTCGTGTGCTCTGTAAACTACACGCAATCTCTATTGGGAAACCAAAAGGCGTAAAAACCTCCCTATTCACGAGTAAAGCGTGCGTGCATGGTCGACCATATGCCCCGTGGAGATACGTTCATGTGATAGACGAGCTCAGGCATCGCAATGAGCGACGCGCCGACCGCTAAAGCGCCATCTGCATGGCATCGCACTGGTAATGCAGGTAAAGGCTCGCTGAAGTTCCTCCGAGATTGGCGTACCGCCAGCGGTAAATAGGTTACATAAATGCCCCATCGAAAAAACGTCCACCATAGGAATGGTAGATTCCACCATCCACTATTTTGGTGGATTAAGGTGCTGGAAATGTTAGTGGCACATAGTGTATGGTGGCGAGTGGTGGATGGCGTGCTCCAGCCGGCAATGCTGGAGCGCAAAGCAGCGTCAGAACTACCACGACGAGGTGCCACTAAAAATATAAAAATCATTGTATAAAACGGTGTGAAAAGCACCCGTAAAAGAGAAGGTGCGTCTGCGTGGAATCGAACCTGCCACCTTCGGATTCCCAACTGAGCAAACTAACCACGGCGCCACGCTGGCTTTTTCAATACTTTTTTATTACTTTTTTATTACTGCGCCACGCCGGTAGATGGCAATCTTGGTGTTGAAGAAGTAGTCAATTCACAAACTCACTGTTTAACTTCAGTTCTGTTTGTCGTTTACTCGAGATGAACGGGATCTGCACCCGCTGCTAAAATTTGCACAATTAATAAACACAAACTACTGCCTGTAACGATTGCCAGTGCGATAATGGCAACAGCGCTATGTTTTTGTTACAATTTACAACCGCAAGGAAAAAACAACTCAGTGGACTGAGGAGCAGGTAGAGTTTATTGGTGGTTACTGCCAAGTTTAATATCCGCTTCTTGCTCCTTCGAAAGGGCGATATATGTTCAGGCTTTATGATGCTTCTATGCTCATTTGATAGATACGCCCACACAATTGATTGTGATGTATTTCGTGCAACGCACACCGCAGTCGGGCCAGCGCACCGCTGTTGCTCTGCCGTTAGGAACAACTACATAACGGTTTGGCCAAAATGAATGCAGTGTGCCACAAACATTATGCTATCATATTGGTTCAATAAGCATACGAATTGACGAATCTGTGTTCTCGCATAAGAGCCAGTGAGTGCCGGCGAGTGCGACCAGCGGCTGTCGGGGAGGGGAGGCGTACATTTGGTGGAAGTGCCGCAAGCGCGTCGCATGGATGTTTGTCGCTTCTTGCGCGGACACCGTACACAATAAAAAGGCTTCATTTAGGTAAATGATGCCACAGCAGTGATGTATTGTCAATTTTACTCGTCAAAGCCGTGTATTCTGAAACCCAGAAGCGCCGATAACACTTGTACGGGCTTGGTCGCTAGGACTAACCTTTTGTGAAAATCATGGTGGTAGAACGGAAGGGGGAAAGTCACATTCGCCGGGACTCGTCTCGACGCATGTTGAAAGTAAAATTTTATGCATATTCGCACGCACTTTGTTAACCTAAAAGTACGGCTCATGCAATAGAGTGAGCAAGAATTGCCAGAGTTGCGTTTCTAGCGTGGCGACATTAAGTGACCGCTGCGTTTTGCTCTAACATTGAAAGGAGCAATTGCGAACTGGAGCTAATCTATTTCTTGACAACTGAACGCTGATGTAAAACATTTATTGTCACTGTTCACAGTGATACCTCTAGTCTTCTAAACATCCCAACAAAGAAACACATCGCGGATGTCAAACTGCTGTAAGTACGTGCGTGAAATGTAAACATACTCACGGCCGCATATTCTATGCTCCACAAACATGGAAGCGTTGTTGGCACCACAGGAATAAAAAATAAAGGTGCTAGAAAGCGTAATGAGCAGCGTTTTTTTTACCGTAAACATATTGTTACGGAAAAGAAGAGACGCCGTAACGACGAGGCTGGGGATTAGATATATTCCAAACCAGCGGTAATGGCGTGCCTGGTTCACCAGCGATCGAGCGGAGACAACCCTTCGTCTTCCTCGTCAGGCACACACGCGCGTCGCCCCCTAGAATATCAGTATACATGCATGTAGCATAACCCCCGGCGGCGCAAGCGCCGTCTCGGCGCATTTAGATGTCAACGTCACTAGGAGAGTTGTAGGGCTTCAAGCGCGCAACATGTACAATATCGGTAGCCTGTTGGGCACATGAAGACAATGGGGTGGCAGGACCGATTTCATATGTTACAGGCGTAACCACACGGAGGACACGGTATGGGCCTGTGTAGCGAGCAAGCAGTTTTTCTGACAAGCCGACTTGACGGGTCGGAGACCAGAGCAGTACCAAAGAACCGGGTGGAAAGTGTACGTCGCGGTGTCGTTGGTCATACAAGCGCCGTTGCTTCTCTTGAGAGGTAAGAAGGCGAGTACGGGTGATTTCGCGTGCGTGAGCGGCCCGAGTGATAGCGTCCATGGCATATTCACTGGTAGGTACTCCAGGAGACGGTATGACGGTGTCTAGAGGCAATGTTGGTTCTCGACCAAACAGCAGAAAAAATGGAGAGTAACCGGCAGTGTCATGGCGCGAAGAATTGTAGGCAAATGTGACGTACGGCAATGCGAGATCCCAGTCGGTGTGGTTGGTAGAAACATACTTAGCGAGCATGTCTGTAAGAGTTCGATTTAGGCGCTCCGTGAGTCCATTGGTTTGCGGGTGGTATGACGTAGTCAGCTTGTGTCTCGTTTTACAGGACTGCAAGATGTCGGCTATGACCTTCGACAAAAAGGTGCGGCCACGGTCTGTAAGCAGGTGCCGTGGGGCTCCGTGTTGCAAAATCACGTCCTTGAGGAGGAAGTCGGCGACATCTGTGGCGCAGCTTGTTGGGAGAGCTCGTGTGATGGCATAACGCGTGGCGTAGTCGGTGGCCACGGCTATCCACTTGTTACCCGAGGAAGACAAGGGAAAAGGGCCAAGTAGGTCCAAGCCAACGCGGAGGAACGGTTCTGACGGAATATCGAGTGGTTGAAGGCGTCCGGCGGGAAGTGTCGATGGCGTTTTGCGGCGCTGACATTTCTCACAAGCCGCAACGTACCTTCTGACTGAGCGTGCAAGCCCTGGCCAGTAGAAGCGTCGGCGTATTCGGTCGTAAGTGCGTGACACACCAAGGTGACCAGCAGTCGGAAGGTCATGAAGTTCATGTAGAACTTCCGAACGAAGGTGTTTCGGAATGACAAGCAGCAGAGCCGGTCCATCCGGCTCAAAACTTTGGCGGTATAATACACCATCGTGGAGCACGAACGAGCGATAGGACTGACTGGAAGATGGTGATTCGAGGCTCTCAATGATAGCACGCAAGGATGCATCATAGCGCTGCTCGTCACCGATGCATGTCACTTGCGAAAGGGAAAAGACGCAAGGCTCGGTGTCGGTGTCATGCATAGTGCTCGACTCAGCGACCGGGTAGCGCGACAAGCAGTCTGCGTCCTGATGTAGGCGTCCGGACTTGTACGTCACCGTAAAGGTATACTCTTGGAGTCGCAGAGCCCAGCGCCCGAGCCGGCCAGTAGGATCCTTCAGTGACGTAAGCCAACATAGCGCATGGTGGTCAGTTATCACAGTGAAATTAGTGCCATATAAATATGGACGGAACTTTGAGACTGCCCAAACAAGAGCAAGACATTCACGCTCCGTAATAGAATAGTTGCGCTCAGCAGCTGTGAGGAGGCGGCTAGCGTAGGCGACAACTCGGTCGTGTCCCCGTTGGCGCTGGGCTAACACGGCTCCGATTCCGTGACCACTAGCATCGGTTCGAACTTCCGTCGGAGCGAATGGGTCAAAGTGAGCCAATATGGGTGGAGTCGTCAGTAGCGTGATTAGGTGAGAAAAAGCAGCAGCTTGGTCGGTACCCCACGTAAATGTGACGTCTTTCTTTAGAAGCTCTGTGAGGGGTCGAGCGATGGTTGCGAAATCTTTCACAAACCTTCTAAAATAGGAGCAAAGTCCTACAAAACTCCGGACGTCTTTGGCTGACTGGGGTACAGGAAAACTGGTGACTGCACGAATTTTCTCGGGGTCCGGCTGCACACCAGAGGCGTCGACAAGGTGGCCCAACACTGTAATTTGCCGGCGTCCGAAGCGGCACTTCGACGAGTTCAATTGGAGGCCTGCAGTGCGGAATATGTCGAGAATAGCTGACAAACGCTGAAGGTGGGTCTCAAATGTTGGGGAATATACAACGACATCGTCAAGATAACAAAGACATGTTGACCATTTGAACCCTTGCAGCAGAGAGTCCATCATGCGTTCAAACGTGGCTGGGGCGTTGCATAGCCCAAATGGCATAACCTTGAACTGATATAGGCCGTCTGGAGTTACAAATGCAGTCTTCTCTTGGTCTTTTTCGTCGACAGCAATCTGCCAGTAGCCGGAACGTAGGTCTATTGTGGAAAAGTATCGGGCGCCGTGGAGACAATCGAGAGCGTCATCGATGCGTGGTAAAGGGTAAACGTCCTTTTTCGTGATTCTGTTCAGATGACGGTAATCCACGCAGAAGCGCCACGTGCCATCTTTCTTTTTAACGAGCACAACGGGGGACGCCCATGGGCTCGAAGAGGGTTCAATAATTCCTTTGGCTAACATCTTGGTGACTTCTTGTTGAATTATTTTACGCTCGGTGGCAGACACCCGGTATGGTCGCCGATGAATGGGATGAGAATCACCTGTGTTAATACGGTGCTTGACGAGTGAAGTCTGGCCGAGTGGACGGTGGTCGACGTCGAATATGTCGTGGTATGAAGCCAGAAGGCGGCATAGCGCGGTTGACTTCTCAGGTTTGAGGTCCGGGGCGATCATGGAGCGTAAGGTCGCATCGAGGCACGTGACATCCTGCGAGTGATGTGGGTGCTCGGGACATACGTCTGCCGTAAAACAAGTGACGTGGTCGTCAATTAAGGGCCTTAGTGTGGCGACCGAAATTCCTTGGGGTAGCACTTGTTTTATGAAACCGAAATTGATAACAGGTAAATATGTTCGGTTAGAGGCCATGCTTACGACAGAGTGTGGGACAGTAATGTCACACGCCAGGAGAACATCAGTAATCGGCGTCACGATATAATCGCCGTCAAGCACGGGAGAGGGTGTTGCCAATTCGATGAATGTGAGAGCTTTAGGCGGTATCCGGAAGAAGTCAGTGGTGCACAAGCTGTTCGGGAGTTCAGGGTCAGAATCCGAGAGAAGAGGAAGTTCTAGGCAGAGAGTACCGGCGGCACAATCGACCAGGGCAGAATGCGTCGATAGGAAGTCCATGCCGAAGATTAGGTCGTGGGGGCAATTTTCAAGCACCGTAAATAAAACGGGAACATGGCGGCCGGCAATACTAACACGAGCGGTACACATTCCAGTGATGGCCACAGTTCCACCATCAGCGACACGGTGGGCTTTAGTTGCTGCAGGCGTGAGGACTTTTTTGAGCAGGCGACACAGATGAGCACTCATTATAGACACTTGAGCTCCGGTATCGACTAACGCCGTCAAGGAAATACCGTCCACATACACCTCAATCAAGTTCGTATCGGTGGGGAGCGTCAATGGAGGATTTGGATCATTCGCAAGCGATGCAGCACTACCTCCCGGAGCTGCATGATCTAGTTTTCCGTCCGAGAGGATCCACAGTTGACCGGCGACGGATAGCGGCGTGGTTGGGGCGATGGGGAACGGCGACGTTGAGGTGGCGGCGAACGAGCAGTGGAGCGGCTGTTGGGGATGTCGGAAGAAAGGTACACACGACTGGGCGAATACCGACGGGAGTCCTCGTACGGTCGATTAGAGGAAAATTGACTCCAGTTTGAGGGCGTCCAAGTGCTGCGGCAGTAGCGGGAGATATGGCCAACTCGGTGGCAGCGGAAGCAGATCGGCTTGTCGTCTGCAGTTCTCCATTCCGCCGGATTGCGGGATCGCGGAATAAAATGTGGTGCATTTGTTGTCATTGATCTGGAGACGGGTCGGGACACAGAGCAGGCCACAGGAAAACCAAGCTTTGCAATTTCCTGCCTCACGACGGCTTGAATAACGGAGACCGGCGGAGGCGTTTCTGCGGCGCCATGATCGAGCGGATGTGGAGGAAATGGTGCCGGACTTGACGCCTCAAGCTCCCGTCGAACTATTCGTGTCACGCTGTCCTGCATGGGTGGTGCGGCACCGAGATCGGTGCAAGTGGATGTAACAGCCGTGTTAGGTAGCCGCGTAAACTGAGGCAGAACACGGCGGCTTTTGGCCATTTCGAAGCGACGGCATTCCTTGATAGTCGTATCTACGGTTGTGACGTTATTGTAGACGAGCAAATTGAAGGCGTCGTCCGCGATACCCTTAAGTATGTGGCCTACCTTGTCACACTCTGTCATTTGCTCGTCGACTTTTCGGCACAACGCGAGGACATCCTGTATGTAAGAGACATACGACTCTGTTGACGACTGCACACGAGTGGCGAGTTCTTTTCGTGCTTCCATTTGGCGACCGGACGGGTCCCCAAAGATGTCGCGTAGTCGCTCCTTGAAGGTATCCCAGCTGGTGAGCTCGGTCTCATGGGCGTCGAACCAGACCCGTGGGGTGCCGTCCAAGTAGAATATTACGTTGGCGAGCATCATGGTAGGGTCCCATCGGTGTGTGTGGCTAACACGCTCGTACATACGGAGCCAGTAGTCGACGTCGAGCCCAGGTTGTGCGGAGAATGTACCTGGATCACGGGGGGTGGGCATCGTCAGGTATGTAGTGGCTGGAGCTGTAGAGGGAGACGCTGACAGGCTGTTGTCATTGGTAGCCATGGCCGGGGACTGAATGGTGCGGCCACTGCGAAGCTTCGTGGTGAAGACGGGGAACGTTCCACCTCCACCAAATATGTTACGGAAAAGAAGAGCCGCCGTAACGACGAGGCTGGGGATTAGATATATTCCAAACCAGCGGTAATGGCGTGCCTGGTTCACCAGCGATCGAGCGGAGACAACCCTTCGTCTTCCTCGTCAGGCACACACGCGCGTCGCCCCCTAGAATATCAGTATACATGCATGTAGCAATATTGTCACCACGTCAAAACAGAAGGTCTTGATGCAGAGATTGAGACAGCAGAAGTAGGTCGGACTTTAAATAGAACGCGCAAGTGAGTTCTTTGTTGTCCATTTCATAGTCCTTCATGGCACATGCACAACTGCCATCGTCTTTTTTGAGCAAGCACGTGACATTTGCTACCTCCGAAAGAGGCATCGTCCCGAAACGCAACTTAGGTGCTATAACAGGCGTATGAAGTGGTCGCACCAAAACAGTAACCGGGAGCTAAATAACTCAATAAATACGGTTTCATACGAACGACGTACACGACGTCGGGTAAATGCTTTTGGGACTTCGTACTACAACCAGGGTCAAGAAGAACGTCGTCTTTCACGTCGTTCAAGCGTCGCGTGACGCTGTATGAGCCAAAGTATCATCTTAGCAGTTTTTCAGACAGTCCACGTCGACGTATCGGAATCCAGACGGAGACTTTGTCACCTGGTGTGTAGCTAACAAACTTGTGTCGGGGGTCGTACCATTGTGCATCCTGTTAATGCTGATGACAGATGCGCATGCGCGCGAGCTGTTTGGCTTCCTCGGCGCGCTGAGTGATTTCTTCGGCGTCTAGATGGTTGTCGTCACACTCATGCGGCAACATGGCGTCCAGCGTTGTCGTGACTTCGCGACCATAGACCAGACTGAACGGTGCCATTCCAGTGGTTTCTTGTCGAGTGGTATTACAGGCAAAGGTCACGTACGGCAATATATGATCCCAGTTTTAGGGGCGAAGCTCCTTAGGGCGTGGGATGTGCGTCCCCTGTAGCCTGTATGTAGCCACCTCTAAATTAGTTCTTGCAGTGTTCACTAGATGGCGGTACCGTCCCCTGTATGTAAACACCTCTACTTTAGTTCTTGCAGTGTTCACTAGATGGCGGTACCGTCTCCTGTATGTAGCCACCTCTCGTTTAGTTCTTGTAGTGTTTACTAGATGGTGGTACTTGTAGCTGATGATGAAAAGATGCAAGATGTTATAAACTAGAAAGCGGTACTTGTAGTTGATGAAAGACGCGAAATCTTATAAAATAGGAATGATGTCACATATGGCGCGTGTCATTGGTTGAAGGCAATCGTTCGATTTAGTGCGGCGACGTACGCTAGGGGGAGCGATGTAATAAAATCGAGTGGGCAAAATGTACAGAGGATTCATGGTTTACCAGGTTTACCTCCGGAGCTTCGCCCACTCATCATCATTCACTTCGTGGATATGGCGGAATTTTTTTTATGTTCCGTGTCAACGTACATGCTGATCATGTCTGTGAGGGTGCTATTAAGGTGCTCCGTCAGTACGTTTGTCTGCGGATGGTATAAAGTTGTTCTCCGGTGAGCTGTACCACTGAGTCTGAAAACCAACTCCGAAAGCTCTGCGCTGAAGGCAGGTCCTCTGTCTGTGATCACTGCTGTCAGAGCGCCATGCCGAATGACGATGTTCTCGATGAAGAACTGAGCGGCGTCTGCTGCTGTGCCGCGCTGCTTAGCTTTAGTCTCCGCATAACGGGAGAGGTAATCGGTGGCCACGATTATCCGCCTGTTCCCTGTTGTGGAAGTTGGAAAGGGGCCCAGGAAATCAATTTTAATCTGGGTGAACGGCTTCGCTGGTGCTTCGACTGGATGTAAAAGACCGGCTGGCTTGCTGGGAGGTGCTTTGCGTCTTTGGCAGTCGGTGTAAGTTCGCACGTGATGGTTAACAGGAGTGGGTAACTTTGGCCAGTAGTACTTGCATCGTAGTCGGCACAATGTTCGGGTGTAGTCTAGATGACCAGAAGTTGCTTCATCATGGCACGCTTCCATAATTTCTTTTCGAAGAGAGGCAGGCACGATGAGCAAGTGCGGGTTGCCGTTTGGTGAGTAGTTTTTCTTATAGAGAACATCGTTTCGCAAGCAAAAAGATGGCAGTGCTCTGTCAAATAACCGCGGCACGTCCTTACGTCGTCCTTCAAAATATTCAATGAGTGGTAACAGCTCCGGGCCACTACGCCGCTCTAGTGCATTAGTGGCCGTGTTGATAACTCCCAAGAATGCCGCGTCGATGTTTTCGTCATCAGGAGCGAGTTTCCACTGGCGACCATGCGAGACAGTTGGCGTCGGTGTGGCTCCTCCCAGATTTATAGACGACGGTCATGTTGAACTCTTGAAGCCTTAGGCTCTAGCGCTCCAAACGGCCAGATGGATCTTTAATGTTGGTGAGCCAGCACAAAGCGTGATGGTCGCTAACAACCTTGAAGGAGCGGCCGTACAAATATGGACGAAATTTGATTACCACCCACGCCATCGCGAAACACTTCTCGATAGTCGAGTAGTTCTCCTCCGTGTGAGAGAGTTCTGCTGGCGTAGGCTATACCTCTTTCACAGCCGTCTTACCACTGCACCAGAACGGCATCCAGACCTTTAGATTGCTAGCGTCAGGGTGAAGTACTGTAGGGGCTTCCTGGTCGAAGTACGCAAGGACTGGAGGTGTTTGAGGCATTGTCATAGTTGATTGAAGGCCATTTGCTTCTCTTCACCCCAAAATAAGTTGACGTCTTCACGTCTGAGTCGTGTCAATGGCGCCGCAATAGACGAAAAGTCCTCGATAAATCGCCGTTAATAGGCACACAACCATAAGAAGCGTCTCACAGTCTTTTTGTCGCGTGGTGCAGGAAATTGCGCTACGGCGTCCATTTTGGCCGGGCCAGGTCGAATACCCTCGTAACTGACGACGTGACCTAGGAAGTTGAGTTCGTTGAAACCAAAATGACATTTGTCTGGAAATGTGAAAGGAAGTAAGGCCGGCCGAACGTATGGCTTAGAGGACGGTTGTTAGACGGCTGAGATGGTCTTCGAATGATGCTGAGAATACAATAACATCGTCCAGATAGACCCAGCATGTTTGCCCCTTCAGGCCTGACAGTACGGTGTCCATGAGACGCTGAAAAGTGGCTGGCGTCGAGCACAACTCAAAAGTAAGCACCTTAATTTCGTAAAGGCTATCAGGTGTCCCGAAGGCCGTTTTTTTCACGATCTCTCTCGTCGACTTCTATCTGCCAGTAGCCGCTTCGGAGGTTCATTGAAGAAAAATAGCGCGCATGACGCAGCCGATCGAGTGAATCGTCTGTGCGAGGCAGTGGATAGACGTCTTTTTTCGTGACTTGGTTCAACTTGCGATAATCAATACAGGAGCGCAAACTGCCATCTTTTTTTTTACCAAAACCACGGGGGGACGCCCGAGGACTTTTCAAAGGTTGTATGACGTCATCCACGAGCATCATCTTTACTTGCTTTTTAATCTCCTCGCGTTTTTTCCGGAGCCATACGGTAGCAGTTCTGCCGAATCAGTCGCGTGTTGTCTTCTGTAATGATGTGGTGCTTGGTCAATGGTGTTTGCTGGACCTGTAACATACGCGCAACGGAGTCTTCGAATTGGTGTATAAGTTCAAGCAGGCGCCTCCTATTAGAGGGTGGTAGCGTGGAGCAGATGTCCACCGACAAAGTTGTCGAGGCAGGGACAGTCACGTCGTCTAGTTGCAAAGCAAAAAAAAATCTGCGGCTTGGTCTACATCGTCGTAGTAGGCAATTGCGGTACCCTTCTGGATTTGATGGCGCTCGTTGCTGAAGTTTGTGAGGAGTACTTCTGCCTGTCCACCAGTAAGCGCCAGGACGCCTCTTGTGATGGAAATGCCTTGCACCATATATTTATAGCAAGGCCACTCACTGGACACCAACACAAGGCAGCAGGATCTCGGCGAGAGCATCACATGGTCGGCTATGAAAGGCCGCGTGGTTCGTCGCTGCTGTTGTCGACATACGGATGTGCGCAAAAGGCTGAAACCGCTGTTTTACCATGATCATCAAAAATCAGATAACATGGGACTTGAATTTGTCTGAAATGAGAATGACTAGATAAAATATAAAAAAATTACCTAGGTCAGAAGGGTGTATTCAGATACGCCCATTCGGACAAGAACAAACAAGCGAGAAGAATTGTTCTAAGCCTCAGCGTCAACGCCAGAAAAGTTATATCAGTAGGCAAGGTCGAAATTGCCCGCCTTGCGCCAACGCTTTTCGAAAAGTTTGCAAACCGTGCCTTATGATTCGGCGTATGAAAAACGACACGCACGCACGACGGGAAAAGTGATCCGGACTATGCATTCGTGTGTACTTTGGACCGCGGAAAAGTGCGTTGCTTCTGTACTACCTTCTGTTCGGCGAGACAGCCAGCGGTGGCCGGGACGAAGTCATTGGTGTTATCCAATTTTCAAGCGGAGGACACATGGTTAATAAATCCGAATGAACGTTGTGCGTTATTTTTTCGTTTGTGTGCGCGCTACGGCAACCAAATCAGTTGTTAGAAGACTCGCGGTGGGTTCAAATTCGACATTTGTCCTCTCCGGAGCGAAAGCGGCAATACTCACCGGTAATTCACTCGCTTCGCCACCTAAGCTGCCGGAAACCGACGCCGCGAGGCCGGAGAGATTGATCAAATTTTGCCGTCACGTAAAAGCAGATTCTCTTTCAGATTCACGGCTGACTAGCTGAAAACCATGCAATCTGAATAGCCGGGCTGAAAACCATGCAATCTGAATAGCCGGCCGTAGATGTAACATGGCCGCAAAAGCGTTGGCGGTGGCTCGCATTGATTCTAATTGCAAACTACTCGTGCAGCTCGACGAAGCTTGACTGCCTCAACGAGGACGCGTTCATCGAGAGCCTGGTTTAGAATACTATCGTCGAGAACACTGGAAGAAGACGGTGCAGCAGCAGCGAGTCGGCATGCTCCAACGTGTCTACTTTTTGTGCACAGCCGGCTGAATCCGGCGCCGCCACTGCCGGTGCATTCGCTCGTGCTGTTTCCGCTGGCGTATCTCCCCAAACAAAGTTTCAAAAAGTGCGAGCTGTGTCTTTACAGTAGTTTGCGTGAAAACGGCAAATCGGTACGCAATTTAGCGCTCAGAAAGCAGGCAAACTCAAATTGATTTGTGGAAGCAGCGGTGGCTGCAGCACTATCCGGGCGCATAACAAATGTTAGATTTTCGACGCCCGCGGACGTAGTTTTCCGGCCGCTCTGGTGTTTTCATTTCACTTCTCAATAGGGGCGTAGCCAGGGGGTGGCATACCAGTCCCGTGCCCACCCTCTTAAATTTTTGTCCATCCTGGCATAGAGAACAGAAAATGGCCATTTTAGGGGAGTGCCCTCCCCGAATTGAAGGAGGTGCCCCCACCCCCTGAAAAAATTTTGGCTAAGGCCCAGCTTCTCAAGTGTGAATGTGGCATGTGTGTTGCAAGCGCGTGCTCTTAATAGCTTCGCTCGAGGGGAAGAAAAATTAAGAATGACCATACATGCAAAGAGAGTGCCGTGTGTGACAGAAATGTGCAGTTCTGTTGTCAAGGTCACCGCATGGTAGTCGTGACGCCACTTGAGATTTTCAAAAACTTCGCATTGCCTTGGTGTGCTTTTATTTGGTGCTGTTGAGCCCCGCCACGGTGGTCTAGTGGCTAAGGTACTCGGCTGCTGACCCGCACGTCGCGGGATCGAATCCCAGCTGCAGCGGCTGCATTTACGATGGAGCCGGAAATGTTGTAGGCCCATGCGCTTAGATTTGGGTGCACGTTAAAGAACCCCAGGTGGTCGAAATTTCCGGAGCCTCCACTACGGCGTCTCTCATATTCATATGGTGGCTTTGGGACGTTAAACCCCACATATCAATCAGTTTGGTGCTGTTAACGCTTGGTGATCCGAGTGACGACGTGTAGCACTCGACCAGGAAGTTCTTCCATGCAGAGCGAACTTGCTTGAGTTGCTGCAGCGTGGGATCACTCAGAATGCGTGCGTTCAATAATATTCATCTGGTTGAAATGAATTATAACCAGTATGTTTTTCGCAAGTTCAAGCTTCGCTTTTTTGTAAAAGCGACGTTGTAAGAGAGGCGGATTCTTAGCTATAGTTTCAAGCATCCGTTGTAAGAGCATAGCGGCTAAAAGTTTGAGACGTCGCTTCATCTGTTTTTCCTTTACGTGTTCGCTCGTGGATCTAAAACGATAAAATGATCAAGAATCAGCGAATATTGGTTCAATGCGATGGCTGCATGGTACATGCTGCCTACTATAAGTTACCTGTAATGCAAGTTGCCTGTAAGCTATTTAGTGTAGCTACAATATTTATTTGAAAAAGCAGAGCCATGAAGGAGACAATCAAAGCCTTCACAATGTTCAGTTCGTAGCTGAATGCCTTTTAATCATGCAAGACTATCTTGACCCTAGTGCACATGCAGAACAATATAGTGACAGAGGAAACATCGTACAGTATAGCTTGGCAGGATTTCCGCCGAGTGTTTTTGAATGCTGGTGCGCACCCATATATGTATGAGTTGTGCTCGAAATTTTCTTCATATACTTTATCGTCAAACAGTACGATAGACTAACTTATACATAAATCCTGTTGAGCTCGAACAGTTTTTTATCACTGCGGCACGCATGAAAAAGCAGTCACAATGACACATCGACCAAGCAGACCAGAGGTCCCATAATTATGCAAAGTACGCCTAGTTAGGTCTAATAGAAATGTTTTTTGCTTTATGAGACATCTGTGTCTCAGTTAACACATGCCAGACCTAAATAAGCTTATTCGGTATCCATTCAGTAAAAAGTAGTTAGCCTCTTCCTGGGCTTGTCTTCTCTGGCTGATGGGGAACTCGACCCGGATGAATCGACCGCGATTAAGTTTGCCTTATTGAGGCTAATTATGCTCGGCTAAATGAAGTGATACCATGATAATTATGCCTAGTTAGATTTGGATATATCTAACTTGACTCATATCAGATCATTCAATTGTTACATGGTTTAACACGAAAACAGCAAACGACTATGCTTAGTTACCTTGAAGTTAATTTATTCTGCTTATGCTTGGCGTTTATAGGTTATACCACGCCTGCTTGTGTAGTTGTAACTATAGTTTCACGCAACAAGGCAACTTTAACTTGCTTATGTGACAAAAGCAAGCTTGGCTGAGAAAATTTAATTTATTAATGCTTGGCTTCAATTAGTTATATGGTGCTAGCTATGCTTAGTTAAGCTAACTGGTGAAAAAAAAACCTACGTGATCAGCACTTCAATTGGCCCTGCCTAATCGGCTACGTTAAAGAGGGGTATAGATTTCACGAATCAAAGAAAGCAAGACTCAGTTGTCATTTTGGCTATGAGTGCCATAACTCCGTCAAACAAAGCGCTGTGCATGGCCACCTGATTTCGACTGGACAGGCATGCACACAGCACCAGGCAGTGTGCAGAGGTGGCACGTCAATGCGTTCTGCCATGCAACCCTGTGGTAGGCACACTTTTGGTTACGCCAGTATGCTTGAGATACGTTGCAAGCTATACAAACGCTTGTGTTGCGTTCAGAAACGTCTTCATAAACTTGTGAGCGCATCATAGCAGCCTAGGCAGTGCAATAGGCACTCGCAGCTGAATGCTGTATGTTCTCTGTTTGTTACAGTCATAATTCATAATTTTTGGCATGTATTTAAAGGTGACATTCATGTATTACTAGTTGGCTTGCAAGTGAATTGCTGCAACAAAATATAGTTGACACTGAACTCTGGCACCTTTCAAAGACAAGATGTAGACTCATGGCCAGATATCAGCTGTTCTATGCCTGTTTCCTTGTGTGGTGACGTATGCATTAGTTGGCATGTGCCTACTGATGTTCCATTTTGATCAAGTTCCGGCCACCTTGTGTCATGGTGATTGCTTTTTTATACATGCTGCAGGGAAAAAACTGTGGGAACTCATCAGAATTTGTGTATAAGTTATTCTTCGTACTGTGTGACAATAAAGTACGCAAAGAAAATGTCGAGCACAGCTCATACATATAGGTGTGTACATTCGGAAGCATTCGGTGAAAGTGCTGCCAAGCTATACTCAACAATATTCCGTCTGTCACTATATTCTTGTGAATGTGCGCTAGGGTCAAGATAATATTGCATGATTAAAAGACATTCAGCTGTAAATCAAACATTGCGAGAACTTTGATAGTCTCCCTCATGGCTCTGCTTTTGCAGAAAAATATTATCGGCATCATATATGGATTACAGGCAACTTGAATTCACTGTACCAGGTGGGGAAGTATCAGGGGAGTGTGTCAGTTATTCTCTGCAGTAGTGCCTGCTAAGCTGCTACCTCTGGCTGGACGTTCTTAACTCTGTTGAGCTGATTATCACATAACGGAAGTGCATTACATATCTTTTCTGGGTTGTTTCAACAGTTGTGAACCTTCATGGTATTCTATTTGTTGTCTCAACTGCTGGTCGACATACTTCTTTCAAGGACTTTGGCACATAGCTACAAGTGTTCAGCTCAGAGGTAGACCTAGTTTGGGCCAATTTTGAATAGGCCTCAATAGCATTAAGACATAAAAAATTAAAAGCGAAAAATACATTAGTATACTAAAAGCTTTGTGCACTTAACTTGTGTATCAAGGGCATGTTTTTGACACTATGTAATGGATAGCGCTTAATGTAGTCAAACTGTATAACATTTAGAAAAACCTAACTCGTCTCATTTTTATCAATGGCATTCCGAAATCACCTGTTCCCCCAAGACCTAGCTTGAAGAAAATTCGTACAGAATATCTGTGTTGCGAAAAATTATTGGAACCAAATTTTCCTAACAGTGGATGTAAAAATACTTGTGGACATCTAATGTGCCTGCTGTATGGATACTGTGTGTCCACCCCCCCAAAGCCATTGAAGACTTCATGCAGCCTTGAAATTATGAATAAGATTTTCTGTACCCAAGTCTAACATAGATTTGTGTCACAGTGTGTACAAATGTCACAGTGTGTATAAAAAAAACCTTAATAAAAATCCACGAAATGAGCTTACCCATTCGCTATAAATCGTAACTGAATGAAATTTAGCACGAGTAAACAAGAGGAATAGCAAATATGTATAAGAAAAGTGAAAGGCATGTTAGCGTCGTGGTGCAAGCTTTTTATATGACGCTGTATAGCCAAGCAGTATAGGGGTGTTGATAGCTGCACATAGTCCTATGTGTGTCACAATATTGCCTCGAAAGAAGCATTTCAGGTCAATAAATTATTTGACTTTTCTCTACAGAGTCATTGAAGCTAGTGTGACAAAGTTAATCTGGCAATCAGGGTGGGGCGTGTGGTACAGGACCTGCTGGATAATACTCACAATACCCACAAGGCTGTGGTGGCTTCATGCGGACACCACATGTACCATAACCACAAGGCCAGCTACGAATCTGAAAGTTCGGCAAGTAGCGTTTTTATTTCTTTGGCCAAGTCAAGCTCTTGTCTGCAGATCAAACGAATTTATTTCTTAAGTTAAGAGCTTTAAATCCCATGTTAAGCATTGCGAGCTTCAGGACAAATGGCATAACCGAATAGAAGAAATTGCACCCGTTTTTACCAATAATTGGCTCTAAAACATATGAAAAATCGCAAGAATTTGGTTCTTTCATTGCCACGAGAAAAACTCCTCGTGGAAGCAAGAGAACTAATACAGATTCACTGCTGCTCGAAGATGTCTGTAATTACCGAAAGGTGTAAATTCAGTCATAAATACAGCGTGACAACGCAAGCGGTGAAGACTTTGTAGTTGATTTGAAGGACCTAACCCTAAAATTTAACTGTTCAGGCGGTTTATCTGCATGGCAGATTGGTAGCTTGAATTCAACTCACGTTTGAAATCGTCTGCTTTTGACAAGAAATCGGCCACATGAGTAACTGCTAAAATAAAGGCACGAAACCTTGAAAAGAACATGAATGCAGTGAATATAAAAAGAAGCATTGTAGTAGGTGCTGTGCCCCCCTCCCTTCCCCAAACGCACTAAATCAAGAAGTTCAAAGTGATTAAGGCCGAGAAGCGGAACTGGTATAGCCGTTGCCAGGCCGAAGTGCCGGAAAAATGCTGTGACAAATGGTACTCGTGCTAGCAATGATCGTCAATAAAACATGTGCCAAACAAGAATAAATGAAGAATTAATGCATACAGGTATTTTAACAAAGCCACCAGAGCAACATGAATTCACTCCAAACAACTGTGCAGTCGCATCAGCAAAAAAGAATATGAAGTGACTCATACTAAGAAGTGCCGTGATCTTTAATTCTGGAGGACACGTGGCCACAGCAGCCATTATATGTGGAAATATGCTTCAAAAATATTGATTTCTTGGTATAGTTACATTACGTTTGGCCTGGAGGAGTGAAGGCCTGAAATAAAAGGAAGACTCTTTAGAAGATGCCCGATTTCGCAAAGTGTCCCAGTGTGAAAACAGAGAGAGATAAGGATGCATGGAAAGGCAGGGAGGTTAACGAGACATACACCCGGTTTGCTACCCTGCACTGAGGAAGGAATGAAGGGGAGAAAAGAGGTTGCAGAGAGATAAGAAAGGTGCACACAATCACGAGCACACTCGGGGGAGCACACACAGTGTACAGGCGGTCACTCAGGTTTGTTGTCTTCAAGAAATGTATGAATGCTTTAGTCACTTTCTGCGCAATTGAGACAGACGCCCAAGGTCCCAGAATCTTCTGCACAGAGAATGGTCTAGAGTGCAGTTGGTTCAAAACCACCCGGAGCTGGCATCGCAGTGCTTCGTAGCGAGAGTAGCTGCACAGGACGTGTTCGATCGTCTCGTCAGTTCGACAGTAGTCGCATGTAAAGGTGTCTGCCATACCAATGCGAAAGGAGTGCACTTTTGTGAATGCAACACCCAACCAAAGGCGGCATAACAGTGTCGCATCGGAGCGGGAAAGTTGTGATGGTAGCTGTATCTTGAGCGAAAGATCCAGTTCAAAAAAGTGACGCCTTTGGAAACAGGTAGACGACCAGAACGTGCGTATAAGATCTCGAGCCAGCAAGTAAGGTTATCTTGCTGCACCAGTCCTTCATAGAGGAATCGGGACCACACATGTTCCTTCATGGGATGAGCGGGTTGCATCATCGGCTAATTGATTTTCAGTAATACCGATATGTCCAGGGAGCCATTGATATATAATATCATGCCCTCGTGCTAGAGCGTGATAGTGGCACTGTCTTATTTCATGTACCAATTGTTCATGATTCCTCTTACGCAAGACAAACTGCAAATTCTGAAGTACTGATATTCGAATCACAAAATATGACCCATTTTTTTGGACGCTCTTGAACGCGATATTGCAAAGCGGCTCTTATAGCAGCCAGCTCTGATTCCGTAGACGCAGCCGTATGTGCCAATATAAATTTGATTGTCATTGCTGCAGCCGGAATTACAGCGGCACCTGATGAGCTGCTTGACGAGACCAACCCATCAGTGTATATCTGCGTTCGGTCCAACTACAACTCACATAATAATAGCAGTGTTGCTTGCTTCAATGCTACTCTGAAGTGATTGCTTTTCTTTTTGATACTCGGAACTGCTGGACGTACCTGTGGCTGGTCGAGGCACCACAAGGTACGTGTTATTCTCGTAATTATTGTAAAGATAGGAGGAGGAGGAGGAGAAAGAAAGTTTAAGCGGAAAGACAGGGAGGTTGGCCAGTTCTTAGACCGGCTGGCTACCCTGTGCTGGGGAAAGGGGTGAGGGGAATGAAAGATGTTAAAAAGGAATGTTGCGAAGAGAGGGAGAAATTACAAAAAATTGCGACAGAGGAAAGGCAACATCAAAGAGTATAAGACACTAAAGTCTGTCTCTGAGGCCAGTTGTCCGCAAAAAGCGCAGCACAGCTTTCAAAGCCTTCTGGGCTGAGGATGGGCTTGGCCAATGACCCAGAATCCTTTCTTCCGACGAAGGCCGATTGTCTAGTCTATCCAGAGCTGCAGTGAGTTCTTGTCTTTGCACGTTGAAATAGGTGCACTCACACAGAAGGTGCGCGATGGTTTCTTCGCAACTGCAGCAAGTGCATGTAGAAGAGCTGGCCATCCCGATGAGATAAGAGTATATAGATAAGAGATAAGTATATATGGCAATGAACGCGCAGATGAGGCCGCTAGATCTGCACACGATGGTACCCAATACACAGCCACCCAATACACAGCCATCCCGTTCTCAAGAACTGACGCAGCTACAAGACTTCGTTCGCTTGCACGTGACCTCACACTGGTACAGTGGAACTCGACAGACTTTACAAACGCGCGCCTGCATAACTTGGATCCCGATCTGCAGCTTCGTCTTCCCCCAAGGATATCTCGAGCTGAGGAGACTCTTCTATGCCACCTGTGGCTTGGAGTGGCCTTCACGAACGCATACTCTTATCTCATTGTAAAGATAATTAAGGTGCAAACAAATGCGCAGACACTGTCACTCCTGATTTTCATTGAACCAACAAGAAATATCTGGGTAAAAAAACGTGGTAACAATGTACAATACCGTGAAGGGGGTATGCTTAATCTTTTTTTAGACAACCGCATTGAAGGAAGTTTATTTCTTTTATTGCCAGATGCACAGGTGATGCCCTGACGCATTCATCTGCGGCAATTTGAATCATTCTCACCTGTAAGCTTTTGCGTTTCCATCTGTCCTTAGTCCTGCCCTTGACGTCCGCCTCCTCGGAAAGTGCATTGCAGATACATGTCCTGCAATGCGCAGGAAGGTGCACCCCATTGTTTCGAGCATTCGCCGTAGTTGCGTGCTCTCCAAGTCTATCATTCGGGCATCGGACTGTTTGGGCGAGTAAACTTTGCCACAGCAGAGTGGTATCTTATATACCACTTCCTTAGCGCAGCGCACAAATAGCTTGTTATGCTTTTTTCGACATACTTATTTCTCTGCTCTTTCACCTGCAAGTAGTGCACAAACAAAAAAGCTTTAAGGGTGCCATGAAGAAGATGTCTATGCCCTGCTTTGAAGCTATTTACTTAAGGTTGCATGAAGTCGTGTGGTTGTAGGGAAGTAACACAAACTTGTTCAATTTCATGAGCTTCTGTCATGTTTGCATGCTGGGTGAAGTCCCAATCTGCTTGAGAAGAGAGGATGCTATGGCAACGAGAAATGTGGAAGAAAAACCCGAAGTTCGAAGACACAAAATGTGGCGGTCGAAGCTGAAAAGCCGACCTCACGAGAGCATGGCTTAGTCAGAGCAGAGTTGAGGCACAAAGAAGCAATCCCCATTTTCACCAGTGTAATATGAAAAGAGCGAAATGGGAGGATAGCTTTTTTGACCATAGCTTATACTCCCAGGAAATGTGGTCATCACATGTTTTCTTCATCAAATCGTTGTCTGGAAGATCCATTGTAAAGGATAAGTAGGGTAAACCATGCTTAAAGCTAGCTTTTCTAACACAATCTGTCCTCCATCTTTCAGCAGATCTGACGTTACCTGATCCTCACCAGCAGCTTTGCCTCTTTGCGTGCTCCCCAAAGCTTTTCTGACTTCTTCTCTCATTACTGATGGGGTGTCATCTGGGTTACTGCTAGTTGGTATAGTATTAAAGTCGTGGTTGTCCTGGGTACTGTACAGATCTCTGTAAAAATCCTCCGCTATTTTAACTATCCTATCCATATTGGCAGCTATTTTGCCTTCTTTGTCCCTTAGTGCATACATCCGATTTTTGCCTGTCCCAAGTTTCCTCTTTACTGCTTTGACGCTTCCTCTGTTTTTCAGAGCGTGTTCAATTCTCTCTATGTTATACCTTCTTACATTGCATACCTTATTCTTATTAATCAACTTTGAAAGCTCTGCCAGTTCTATTTTGTCTGTTGTACTTGAGACTTTCATGATTTGACGCTTATTGAGATTCTACGTTTCCTGGGAAAGCTTGCCAGTGTCCTGTCTAACTACCCTGCCTCCAACTTCCACTGCACACTCCGTAAAGATATTCGGTTATCATTCATTGTATCTACGCTAGGGTTGGTTTCCTCACTAAGAGCCGAGTACCTGCCCTGAAGCGAGACTCTGAATTCCTGTACTTTTCCTCTCAGTGCTAGCTCATTTATTGGCTTCTTGCATATCAGTTTCTGTCGTTCCTTTCTCAAGTCTACGTGAATTCGAGACCGTACCATTCTATGGTCACTGCATCGTACCTTGCCAACCACTTCCACATCCTGTACGATGCCTGGGTGTGCACTCATTATAAAGTCTATTTCATTCTTATTTTCGCCTTTAGGGCTCCTCCATGTCCACTTGCGGTTTCCTCGTTTTCGGTAGCAGGTATTCCATATCCGTGAATTATGCGTTCTGCGAATTCTAATAGTTGCTCTCCTCTGGCGTTTCTTGTACCATGACATTGCATTGCTGAGTAACTCAGGCGACGAACTGCAACTCATGATTATGGAGTTAGGCAAGGAGAGCAGAAGTGTGGGTCTTAAAGTTTCTCTGCAGAAAACGAAAGTAATGTACAACAACCTCGGAAAAGAGCAGCGCTTCGAGATATGTAATCGTGCACTTCAAGTTGTAAAAGACTATGTTTACTTAGGGCAGGTAATAACCACGAAGCCGAACCACGCGATTGAAGTAACTAGAAGAATAAGAATGGGGTGCTTCTCATTTGGCACGCACTCTCAAATTATGACAGGTAGATGGCCATTATCCCTCAAGAGGAAGGTATATAACAGCTGTATCTACTTGCCGGCACTTAGCTACGGAGCAGGAACCTGGAGACTTACAAAGAGGCTTCAGCTTAAATTGAGGACGATGCAGCGAGCAATGGAAAGAAAACTGGTAGGTGTAACCTTAAGAGACAAGAAGAGAGCAGAGTGGTTGAGGGAACATACGGGGGTTAAGGATATCATTGTTGAAATCAAGAAGAGGAAATGGACATGGGCCGTGCATGTAGCGCGTAGACAGGATAACCGCTGGTCATTAAGGGCAACTAACTGGATTCCCAGAGAAGGCAAGCGGGTCAGGGGGAGACAGAAAACTAGGTGGGCAGATGAGATTAAGAAGTTTGCGGGTATGAATGGGCAGCAGCAAGCACAAGACCGGGTTAACTGGCGAAACATGGGAGAGGCCTTTGTCCTGCAGTGAACGTAGTCAGGCTGAAACAAAACGATCCAGTTATCGATTTAGCATTGTTTCTTAATTGCGAAGACCACATTTGCTAGGAGTACTAGCCAAGGTCAAAAAAGTTATTTTCCCAAATGACTCTTCCCATACTATACTGCTGAAAAGGGGGATCACTTCTTCATGATTCAACACGGCTCTGACCAAGTCTATCTATCATAAGGACAGCCCTAGCTTTGACCGCCAGATTTCGCACGTTCTAACTTTGGGCTCTCCTTCCACATTGCTCGTCGCCATAGCATCGTCACTTCACAAGCTGATTGTGACTTCACTGAGCGTGCCAACACGACAAAGGTCCAATAAGTTTGGTGTAATGGCTTATATTCAAACGATTTCACACAGCCTTAAAAGGATGTTCAAAGTATAATGTAGACCTCGCCTTCTCGGCACCCTTAAAGCATAATAATTTGTGCACGCTGGCAGGTGACAAAACAGAGAGATAAGTCTATTGAAAGAAACATAGAAATCCATTTGTGGCCTGTGCTACTGACCACTCAGTTGTGGTAAAGCTTACATCGGCCAAACAGGCCGATGCCCTAACGATAGACTCGGAGCGCACGAAACTACAGTGAATGCTCGGAACAAGGGGCTGCACCTACTTGCGCGCTGCAGTACATATGTATGCAATGCAATTTCGTAGAAGGTGGACGTCAAGGGCATGGCTAAGGACAGGTGTGAGTGCAAAATATTACAGGCGGGAAAGAATAAAATTGCCGCAGATGCATGCATTAGTGCATCATCGGTGCATCTGACAATGAAGAAAATAAACTCTATTGAACGCAGTTGAATGAAAGAACTGATTAAGCATGCCCCCTTCATGGCAATGTACATTGTAAACACATTTTTACCCAGATATTTGTTGTTGACTCAGTGAAAATCAGGTGTAACTGTGCGTGCGCATTTGTTTTCGCGCTGTAATATTTCCAAAGTGAACTAGGTTCCAAGTTGAGTGTCTTTCAACTGGTCTTCCTTTCCTTTCCAGTATTCGCTCTTCTAGACAGAATATACCTGGAGGTGTGGAAAAAACAAAGTTGAACTCGGGTTGTTATAAAGACCTATGCAGGAGACAAAGTGAATGTTTTAAAGTGGTGCAGTGTAAGTGAAGCCTGCCAAGGGCAAACTGCGGTTTTGTAAATTGCTGTCAAACATGGGATTTACCTTTGCTGGTGTGAAATTGGGTCCTTATAAAGGCTTGTTGAAGTGAAGAATTTTTTTTGCAGTGCATCAAGAACAGAGTAGATAATCTGCACGTGGTGCTTTCACACGCTTTGTTAAAATTGCTTTGTGCTGTCAAAAACTTCAAAGCACAAAAGCCTATGCCATGACAGCATTGTGATTGGTTTAGTTCATATAAATCCACAATGTATAATAGCCCAGCAGGAACTCGAGAATTATGGCTCCATACCAGTTTATGTTTACTTTTCAGATTCTGTACTGCTGTACTACAAAAAGATATCCTGAATTTATCTTTAATGGCGAAGCTTCTCTCCTCCTCAAGTGCTGAGCGGCATGTATTTGCTGCAGGAATAAGGTGTCTAATCCACGTCTCGAAAAACTGCAGTTCAAAGCTGCACCAGTTATTAAAATGAGCGAAAAAGTTTAATATTTGTGAACAGTTTTATTTATTTACTGTGCATTGTTTTTATGTCTTTCATTGATGTTAAGCCTACTTGGTGTCTTGCCACAGGACAGCAGTATTATAACTGTATGACATTTACTACACATTTGCTGCATATAACATAAGAGACACTTTGCTCGGACAAATACACCATAATTACTTGAAACAACAGCCTCTATTATTTCATTGAATTTCTTGTTATTATCAACACTGTGTGAACTAAAATTTTGTTAAAAGCGTGCCCTAACATTCCCCGTCTTTGTTCATTCCATATTATGTAGGAGTTTAGTGATGATGTGCACTTTGCACGCAACTTCTCACAGACACTCAAGTTTCACCTCCCAGATTTAGACATAAATATTAGAAGGGGTTGAAGAAACAGTAAGCCCATTGACCACTGCCCACCCTTTTTTCAAATTCTGCGAGGTTATGGTAAGGCAATACTTCAAACTTTCTTG
Organism: Rhipicephalus annulatus; assembly: GCA_013436015.1. NCBI lineage: Eukaryota > Metazoa > Arthropoda > Arachnida > Ixodida > Ixodidae > Rhipicephalus > Rhipicephalus annulatus. The sequence continues at coordinate 1,413,948 of WOVY01010891.1, read as the reverse complement.
TTGGATGCTTTGGCAACAAGCTTCAATTTTTTCTTTTTTCAGAGATTTGTTTTTGTTTTCGAAACTAACCTTTTTTGCTTTCGTCATCACAGGTGGTGTTCGTTTGAATTGGTGCCCATAGTCAGTATTAAACCAATTGAAATTTTTCTTTGGTGATCCCCCTTTCGGATGCCAGTTCTTATAGAACTCTGCTGTGCCCTATTGTATGCAATTTCGGCTCACGAAGCTCTTGACACGTTCTTCATGCAAAACAGATGTAATTGTCTGTGAGACCACCAAAATAAGACATGGTTGTGAGACATGCCTTGTTAACGTTAATTAGACAGACCATGCGTGGTTAATAATACCTTTTATTGGTTCAACAGCATCGACACTGAATTTATTTTTATGCAATACAGGTATAATTGTCTGTGACACCTTCAATTAAAATAAGACATGGTTGTGAGAAATGCCTTGTCAATCTAAATCGGACAGACCATGCGTGGTTATAGAATACTTTTCATTGGTTCAACAGCATCGACACTGAATGTTACAGTTTTGTTTAGTTCTGTTTAGTGTTGCAATAGTGTTGTGCGTGTGCTAGTCCGTTCCTATATGGTGTTCCGTATAGTTGCGCTACCCTAATCCAACATTTTCCATTACATCGAGAATGGCTTCATGTGATGCATTATCGTATGCATCTTTCACGTCCAAGAACAACGCCGCAGACAAACGTTTCAGTCTTTTTGATGCTGCACAGACGAGACCAGGTCAATAACGTTATCGATTGCGGACTGCCCACGCTGAATGCCCGTCATAGCATCAGGATATACCTTGTGGTGCTCCCGGTACCACTCTAGGCGAGTCAAAATCACTCTCTCCACCACCTTCCCGAAACAGCTGGTAAGCGCGATGGGGCGATAAGAGGTCTAGTCCAGAGGAGATTTACCTGGTTTAAGCACAGGGACGATGCGGCTTGATTTCCACGAATGAGGGACAAATCCACTGCTCCACGAGTCGTTGTACATGGAGAAAAGGGCACGTCGAGCTGCTTCAGCGAGGTTGCAAAAAGCCATGTACGTGATGCCATCCGGGCCAGGCGATGAAGATCGTTTGCATGCCGTCAAGGTCACTTGGAGTTCCTCTAGAGAGACGAAGGTGTTCATTCATGAATCTATAGAGACTAGAGCGTTTTCTAGGTGACGCGTGGTGCACGCGGACGCCTGACCGGCAACTTCATACAGAAATATTCTGCTACTTCATTTTCGCTGCATCCTTGGTGGAGAGACAGGCACTTGAAGGGGCGATGTTGATGTTGTGATGTTTGTAGGCCACGAACAAACCTCCATGTCTGTGTCAAAGGCTTGTGTGGGTCCAATGATTTGCACAGAGATTTTCACCGAAAGGACTGAAGTGAATGGATTCGCCGCTGAATTTTTTGCTGAAGGCGCCTCATATCTGAAGTGGTGAATAGACTTAGCGCGCCTAGATCTCCGTTCTTCACGATGACGAATCGCTCAAAACCATTCCAATTCTGCTTCATGTGGACAATATTTAGAAGTATGTTGAATACGATAAGTCGCTTCTTGAGCAGCACCTCTAATCATATCCTCGAGGGTGTCAATAGGAGGCGCTTTATTTTCTTGACACCTCTCTTTCGTCAGCGACCTAAACTTTGTCCAGTCGATGCGAGTCGAAGTGTCGTAGTTTTGCGATTTTTCCAGGCCCTTGATCTTTAAATAAGTTAGATAAGTTAAATAAGAATAGGTCGCTTCCATGAGTTTAATAGTCTTCGAACCACTTAACATTTCCATTTAGATTTCGTGACACATATGTCAAATCAAGGCAGCTGCTGTACGTCGTTCCCCGTAGAAACATTGGGCTTTCGTCGTTTACACAAAGCAGCTGCTGCTCCAGAGCAAAGGATAATACTTGCCTCCCGCAACGGTCTATTTTCTGACTTCCACATAGTGGGTGGTGAGCGTTGAAATCTCCGGTGATGATCCATAGTCCAGGTGTGGCTGTTAACAGTGCACGTAGTCTTTCAGGTTCAAAACGGTTCGAAGGTGATATATATGCGCCTACGAGCGTGAAATTGAGGTCATTACGTTTTGCTGTCAAGCAGACGTACTGGTTGTCATCGTGAGGTGCTACACAGTGCTTGATATAGGTAAGGTTGCATCTGATATATACAATGGCTTTACTCTATTCGTTGCAGGTAGCGGACTTGAAGGCTTCATACCTGGATAGTTGTATTGCATTGTGTAGCCGTGGCTCACAGATTACAATAATTGGAAACTGGTTTTCTAACACAAATTTTCTGATATCAGAAACACGGGGTTGAGGCCTCGAGAATCCCATTGAAAAATTGAAGCTCCTTTGACTTCTTTACGAAAAGCTGGCAGAGGAGGAGCCATGGTGCCTTTGCAGACTTGATAGCACGGGCTTCAGCGCATCCACTAACTGAAGTGCACTCTTAGCAGCCGGACTGTCAATGCTAGTGAGGAGCATATGAATGGTATTCATGGGGGCCTTTTCCATGGCTACGATTTCCTTGTCGCGACTATCACCACATTCTCGTTCCGAAGTGATTGTAGACGAGCGATGTGGAGGCTCAAATGGCGGGTCTACTGTTCGCAGCGCTGGCCATGCTTCAGGCGAGCCGGTGATGCTCTTGTCTTGCTTGGATGATTTGTCTTCAGCGTGTCTGGACGCTTGAGGTGGTATGCCGGTGATCATTAGGTGAGGTGCAGTCCTTGCTTCGGCACTGGGCCTCCTCAGGGTCCTCCGACGACGAGACCACCGGCGTCGTACTTTGGCAGCGGCCTCCCAGTGAGTTGAGCCGTCCCGGACCATTTAGCTCAACACTTGCATTTCCATTTTCATGCTTGGGCAATCTTTCGACGATTGCCTCGTGAGGGACGATTGCCGAATCCGACCGAATCTGATTGCCTCGGATTTCGACGATGCTTCGTGAGGGGCATGGCAGTTTCAACATTTTCGATGTTCTGCCTGGCAAGTCAGAAAAAGTCATTGAAAAACTAATTTGCAACCGTTTAATGAAATACCTATCTAAATTCAACATATTATCTGATCACCAATTTGGCTTTAGTCCAGGCCTTTCGACTGAAGTTGCACTAATAACTTTCACTGACAGGATTAAATTGACTATTGAAGGTCTTCTTTTTGGAGCGGTGTTTATTGATTTTACTAAAGTTTTCGATACAATTAACCACGTCATACTATTTCATAAACTTGACTGTTACGGCATATCTGGACCACCACTTCAGCTCATTAAAAGCTATCTTGGTGATCGAACGCAAGTTGTTCAGATAAACCAGAGTTTTTCACCTCCAAAAACCACTAACATTGGCGTTTCTCAAGGGTCAATCCTGGAACCCCTCCTGTTTTTGTTATTTATAAATGACTTACCACTTCGTCTAAATCACACTAACGCTCTTCTCTACGCTGATGACACTACTATTTTTACCGCACACAAGGATCTACTTATGCTACAACAATCACTAAACGTCGACTTAAATAACGTTCATTCATGGTGTGTATCGAATCTGTTACTCATCAATCCATCAAAAACTAATTTCATGGTATTCCATTGCCCGCAGTTGTTTCCAAACATCGCTTCATTAGTAGTGACGCTTGATGGACACTTCATTTATGCATGTTCATCTACTAAGTTTCTTGGTGTGGTATTAGATAAACATTTGAAATTCAGTGAGCATTCGCAGGCCTTAATTCAAAAGGTGTCTTTCGGTATTCACGTGGTAATCAAAATACGACCTTACTTCTCCACTCAAATCCTTTTATCTTTATATTACGCATTTATTCATAGTCACCTGTCATACTGCGTATCATCATGGGGAAATACATATTGGTCACATGTAAATCATCTAGAACAATTACAGAAGCAAGCTTTGAGACTCATTACTTTCAAACCATTTTCATCACCATCAGCCCCCCTTTTTAGCAACATGAACATTTTACCTCTGCATAAACTCTTTAGCTACAAAATTTTAATGATCATATTTCGTATTCTTAATAATGAATTACACATTTCCAGTTTCTCGGGAGTTACTCTTGTAAATACTAACAACACGAGGTTTTCAGCTAACCGTAATCTACTTCTGCCTAAAGTGCGTACCAACTATGGTCAAATGACGGCAACATTTTCATGCATAACACTGTGGAACATGCTGCCTGTCGATCTCAAATCATGCTCAATGTACTCCTTTAGTAAGAACTTGAAGGTCTTATTGTTAAATGACTTATGACTTGAATGTTTTCTTTTGGGTTTTTTTGTTTCAAGCACATTGTCACTATTGCTCATATGGCCCTACGTTTTTGCACCATTTTCTTTTAAATATTGCTGTGATTTCATCGCTGTTTGCTGACTAAAAAGCTAATCCTATTTTTACTTTTTGTTAGGAGGTCCCTCTGACAGTGTTTACTTTGGGACCTCCGATTGTTCATTCGACATGCAAAAAATGTATTCATAAAAATTGTATCTATTTTTGAACAAGTGTCAGCGCTTTGTGATTCTGAGCATAGCGAGCACACAGCCAGGTTTGTACAAACAGCACTGGCATGTCCCAATCTGTAACATTTCCGGCATTGAAGGGACTTCGGTACGAAGTGTCGCACTGTGTGTCGAAAACGGCCGACCTTGACTTGCGATGGAAGGCTGTCTCCCTTGAACACAAGCTTCACACAGCGTGATTTGCCAAGGCGATGTTCTTACAGTATGGTAAGTTCTGCAGACACCGGTATGATGAGAGCAGAAAAGTCGCTTTTGCTGATGAAAATGACGACATCGTAAGTGACGCCAGCCGTAGAGTCACGGCCATCAGGTATGTAGGAGCGAACATTGATATTATCCAACATCTTGACGTTGCTCAACACTTCCAATATGCTTCGTTGAGTGACGTCTATGTCAAGGATATTCTTACGGCCATTGATCCGCATGTCCGCGATCTGTCCGTGGGCGAGTTCCTCAAGAAACCTAGACGTGGCTTGACAATTGAGGTGGTTGAGACTATGAGCCGCATCGACTGGTGCAAACAGAATTGTGTATATCGTAGGCTCTCGCGTCTCCGTAGTATTCTTACTTGTTGATGGAGACGGCATCACTAGTCTTCTTTTTGGTTGATGCCTTGTCACAGACACGAAGTCGCCTTCGTCGGAGCTTTCGTCGCTGGCCGTAGAGTAAATCAGCGTGTCCTTGTTTTCGGCATCTCTCGGGTGGCCTGTACGCTTTCTCGTAGTAGCTGCAGACGACGTCAATGGTTGCGGTGGAAGCCCAGGCGAATCAACACCCATCGCCACACTCACTGGAACAGTGTCTTCCACAAAACCACAGAAAAACTTCAAAAAATTACAGATACTGACAGCAATGTTCTACGCCAGAATCACTTCGTCGTCGTTCTATCGCGAAAAATAGCATAAAAATAGCATAAAAACATAAATAGCAAAGGTGACAAGGTGCATCCCGGTCGAAGCCCGCGTTGCATTTCTGTAGGTTCGAATACCTGTTCTTCCCATTTTAATCCCTTGTTATTTGTATAGATATCCTTTATAAGATTAGTTATTCTATTTCTCACATCTACTGTGTCAAGTATTCCCCACAAGTCTTCTTGAATAACACTATCGTAAGCTCCCTTGATATCTAGAAAGACCAGCCACAGGGCCTGCGTTCTTTTTCTGCTATTGCAACTCTATCAATGAAAACAGATTGTCCTATAACCCCCTTTGTTTACGAAACACATTTTATAGTTCTCATAGCACCCCCTCAATCTCCACCAATGTCTGTAGTATTTCCCTTACTATCTGCATCACCAGCCTGTAAACTACTGATGTCACTGTCATAGGATGGTAGTTCATATCAGCTTTGTCACCCTTTCCTTTATAGATCTTTCTCTTCCTGCTAAGATTCTACCCATTGGGGGCTTCATTATCCATGTGTGCTTTTCTCGCGGCCTCTTTTATAGTTTGCTTAGAGTTTGTTCCTAGTTTCTTTATTAGCATAATTGGGATGCCGTCAAGACCTGTTGATGTGCTATTTGGAGCCCTCTTTTCTGCCCTTTTCCACTCTCGTTGTCGCAGTGGAGCCACTGCGCTAATTGGTTTATCCTTTTCTGGTATGGTGCATGCAACGCTTTCTTTGAGTTTAAAATTTTCTGTCATCATTCCTGTTAGATAATTCATTGCCTCATCCCCTTCTAGTCTAACCCTTGAATGGTAGTCATAAACCTCTGTTCCATGCTTGTCTTATTACTCAGAGAATAGGGATGGTTTCAAAACTTTGCAGCAGCCTGTCTATCCTTTTTGCTTACTTCCGCCATTCATTGGGCCCCAGTTTTTCTAATATTTTCACTGATCAGATTGGACTCTTCCTTTCCGCAACTGAAAAGTCATCCCATTTTTTTTGCATCAGTTTTCAATTCACCCCCCTGTTTAGCATGCCTGTGTTTCTCGGAGGCCTCCTGACGCCTTACTATGGCTCTCTTAACTTCCTCGTCCCACCAGCTTTTGGATTTGTGTTTCCGCTCCCGGTTGATTTGACACGTACCTTAGCAAACTAGAACTCAAACAATCGAGTTCAATTTGTGTACGTTCACTCTATTTCACTATCCTCGAGAATTATTTTTTAATCTCTTTAGTTGCTACTTCTGGTAGTTGCTCATAATGTCTCCCTCTCATTTTTATTTTTCTTCCAAAACTCAGTTTGATACGTTTGTGATCACTACCTAAGCTTCTCGACCGATATTCATCACCCTTAACCGATCATATATTGTATGTGACATCATTGCGTAATTTATCGTCGACTGCAGCCTTTCCACCTCCTATGTTAACTGTCCATGGCACTTCTCGGTACTGTTGCAAGTGATCAAATTTTGCCTTTCACACATATCAATTAGCATTCGGCCTGTTGGGTCAGTACATCCATCCATATCTTCTACATGTGCATTTATATATCCGAATATAATTACCTCACACTCTTCTCCTAGTTCGTCAATGTCAATTTCTATGCACTGCGCCATTTCTTGGTTTTAGTTTCTGCCTTTTGCCTCTGTCCACAAGTATATAAAACCACGAAGCGTCGTCTGCCCTGCCACTTTCTCTTCTAGCAATAAATGTTGCCTACACTACTGCTTGACACTTTGCCAGTCTGTAGTTTTATGAATAAATGCCCCAATACCATGAAAGGTCAAGGTCGCAACGCCCCTACCGTTGACGGGTGGTGGCGAAACATACTCAAAAACTTTCCCATTGCTTTCGTGATGGGTGAGAAGGCCACAACGAAAGGAGCGCGGGCGTGCAGTCTAGCCCGGCTGTAGCTCTTCAACCACTCTGCGTTCACAGTGTATAAATGGAGAGAAAGCGAAAACTGCAGAGAGGCCGGAAACCCACGACAGCGCGTGTCCATCCCACCACCACTGCGGTCGCTACCTTGAGAATTAATTCGATTTTGCTTGCTTTCTGAAAACTAAAGTTCATGCCGAATTCCGGTTATTCACGCAAATTAGTGGAAAGAAACAGCTCGCACCTTTTCACGCGTTGTTTTGCGAGATAAGCCCGGAGAAACGCACCAGCAAAAGCACCGGCAGCGGCTGCGTGGGATTCAGCCAGCTGCACACAAACCCGAGGCCCATTGCGGCATGCCGACTCGCTGCTGCTACACCGTCTAGTTCCAGAGTTCTCGGCGATCGTAATCCAAACCATGCTCTCGATGAACGCGTCCTCGTTGAGGTCATCAAGCTTCGTCATGCTGCATGCGTAGTTTGTGATTTGAACCGGCCGCGCGGCGTGGTTTTCCGGCCGCTTGGTGAAACGAGCCAATTTCCGGAGAGTTTCACCGCTTTCTCTCTCTTCGAGGTCAAGTGCGAACGCGCCCTAACGCGTCGCTCTGCGAAGTCACGGTGGCGCTGACTGTGAAAAATCCTCGCATCTCCACGAAGCGAATGATGACGAGTGGGCGAAGCTCGGTTTTGAGGTTCACACTGTTTACGTTGAAATCCCCGACGATTAGTAAGGACGGACACATGAGTGCATAAACGTGTGGCCCAGATGATTATGTACACTGGCATATACTTGATTGATCTATTCATAAAGTGAGTTTTTACACCTGTTTTAGATGTTTTTGTTTGTCGTTGTACGCATGTTCAGTTTCGGTTTTGCGGAGCGTGATGGACGCCAACAAGGCTCGGCCCTAAGAAGCTTCGCCCTTAAACAGCTGCGAGCTTTAGCTGGATAATTGCTATCCCAATAAAAGCATGACTCCTCCCAACCTCGCCCGTCTCACTTCGCCTCAGTCACTTCAGTACTTGCGTAACGTTACGTCTAGAATAACGCTGCACCGTAGAAATAAACAGGCATATGGTAGAACGTGCCGGAATTAAACATATATATTTTATTTTGTAGTATTTTTAAAATAATAAAACTAAGTTACCATGTTTGTTTTTGAGGCAGAAGCATTCCTGTACTGAACCAGTGAGGAAACCTGTCCAGCATTCGATCATGTAAAATAAATTGCTGGCAAGCTAAAGCATAAACCTAAACAAATTCAGTAGCATAACTGTCGGCGGTGGTAGCTTTCGGTCCAATTTACGCTGAATTATGACGTCTCTTAATCACTGGAATAAAGAACCACACTTACACATGGTGGCACACCAGGCCCATGCCAACCCCCTCCCCTCGAAACAATCTTTCGCCAAGGCACGCGGCATACAAAGCGGAAAATCACCATTTCAGAAACGTGTCCCCCTCTCCTTTTCGAGAAAAAAATTCAGCCTACGCCCCTGAAGTGAAATGCCGGGTATTCAAAGGTAGGTAAAAAATGGTGTTGTCCAAAAGAGCCCTCGTCGCGCCATTGTCTAGAAATCACCGACGCCACAGCTATGCACCACCTGGCCTCGACTCACACTACCGCGCTAGCTTGTGGTCAATCCAGGAGCAACAAGCAGTTCAAGGAAGCAGAGGAGAAAGCGGTAATCAATCAGAGTCATAAAAGAGACCTAGGCTTAACCTAGTGTTAGACCCAGGCTTAAGCAAGTGATACATTGTCCATGAAGCCTTTACGTGGATCAACCGGCTTCACTGTATCAAGTACTGCATGGCCGAATGCAAACTTCCTCATTTTTTCTTAAGTTCAGCACTATGAAGTACGTGAAAACCACCTGTGCAGATGGTTTTGTATCCAGACAGACGAAGCGAATTGGTACATTGACATGAGCCGCTCAATAACATAAGACTGAACAATGAACTTTTTAGTGACTGCAACAAGTGAATATGATTGTGTTAAAAGGTTCGACGTTTCTACGCAGTTTCACTTGGAATAATTCTGGTAGCACCTCTGTTCCACTGGCATGTTGTACAGTGATGTTTGCTTATTTACAGGGGATCTTTAAGGTAATAAAGTGAAGTGAAAGTGAAGTGAAGACGATTCTTTCTTGGGGATCTTCGGCGCAAAAATTTTGGTCTGTCTGTCTGTCTGTCTGTCTGTCTGTCTGTCTGTCTGTCTGTCTGTCTGTCTGTCTGTCTGTCTGTCTGTCTGTCTGTCTGTGTCTGTCTGTCTGCCTGTGTCTGCGAAACTGCAGCAAGACGTCGGTGAACGTCAGATAGGCAAGTAATTCTGGAAAGAAAGCACCGAGCATCACTGTTCAGGAGTAAAAAAAAATGGCAGCATATCCACGGAGTGAATGATGGAGAGTGGGGCGAAGCATTCGTCCGTCCATTCGTTCTTGCTTCCGTCCGCCCATGCGTCCGTCTGTGTGACCGTGCATGCCCATTCGCCCGTCCGTGCGTGCGTCTGTACGTGCGTCCGTCCCTGCGTTCGTCCATGCATCCGCCCCTGTGTCTGTTCATGCGTCCATCCATGCATCTGGCTGTGTGTCCGTTCGTCCATGTTTTCAACACTCCAAGTACCACCATCTCGCATCTTTTCATCATATATTCCCCATATAGAAGCACCGCCATCCAGCGGACATTCCAAGGACTAAACGAGAGGTGGCACACGCACACTTTCTTACGCCTTGCACTTTGGGTCTACTTCCAACGTTTAACCATCTCGATTTCATGGTCTATACTAGTTCATTGTATTCATGGCACTGCGGCTCAACGCCCACTAAACCTTTCTAAAACTAAGGAGGTTACACCCAGCGAGTGTAACATAGCAACCCTTTCTTGTCAGATAGAGCTCAATGTACATGCTAATGGCTGCTATTCGGGATCGCAGCGTGCGCGTTGACTAAAAGCCGAATGCTTCCGTCTCTCATTCCCCATTAGCAGCCATTAGCATGTACATTGAAGATTTTCTTATATTGTTCAACAACGCACAGAAGAAAAAAACAACGCACGGGTCTACCTTGGAAGTCAAAATGTTATACTTGTTACACACTACAACGGCTACGAGGGACGAACGGGTGCCGCTGTAAGGACCTTCGCCCCTGAAAAATCAAGGTGGCTTAGCACTACTGGTGCCCAGACTGATGAAAGTGCGGAGCCTGGTGGATCACTGGTTGCTTGAAGAATGGCTCAACGCAGCAGGAGGATCGACTAGATCGGCCACGAAACGTGCGACAGTAGAATTTGTGAAAAAGAAGAAACAAGAAAAAAAAGGAATATGCGACAACTATAATTGATATATAGGAAAGAAAACTATTTCTAGTAATCTTGCTTTTGATAGTACGGTAATTCAAAAATGTTTCATATTAAAACTAAATAAATAAATGCAGATAATACAAACAAGGCAATGAAACGTTATAGATGCACCTATCACGTAAACACAGCGGCTTTCTTTGTTTTTCTTTATTTAGTATCCTTATTTCTTGCTTCCTATTTGTCTTGTTGGTCTTTGTTTATGGCTTTTTTGTCACTCTTTATTAACACGAAATCGTTTTGTTCCGGGTGGCATCCGGACTTTACTGACCTCAATTTCATCACGAAGTAGTGTCGCTAGAATGGATACCAACGGAAGAAAAAGGAAAGCCACAAAAATTTTGTGTGACCCGGGAGTCTAACTTATAAGTTCTCGTTCAGCAGCAATAGGTTCCGGCCCCTTTACCCACTGCGCCAACGGCACAGACTCATGAGGTTCGACGCACGCGCCTTATATCTCTCGCACTTCCTTATCTCATTCCTCCACTTTTAAGCAATCTGTATTAAATATGACGGGTGTCCCATGGTTGAAAGGCTTAATTTGCATTACGATTTTGACGCACCGCTATGAGTCAAATGTTACAGAAAATGCAACTAAAAGTATTTCAAGTTCCTCCGCACGGTGAAACGTTGAGCGTGTATTACCGGTGCAACTAATCGCGTTCTTTGTTCTTTTCAGCGAGGGCTACCCGCTCTACCTTGGCCAGTACAACGACCACAAAGACACGTACGTGCGACTTAGCTTTGCTGGAGAGGACGAACTTGCAGTGGAGCGACGATACAAGGGAAAGAAATCGTCCTTCGCGACTCAGAGGAGCAAGAATTTGGAAGGCATTCACGTTCTGGAGTTCGAGAGGGATGTACTAAACATGAAGGTATGTGAAGTGGGTTGGTATTGCAGGAACTGTCACAGACCTCTATACCGCAGTATTGTTTTACCGCAACTTGTTTGTTTTTCGCGCCTTTTTGAGACAGTTAAAAAAGGCAACACCGAGAAAACAGGGGGGGGGGACACGTTGAACTTCGAGTTGTTACACATTTTTCCCCTGTTCTTTTCGTTGATGTCTCGAGGAGTTATGTGGTTTTTAATCAATTGTGTTTCTCTGCCACATAGTATCATGCGATTCTTATGAAAGCGTCACACTGTCCATGATCCTTACGTGCAGCATGCTATACAGTGTAACATTCCTAACAATTGATCGTGGTAAGTGCTGAAACAAATGGTCCTATATGATGTAGTTTGAATGCGAAAGTGGGCAATAATTGCTTAGCAAGCTGCTATTTCCATTGAAATATATTGGGTGAATTTAGTGCCGTTGCTACCAGGTTTTGTTCCCGTATTTGTGCAATGATGCTTGGTTCGCTCGCCAGCATCCATGTGATTTTTGTGTCATCCCCGTACCATTTAGTGCTGACACTGTAATAAAAGAAGTCGACATAGCCTATCGAAGGAAGTGTACATGTAAACGTTTTTCTGTTAGGTAGAGTGCAGTTCTGAAAGCAATGTATCAGTAAAAAAAACCCTTCGCAGCTGTTTCTTGACGGTGAGCTACTGCTTCCTGCGCGCTCAATCACGGACGGCCCCGATCTTGATGCTCACGTGGTTTTCGCCACCTCGGAAGACACAACCCACTCCCCATTCGTGTTCTACGAGACACACTACACCATGCCCGACGTGGATCGGGTGCTTAAGGTAAGGCATCGCCCGCATTTCGATCTAAATCACCACGTAGTGTTCCAGAAGTGAGGTCGTTGTTTGAGCAGCAACAGTTATACCTATATATATATATATACAGGCCCATAGCCAAAAACTTTTTTTTCGGCACGGGTGTGGGGACACATGTTGACGGCTTTGAAAATCACCTGTTTTTTTATTATTGTCGTTGTAAAATGCACAGTCCCATCCTAATTTCGGTAGAAGGGGAGGGGGGCAAGCTTCTAGCTCTCTTTTTCTTTTCGCTCTGGCTACGGGCCTGCGTACATAGAACACAGTCTTTCTCTCCCAGAGTCCACGGTGGTGGTAAGAGACAGGAAAACATGCACGAAGTTGCAAGATGACATTTATGATGACGACAATGAGAATGAACTTCGTACGGGTCACCTTTGCGACAGCTTGGCGAAACCTCGCCTCCTGTTTTGTGCCGCTTCCACGACTCTAGCACCAATCGACGCGAAATTCCTAGCGAGGGGCCCAATATTCTCGAACATAGTGGGGTTGTAAGTAAATAGGTTCCAGAAATAAATAGGTAAAAAGAAAGATAGAAAAACTTGACGGGCGCCTGACCGTCGCCCTCAAGAGCAGAAAGCCATAGCGTGATCTGTTCCCGCGTGCATCGTCTTCTCAAGTGCTGCGGGTCTCAGTGGATGGCCACATCCGCGTCGCAAGTAAACGACTGTCTGTGCGCGTAACACTGACTGTTTCAAACTAGCCCAGAATGGCTACTGCAAGTACAGTTGCGAAGTGTCGAATACACAACAATCTGTAATTCAGCCAGGGGCCCACTACGCGTGCGTTGAGCAACACGTGAACACGTGTATCGGCTGAAAGCATTTGTAGGCTTTTGGAAGAGTACTGAGCTGACGCTGGTCTTTATGAAGACCAACGTGTTACGTGTGGTCCCTGTACATGCCTGCGCACCACCTCTACCTATCTTCATCATAATAATCTCTCTATCACTCTTCTTACTCCTTTCTCTCTTTCCTTGTGCAGAGTAGCAGGCCGCAGAACACAAGTTCGGGCCGACCTCCCGGCCTTGTAATATGTTGGCTCTCTTTCTCTTGGTAATATATTCACACAACACGTTGCATACAATTGCCGCAAGGTTTTGGTGGTTTGTTTGGCCAGACGTGTTCTCTTTTCTCGAACCTTGGTTCGCACTGCATGTGATGCCATCGTATACGGGGACATCATCACGTGACAATAACTTTCGCATCACTCGTGTTAATTTTCGCTTTTGAGAAGGCCTTCAATTAATTCATTTAGGGGCGAAGCTCCTTAGGGCGTGGGCTGTGCGTCCTCTGTATGTAGCCACCTCTAATTTAGTTCTTGCAGTGTTCACTAGATGGCGGTACCGTCCCCTGTATGTAGCCACCTCTAGTTTAGTTCTTGCAGTGTTCACTAGATGGCGGTACCGTCTCCTGTATGTAGCCACCTCTCGTTTAGTTCTTGTAGTGTTTACTAGATGGTGGTACTTGTAGCTGATGATGAAAAGATGCAAGATGTTATAAACTAGAAAGCGGTACTTGTAGTTGATGAAAGACGCGAGATCTTATAAAATAGGAATGATGTCACATATGGCACGTGTCATTGGTTGAAGGCAATCGTTCGATTTAGTGCGGCGACGTACGCTAGGGGGAGCGATGTAATAAAATCGAGTGGGCAAAATGTACAGAGGATTCATGGTTTACCAGGTTTACCTCCGGAGCTTCGCCCACTCATCATCATTCACTTCGTGGATATGGCGGCACTTTTTGCCAAATACAGCAGCGGCAGGTGCTCTCATACTGCTGCGTATAATCTGGATTGCCGCGATGCGTAGGATCATCCGTATTTCACAGCGCAGTGCGTGCAATGACTGCGACGAGTGGCGGACAACATCGCCACTAATGTCGACTGTTCTGGTGAGCTCACAACAGCTTACACTGTAAGACACCAGTTAGCTTTTGTTTAGATGCGAGTTAATGAAGTCGAGGAGGTCAAAATTATTTCAAAGTTTTCCCTAACTTCAGGATAATATGATGACTTCGGTGGGTGAAACTCCTGCAATAGATTTTACTTCCTTAGGTTCTGTCGTGTTAAAATGTCAAAACCGTGTATCCGGAGGGCCAGCATGCGTAACGTCGCAGCACTCGCGTGTGCAAGATGTGCAACCAAGGTGTGTTCCTTGGGACAATTTTCAATCGCTCGTTTTAAGATAGACTCTTGTGTTTCATTGTACAAAGAAAATGGTGCAATGAAGTGCACTATGTTTGTAACGATGTGTAACCGCAAACTTGTTGCTTTGTTTTACAGATTCCGGCATTCTACAATCCAAACGCAGACTACTATTTTCCTCATAAAAACGTTGAAATTTCTGAGGGAGGTTACGTACTTTGGTATGCATCGTGGATACCGGGAACAGAGTGAGCATTTAGCTTCAGCAAAGAAAAATATTGATTAGCACTAATCTCAGCCATCGAAATAGGCCCACGAAGCAGTTGAGCACCATGTCAAGCGTTAACGCAAAGGGAATTCAGGGATATGGTGGAGTCGGGTACTGCATGCACTCAGCAACCTCCTGCAGAAAGATTGAATTTTGAAGCTAAATTTGAAAAAGAAAGAATATGAGATCGGCAAAAATGCAAAAAAATGCCTATCAGAGCGCCTGCTTTCGAAGAACCTATTTCAGCACCAAAACTGCTTCATATATATAGAGCAATTTTAGTAGAAAAAGTGGGCAGAAGCAGCTGGTGGAGTGAAAGCTCTCTTTAGGACAAAATTTATGGCCACCATAAGGCTTTTTGCAAATCTGGAAAAATTGTCACTATGAGAAAACTCAATCCTGAACGCGCGTTTCGGCGGTTGTCAGAATCGCCTTTTCTGAAGCCATTTCGGATGCTAACTATAGAACATTAACAACAACGTTCCGACGTCGCCCGACAACAACGTTCTACGAAAAGCTGCAACGGTTGCCTAGAAAAATATCTACGCTCACAAATCATGAAGACAACTTGCAGAGGATGTTCAGTGTTCAATGTTATTCCTTCACTCAGGGATTTATTCGATTCAGTATTTTCCCACGACGCCATGCAATACCGCGGTGAGAATCAGGTGATACACTGTGCAGGCAATGATGACTGACAGTCGTCTCAAAACACACACACACACACACACACACACACACACACACACACACACACACACACACACACACACACACACACACACACAAACACACACACACGCACACACACACACAAACACACACAAACACACACGCACACACACACACACGCACGCACGCACGCACGTGCTCGCACACGCACACACACACTTGCGCGCACGCACACGCACACACACGCGCGCGCACACACATACACACGCACACACGCGCACACACACACACACACACACACACACGCACACACACACACACGCGCACACGCACACTCACACGTGCGCACACACACACACACACACACACACACACACACAATGTATAGGTACAATTTGTCAGGCATTACTTATATGAGTTTATCACTCGCCCGCCCTGTGTTTGTCTTTCTTTGTGCGCGCTCTATAGCGCAGCCCTGCAATATGGCTTGTTTTGGCTGTATAAATTTACAAGGGAGCAACAGACAACGTGTTAATTGATAAAGTTAAGAAACATTCCTGCTATTCCTGACAGTTACCAGAATGCAGCGGAGTTAACACGGGGAGAAGTGTTCCTTGTGCTTAAAGCTAATGCCACTACAAGACATGCGAAGGGAATGCGATTTCAACCAACAGCACAGCACGTATTAACACTTTTATGGGGTCTACGCCCAAAATCCATCTCCACCGTATTTATCGCCCCTTAACTTTTTTCGTTACCAGGCCTATTCAAGTCGATCTTTGGTAATGAACGCTTTTGGATCGTCGATATGGGCATAATAAATTTGTTTCTCATGCACCCAGTACTTTATAGTAATTAGTATAGCCAATCATCTTTCAAAATAAATTTATATTTTTCCGTTTCGGCAGCATAGTGACTTTCAACAGACTCTCGTGGGAACCAATGTGCGTGCGTTGTTGGCAAAGTGCACTATGCGGGTGCCCTTGACAGTATACTGCGGGCTCCTCGTGATTATGGTACAGTAACATCAAAGTTCTGTAATGAGAAGAACTTTTACAAGCCAATTATTGAATCAGTGTCAGCTTAACAATTTGAAAATGTTGAGAAGTAATTTGCCAGATATTTATGCCAGCTATTTATTATAGAGCTGTTCCCACAAGTCAGGAAAAATTTCTTCTACAAAAAATATTTACAAAAGTCCGCCGCGAGTTTGAAATGTCGAGGTGGCCTCCTCTTACAGCTTGCAGCAGCTTTGGGTTTGCTTGTATTGTGATATCAGACACAGGGTCGCATCTAGTGTCACTAGTCGCACCTATGACATCATCGTCACGCACGCATGGATGTGCACCAGCGCTGCAAAACACATGCGCTGTTTGAAACTGTCTTGCAAGGCCACCTGAATTGAGGGAGAATGGACTTAGAGTTGGACAATGACAACACCTCAGCTTCAAGTATTATGGTGACGATGTTTTGCGTCAGACACAGACATCTGCGGCCATTCATGAGTTTGCTTCCTTTACACCCCGAAGTTTTCTCCTCCACCGCAAGTGCGTACAGCTTGTGACCTTTGGGCACAATCTATAGCTACTCTTTTTATTTGCGTGGTCCACACTTCGCTGGGGCGCGGTGTGCTGGCGCTGGCTGCAGTGCTTCTCCTAACGACAGGAAGGCCCCCCAGCACATCTTGCCCTTGACTACGGATCAGTGCGAAACGTGTTAGAACGGCGCGCGGTGTTGTCCTTTTATTAATATGAAATGCACAAACATGCAAAGAAAATGCTTGAACGCATTTATTAGAATGCAACCCTATGTGGAGTGAGGTGGCTCATGGAAAGAGGCGACACTAGATGTCATTTATAGAGGCATTATTCACATCGCGGGTATCCATCTATATTGGATCGGAACACTTCAAGACAATTAGCGCAAGACAGCGAAAGTTACTGAGAAAAGTTTACTAGTACACTTGTGTTTCACGAAAAACCATGCATTGCTTCACCGCATGGCACGAGAAACGAAGCAACATTCCGGTTCAGGTTTTCTTGGTTTATGTGAAGAGAAATCTTTTGTACAATATTCATTATTTTTATACTGTTTTTGGGCCATTCATCTACTAAGTGTATATTCTGAATTTTCTTCTTTAGAATATGTTTGCACACATAATGCTTTATTGCACTCTTTAACAGCTGGCAAACCACAATTCCACAGTTTTCACATTTTCATTCATTCTAAAATAGTTTTGTCGGTCTAAAACACCTATTTTTTGGAAAGGGCGTTTAATAGTGCAAAGTTTGATAGGCTGCAATGCGTGCTGGAGTGCTTTTTAAACTAGCAAAAACGATCTTCTCGAGACGTGTCAAACACAACCGATTTCGCGCGGTAACGAAAGAGTCAAAGCGCGTACACTAGAGTGACATGACACTGACGCGACCCCGACGAAAACACGATACAGACGCAAGCCATCTGCCGACGAGTCATCCACCGACGAAGTCGCCAGACCCCATGGTCACGCTAGGCTGACGACGCCGACGCCTCCTCAAAAGACAGCATTTCGTCGTAGTGCAACATGATGAGAACGAAAACTCCAGCAAAACGCATCCGCAGACTTCTCGTCAGCGTGTCTTTGGAAGATTGGCGGCTGAGTTAAAATTCGCCCATGTCTTTGCTTGAATGCCCCCTTGCAACAACGGGCCCTCCGAGGCTTCCGCGGTGTCTGAATAAGAAGTATTTTCTTCGCTTCTATAATGTATGCTCCCCCCCCCTTCCGCCCCTCGTTACCATGCGTTACGGGTAACCGGAGAGGGACAATGACAGAGCGGAGAGCATGGCTGAAAATGAGGTGCAGGTGTGCAAGTTTAGTCGGTGTCGCTGCGTGTTCCTCCAGTGTGACTACCGAATTGACCAACGAAAGACTCTGAGCACGACAAGGCACGGGCGTGATCTTGGAGAGACTACCCGCGGACTGTTCGTGTATTTGCAGTGTACATAGGCCAACAACAAGAGAAAGACTTATAACGACAGCCTGCAGACCAAAATCAGTGTCGTGTCTCTCTAGTGTAAACGCGCCTCAAGGTGACTACAGAATTGGCCAACGAAAGACTGTAAGCACGACAAGGTGCGGGCGGGGCCTTCGAGAGACCACCGGTGGACTGCCTGTGTCTTTGCAGTGTACATAGGCCGATGACAAGAGAGAAGACACTCCTAAAGACAGCCCACAGACCAGAATAGGTGTCGTGTCTCTCTAGTGTACACGCGCCTTTAGAAAGCAAAGAAAGATCTTGCTGTCCAGCTTTTACCTGGAAGACTGAAAGCGGCTCATTAGCCAGCCGGCAAAAAGCTTATGGATTCTCGTTAAAAACATGACTCCTGTTTAATATATAATTGAAACTTTCTATTGAATAATTATTTTGTTTCATTCTTCAAACGCTGTAAACGCGTTCCTTCTGAGGTGCGTGATCTTAGTGATGCCGCTGCGAAGATGCAAATTAGAAAACTTTTGCTTTGAATTGCGAGAAGAACATCGTAAATTACTTCTCGAGAAAACTCGAAAAAAATGAGATGAAACACGATGAAATGAGACACACACTTTGAAAATACGTTGTGCAACGCGCAGTAAACATAAAATAAAGTGTAGGTTAAAGGGGCCCTGCAACACTTTTTGTGCATGGTCAGAAAACGCTGCCGATCGGTAGTAGAGGCTCCCGAGAGTACGCGAGCGAAATGCTAGAGCGCAATACGGGGCCTTGTGTTCACACTATATGATCAAAGTAGGCTAAAAATTACTTTTTCTTCTCTTGAAAAATGACGAAAGACGCTCAGAAATCACTCGTTGGAGGCCATCTGTCAGGTATTTGCTGATTGGAACGTGGCGCGCTAGGTCGTTGCAGGGATCGCTGCAGGAGGCCACGACTTGTGCACGCGTGTGGCCGTGATTGCACTGAAAAAGCCGCCTATTTGAAGAAAAAAAAAAGAAGTGCTTAAGGTCAGGAGGTGCGCGTGACGTATTTTCTTTGTCCCTGCCCCCCCCCCCTCCCTGCTTATCTTCCAGCGCTTTCGTCGGCACGAGAGAAGAGAAAATGCGATTGTATACTATAGCGTGCGACTAATCTTTTTAACTCCGCTCGTA
Organism: Rhipicephalus annulatus; assembly: GCA_013436015.1. Lineage (NCBI taxonomy): Eukaryota > Metazoa > Arthropoda > Arachnida > Ixodida > Ixodidae > Rhipicephalus > Rhipicephalus annulatus. The sequence continues at coordinate 1,394,361 of WOVY01010891.1, read as the reverse complement.
CTGGACGGATTTTTGAAATTTTTGCAATGTCGAATTCGCAAGGCAATGAGCTCTTTTAGTGAATTAGTTTCATGGTTACTAGAAGAAAGTGTTTCAGAGTCCTTTGAGGAGCGCTACACAACCGTTGAGACAAATATTTTAAAGTGGAATTGACGATGTCCTGAGAGTTCAAATTAAAGTGTCAAAAAAAACGTTTTCCTGGAGACTGTGTTGTTTTGGCACAGTTGCAAGCATAGGTCGGCAAAAGTTGTGGACCTTATTCAGACTCACTAATGAAAGATATTTTGCGCTTAGTACTTACTCAGCCTCACCAATATTTTGTTGAGCAGGAGTCACTCTGACTCAAACTAACCAAAATAGTACTCAGCTGGACAGAGACTAAAACTAACGGCTTGATCTGAGTTCGAGTTAGTTGACTCATGAGTCCGTAAGTCTAAAATGACTTTTATATCAATCTGTCAATGCTCTTTGACACCAATATCTCACGTGATCAGTGCTGTGCTTGGCGCCTTTTGATATAGTACTTTCAAATACGAGCTATAAGCGGTTCCAAGCTAGCAAGGTAATTAGTCTTAGAAAAGAGGACAGTATAAGAAATATATTGATGAAGAACATACCCGGAAAAGTTGCTGCGGGAAGAATGGCAGGCGTCCCCCTACGTATTTAACATGTTACCATGAAATATTATCACTAAATATTGAAATGGTATGTCAACTATATAGCTTTGAAATGTTTGTGGGTAGCCATTTGATGAGTAGACAGCCGCAACATATTTGGTTACTTTCTTCAGTGGGTAGCTTCGGGGCATGTGCGCTTTACCCATATGTGCATAGCTTAATTGAAACACACGGCAGCATATACCTTATTCGTAGAGGAGCCAAATGACTTATAATCAGACTAAAAACAGCAACATTGTGACAACATCAGTGTGGTCCTACCAACAATAGTGTATGTAGACCTCAAAGAGAGCGAAAAGTTTTTTCAGCCTAATTCGGTTTTGTCACCCTATTGCGACAAACGAGTTGCAGTGCTTGGAGTCTCTTTTGCATTCTGAAACGCATATGTTCAGAGAAAGTTTAAAGAAAGGGTAGTAAAAACCGCTTGCTCTAGCGGTTGTTTTAGGATACCTCATGCACGGGAGTCAGTGTGATTCACGAATTTTAATTGCCTTAAGCTTGTACGTGCTCATTGTAGGTGTGCCTATGATAGCCGTGTGATAGGGCAGCAATGCATTGTGACACTCATTTGCATAATCTGAAGCTAGGTCACGTAAATTGAGAGACTTCATCGGCCTCACCTTTTGTTTCAGCGTGTCAGCACAAAACTATAACGGAGATCGCTTTGCTCCTGCTGTTCGGAATCCTCAGCTCGGTGATTTGATGCTTTTGCTGAAGATCTACAAGAGCGGCTGCACCTTGTCGAATGCCAACGACTATAGCAATGTTCCGTCGCCGATGCCAAATTACAAGCGCATCAGGTTGGACGACCTCTTTGTGAAACCGAATCCGGTGTCATTCTACGAATTTAAAGCGGTGAGAGTCTAGCTATACTGATCGAATAAGCGTTTGTGCTTAATATTTTTGACACTTTTCCGGATTTGCTTTCGTTTTTGATTTTGCCTCACCTGCTGGGCTCATGTGGGCCTGTAGTATGTTCTAACTAACTAACTAACTAACTAACTAACTAACTAACTAACTAACTAACTAACTAACTAACTAACTAACTAACTAACTAACTAACTACTAACTAACTAACTAACTAACTAACTAACTAACTAACTAACTAACTAACTTACAAACAAACAAACAAACTAACTAACTAACTAACTAACCAACTAACCAACTAACTAACAAACTAACTAACTAACTAACTAACTAACTAACAAACTAACTAACTAACTAACTAACTAACTGACAAATAATTAAATTATTAATAAATAATAATTATTTAACTAACTAACTGACTGACTGACTGACTGAGTTACTGACTGACAAACTAACTGAGTCATTTACTGACTGACTGAGTTACTGACAAACTAACTGAGTTACTGAGTGACAAACTGACTAACTGAGTTACTGACCGACAAACTGAGTTACTGTCTGACAAACTAACATGTTGACTGACTGACTGACAAACTAACTGAGTTACTGAGTGACAAACTGACTAACTGAGTTACTGACCGACAAACTGAGTTACTGTCTGACAAACTAACATGTTGACTGACTGACTGACAAACTAACTGAGTTACTGACTGACAAACTAACTAACTGAGTTACTGACTTACAAACTGACTTACTGACTGACTGACAGACAGACAAACAAACTAACTAACTAACTGAGCTACTGACTGACAAACTGACTGAGTGAGTTACTGACTGACAAACTGAGTTACTGACTGACTGACAAACTGACTTACTGACTGATTGGCAAACTGACTGACTGACTGACAGACAAACAAACAAACAAACAAACTATATAACTAACTAACTAACTAAATAACTAACTGAGTTACTAACTGACCGAGTGACTGACTGACAAACAAACAAACTAACTAACTATCTAACTAACAAACTAACTAACTAGCTAACTGAGTTACTAACTGACCGACTGACCGACAAAATAATAAAAAAATAGATACCGCAGATCCCACGTATCTCTGCAGTCAATGTTATGCGAAGCATTGCAGATGGAAGGTGACTGTGTCGTAATCATTTGAATAAGCCAAACGTTACGGCATAGCGCTAAAGATGTGCCCAAATGCACGCACACACATACGTCGAAGAGCCGCGTATGTTTTATACAGGCAGTTTACAGTTGCGTAACGATGCCAATAGCAACATGTGCATAAGCAACACTAGAAGTAGTAAGTTGATATGAAGTACTATTAAGTTGATATGAAGAGCTCGGGAGGAGCCCTGAAAATCATCATCATAATCAGCCTGACTACGCCCACTGCAGGGCAAAGGCCTCTCCCATGATCCGTCAGTCTTGTGCTTTCTGCTGCCTTGTTATACCTGCGACCTTTTTTAGTGCCATCTGCCTGCCTAACCTGCCTCCTGCTGGAGGGAAGAAGACGAAGTGTTGCTGTAGCTGAGTGTTTGCTGTTCATCTTCAGACTTTTCACCTATTTTCGCATTTATACGGCGAACATAGTTCCCTTTTCGACGGTGATGGAAGTGTACTCATCTGCACGCCCTCCCGATTTACCGGTGACAGCGCCGGCACCCTCAAGGTAGCGAAACTGCCTTTCCAGTGACAGCGAGGCTACCCTCATTGACACTGCCGAGAGCGCCGACAGCTCCGACGACGAATACATGACCGTCATGAGCCAGAAAGCAAAACGGAGGATGCTCAGGGCATCCATGGACGCATCTGCTAGGAGGGCCCCGCAAAGCCCGCCGAGGTACACCGTCCTATTCTTGCCTGCGCAACCATCCATCAACATGAGACTACTGAACAGGCAAGCTGTGTCTTCAGAACTCGAGGCACTGTTGTCGAACGGTATTAATGATATCAGATACCCGGAAAAATGTTGTAGCAGTGTACGTTGCTCAAGCGTCAGCTTTAGATTCACTGAACAAAGTCACCGTCCTCGGCGGCATGAATGTTCACAATATCATTCCGATAGAAAATCACGCAACTACAGGTGTCATATATGACACTGATGTGACCATCTCGAACGAAGATCTGCCGATTCTTATTAGGCCTGCTAATGATAGGCCCCAAATACTACAGGTGTGCCGTCCAGGAAAGTAGAGATGTGTGAATATAGACTTTAAGAGTAATTTCCTGCGGACACATGTTAAGGTGGGTCATTTGCGACATGCTGTGTGGCCATTTGTCCCTAAGCTGCTTTAGTGCCGAAAATGCCAGAAGTCTGGTCATGTGAGTGCCGTCTGTAGAAATCATACAACATGTTCTTGTTGTGGTGCACCGCACTCTGCCGACAACTGTAAAGCTAATTCCTATATTTGCCCGAATTGCCAAGGGCCCCACGACGCCACATTAAAAGAGTGTCCGAAATTAAGGCAGGAGATTTCGGTTTTGAAGAAAATGGTGAGGGACCGTTCGACTCACCGAGAAGCGGTTGCTGTCGTCAGGCGACATCGTTCTCACCGCAGACGCTCATCTAGAAAGCCTGCCCACAGTATCAAGCCTTCGGTAAAGCCTCCTTTTGTTGAATCGGCCCCACCACCACCACCGGACAGAAGGAACACGTGCACTAAAGAATGCTGCCCCTGAAAAGGAGGCTCTGGAAGAAGCATGGTCATCACTTCCAAGGATAACCCCTGCATAAAAACTGGAACGTGCACCGGTAGCACCACTTTCTGCATCTCGCCAAGATGAGGCCACAGAGCGTGAGCGTGAAATTTTGACGATGATCAAGTCTCTCATCAATGCCGTTTGCACGCTTATAGGCAACACAAACACGCCTACAACACGATGCGCAGTGCAAGTATTGGATGCCCTGAGTCCAGTGCTTGCCAACTTTGCATAGACAAAATGGCTCGTTCATTGCCTTCATTCCGAGATGAAGTACGTAGTGCGACAGTTTTACAATGGAATGCCAGAGGACTTAAATCGCGGATCTCATGTTTTCGACAGTACATTTTCCGCCACAGATTTCCTATATTAGTAATATGTAAACCAAATTTGTCAAAAGCGAAAAAGCTTTCTGGCTACGAAGCCTTCACTTCATCGACTTGTGGTGAGCCCAGCAAAGTAATTATATATATCCGCACAGATTTAACCTACATTCCACATTTGGTGCAATCCCATAACAAAAATCAATACGTATGCCTCCGCGTTGCAATTAAGAGGTAGCCTTCATGCTTATCGGCGCATACATCTCACCATCTGGTCAGTGCGATGGGGAAAGACTACATGACATCTTGACCGCTACACCTGGACCCTAGATTGTTATTGTGGATTTTAATGCTCATAACTTGCTTTGGGGAAGCACAAAGATTGACTCCAAAGGCCGGGAACTTGCTGAATTCGCCTCACGCCACGAACTAAACGTTATCAATGACGGCAGTAAAACGTATTTGCGTGGTTCGAGATATAGCAGTTGCTTGGATCTTGAATTGGTGTCACGGAGATTCACCTAACAAGTGCGATGGTTCACTGATATTGAGACTCACGGCAATGATCATATTCCAACGTATCTGAAGGTCACAGGTTTTGCAACTTCTTCCTCATCAACTAACAGAAGAGTTAATTGGACAATGTACAAGACAAAGTTCGAAGAAGCATGCGATGATAGCGCGTGCGGCCTCGAGGAGGTGATGAAAAATGTGAGGGAAGAGGTTACGTGTGCCTTTAAATACACATCAAAGCGTACAGATCTTGATAAAGAACTTGAACGACTACGAACGATTCGTAGGCGGGCTGAGCGGAGGTACAGGCGCTCTAATTCGATTCATGACCTCAGAGACGCTCGACGTTTACAAAAGAAAATCCAACGTCGAATGGACAAGCTGGAGGACCAAGGGGGGAAGAAATTTTGTGAATCACTTGATCCTCGCAAGCCTATGTCTCATAATGGAGGACGGTGCGTGGCCTTGGCTCGACTTCACAACAAGGTCCATTCAGCACATTGGCTCTCCATCAAGGCCGCCTGCAGTTTGGCGTTGCTGAAGATTTCTGCGTGAGGATGGCGGGCAATGTGGTTACCATGAGTGATGAAGTGCTCGGGGATGTTCGCGTAGCACGAATTTCTGAACTGAATATGCTTTTCTGACTCGAGGAACTGGATGCAGCCCTAGCCACCTACAGACGTTCATCGTCACCTGGGCCGGACGGTATTACATACGCTGCTTTAATAGGCCATCTTGGAAGACGCGGCCAAGACTAGCTACTAAAATGCTACAACCAGTCATGGAACGATGGCGTCGTTCCAGAAAGGGGGGAATCCAGCCACTTGGTACCAATCCTCAAACCTGGGAAGTCACCGCTTGATCTGGCATCATATCGACTCATTGCGCTATTCAGCTGCGTGGGGAAAATATTGGAAAGAATGGTTCTGACACGCCTCGAGTGGTACCTTGAACGCTATAATATATACCCAGAGGCCATGGCTGGTTTTTGAAGAAGCCGCTCTTCTATTGATAATGTCATCGACCTCGTAACCTCTGTACAACAACAGAAATACCTCAAGCGCATCTCGGTTGCAATGTTCCTAGATGTGAAAGGTGCATACGACAAAGTAACGCACGATGCCATCCTAGATGCCTTGGCGCACATTGGAATCAGTGGAGAAATGTTTCGATAGAATCGGAGCTACCTAGAGAGGAGATCCTTCTTCGTGCTTACTGCGGAAGGCCGCACCATTGATCATTACACCGCTCGTGGCGTTCCACAAGGCGGGGTTCTCAGCCCTACGCTGTTTAACCTCACGATCATTGGCCTTGTAGAAAGTTTACCTCGATTAGTCAATCTCTCTACATACGCTGATGAGATATGTATCTGGGCTTCAGCAGTGACACGACCCCAGGTACGTGCACGGCTCCAAAGAGCAGCGAGAATAACGTCGACGTACCTCCATGATCGAGGCCTGAAAATTTCCACCGAGAAGTGCGTCTTAGTCCCTTTCACCCGCAAGCCCATGATCTATTATCCTGTTTCCAGCGACAACGGGAACCTTTCGTATACGAGATGTCAGCGATTCCTGGGCGTCATTATCGACAGAGATCTCTCGTGGAGTGCTCATATCTCGCACTCGAAGAAGAGGCTCAGCTCTATTACACACTAGATGAGATTTCTCGCTGGTAAAACGTTGGGCACATCAGTGTCATCTATGCTTCAGCTGTACAGAGCGCTGTTCTTGGGATATTTGTGGTATAGCACGTCTGTGCTTTCCAACGCCGGAAAAACTAACATCAGGGTCCTGCAAAGCATTCAAGGCCAAGTCCTCCACACATGCTTGGGGCTACCTCGGCGCGCTAATACGTTAGCAACAAATGGTATTGCTAAAGACCATCCGATCACAACATATATGACTGTCGACACACTCCAGACACATATCCGTCACATATCCATAGTGTCTAACCACCACCTTGCTAGCTTGCCTACTAGAAAGACCAAAAGCAGGGTTTTCCAAAGTCGTTGCGACTAACTAGAATTCCATCTCGTGGAGATTGTCGCCTGTAACCATACCACTATCTCCCGAGTGGTGCATGAAAAGACCCACTGTGCACAATGAAGTGCCGGGGATATCTAAAAAGGCAAGCCTGTCATCTGCAGCCTTCAAGCAGATCTCACTAGACCTTTTGCATTTGCCGTATGCTAACCAAATTCATGTTTACATGGACGGTGCGTTCTCGGGAAGTTTGACAGGTGCCTTTGTCATACCATCTCGATCAATCACCGTCAAATTCAAGACATCACATGTCACGCCATCTACGGGATCCGAGCTCACCGCTCTTGGAGCCGCTGTGGAGTTTGTTACGCAAGAATCCCCTAGTAGATGGGCCATATTCTGCGACTCCAAGGCCGCCCTTCAATGCGTGCGAAGTCTATGACGTGGAAACTACCACCAGATGGTGTATCGTATTAATGAAATTTGTCATCGCGCCGGCTGATCAAGGACGCGACATTGTTTTACAATGGTCACCGGGCCACTGTGGCGTGAGTGGTAACCACCTCGCTGACGACGCTGCCTGATGTGCCCACAATGGAGCGCCCACACTGGTAATACTCTTGTCATGAGTAGACGCAGCTAGACAACTTCGTCACATCGCGCATAATGCCACGCTGGCGCACTAGGAATTCTCCACCTAACTCCAATCATCGCCCTAAGAACCTTAAGTTCTTACTCCAGAAACTACTGCCATCCAAGATTTCTCGACGTGACGCTACAATGCTGTGTCGGCTGTGGACTGGGGTAGCGTTTACCAAGTCATGCAGCCATCGCATTGGCATGGCGGATTCATCCATGTGTGAAAGCCGCAACTGTATAGAGACTATGGAACATCTCTTGTGCCACTGTGCCCAATTTGATGAAGATTGCCGGACTCTCCAGTGTGCCTTGAATAGACTCGAGACTTGATACTCGATACTGATATACTTGACAGCAACTTCATAGAGGGACCGCCTGTGAAACTCGGCATTGTGTGTGTGATGTGACATGTGTCTATTCTCTCTCTTTTTTCTTTTTACTCCACTCTCCCCTCCCAATGTGTAGGGTAGCAAACTGGACGCATAGTCTAGTTAACCTTCCTACCTTTCCTACATTTCTTCTGTGTCTCTCTCTCTCTGCCTTCTGCTCTCGCGCTTGCCTCCGCTTGGGATCCAGTCAGTTACCCTTAATGACCACCGCTAATCCTGACAACGTACCGCGTGGTCGGCCCATGTCCATTATTCTTCTTGATTTGAACTATGATATCCTTAACCCCGGTTTGTGCCCCGTCGCGGTGGTCTAGTGGCTAAGGTACTCGGCTGCTGACCCACAGGTCGTGGGATCGAATCCCGGCAGCGGCGGCTGCATTTCCGATGGAGGCACAAATGATGTAGACCCATGTGCTCAGATATGGGCGCACTTTAAAGAACTCCAGGTGATTGATTGGATTGATTAAAACTTTATTTTTGTCCTTAGAAGACGCAGGGCAGACCCCGCGCTACCCGGCTAATCCCACGTAGGGACCGTCTAATCGAGCATGGCGGCCCGTTCACGGGCACTTTGGACGGCCAGCGTTTGATCCTCAAGTTCGGGGCTGCGTAAGAGCGCAGCCCAGCTGTCCTCGCTGAGGGCGGGGCTGATGGCTTCACATTCCCACAGCACATGTTTGATTGTGGCTAACAGTCCACAACCGGGGCAACCCGCACTTGGATACCGTTCAGGGTAGATGGCATGAAGAACCGCAGGGTTAGCATACGCACTGGCTTGCAATAGTCTTATGGTGACTGCCTGCGCCCTGCACAAGGCAAGGTGTGGGAGAGGGAATACCTTTTTGACAGATAGAAGAGCTTTGTTATTTCATTGAACGTAAGTAAGGGTTCTCAGTGAGGCAGAGGGAATGCGGAGGCGGCGCGATCAGTGAGTCCTCGCGCGGCCTCGAGTGCGCCCTCGTTCGGGTTAGAGGTAGAGCCCTAAATCAACCCCAGGTGAGCGGGAAACCAAGTGAGAGAATGGGGCGTTTCACTCTTGACGCTTTGGAGAATGTGGAGGGCCTGAGGGGCTACTATCCCGGTTTTGTAGGCTTTGATAGCCACCTTGGAGTCGCTGTATATTGACTCTTTGCAACTATCTAGCATAGCCAGCGTGATTGCAACCAGTTCGGCTATCACGGGCTTCGATGTGCATACAGTGGCGGAGCAAGTGAGCCTGGAATTGGAGTCTTTGATGGAAACAGCGAATGCCTCTTGTTAGACATACGGCGCAGCATCCACAAAGGTTGCATCAGTGGGGTTGCTACGGACGCGCTCGAGCAGAGCTCTAGCCCTATGCCTACGTCAACGACGTTGTGCGCAAGGTGTATATTGCGGGGAATGGGTGCGATGCGCAGTTGAGACCTGATGTTTCTGGAAATCTGCATGGAATCGGGGCACTGGTCTATAGAGTTGAGGCCCAAATCATCGAGTATCTTGCGGCCTGATTTGGTTCCGGAAAGCCTGAGCAGCTGTGAGCGCTCTTGCGCCTCGGTTATCTCTTCGAGTGTATTGTGAATACCAAGCTTGAAAAGGTTTTCAGTGCGAGTGCTAACAGGCAAGCCGAGCGCGAGCTTGAAGACCTTTCTTCTGAAGGAATTGAGCTTACTTCTCTCTTGAACATGCCAATTATACATGGCCGCCAAGTACGAAAGGTGGCAGAGCACGAACGCATGTATGAGGCGAATGATATTGTCTTCCTTGATTCTCCGGTGTCTGTTGGTGATCCTCCGGATGAGGCTGCGAGCACTTTCCGTCTTGGTAGTAATCTGTCTGAGTGCAGCTCCGTTAGCGCCATTGGACTCGATATACAATCCCAATATTCTTAACGAATCCATTCTGGGTACTGGGGACCCGTCACCAGTGAAAAGGCGTATTCCACTTTGAGACGCAGGTTTCCAGTTATGGTGGCTGCCGCCTCAGGGTCTTTTCTTGTAGAGCAGAAGTTCAGATTTCGATGGGGAGCACCTGAGACCGGTGGGACGGAGGAAATGTTCGGTCATGTCGATTGCGCGCTGCCTGGCTTCCTCAACTTGACCATCACTCCCGCCGGTGCACTGGATGTTTATATCATCTGCGTAGATGGTATGATTGATTCCTTGAATCTTCGCGAGTACCTTGGAGAGCCTCATCATCACGGTGTTAAATAGTGTTGGTAAAATAACTGAGCCCTGAGGCGTGCCGCGTGAACCGAAGTTGATATCTCATGGGAAGTACCCTTCGATCTGGAGCTTTGTAGTTTTCTGGCAAAGAAAGGATCTCACGAAGTTGTAGACCCTCTTCCCTAGCCCTAGGCTGGCAATAGATTGGAGAATGAATTCGTGTGAAACGTTGTCGAAAACCTTCTCCAGGTGTAATCCAAGGATGGCTCTGGTATCTCCTGTGCTCTGGTCGATGATCTGATGCTTTATCAGCTTCATGGCATCCTGTGTCGAGAGGCCAGCTCTGAAACCAATCATATTGTGGGTGTACATGTCATTGGTCTTGAGGTGCACCTTGAGTTGGTTCAGAAGGGCGTGCTCTGCGACCTTACCGACTCAGGAAGGTAACGAAATTGGTCTTAGATTATTCCTGGTGCTTTGCCAGGTTTCGGCATTAGAACTGTGTAGGCCGTCTTCCACTGTGCGGGGACCTCCCCACTACGCCACACCTCAGTATTCTTTTCCGTAAGGAATTCGATGGAGTCATCATCAAGGTTCTTGAGCATCTTATTGGTTATGCCATCAGGGCCAGGGGCGGATTTGGCATTTAGAGAAAAGAGAGCCTGTCGGATCTCAGCCACAGTATAGTCCTGGTCCAACTCCGGCACGTCGCACCCTGCGAAGTCCGGAAACTGTGTGGATGCAAAGCTATCCGCGACTCAGAGATACTTGTCTATAAGCTTTTTGACAATGAATTCGTCCGGGGTAGAGTCAGTAGGAAGATAGATGGCTCGCGTGAGGGATCGCCTCTGGCTGGACCTGGTGCTTCCCTGATCAAAACGGTGTTTGAGAAGACCCCAGCTCTTCCCAGATCTGAGCTGACCCTCGATGCTCTCGCAGAGCTCGTACCATTGTTGTTTACACAAGGTTTTGCAGCGCTCCTCGATCACCCTGTTAACCTCAGAAACCTTCTTGCGGGGCCTCCTGTTATGCTTCGGTCCCTTCGACCTCGTGAGTAGGGCTTGCTTGGCTTCTAGTAGGTGAGCCAACCTGCTGTCCATGTTTTCGACATCGAGGTCAGTGACGACCTCCTTGGTCGCTGCCGTGGCGTCATCTCTGATTTCTTTGTACCATCCTTCAAAGTCTGTCACAGTCGTTGGTGCTCTCTCAGCTCTGGCTTTGCGAAAAACGTCCCAGTCGAACACCTTAATTTTTTTGTTCTAAAGTGGGCAATCGCAAAGGATACCTCGATGACGTAGTGGTCCCTTCGAAGGTCTAGAGCCGTGTTGACCCACTTGACCCCACCTATATTCTTCACAAAAGTGAGGTCCAGGGTGGTATTCCGGCATGTGGAGTTACCTCTGCTAGTGGGGAAATCCTTGTCTGTGACAAGCGTCAAGTCGGCCTCTGTCGCAGTCTGCCATAGTTCGTGTCCCTTGGGGGGTATCATACATGTATCCCCACTCGCTGTTTGGGGCGTCGAAATCCCCTACGACGACAAGGGGGTAACTACTGGCCATGCTCAACACCATTTTGAGGAGAGAGTTTGCTCTCGCCCTGCGATAACTGGGACTGCAGTATACGTTGAGAATAAAAAAGGCTATTTCTTCGAAGACCCTTTTTGCATGAGTTCATTTTAATTTCAGTCATTACGTACTCAATTCCATCGGCAACTGCACCGAGGTTACGCGATAGGTAATTGCACTTTTGCTGATAAGTGTGGCAACTCCCCTACCTACTCAAGGTGATGACGCTACTAGGTAACCCTGGAGTTTGATGGGGGTGCCAGACGCAACTTCCTGAACAGCGATGATTTGGGGCTTAACATCGAGAGTTCCTAAATATTGCTGTAGAATGAGCTTTCTGTGAGTAAACCCGCCGCAGTTCCGTTGGCAGATTCTGAAGTTTTCGTCCACTTTATCCATGTTTAGGCTCAGGGGTTGGTTGAGCAGCTATAGCGGCGCGGAGGATCGCGCCCTCAGTCGGTGGCGCTAGTACATTGTGTTGTGCTGGGACCTGCAAAGGAGTCGGACCGGTGTCTCTCCTCGCATCGACCTCTTCTAACTTGCTTATGCGTTCACTCAGTGCTCCTAATCCCATCACGGGGTGCGCCATGGCTTCTTGAATTTTGCTAAGGTAGCCTGTATGTTGACGAAGAAAACCTTGAGTTCCTACAGTAAGTTTACCGCCTCTTCTTTTTGTGTGTTCTCAACCACTCGGCGCTTGGTTACGCTAGGCCTATGAAGTGCCTCAGACGTATCCATGGTGACCGGGGTTGGGGCGGGCTGCACCGAAAGGGGCGAGGATGCGAGCTTTGTTATCTCCGCCATCACCGCGGCTAGCTTGCTCGACCACGTCTTGCCTAAGCTGCGCGTTTTCTTTCCTCAGCTGCTCATTAGCTCGTTGCATTTCGTCGAGCTCACTTCGTGTGGGGAGAACCGCGATTCGATTCGTCACCTCTAGAAGACGCACGTCTTCCCCGAGCCTTGTCGGCCCAGGAGAGCATCGGCTTCTAGCTGTTAGAGGTGGTAGGCGTGCGGGAGCAGGACCTGGTCGGCCCCAATGAAACGTGTTTTGCCCTTGAGGTGGAGCGAGGCTGAGAAGTGGAACTTCCCCGGGCACTTTCTGTCGACCTGGAGCACGAGCCGGAACATCACTGGAGGCACCACGGCGCCTGGATCTGGAGCATCCTCCCGAGCGTCCCCTGGAACGTGGGCGTCCTCTACGCTGAGCATCCGTGGTGGGTGACGAAGACTGGAAGTCGTGCACAGTGTCGAGGTGACGTTGCGTGGACGGTGACGCAGCACCAGCCATTCTCGCACTGCTCTCTGTGACGACGGCGCACAATGTACTGGATCTTGAAGCCTTGAACACAGTCTTTGCTAGCCGTGAGATGCTGGCCACCGCAGAGTTTGCACTTTGGGAGTACACACATGTTGCTTGTCGGGGCTTGCGGCATCACAGCCTCGGCCAATCGTGTCACCAGGAGTGGGCACACGTTAGCGCGATGACCAAGACAGCTGCACGCATGACACACGTCGATTTGCTTGCGGTAGAGTGAGCACTGCATCAGCACTGGTCCAGTTCGGTACACGATACCCGGCGAAGGCGATGATGACCGTGCCAGTTTGGGCAATTCTCTTGGCTGCTAAGGCGAGTGGATTATTTGTGTTGACAATCTTCGCATCGATGACGACAGAGCCGTCTTGAAGCGGGACGTTGCGAATAACCCTTCTGCAAGTGGAATGTGGGGCAGTATTATACTCACTTAGCTCGTGCACCTTGCCCGAAATGAGTATTTGCTTCATCCTGAACGTATTGGTCTGCATTCTTGCGCTTGGGATTACTGGCAACCATAATATTTTGCTGCAGATTCGGGCATAGAGTACCTTGCACAAATATTCCTGGCTTATGCCAAGCGGCAACTAGTATTGCGTCCTGCCACTGTAGCTGCGCCAATTTTCGAGATATTGAGTCCACCTCTCGGCCGGATAACAATTCTTGATGTCATCCTGAGGAAGGGAGGTCATCTTTCCCGCCCGTATTACTTTGCACTTCAGCGCAGCGCCACTCGATTTGCCACGGTGTGCGCCTGGCTGCGGCGATGGCGTGTTAGAGTCAGCAGTGCGTGTTTTGGCGCCAGCTCTTCTAGCCTCAGCGGACTGCCAACCTTTACCTTGAGTAAACTCTTCTTCTGAAATATCCTCTCCGTGCACTTCATACTCCATCGTGAGCAAATAATTCCGCGCACCGGTCCTCCGAAGGGCTGGCCGCAGGCGAAAACAAGCCCAGCAAAAGCGCGGTCTCCCAAGCCACATGTTAGGGTTAAAAAGGGCACCACTCCACAGAAAAATAGATTGTTCCTAACTTGAATAAAAACTCACTCACTGTGGTCAAATATGGTATTTTAGGATCCTGGTGACATCTTGGAACAGATGCGAGCAACAGTTCATGAACACTTAAAGAAAAAACTCTAGAAACACAGATTTAGTTGCACGTCCACAGGAGCCGTACGAACGCAGCCTCCCTATTCCCAAAGCCCCAGGTGGTCGAAATTTCCGGAGCCCTCCGCTACGGCGTCTCATAATCATATGGTGGTTTTAGGACGTTAAACCCCACTTATCAATCAATAACACCGGTTTGTTCCCTGACCAACTCTACTCTCTTCTTGTCTCTTAAGGTTGCACCTATCACTTTCATTTCCATCGCTCACTGTGTCGTAGTGCATGTTTAGCTGAACCCTCTTTGTAAGCCTCTGGGTTTCTGCTTTGTACGTACTGGAAAGATGCAGCTGTTATCTCACTATGATCAGTGCCAAATACCTTTCTCTCTAAGGCTAGGGGTAGATTACCATTCATTATTTCAGAATGCTTGCCGAGTGTCATCCACTCAATCCTTATAAATGAGAAGCATTTTTTAGCAAACTTCGACGACTTTGAGCGTATCTATCTATCTATCTATCTATCTATCTATCTATCTATCTATCTATCTATCTATCTATCTATCTATCTATCTATCTATCTATCTATCTATCTATCTATCTGTCTATCTGTCTATCTGTCTATCTATCTATCTATCTATCTATCTATCTATCTATCTATCTATCTATCTATCTATCTATCTATCTATCTATCTATCTATCTATCTGTCTATCTGTCTGTCTGTCTGTCTGTCTGTCTGTCTGTCTGTCTGTCTGTCTGTCTGTCTGTCTGTCTGTCTATCTATCTATCTATCTATCTATCTATCTATCTATCTATCTATCTATCTATCTATCTATCTATCTATCTATCTATCTATCTATCTATCTATCTATCTATCTATCTATCTATCTATCCGCCTACGACTTTTAGCACTCCCGGCCATTACAATAATGGTATCGATACCAAACTTGGTATGGCATAACATGACTGTATGAAGAACATATTTGACTAGTCATAACATGGAAATCATTCAACTATGACATCAATGTCATGATATACATTTCATGGTCCAGCAGCTCTTGCGGTTGTTTCATTCAAATGGCAAGTGGAAAAACTGGTATGGTATCACAATTGCATAGCAAACACAAGTTACAGACCCTAACATGAAAATCATGACATGCGTGTCATGTAACAATATGACTACATGCCACGCTCATAATACACTCGCGGTTGTTTCACTAGTGTCACATGTACGAAATTTGATATTGCAGTACATGAATGGATTACGAAGGTATGGTACTGGCGCGAACATGATAATCATGAGATTCATGTCATGTAACGGCATGACTACATGCCATGTTCATGATGTGCTGGTGGCCATTTCGCTAGCTTTACTTATACCAAATTGGGTATTAGGGGACGTAAATAGATCACCAAGGTATGATACTGGTGCAAACATGATAAACATCAGATGCGTGTCATGTATGAATATGACTACCTGCTACACTCATGATGTGCTCGTGGCCGTTTCGCTAGCTTCACTTGTACCAAACTCTGTATCACGCGACATGAACGGACGACACAGGCAAATGGCACAACAAAACGTGATAATCATGACATGCGTGTCATAACAACATGGCCACATGCCACAGTCATGATGCGCTCACGGCCGTTTCGCTAGCTTCACATATGCCGAATTTGGAATTACGTGGTGCCAATGCATCACGAAGGTATGTGACTGGTGAGAACATGATAATCATGAGATTCGTGTCATGTGAGAACATGACTACATGCCACAGAGAAGACACCAATACTTTACGACGTGATGCGGTGCACGTGCTCGCCGGCATTCATTTTATCGCGTGACGCTGGCGTTGCCACGCCAGGCACCGGTCCTGCCATATACTCGCACGCGCGTGCCGCACTGTGTTGCTTTGACGCATGCGCGTTTCAGCGCTACATTGGAGTATATTGAGCCCTTTAGTATGCACTCGCGGCCGTTCCGCTTACCCCACATATACCAACATTGGTGTTACGTGACGTCAATTGATGACGAAATATATGACTGGTGCAAACATCATAACCCTGACACACTGTCATGTAAAAACATGACAAAATACCGCGCTCATAGCGTGCTCGCGGCCCTCTGGCTAGCTCCACATATACTAAATTTGGTATCACGTGACGTGAATAGATGACGAAGGTAAACGACACATCCAAACATAATAATCATGACACGGAAGTCATGTATGGCCTCATTTACCTCCACCTCGTAACGTTGTGCGGATTGGAAAGTGACATATCAACATTTCTCATTTGTGCTTCGGATATCACCGATTCCCACTGTACGTGGGATCCGCAAATTTTATTATAGTTATATGTTTTACTCTTATAGTTCGGCTCCGCGGTTACTGCCTGTTATAAATAGACATTTTTTTACAACTTC
The DNA here is from genome assembly GCA_013436015.1 of Rhipicephalus annulatus. Taxonomy (NCBI): domain Eukaryota; kingdom Metazoa; phylum Arthropoda; class Arachnida; order Ixodida; family Ixodidae; genus Rhipicephalus; species Rhipicephalus annulatus. The sequence goes on along the minus strand of WOVY01010891.1, from coordinate 1,377,706 downwards.
GAGCGTCTCTCCAATTATCGCAAAGCGCTGTTTTCTGCCGAGACTGTTGCACATTACTTTAGTCTTTTGAATAATAATTTTTATGCCTACTCTTCTGTTTTCTGTGTCTAGTTCAGAAACAATAAGCTGTAATTTGCCCCCTGAGTTGCTCATCAAGGCAATATTATCAAAGGATCCCAGGTTACTAAGATACTCTTCATTAACTCGTATATCTAACTCTTCCTAATATAGGGCCTTGAAAACCTCCTGTACACTCGCGGTGAATAGCATTGGAGAGATCGTGTACCCCGGCCTTCCACCCTTCTGTCTTGGGGTTTTGTCACATTTCTTATTGAGATAATGATGGCTGTGGAGCCACTGTAAATTTCTTTCAGTATTTCCATGAAGAGTTCGTCGATGCCCTGATTTTATAGTGCCTGCATGACTGCTGAAGTCTCGACTCAGCCAAACACCTTCTCATAATTTATGTAGGATATGTATAAAAATTGGTTTTATTTTGTGCATTTATCTATTACATGATCGATTGTATTAATTGTGGAGTAGCCTGCACGTATACTGCTTGGTCCTTTAATCGATTGAACGCTAGTGTCACCTATGTTTTAATTATTCTTCTTAATTAGTTTGTACAGAACGGACAGTTAATTTATCGGCCTCGTTTCCAAGTTTTTGACTTTTCTTTTCTTATGAATTAATGTGATGTTGCCGTCCTTCCAAGATTTTGGTACCATTCCCATCAAAAGACACTGCGTGTATAAGGTGGTTAGTTTTTCTAGCCCAATTTATCCGCCATCTTTCAGCAGGTCCGTTGTTACCTTATCTTCACTGATGGCTTTGTCTCTCTTTATTTCGTCTCGGGCTCTCCTTACTTCCCATGTCGTTACTGGTAGGTTGTCAAATTCCTATGGACCAATAATTTTTCTCACGGTATTAACCTGGTTGTTCTGGCTTCTGTTCAGCTCTCTGAAGAACTCCTCTGCCAACTCGACTATCGTATCAAGATTGGTTATGACTTTGCCTTTGTTGTTCCTCAATGCATAAATATGATTTTTGCTAATGCACAAGTTTGCCTTCGCAGCTTTTAGGCTTCTGCCGCTTTTTACAGCCTGCTCAATTCTCTGCATGTTATACCTTCTGATGTCGGCTACCGTACGCCTGTTGATTACCTTTGAATGCTTGTCTAGCTTCATTTTTGGTGGTATTTGAGGCTTTCATAGTTTCGCGTCTCTTAATAAGATTTTTCGTCTCCTGAGACAGCTTGCCGGTGTCCTGTCTAGTGACTGTACCTCCTACTTTCATTGCACACTATTTCATGTACTAGTTAGATTATCGTTCAAGGTGTCAACGCTAACGTCCGTTACCTCGCTTAAAGCCAAAAATCTATTCTGAAGCGAAACTGTGAATTGATGTACTTATTCTATTCTCTCTTCGTCTTGTTTTCTTTTTCATTTTTTGTTTTTGTATATCACCTTATCACTTTAGTATGACGTTTTCACAATTGTTTAATTTTTTTGTAAAAGACTGCTATTATTTCATTCTTTGTTACAATACTTTGTAGTGAAACCTTCGCCAGCCGCTTAGGCCGCTTAGGCCCAAACATTTCTGTACACATTTTAAAATTATATTGCAATAAATTTCCATTTGAATAATTGATTTATTGATTGATTTTCCTCTTACCGCTAGACACTCCTACATAAGTTATCTTGCATGGCGCATAGCTACGATTGAGGTTAACCCGATGTTAAGGCTGTATCATAGGAGTACAGATGCAATGTTTATAAAATTGGATGGCCAGCACTGCAACCGCAATAAAACCTTCACGAAAATTATGGCCTATTTGGAAAGTAGTCGTGAATCTTAGCGTGGCTCTGTGGTAGGACACTTGGTTGCCATGCTGGGCTCCCATCGGCATGCTTCACCTGACATCGATTCCCAGATACGTGGGATCTGTCGAATGTTTTCTGAACGCTCGCGCGTTAAGTTTGCCCATATCTGTTCACGCCGTTTCTGGGTAGATATGAACTGTTAATCACCTGTGGCACATACCGGCATGCCCGTGGCACATAACGCGGGTAACGTGCTGCGTTAGTAAGTTTTTCTTCCTAGTGCTTCCTCAGTGCGCAGTACATTATTTTCAGCTATGTACCAATTTGCCAAAGCGTCCGTTTCAGATGCCTCACACTTCTCTATTAGCAGACTTGTTGTGTATATCTTTAAAGATGGTGGAAAGGTAAGGAGACAAGCGAATAGGATAAGAGAATGAGAATGCCGACCATCATCTGAAAAAAAAACAACAACATGATGCAGGGCTCAACGGATATTTGTGTGCGCATGTATAAGCACAGTGTAGCGTCACCCGTCAATCTCACACTCATGAAGTTCTACGTGAGAGGTGACTGCTGAAGCATTTCATTACCTCTGTATGGTAGTAGAGATCAATATCGACTGAAGCAATTGCTTTCAACTTTATTGATACGCCTTGCAGTTACCAGACAATGCTGGTAATCTTGCTAACTGATGGCTCGTACATGCTGGCGTTTGTTAGAAGTCAACGTTTGCTGTCAAACGATAAAGCTAACATTTGAGGTAGTTGGCGTTGTTTTGAATACATGTTACTAGAGGAACTAAAACAGGGGTAAATAGAGATGCATACAGGCCTCCCAATAGCCATTCTGAGACTTTTTAAAACACAAGTTTGTTTATTATCGGCAAATTTTGGCCTTGTTAACAGCAAGCTAAGGGAAGGTTTTTATGCATTCGCGGTGTCAGTCATGTCCCGTGGTTCACGCGCGGATTTGAAATGCCGTGGTATGTGTTGTTATACTCAACGTCGCTTTGTTTTACTATGCGGATAAGCATTTTAAATAGATAGTCTTTCTTGCGGTACCTCGACGCAAAAATTTTGGCCTGTCAGTCTGTCTTTCTGTCTGTCTGTACATTAGTCTGTTTGTCCACCGTAATGATATCCTAAACGGCCAGCCCCATACGCCGTGCCCACCAATATTGCTAAGTTTCAGCGTTCAAACTTGTGCGATTGTCAATTAAAAAGCAACTATTGCACACATCTGAGACACTATGACAAAACGTCAATACTTTGTATGTGTGTATTCATACTAAAGAAAGCATACTTAAGTAATTCTAAGGACCGTAGCATTCATCACGCTGCGCTGACAATGCGATGCTATGCTCAAAAAGGCAAGTGTTTCCAACGCTTTGCTAAGACGACATGGTGGTGGCACTTGCCCGTCGCTTTGCATTCTACACCTTATCGCCTCCGAGGCAGGCACGTACGTCTTCCTTCGTTTTCGAAGGAAACTGCCTGATAGCGCTCGTGTCTAACATGCCATGATGCGCTCGTTCGCCTTCGTTGGACAGAGTGAGGCTAACGCAGCGCTTCCACAATAGAATTCACTGAATTTCTCGCGCAGAGGAATAAACGTTTTGTCCACTTTCTCCAGACGCAAGACTAACGTCTTTCGACATTTTAAATGAAACATGCAGATATGAAGCCAATATTGTATTTCTTGCTTTTATTTTTGTGTGGTTACGTTGAGGTAAAGCCTGGTCCGTCTGCTGCTGAGAAATCAAACGAAAATTTGGATTGCCGGAAATACATAAAGGCCAAATTACAGGCTATTGAAACATTGCAGAATCAAAGTAACACTGCTATACATTGGTTGAAGTCACGAATAAATTCAATGGAAAGCTCAATAGCACAGCTCGCAAACTTAAAAGAAGTTGTGACAGAATGTACGAAGAAAACTGAAGATAAGCATAGTATCGCAAAGGATTTATCCGCTCAAGTGGATGAATTGGAAAGCTGATGTAAGTTGATATTTTAGCGCGTTGCTACAGTAACAGCAGGCACCGGGAACTCGGCGCTAGTTTCGGTTTCAAAGAACATGCCAGCTCGGAGCAGTTGCCGGGCATCCTAAGATCTAGGTGAACGGAGAAAGTTTAATCTTGATATTCGCATTTTTCGCTTTCACAAGTTTTTACAAATGAAGAAATTTGATATCACTGTAAAGAACTTTTTGTTTATTTTCCCTTTTTATTTCTCATTTTGTGAATTTTAAGTCACGTCAACGCCTCCTTCATTTTACCAATGCCAGCCAGATGCGCCTGATCCAGCCGTTCACCACTCTCTCCCCTATCCCTTCTCTGCGGTCGTTCATTGCCTAGCCTTCACATGTGCTATGCGGTCATGGAGAAGAGAGCCCCTCGTTCATATAGCCTCACGACGGAAATCAAATGAATTTTCGTTCCATTCTGAACAGATCCGTGTAGCGGCGCCTTGCATTCCTCGTGTTAACAATATTGGTGGTCACGCTGCTCTGTAAGTTATACGGTGATATACCCTCATAAAAAAAAGGTTGGTATATTCACCAAGTACTAGCCGGTTACTTGTCACAGAGTTTACTAACTAGCTGGTAAATGAAGCTAATAAAACTAACCCTAGCGTATTGCACTACTTCGTTGGGCTCGTAGCGAACAGTAGCCCTAATGCTAACAGACTGGGTAAAAGCACTACGTCGTTGGGTAGTTAAAATTACTACCGAGTTAGTCAGCGAATAGCGCTGGCTTGAGTGATTGGCTTATTACTAAGTTGTCAGTAACCCCAGAAAATAGAGGTTTACGCCTATTTTGGTAAATGTTTGTGTGCGTGGCCATATCAATATGATTCTGTTACAGAAGTATAGAATAAAAAAAACGCATTGACATGTCCCTCGTAAATTATTATTGGCTCTTAATGGCGCCATGTAACTATACTGGGGTAAGTGCACAGCACAGAAACATACTTTTAGAAAATTGACGACATTATCATATGATCAAATTAGATTCAGATCTGTATGATCATATGTGAATCTTGCATGCTATTATGGACTCATATGAGCATATGATACGCTTAAGTGAGTTCATATGAGCATATGATTCTCATGCTCACATGATTATATGCTCATATAAGAACTCATGAGCGTATCAGGAGAACACGCATGGAAATGCATGCACAAGTAAATCTTCAAGACTTGGACATAGCAGAATTTCATTGTAGCAGCAGTTTGAAGACTACATCATCATCATCATCATCATCATCATCATCATCATCATCATCATCATCATCATCATCATCATCATCATCATCATCATCATCACCACCACCATTATCATCATCATCATCATCGTCATCATCATCATCATCATCATCATCATCATCCTGATTACGTCCACTGCAGGACAAAGGCCTCTCCCATGTTTCGCCAGTTAACCCGGTCCTGTGCTTGCTGCTGCCAATTTATACCCGCAAACTTATTAATTTCATCTGCCCACTTAACCTTCTGTCTCCCCCTAACCCACTTGCCTTCTCTGGGAATCTAGTTAGTTACCCTTTATGACCAGCGGTTATCCTGTCTAGGCGCTACATGTCCGGCCCATGCCCATTTCTTCTTCTTTATTTCAACTGATATCCTGAACCCTCGGTTGTCCTCTAATCCCCTCTGCTCTCTTCTTGTCTCTTAAGGTTACACCTACCATTTTTCTTTCCATTGCTCGCTGCTTCGTCCTCATTTTATGCTGAACCCTCTATGTAGGTCTGCAGGTTCCTGCTCCGTAGCTAAGTACCGACAAGATACAGCTCTTATATACCTTCCTCTTGAGCGACTGTGGCAATCTACCTGTCAAAATTCGAAAGTGCTTGCCAAATGTGCTCCACCACTTTCTTATTCTTATAGTTACTTCAATCTCGTGGTTCGCCTCCGCGGTTATTACCTGCCCTAAGTAGATATAGTCTTTTGCAACTTGAAGTGCACTATTACCTATATCGAAGCGCTGCTCTTTTTCGGGATTGTTGTACATTACTTTCGTTTTCTGCAGATTCGTTTTAAGACCCACCTTTCTGCTCTCCTTGTCTAACTCCGTAATCATGAGTTGCAATTCATCCCCTGAGTTACTCAGCAATGCAATGTCATTGGCGAAGCGCAGGTTACTAAGGTACTCTCCATTAACTCTTATTCCTAACTGTTCCCATTCTAGGCTTCTGAAAACCTCCTTTAGGCACGCAGTAAATAGCATTGGGGAGATTGTGTCCCCCTGCCTTACACCCTTTTTGATTGGTATTCTGTTGCTTTCTTTATCCTGTAGATTTCTTCCAGGATGTTTCTATATACTTCATTGACGCCCGGATTCCGCAGTGTCTGCATGACGTCTGATATTTCTACTCAATCAAACGCCTTCTCGTAATCTGTGAAGGCTATGCATAGTGGTTGGTTATATTCTGAGCATTTCTCTATTACCTGATTAATAATATGAATGTGATTGATTGTTGAGCAGCCTGTTCGAAATACTGCTTGTTCCTTTGGTTGACTGAATTATAACGTTTCCTTCACTCTGTTAGCAATTACCTTTGTAAATAGCTTGTATACTACAGAGAGCAAGGTGATCGGCCTGTAGTTCTTCAAGTTCTTGCCATCTCCTTTCTTATGTATTAAGATGACGTTAGCATTTTTTCAAGATTCTGGTACTCTTCCCCTCAGGAGACACCTCGTAAGCAGGGAGGCTAGTTTTTCTAACACAATTTGTCCTCCATCTTTCAGTAGATCTGATGTTACCTGATCCTCACCAGCAGCTTTGCCTCTTTGCATGCTCTCCAAAGCTTTTCTTACTTCTTCTATCATTACTAGTGGGGTGTCATCTGCGTTACTACTAGCTCTTATAGCATTAAGGTCTAGCAGTAATCCAGATGACACCCCACCAGTAATGATAGAAGAAGTCAAAAAAGCTTTGGAGAGCATGAAGACTATATATACCCTTGTTTTGGGACCGAACACCGCGTATTGGTTAGCAGTCACAGAATTTTTTAGCCAAATTGTTGTTTTATATGCATCATCAAGTCACTTTCTAATTACGTATGTGTGTGCTAATACGTAACACGAAACTTTTATTCAAAGCAGTCAATAAAATTGAAGGTTGCCTGCATTTTGCTTACGATGTCACTATTCCGGCAAAATTTACTCCAACATCCACGACCGATCTGGCAATTTAGGTGGCTTAGTAGTTGTTTAATCAAAAACTCTAAGAAAGTTTTCCTGGTTAGTAACGGCTAAAATTACTAGCTGTACTAGCTGGTAGCCAGTAAAAGTACGCCGCGGAGGTAGTAAAATGCTCCGGAAACTAGTAAACACACTCGTTTAATAACTGATTACTAACCTTTTTCTAGGAGTGTAGCGCCACGAACGGTGAGACGCCGTTCGTGGCGCCATGGGCAACCAATGGGGAAGCTTCATGGGGACGCCGTTGCATAAATAGGGCTGCGAGGTGGCAAAGGCATTTTTTGCCCACAAAGAAAGGACATGAAGTAACAATTGTGACAGACATAATATACTGGAGAAAGACACACGGCCATTGCGTCTTCGTGAGAAAGCACTCGGAAGCATGTGTGACGCAAGTAGGCCTGCCCCTCATGTGGTGTCGCACCATGACCACTCTCGGAACTAAGGCAGACCGACGGCTCCCGTTAAACAGCGCGCGTTTTCGGCGGCATTGAAAGAAATAAAGGAGTTGGTCAGGTGAAGCGTGGGAAGTGGTTGACTTGAGTTCGTAGCGTGTGCCTCTGCTCCTTCTCGCGAGTCTTTCAGGGTTAATACAAGTTGAATCGCGCTCAGTTATCTCACTCGATAGAAAGACAGAAAGTTGTAGTTGGTAGAGAACCAAAGCCAAATGCAAATAAACGTTCAGAAAACTGTCTAGATGCGTTTCACAAAAACGCGTATGGCACCGACACCTTGTAATTTACGTTACAAACTGTTTTTGAGGAGTACATGGGCACGTATTCCTTAAAGCATCCATCTTTTCGCGCAGGCACAGTAATTTCTTTACAGTGAAGGCATGTAAGGTGTTGGGTTTCTCGTGGCGTAACACTAAGCTGTTTGCTCAGTAGGCCCGCGATCTTCTCTACAAAAGCTACGCCAAACCAATTTTAGAGTATAGCTGCACTGTGTGGGACCCTCCCTCGAATGCCGGCTGCAACAAGCTTGAGCGAGTCCAGAACATGGGTGCAAGGTGCATTACCGGTAGCTATACAAGGAACCATAGCATTATGGCTACAAATGAAGCAATAAAATGGGAGCTTCTAGAAAAAAGAAGGCTAATTCAGCGCTTGAAGCTCATTCAGAATATATATTATGGCCACATTGCAGTAAACAGCAATGTGCACATTCCTCAACCTCAATATATATCAAGACGAACAGAGTATGAGGTCAATAGAGATAAGAGTATATGGTTGCAGGACTCATCGTTTGAAAAGCACTTTTTTGCCACAAAAAGTTTGTGAATGGAATCATCTAGCTGCTGTCTTGGTCAGCATACTAGATATTGAAGCTTTTGTAGCCACTCTTTAACATGTCGCTTTTTATTTGGCAGCAGTTCAATTTTATGCAATATTTAGTTCTTATCACTGAATGTTTGTATGTTGATACGGTATATATTTGTTTTTTGTCTCTTCGTCCACGTTAGATAATTGTTTTTCGTCAGCGATGTCCGTTGACAATATATGCCACTATTTCTCCTTACTCATCATGGTTCTATTTCCATTTTATTCATGTTTTCTCCACCTATGTTCTTGAAATCTAGAGTGTATAAATTCTCCATGTAACCCCCACCCACAACTAACTGTAATGTCTGAACGGCGCGGTGGGAATGAGAGCGAATAAATGAAAAAAGGTAATCAGAGAAAGTTCAAGACGGCTAAAAGACCACTGTAAGAACAAGGAAGCAGAGAGGCGCTCTTTCTGCGTGCTCCATTCTTCCTGAGCAGTTTGAGGAGTGTAAAATCTTCCCTAATTATGACGAATCAACAAGCTAACCCAAAATCACTTTTAAATGAAGGTAGTTCGATGTAAAGGTATCAAAGGAGACGATTTGAGGTAGCGCTGCCCCCCTCTTTTTTTTCATCCGTGTTTACCCCAGGCGCCGCCCCTGACAACAAGGAGGCCTTCACCTCTATGCGCTTATATTCTTGCTAATTGTTTCCGAATAGTCTTGTTTCTACGCAAAAGAGAACAGTGCAACGTGCCCCTACGTACGTACAGACCAATTAACCAAGCTTAACAATTCGACTAGGCAAGAAGCTTCTGATACATTTAAAGCTTCTATTACCTGACAAGCTTACTGCCGTTCAAAAACAAAGAAACAAACAAATGGTCAGAAACATATATTCATGTATTCTTGTGGCACAAACTATTAGTTCCTAAAAGCTTGTATCAAAGGATTACTTACAAGAGGTCTTGAAACAGTCTGAAGAAGCAAATTAGTTTTTTTCTGCGTTTTGATGCCTTATATGTGCCCCCGTATTGTGAAAGCGTTTGCTGAAGGTGCTTTCAATAAATAAGACAACTTATAGGCAAAAGAGCTGTGAGCTTAGCTTTTTCTCTTTTATCGCTGCATTTACTTTTAAAAAATATTTTTTACAAAAGTGACTAATTATGTAGAATTCAATAAACATGCAATGTTCTAAAAATCCCAATATCTCATTATAGATATCAATTATATTAACAAATCATTTCTTTGCAGGTGACCGGGTATATGACTTATTAGCAGCCTGATTCTCTGAAGTCCACGCAATTGTCAGACCTATAGGGGAAGCTCGAAGCTGGACCTTTCGTTTCCTAAATAATGGAAAGGCCTGTGTTTCCTATTTGTTCATATGTAGCTATAAATCTTACTCCCCTATATTTCTAGCGTATGGAATTGATTTTCTCAATATCGAATACCTCAGATGTGTTGAATAAATCTACTGTGCGTTCATTATAGAACATGATAAGCCTGAAGTGTATGTTTCACGTTCACTTTTGCGTTTCCAGTGTGTACAGGCCCTTAGCAGCATTAGCATTAGTAGTGTGTGTTTGCTGAAGTATTGCTGTTGAAGCAGCTGCGCTTAGAAAAATCACTGCAGGGCACTACGAGGAGCATTGAAATTTACTGGACTGTCCGGTATTTTAATGCATGGCGTCGACCGTGACGGCGAAAGACCAATAGCAAGATACGTAATAAGTAAAAGTCAATACCATGCTATGAAGGCCACCTAGATTGATGACTCACCACCATATTCGAGGACGCCCCTTCACTCGGTACTCTACATCGACGAGAGAATGCCTATGCCAGATCCACCTTTTAGTGAGAATGTTCACTGCATACGAGCGATAGCCGGCGTCAGTTCGTGAGAACCGCTGAGTCGTTTTCATTAAGGCGACGGCGCTTCGCTCAGCTCATTCAAGTGAAGGGCTAAATTCGAGTCGAGGCTTGGTCCAGAATACGGGATTCTTGTAGCAGCACTTGCATGGCAGCGTTTGTGAGCTACGATTTATTGATTAAGGCCACTTCGTGTTTCGCCTGTTGTGAAACTGGTTCTCGGAGGCCATGTAGAAAGGCGCGCGCATTTGAAATCAGCATTGCCCAAGTGCCGCAACGAAACCAGCTGTTTAGATCCTTTGCCTCTCCCATTTGGTTTCAGTGAAGTTTGCCCGTCCCCTCGTTCCCCAGGACCTACCTTAAAGAAACTTCATTATTCATAATAACAGTGAATTAACCCTCTTCTTCCGTAAAGTTGTGCACGGTTGCACGCGTCCGATATGACTTGACTTCAACCACAACAATTGATCACTTAAAACGACTTTTTCCCTAAGTATACAGAAAATGAGAAGAGCAAGTGCTCGACTACAAGAGCTTGGAAGAGAAGCAAGAGTATAGTTCGTTGTTCCTTCTACTGAAAATTATTTGGAGTGCGCGAGACAAGTTAGGCTCATCGCAGCAGTCGCCGCACACGCAGCACTCGTGGAGCCACACATGCACAAGGATTGCCCCGCCGCGGTGGTCTAGTGGCTAAGGCACTCGGCTGCTGACCCGCATGGCGCGGGTTCGAATCCCGGCTGCGGCGGCTGCATTTCCGATGGAGGCGGAAATGTTGTAGGCCCGTGTGCTCAGATTTGGGTGCACGTTAAAGAACCCCAGGTGGTCGAAATTTCCGGAGCCCTCCACTACGGCGTCTCTCATAATCATGAAGTGGTTTTGGGACGTTAAACCCTACATATCAATCAATCAAATCAACATGCACAAGGATTGACCCCCGTGTAGATCCGTGAACGACACTATAATAAAGAAAAACGTCATTCTGAGCTTCTACATTTTCTACCACTTTGTATGCTCTAGTAAACCGAGGGGCCTGTATGTACAAAGTCAATTTTCATGAAAGGGAACACGGAAAGGCTGGGCCTGCGTGCTCCAGCGGCTCCTGGTAGCACGCCCAAGCGGAAGCGAGAGCAACCACAGTATCTTTTCACATCAGCTTACAGCGATAAAAACAAGCATCCGTTGCTGATATTGAACTAGCGGCAAGATTGCGACCCCTCCCCTTTCAAGTTGATTACGCGAGAGCCGGCAATCACCTTGAAGGGGGAAGGGTTGCAATCCTGCCATTCTATATCAGTAACGAATGGTTGTTTTGATCGCCACGAAATGACGCGAAAAGAGACTCTGGTTGCTCTCGCTCCCGCTTGAACGCGCTGCCAGCAGCAGCCGGAGCAAGCAGGCCACACGTCGCCGTGTTTCCTTTCATAAAAATTGACACTGCACGTCCGCTAGCAAAAGTACACGAACCATTGCAGTCAGTACGCATCAGCCGTTTGCGCCATCTAGTGGCAAGTCGTCTGCTGTAAAAAAAAAAAAAACATCTTTTTGAACATAGGCGTGCGCATAGGGTAAGGGAGCGATCATCTCCCCCTACTCACCTGCAATAAATGTTTTATTCTCTCTCTCTTTCCATAGCCACCTAAGCAGCGGTGAGGGGGCACAATGTTTGTAGATTGAGCTAATATAGAGAAGGCTCCTGTAATGAACGCCTCCCCCCTCGCCGAAGAAAAACTCTGCGCACGTTTATGCTGACAAATTCTGCCTATGTAAAGCTCTCGAAAGCAATGCTCTCGGTAGCAAGCGACTAGCTAATAGATGCTGTAAAGAGTTATATCGGCACGCGCTGCCATGGTCCGCATATTTTCGCTACCGAGTGCACGTGTACATCCAGTGACCTATACACGTCAGCGAGTTTTATAGAAATTGAGCGCGCTGAAATGAGTCACCTGCTTCTTCGTGAACAATGCGCGTCTCTATAAATGAGTTGTCGCCCGTGAAGGGGCCTTTGCAAAACATGAAATTTCCGAAGAGCTATCAACAACTCCGTTCATACTCCCATTTTGGTGGCGAAGCTCCCTATGCCGTTGGTCAGGCGTCCGCGATGTATGTAGTATAGTAGTAGTAGTAGTAGTAGTAGTAGTAGTAGTAGTAGTAGTAGTAGTAGTAGTAGTAGTAGTAGTAGTAGTAGTAGTAGTAGTAGTAGTAGTAGTATTAGTAGTAGTAGTAGTAGTAGTAGTAGTAGGTAGCCCCATCCACGGCCGGACTAGAGGACTAGCACGCGCGCACCCTCTTCAATTGAGGAGGGAACCAGTGAACGGTAATCATGAATAAAAAGAAAGTTGTTTATGATAAAATGACTTACAGAGACGAGTATTGGTGACTTTTTATCTTCAATAAACTTTGGCTGGATATTGATGCTTACTAAAAAAGAAAGTAGTATCAGAAGGACGCACTTTGAGCACTATCTGACCACAAAGGGTCGCCACCTTGAACTCACTGGGTGTGACCTCCTTCGTTATAACAAGGTTGATGAAGGGTTAGGCTGGAGTGTCATGAATATAGTGAACTAGCATGTAGCCATGAACTAGAGGTGGTGAAAGGTGGGAAGTAGACACAGGCTGTAAAAAATGCGCGTGTGCCACCTCTCATTTAGTTCTCGAAATCTTCACTGGATGGCGCTACTTCTATATGCTGAATACAAGTTGAAGAGATGCGAGCGGGGCACTTGCAGTGTTCACTAGATCGACGGACAGAGAGACAGACAGAGAGACAGATGAACGGACGGACGCACGGATGTATAAACCGACTGACGAACGCACGGACGGACGCACGGATGGACGCATAAACGGATGCTCGAACGGACGGATCAATGGATGAACGGTTGCACAAACGAACGCACGGACGGACGGAAGCAAGAATGAATGGATGGACGGACACTTCCCCCACTCATCATCATGCGCTTCGCAGATATACTGTGTTGTTTTTAGGTGTGAAGCTCCTTATAGCGGCACCTGTTTGTCCCTCGTAGCCGTAGTAGGAGTCATTGTGTGTAACCAGTATTACAATTTGACCTCCAAGGTGGTGCCGTTGAGAGATTTCTTCTGTACGTTGTTGAACAATAAAAGATAATGCCTAATGTACATGCCAATGGCTGCTAAGGGGGAATGAAAGACTGGAAAATTCGGCTTTTAGTTTACGCGCACGCCGCAAATTTTTTATTGTTCAACAACGCACAGAAGACAAGAAAGGCTTGCTACGTTATACTCGCTGGGCTTAACCTAGTAGGTTTTCGAAAGGTTTAGCGAGCGTTGGCCCGCAGTGCCATGAATACAGTGAACTAGTATATACCGTGAACTCGAGGTGGTTAAAGTTGGGAAGTAGACACGAAGCGCAAGCCGTAAGAAAGTGTGCGTGTGCCTTGTTGGGACTCCGGGTCGTGCCGGTCTCGTTTTCGGTAGCTGGCCCCGTCACAGGATCCATCGTCCGACAATTCAGCGAGAAGAGGCGCCCGAACGAATGACAGAGATTTATTTATATGTTGAGAAGTGATCAACTGATCCAAAGAGAGAAGAAAGAGAGACATACACAACGTCTTCGGCATTTTATAGCGTCGCGTTGCCAACACTGGGCGCATTGTCCGCATCGTCAGCCAATACGGTGGCCCCGGCACCTCGGCCACGAGGGAGGGGAAATACACCTCACAACACATGGAGGGGCACAACCTAACACGATGCCCAAATATGGTCACGAAGCCCTAAAGATGCCCAAACATGGTCATGAACACACAGCACCAATGCGTTTCACACAGCAGATTCCGGAATTCTCCCGGTGAGGGGGAAGAGCCTGAATGGGGAGGTGAGGTCGACGACACAGTCGGTCAGGAACCAGTTCTCCCCGCAACTCCTCTTGCTCGGTTCCTTAGCGCAAAACCAGTGCGTTGACCTTTGTTCTCGCTTGGCTGTAAGGCCGTCTCAGGTGCAGGCTATCCCGGGAATGCGTCGACGGTCTCCTAGAGGGGTTCGCAAACCTTCGGAGAATCCCAATGCTGGGGCTGGTCGTAACAATCTTTCAGGTGCAGGCTATCCCGGGAATGCGTCGACAATCTCCCAGAGGAGTTCACAAACCTTCGGAGAATCCCAATGCTGGGGCCGGTCGTAACAGTCAATGCTGGGGCCGGTCGTAACAGTCTCTCGCGAGGGGGGGGGGGGGGGTAAAGATCTCGTTGGGCTGAGGTTTGAAGCCACAGTCCGGAGAGATCAGCGCCAGCAGTCGGTTTGGTGACGACCGTCTTTGATGAAGTAGAGTGCACCACCTGCTTAATTGTGGGCTCAACAGACATCACATACGCACATGAAAACACAACTACTCAGCCGGTGAGCGCCGGACATTTCCGCCAAACTACACCAAGCAATTTTCCCCTTTAACTGATACTAAAGGAAATACACAATTTATTCAAAATGTATGTTACTCATACGTTAAGGTGACACAAAACAACAACACTGGAAGCACACCGAACCCGTAACCCTGGATAGCCGTGTCTTCAACGTTTTCAAACAAGTACACCTAAAAGAGTAAAAAAACAATCACTAGCCCTTGTCTAGGTCAGGAAAAAAAATGCCAGAGTTCTCGAGACATCCTCTCGCGTCAGGGGCATCGACTTAAGCCATCAGCGTTGCCATGGAGTACACCCTTTTTGTAGCGTATGTCAAACGTATATTGCTGCAAAACGAGGCTCCAACGCAGCAGGCGGCCGTTCTTAGAGGACATGGTCTGTAGCCAGGTGAGAGGACAATGGTCCACTACCACAATGAACTTGCTTTCGGCAATATAACAAGCCAGTTTCTGGACTGCCTAAACCAAGCACGCACATTCCTTTTCGCTAGCGCTGTAAACCAGCTCGCGAAGGGTGAGTTTCCGGCTAACATAGAGGACGGGATGCTCTTCATCCCCCTCATCCCTTTGACTAAGAACTGCCCCCATGCCTCTATCACTAGCGTCGCATTGGACTATGAAAGACCTCGAGTAGTCCGGTGAACTAAGCAAAGGTTGGCTCGACAAGGCCGCTTTCAAAACGAGGAAAGCCTTTTCTTTCTCCTCATCCCAGTCGACCGTTTGGGGCTCGGTCTTGCGCAACGCGTCAGTAAGAGCGCTGGCAATGTTGGAATATCTTGGGAGGTACCTACAATAGTAACCAGCTATTCCAAGAAAAGCCCAAATATCGGTTTTTGTTCGGGGCCGGGGAAAGTCTCGGATAGCTGCCACTTTCATTTCAGAGGGATGGCGATGCCCTCGACCGATAACATGCCCGAGAGTACTCTGCTTGTGCCAGCTGACACTTGGGCGCCTTTACCGTTAAACCTGCTTCGCGTAGGCGTGTCAGTACTGCTCTCAAATGCGCCAAGTGTTCTGGCCAGGACGAGAAAAACACGGCGACGTCGTGTAAGTAAGGCAATGCGAAGTCCTCTTGACCCCGAAAAACCTTATTCATTAAGTTTCAAAAACAGTAAGGCGCGTTCTTTAGGCCGAAGCACAATACTTTAGGGCGAAATGTCCCCAATGGTGAAATAAATGCAGCGTACCGGCTTGCCCTCTCGGTGAGCGGCACCTGCCTGTAAGCTCTCACTAGGTCTAGCGTTGAAATAAATTCCGCGCTGCTTACCCTCTCGACGCGTTCCTCAATGTGGGGTATTGGGTATGTCTGATCATTGGTGATGAGGTTTAACTTATGTTAGTCTACGCAAGGACGCGGATATTTGCCGGGTACCTCCACAAGAATTAACGGGGAAGTGTAATCACTTTCACATTGTTCAATCACGCCCAATTCCAGTACCTGTTAACCTCTGCTTTTATTAGCTCAAGCCGGCGAGGTGACACCCGATACCTCTTAGATCTTACTGGTTCCGACGAGGTAAGCTCTATGTCATGAGTGAGGACGGATGTCCGGCCTGGCTCGCTTACAAATCTGTCCTGAAACTCGGTTAAGAGAGCATGCAATTTCTGTTTTTGCTCCGTCGTCAGTTGAGCCTTCAGTACTAAGTCATCGATCTTGTGCTCGACCCTGACTTCACCAGATTCTGAAGCCAATTCAGGAAATTCTAGTGAAACTTCTTCCGAAACATTCAACATCATGTTCACGATTGCCTCCCGTTCTTTATTCGGCTTGAGCAAATTGCTGTGATACACAAGGTGCACCTTGCGACTTCCTGGTAATTTTACCACATAGTTGGTGTCAGACAACTTTTGAGTAATTTCAGCCGGGCCGACCCATTGCACTTCAAGCTTATTCTTTTCGGAGGGCCTCAACAACATGACCCTGTCTGCTACAGCAAAGTGTCGCGCATTAGCTGTTTGATCCTAGTAAAGCTTAGCCTTCTGCTGTGCTTTGGTCATCGCACTCTCGGTCAGTTCTTGGGCTTTTGTTAGACGATCCAACAAGGTGAGGACATATTCCACTACTACAGGATCATCACCTGACCTTCCCACGACTTTCTCAGCATACGAAGAGAAGATCGCAGTCTGCGGCTGTAAACACGTTCCGCTGGCGTAAACCCTGTTGTCTCATGTGGTGCAGTTCTTAGTGCAAACATCGTTGCAGGTAAGCAAATTTCCCAGTCAGTTTTTCGTTCAAAACATAAGGCTCTCAGCACTCATTTCATCACGGAGTGAAGCTTCTCTACCGAGTTTGATTGTGAATGGTAGACTGAACTGTGTATTACCTTAATACCACACTTCTCTAGGAAGGTTGTAGTTAAGGCACTAGTGAAAACGGTGCCCTGGTCCGACTGTATCTCTGCAGGAAAGCCTATACGGGCAAACACGGACAGAAGTCAGTTTACTATTTCTACGGAACTTAGCTCTTTTAGCGGGACCGCCTCCGGAAATTTAGTAGCTGGGCAGATTACTGTCAGGATATGACGGTAGTTTGAGATTGTCTTGGGCAAGGAACCTACGGTGTCAATAACCAGCTTACTAAAGGGCTCCGTGATCACGGGCACCAGCTTCATTGGAAATTTCGCCTTATCCCCTGGCTTACCCACTCGCTGACAAGCATCACAAGATTTTACAAATATTTCCGCATCTTTTAAACATCTAGGCCAATAGTACTCGTGCAAGAGACGACTTTTCGTCTTATTTGCTCCTAAGTGGCCTGACCATGATCCTCCATGCACCAAATAAAGTAGGTCCGGGCGATACGCCTGAGGTACAACCAGCTGATCAAACTCCACTCCTCTCCTGTCCAGATATTTACGATAGAGTATGCCACCCCTTTCTTGGAATTTCACGTTCTGTTTAGCGACCCCTTCTTTCGAACTGTCTTGGAAATTATTTAGAGTTAGGTCACCCATTGTTCCGCTAATAAGGAGGAAGTGCTCACGCCCAGCAGCCGATTCAAGTTATCCGATATTGGCGTGACACACAACTCTTTTGTATTTTCTTCCACCTGTAAGGGTTTACCCTCTGTGCTATCCTCTGTGCTACTAGGAAGTGGCTCTGTTGCCACGGCGATCTCTAGTTGCTCTATCATCGGGGTGTCAACCTCAACGTCTAACTCTGGACTGGGTTCATTGTCGGTGTGAGGCTCGGTTGCCTCCATGACTGTGGCTCTCGCGGCCAGTTCTCTCGCCTTTTATCTGGTTAGTGCCTGTACTATGCCCTCTCCCAACGTGAGGCCTTTCTCTTTAGGCATTTGATCCGACTTATTTGAGAAAAAGTAAGGATAATGAGGTCGGATATTGGGCGACACCGTGGCTTCCGTCTCCAACGTGCCAAATGCACCTGTAAGGACCACTTTAGCTACGGGAAGGCACTGACCGTTGTCCTTCACGGCTTGCCTAATTCAGGCACAGTCTCCGGAAAATGGTCCGGGTTTGCACAAATGACGGATGAATGACGTACATAGTGGCTGCGGAGTCTCTAAGAACCCGACACTGCTTGCCGTTTACGGTGAGGTTGTACATATAGGGCTCCAACAGTTTCGTGTTCTCGTCGCCTTCAATTAAGGAGAAGAAAACCACTTTTGGCTTCGTGCAATGTACCGCAAAGTGCCCTGTTTCCTGGCAATTGAAGCAAGCTCCGGATTTCCTTGCCTCAAACCTCTTCTTGGCCTCTGCCGACACCCCATGGTGAGGTACCCTGTTACCCTCATTCTTAGAAGTTTCAGCGAGACTAGTCGGCTCCTCTCTGAATGACGCCGCCTTTGGCCGTTGAAATCTTCCCTTCCGTTCCCCTCTAGGCTCTACGCTTGCCCCGAGAGCGCGGCGCGTAAAGAATTCTTCCGCGAGGTCGGCGGCTTTCGCCACAGTGTTCACGTCTGGTCTGTCCTGTACCCAGAACCTCACACTTTCTGGCAATCTTAGGTAGAATTGTTTCAGACCAACACACTCAAGCACCCTGTCATGATCCCCATACGCCTTCGCCTCCTTAAGCCATTCCCCCATGTTGGCCATTAACTTGTAGGCAAATTCTGGGCACGACTCACTTTTCTCTTTTACGGCATCTCGGAACTTTTGCCGGAAGCCTTCAGCCGACAACCTATATGTCTTAAGAAGGCTCCATTTTACTTTACTATATTCGTCGGCCTCTTCTTTCGTCAGGCGCGCGATTACTTCAGATGCCTCCCCTGGAAGTAGGGGCAACAAGCGTTGGGGCCATGTCTCCTGGTCAAAACCTTGCCTTTCGCAAGTTCTCTCAAAGTTGACGAGGAACAGCCCAATTTCCTCCCCTAGCTTGTACGGTCTCATTAGATCCGTCATTTTGAACCTGACCCGCTCTGCTGTACCGGATGCCTCGCTGCCTCCTGCTCTACAATTATGGCTAATCTCTAGCTTGAGGCACTTCATTTCAAGCTCGTGCTTTCGTATCTTATCTGCCTCGGCTTCTGCCGCTTTCCTTTCGGCCTCCGCCGCCTTTCTTTCGGCCTCTGCCGCTTGCCTCTTTTGAATCTCCTCGACACATTCTGACAGCTCATCAGCCTCCGCCCCCAATGGGAGAATCGCCTCAATCAGCTCTGGCTTTCTTTGAGAGTCCGACACCTCCAGATTCAACTCCCTTGCAAGTAGCAACAACATGAACTTTCGCAGGGATTTCAGATTCATGGCTGCCTCCAGTACCGCTGTCTCTGTTCCACAAAGATTCCTGTCCTGCAACTAATTAACCTTGACGGCAACGGCAGCTCTAGATTCCTGCCTTGCCTCAAGTTTTCCGTTAACTTAGTCTACAAATAAAGACTCAAAAAGCTCTTACACGGAATCCTGCCCTGTCACTGTTAATCTTGACGCCACTGACAGAAAGAGCTAAACCAAGCTATCACACAATTTCTGCCTGACGCAAGTTACCTGTTAACCCAATGACCAAGACAGCCACTCTCTACCAGCTTTTACTTAACACATAGAATAAATGCCTGGTAAAATTTAACAGAGAAAGCCGGCACTCACCCAGTACGCAGTCATGTCTCTAGCGTCGTGCCTCTCAGAAGTGCCGTTCGGTTCCCTCTTGAAGTCAGTGAGCTCGTGTCATCCTTCTCCTGTCGTCCCGTTGTTGGACTTCGGGCTAACTCCGTCCAGTTGTCGCTTTCGGGGTTATCGGCATCCCACCGCTGCCATCCAGTTGTTGGGACTCCGGGTCCTGCCGGTCTCGTTCTCGGTAGCTGGCCCCGTCGCAGGATCCATCGTCCGACAATTCAGCGAGAAGAGGCGCCCGAACGAACGACAGAGATTTATTTTCAAGTTGAGAAGTGATCAACTGATCCAAAGAGAGAAGAGAGAGAGAGACATACAAAACGTCTTCGGCATTTTATAGCGCCGCATTGCCAACACTGGGCGCATTGTTCACATCGTCAGCCGATACGGTGGCCCCGGCACCTCGGCCACGAGGGAGGGGAAATACACCTCCCAACACATGGAGGGGCACAACCTAACACGATGCCCAAATATGGTCACGAAGCCCTAAAGATGCCCAAACATGGTCATGAACACACAGCACCAATGCGTTTCACACAGCAGATTCCGGAATTCTCCCGGTGAGGGGGAAGAGCCTGAATGGGGAGGTGAGGTCGACGACACAGTCGGTCAGGAACCAGTTCTCCCCGCAACTCCTCTTGCTCGGTTCCTTAGCGCAAAACCAGTGCGTTGACCTTTGTTCTCGCTTGGCTGTAAGGCCGTCTCAGGTGCAGGCTATCCCGGGAATGCGTCGACGGTCTCCTAGAGGGGTTCGCAAACCTTCGGAGAATCCCAATGCTGGGGCTGGTCGTAACAATCTTTCAGGTGCAGGCTATCCCGGGAATGCGTCGACAATCTCCCAGAGGAGTTCACAAACCTTCGGAGAATCCCAATGCTGGAGCCGGTCGTAACAGTCAATGCTGGGGCCGGTCGTAACAGTCTCTCGCGTGGGGGGGGGGGTAAAGATCTCGTTGGGCTGAAGTTTGAAGCCACAGTCCGGAGAGATCAGCGCCAGCAGTCGGTTTGGTGACGACCGTCTTTGATGAAGTAGAGTGCACCACCTGCTTAATTGTGGGCTCAACAGACATCACATACGCACATGAAAACACAACTACTCAGCCGGTGAGCGCCGGACATTTCCGCCAAACTCCACCAAGCAATTTTCCCCTTTAACTGATACTAAAGGAAATACACAATTTATTCAAAATGTATGTTACTCATACGTTAAGGTGACACAAAACAACAACACTGGAAGCACACCGAACCCGTAACCCTGGATAGCCGTGTCTTCAACGTTTTCAAACAAGTACACCTAAAAGAGTAAAAAAACAATCACTAGCCCTTGTCTAGGTCAGGAAAAAAAATGCCAGAGTTCTCTAGACATCCTCTCGCGTCAGGGGCATTGACTTAAGCCATCAGCGTTGCCATGGAGTACACCCTTTTTGTAGCGTATGTCAAACGTATATTGCTGCAAAACGAGGCTCCAACGCAGCAGGCGGCCGTTCTTAGAGGACATGGTCTGTAGCCAGGTGAGAGGACAATGGTCCACTACCACAATGAACTTGCTTTCGGCAATATAACAAGCCAGTTTCTGGACTGCCTAAACCAAGCACGCACATTCCTTTTCGCTAGCGCTGTAAACCAGCTCGCGAAGGGTGAGTTTCCGGCTAACATAGAGGACGGGATGCTCTTCATCCCCCTCATCCCTTTGACTAAGAACTGCCCCCATGCCTCTATCACTAGCGTCGCATTGGACTATGAAAGACCTCGAGTAGTCCGGTGAACTAAGCAAAGGTTGGCTCGACAAGGCCGCTTTCAAAACGAGGAAAGCCTTTTCTTTCTCCTCATCCCAGTCGACCGTTTGGGGCTCGGTCTTGCGCAACGCGTCAGTAAGAGCGCTGGCAATGTTGGAATATCTTGGGAGGTACCTACAATAGTAACCAGCTATTCCAAGAAAAGCCCAAATATCGGTTTTTGTTCGGGGCTGGGGAAAGTCTCGGATAGCTGCCACTTTCATTTCAGAGGGATGGCGATGCCCTCGACCGATAACATGCCCGAGAGTACTCTGCTTGTGCCAGCTGACACTTGGGCGCCTTTACCGTTAAACCTGCTTCGCGTAGGCGTGTCAGTACTGCTCTCAAATGCGCCAAGTGTTCTGGCCAGGACGAGAAAAACACGGCGACGTCGTGTAAGTAAGGCAATGCGAAGTCCTCTTGACCCCGAAAAACCTTATTCATTAAGTTTCAAAAACAGTAAGGCGCGTTCTTTAGGCCGAAGCACAATACTTTAGGGCGAAATGTCCCCAATGGTGAAATAAATGCAGCGTACCGGCTTGCCCTCTCGGTGAGCGGCCCCTGCTTGTAAGCTCTCACTAGGTCTAGCGTTGAAATAAATTCCGCGCTGCTTACCCTCTCGACGCGTTCCTCAATGTGGGGTATTGGGTATGTCTGATCATTGGTGATGAGGTTTAACTTATGTTAGTCTACGCAAGGACGCGGATATTTGCCGGGTACCTCCACAAGAATTAACGGAGAAGTGTAATCACTTTCACATGGCTCAATCACGCCCAATTCCAGTACCTGTTAACCTCTGCTTTTATTAGCTCAAGCCGGCGAGGTGACACCCGATACCTCTTAGATCTTACTGGTTCCGACGAGGTAAGCTCTATGTCATGAGTGAGGACGGATGTCCGGCCTGGCTCGCTTACAAATCTGTCCTGAAACTCGGTTAAGAGAGCATGCAATTTCTGTTTTCGCTCCGTCGTCAGCTGAGCCTTCAGTACTAAGTCATCGATCTTGTGCTCGACCCTGACTTCACCAGATTCTGAAGCCAATTCAGGAAATTCTAGTGAAACTTCTTCCGAAACATTCAACATCATGTTCACGATTGCCTCCCGTTCTTTATTCGGCTTGAGCAAATTGCTGTGATACACAAGGTGCACCTTGCGACTTCCTGGTAATTTTACCACATAGTTGGTGTCAGACAACTTTTGAGTAATTTCGGCCGGGCCGACCCATTGCACTTCAAGCTTATTCTTTTCGGAGGGCCTCAACAACATGACCCTGTCTGCTACAGCAAAGTGTCGCGCATTAGCTGTTTGATCCTAGTAAAGCTTAGCCTTCTGCTGTGCTTTGGTCATCGCACTCTCGGTCAGTTCTTGGGCTTTTGTTAGACGATCCAACAAGGTGAGGACATATTCCACTACTACAGGATCATCACCTGACCTTCCCACGACTTTCTCAGCATACGAAGAGAAGATCGCAGTCTGCGGCTGTAAACACGTTCCGCTGGCGTAAACCCTGTTGTCTCATGTGGTGCAGTTCTTAGTGCAAACATCGTTGCAGGTAAGCAAATTTCCCAGTCAGTTTTTCGTTCAAAACATAAGGCTCTCAGCACTCATTTCATCACGGAGTGAAGCTTCTCTACCGAGTTTGATTGTGAATGGTAGACTGAACTGTGTATTACCTTAATACCACACTTCTCTAGGAAGGTTGTAGTTAAGGCACTAGTGAAAACGGTGCCCTGGTCCGACTGTATCTCTGCAGGAAAGCCTATACGGGCAAACACGGACAGAAGTCAGTTTACTATTTCTACGGAACTTAGCCCTTTTAGCGGGACCGCCTCCGGAAATTTAGTAGCTGGGCAGATTACTGTCAGGATATGACGGTAGTTTGAGATTGTCTTGGGCAAGGAACCTACGGTGTCAATAACCAGCTTACTAAAGGGCTCCGTGATCACGGGCACCAGCTTCATTGGAAATTTCGCCTTATCCCCTGGCTTACCCACTCGCTGACAAGCATCACAAGATTTTACAAATATTTCCGCATCTTTTAAACATCTAGGCCAATAGTACTCGTGCAAGAGACGACTTTTCGTCTTATTTGCTCCTAAGTGCCCTGACCATGATCCTCCATGCACCAAATAAAGTAGGTCCGGGCGATACGCCTGAGGTACAACCAGCTGATCAAACTCCACTCCTCTCCTGTCCAGATATTTACGATAGAGTATGCCACCCCTTTCTTGGAATTTCACGTTCCGTTTAGCGACCCCTTCTTTCGAACTGTCTTGGAAATTATTTAGAGTTAGGTCACCCATTGTTCCGCTAATAAGGAGGAAGTGCTCACGCCCAGCAGCCGATTCAAGTTATCCGATATTGGCGTGACACACAACTCTTTTGTATTTTCTTCCACCTGTAAGGGTTTACCCTCTGTGCTATCCTCTGTGCTACTAGGAAGTGGCTCTGTTGCCACGGCGATCTCTAGTTGCTCTATAATCGGGGTGTCAACCTCAACGTCTAACTCTGGACTGGGTTCATTGTCGGTGTGAGGCTCGGTTGCCTCCATGACTGTGGCTTTCGCGGCCAGTTCTCTCGCCTTTTATCTGGTTAGTGCCTGTACTATGCCCTCTCCCAACGTGAGGCCTTTCTCTTTAGGCATTTGATCCGACTTATTTGAGAAAAAGTAAGGATAATGAGGTCGGAGATTGGGCGACACCGTGGCTTCCGTCTCCAACGTGCCAAATGCACCTGTAAGGACCACTTTAGCTACGGGAAGGCACTGCGTTGTCCTTCACGGCTTGCCTAATTCAGGCACAGTCTCCGGAAAATGGTCCGGGTTGCACAAATGACGGATGAATGACGTACATAGTGGCTGCGGAGTCTCTAAGAACCCGACACTGCTTGCCGTTCACGGTGAGGTTGTACATATAGGGCTCCAACAGTTTCGTGTTCTCGTCGCCTTCAATTAAGGAGAAGAAAACCACTTTTGGCTTCGTGCAATGTACCGCAAAGTGCCCTGTTTCCTGGCAATTGAAGCAAGCTCCGGATTTCCTTGCCTCAAACCTCTTCTTGGCCTCTGCCGACGCCCCATGGTGAGGTACCCTGTTACCCTCATTCTTAGAAGTTTCAGCGAGACTAGTCGGCTCCTCTCTGAATGACGCCGCCTTTGGCCGTTGAAATCTTCCCTTCCGTTCCCCTCTAGGCTCTACGCTTGCCCCGAGAGCGTGGCGCGTAAAGAATTCTTCCGCGAGGTCGGCGGCTTTCGCCACAGTGTTCACGTCTGGTCTGTCCTGTACCCAGAACCTCACACTTTCTGGCAATCTTAGGTAGAATTGTTTCAGACCAACACACTCAAGCACCCTGTCATGATCCCCATACGCCTTCGCCTCCTTAAGCCATTCCCCCATGTTGGCCATTAACTTGTAGGCAAATTCTGGGCACGACTCACTTTTCTCTTTTACGGCATCTCGGAACTTTTGCCGGAAGCCTTCAGCCGACAACCTATATGTCTTAAGAAGGCTCCATTTTACTTTACTATATTCGTCGGCCTCTTCTTTCGTCAGGCGCGCGATTACTTCAGATGCCTCCCCTGGAAGTAGGGGCAACAAGCGTTGGGGCCATGTCTCCTGGTCAAAACCTTGCCTTTCGCAAGTTCTCTCAAAGTTGACGAGGAACAGCCCAATTTCCTCCCCTAGCTTGTACGGTCTCATTAGATCCGTCATTTTGAACCTGACCCGCTCTGCTGTACCGGATGCCTCGCTGCCTCCTGTTCTACAATTATGGCTAATCTCTAGCTTGAGGCACTTCATTTCAAGCTCGTGCTTTCGTATCTTATCTGCCTCGGCTTCTGCCGCTTTCCTTTCGGCCTCCGCCGCCTTTCTTTCGGCCTCTGCCGCTTGCCTCTTTTGAATCTCCTCGACACATTCTGACAGCTCATCAGCCTCCGCCCCCAATGGGAGAATCGCCTCAATCAGCTCTGGCTTTCTTTGAGAGTCCGACACCTCCAGATTCAACTCCCTTGCAAGTAGCAACAACATGAACTTTCGCAGGGATTTCAGATTCATGGCTGCCTCCAGTACCGCTGTCTCTGTTCCACAAAGATTCCTGTCCTGCAACTAATTAACCTTGACGGCAACGGCAGCTCTAGATTCCTGCCTTGCCTCAAGTTTTCTGTTAACTTAGTCTACAAATAAAGACTCAAAAAGCTCTTACACGGAATCCTGCCCTGTCACTGTTAATCTTGACACCACTGACAGAAAGAGCTAAACCAAGCTATCACACAATTTCTGCCTGACGCAAGTTACCTGTTAACCCAATGACCAAGACAGCCACTCTCTACCAGCTTTTACTTAACACATAGAATAAATGCCTGGTAAAATTTAACAGAGAAAGCCGGCACTCACCCAGTACGCAGTCATGTCTCTAGCGTCGTGCCTCTCAGAAGTGCCGTTCGGTTCCCTCTTGAAGTCGGTGAGCTCGTGTCATCCTTCTCCTGTCGTCCCGTTGTTGGACTTCGGGCTAACTCCGTCCAGTTGTCGCTTTCGGGGTTATCGGCATCCCACCGCTGCCATCCAGTTGTTGGGACTCCGGGTCCTGCCGGTCTCGTTCTCGGTAGCTGGCCCCGTCGCAGGATCCATCGTCCGACAATTCAGCGAGAAGAGGCGCCCGAACGAACGACAGAGATTTATTTTCAAGTTGAGAAGTGATCAACTGATCCAAAGAGAGAAGAGAGAGAGAGACATACAAAACGTCTTCGGCATTTTATAGCGCCGCATTGCCAACACTGGGCGCATTGTTCACATCGTCAGCCGATACGGTGGCCCCTGCACCTCGGCCACGAGGGAGGGGAAATACACCTCCCAACACATGGAGGGGCACAACCTAACACGATGCCCAAATATGGTCACGACGCCCTAAAGATGCCCAAACATGGTCATGAACGCACAGCACCAATGCGTTTCACACAGCAGATTCCGGAATTCTCCCGGCGAGGAGGAAGAGCCTGAATGGGGAGGTGGTAGTCGACGACACAGTCGGTCAGGAACCAGTTCTCCCCGCAACTCCTCTTGCTCGGTTCCTTAGCGCAAAACCAGTGCGTTGACCTTTGTTCTCGCTTGGCTGCAAGGCCGTTTCAGGTGCAGGCTATCCCGGGAATTCGTCGACGACTCCCAGAGGGGTTCGCAAACCTTCGGAGAATCCCAATGCTGGGGCCGGTCGTAACAGTCTCTCAGGTGCAGGCTATCCCGGGAATGCGTCGACGATCTCCCAGAGGGGTTCGCAAACCTTCGGAAAATCCCAATGCTGGGGCCTGTCGTAACAGCCTCCTCTTGTTCAGTCCTTGCAATGTCCGCTGGATGGCGGTGCTTCTATTGAAGAATACATGATGAAAAGATGCGAGATGGTGGTACTTGGAGTGTTGAATAGGTGGACGAACGGACACACAGACAGATGCATGGACGGACGCATGAATGGCTGCACGGACGGATGAACGCAAGGACGGAGCAGGAGCGGATGCATGGACGAAAGCAGGGACGGACACACAAATGAACGTGCGGACGCACGAACAGACGCAGGCACGGACGGGCGGATGGACGCATGGGTGGCCACACAGACGCACACATGGATGGATGGAAGCAAGAATGAATGGACGGACCGATGCTTCGCCCCACTATCTATCATTCACTCCGTGGATATGCTGCCATTTGTTTCAGTATAAACACGTCCCGAAGGGAATCGCGAGAAAATGCGGATGCATTGCGTAGCGTCCATCATGGCGTTTCACACGTGAGAACCCAGCGTTAGAAGAATATTGTTTTCTTTTTTTCTCACGCAATGAAGGTAATAGCGCCGTTCTTCGCACGTTGCGTTTTTCTTTTCCGAGAAACGCGGTGACGCGTTTCCAGCTTTAGTAGCTAGCGTGCACAGTTAAAAAATATCATAAAGCGAACAAAACAGTGTTCTCGGCTTGGCGTTGGCGTTTCACAGCGGCGTTTCAAGTACAAATTTCCAAATGTTCTTGAAAAGGGTCCAGCCAGTGAACGGTGGAGGGTGTGGCGCGAGCAAACAAAAAAGTGTAAGGTCCCTAGATGAAACAAGTTTCCAAGGTAGCGACACCTTTTCCTTTCCACTTCGCCTATGTTCCTGAAGCGCCCCTAGAAGGTTTAAAACTTTCACCCAAAAGCAAATGTTTGGGTTCCGTTGCTATGGTGAATAGATATAAATGAAACAAAATGGAACGAAATAAGACGTAGAATAAACAGTTACCTTTATGAACATAAACGGCACAACACAAGAGCAAGTGGAATGTGCGTTACTCAACCGGCAACATTGTGCAGTTCTATACTTTACACCACTAGCCATGGCGTCTCGCGTAGTACATTTTAGCTCCACGGCCGCGGTATTTCGTCCAGTTCTAACTAGTCCACTTCTCCGATTGTGTTTTGTTCGTGCTGTACACAGTGAACGTGCTTCTTGCTGGATCCTGTAAGTGGCCACAAGGCGTGACGTCGTGACAATTGATTACAACCGGCTTGTGCACACGCAAGAAAAAAAAAACTACGACCAGACTGGTACGAACACTCGTTCAGCAGTACTGTGATGACGTTTTTTTTTAAATGTGCCCATTTGGACAATCGTGATGCCAAGTGATTCTGATGCGGTGCTGGGAACTTCCTGAAAATTGAAAGTTCTACTGGTGAGGTGTCTGGAAGCAGCGCGTTTCGGCTCAAGCGGGAAGTGGTCAAGAGTGAAATGTTTCTGAAGGTGCGTTGATTACAACCTACAGCTGCTCTGTATACGTGCATACCCACATGTATTTGTACCAACTGGCATGCACTAGACACGCATTAGACGTGCGCCTGGCGTTTCAATAAAAACCGACAAGTGAACTCGCTTCGCAGATCCACGTCGACATACGTTGACGGAGTTGCACGAAAGCATTCGCGTGAAATGATTCATAGTTGCACTTCATGTTGCGCTTCTACTCGGAAAGCACGAGGTAAGTTGAAGAAAGCGAAACCATTTTCTGTTGTTTACGGCAACGCAGCATTGCTGAAAAACGCAGATGTTGCATTGAACGAGCATGGCGAAACAATCTTGGTCGACTTAGTGCACACCGAAACGCTCCTCCTCTTCAGTTTATGTTCTGGCAACAATTTTGTCTTTGGTCACGGTGAGAATCCGGCTAGAGCCATATGCGCATGCGCACTCGTTTTGAACCTTCTGCATAATAATAAATAACACCACCAGCCATTTGCAAGATCACGTGCAAGTAATGCACCAATTACAGACGCGGATGGAAGAGAAAAAGAGGAGTAATCGAGAGAGTGAGGAGGACGGCTCGAGAACAATGAGTGACGCTATCTTGTTTTATCTAGGGACCTTAAAAAAGTGGGGCGCAGGGAGGAGAGAGAGCGAACTGCGAGAGAAACAGCGGCGAAACGCTGCACCTATCCTCTCAAGCACTCTCTCACACCAAATGCTCCAGTTGCCAGGGGCGAAGCGCGCGCTGTTGCAGCTCTTTCAATGGGAAAGGGAGTGAGAGCGCAGAGATAACCCCTGCCGGTGAGCGGACACCACAACGGACAATGCCGGATGCCTGACATAGCCCGACTAAGAAATTTTTTCGCATTTAAAATATTTGTTGTCAGCTACATAGTCTTTATAGATTACCAGAGGATGGTTGACTCAGTCGAGACATCAGCAGGGCTGCAGGAATTACGGAATCAAATCATCAAAGAATCCTGCATAAACTATACTGGAAGAAATATACAGTGCGTCTACAGCCCCTATAGTTACTCCCACCGACCTGGGACACCGACCTGGGACATACGCCCCGCCACGGTGGTCTAGTGGCTAGGGTACTCGGCTGCTGACCTGCAGGTCACGTGATCAAATTTCGGCTGTGGCGGCTGCGTTTCCGGTGGAGGCGGAAATGTTTCAGGCCCGTGTACTAAGATTTGGGTGCACGTTAAAGAACCCCAGGTGGTAAAAATTTCCGGAGCCCTCCACTACGGCGTCTCTCATAATCAAATAGTGGTTTTGGGACGTTAAACCCCACAAATCTATCTATCTATCGACTTGGGACATACGCTCATGCCGTCTTTTTTGCAACGCAGATCGCTTTGTGACTGGTAGCCTTCGTTACCGGAACAACCACGCATGCTCCGTCACAAGACATCGGATCAGCATTTCCGGCTGCCCAGCCCCCTTCCTCTGGAATTCATGGACGAAGCAAGATACGCAACCAGACGGGTATCTTCAATATCATCTTCCGGCAAGGGTAACGCCAACAGAACTGCCACGGCGCCAGGATAAAACTTGGAGACAACCAGCCAGGCACTTCAGTGGGCTTGGTGGCACCGACCTGAGACACACGCTCATGCGGTTCTTTTTTGTAACGCAGGTTAGTGAGAAAAAAAAATTGCCCACAGCTTCCCTCGGGGGAACACTGAGGAGGATGCGGAGCATATAATTGGTTAACGGGGTGTTAAAGTGCGACTTACTTGGGTCGATGGCTAAATTGGTTAACGTGGTTGTAAAATGGGGTGTTAAATTGCGACTTACTTGGGTCGATGGCTAAATTGGTTAACGTGGTTGTAGGAGGGGGTGTTAAATGAGTGAACACGTACACACGTATGCGAAAGGGCGGCGCTGGTCGAAGGGACGTCGATCATTGTGTTTGTGGATTCGTTGGAATTCATTTCACCGCGACCTTGGACGTCGACGCGCCGTACAAACCAACCGACGAGCGGCAACTGAGCGAGCGAGCGCCGACCTTGAGTATATATACAGCGCGACGGCGCATGCGCTGTCAGCTGTCGAATGTTCTCGAAGGAGAAGCGCGCGCGGCACAGATGGTGGGCGACGGCGCGACGGCGCATGCGTGCGCGTCAGCTGTCGAATGTTCGAGAAGCGGTGCAGACGGCGCGGACGGCGCACTACAAGGTGCGAGTATAAGATGCTTCCGCATCTAAAATGCAATATCATCAATTCGAGACGATGATGTAACGCTTACGGTGCTGCCGAGCCCACAGTGTCTTATTGCCACTATGTTTGATTGTTGCCATGTTATTACACTGTTATTACTAACATCTGGGGACGTAGAACAGAACCCAGGGCCAACTTCTGACTAAGAGTCTGAATCCACGTCAACCAACACTGTGGTGAAGAAAATCCTTAAAAACAAACGAAAATAACCAAAACGCTTAAAGAACTTACAGCTAATTCGAGACAAATTGAAAGTGTGGTATCTACTATCAAGGAAAAAATTACTGCCATGGAAAATGAAATCGGTCAGCTAAAGCAATGCAAGGGAAGACTAGCAGAGTACAAAAAAAAACTGCCTAGGCATGACTCAGCACATACTAGAACTGACAGCTAAGGCTGACGATCTGGAAAACAGAAGTCGTCGCAACAATCTGGTAATATTTGAAGTCACTGAAGAGCCTGATGAAGATTCAAAATCACACAAAGAAAAGGTTCAACGAACTATTTTTATTAATATACCTGGTAATGCCGTAAAATCGGTTGAAAGGATCCACTGAGTAGGCAATCCTCGTAGCAAACGCCCACGACAAATTGTTATACGACTTTTCAATTTCTCTGATAAGTCTAAAATTCTCTCTTGCTGTACCAAATTAAAAGGCACAGAAATATTGATTTCGGAGAATTTTTTGAAAAGAGTGAGGGATATGCGCAGTCAGTTGTGGCGCTCTGCCGCAGTCGAGAAAGCACAGGGAGCGAAGGTGTCCCTCGTGTTTAACAAGCTAAAGGTCGGTGTCAAAGTGTTTGTCTGGGACCCCATACAGAACGCCAGAGCAGAAGCTGCTGCAGGGTACTCTCGACCGAAAGCAGCTACAAGGGCAAGATTTGAGGTTTAGAAGGCGGATCGACAGGGGAAGACCAAAAAGTTTAGAATCTTGTCCTTCAATGCCCGCAGCGTAGTGAACAAGCTCAGCGAAATCGAAAATTTAATTCTGTGTCATCACCTGCAAGTGCTGGTAATTACCAAAACTTGGCTACTTGTTGGTGTGTTGGACTGTGAAGTAATTCCGGCATCATATAAACTACTCCGTAATGACAAGACTCCCAGAGGTTGTGGCGTAGCGATAGCCTTTAAAAACAACACCAGGTTTTCTGTTCTTGATGGAATTCCCAACACGAAAGCTTATGGTGCAAAGTAATTTATTCTGGCAAGACGATTTTACTTGCTGGCGTATACCGCCCACCCAATGCTTCTCCCCAGTATCTGGAAGCTGTTCACGACTATCTTTCGCATCGCACAAACTCAATGTCAAACATAATATTAACAGGGGATTTTAATCTGCAGGGGATAAACTGGACTTACATGTGTTACGACAGCAGAGGTGCCAGAAGTGCGGAATCGCTGCTTTTCACTGCGTTCAGTTTTTCGATGAACCAACTAGTGTCCGAACATACAAGAATTGGGGCGTCGTCCTCTCTTCTCGACTTGATGTTCGTTGGAAATACGCTTCAGAACAGCACAGTTAGCGCAGAAGAAGGTATTTCAGATCATTTGTTGCTTGTCCTGACTTGCCCTATGACACTTATTCGCTCATCTACCAAACGACCATGCCTTTACGTAAAAGACTATGCGCACGCAGACGATGGCAAAATATCAGATATATTAGAACGCAACTTCGACGAATTTAGTGCCTTGAACAGTGTTTCGGAATTGTGGACGCGTTTTAAAAAAATAATATATCTTTGCGAAAACAACTTCATTCTCCAAAGAAGGAAACGGGTCAACAAAGATTACCCATGGCTAACACGCGAGATAATTCAGTTGTAACGAAAACTGTAATGGCGACGTCGCACAAAGGGAGATAAAACGAAATCGTTGGTATCATTGGGACTATGCGTGATGAAGTTTGTGAAGCGAAATCAGGATTTTACGGTGTGACTTTGCCAAGTTTTATGAAGGATGACCCTCAAAAATTTTGGCGCTACTTGTCAGAAGATAGACCAACCATTGCGCAAATCAAAACTGGGAATATAACATTGACTAATTGATTGATTGATTTGTAGGATTTAACGTCCAAAAACCACTATATGATTATGAGAGACGCCGTAGTGGAGGGCTCCGGAAATTTAGACCACCTGGGGTTCTTTAGTCTGCACCCAAATCTGAGCACATGGGCCTACAACATTTCCGCCTCCATCAGAAATGCAGCCGCCGCAGCCGGGATTCGAACCCGCGCTCTGCGGGTCAGCAGCCGAGTACCTTAGCCAAAGAGAACATTGACTAAACCTAAAGACATTGCGAATCAGCTTAACAACTATTTCTAGTCAGTTTTCACACACACTGCTTCTCAAAAGGCACTGGCGGCCTATCCTGTTGAGCAGGCTTTGGAAAGATTATTTATAAATAAAGAAGGAATATTACACTTATTGAATAACCTTGACCTAAGCAAGTCCACTGGTTCCGACTCTATCTCTAATGCATTCTTGAAGCGATATGCTGCCTGGATTTCAAAATATTTACTTATAATATTCAAAGTGTCTTTGGATACCTCGAGTATTCCTGATGACTGGTGCAAGAGAAAAATAATTCCAGTACTGAAATCTCGCTCTAAATTTGAACCAAGCAACTACAGACCTGTATCCTTAACAAGCACGTATTGTTAGTTGATAGAAAAGATAATTTTTAAATCTATAATCTGTCATCTAAGAAGATAGATAGATAGATAGATAACTTTATTGTACACCGAGGGAGGAGAGCCGGGTTTTACCCCGACGCCCCTGCGGGCCGCTCCCACGTTGGAACAGGCAGGGAGTACCTGCCTGCGGCATCGTGGGCCCCTTGGATTGCCCGAAGCTGACGGTGACGATCCGTACTTTTGATGGCGGAATAAAACCCTTGTCTTGGGATGATTTGCGCCTTGAGTTCCTTGGGTATGTGGGGGCAGTCCCACATCATGTGCTCAAATGTACACACACACCCACAGTCCGGGCAGTCAGGAGATATATCCATATAAATAGATACATTAGCTGGGCAGGGGTAAACCCCTGTCTGTAGTAGTCTGAGCGTGACTTCTTGTCCTCTGGTAAGATGCGAATGGGGTGGAGGAAAGACCCTACGACTCAAACGATAATGTGAAGTGACTTCGTTAAATGTCGCTAGAACGTCCCGCGACCCTCGATCAGCCGCACCCCCATCCAGAGGATCGGCCCCGGGCGGGGCGGAGCGGTCCAACGTGCCAGGGCCGTGAAGCCCCGCGCGGAAGGCAAGTCCTCGCGCCCGGGCGTGGGCCAATTCGTTGGAGTTGGTGATGCCGCCGATCGTGGAGCCCATATGGGCCGGGAACCAAATGATCTCGTGTGGAGTGATGGTCCTACCTCTGAGAATTCTAGCAACAGGTGGGGAGACCCTGCCAGAGGCAAAGGCTCTAACCGCCGAACGGGAATCAGAATAGATCTGAACACGGGATGAATCCAAAAGCCCTAGTGCGATGGATACCTGTTCAGCTATTGCTGGGGAGGTTGCCTTGACAGAGCATGCCGACATTACTGTACCTCGCTCAGAGACCGCAACGGCCACATAACGATTCCTATCCGCACGCGCAGCGTCCGTGAAGGTCGACGATCCCGACTTCGAGTGCACCTGCTCCAAAATTTTCTTGGCTCTAGCCCTTCTCCTTGCGACGTTAAATTGAGGGTGCATATTCCTAGGAATAGGATAAACTACGAGTGCCTGTCTAACGGCGGAGTCAAGAGAAGTCATCCGCTCTTCCTGGAGTATTGTAGAAAATTCCGGCACGTGCCAAAATCTCCCGACCCGCCCGGGTGACCGAGAGGCGAGAGATCTGCGCCGTGCGTTGAGCCTCTATAATTTCATCCAACGTGTTGTGAATTCCTAATGCTAACAGCCCCTCCGTGCTAGTTCGGATTGGAAGGCCGAGTGCCCTTTTAACAGTTTTACGGATCAGTACATTGAGCTTCTCCCTTTCTGCAGCGAGCCAGTGATGCATAGACGCAACATAATGAACGTGACTCATGAGGAAGGCATGAAAGAGGCGAAGAAGATTGTCCTCCTTCATGCCTCCTTTCCTGTTAGAAACTCTAATAATGAGGCGAAGCGTAGCCGCAGTATGTTGCTCTAATCTACGTAAAGTTTCCGTGTTACGTCCATCCGCTGAAATGAGCATGCCTAATATCCTGATACAGCTAACCTTGGGAATTCTAGCCCCACTAGCAGTCAATAATGTCACATCCACCTGCTCAGGGGGGACCCAGTCCTTAGGTCGCCGTCCTTGTCTGGTGGGCCTGTATATTAATAGCTCAGATTTACTACTTGAAAGCTTTAAAGACATACGACTGATGTTTCTTTCAACCGTGTTGACCGCCTCCTGCAATCTGTCCTCAAGGCGCCCTATGGCACCGCCTCGGACCCACACCGTGATATCATCCGCGTAGAGCGCACTTTCCAACCCCTCGAGTTCGTCCAGTTCGCGAGCAAGGCGAGTCATGCCAATATTGAAAAGAAGCGGGGAGACGACTGCCCCCTGAGGGGTTCCACGTGAACCTAATTCGTACCGTTCTGACTTCAGCTCCCCCAACTTAAGAGTAGCCGTTCGGTCACTGAGAAAAGCAGCGGCAAAATTATAAAATCGCGCACCCAGGTTCATGTCATTTATGGATTCCAATATGTGGGCATGAGATATGTGATCAAACGCCTTAGCCAGATCGAGACCAAGTATGGCCCTGGCATCGCGAGTGCTGTCGTCAATGATGTGAGATTTAAGGAGAAGCATCACATCCTGCGTTGAGAGGTGTGGACGGAAACCCACCATATTCGGAGGGAGGAGACCCTCATCCTCGATAAATGCACAGAACCTATTATTCAGAACATGCTCATAGACCTTTCCAACACAAGATGTAAGTGAGATGGGGCGGAGGCTGTCAAGGCTGGGCTTTTTGCCCGGCTTAGGGATGAGGATCACCTCCGCATGTCTCCATTCCTCGGGGAACGTGCCATCAGCCCAGTGTTTGTTAAAAGGTCGGTGAGAAAGTCAATTGAGGCGTCATCAAGGTTCCTCAAAGTCTTGTTAGTGATCTGATCAGCCCCGGGTGCCGACCTGCCATTGAGATCCATTAGCGCCATCCGAACTTCAGCTGTCGTGATATTCTCATCAAGCTTGGATTGCATCCGCCCACTATAGAGGGGGGGCTTGGAAAGGGTGGGATCCATCCCTCTAAGCGGCAAATATTTGCTTGCAAGCATATCGCAAACCTCCTTTTCTGAGCTGTCTCTGAGAGCCGCGCTGACTATGCGGTCGACCACCCGGCACTGACTACCCTTGCTTTTTTCGGGCCCCATCAGATGTTTAAGCAAGTTCCATTTCCCCCCAACACGCATTTGTCCATCTACCATGTTGCATGTCTCCTCCCATCGCGCTCTCTCAAGCTGCATGGAGTAGGTCTCGATCTCCCTGTTAATTTCAGCAATCCTTCGCCTTAACCGCCGATTGAGCTTGTTCAGTTTCCAGCGCTCCCTAAGGCCATTTCTGGCCTCGAAGAGGTGGGCAAGTTTGCTATCCATGGTTCCAATCTCTGGCGGCGTCTCGATGACCTTTGTGGCCCTCTTAACGTCGCTAGATAAGTTCTGTTTCCAATCCGCAAGATTTTCCCAGCAGCCCCCATCTTTACGAATATCGCGGAAAAGATCCCAGTCTACTATAGTGTGTTTCCTGCTAGCTGTGACAGTTGTCGACAGCGTAGTTTCTAGTATATAATGGTCGCTACCTAAGTGTTCATATAAATTAGTCCACTCGCAGTGATCCTGAAAATTTGTAAAAGTCAAATCAGGCGTAGTGTCCCTACAAGCTGAATTTCCTATTCGCGACGGATAACGGGGGTCAGTCAGCATAATCATGCCCAAGTCATGCGTGCTCTTGTAAAGTGAGTCACCCTTCGTTGTAGTTTTTGGATACCCCCACGCAGTGTGTGGCGCGTTAAAATCTCCAGGACACCAAAAGCGGGATCTTCCCGCGGTTCGCGAGACTCATAGCCTTTGAAATAAGGGCATAAAAGCGGTCCTTCGAACGTTTCGGGGAACTGTAAACATGTAAAATTAGCAACCCCTTGAGCAGTCGCCTCCCGGGGAGAAGCTCAATGCACTGATATTCTGATTTAAATCGCTTGTCAAGATCGTGATGTACGAGAGCCGAGATTTGCTTGGAAACGCACACCGCTATCCCCCTGCCGTCATCCGATTTGCGGCAGAAAGTCTCATACCCAGAGAGGGTAATCCCCTCTAGGAGAGTCTCCTGCAGCAACAGGACATGTGGCTTGCCTTCTCTAGCTCTAATAAATTGGCACAATGCCGCCTTTTTTCTTTGAAACCCCCAGCAGTTCCACTGCCACACGCGGAGTGCCGGGTGCTGCTTATTTTGCCCCGCCATTTTCGCTGCCAAATTTTGCGTTTCCATCCGCCCAGCCTTTGACTGTGGCGAAGGGAGATGCGGCGTCTGCCCTTTCTCCTGTGGCGTAACTTCTTGGACCTCATCAGTCCTAGTCTCCAATGCTCGAAGTCGCTTACCGTGATCAGCGCTCTGCTTCTTGAGCTCCCCTACGTCCACTCGAAGCTGTTGGAGTATGTTCGTGATCTCCGATAGCGACTTCTCCATAGTCTCCCGAAACGCTTCAAAACCGTCCTTGTCCGAAACAGCTACATCACCTACCGCTTTGCGTTTGCGACCTACAGGTCCTGCCGAAGTCTCCATAGCAACAGGAGCCGACTTACTAGTAGCCTCCAAAGCTTTCCTCAGCGTTCCGATCTCCTCTTTAAGTGTCATTACCATCTCCTTTAGAAGAGAATTCTCCTCTCTCATCTGTTTAAGTTCCTCACTGCCCGGCTGCCATGTAGGACTACCCCCACTTACCTGCTGTGTTTTCACACCACCAGCCTTCTGCGCCCAAGTTGTTTGCGCCGGGAGATGACCAGGCCTTGAGCCGGATTGTGACCTAGGGCCAGCGGACTCTGAGCGATGGGTAGAGCCATGGCTCCGCCGTTGGTCGCCCCGCTCTTCGATGCGAGGAAAATCTTCAAATCTTCCGGGAAGCTGTCGTTCCCGTCTTGACTCTTCAATCCGTTCTCTTCGTCGCTGTCTTACGATGAAAGGAGTCTGATAGCGCTGCTTACAAGTCCGATCACCCGTTGGGTGACCCTGTCCGCATAGCTTGCACTTCGCTTTACACTCGTGTGAGTCCGTGGGGTTTTCCACCCCGCATCCACGACAGGTTTTCTTCTCCGGCGTCGGGCATACATCCGCTCGATGGCCTACTTTTGCGCATATGTAGCACACATCCACCTGCCGCCTATACAGGTAGCACTTGAGAAGAACACCTCCAAACTTGACGTGATTCGGAACTTCATAGCCTTCAAATACGATGACCACGGAACCAGTGTCCTTTATGCGTTTGGCTTGCATGGCAGTCGGATTCCCGGAATGCACAATCATAGTGTTGAGTTCCTTCTCGGTGATTTCCCGGTCCACGTTCCGAATAACACCCCTTGCAGTAGCCGTCACCCGCGGAGTAGTAGGCGTTGACGTTGTACACTTTCTCTCCAACCTTGATTTGCTTAATGCGCACGTAGTTCTTCGCGTGCTCCTCCAGCGGCGTACTAACCACGACGATATTCTGTGTAACGTTGGGGCAGACTACGTCTTCTCCCGCAGCGTCGTAAGTGATCTTCGCAGCGGCCATGATTGCCTCTGCAACTTTGCAGTGTCCTGCTTTTCTGAGATCCAAACCATCCCGCGGTCGTATGACGATCCGTCGGTGATCTTCCGGCAGTCGGGCAGAAGAAATAACCTTATTTACAACTAACAACATGGTTTCAGGTCTTGGTTGTAAACACTAACACAGCTGGCCGAAATAGCTAATGACCTCGCCCATGCTGTTCATACCAACAGTCAGGTTGATGCCATATTCTTAGACTTTTCAAAGGCGTTTGACTTGGTGCTTCATGATTAGTTAATCACAAAACTACACGCTTTTGGTATTGACGACACCTTAATATCTTGGATTTCCAGCGTCGTAATGAACAGAACACAACGTGTAGCCGTAAACACGGATATGTGCGATAGCCTCTATGTGTACTCGGGAGTACAGCAGGGTTCAGTCCTTACGCCTCTACTATTTCTTAATTATATCAATGATATCCAATTTTGTAACCAGTCACCAATCCAGATGCGGCTTTTCGCAGATGATTGTGTCGTGTATACAGTTGTAAGAAATTCAAGGACCAAATCGGCTTGAATACCTCTCTAAAAATATTTCCGCTTGGTGCCAGAAATAGGGTATGAGACTGAACACATCTAAAACCAAATGTTTCACATTCGCTAATAAGAAGAATCTGCTTAGTTTTTTGTACACTTTAGAAAATATTGAACTCCCTAAAAGTGACCAGGAGAAATACTTTGGTGTCACGCTTTCAGCAAACGTAAGTGGGGAACCTCATATCGACACCGTCTGCAAAAAAGTGGTAGGGAAGCTATCGTTTCTTAGAAGAAGGTTGCGAAATGCTCCGGCCCAAGTCAAAGTAAATGCATACAAGACTCTTATCTGCCCTGCCTTAGAATATGCCGAACTAATATGGAGTGCCCACCGACAACACTTAATAGACAAAATTTAACGCATTCAGAAATTAGCTGCACGGTTCATCTACTCCAATTGTTCGCGGCATTCAAGCGTCACTGACGTAATTATTAGTGCGAATATTCAGCCACTTTCCAAACGAAGAATAATTTCTAGGTTAAAGTTCCTATACTTACTCTATCATGGTCATTTTAAGATACCACGCAATCTGTACTTACAGGACCCATTTAAACACTCACTCAAGACAAACCGTAATAAGGTCATCCTTCAACCTGCTAGCCGTGTCAATACACATAAGTATTCTGTATTCAGGAATCTTAGTTTTTGGAATAGGCTTCCAGTCAATGCTGTGAATTGTTCTACGCTGGAATCGTTTGTCAACTGCCTCGAAGAGATTGATTTTTCTAAAAATGTATACATGTTTATCATGAAGTATCCTTTGTGTATCAATACTTTCTTTCTTTTCTCTTTGTGGTGAGTTATTATGCTTCATGTTACCTCTACGTATCCACTCCTGCATGGGCCCGGTTAGGGCCTGCAGTATGTACAAATAAATAAAATAACGAAGAGAGCGAAAGAATCCCAATAAATATTGGTGTATGGCAGGAAGACACAGTCTCTCCAACGCTATTCACCACGTGTTTAAAGGAGGTTTTGAGGGCCCTTGGTTCGGAAAGGTTCGGGATACGAGTTAATGCAGAGTATTGTAGTAACCTGCAATTTCATGATGACATTTTTTGAGAAGTAACTGATTTGAGCATTTTATGATGACATTTTTTGAGAAGTAACTGATTTGAGATTTGAGCAAGTAACTGATTAAGCATTTCATCTGGCTTTGACCACAGTTTGAGTTGCAAAGAGCAGCGATGATCCGCACCATGCAAAAAAGGCTGTCATAGGCACCGGACAGTTGATGACGTGATTTTTCCTGGAGGACCCGCGGCATTGTGCCCTTGTAAGTGCAAGTAAAGCATGCCGGAGGATGCGCACGTGAAGTTTCTCCAAATGGATGCACACTATTTTGCTTACTAAGAACATGTCTCTCTATAACAATGTCACAAAATCTCAAGAACGTAACAATGATTGCGATAGCAAGAAATTAGAATGACAGAAGAACGGCAAGCTGCTAGAAGTTATTTCTGCGCCGCTCAAACACAAAAGAGACACGAATATAACGTACAGGTACACAGAGAACGACCACGGCCAGTCACAAGTCTTACTTCAACTAGCCCATACTTTGCCTCTTCAATTCGATGGAGGTGAAAATGCTGTAAGTCCGTGTGCTTAGATTTCGGTGCATGTTGAAGAACTCCAAGTAGCTGAAATTTCCGGAGCCCTCGACTATGGTGTCTGATAATCATATGGTGGTTTCGAAACGTTTCAACCCCCCCCCCCCCCCATATAATAATCAAGTTTGCCTCTTCTAGCTAGCAATTCGCTCTTTTCGCAAATACGACAGCTGAAGTGAAGCAACGAGACCTTCACGCGTTCGGTTGCTTGAACACGGACTTTGCTAGGAGAGTGCGAACCGTACAAAACATTCGCCCAAGAGACGAGCGAGCACGGGCGACTGGGCCCTGTAGCGCAAAGTAGAAATCGGAGGCACGCATCTCAACTTCAGCAAGACATTAGAGAGCTTTCGAATTGAGGACTCGAGAAATCGGCAGCGCCACTTACAGCCAGACCTATGGTTTCTTGCTAGTGTCGATTCTGGTTGATAAACTTCAAGTGGCTCTACTTGGTCCATATTTCTCAGGCTAAAATTACAGCACTAACGAACTTCGTAATTTTACCTTCTTTACTACTTCCTCCTTGCTCCCACATGAATATGCTTCATCGCTTCGCGTGCCTAATACACTATCACTCTCGTTACACGTTCCAGTTTCGATCTATTCTTGTTGCACATGTGCGGTAACTTTATCAAGTTTCATATATGCATTGGCGCATGAAAGAATAAAGAAGTTTTAGTGAGCATTGCGTCGTTTCTTTCTTTTGCTCGTGAGTGTCTTGTGTGCTTGCGCTGCAGATTTACCTTCTGGAGTGCAGTGACGGTCCAAGATATCAGCTGTGATTCTGGCTCAGCCATCTCGATCTTTCCCCCTCTGGCATAAGACTACAACAGTGAAAGAAAACGTCCCCAGAAAATAAAAAAAGTTTAGACCTTTAAAAGTGTAACACGAGTGTTTCCTTTAAAAAAATGGCACATCCTACGTACAGTGGGAATTGAATATATGCGAAGCACGAATGAGGAAGGTGCCACTTTCAAATCACCGCAACCTACGAGGTGAAGGTAAAATGTGTTGTACACGACTTCCGTGTCATGATTATCAAGTTCGTTTACCTTCGTCATGTATTCCCGTCACGTGATGCCAAGTTTAGTATTTGTGAAGCTACCAAAGCAGCCGCGAGAATGCTATGAGCGTGTTATGTTGTCATGTTCTTATATTACACGCGTCTCATGAATATCATGTTTGCACCATTTATATACCTTCGTTATCAGTTGACGTCACGTAATACCAAATTTGGTATATGTGGAGCTAGCGAAACGACTTCCAGTGCCTCAAGAAGAGCCCAATATACTCCAACGTAACGTTTACAAGCGCGCACGCTGAACACAGCGACGTTACGTTAGAAAAACGCGAGCACTCTATAGTCTAACGCCAAGCGTGACTGCGGCGCGACCACCATGCATCCGGTGGAGTGGCCCGACGGCAACCGGCGTGAAATGCAAAATGCTCATTTGGCGCGAATGCATTACCCAGACAGCACTGCGTCAGCATCTTTTCGAGATAGAGGGACACCGGATGCACTGAAACGCGCATGCATCAAAGCAATCAGCACATGCCTGCGAGTATATGGCAGCACCGGCGCCTGGCATTGCGACGCTGGCGTGACGCGACGAAACGAATACCGGCGCACACGCGCGCCTGGTCACGTCGAAGTGTATTGGCGCCTTGACTGTGGCTTGTTGTCATGTTCTCACATGACACGCATCTCATGCATATCATGTTTGCATCAGTCACATACGTTCGTCATCCATTCGCGTCCCGTTATACCAAGTTTGATATACGCGAAACAAGCGAAATGGCCGCGAGTGCATCATGAGCGTGCCATGTAGTGATGTTGTTACATGACACGCATGTCATAATTTTCATGTTGGGGTCTGCTGCTTGTGTTCGCCATGCAATCATGTCATACCATACCAGTTTTTCAACATGTCGTGTGAACGAAACCACCGCAGGAGAATCAAACTCATGAAAAGTCATTCATGACATACATTTCATGGTTTTCATGTTATAATTAGTCAAATATGCTCGTCATATAGTCATGTTATGACATATCAAGTTTGGCATCGATACCATTATCCAAACGGCCAGGAGAGCTAAATGTAGTAGGCTGTTGGATAGATAGATAGATGCGCTCATTGTCGCCGAAGTTCGCTAAGAAATGCTTCGCATTAAAACGGCAGGCCTACGTAGAAGGCGCAACACATACACAGCGAAAGCAGGAAAAGCGGCCTTTCGGAGGTTTTTAACGCGAGAGCGTTGACGAACTTGTTTTGTGAAAATTCCTGCGTCGGCGTCAGTGTCGTTGGTTGTGAGCGAAAAATGGTGATCTTATGCATGACCGAAAAATTGAGAGTTGTGAAAATAAAATAAATCAATGATCAAAACTCTTGAGCAGAGTGGAAACAAAACCAGGGTTGTTTTGGTCCTATTGAGGATCTAACTGGGGTCGTTAGCGTGGCAAGCGGATTTTCTACCACACGGCCACGTTTTTGCCAGTGATAACAGTGAATAGAACTTCCGCTGCTTGATAATGCAATGAAAGTAGCTTTCATACTTCATAAACACACATGTCCTGTATACATGTTTCACAATGCAACGCGAAATATCGCAGTAGTATTGCGTGGTACAAGCCTACATTGCCAACTGGTGTCAGAATATGTGATTATCATAATCGCTCCGTGGGTCAAAGCCGCTAACCTCGACAAGAGGCGC
This sequence comes from Rhipicephalus annulatus, assembly GCA_013436015.1. NCBI lineage: Eukaryota > Metazoa > Arthropoda > Arachnida > Ixodida > Ixodidae > Rhipicephalus > Rhipicephalus annulatus. Next base: position 1,334,690 of record WOVY01010891.1, on the reverse strand, counting down.
ACGCACTACTGCGTCCATTGTCTTAAAGCCACGTATAGTGGGTGCATAGCAAGTTTGAAAAGGTTTCATGCACTAAGTGTTTTAAATACGCACGTGGAACAGGATGTCGCAATTGCGTTCTACTCATAAATTCAAGGCTTTAGCGTCCCCTGATTTTGCCTAAACACTTTTTGGCAGATTCTTAAGCACACTTGCTGGGTACTCACTATGCCACAAATATTCAGAATTTCCAGCTGCACAGCAGGCCGGCATTCACAATATGTTTTCCTTCGTCATTATTCAGAGAAGCGTGGCATCCGCTAACCCCTTGTAATAAAGTTTGGTGTTGCATTCAGTGGCTGACGACGATGAAGAATTACGCCAAAAGTGGGTATGTGCCAGAGTTAATGGTTGATAAAGAACAAGCTTTCGTAATGTGTTGAACCATTGGACGGCCCACTAGTTACGTGATTGGCACTGTAAGATGCCTGTTCGTTTCTTTGCTGTTCTGAAACGCTTTATTACTCATACTAACGTGATTCCTTTCCCGAAGTCAAGCCGGCCATAGACAAGCTTGCGAACAAATGCTAAGCATTTTTGCCAGAGCGAAAGCGTGCAATGTATTTCTTGCATCAAAGCTTATTTTTATTCTGCAGGTGTTGCACTGATCTTGTGTACACGTTCAAGCCTTTCATAGGATATTTGCCTGTTTTATTTGGAGCTCTTCCTGGGAACCCACGAGAAGAGACAATCTTCCGCTTGAAAAGGGTGGCATCGACCTTGTGCATTTGTTCGTGCAACAGTTGGTACTGCGATTTTTCTACCTCAAGGATGTGTGCCACCCTTTCTTTTAACGCTTCGTCATAACCGTCTATGTTATTACCTTCCTTTTATTCATGTCACAACAAACATTGCTAAGGAATTGCCGTTGCGAGGATTCCTAAAAGAAATTGCTGATACAGTCAATGTTATGAAAGCGAAGGTAAGCTTAGAGTATTTGTATACTATTGACAGAACAACTTTAACCGCTGCACTTGTGAATAGCCATTTTCCCGAACATGTTTATCGAAAGCCATATTTGCTTTTGCCTGGTCACGATGTATTATCTCGTGTACGTAGAAAGTGGATATCTCCTTCAGCGAAAACATTTTTCTTTAAACTGCACGCTTCCACGCCGCCAGTGAAAACGTGGCTGAATGAAAAATCAATATACGTACCCTGGACAGTGAATTGTAAACTCTGCAACAAACATGAGACTAAAGAGCATTATTTTATTCATTGTCGTGACGCTTTTTATTTTTAGGACATTCTAAAAAGAACTTAAAGAAAAGAACTTCCAATCACAGCTCGTGGTGTTAGGTTCCTCCAATTCAAAAAGTGTCTGACTGATAACACTCCTTATGACCTGCTCATGTTATTGGGACTTTATTCACTATGAAAAAGTCGCATGACCGATAGACACGCCGAGCCACCATGGTCGACGAGATCTGTCTTCCGAGAAGCAGCTGTCCAAGTGCGCAGTGTTGTTGAGACTTTCGACTCCGTTCCGGAGTGGCTTCCCGTTCTTGACGCTTGTGTGTGTTTGCCTGATTTCTGATGAAGTATGTTGTGTGTACTTTACTGGTGATGATTTCATGCATTAACGAAAAAAAGCACTGGCATGGCTCAACGGTAAAATTCTGAGCTGGCACGCAGTGGACCAGAGTTCGAGTCTCATTATGTCACCACCACAGTTTTTTTTGTTTTTTTTGTGCGATAATAGTTATGAACACCGGTCGCTGTGGGAAGTAGACAGCGACGGCGCCGCGCATGACCACTGTTGTAATCTTGTAGCTTTGGCTGTAAAACGCCCTTATTACGCTCTTACTTAACAATTACGGTGTTCGTAACACTCCAATTACACGCCCTTGCAACACTTCATTTACACGCTTATCTTAGTGGTTGTAAGAGCAAAGCAAAAATTACCGGACAGTTTCGCCGTTTTCATTATATTTTTAGTATACATTGACCATCCTGATACCAGCAAGGCTCCTACTACTAGCAGCTTGCGGGCCTAGTAATGAATCGAAGCAGGAAGTAAACTAACCCAACCGAAATGCAGTGTTGATCGAAAAAGCACGCAAACTAGAAAGACAGAAGACAAAACAGGAGCACCGCTTATCCAATAGAGTAAGTGCCAATCCATTGGTGTATGTGCCACTCATCTGTGTCGTTTGCGTGATTATTGAACAGTGACGAAGTGCACTAAGTTGCCTGAATAGAAGTAATGGTGCGCACAACGGCGTAGCCATTGCACCCCCCCCCCCCCCCTTTAATATCGAAGCTCCTAAAGGTGGAGGTAAAAAGTCTACCGCTTGAACACAACCATCCACACAGTTTTGCGCGCCATAACATCCACATGAATGGGCCACCAGCTCCCTTACAATGGTGGACCTTGACTTGTTGTATTTTGAGCAGGCAATTTTTATTTATTACTGTTGCAATTAGTTCTCTTTGTGCGTCCTGAAAAGTGAGAAAGGCAATTTGAAAATTGGGGGACCCTTAAGCTTCGCCTTCAATAGTGGATTGGATAGCGAAATCCGAGCCCTAGTGCACCCTTCAACCGCTAAGTGCATACTTATTAATATGTTTTTACACACACACACACACACACACACACAACACACACACACACACACACACACACACACACACACACACACACACACACACACACACACACACACACACACACACACAACACACAAACAAACAAACAAACAAACAAACAAACTGTAACGGGGTTTATTTGCAGAGCAGAACGCAGAAGGCTAAGGAGTCAGCAGCGTTCGGCCAAGCGCAGCAAGCACGAGCTTATGCTGATGGCGATGCCCCTGAGGCGTCGAGAAATGCCGCTGAGGCCCCTTTTTTCACTACAATCGCCCTCCACAGAAAAAATGGCAGCATTTCCACGGAGTGAATGATGGAGAGTGGGGCGAAGCATTCGTCCGTCCATGCGTCCGTCTGTGTGACCGTTCATGCGTCTGTTTGTGCGCCCCTCCCTGCGTTCTTTCGAGCATCCGCCCCGGCGTCCGTTCATGCGTCCATCCATGCATCTGTTTGTGTGTCCGTTCGTTCATCTATTCAACACTCCAAGTCCCACCATCTCGCATCTTTTTATCATATATTCCCCATATAGAAGCACCGCAATCCAGCGGACATTCCAAGGACTAAACGAGAGGTGGCACACACACACTTTCTTACGGCCTGCGCTTTGGGTCCACTTCCCACCTTTAACCACCTCGAGTTCATGGTATATTCTAGTTCACTGTATTCATGGCACTGCGACCAAACGCTCGCTAAAACCTTTCGAAAGCCAAGGAGGTTACGCCCAGCGAGTATAACGTAGCAACCTTTCCCTGTCAGATAGGGCTCAATTTACATGCCAATGGCTGCTAATGAGAAATGAGAGACAGGAGAATTCGGCTTTTACTTTCTTACGGCTTGCGCTTCGTATCTACTTCTCATTTTTAACCACCTTGAGTTCATTCATGGTATATACAAGTTCATTGTATTCATGGCACTGCGGCTCAACACTCGCTAAACCTTTCTAAAGCTAAGGAGGTTACACCCAGCGAGTATAATGTAGCATCCCTTTCTTGTCCGATAGTGCTCAATGTACATGCCAATGGCTGCTAATGGGGATCGCAGCGTGCGCGTTGACTAAAAGCCGAATGCTCATGTCTCTCATTCCCCATTAGCAGCCATTGGAATGTACATTGAGCACTATTTTTTATTGTTAAACAACGCACAGAAGAAATCTCTCACTGGCACCACCTTGGAGGTCAAGTGTTATACCTATTTCGGGTATGTGCGACTGGTGGTTACATACGAGGGACGCCCAAGCCACACCATAAGGAGCTTCGCCCCTAAAAGGCGCCATGCTGGCGGATTAGGGAGAAGAAACGACTAATGGGTCATAACATGGCTTGAGGCGAGAGACGTGGACAGTGTCGCGGCCGCGGTAGCGTAGGTCTGTGGATGGGATGATGGGCTCCACGATAAAGTTTATGAGTGACGTTTGCTCTACAACGCTGTATGGCCTGATGTACTTGGGAATAAGTTTTGCGGAGCGGCCAGATGCGGTAGCAGGTGCCCGAAGCCATACAAATGAACCAGGTGGAAAATTTGGAGCCGAACAGTCCCCAGTCTGGCGGGATTGCTGCTGCCACTGGTCCTCGGTAGAAAAAGGCATTCTTCAGCATGCCGAGCAGCTTCTGACAGAGTTGTACTTTCGGACTCATAAGGTACATATGGGAGAATAGTGTCTACTGTATTCGAAGGTTCTCGTCCGTACAGAAGAAAGCATGTCGAAAACCCAGTAGTAGCTTGTACGGCACTATTAGACGCGTAGGTGACCAACGGGAGAACTCGGTGCCAATTTGACTGATCAGAGGTGACGTACAATGACAGCATATTGCCAAGAGTACGCTGGAAGCACTCCGCCATGCCATTCGTTTGAGGGTGGTACGCTGTACTTGTGCGGTGCACAATTTGGCATTCATTGAGTTACGCCTTCAAGGCATCAGAAAGGAAGGCACGGCCTCAGTCACTTAAGAGCTCGCGAGGGGCACCATGACGCAGAATGAAACGTTAAAACAAAAACGTTCCAACGTCACGGGCTGTGGCAGTCGGCAGCGCGGCTGTTTCGGCATAGCGTGTCAGATGGTCTATCGCAACAATAATGCAGCGATTACCAGCTAGAGTTTATGGTAGTGGTCCGTAAATGTCAATGCCGACACAATCAAAAGGTCAACTAGGACAAGGTAGAGGTTCTGACGGGTAGACTTGCCCGGGAGGTAACTTTTGTCGTTGGCACTGAGCACACGAGCGAATGAATTTCCGCACGTAGTTATACATGCCACGCCAATGAAATCTGAGTCGAAGCCTAGCGTGTGCCTTGAAGAGGCCTGCGTGGGCGCACTGTGGGTCTGCGTGAAAAGCTTCGCAGATAGCAGTTCGAAGATGGCGGGGTATCACAAGGAGACACTTGCGACCGTCAGAAAGGTAGTTGCGTCGATAAAGAAGATCATCTGTTAGGCAAAAGTTGCTAGCCTGGTGGCGGAGAACGCGAGACGGCGAAGGAGTGAGAGGATCAGAAAGAATGCTTATGAGGCCATTGATCCAGGCATCAGTTCGTTGTTCCACGGTCATGTTGCGCAAGGCGGATTACGCAAGTGCAGGCTCGAGGAAAGAGAGGCAAACACCTTCATCCGATATGGGTGAGCGAGAAAGGGCGTCGGCGTCCGTGTGCTTACGACCGGATATGTAAATAACGCGGATGTCGTATTCCTGAAGTTTGAGCTCTCAGTGAGCAAGTCGTTCAGAAGGGTCTTTGGGTGTGGATAGCCAACAAAGGGCGTGGTGGTCAGTGACGACATCGAATGCGTTACCACACAGGTAGGGGCGAAATTTCCATAGGGCCCATATAATAGCTAAACACTCTTTCTCGGTCACGGAGTAGTTAGCCTCGGCTTTCGTGAAAGTCTGGCTTGCGTAGGTGACGACATATTCACCAAACCCTGCCTTTCGTTGCGCGAGTACAGCGCCAAGGCCAACACCGCTGGCATCAGTATGAACCTCCATGGGAGCAGCAGGATCGTAGTGGCGGAGGATGGGTAGTGAAGTTAGCAGGTGGCGTAATTTGATGACCGCATTGTCGCATGCTGGTGACCAGGTGGAAAGGTCCTTGTCGCCGCTAAGAAGGTCTTTAAGGGGCGTACATAAGGAAGCAAAATTTATAATAAAGCGTTGGAAGTATGACGACAAGCCGACAAACTTTTAAGTTCCTTTAAGTTCTTTGGCTTCGGAAAATCGGCGACTGCTCGAAGCTTGGCGGAGTCGGGAAATATGCCGTCCCGCGATACGACGTGGCCAAGAATGGTGAGCTGCCGGGCAGCAAAACGACACTTCTTAAGGTTGAGTTGAAGGCCAGCGTCGGTGAGGCATGTGAGGACGTGCTGATGACGACTTAAATGGGTGTCGAAATCGGTGAAAAAGACAACTACGTCATCGAGGTAGCATAAACATGTGTTCCACTGGAGGCCTCGTAAAATAGTGTCCATCATTCTTTCGAAAGTGGCTGGACCGTTAAAGAGGCCGAAGGCATAACGGTAAATTTGTATAATCCATCAGGTGTGACAAATGCTGTTTTCGGTCGGTCAGATGCCTCCATAGGTACTTGCCAGTATCCAGACCGTAAATCCTGCAAAGAGAAGTATTCTGCTCCCTGCAAACAGTCAAGGGCGTCGTCTATTCGTGGTAACAGGTAAACGTCCTTATGGGTGATCTTGTTTAAACGTCGATAGCCCACACAGAACCGAATGGAGCCGTCCTCCTTCTTAACAAAACGACCGATGACGCCCAGGGACTGTTAGAAGGCTGTACAATACCCCACTGGAGCATGCCAGCAACCTGGAAGTCAATAACACGGCGCTCCGACGTTAAGACTCGGTAGGGGCGCTGCCATAGAGGCGTATGACTTCCTGTGTCAATCTTGTGGGATATGTTCGATGTGCGACTGAGGCCAGAAGCGAGGCTGTCAAAAGAAGTACGAAACTTTTGCAGCAGGTTCACCAACTGGCTCCGTTCTGAAGAAAACGTTGCGACATCGATGGAGTGGTGGAAAGCGTGAAGGAGTGACTGGTGAACAAGAGAGTCAGAAATGAGTGCGTTGAGGTCCGTAGAAAGTAAACCACATGAAGCGTCAAAAATGTGACAGGCGTCGATCGGATGCACGTGACCGAGACATTCACCATAGAATAAAGGTAAAGGCTCTTCTAGCGTATTGTACACGAGCGTCTTTGTGATGCCATGGTGGAGAGTAAGGACATCAACGGGCAGTGAAGAACAATTGCGTTGAATTAACAGGGCAGAGGGCGTAAATAGAACTTCACTGTCGGAAATAGCGTCACACGACACAGTCACCAGCAGAAAAGAGCGCGGTGGTATGGTGGTGTCGTCGGAAACAGACAGTTTATAATACGGCAGGGAGGCTTCGACAGCGTCAACATCAGGAAGTGCAGATAGCTCAAGTTCTGCGCAACAGCAGTCAATGACGGCATTATTATTCGCAAGGAAGTCCCAGCCAAGCACCATATCATGAGAACACGAGGGCAGCACTACGAATTCAACGATATACACAATCCCATCGATGACGACTCGTGTGGTAAAGGCTGCGAGAGGTTTTACACTTTGTGCGTTAGCCGTTCCAAGAGAGAGGCCGGCTAATGGCGTCAGAACTTTGCGGAGTTTGCAGCACAGGTTGATGGAAAGGACGGATAGAGTGGCTCCGGTGTCGACAAGCGCCGTGTCGACGATACCATCGACTGACACTTCAATGACGTTAGCTAGACAGGGGCCAGGACTTGTGCATGTCAACGGGGACTCAGTTCGTGCCTCGGGAACTGCGGCCATTAGTTTTCCTGGTCGGTGGGTCCGGAACGGCGACGCATAGGGGAAAGCGAACGTCGACGTGGAGATGGGGAGCGGCGGGTGAGATCATGTGGACGATCAGAAGGACAGGAAGAGGAAGGATGGCCTGAAGGCGTAGAAGAAAACTGAGGGTCGAAAGAGGGCATTCGTCGAATGTTCTGACCAGCCTGACGACGACGACAATAACGTGCCACGTGGCCCCTCTTTTTCACTAAAAAACAAACAAACACACACACGAGCGCGCGATAACGGTACGCTCAGGTTTTGGTCTAAAGCAAGAGCCGCATGGCATTCAAGATACACGCCGCGCGCTCACCACCTTGAAGGCCATAAGGAGTTTCACAATGCCTCACAGATGGCAGCACATTATCTAGCGCTTGCTGTTTGCTTGATCAACGCGTCTGGAAAGGCATGTTATGTTTTTCGCTAGATGGACATAGTTCTCCATTTTTATAGCTGTTTGAAAGTTCCTGTGCGTTTTTAGTGGCGATGGCTGCACTATCCCGGCCTTTTTCGACGTAGTTTGATGCCTACACGAAGGGACCTCAATGGGACCGAAATGTTTTCATCAAATAGTGTTATAGTTGATGCATGAAATGTGTGGAACAGTGTCTTTTTCCGAAATGAAGGTGCTGATAAAATATCGCCTGCGTGGCTATGAATGCGCAGTCCCTAAAGACCCATAGAGCTGAGCAAAAACCATCAGATTTGCTTTTTGACTGGTCTAAACGACGTTAGGTTGGTGTAGGTGCGCTAAACTTTGCTCTTGGATATCACATCCACGCGCTCTGACTAGGAGCTGGTGCTGGCCACACTGCTTCGTCGCAATGCTCACTACGATTGGAATAACGCAACAGATCACGGTCGCAAAAAGAAAGCTGTGCCCGCATAACCTGTCTAGGACCAGTGCGTTGAACCGGATCCAGCCGGAGTGCAAGCACCACAAATATTCGCCGCTTAGACAACCTCAGCTGCCTGAACCACCGCGCGTACGCTGCGGGCGCAGAGTGAGGGACAGCGGATGACTTCATGTCACACGTCACTGCGTCCGCTGGCGAAATACCTGAAATACCCTTCTGCTTGTGTGCGTGTGGTGCGCGTCGCTTCTCGACGGTAGAGTGTATTAGTCGGTGTTCTCTAGAGCTAGAAATGTTCCAGCACTTTGTTCTCTTCCTGTGTGTTCTTCCAGTGCTGCTTATTGTGAATGTGAAACTGCACTGAAGGTGAAACTTTGCACTGTTATATCGTGGAGCACTCGAAGTGAAACAGTAAAGTACCGCTTTCCCCGTTGGGGCGGTCAGTGCTTTGTCAACTGCATAAACGAGAAAATAACACCTTCAAACAATTTTTTTTCTTTACTAGCGGACGATATGTGAGCATTTGTTTACTAAGCAAGCATATTTTCGTGACCTGTTTACCCGCATGATGGAGAAGTGCGAGTGCCGGGCATGTTTTAAATGCGAAGAATTTCTTGGCGAACTTCGGCGGCTCTGATCGTTTCTATCTATCTATCTACTCTATCTATCTATCTATCTATCTATCTATCTATCTATCTATCTATCTATCAATATCTTATCTATCTATCTATCTATCTATCTATCTATCTAGCTAATCTATCTATCTATCTATCTATCTATCTATCTATCTATCTCTATCTATCTATCTATCTATCTACTCTATCTAGCTATCTATCTATCTATCTATCTATCTATCTATCTATCTATCTATCTATCTATCTATCTATCTATCTATCTATCTATCTATCTATCTATCTATCTATCTATCTATCTATCTATCTGCTTCTGTCTATCTGTACTATCTGTCTGTCTGTCTGTCTGTCTGTCTGTCTATCTATCTATCTATCTATCTATCTATCTATTTATCTATCTATCTATCTATCTATCTATCTATCTATCTATCTATCTATCTATCTATCTATCTATCTATCTAGCTATCTATCTATCTATCTATCATATCTATCTATCTATCTATCTATCTATCTATCTATCTATCTATCTATCTATCTATCTATCTAGCCGCTTATGACAATGAGGTCTCCTGGCCGTTTCGGTAAGGGTCATCATCCTAATCATCATCAGCCTGACTACGTCCACTGCAGGGCAAAGGTCTCTCCCATGTCAACTCGGTCAACTCGGTCCTGTGCTTGCTGCTGTCAATTTATACCCACAAACTTCTTAATTTCATCTGCCCACCTAACTTTCCGTCACCCCCAAGCCCGTTTACCTTCTCTAGAGTTTCAGTTAGTAACCATTAATGACCAGTTGTTATCCTGTCTACGTGGTACATGATCAGCCCATGTACACTTCCTGCCCTTGATTTCAAATATGATATCCTTAACTTTTGTTTGTTCCCTAATCCACTCTACTCTCTTCTTGTCTCTTAAGGTTAAACCTACCATTTTCTATTACATGGCTCGCTGCGTCATCCTCAATTTAAGCTGACCCCTCTTTGTAAGCGTCCAGCTATCTGCTCCGTAAGTACCTTAAAGATGCAGCTGTTATATTCCTTCCTCTTGAGGGATAGTAGATTTCTACCAGTCCTGATTTGAGAGTGCTTGCCGAATGTGCTCCACCCCATTATTATTCTTCTAGTTACTTCAATCTCATGGTTTGGCTCCGCTCCTATTACCAGTCCTAAGTTGGCGTAGTCTTTTACAACTTCAAGTGCATTATTACCTATCTCGAAGCGCTGGTCTTTTTCGACGTTGTTGTACATTACTTTCGTTTTCTGCAGATAAACTTTAAGAACTACACCCTTCTGCTCTCCTTGTCTAATTCAGTAATCATGAGTTGCTATTGGTCCCCGGAGCTGCTCAACAATGGAATGCCATCGACCAAGCGCAGGTTACTAAGGTACTCTCGATTAACTCCTATCCCTAACTCTTCTCATTCTAGGCTTCTGAAGACCTCCTGTAAGCACGCGGTGAATAGCACTGCGGATTTGTGTCCCCGTTTCTTGCGTCCTTCTTGATTGGTATTCTATCGCTTTTTTTATGGAGCACTATGGTGGCAGTTGATGCTCTGTAGATTTCTTCCAGAATAATTATATATGATTTTTCGACAGCCTGACTCAGCAGTGTCTGCATGACTGCTCATATTTCAACTGTATCAAATGCCTTGTCATAATCAAAGAAAGCTATGTGTAGTTGTCGGATGTATTTTGGGCAATTTTCTATTACCAGATTGATAGTATAAGCGAGGGTGATTATGGAGTACCTTGTTCAAAATCCTGCTTGTTCTTTTGGTTAATTGAATTCAAATGCTGTCTTAATTCTGCTCGCAATTACCTTTGTAAGTAGCCTGTATACGACGGAGGGCAAGCTGATCGGCTTGCCATTCTTCAAGTACTTGTCATCTCTTTTATAACGTATGAAGATGATATTACCATTCTTCCAAGATTCTGGTACCCTCCCCAACGGGAGACACTTTGTAAACAGGAAGGCTAGTTTTTGTACACAATCTGTCTTCCGTCTTTCAGGAGATATGATCTTACCCGATCCTCACCAGCAGCTTTGCCTATTTGCATTCCCTCCAAGACTTCTCAGGTTTCTTGCCATTACTGGTGGAATGTCATCTGGGTTACTGCGAGTTCTTATATGCTGTCTAGGTTGTCCCGACTATTGTAGAGATCTTTGTAAAACTCCTCGGTTATTATAAATATCCTTTCCACATTGATTGTTCCTTTGCCTTCCTTGTTCTTTAGCGCATACATCTGGTTTTTGCCTATCCCAAGTTTCCTCTTCACGCGCTTTGACGCTTCCTCCTTTCTTTAGAGCATGTTCAATTTTCTCTATGTTACACCTTCTTCTATTGGATGCCTTATGCTTATTAATCAACTTCAAAAGTTCTGCCAGTCCTAGTTTGGCTGTTTGTGTTTGAGGCTTTCATGCTTTGACGTTTCTTAATGAGATTCTTCTTCTCGTGAGACAGGTTGCCAGCGTTTTTTCTAACTACAATACCTTCTGCGTGCACTGCACACTCCGTAATGATACTCGTCAGATTATCATTCATTTGGTCAACAATAAGGCTTGTTTCCTGGGTAAGAGCCGAGTATCTGTTTTGAAGCGAGACTGAATTCCCGTGCATTTCCTCTCAGAAGTAGCTCAATTGATTGGCTTTAAAGACAATAGTCTTTCTTGGAGACCTTCGACGGAAAAATTTTGTTCTGTCTGTCTGTCGGTCTGTCTGTCTGTCTGTCTGTCTGTCTGTCTGTCTGTAAATTTGTCTGTTGGTCCACTCCTAACGGTACCTCAAACGGCCGACCCTATCTGCAGCGCCCACCACTATTGCTCAAGTTTTGAGCATTCGTACTTGTGCGATTGTCAAATAAAAAGCAATTGTTGCAAATATCTAAGGTACCACAATAACACGTCGTTGTTTTATAGGTGTCCCTTTATCCTAGAGAAGGCACACACAAGTAATTTTAGGGAACGTAGCGTTAAACACGCTGAGCTGGCAGTGCGACGCGATGCTCAAAAAGGCAAGTGTTACTAACGCTTTGCTGAAACGAGACGGTGGTGGCACCTCTCTGTCGCTTTGCGTTCTACACCTCATCGCCTCCGAGAATGGCACGCATCTTCGCAAACACGCATGCCTTCCTTCGTTTTTGAAGATGTATGCCAGACGGTACTTGTGTATAACGTGCCTCGATGCGCTCGTTCACCTTCGCTGCACGCTCGAGGCACTCCAACGCAGCGCCTTCAGAATACCATTCACCAGTTTTATTGCGCAGGACATCAAATGAATGTTTGTTTGCGTATCAGTTTCTGTTGTTCCTTCAAGTCTAGGCGAGTTCGAGACCTTACCTATTTGTGGTCACTGCGTTGTAACTTGCCAAGCACATCCACATCCTGTACGATGCCAGGGTTTTCACTCAATATAAAGTCTATTTTGTTTTTTACTTTGGTAACTAGGACTCGTCCATGTCCACTTATTGTTCCTTAGTTCTCGGTATAAGCTATTCAAGATCCGTACATCATTGTTATCTGCAAATTATGCTAATAACTCTCTTCTGGCATTTCCAGTACCGATGCCATAATCACCTACTACCTGGTCTTCAGCCTTCTTCTTCCCTACCTTGGCATCGAAGTCGCCAATCAGTATTCGCGGTGAGATTAGGCTATAGGTGGCAGCACCGTTGGTGGCAGTAGGTGTAAATAAGGCGTCAGTGGTGCATATACATATATATGCAGCGGCGCTTCACTGCGTGCGGTCTCAGCCGATTGTTGGCGGATGAAATGCGTCGGCCAAAGTTTACTGGTAATATCAACAATATTCTCTACTGAATCGGTGCACGACGCCTGTGTAACCAGCTGTCGTGAAATCGCCGTGAAGGTGGAGGGGGCCGCAGTCTTGCCGCTGGTTCCATATCATCAACAAACGATTGTTTTGCTTGCCACTGAATGACGCAAAAAGAGACTGTGGTGGCTGTCACTCCCGCTTGAGCACGCTGCCAGCAGCCGCCGGAGCGTGCAGGCCACGTGCTCCCATGTTCCTTTTCATAAAAATTGACACTGTAGACCTACCAACAGTGCGCAAGTGCATAACGTAGAGCCTGAAGTTTTTTGCATGCAAGTCGCTATAAACACTGAATCCACACACCATTTATTAGCCCCATGTTTGGGAGGATGCTAAGAGCATTCTGTGATGTGCTCGACACAGAAAGCGACATTCTGGTGAACGGAGGGTAGGACAATAATAAACAGCACTCTGGAAAGTTGCACTCGCCGTTTTATTACAATGCATTAGCAGCCGAGCAAGACCAAATGCTTTCGTACGTCGTTTCAGGCATACGTTGAAACAGTTACACTCGCGCTGACATGACCGAACAAACTACACCTTTAGATTGTGCATGATGTAAGCGCACCTAAAAACACAATGTTACTAGCAGGCGACGCACGGAGCAATATACACTTTGCCTCTTCGGCCATTTGCTGCCAGGCGGTGACTCTCCTCGATCTTGCGGCCAATAGTACACTGTGTTTTTACCTTACTCGTTGCCGATTCTACGTTCTCATTGAAGCTTCCGACTAACAAGTCATGATGGCTGGATCTAGGTGCGTAAGCCTGTATCAACTTCATGTTGTATCTCTTATTCAAATAAGTACGATACCTACCACCATTTCATTAATACTATCGTGTTCCTCTATGTTACGAGCCATATTTCTGTGGATAAAGAAACCCACGCCGAGTTTCCTTCTGTAAGGCAAGCCACGATTACAAAGGAAGTCCCCGTTCTGTAGCACTGTATAGGTCGCATTTGTTGTGCTAACCTCACTGAGCCCTGTTACATCTCATTTAACATCCTCTAGCTCCTCGAATAGTGCAGCTGGAATTGCCTCCCTAGATAACGTTCCAGCATTAAGCGTTGCCAGGTCAGGTTGTAAGGGTGGTCTGTCCGGACCCAGAGATTCTTAGCACCCTGTGCTCCGTTGCACATGCATCTGACCACCTCCGTAGTCAGCTGCTTCGCAGTCACTGGCTCACTGGTAGCATGGCTCATTGGTTGAACACTGCGCTGGCACGCAGGAGACCCAGGTTTGAATCCCATCATGTGCTTAGTGTTCTCTATTAAATAAGGGTACTGATACCGAAATTGGTATGGAATAACATCAATGTATGACGAGCATATTTGACTAGCTATAGCGTAAAAATCATGACATCTATGTCCTGACTGACACGACATACATTTCTTGGTCTTGCTGCTCTTGCGGTGGTTTCGTTGACATGACATTGGGCAATACTGGTATGGTATAACATGACTGCATGGTGAACTAAGTGACAGACTAACGTGTTATTCATGACATGCGTGTCATGTAAGATGACTACATGACACGCTCATGATGCGCACGTGACCGTTTCGGTAGCTTCCAATATAATAAATTTGGTATTACGGGACGCAGACGGACGATGCTTGTAAAACGTGACTGCCATGCCATGTAAAAAGTGACTACATGCTTTGTTCATAATGCGCTTGCATTCCTTTAGCTAGCTTAACATATGCCAAACTTGTTGTAACATAACGTCAATCGATGACAAAGGTAAATGACATGTTTATAACATGATAGTATTGATATGTGTGTCATGTAAAACATGACTACATGTTACGCTCATAGCACGCTCACGGCCGTTTCGCTGTCTCCAAAATGTAAGATTAGGCAGCATATTTTTCTGAGAATACCACTAATGCAGAATGCTTTTCCAGTATTTTGGCATTAAAACAGGTAAGTTCAGGAATCAGTTTCAGCGAATAAGTATTGTGTAATACGAAGTTGCGGTGAAAAGCTTTCAGGATTGTAGTTGCTTCTTACATTGTTAGAGAAGCTCAATTATTTATTGTGGTGGCACGGGGTTCATAAGCGATGCCTTGTAAGTGTCGGCAATTAAACCTTTCTAATGCACAGCCACTGAACAGTCTATGCTGCATTAGGAAAAAGTTCTGCTGTTTTAGCTGACGAGTATCCTTCTAACTAATGGACCTAATTTAGCAGTATGCGATTGTCATTAGGTTAAAGCCACGGAGTCAATCCATGCAAGACGTTCCAGCCATTCTGGCGGCGATCTCAAATGTTTTTTAAAAAATAGGGCAGACTTACTGTATTCAAAACAATGAACTGGTAGAATACTCCGGAGAGAAAAAAATGGCAGCATATCCACGGTGTGAATGATGAAGAGTAGGGCGAAGCATATCGTCCGTCCATTCGTTCTTGCTTCCGTCCGTCCATGCGTCCGTCTGTGTGACCGTCCATGCATCCAACCGCCAGTCCGTGCGTGCGTCTGTTCATGTGTCCGTCCCTGCGTTCGTACATGCATCCGTTCATGCGTCCATCCATGCATCTGTCTGTGTGTCCCTTCGTCCATCTATTCAACACTTCAAGTACCACCATCTCGCATCTTTTCATCGTATATTCCCCATATATGTGTACCGCCATCAAGTGGACATTGCAAAGACTAAACGAGAGGTGGGACACGCACACTTTCTTACGGCTTGCGCTTCGGGTCTACTTCCCACCTTTAACCACCTCGAGTTCATGGTGTATACTAGTTCGCTGAATTCATGGCACTGCGACCCAACGCTCGCTAAACCTTTATAAAACCAAGAAGATTACGCCCAGCGAGTATAACGTAGCAACCCTTTCTTGTCAGATAGTGCTCAATGTACATGCCAATGGCTGCTAATGGGGAATGAGAGAAGGGCATTCGGCTTTTAGTTAACGCGCACGCCGCGAACTTTTTATTGTTCAACAAAGGACAGGAGAAATCTCCCGCCGGCACCACCTTGCAGGTCTAACTGTAACACTAGTTACACACTATGACTACGACTACGAGGAATGAACGGGTGCCCTGTAAAGAGCTTCGCCCCTAAAAATTTCTTGGTTATGTGGCTCCCTCCCGAGCATCCCGGAACGTCGTCTGGGTGTTGTTTGCGAAAAAACTTTTTTTAAAAGTACTGCTCCTTCTTTCTATATTAAGCTTGCTCAATCTGTTTTGTAAAAGGGTTTGTGTAAGGCGTTTTAAGCTAAGTAATATCAATAGAATTTTTCGACCACTTACGCCCCCAAGAATTCATCTAAAATATGTTGTGTGTGCAATTTTATTGAAATACTGCGCTCTGTGTGAATATCTCAGCACAGAATACTTACTTTACAGATGGCATACTTTGGAAAAAAACTATTTTATACATTTTAAGCTGATAAAGTTTACGAGAAGAAAATCACGGATTTCATAAAATTGTCATTTTTGTTCATATCGAGACGCAATTCGCACCATGTGGTGGTCTTAATAAAAATGGCTTACACTTTAATTGAAATACAATAGTCACTTTTAATGGCAAGTTTTCCACTACAATTTTTCTTTTGAAGAAGAAAATAATTTTTAAACGTTTGATTTTTATTTGGGAAAGACACGCACTTTCCGTAATTACTATATCTGTATTTTTACGCTACCAACACCATGCTCAATAATATTTCTTTCGCTACGTAATTCACGCGAAGACAGCTCTACCCCTACACTTTTGTGTTGCCACGCACCTTTCACTGGCTAATAAAGCATAGCCAGTGCGCTCGCCTGAAACGTTTGGACGATTGTAGTGAATGTTTGGACGAAGATGAAGGGGCTCTTCAACGGTAGCCTTTCGGGCACTTTCATTGTGGGTGTGCGCCAGAGTGTCAAGGATCATCATCATCATCATCATCACTTTCATTTATTACGAATGAGCACTGAATCGTTTTCGCAGCTGGGCCAGACAGTTTGTACCCATTCCTGTAGTAGTAGAGAACTGAACATTGAGCACACAGGTCACATCGACTCCTAAGACTGCCATCAGAGGACGAACCGGCGTCTTGGCTTCAAGTGCATAACAGCTATTTTTAACAGGAAGTGAAACAGATTTTTGTCGAGGTTATAGCGATGGCATACACAACAGTGGGTTTCTTTGATCTAAGCGTCCCTCAAATGCAAGCCATTTCCGAACAGAGGGACAGGAGTGGCTTTCACGCTTACTACCAGGTAAGTACAAGGTAGCAGTCTCGGGTGGTGTTTCCAGCGTGAACTTTGTAGATGAGCAGATACTCATTTAAAAAAGATTCGGAGGACGTGTTGCAAGAGACCCAGAAACAATGACGTAAGCAATGTGAAATCCCCACTGAGTATGAACACGTTATGCAAGCGATGCTGAAGGTCTTTCAGAATGTTGAATTTTATTCAGCATTCAAGTATACTCTGTGCACGTACGAAAATGCATTTACGTTAGCGCAGAAAACTGTTTCAGAGTATAAACATGGGTAAAGAAAACTGATACCCGTTAACAGCAAAAAAATCTGCAAAATAATCAAAACCTAAATAAACAACGATCGCATCCACAAGCACAAAATATAATGCTCAGATATTGGCGGAAGCAACAATTACAGTGGCAGTGAAAAGTGGCACAAATGTAAAACGACAGAGTGAGCGCATAAATTATAGAAGAAAATATGTAAATAATAATGCAGATGACAGAAATGAAAATTTGTTCGAAAAGAACATTCAGGAAATAGTGTATAGGTGACATATGAAAATGCTGATCTTTAATTTTACATAGAGAAAACGCACACTTAACCTTAGTAGATGGCGAAGATACAAAGTTTCAGTAAAAGAGATGCTATTGCTTGATAACCGAGGTTGTTTATAGAGAGTGGATTTTAGGGGAGTGTGATTTTTCTCATTGTCCTCGTATTGACCCGCTTTGATAACGTTTTGATAAGAACACGAATTAGAGGTCAAGTAGGGAATTTGCGGAGGTTTTATTGTGCCCACATTCGCCTGTTATGGCGTTTCTGCCCTAATTACTTTATATGTATTTGCTTTTTTCAAAATAATTGCCGATACAAACAGTAACTAGCCTTAAGTCTCGCTTTCTAAGGGCGCTGGAGTATTCTGTTTATGAAACTGGGCAGCAGCGAGCGTTCGGACTTCTATTTGATCATTCCAACGAGTATAGGCGGCGCAACAGTACGTCGAAAAAGCGGACGAGATCATGATGCTACAAGCGTGCACGTAAGCGTCACAAAAAAAGCTTGAAGACGCGTTCATTGGTTCATGACTACTGAGAGACTGAACTGCGTCGCAGATTATCACCGTGTGACAGCTTCGGAGCATGGCTTCATGGCGCCGCCTGCGTCGCTGGAATGACCGAATGGAGATCAGGCGCCGTCAGAAAGGTGCAATCTGTCCTTTCTGCGGATAGCCTCTATGCAGACGTCGTTCACTTCTGCGCCACCTTTGCCCCCGTCGCGAAAACAATCAGGAAACTCTAAAGTTGAGGAGGAACTCGGATTAGAAACACTGCGGTAACACTTCATGCACCGCGAAGATTATCCAGCTCTGCAGAAGGTCCTGCAGTCGAAAAGCCTAGTGCGAGCTCAGTTATGGTCTTGGAGAAAAACCATTCTTTGCCCTTCAAGGATCGTCACGTCCGCCATGGTGGATAAGGGACTGTGGAAGTTCGGAGGCTAACCCAAAAGTTAAGAGTTTGGTCACAGCCGCGGCAGTCCCATTTCGATGGAAGCAGAAATGGCTGTGTACTGTGCGATGTCAGCGCGCGTTTAAAAACCTCGCATTGTTGAAAGATGTGGAGCCTTCAGCTACAGCGTCCTCAATAGTCACATCATGGCTAAGGGAAGTAAAACTTCAAATATTGTTTTAGCGGGACAAACAAATAACCCTGTGGTCTAAATTTGAAGATAAAAAAATATCGGTGCACTTTTTCGGAGTGAGCGTGGTGCCTCAATTATTCTACGCATAAGCGCATTATTGAAAAATTGGCAGATCTTACGTATAATGGGAATCGATGATATGCGAAGCATGAGTGAGAAATTCTCATATGTCACTTTAACATCAGCACATTGTTACGACGTGGAAGTAAATGATGCCATACATGACTTCCCTTTCATTATTATCATGTTTGGATGTGTCGTTTGCCTTCGTCATCTATTCACGTCACGTGATACCAAATTTAGTACATGTGGAGCTAGCGAAACGGCCGCGAGCACGCTATGAGCGTGGTATGTGTTCATGTTCCTACATGACACGCGCGTCAGGATTATGATGTTTGCGCCAGTCATATATTTCGTCATACATTGACGTCACGAAACCCAAAATTTTGTATATGTGGAGCTAGCAAAACGGGCGGGAGCGCATCATGAAGGGCCCAATATACTCCAATATAGGGTTGACGCGCGTGCACGCTTGGCACAGCGACGCTACGTTAGCAAAACGGGAGCACTTCATAGTTTGACGCCAGGCGCGACCACCGTCCACGCCGCTCCGACAGACGCTGGTCGCGCCTGGCACGAAACGCGACATCCCGCATTTCGCGCCAATGCCATAGAGTAACATTACTCCACGCCAATTCGTTACCCAGACAACACTGCGTCTCCCTCTTTTCGTGATGGAGGGATATCGGATGCGCTGAAATGCGCATGCGTCAAAGCAACGCAGCGTGGCGGTCGTCTGCGAGTATATGGCAGGACCGGCGCCTGGCATGGCAACGCCTGCGTGACATGACGAAATGAACGCCGGCGAGCACGCGCACCGCGTCACGTCGAAATGTAATAGCGCCTTGACTGTGGCATATATCATGATTTCACATGACATGCATCTCATGATTTTCATGTTTGTACCACATACCTTTGTCATCCATTGGCGTCACGTAATACCAAATTCGGAAAATGTGAAGCTAGCAAAACGGCTGCGAGCGCATCATCTGTGTGGTATGTAGTCAAGTTGTCACATGACACGCATGTCGCGATTATCATGTTTGGATGTGTCATTTACCTATGTCGTCCGTTCGCGTCGCGTAATGCCGAGTTTGGCACATGTGAAGCTAGCGAAACGGCCGCGAGCGCATCGTGAGCGTAGCATGTAGTCATGTTGTTACACGACACGCATCTCATATTTTTCATGTTTGCACCAGAATCATACCTTCGTCATTCTTTCACGTCCGGTAATACCAAATTTGGTGTATGTGACGCTAGCGAAATGACCACGAGCGCATCATGAGCGTGGCATGTAGTCATGTTGTAACATGACATGCATCTCACGATTATCACGTTTGCACCAGTCACATACCTTCGCCATCCATTCAGGTACCGTAATACCAAATTTGGTATATGTGACGCCACCGAAACGGCCGCGAGGGCATCATGAGGGTGGCATGTAGTCATGTTGTTACATGACACGCATGTCATGATTTTCATGTTAGGGTCTGTCGCTTGTGTTCGCCATGTAATCATGTCATACCATACCACTTTTGCAACATGCCATGTGAACGAAACCACCGCAAGAGCTGCAGGACCATGAAATTTAAATCATTACATTCATGACATTCATGTCATGATTTTCATGTTATGACTAGTCAAATACGTTCTTCATACAGTCATATTATGTCTTACCAAGTTTGGTATTGATACCATTATTGAAACGGTCAGGAGAGCGAAAAGTCATAGGTGGCTACATAGATAGATAGATAGGTAGATAGATAGATAGATAGACAAACAAATAGATAGATGATAGATAGATACGCTTAATGACGCCGAAGTTCGCTAAGAAATGCTTCGCATTTAGAAAGTTGCAAGAGACACCACAATCATTTCAAACTGGTCTTGGTGTACCAACTTGACCCGCCACCTTTCTCAGTCTCTGAGAGGCGTAAGCGTCACCCGTCGTCACTACGCCCTCACGCGCAACATGAGTCGACGTCAGTGATGGAGTTGAAGGTGCGAAGCCATTGGCCCAGCAAGAATCTTTTTATGCAGTCGGCGAAGTGAGGAAGCGCGGAGTGATGCAGGGAGGATATAAAAGAAACGCGCAGTGCCGTATCGAGAAGTTCCATATGTGGTTTAACGGACAACTTACACATACCATATATTTTCCGTAACAGATATACGAATTTCTCACGGATGTGAATGGAAGCTTACAGAAATTGTAAGGAAAATACGGACACTGACCTATAGTGCATAAGCCATTGCATATTGTTATACGAATCTAGCCGTAAGAACAAACGTAGTCCATATCTAAAATATGGAAGAATCCGTACACTGATACGCGTAAACGGATTTCGTCGTAAGGAATGAACGGCGTCCATACCTAAAAAATGGTAAGATCCATACAACGATAGAGATAAATAGAAAGTGTGATACGGAATAAATGAAAACCGCATGAGCATACGAAAGGGACAAATCAAATCCATAGCCACTCTAATTTCTTGATTCACGTAGCACAGCAAAGACTACGTTGCTCTACACAAGGGATTACGAATCAAGGGTGAATGAGTGGACCACGTTGAAAAAATTGGAACCGATTCGAAAAGTTTCAAGCAAGGTTGAATTCTGTCCATTAGAAAATTTGTATGCATTAAGGCCTTTAGGACCTTTGCGCCCAATCGGCAGTAGTCCTAACTGGTCGGCTTAATTGGCAGTAGTCCAGGTGGGGCAAATGATGTGGTAATTAAGCAAATAACCCTTCGGCCGACTAGGCTTAAATTTTACAGTTAGCACAAAAAACATCCGTCTGTCAAGGTGCCCAAGCTGGACACAGGTGGTGAGTCGTATGCCCAAGTGAAATTCCAGGATTAATCATAAGACAGAATTTAAACTGGCCAAAGCATGAGCTTGTGCACAGGAAGAGAAGGCAGAGGGTGAAGGTCACTATTCCTAGGCATCTAAAAGCAATGAGGTTGTCCCTCTTGTGAGTGTCTTGTAGGCGCGACAACTGAGCGGCCAAAACCGTACAAAACCGTATAACCGAAAGGGCCAAGGCACAGTGTCATAGAACACAGGATAAGTTGACGAGGCCCTGATATGTAAACTTTCCCAAGGACAACATTAGATCACTTCACGGGAGTAGAGGACTTATCAGGTGCAGAAGAGGGGTGTGGGAATTCTTTTGAAAGATGTGACCATTGAGTAGCTTGCAGCACTGTGATTTTCGAGAATTGTGATTGGCGCCACCTTCTCAATAAATGACCGAGGTTTTTTTGAAGCAGCAAAAAACTAGGTGCAGCTGGGTGTTGGTGTTACGAAGAGGGAAGAGACAGCAGTGCCGGTGGTTTTCCACTCTGCTTCCCTCTTCTTTATAACCATGGATTCTCTCCCGACCGCTTGCTACACTATACAGAGATATACTGGCCTACACCGTTATCGCTTTGCGTCCTCCATAACTTCACCTCCCTGTCTCGCACATTGGTATACATTCCCGCCCCTCATTCCCTCATCACTTCTCTCCATCCTCAATTCCCTTTGGCACCCCTTGCAACATCACCTTGTGCAAAATTATGCTATGTTTCACCATCTCTTCTTCTTTTCCTTTTCCTCCGCCTTATATTCTTGCGTCTCATCCTCACATCGTTTTCGCGCCCTCTTGGTATATAATACCATTCATGGCTATGCTGTGGTAGCAGATGCCTGGCTCCCATCACTTCCCATTCTTCTCATCACTTGTAATGCTAAAGCTAAACTGCACATTATTATGCTTTGTTTTACTATCTCAACCTCTGGTCTTCCTCCTGCTTTTCTTTTGTACCGCTCTATTCTCAATCGTTCTAAACTTGACTTTTTATGTTTCATCTGCTTTCTGCTTATTCAACTGTACTATGCAAGCTTAGGCAAGGTTTCACACTTTCACATTCCCTGTTTTTCTTTCTGATCGTGTCACCTGTCCTCTTTACCACCACTTCCTTTTGTCTCCCGTTTGTTCTAGCTTTTTATGGACTGCTACACTTTGCTAGAGGCTGCTTTGTACCTGCAGACTTTCCGTAGCGCATACTCTTTTAATTAGGCATCTGCAAGAAGTGAGAGGAGAAAGGCGGCACCCCTCTTTCAACCGACAGAAAGCTTCACGCACGCCTCATACATTTACACTGTCGTACTTGCGCCATTTTGAAAATAGATGGTCATATAGATCAGGTTTTTGGCGCCAGTGGCTGCCAAAGACCACTAACTAGGTATTCCAAGAGCTGCTTGCTTTGCCTTTTTATCCCCAGAAATACTAGGACGAAAGGCAGACCATCGCAAGAAGAAATCTATCGCATTGTTTAGATTTGTGAATTTGTGCCGAAGATTTTTTTTCAAGTTCAACCACCAAGATGGTGGGCACTGCGCTAACTCTTCGTCCTCTCCCCCCCCCCCTTAATTGGGTACCCTAGCGCACGCCTGTCCCTAACCATGTTTGTGCGCATGATTACAGAGCTGTTTTACGCTTAAGGATAACTTTGCTGTGGAAAAGTTCGACTTGTTTACTGGCTCTACAAAAACGCTAAGGACACCTACTAGGGAGTGCTTTATGAATCCAGTGTCGTTTAAGCTATCGAAACGCAAGCACGCCCAATAACACGTGTCGACAGCGAGCATAATTTTTCTGAGTACAAGCCCATTAGCAGTTGTAAGTAACACATATTTGAATCCAGAGATTGGAGATAGTGGCGCTTTGCTATCGTTTCAAAAACTTTCGCAGTGATTGTTGGACTACGTCACGCGTGCTCTTCAAGAAGAATTTCTCAAAAGTCCTAAGCAAAAGTGAACGTCAGCATGTTCCGACGTCTTGACTGTACAGCTTAGCTAATGACTTTGTATGTGAGAAAGTTGTCAGAATTGTGCCAAACAATCCACATTAAAAAACATGCTAAATTAGTCGTCTTGCCCCCTCACTTGCATTTATTATTTTTGTATTTTCATTACAACATTTCAGTGATTGCATCAGGCAGACATAACGAATGATTTTAACCAGGTATTTTCTGCTCTCAGCAATTCCCATTTTCCCTGTACGTGATACTGGTGTGAGCGACAGCAGTTCTTGATCTCAAATGTGACGTATATGCTTGTTGAAACATGCTGATCATTCAGGGTTAGTCCAGCATTATCATGAGGACGATCGCACTGGCGTTTTCAATCGTAATTATGAAATACAACATTTATATAGATATAGGTAGCGCACCTGCTTGAAGTTATTTGAATTGGTGTGAAACAAAAATTGTGTTCCTTATTTTTGCGTCAAATATACCGTTTTTAGTGCCTTAAAGACTTGCACTAGTTAATTCAAATCTTGGAAGGCGAATAAATGCCATTTCAGAAAAAAGAGCAATGTTTGCTGCTGCACGGCCATAAACTTTAAACAGATCGATAAAGAATCATGCAGACATTAGATTGACGTTACGTGGTACGTTCCATTCATAGCACAGATTAGCGAATTGTGAACGGCAGTTGCTAGAAGAAAAAGTGCCAATATCTTCACTTTTTACATGTTTGTAGGGAAAAAAAGAGAACAATGATAGGTGGGAGCTCAGGAAGTTTAGATGACTATGAATGAAAAGATAAGGTGGTTGAAGTAGTTAAGTAAAATATACATTTATCCCCCATTTAAATTGCATCTATGCTATACTACAGGCGGCTTTCTGCTGCAGCTATTCAATATAAGAACTGAGTTATAAGCTGACATGGAGCTTTATTTTATCAAAAGGAACAATATTTCGGGTGAATGGGATGTGTGTAAATAAAAATTACAGCATATCCCCAGAGTGAATAATGATGATTGGGGTGAAGCATCCGTCTGTCTGTCTGTCTGTCCGTCCATCCGTCCGTCCGTCCGCCCGTCCCTCCATCCGTCTGTCTGTCTGTCTGTCTGTCTGTCTGTCTGTCTGTCTGTCTGTCTGTCTGTCTGTCTGTCTGTCTGCGTTCGAATATGCTGTGCTGGCTACGCCGGAGGAATTGACTGCCCTTGACCATAACAACCTTCACCCCTAAAACGTTGCGTATTATGGACACCATTTAGGAGGTGGAGTGTTCAACGCTAGCGAAAGAGAAAATCGAACAACAGGGAATTCAGGTATTAAGGCTGTAGTAAACACGTAAACATATACACTGCTGCAATGTGTGAGTTTAGTATATATCAAATAATAGTCATTGAGAGCACCAATGCCCTGCCAAGTATGTCACGAGGCGCATAATATACTAATGTCACAACATGTTCTTTTTGTTCGGCATACGTATACGTCACGCCTTGTATATTTTGGTATCTGTCAGGTATGCCAGAGGCATGTTATACTGCAGAAGGGTAAGAAATAGGTGGTTTAAACTTGTTCATGCTGGCTTTTTTGCCATAAAATATTTCACATTTATAAATATAAAAGTTCCTACAAAAACCAAGGCACAAGGTCTGTATCCAGAAAAAAAATTCTAGGCAGCTCGCAATGGGACAGAAGCTTCCTCCTCTACCTTACTGGGAATGTAATGACAATCGGAATGGTATTATTTTCTGCTAACTGGACACTTGCTTGAAATGAGGGCAAGTATTCTCATAGCGTGCTGTTATAAAGCAATGTATACATAAATAAAATACGCATATCACCCCAGTGAAAGGCGTAGGATGCAGAATATGCTTTATAGAAAGTGGTAGAGACACACATAGGAGGCAGCATGGGAATTACACTACATTAAAATTAAAAAAAAGTACAGTAGAAAGGTGAACAGCTAGTAGACGAATTTCAGTAAAAATCGTCAATTTTTCACTGAGGAGGAGGAGGAGGAATAAATGAGGAAGGACAGGGAGGTTAGCCAGTTCATTTTTCACTAAAATTCACACAATGATCATAGGCTAAAGGGTCATGATGAAGGAGAAGAAACAAAGAGCGTGAAATTGAAGTTTTTCTTGTAGTGACCACCCAGCGCACTTGGTTCCACTCTCCTCCTCGCACCAGTCGGAAAAAACTCTCATGAGTTCACATACTTGGACCACTGCAACTAAGATAGGCCAGGGAGTCTGAGTGGGTCTAGTCAGGTATACTCTGGGGAGTCTGAGACTGATCAAGGCTGACTGGGAGAAAAATTGGCGGGTCCGAGTGAGTCCGGTTGAGGATAGTTTTGGTGAGTTTGTCTCCAAGTGGGTAAGGTTGATAACATTTTCAATGAGTTTTTGCAAGCCACTGTGTTGTCTCTAGTCTCTATAAGAGTCAATTCACACATTTTAGCAGCATGCTGGTCAAACTTCTTATGCTCGCAACTTGTCCGTTGTGGGCGGCATGTCCAGTAGCCGAATCTTTAGCTATCATGCATGAGTGGCATTTTTCTTTTTATCTTTGCCACACGACCGAATTAAGCAAAAAAAAGGTGTGAAGAAGCTTACGCTCAGAAATAAAATGTTGAAGAAGCGATTAGTTGTAAATTTATTTCATAGTATAGTACTGAGAGTTAAAATTGGCAGATGCTGCATACAGTGGGAATCGATGATATGCGGAACTCAAATGCGAAAGGAAGAATTGCCACATTAAAATAAGCACGTCGTAACGAGGCAGACGACAATTATGCCATATGTGGCTTACATATTATGTTTATTATGTTTGGACGTGTCATTCACCTTCGTCGTGGATACACATCACGTGATACCAAAAAAGGTATATGTGGAGCTAGCGAAATAGCCACGAGCGCGCGGTGAGCATAGCATGTAGTGAAGATTCACATGACAGGCCTGTCGAGATTATCGTGTTTGGACGTGCCCTTTATCTTCGTCGCCTAATAACGTCACGTGACATCGAATTTGGTATATGTGGAGCTAGCAGAACGGCCGAGAGCATGTTATGAGCGCCGCATGTAGTCATGTTTTACATTAAACGCATGTCATAATTATCATGCTTAAACATCTCATTTACCTTCGTCGTCTATTCACATCACGTTATACCTAATTTGGTGTTTGTGGAGCTGGCGAAACGGCAGCAAGAATGATGTGAGCGTAGCATGTAGTATTGATTTACATATTACGCGTGTCATGATTATCATGTTTGAACGTGCCAGTTTCTTTGGCATTTTATACACGTCCCATGATATCGAATTTGAAATATGTGGAGGTAGCGAACATCACACGCATGTCACGATTATCATGCTATGACGTGTCCTTTTTTAAATAAATGTATATAAAGAGAGGTTAGTGACAATGCGTGGAGCCGGCTACTCCTCTGACGTGTGCTTTACCTTCGTCGTTTATTCACGTCACGTGATACCGAATTCAGTATAAATGAAGCTAGCGAAACGACCGCGAGCACGCTATGAGCGTAGCACGTACTCATGCTTTACATGACACGCATGCCATGATTATTTTGTTTGAACATCTCATTTACCTTTTATTCTATACACGTCACGTGATACGAAATTTGAAATACGTGGAGCGAGCGAATCGGCCGCGAGCAGGTTATGAGCGTCGCATGTAGTCATGTTTTACATGACACGCATGCAATGATTTTTATAATTTAACATGTCATTTACCTTGGTCTTCTATACACGTCCCGTGATAACGAATTCGGAATACGTGGAGCTAGCGGAAGGGCCGCGAACACGCTTTCAGCGTAGTATGCGTGGTGTTTTAGATGACGTACATGTCATGAGTATCAGGTTTGGACGTGTTATTTATCTTTATCGTCGATTCCCGTCACGTGATGCCGAACTTGGCATATGTAGAGCGAGCGAAACGGCCGCGAGCACGCTGTGAGCGTAGCATGTAGTCAGGTTTTACATGACACGCATGTCACGATTATCATGCTTTGACGTGTACTTTTTTAATTAAATGTATATATGAAGAGGTTGGTGACAATGCGTGGCGCCAGCTACTCCTCTGACGTGTGCTTTACTTTCTTCGTCTATTACGTCACGTGATACCGAATTTGGTATATGTGGAGCTGGTGGAACGGCCGCGAGCAGGCTATGAGCACAGCATGTAGCCATGTTTTACATGACACGCATGCTAAGATTATCATGTCTAAACTTCTTGTTTACCTTCGTAGCATATTCACGTGACGTGATAGTCGATTTGGTATATGTGGAGCTCGCGAACCAGCCGCGAGCACGCTGTGAGCGTAGCAAGTAATCATGTTTTACGTGACTCTCGTGTCATGATGATCATGTTTTGACGTTTCATTTACCGTGGTATTCTATACACGTCAAGTGATACCGAATTTGAAATATATGGAGCTAGCGAAACGGCTCGTGAACACGCTTTGAGCGTAGCATGTAGCCATGCTTTGCACGCCACGCATGTCATGATTATCATGTTTGAACATCTCATTTATCTTTGTCTTCCACAAAGATCCCATGATACCGAATTTCAAAAATATATTGCTAGCGAAACGGCCGTGAGCACGCTGTGAGCGTAGAATGCAGTCATGTTTCACATGACATGCATGTCATGATTATCATATTTGGACGCATCATTCGCCTTGGTTTTGTATACGCGTCCCATGATACCAAATTCGGAATGTGTGGAGCTACCGAAACGGCCGCGAGCACGCTGTGAGCGTAGCAAGTAGTCATGATTTACATTACTGATTACTGACTCCAAAGGATAGACCTCAAGTTCGCACCACAGAGGGACACCCATCGATTCTATTCGACCGTGCACGGCAAGAATCGGAATAAGGGATTTCACGTACGTTGCCAGCTCCATTGTGCTACCGGAATGTTCTAGAGAAGCAATTATCGGTATAGACTTCCTGAAGGCCAATGGTGCTTAATTAACTTGCCGGAATCATGTGTCTCATATTCAACGAAACACGCAATTGCTACGTTCGAAACAGAAGAAAAAGTCAATGATCTGTGTATTGCGGACGACGAAGTGGCGCTACCTCCGCGGTGCAGCGTAGCTGTCCAGGCAAAGAGCAATGTTGTTAGTGACCGAAAAGGGCTCGCTGACAGCAACACAATGCTCAAACCCGGAAAGGAAATTGGCATGGCAAGGGGCCTTGTGCAGCTTCATGACGGATGTGCTGACGTCTTGCTGACAAACTTTGGGAATGAAGTACAGCACCTCGTGAAGGGGACCGTCATTGAAAGAATCCATGACTTCGTCCGAATTGCGAACCTCAGCACCTCTTAGACGTGACCACCTGATTTCTAAGACGTGGATTCTGTACTGGAATCCATTGACATAGACCAACGACTGTTGCCAAGCCAGAAGAGAGAAATATAAAACCTCGTAAGAGAAATCGCCACGCGCTTTTTAACGTCATCCAAAGTCCGACGAACGCCCATTACGAAACACCGCATCATTGTCGACGAATCAGTCCGACCCCTCTGCCAGCATCCCTACAGGGTGTCACTAAAGGAAAGAAAAAAGACCGGAAATCAAGTTCAAGAAATGCTCAAAGGCGATGTAATTCAGCCGTCGGCGAGTCCATGAGCGTCACCGGCGGTACTCGTAAAAAAGAAAGACCAGTCCTTACGATTCTGCATAGACTACCGGAGGCTGAACTCCTTCACTAAGCGTGATGTTTATCCTCTTCCCACGATTGACGATATTCTCGATAGACTACGAGATGCGAAGTTCTCTTCTTCCATTGACCTTAAAAGTGGGTACTGACAGATAGAAGTGGACTAACGAGATCGCGAGAAAACTGAATTTGTCACACCGGACAGGCTATATGAAATTAAAGTACTTTCAGTCAGCCTTTGTTCCGCTCCCGCGACATTTCAGCGGATAATGGACAGTGCGTTCTCTTGACTAAAGTGGCAGTCTTGCCTCGTTTATCTTGACGATGTGTTTTTTTCGACTTCCTTCAAAGAACATGTCAAATTACTGTGATCTACGCTTGAAGCTTTTAGTTTGGCGCACCTCACAATAAAGCCACAAAAATGCCACTTCGGCTTCCAAGAGCTCCTTTTTTTGGGCATGTTGTCAGTGCTGAAGGTATTCACCCGGACCCTGAAAAGACCGCAGTAGTACAAGAATTCCCAAAACTAACAAACAAAAAGGTGGTTAGACGGTTCCTGGGACTTTGCGCTTATTACCAGCGCTTTGTAAAAAAATTATCCAAGATCGCCCAACCTCTCGTGCGACTGACAAAGGAAGATGTACCTTTCATTTGGCTGTAGGAACGGCAGAATGCCTTCTATAAGCTGCAACATCGGCTTTAGAGCCATCTAGTCCTAGAACACTTTGACGAGGAAGCTGAGACTGATATTCACACTGACGCAAGCAACTGGGGTCTTGGGGCCGTCCTAGTTCACTGGCAGGATGGTATAGAGCGGGTAATTGCGTACGCTAGTCGAACACTTTCGAAGGCTGAGACCAATTACTCGACGACAAAAAAAGAATGCCTTGTGGCTGTTTGGTCAATAACCAAGTTTTGGCCATATTTATACGCAAGACCTTTTCTAGCCATCAGCGATCACCATTCACTGTGCTGGCTGGCAAATCTTAGAGGCCCGTCAGGACGTCTTGCAAGATGGAGCTTACGACTGCAGGATGCGACATAACGGTCGTCTATAAGTCTGTGCGCAAGCACAACGATGCCGGCTGTCACATGCACTGGTAGATTTTACGGAAAAAAACCTCTATCGAAAGCGAACAGGATGTTCCTTTTTGCGAGCTGTCACTGCATCAGAGATAGCACGGCAGCAGAAATATGATCCTGAGTTCATGCTGGTGATGAAGTGCTTACCGGGCAACCCATTGACCTTCCTCGTGTTATTTATCGAAGCCTGTCGTCATTCATTCAGCGAAATGACGTCTTGTAGAGACGAAGTTTCGAACCAAGCACGGAGAAATCTCTCCTTGTCGGTCTCACAGCGCTACGACCCGGTAGAATCACGTGACGATGACCCACCAGGAGGACATTTGGGAGTGAGCAAGACGCTGGCACGTATTCGCACGAAATACTACTGGCCAAGTTGCCGAATTCTGTGCAGCACTAAGTAGGAACCTGCCGGAATCGCCAAAGGCGCAAAACACCAGCAGTCAAACCAGCTGGTCTCCTTCAACCTATAGCGCCACCAGATGCTCCCTTAGCACAGGTGGGAATGGACTTACTTGACGCATTTCTCACGTTGTTATCAGGGAAGCGATGGGTCATTGCAACAGAGTATTTACTAGATATGCAGAGACAGCATCGCTTGTTCGGGGAATGGCTGTGAAAGTAGCCGAATTATTTGTGACCCACGTTGTACTGTGGCACGGAGTTCCTACTGTGCCAATCACGGATCATAGAACAGCGCTTACAGCTGACCTGACCAATCCCATCATGACATTGACACACACCTGTGACAGGAAAACCACGGCGCATTATACGCAAGCGAATGGATTGACAGAACGGCTCAACAGAACGCTAACTGACGTGCTGTCGATGTACGTCGACGTAGAGCATCGAACTTGGGACAGAATACTACCATACGCAACGCTCACATAGACTTCCGCTGTGCAGGAGAAAACACAAATGACACCTTTTCAACTTGTTTTTCGCCGAACAGTCACGACGCCCCTGGATGCAATGTTACCTGTCGATGATAACTGCGATCCTCATCATAGCACCAGTCACTTCACGCGAAGAGGTGAAGAAGCAAGGCAGCTGGCACGACATCGCATTCAGCAGCAACAAAAAGGCGATGCCGATAGGTATACTTTGCGATGAAGAGACATCAAGTAATTGATGTCTCTTCGGGGAGACATCAATGAGACAAAGTATTGGCATGGACACCCGTACGCGTACGTGGGCTCTTCGAAAAGCTGCTTCGACGTTATTTTGACCCTTACAAGGTGTTCCAGAAGAGCAAGTAACATCATCCAGACGGCGGTATCGCACAGAAACTGTGCACGTCATCTGAATGAAGCCCGACCATGAAAGACAATGAGAAATAAGGCAACAACACTGAATGACGCCTGCTACTACCGGTATATTACTATACAATACCAGCCCCGTACCTAAACAAGCATTGGCACGATGCATTCTTGGAGAGGGGATAATGACGGAAGATACATTTAAAGTTCGCGCACCAGTCGTTTGCTACGCCCTCAATGTTGCCTCTGGTGTACGTGCGAAACAGAGCAAGCGAAGCACCAGTGGGGAATACCAGCATCGACAATGACAACTCAGGCACCTGCGAGCTGCGCAGGATAAGGGAAGACGACGAGGCGCTGAACTCGATAGCCAAAGTGTTCTGGACATAAACATTTTCTCTAACTGGTTCGTTTGTGGGGTACAAATTCACCTGGTTTAGCTACTTTATTAAAGCATGCTTTTGAACTGTGCGTGACAATAATGTAAATTCTAGTGTACTGCTTAACGGTGAACCCGCCCTCGAGTCATGTTTTTAAGTGATTGGTGAAATAAAGAAACCACATTGAATTGAAACTGATACCGTTTTATTAATTGTTCATATGTTGAAACAATTGTTTAGGTAATATTGGCACAATATTTTTGGTCTTTTCATGCTGAAGCGCAAGGTATATTGCGGGATGAAACTGAAAATTAGACTCAAAATCTGGCTTTGCAGCAGTTGCAATAAACGGTATGCCTCTAAAATTTCAAAGAAATGGCGCAGATTATATTGATGAACCAAAATGCTCTCAACTTTGATTTAAACGCCTTTATTTTCGTATTTCAAAAGTTTTTTGCATATTTATCTTTTTTAGGATCAATACTCTGAAAAGCTTTGCAGCTGTTTGTCAGCGTAGCTACTTACAAATGTGTTACAAAACTGGTAAAAAATTGTTAAAGTAGAACAAAGTGGAGGGCTATGTTTTTACGTTCTAAGACGAATGGAAATTCTCATTTTAACGCTTTCTTTTATGCTAAAAAGGAACAAAAGTTTAGGAGTATTGTTCTTTGTTCCAGTTACGTAAAAACCTAGCGTCAGTGAATCAGTAAAATTTTCCTTCATTAATCCTCTAGCTGCGGAGCAACTGACCACGGCGGCGGTCAGATCTGCAAAGCAGCAGAGGGTGCTAGGAATCTCTGGATACGGACAGGCCACCATTGGAACTTGAACTTAGCAACGTTTAACGTTAGAACGTTATCTAGTGAGGGAAGTCTAGCTGTATTATTTGAGGAGCTAGAAGGCATTAAATGGGATGTAATAGGGCTGAGTGAGGTTAGGAGGACAGATGAGGCCTATACTGTGCTACAGAATGGGCACGTCATTTGCTATCGGGGCTTGGCAGACAGAAGAGAACTGGGAGTAGGGTTCCTAATTCACAGAAACATAGCTGGCAACATAGAGGATTACTATAGCATTAATGAAAGGGTGGTAGGCATTGTAATTAAACTGAATAAAAGATACAAAATGAAGGTAGTACAGGCTTACGCGCCTACATCCAGCCATGATGACGCTTCAGTTGAAAGCTTCTATGAAGACGTGGAATCGGCAATGAGTAAGGTGAAAACACAGTATACTATAGTAATGGGCGACTTTATTGCAAAGGTAGGGAAGAAGCAGGCTGGAGACCAGGCAGTAGGAGATTATGGCATCGGCACTAGAAACGCCAGAGGAGAGCTACTAGTAGAATTCGCAGAACGCAATAATCTGCGTATTTTGAATACCTTCTACCGAAAACGAGAAAACCGCAAGTGGACATGGAGGAGCCCTAATGGCGTAAATAAGAACGAAATAGACTTTATAATGACTGCACACCCAGGAGTCGTGCAGGATGTGGAAGTGGTTGGCAAGGTAAGATGCAGTGACCATAGAATGGTACGGGCTCGAATCCGCCTAGACTTGAAGAAGGAACGACAGAAACTGATACGCAAGAAGCAAATCAATGAGCTAGCACTGAGAGGGAAAGTACAGTAATTCAGAGTGTCACTGCAGAACAGGTACTCTGCTCTTAGCGAGGAAACCAACCTTAGCGTAGATACAATGAATGATAATCTGACGAGTATCATCACGGAGTGTGCAGTGGAAGTTGGAGGCAGGGTAGCTAGACAGGACACCGGCAAGCTTTCCCAGGAAACGAAGAACCTAATTAAGAAGCGTCAAATCATGAAAGTGTCAAGTACAACAGACAAAATAGAACTGGCAGAGCTTTCGAAGCTGATTAATAGACGTAAAGTATGCAATGTAAGAAGGTATAACATGGAGAGAATTGAGCACGCTCTGAAAAACGGAGGAAGCGTCAAAGCAGTGAAGAGGAAACTTGGGATAGGCAAAAGGCGGATGTATGCCTTAAGGGACAAAGAAGGCAAATTAACGACCAATATGGATAGGATAGTTAAAATAGCGGAGGAGTTTTACAGAGATCTGTACAGTAGCCGAGACAACCACGACCTTAATACTATAAGAACTAGCAGTAACCCAGACGACACCCCACCGGTAATGATAGAAGAAGTCAGAAAAGCTTTGGAGAGCATGCACAGAGGCAAAGCTGCTGGTGAGGATCAAGTAACATCAGATCTGCTGAAAGATGGAGGACAGATTGTGTTAGAAAAACTAGCCACTCTATTTACGAGGTGTCTCCTGACGGGAAAAGTACCAGAGTCTTGGAAGAACGCTAACATCATCTTAATACATAAAAAAGGAGATGACAAGGACTTGAAGATTACAGGCCGATCAGCTTGCTCTCTGTAGTATACAAGCTATTTACAAAGGTAATTGCTAGCAGAGTCAAGAAAACATTAGAATTCAATCAACCAAAGGGACAAGCAGGATTTAGAACAGGCTACTCAACAATTGACCACATTCATACTATCAATCAGGTAATAGAGAAATGCTCAGAGTATAACCAACCACTATACATAGCCTTCATATATTACGAGAAGGCGTTTGATTCAGTAGAAATATCAGCCGTCATGCAGACACTGCGGAATCAGGGCGTAGATGAAATATATATAAACATTCTGGAAGAAATCTACAGGGGATCAACTGCTACCATAGTGCTTCATAAAAAAGCAACAGAATACCAATAAAGAAGGGTGTAAGGCAGGGGGACACAATCTCCCCAATGCTATTCACTGCGTGCTTACAGGACGTTTTCAGAAGCCTAGAATGGGAACAGTTAGGGATAAGAGTTAATGGAGAGTACCTCAGTAACCTGCGCTTCGCTGATGACATTGCATTGCTGAGTAACTCAGGGGACGAATTGCAACTCATGATTACGGAGTTAGACAAGGAGAGCAGAAAGGTGGGTCTTAAAATTAATCTGCAGAAAACGAAAGTAATGTACAACAACCTCGGAAAGGAGCAGCGCTTTGCGATAGGTAATAGTGCACTTGAAGTTGTAAAAGACTATGTCTATTTAGGGCAGGTAATAACCGCAGAGCCTAACCACAAGATTGAAGTAACTAGAAGAATAAGAATGGGGTGGAGCACATTCGGCAGGCACTATCAAATTATGACAAGTAGATTGCCACTGTCCCTCAAGAGGAAGGTATATAACAGCTGTATCTTGCCGGTACTTAGCTACGGAGCAGAAACCTGGAGACTCACAAAGAGGGTTCAACTTAAATTGAGGACGACGCAGCGAGCAATGGAAAGAAAAATGGTAGGTGTAACCTTAAGAGACAAGAAGAGAGCAGAGTGGATTAGGGGACAAACGGGAGTTAAGGATATCATAGCTGCAATAAAGAAGAGGAAATGGACATGGGCCGGGCATGTAGCACGCATACAGGATAACCGCTGGTCATTAAGGGTCACCAACTGGATTCCCAGAGAAGGGAAGCGGGGTAGGGGGAGACAGAAGGTTAGGTGGGCAGATGAGATTAAGAAGTTTGCGGGTATAAATTGGCAACAGCAAGCACAGGACCGGGTTAACTGGCGGAACATGGGAGAGGCCTTTGTCCTGCAGTGGACGTAGACAGGCTGATGATGATGATGATGATGAATCCTCATAAGACGCAAAAAGACGTTCTCAGACGAATGGAAATCGTCACTGTTTAGCGCTTTATTTTATGATAAAAAGGGACCATAGTATGGAGGTTATTGGCTTTAGTTCGAGCTACGTAAATATCTGTGATTAGCCAATCAGTCAAATTTCGCTTGAATAATCCTCATGAGACGCAAGAAAAGCTGCTCTCATTGACAATAATGCTTTGAAAAAATGAGAGATAAAGTACACCTAATAATTATCTGAAAAATATAAATGATTTCTGTGAGTAGACTGAAGGATCTTAAAATTAATTTTTTTGTTTGGGAAATAAAGGATCCACCTATGAAAACTGTCTGAACGACAACTTGTTTCTGACCACCCCTTCTTATCAATTCCTTTATTGATGCGGAAATAAAAGTTATTGTCATCGTCATTGTCAATAGACTACCGCTGTGAGGAGTGGAAGGTTAGCCACTCTGTAAATGTAACCACAAGGGCCACGCGTTCATTGTTCGTACTGACGTCAGAGCTTCACATTTCTTGGTTTTGCTTCGAACACCGCGTGGCGCGCGGAAGCCTGCTGCTTACAGAGCGTACAGCCTTGTATCTGTCCTACTGTTGTTTGTAGGTGAGCGAGACCGATGACGTGTGGACGTTGTAGGCGTGGGCAGACGTTGGTAGATGGCTCAATGTGAGGCGGCTCAAAAGGCCCCACGCGGCGTGGTTAAACTACGTCGCAGGATAATAAATTATGTCTTAGGTAGCTGTTCGCAGTATGCTAGACGTGACATCGTTGGCAACAGTGCGTTTAGTTTTGTCAACCGTTTGTTTAGTTTTGATTTAGTGCATTGCTTGGCAGTGTTCTGGCGACTCGGGCTTACATTGCTCTAGCATACATTGGCTTAAATGTTCTTCCAATAAAAAAATCAGGTGCATGCTTAGAGTTTATGCTTGAGCGTATACACTGATGCACAGAAGAGGGCTGCCCTCTTCTTTGTTAGTATACTCGACAGAGTAGCGGTGACAGCACGCTGACATGGTGAAGTGAATTCCTTAACGACGAGAATTTCGCTGTACGTTATTTACACCTGATTTATTGCGTGTGTCTCGTGTGATCCCATACGGGGGGATAAACTTAAGAGTTTAAATACTGCGAAGGATCGTGCTCGGCGGAAGGAAAAGCGTCCAGCTTTAACTCCTTTTTCTTAGTGTCGTGTAACATCGCCCTTTCGCGACCGTGGAACGCACTGCTATATATCACTGGCATAGTCGGAAACGTTCAAGATGCGTTACACCTTTGTATTTTTCTTCTTTTTCTTGTTTTCCCGTACAGGATGGATTCAATGGCAAAGACTACTCTGTGATTTTCCCATGGTTTATGAGAGATGGATGCGTATTTACAACTCTGTTCTTTTACCCGTCAAAGAAAGCGATAATTAATGCGTGAGCACTTTTATTCAATAACTGCCTTCTTTTAGGCGCGAACTTTATACTGCTCATCAATAAGAATTATCAATTGTCTGATGAAGTAAACGATAAAGGTACAGGAAGTCTGGACGGGCCCAATACAGGGTTAGAGAAATGCAGAATGAGGCGTACAAACCCTTTAAGCTGAATGGGCTTACTTAATGCAGCACACAAGCACGCCAAGTCACTGGACATGATTAGTATACAGTGTGTTTAAAAATTGTGTCCTATGTGATGAAAAAAAAATACTGAAAGGAGGTGCGTGCGTGCTACTTGCGGCGTTACTGTGGCATAGGGAAACTAAGGTGCGTAAAAATATTGGGTACAACAAGAATTAAATAAATAAAGCAGTCAACTTTTTAACCAGTTTAAATAGGTGGTCGGCACGAATGGAAAAGCTCAACTCCTTCTTGTGGCGAGTCCATAGCCTTTATCATGTTCTCTCTTTCCGCACTCACCACGTGTAGTTCGGCAAGCGGAATGTAGTCTAAATAACCTCCCTACCTTTTTTACATTCCTTCTACCTGTTTCTCGAAATTGTGGCCACTGCATGGTGATCACCCCGGCGCGGCAAAATCTGGCTAAGTGAGCGAAACTGAAACGGACGTACGAAACAGCGCATCTACTATGCACGTCGAAAATAGCCTCAATGACAACGCTGAAGTCCACGCATTGTGGGCGGAGGATAAGCGAGCGTCGATAAGCGGCCATGACGCTGTAAAGTACTGCGAAACAAAAAAAATGCGGCAGATCGCACTTACATTGGGGATCAATGTTAAGCGATGCAGGCAGATGGAAGGTGACTGTGTTGTAATTTTTTCGTTAAGCAAAACGTTTGAAAGTGGTTCTAATTATACGAACAAATGCTCGCACAGCCATACGTTAAACAGCCGCTCATGTTTTGGATAACGAGTTTCTCACAGTAGCGTAACGATGCCAACAGCAACATGAGTATTGGCAACACTTAAAGCGGTAAGCTGACAAGAAGGTCGCGTGTTCGCGAAAATAGTTGGCCTGGACACTGCTACATAAAACAACTTCTCAGACGGCGATTAGCTATAACTAACATTAACCCAACCTGAAAGCTGTATCATAGGAGTATATAATGACCAGAGTTTACAAGTAAACGAAAACGATGATGGCGGATTTAACGAACACTAGGTAGTGGGCCTCTGGCTTGACTCGAAAACGAAGAGAAGAGTCTTGCAGTTCAAACCTTCTTAAAGTTCTACAGTTTACCGGCGCGAAGATCAGAGTACGCATTTATCAGCGACCCTGACTCTTTCTTTCTTGCACATTGGCCTCGATTTCATACCCCTCAGATAATTTTCGCTAAAAAAAAGAAACTGGATTGCATAAATGTAGACATTAGCACAGTAATTGAAACTAATTTTCATACCATCAACATTAGAATAAAGTACGATGAAATCTTCCCCCCACAAGCCAAGTTGCAATCTCTGAGATTTTTGACCACTACATTAAACGATTACTTGGTACATGCAGAAACAAAAAATGTAATAGCTACAGATGCTTCTGTCAACAATGAAAAGGCAGGTGTAGGAATTGCGTCTGATTCCCTCGGCTGGTCTTTTTCAGTAAGGCTTCCGGATTTTA
The DNA here is from genome assembly GCA_013436015.1 of Rhipicephalus annulatus. Lineage (NCBI taxonomy): Eukaryota > Metazoa > Arthropoda > Arachnida > Ixodida > Ixodidae > Rhipicephalus > Rhipicephalus annulatus. Next base: position 1,296,051 of record WOVY01010891.1, on the reverse strand, counting down.
CTCCTATATTTGAAGCTGAGCTAGTAGCTATTATTTTAGCCCCTCGTAAAATTCCTACGACAGAGACCAGTGCAATCATCCTAACAGACTCACTTTCGGTGTGTGCAGCTCTGACAAACTCTGAACAATCTCGTGCCCTAGCAGCGTTCCACACATTAGCACCGCCGCATTTAAAACTCCTCAAATTAGTGTGGGTCCCAGGTCACTGCGGATTACAATTAAATGAATTGGCAGATGCTTTGGCACGAGCATCACTTGATGGACCAGTAATTTCATTACTTCCCGAGTTAGAATACTTATCAGGGGTTAGATATAGGAAATTCGCTATTTTTACAGATAGTTTAGAAAATATCACACAATGGACAGATTATCAGCACCTCAAATTTCCATGGAAAGCCCAGTGGAGTCCGTCAAAAAACTTGAAATTATAATTTCTAGATTCCGGTGCCGTGTCCCCCCATTAAATTTTTATTTACACAGAGCTGGTCTGACACTTTCCCCCCTTTGCCCGTTCTGCGAAGAATCAGAAACTATTGAACATTATTTTGGCTCATGTCGTAACTATGCATTAATTAGGAAACGACTTTTAGATATTCCATTTGCGAAGCTAGGTTTAAATTTAACCACAGAAAATGTTCTAAGTTTTGGTGCCTCTGTTTTGGGAAATTGCCACAGAGATGCATTCGATGCGGTGTGTAATTTTATTCAAGACTCTAAACGTTTTTCAACATAAAGCCCTCGTTAACAAATACTAAAAAAAACGGGTCGGAAACTAATTTTCTATTCTGGATAAATCCGTGACATACCAAATTAATCAGGTTTGGCAAAACCAGCTGTCTGGTCGGCTCCCAAAATCAAGTTGTAGCTATTAGTATCTACTTTGTTATTGATTTTTTTCTCACTATCTAAATCTTTGGTTTATTTCTTTTTTCCAACATACTGTCTTAACTATACAACTCCCCCCCCTTTTTTTTCGTTGTAAGCAATATTGCAGTTATCGTTCATATGAGACTATTTGTTCTCTTGGCCAATCCCCCAGAGTGGGTACGAGCCATGGATTGAAGGATACAAACAAACAAACAAAGGCTTTGCTATTGAGAACACGCTTCTTTCACTGCCTCAAGGCGTACCTGGGCTTTGTTCGCGTTGTACAGCGACACTAATGGAGGTGCTCGATCGCAACCCTTCCTGATGCTCTACACTCCCGCTGGTAGCTGTTCATTAAGTTCAAATGCATTGTCACCAATTGCAACTCCTGTGCATCGTTTCAGTCGACGGTTGTGAGGCATCGCGCCAGAGCTCACTCTCTCACCGGAACCTCCCAGGCATTGCTCACCTCGACCAATTGCCAACGCAAGCCCCCAACAGGTGCCCTAAGGCAGCTTTCCGATGCATCCATCTCAGGTGACCATCTATCAACCACTCGTTCCTGATCGCTTTAGCGGCGGCACCTATGAAGACGCTGACGACTGGCTTGTTCACTACGAGGGTGTTGCCAATCACTGGTCGGAACAGGAAAAGCTTTCTCGAGCCTATTTTTACCTTGAAGATAATTCTCGTACTTGCTATGAGAATAAAGAAGCCAATCTATCAACTTGGCCCGACTTTCGACAGCAGTTCGTCGATACCTTCGCCAATGTCGACCGATGCGACCGTGTACAGCAGTTATTGGAGCTACGGGTTCAAAAACCTAATGAAATTGTTGCAATGTTTGCCGAAGACATGACGCGTATCTTTTGTCGAGCTAACCCGCACATGAGGGAAGATAATAAGTTGTTACCTCATGCGTGGTGTCATGGAACAGCTTTACGCCGGGCTACTGCGTAACCCTTCAAGTACCATGATTGACATTATCAAGGAGGCTGTTGCTATCGAGAGGGCCCTTTAACGCTACAGATAATATGACCGCATGTCGAGCAATGTCCAAAATAGTACTATCGCTATGACGTCTGAGGGTCAGAGCTCTTTGCGAGACTTGATTAGGGAGATAGTTCGCGAAGAACTGCAGAAGTTCCAGACGCCGCTTGCTGAAACGCCATTGCTTCGGTCGTTGAAGTCGTGCGCGATGAAATCCACCAAGCGTTGTCTACGGCTGCTCTTGATGCTGAGCAGCATCCCATGAGCTACGCTGCCGCTCTCCGACGGCCACCACCCGCTACGCCGACGCCGTACCACCAGGCACCAATGGCCTTTTGGTCACCACCGCAAGAGCAGACACTAGAGCAACCACCTATGCCACAACCATACAACCGGCCATCCACAACCACGCCATAGGCATCGACGCCAGGGGAGATGGTCAGACGTCCACCGACACGAAAAACAGATGCATGGCGCACAGTTGACAGTAGTCCACTTTTCTTTCACTGCGGAGGTGCAGGCCATAATGCCCGTCATTGCTAGCATCGAGGCGATTCATTCCGTCCCGTTCAACCTTGGTTTGACTGTCGACATGCCAACGACGAATACACTCCACGCCGCGATGACACCTTCTTCTACGAAGCCTGTTCTTACTTTGAGGACGGCCGTACCACTGAAGAGGAGGCAATGCCTACTAACCCGCCTGGTTTGGGACGCCGATCCCGCTCTTCGTCGCCCACGCGTTCGCCTTCGTCCCACCGCCACACCTATGCGGACCTTGATAAAAGAAGGTTACGTAGCCCGCGCCGGGGAAACCGAGAATGACGACCCCCAGGAGCAAGGTTGCAGGCCATAAAGATGACGAAAAAAAGCCCCCACTGCATCACGTCGTACAGCCGATAAGCCGTAAAAGGGTTGAAATTGTGACTGCCGACATAAATATTCTTCTTGACGGCCAACGAGTGACAGATTTAATCAACACTGGTGCCGACTTCTCTATTATCCGTCAGGACCTCGTCGACAGCCTCAGAAAAGTGAAGACGCCGCGGATGGGCCCTCATATAGGAACGGCAGGGGGCCAGTTATCGATGCCCTCTGGAACATGTACAGCAAGAATTGACATCAGAGGTTCTCGTTTCACTGCGTCGTTCGTCGTTATCGCCGCATGCTGCAGAGATGTATTCCTTATCATGAATATTTTACGAGAATGTGGCACCGTCATTGACATCCCAAAGAGTTTGATTACTTTCTGCAACAGTTCGGGCTTACCCGATTTTCCAGCGGCGCGAGCAAACCAAATGCATCTTACTGATGACGACGTGGTCCTCCCTCCTAGGTCATGCACGCTTGTTTCTGTGGCCACCACTGTCCAGTTTGACGCCGGAGGAATTTCGGACCAAATAAGCTCGCTTCTTTTCACCCACGGTATTTCTATCGCACGAGGTATCATCAGAGTTGCTGCTGGATGCACGGACCTACTGCTGACCAATTTTAGTGCTGAGCACCGGCACCTACCAAAAGGCACGGTTGTCGCTTACTTCGATGATATCATAGATGCCGAAGGCTGCTTGGTGGTAGTCGACGAGGCGCTAAAACTCGATTCAGCGCCTGTTCTAGACCTTAGAATTTTTTCACCGAAAGACAAGCGACGCAGACTCCTTGAGGTATGGGCCGAATACCAAGACTGCTTTTCGACAACATCAAGAGTTCGTCGCACGCCTATAACCAAGCATCGGATAATTACCGAGGAGACCGTGAGACCTATTTATCAGAATCCTTATCGCGTGGCCCCAAAAGAACGCGAAGCGATACAACAACAGGTAGACAGAATGCTTGAAGATGACGTACTTCAGCCTTCACAGAGCCACTGGACGTCGCCTGTGGTCCTTGTTAAGAAAAAGGACGGAAGCCTGCGCTTCTGTGTGGATTACCGGAAGCTAAATTAGGTGAACAAGAAAGACGTATATCCACTACCTCGTATGGATGACTCTCTCGACAGACTTCGACATGCTCGATACTTCTCTTCAGTGGAATTGCGCAGTGGATATTGGCAAATCGAGGTGGACCCGAGAGACCGCGAGAAGACCGCTTTTGTGACACCAGATGGGTTATATGAATTGAAAGTCTTGGCATTCAGTTTGTGTTCAGCGCCTGCTACCTTTCAAAGACTCATGGATATCGAGCTTTCCGGGTTGAAGGGGAAAACCTGCTTAGAATATCTGGACGATGTCAAAGTGTTCTCCGCAACGTTTGACCAGCACCTTGAAAGGCTTGAAGTGGTCTTACGAGCCATACGGTCCGCGGGATTGACGTTGAAGCCTGAGAAGTGCCACTTTTGCTACGAAGAGCTGCGATTTCTTGGGCACATCATCAGTAATGCAGGTGTTCGCCCCGATCCTGAGAAAATTGCAGCCGCTGCACTTTTCTTGTGCCAACCGACAAAAAGTCTGTCAGACGCTTTCTTGGCCCCTGTGCATATTATCGAGAATTTATCGTGGACTTCACACGCATAGCCTTACCGTTAACTCGATTCACGAGAGAAGACGTCACTTTTGAGTGGAAGAATGAAAAGGAAGCTGATTTTAATGATCTTCGTCAGTGACTACAAACACCTCCAGTCCTTGCCTATTTTGACGAGAGAGCCCCTGCGATGTTTCACACCGATGCTAGCAATGTCGGTCTGGGAGCTGTACTTGTGCAGCAGCAAGAAGGCACAGAAATGATAATCGCTTACGCAAGCAGAAGGTTAACACGTGCTGAGGCTAATTACTCCACGACCGAGAAGGAGTGTCTCGCCGTGGTATGGGCGGTTACAAAATTTCGCCCGTATTTATATGGCCGCCCTTTCAAAGTAAATAGCGACCACCACTCACTGTGTTGGTTAACAAGTCTTAAAGGCCCTACAGGGCGATTAGCGCGTTGGAGTCTCAGGCTGCAAGAGTTCGATATGGTAGTCATACACAAGTAAGGGAAGCGACATATGGACGCTTACTGTGTCCCGTTCACTCATTGAGTCGGCAACCCTACCCAAGGAAGAGGAAACAGCATTTCTTGGTGTCCTCGACACGACCACCATTGCGCAGCAACAACGTGACGAAGCGGTATTGCTCGGCTTAATTAACTACTTGGATGGCAGATCTCAGAAGGCGCCGAGAGTTTTCACATGCGTGCTGTTATCGTTTTTTTATGGGGCGGAGTACTCTACAAAAGAAACTTTTCGTCGACGGGATCCGCCTATCTGCTCGTCATCCCAGCAGCCCTTCGCATCAAAGAACTCAAAGCATTCCACAACGAGGTGACCTCTGGCCATTTGGGTTACACGAGGACGTTGGCCAGAGTACAGCAAAAGTATTACTGGCCGAGACTACCACAGCCGTAAAGCACCCTGTTCCTACCTGTCTCAACTGCCAGCGCCGCAAGTCACCACCGACTAATCCAGCTGGCCTTCTCCAACCCGTGCAGGTCCCAAAATCTCCATTCTACCAGATCAGCATGGACATTTTGGGAACACTACCTACTTCTACTGCAGGGAACCGCTGGGTTATCGTCGCGACGGATTATCTGACCCGTTATGCCGAGACAAAGTTGGTTCAGAGAGGTACAGCAGTGGAAGTGGCAAGTTTTTTCATCGAGAATATTGTACTGAGGCATGGTGCACCAACCATCATGATCACAGAAAGAGGAACCGTATTTACGGCAGCTATTTTGGATCACGTCCTGATGTTGAGTGGAACAACGCATCGTAAGACCGCCGCCAACCACCTACAAATGAACGGGCTGACAGAGCTTCTAAACAAAACCATTGAAGATATTCTTTCGATGTACGTAGACGTCGAACATTACAATTGGGATGAAATCTTGCCATACATAAAGTTTACGTACAACCTGGTCAAGCAAGAAACGACCCGCATGACCCCATTCAGCCTCGTTTATGGGCGAGAAGTACGAACTATGTTAGATGCGATGCTACCGCGCGGAGGTGAAGCCATCGACCCAGACTCCGACACGTTTACGGAATGCGCTGAAGAAGCTTTGCAACTTGCACGTTTACAAATAGCACCAAAACAACGATTCAGGCCGCTACAATGCTCACCGCAGAATAGTCGTCTACCAAACTGGTGACGAAGTATGGGTTGGGACACCCGTACAGAAACGAGGACTTTCGGAAAAGCTCTTAAGAAGATACTTAGGGCCATACCGAGTGCTGCGACAACTGAGTGGTGTCACTTACGAAGTTGTTCCCGACAGTTCAGGTAGTACGAAGCGTCTCCAGCACCATCCTGAACTCATTCACGTAGTGCGCTTGAAGCCCTACGTCAACGAGTGATTGCGCGAGACTTTCTTAAAAAAAACTGCATTATTGACTTCGCGTCGGGTCGATGCTCTATTAGAGGGAGGCAAATAACTCGTGTCTACATGGAAACAAAAACGATGATGGGGAGATTTAGCGGACACTAGGTAGTGGGCCTCTAGCATGACTCGATAACAAAGAGGAGAATCTTGCGGCTCAGCTATTGAGAACACGCTGCTTTCGCTGTCTCAAGGGATACCTGTGCTTTTTTCGCGTTGTACCGCGACAATATGAAATGTTTATAAAATTGGATAGCTAGCACTGAAACACGAATTGATGCGTAACGAGTAATAGGGTCGATTTTGAAAGTTCTTTCGGAATCTCTCATGGCTTTGTGGCAGACTACTTGACTACCACGCCACATGCTGTGGTACGATTCTTGCTGGGACCTTTGCGTCGACAACTAAACAAAAGAGACCAAGAAGAAAGGCAGCTATTGTTGGAGAGGCCTGTCATTTATATCTAATACTGGCCTTTTAGACCAGCTACACAATTTCGATACACCTTATTTTTCTGAAGGGCCAGGAAAAGGAAATAATATGGTAAGAAATTCACTGAAAGTCTTTTTCGTAGGGAGACGAGAGAGCCCTATTCTAGACTTCACACTACGGTGAACATCTGTTTTTTTCGCTGACGGGTGGCTAGTCGCTTTCGTACGCTGAGCCTGAGGGTCATGTCAATTGCCACCGGGAGTTTCGAAGGAGTAAATTTATCGGCTTTGGGTGTGGGTGATAAAGAACATAAAGCAGCTGGCTTTGATCTTGGTGATAATTCAGGGTGACTATTTTCCAGTCGCCATCCATTTTGTGACACGCCCGAGTATGAAGCGAGCCGCATGTTTTTCGGCTGAACTGCTGTGGCGTCTTCCCAGTCTTCGTCATATGTAGGAAGTTTGATAAAACACCCTTGCGTCTTTAGCAGTGTTGGCGATTTCGACGAAGGTGGCGTCTATTTTCTATGAGAATTTGAAATGTTCGATGTGCGAGTGGTTTTTCAACCCACGATTTTTGCAGTACAGCCATATTTCCTAGGATTCCTAATTGATCACCTTTGTTCAATGGTTAGAGTGGGTGTTTTGAAAGACTTCTCTGGGTGTGTTTCTTGACCTCAAAAGCGTGGCATTCAGCTAAATTGGGCAGTTGTCCCCTCAGATTTTTGGACATAGGGAGCGCATACAGTGCTTTCCCACGTTTTAGTGGTTCCAGCCTGTATTTTGAAGAACAGTTCATAAGTATTATTTTGCAAACAGTGTCTTTTTCAGTAGACGCCTCATTACTTGTGCTCCCTTGTCTGCTAGACTATTTGAACGAGGGAACCCCTGATATGAACATGTCAATATTGTAGATTGGGCAAATTGGTGATACATGACTGCTTTGAAGTGAGAGTGCACTACCTACACGCGGACAGAAAGACAGGGCCAAGCGCTTACTATCAACTGAAAATTTATTTGGAAAACTATGAAATATATACCGGCAGATGAAACAGAGTCATGACACATACGATAAGACCAAATCACGGACCAAAATAACAAAACCGATAACATTTATGTAAAGTAGGAGTTGTTAGAGTGGGGAATACGTATATAGATGCTATCGGTTTTGTTATTTTGGTCCATGATTTGGTATTATCGTATATGCCATGATACTGTTTCAACTGTCAGTATATATTTTACAGTTTTCCAAATAAAGTTTTGAGTTGGTAGTAAGAGCTTGTCCCTGTCTTTCTGTATACGTCTAAGTAGTGTACTCCCATTTCAAAACAGCCTTTACATGAAATCGCGTGTCTGAAGCCACACTCTCTTGTGAAAGAGCGAAATCCTTTAAAAAAAGTGTGGTCCTTCATATCCGCATACTTCTGGTGAAGTGCTATGGCATGCACATATTAGCGCAAGTTGATGAATTACACGACCATTCATCGCTGTGAAAGGAGTTGCAGTTCGGGCTTAATGGAGTACACGCAAGGTATGTTTTACTGGCATGTTGAAAGAGATCAACTCCAAACGGGCCCAAGAAAAAGGATAGCCCGCTGGAAACATCGGCTCATCTTGTATGTAGCAAACCGTCGGCACGTTGGCCATTTATATAGCATGTCTGGTATTTGCGTGCACATTCCGGGATTTGCCAGACCTTCGCATTTCGCTATTCACAAGTGCCCTTCATGAACAGGTTGTAGCATCGCTCTTCTGAGCATCTTTGGAATTATGACTTTTGATCTTCGTTTGAGTGAACCGATAACGCGTGTTTACGCCTCTTCAAAAGGTCTAAATACTCTCCATCTTTCTGGTCGGTTTCCAAAGCTTCAACGACTTGGCTTAAGTCGTCGTATTTCTTGGTTTCTTCTGCCAGGCAGGCTATCATCGCGTGGCTGACGAGGTTGTTAGGCACTGATGTTGCAAAAGTTGCGACGTCAAAACTGGTGCTGTCATCGCTGTCCGCTGTCCTGGACAGTGCGTCAGCAAACCACAAGTACTTTCTGGGAACGTACTGAAGGGAAATGACGAATGATATAAAATGAATCAAAATGGCTGTAGGCGAGGGGGCATGCCAGACAACTCCTTTTGGCCTACTGCTAGCAGAGGTGGGTGACCTGTTTCTACTGTCGTGTGGAAGGCAATTATAAATCACGGAATCATTCACACGCGAACGTTATCCCAAGCACTTCGTTGTCTATTTGGGCGTATCTTTACATGGCGCGTGATGACGAGTGTTAAGTGTAGGCAGCTGGACGCCAGTTCTTTTCATTTAGGTGTGCCTAGGCAGTGCTTAGTGCGACGCTAAATGAGTCTGCCGCAATTTAAGGACGAAGCACCGTACGCTGTGAGTCATGCGTATGCGATGTGTGTATTAGTCGTGGTAGTGGTAGTAGTAGGTAGCCACCTCCACGGCCAGACTAGAGCGCGGTGGTATGCGTGATATCTCTTGAATTAAGGAGGAGACCCACGCGTGTTACTCATAAATGAAAAGATAGTTGTTTCTCATGATTCCCATATGTACGGCTCTACAAACACGTTCAACAAGTCAACACTGCCACGTGCCATTATTCTCTGGAATAGTTTGCCTCATTACATTGCTGCCGAGATCAACCATGCAACATTCTGTCATATGTTGTCGAGCCACTTTACAAACTTCACCGAGTAGATGCCTTTGCGTAGCGCAAGGATGAATTTTTTACCCTACACCATCATCAAAGCGAATTTCTCGTATGCTGCGTCAGATGAGCTAGTTCTGGTTGGCAGGAATTCTGCCTATTACCTTGTTTTTCTTCGCGCTGGAAATTCACCGCGCTGTATTGCCGCCATGAAATGTATCGTTTTTTATCTTCATCGCGCATGATATTATTTTTTATTTTGTAAAACATGAACTTGTTTTAGAATTGTTGCAGCTGTTACACATAACCGCTCCATTTTCGTGCTCAACACTTTCGCTTACTGTTTGCATGCGTGTGTTATCTTTACAATTATATACTTACCTATAATGCTTTGTGTTTATTATATTGCAAGTGTATCTTTTCTTGTGTATTTTTGCGTACTCCATATGAATATCTTTATATATCTAGTGTATCGCCCTCCTTACTCAATGCTCCCACGGCTGGGGTCTGTGGGGTACCTTAAAATAAATAAATAAATAAATAAATAAATAAACTAACCCACAGAGACGAGTATGCATCACTTTTCCCCGTATTCAAAAACGCTCGTCAACTCGAAGTCCACCCTTCACTTGACAGAGTTGAGTTTTGTGCAGCTGCTTGAACGAAATTGACGCTGCACTTCTCAAGAATCACTGTATTGTCGATATGCAGTGACAGGGTCTGCCAAGTCACTGCATTCTTTTTCAAGTCAAGGAGAGCCCTTGAGTTAAGGAGCGTTTGTGAATACGAAATTAATCTCCAATAAAATGTGCCTCGAACTCGACGCTTACTAAAGAAAACGCCACTAGCAGAAGGGCGCACTTTGAGCCCTATTTCACCAGAAAAGGTTGGCGCGTTAAATTCGCAGGGTGTAAGATCCTTACTCTTAGCAAGGTTTAGCGAGTATTGGACCGCAGGTTCATGAAAAGCGGTGGTGAAAGGTGGGAACTACAAATGAAGGGCAGGCCGTAAGATAGTGCAAATGTGCTGCTCTTCTAGTCCGGCCAACCACCTCTCGTTTGGTCCCTGGATTGTCGGCTGGATATATGATGAATTCTATGATGACCTTCTATGATGAATATATGACTAAGAGAGGCAAGATGGCGGTAACTGCAGTGTTCACTAGATACGCAGAAGGATGGACAGATGCACGGACTCACGAACGTACGGACGCGTGGACAGACGCACGGAAGAACACAAGGACGTACGGACGCACAGACCAACGGATGCACAGATGAACGCACGTACAGATGCACGGACGGACGGATGCAGGGACAGACGGAAGCAATAACAAACACACAGATGGAGGCGCGAAGGACTGACGGACACTTGGCGCCACTCCTCACCGTGCACTACATGGACATGCTTTGATTCTTTTTAATAGTCCACACATCGAATACCGCGAGCACAGGCACTGTTGATAATAAAACACACCATCCTATCCACGTTTTATTGGACGCACTCGACTGGTTAAACAAATGATTGCGCTTTATCAACGCGCGCAAGTACCGAGTCTCTTTTTACTAGTTTAGGATACACCTGCCGAAATAATTTGCAACACCTAGCAGCCTTTTCACTATATGCTTCGACGTTGGCAGTGCTATGTTAGCTATGCACATGACCAGCTATGCACCTGGTTTGATGCCGTCTTTTAAAGTTAGGTCACCCAGAAAGTGCACTTCTTCAACGCCGAATTTAACGATTGAAGAGAGAGAAAGAGAGAGGGAGAGAAAGAGAGACAGAGATGAAAATATTTATTGTTGAAAAAAAGAGAGTTTGGGGGCCAAAAACTGGCCCCGCTACATGGTTGGGGTCCCTTGCCCGGGACACTGCATGAACAGGCCCCGACTCACGCCCGTCTCACCAGACTTTGTTAAGACCCCAGCGAAGAGCAGCTGAGGAGGGCAGTCTCCCATGCCTCTTGGGAATTGGTCAAAGAAGGGGCGAGTGGAGATTTTTCGCACATGTCCACACCATGTGGAAGACGTCAAAGGCCTTCCAACCGTGTGGGCACCATCCATTCATGTTCGGGTCGAAAAGTTTAATAATTGCAGAAAAAAGTGAAGTACCTGTTTGCAGATGCCGTAAAGTTCGCTCATCCGCTTTACTGTATCCCTTTGCAGAAGCCGAAAAAAGCCAGTGAGAGTTGCGATAATAGGAAATAACTTCTCTAAACCGCCGCAGCGGCCTATTGGCCTCCGAGTCATAAGAGCTGTGTTGAGGAGCCGGAGGGTTAGCGCTCGGGTGGTCGCGTCAGTGGCCTCATTACATCGGAAACCCTGATGACCAGGAGCCCAAATTATGCTTTTTGTGGTTGGATCAGAGACAGCCTGTCTTAAACACGATTGAAAGTGAGGCTTGTTGTAGATGCTGCCACCTAGGATAAGCCAGGCGAAGCTGTTGACCGCGTGTGCTCGAGGTGCACGTGGTGCGCGGCAGGCACTCGTAGACAAAGTTGGAACTTCAAAGTATGCAGAAACTCGGTGTCATCTGAGCTGTTGATTAGTCGACCGAGTGGTGTGCACCAATGGTAGTCGTCCCAAAGGCGACGTGAGAAAATGCGTATACTTTACAAAGCTGAACCGCTACGTTCTCAGAGAATGACATCTTATTCCTTCTGTGGATCACACTCTCGGACTTCTCCATGGAGCTAAGGTGTTCTCCAAGCTTGATGCCTAAAGTGGATTTTGGCAAATTCCACTTTATGAAGAATCAAGGTAACCCACCACCTTCATCTCACTGTTTGGGCGCTTCTACTTCAACCGACTACCATTTGGCCTTGCGTCAGCTCCTGAACACTTCTAGAACCAGATGGCGTACATTTTACAAGACATCAGTCAAGTTGTCTGTCACATGGATGATATCCTTATGTGGGGGATCCAACAATCAAGAGCACAATGAGGCGCTCCGAAACGTTCTGTAAGCACTTGCAAAGGCTCGAGTGACGCTGAACGACAGCAAGTGCGTGTTTGATGTACAGCGCCTTACAATCCTAGGACACTGGCTCGATGAAGACGGGATAAGACCCGACAAAAAGGATGTTGAAGCCATAATAAAAATGGAGAGTTGCAAAAACAGGATTGAGCTGCAGAGAATTCTCGAAATGACAACATACCTAGCGAGACTCGTCCCCAATCTCTCTGATATTCTGCAGCCACTCACACTCCTGTTGACAAAAAAACAAGAACTTGTTTGGGGTTCTTCACAAGAACAGGCATTGAACAGGTGGGAGTCGGTGCTCTCATCGCGTCTTGTCCTCGGAGTCTATGACGCATCAAAATAAACAGTCGTCACAACCGACGCATCACCATTCGGGCTGGGAGCATTATTCCTTCAGAAGCGAACCAATGGCAAGATTTCTGTCATCGCTTACGCCTCAAGGTTACTCTCAGAAACCAAGAAGCGCTACGATCAGATAAAAAAAGGGCTTTTGCATCAGTCTGCACATGCAATAAATTTCACCAATTACCTTATTGACAAGCTGTTCAAGCTAGAGATGAATTACTAGCCGTTGGTTCTAATCTTCGATCCGAAGAGTCTTGACGACTTGACGCTCAGATTGCAGCGACTAAAGATGAGAGTGATGTGATATCGTAATGAGGTTGCATACGTACCAGGCAAGGAATTCCTACCGCAGATGCACTTTCTAGAGCACCTATGCGAGAGTCTGGAGGCAGCGAGCTAAAAGAAAGCATTGAAGTTTTTCTGTGCTCTATGACAACCTCTATTCTGATAAAGCAACTTGTTTACAATGGTTAAAGGCATCCCGACAAGCAGACCCTATTTGGACACAACTTCGTCTACTATGCGAGATAGAATGACCCTCTAGGAGGGGCTTAGGACCTAAACTAAAACCGTTATACGACTACCGACACAATTACACTGTCGAGAATGATTTACTCATCTACGCATCGCGAGTTGTCGTCCCCGCCTCACGCCGAAAAGAAATCCCACGACTCTTGCACGAAGGACACTTTGGCATAACAAAGACATTAGCTAGAGGCAGAGACTGTGTCTGGTGGCCAACTATAAGATCTGACGTCTCGTCCCAGGTGAAGGGATGTCAGCAATGCATCGAAACAAGAATAAACAAGAAATTGCCACTAATAAGGTCTGAATATCCTGAAACGCATTGCGATGGATTTGTTTCAGTTCAAGAACCAGTAGTGATCGATAGCTACCGACCACTATTCATGATACCCCGAACTATTTCGACTTGAGAAACTCACTTCCGCAGCCGTAATCAACCACTGCAAGCCAATTTTCGCACGCCACGGAATTCACCATAAAGTAGTTTCCGACAATAGCCCGCAGTTTTCGTCGACCGAGTTTTTACTCTTGGCCCGAGACTTTGGTTTCAAGCACATTACATTTAACCCTATTCTCAGGGTAACGTACTTGCAGAGGCTGCAGTGAAAATCATCAAGACATCCAGGACGAAGTTCAAAGACTCGTACCTGCCAATTCTAGTTTACAGGTCAACTCCTTTGAAGAATGAATATTGCCTTGCTGAACTGCTCATGGGTCGTCGGCCGAGATCCAGGCTCCCTCTGTGTTCCACTGAGCTGACAACCCTATTGCAAGATCAAGACAGCCTCCGAAACTTTGAGGAAAGATAAAGACAACGCCAAAGGAAAGACTTCGGCAGACTTGACAGAGTCTGCGACTTGCCGGGACGTCTTTATTAAGATGCCGCATGAGTGACAGACCTCAAGAGCAAAGCAACAGTACAAGCCCCAGCCAAAGAGCCTTGATCTTATTTGGTACACACTGAGACTAGTGCTGTGCGTACAAACCGGACGGAGCTAGTCCCATATTCCCGGAGTCACAACAACGCAGATAGTTCGAGTACCAGTGATTGGGCCATAGACACACGCTCGCGTTGCCATGACACTTCTCACAGGCAGACCAGAAGTGGCAGGTGCATGAAGCCGCCTTCTGCAGTGAACATCGCTCGATGGCTTTAGGAAATGTAGATGCTGCCATCTAGGACAAGCCAGGCGAAGCTGGTGACGGCGTGTGCTCGAGGTGCGCGTGGCGCGTGGCAGGGGCTTCTCGGCTAGAATGTGGTTTTGGAATAAACCTGTTTCCAGATAACCCAGCCTCCTGCCTTCTCGCTCGTCCTTGACGACTTGAACAAGGCCAGTTGGCTGCGCTGCCTTCACAATTCTGTAAAGACACCTGTCATGCGCTTTTTGCATTCAACCGCACACAAGCACATTGTTATTGTAGACGCGCGTTCCTTCTAGTTCATGGGACACGTTATTCATTGCCTTCTGAGGTACTTCACTTGCCATTCAAATTGTAAACGGGAACCTTTGAAAAAACGCAGCGTCCATAAGGTGTGCCGAATGTGAAAATTTCAGATGCGAAACATATCTTGCTCGGGTTTATGCAATGCCACCTAGAAAAAAATCAGGCCCACTCACTCTTCCAGCTGTGGGCTGTGACGTCAATCATTCTTGACCGTCGTGTTTGACCACACAGGCGTGCCTACGCCTGCTCATCCCGTTCGAACAGCTGCATTAGTAAGCCTTACGAACTCTGGTGGTGCTGTTGGCGAGTGAACAAGACCGTGTCTGTGTCTGTGAACTACGGCATGGATGTGTGACGTGCTTTGTGCACGGGATATTCACGTAGTGTACGGCTGCAAACCAGCACAATGGGGCGGTGTTGCGTGCCCAACTGTCGCGGTAACTATTACAACGGACCGAAGGTTCACGTCTTCTCCTTTCCAAAGGACGAGCGAAGGGCGAAATGGGAGCTTGCCGTTCGTCAAAACATTCTTTGTCTCTGTTATCCGAAAGTATGTGCATATCCATGACGCATGCTTCTGAGTGATTCTTATGGGCACCATCTGATACATGTCGCGTTCTTGCCCCAAAGTAATGATCTTGCGTGCACTTCAGAGCAGACTCAGGGTAAGCCTTTGCATTAGAGAATTTTTAGCTGAGCGGCGCTGACGCTCACCACCGCGATCATTTAGCGTCCCGAGACAGTGATGAAAACAGCATGGATTTTGCGTTTTAGATGAGCGCGTCTTGCCGCGACGCAGTCAGCATGGCTGAAAAAGAACGGCGTAAAGCAGACGCACCTTCACGCTCCACTCAATCGAATTCATAGGCGTTGCGAAAAATGCGTTCTACGTTACGCCGCTCGCACCTCGCACTCGTCGAAATAAAACAGTAAACACACGTAGCAGTACATCATCAAAATACGCGTTTTCCCTTCAGCGTCAATATTATTTCGCTAGCCCGCATGGCGAGCATCTTGTAACGCCTTTGATTACTTGATTGAGAAACGGGAAGGTGTGCTAGTGTGTCAAGTCGTGCATCTGATTTGTACATAGTATTTCTCACCGCTAGTTGGCACCTGTTTGCGGTACTAGGCGCCATTCTTGCCGGAACGTTTGCCTACTTTGTTTCCTTGAAATATGTGCTACTGCAAGACAGCTACATTTTGGGTGCCAGTCGACACCTCAATGCCTTCCTTGTTTTATGACGTAGTAAATAAAGGGCGTGCGGAGCAGAAAGCGTGTGATAAAGCGCTTTTTTACATGGTTTTCAGGTGTGCGAGCCTCATTTCAAGCCGCGGTATTTTAGCACGACAGCAAAATACACAGATCAAAGATCCGGCAGGACAACACAAGCTCCCATGGGTGCTACTCAGCTTACTCCGGACGCAGTACCGACAATATTTGTCAATGACCCAAGGTATTTGAGCAAGAATGCACCAGTGCGAGAGGGGCCAGACCAAGAGAAAAAACGCCGAGAAGCATCACATTTACATGAAGCCATTCGACACTCGATAGCTCTGCATAAGGAAGAAGAGCATCGCAATAAGCTGTAGTCGTATAAGGACATCGTGTCATGTCTGCAGGGTCTCGGCCTATCCATCTACTGGGCGACGGTAAAAGCAGAGAATGCTGTGCTGTTGGTTCACATAAGCTGCGAAGATCCACCAGTCGTCGAAAGGTCTTTCATTGTCACTAGGAACATGAAAACTACGGCCTTCTGAAAAAAGTGAAAGTCCCTGCCAAGAACCTCCTCATTCATAATATGCTGGACGATCTGCGCAGCCTTCACACCATACTAGACCGTATGAGCAGTTTCAAAGCACCAGATGTTTGCGACAAGGAGGAAAAAGTGCAGGCAACTTTCAGCTTGCTTTTCTTTTTGCTCGAGGACCTCAAGTCGACTGATCTTTTGCCGCAAGAGAAAACAGAAGCACTTGATTTCATAAAGGAGCTGTTTGACCTACCGCACAGAAATGACCACTCATTGCGATACTCTGCCGAACTTTTATTATTCTCCAGTATTCTACACACTATTTACCCACACGCCTACCGAATAATTCGCGGTGCTGGCAAGTTAGCACCGTTACATCCCTCTTAACTCATGCGAATTCGCTCGCAATATAACGTGAACCCTGCTAATGAGCAGAACGACGAGGAATTTTTGCGTCATGTGAAGAAGCAGTCAAGCCTTCTCAAACCACATGAACAAATTGTCACTATATTCATGGACGAGATTCATATTCAGCCGTGCTTTGAATACAAAGGTGGCTCAGTGACCGAGGCAGCTTCTGATTCCTCCGAAGCGGCCAAAGCTGCGCATGTTTTTTATGATTAAGTCGCTGCTGTAAGCGCAAAAGGATGTTGCTTATATTCTGCCAGGAGCCAACATTTAAGCAGTTCAACTGCATGCATTCCTCACAAAAACAATTTTAGAGCTTGAAATTGCAGGTATTACTGTAATCGCAGTAATCACAGATAACAATTCCATAAGCAGAAAAGTGGTGTCCTTGTTTTCTGAAACAAGGACAGTTGATATTGTGTACCCTCACCCAGTGGACAAAGCTAGACCCCTTTTTTATTAAGTAGAACCCATCCCCCTTTTGAAGTGCATCAGAAACAACTGGTTGAACAAAAGAATCCAGGAACGTGTATCTTTAACCCTGAAACTTTCAGCACATCATCGTTAGTACGAGTTAACGGAGCATCTCTCAAAGCTATTCGAGACTTGCACGCGTCAAAGCAACACAGCGTCACAAAGTTTGGTTATGGATTGAGCTACAAGGCTTTGCACCCATCCAACATGGAGCAGCAGAATGTGAAGCTTGTTTCAAAAGTTTTCAGTTCATTTGTGGTAGAGGCTCTAAAAATGCGCCGAGACGAATTCAATTGGAACTACACCGAAGGGACCCGTGCAAAGTAAGCCAGATTTGCAGAATGACGGATGAGCGCCTCAGTAAAATTGCCAAAAAAGTTGGCCATGCGCCGTGAAACACATAAAGAAATTTATAGATTGCGCAGTTGGTGTTGAATACATGCTTCCTTTAACGTGAGGTCGTTGTCTTATTGACCAAACTGGGCGGTGTATTAATAATAGTTTAGGAGAACATATGCATGATGTATGCAAAGGAATTAGTTCAAACCTTGTTTTGCACTGTAAAAGCTGCGGGTGCCAGCCTCGATTTCCAGGCGTGAGTGTGCTGGTACGCCACGTGGACAAATTAACCCGACAAATAGCTAAGGTGTATTATATTATAAAACACGGTGACGGATGCATGAGCCAACCTTCGGTGGCCTTTAGTGACAAAGAGTTCGCGCTTTTAGATAAAGGTTAGCCTTTTTATTATTGTACCTTCTTTTTATCAGACCTTTCCCCAGAATAAGTCACGTCGCTCACGTTTGCTGTTAAAAGGTTGCCTGTTGTATATATTATCATGTGTGCTGCAAAAAATAAAATTCAGTTGGTTGTCGGAACTCGTGTTGTCCTGTTTGCTTTCCTTGCCTCGCCTTTCGTTTCACGTTTCTTCTAGCACCTTCGTGCTCGTGCTGTAGCCATTATTACTGAAGGGACAGCGCACTTTACTGACCTAATATTGAAGTGGTGGCATGTGGTCCACGTGAAAAGCTCCTCCAAGGGCCGTTGCCTAAGAGATCCTCTCCAGGACCCAGTCAGAAGTTTGAATGGCAAGCAGATAGAATATCTTAATGATTTCCTGGATTGGTAGGACACATGACGAGACATCAAGATGGATACAGGCGCTTTATCCACGGAAACGCACTCAGCATTGCGGCTGACTTGTTACGCGCTTGTAGAGCTGTGCCATTACTGCCTTGAAGAATTAAATTTTGAGTACGCGTGGCTGGGTAAATTTCAATTAGACAGTCTGTTGGAAAAGTTCGGACAGTACCGGTGGCTGTCAAGCACAAATTATCACATCTTAATACAGCAAGTGTTCGGGTCAGAGAAAAACTGAGGCTACAGGACAGTTTCGTATTTCCAGATATCAAGAATAACAGAAGCCATGTGTTGTGCCACTTGACGGAGCTTAGTTGACCGAGTAGTACAGTACAAAGATATCAGACCGTGACATAACAAATACGGGGTCAATTTTGCCAGTAATCACGTACATCGCTGGCTTTTGCGCCCGTGCTGCGTTAAGAAAGCGGCCTTATGAGTATTGTGCCAAGAATATTACAACCGAAGACCAGGAGATTCAACTTGAGAGCAATCAGTTCATTGAAAAGCTTTCGAGGAGCTTTCTGAAGTTTCCCAAGCCGGCTGTCGTTAAGGCAGTCTAGCATGCCCATATTGTACTTGAACAGCTTACAAAAAAAGAGAATGCAACGCGTTTTCATGCAACGCCGAATCAGAGGGGGCTTCTTGTTGCTGTCACAAGACACTTTTGTGAATATAAAGATTTCGATGCCTGTTTCAATGACCATCACCCAGAGATTGTGTTAAATAACATACTTGTGGCAGAAGCGAACACTCTCCTCAATAACTATGTGTCTATGAAGACGATATACTGAGGAGCACAAAAGTACAGGTACAACAGAGAAAAGTGCAGAAATTAAGAAAATTAGTATTACGAGTTTCGGCACATCTTCTGGAACAGTGCGTCTTGTGTGTGTGTGCGTGTGTGTGTCGTGTATGTGTCTGAATAAAGCATAAAAAATAAATAAAATTTATTTAATTTATTTTATTAACCTAATGCGCCATCAAACTTTTTTCTATGATACATCGGTCGCACGTTCTATAGCGTATAATCTTTTTAAGTTGTATAATAAATGGCTTACAGACAAATCGTCAAAAACGCCTAAGCGTAACGCATTCCTAAAACTAACGCCAATCGCAACGCTAAAGGCGAAATTAAGCTGACGCACACGCAGAAAAGGCGCCGCGAACGCTTCATCTTCTCACGGGAGACGGTGGTGGCAATGCCTTCAGCCTGCTGTGCTCTCGCTAACTCGGTCAAGACGCATGACGTCATGGCGGCAGTTAGTGGGCCTGACTGTTTTTTCTAGGTGGATTTGGTCGTTCTCACGGGGCGTCATTGTCAGCGTCCACAGCCACACTACGCATGTCCGCCCCCTCTATATCCCCTCCCATGCTCCTCCCTTTCGCCTCGCGAAACGAATGCACAGGGCGGCTGGTAACTTAGGCTGACTCCCCCCTCCCCTTTCCTCTATACTCTGTTTTACCACTGTGGTTCAGCCCTACCAAAGATACAGAGCGTAAGAAAGCCAAACGCTTGCGTAGCGAAATATAGTCCCACATACAAGTGCCTTAAAGTTGACAGGGTTGGATAGGATTGGCATTTCATTGGGGTTGTATGCCACGTCGAAACATGTTATGTTCGTTAATCTTCACATTTATATCTTCCAAATCTATTTATCTACGTCGTTTACCACCAATAACTGTGTTTACAAATTGCCATGGCAGCACCAATGCAGAATTGACTTCCTGCTTCGATCCAGACTTGCTTTTGCTACACGCCCACTGCGCTCACAGCGGTAAACAAATGATGACATCAGCCATAGATTCATTTCGTCTTGCGCGGGGACTGAAGTATCAGGTACGTTTCAATGATTTTAGCTAGATATGCTGCTTGCTTAGCCACACCTGCTAAACCGAACATGGCAAGGCAGTGCTCGGACTGCGTAGTCAGACTAAGAACGTTGCGTCTCAAAATATTGGACATGCAACAGCGTTCCGTGCGCGTTGGATCCTTTTTCAATGGAAGCAAAAATAAGAAGAAAGAAGCGTTGCAGCGGGAGACACAGAGAAACACCTTGACGCAGAAACGGACATACGAGACCCACAAATAGCGTTGGAGAGAAACAGCCACCAAGTGGAGATATTCGCTGGCATGATATTTTAACCGAGCAACGAATTCACGCTTCTCCAAGCTCCCGGTGTATTTACTTACTTACTATGCTTATTACATTTTAAGGTAATAAACTAGCTATAATAACTACAATTCTTTGAGCAGACGCAGTGTATATGGTGAGCAGACGACATGGCACGAATGAATACATGTGCAGGAAATAAGCACCCTTCCTATTAGCCGAGGGGCCTGTAGCCTCCACGGTGCTGAAGGGAACTTCTGAAGCAGAGTATTAGCATGCTTCCTCGCAGCGTTTACGCATGCCCGTCGCGTCCATCTCTCCTACGTTCACCCTCTTTCACCTCGCAATGCCAACGCAAGCAGCGTGAGCTAGCGATTTTTTTATTGAAAAAACCACTGTTTCCGCTGCACAATTCTTCATTGGCCACCCAGTATATATTGTAAGCAAGAGCGATCACTGGAAAGGCCAGCACTACTGTCTCTGAAACAGAGTAAACGTCATGCCGGAATTCACCTATACCATCGACAGTGCAGCGCGCTCGCTTTGAACCCCGAGGGATTTCACATTATAACTTGCAGGTTTGTTTATACGCTTGTTGCCACAGTACCGGATGCATTTGAGCGAGCCTAATTTGAATGAGCCCTTCAAAAATTTCGCGGCACCGATAAACTTGACTGACAAAACCTGAATCAGTGAAACAACTCAGCATTCGTGCTCATGCGTGCAGCTCCATCAGTGGCCACTTTTTTTAGAGCCAAAGCTCCCAAGGCGGTGGGTCCTTCCCTCCTTTGCGGTGGTGATTGTAGTAGTAGGAATAGTAGGTGTAGTATGTAGTCACCTTTACACTTTTAAAAAGTTAGTAAAATGATAGCAACGCAAGCAAATAGACAGTAACGCACCTCTTACTACCTTTTTTGGACCGTTATTAACCTTTTGCTACCTGTTTTCGATTTACTTAAGTAAGAAGTTACTAGGTACAGCCATTACTAACTTTTTTCTACCTGTTTACTACCTATGTTAGTCAACTGCTAGTAACTGGAAGAAAAGTGGTAGTAACTGCAGTCGTTATTAACTTTCTTGCGCCGTGAGTACCTTTTTCATACTCAGCTGTTAACTATTTATTTCAAAAGAGTAGGTGATATCTATCGTCATAATTTTTGAGAGAAATCATCTCGATGTTTGATTTTTCAACAAAAAATGACGCGTGAGATATCCATCGATCAAGAAAAAACATTTTGTTTTACTTTATGCAACCAAGATATGCAAACGCCATTCTGATATTGTCGAAAAGGAAAACCACGGCATAACGAACCATGAATAAGTGCTACATGCGTTGTAATAGACAATTCAAACAAACATAGTAAATTGCGGCAAATCAGCAAGAAAGGATTATTAAAATTTAAGAGATGGATGAATGAATGGATGAAAAACTTTTATTGGGGTCCTGAAAGATTCCATCCCCGTTTTATAGGGGTAGGATCGCGGGCCGCTCCCACGTTGGGACGGGGAGGCCCAGCCTCACCGCCGCATCGTGGGCCTTCTGGACAGCCTTGAGTTGTATGAAAACCGGACTCGTGAGCATTAAATGAAAGGAGTTCTCAGAAAATTCTTCATTTTTTCTTTGTAAAGAGGGGCACCTCCAGAGCATGTGGTTAAAATCACTGCGATTCTGGCAGTCCGGACAAAGTTCTGAAATATCAGAGTAATGGCTATAGGTTACGAGGCTAAGGTATGTTCCCGTCTGAAGCATGCGAAGAGAGATGGCCTCTGGCCTAGACAACTTTTCGTCTGGCAATGGAAATGACCTACGGCCTAATTGTTAATGCTTCGTGATCTCGTTGAAGGTAGTCAAAATGTCCCTAAAATTAAGGCTGGTGGCTGACTCCTCTGTCTGAGAAGCACAAGTCTAGGCGCGGTAAGTGAAGCCTCGTGTCTTGGAGTGGGCTAGCTCGTTGACATTGGAAAGGCCCCCGACCCTCAAGCCAAGGTGAGCAGGGAACCAAATAATTGTGTAGTGGGTGAGTTCCTTGTTAGCGAGAATTCTCAAAACTTCCTTGCACACGGAACCAGAAGCGAAGGCCCTAGCAGCGGATTTAGAGTCTGTATAAATATCAGTCCTTTTGGATCAAGGAGTGCTAGTGCAATGGCCATCTGTTCTGCTTTGTAAGAAGAAGGGGTTCGAACCGACGCCGAGGAGAAAATCTGACCCTTAGTATCTACGGATACTACCGCAAAGCGATTGGAAACGCCATACTGGGTGGCATAGACAAAGCATGAAACAGACGAGTGTTTGTGAGCTTGAGCTAAAAGAGAGGAGGCTCGAGCGACACGCCTGCCCGCGTTGTACTGCGGATGCATATTTCGTGAAAGGGGGCATACTTCGACGCGAGAGCGTATATAATCATAGAGTGGCGTATTTTGCACTTCGAGCGTCAGGGGGTTGACTCTAGTGTCAACCAGAATCTTTCTCCCCGCTGGTGTAATCGAAAGCCTGTTTACAAATAATCCGGAGTCCCTCACTACGTTGCGTTTCTAAATACTATCGTTGTTTTGGAAGGTGAACCCCCCAAAACATTTATTACCTCTGTGACCACTGATATATTAGTAGTGTTCATTCCAAAGCACGTAGACTATGTTGGTATAGTGTAGTTTATGAATCGCCCAATGAATGGCGTCTAGTTTATGAATCGCTAAATAGATAGCGTTGTCTGTATATGTCTTGGGATGTAATTACTTTACTGAGTTAGTGGCATTCATGAAATTGTCGTTTTTTATAGTTGATGGCAAGACATGCAGATAGACGGATGGAAAAACGATTTGCCCTCCTCATCATCATTCACTCGGACTCGGTGGATATGCGGCATTTTTCTGAGCGTGCGTGTATGTGCTAACATTTTGTGTCTAGAAATTCAGATGAAATGTTCGGTATATATTGCTACGGGGTGCCAGAGATGAGCATGGTAGAAAAGAAGACAATGTTTAGGTCTATAGAGTGCAGACTGGGCTGAACCTTGTATGCCTGCGTGTTTATGCTCAGTAAAAAAAAAATTTGCCTGCAGCTTCCCTCGGAGGAACACTGAGGAGGATGCGGAGCATATAATTGGTTAACGGGGTGTTAAAGTGCAACTTACTTGGGTCGATGGCTAAATTGGTTAACGTGGTTGTGAAATGGGGTGTTAAATTGCGACTTACTTGGGTCGATGGCTAAATTGGTTAACGTGGTTGTAGGAGGGGGTGTTAAATGAGTGAACACGTACACACGTATGCGAAAGGGCGGCGCTGGTCGAAGGGACGTCGATCATTGTGTTTGTGGATTCGTTGGAATTCATTTCACCGCGACCTTGGACGTCGACGCGCCGTACAAACCAACCGACGAGCGGCAACTGAGCGAGCGAGCGCCGACCTTGAGTATATATACAGCGCTACGGCGCATGCACTGTCAGCTGTTGAATGTTCTCGAAGCGCGACGGCGCATGCGCGTCCACTGGAGAATCAGGAGAATTGTAGAATGTTCTCGAAGGGGAGAAGCGCGCGCGGCACAGATGGTGGGTGACGGTGCATGCGCGCGTCAGCTGTCGAATGTTCGAGAAGAAGGAGAAGCGCAACGGCGCATGCGCGCGCGTCAGCTGCCGATGTTCTCGAAGCGCGACGGCGCATGCGCGCGCGTCAGCAGCCGATGTTCTCGAAGCGTGACGGCGCATGCGCGCTACATTATACAGCTAGCGAATGTTCGTGAAGAGGAGAAGCGCACGCGGTGTGTAGAGGAGGAAGGGTGCACAGATGGTGGAGGAGTGAAACGCGCGCGGTGTGTAGAAGAGGAAGGGATGCACAGATGGTGGAAGAAGGAAGAGGAAGCTTGCGGACGGCGCCGCACTACAAGCCTCGAGTATTAGATGCTCCGCATCTAAAATTCATGTGCCCTTTCCTCGTTAAAATGAAGTGGAGAGTGCAGGTCTTCCCAGAGTCAACATCTACGATGACTCTACGCAGCGGGCGCGTTCCTTCACTACCTGTGCGATGCCTGATCAAGACGTGAACGACGATTCTTGGGAAACTACTCCAACCGTGACCCGTCCAACTATGCACAAACCAACAGTGCCGCATCCAGCCGCTTCTCACAGCACCGTCGTCCTGGACCAACCGCGTGACTTAGGCATCTTTCGGTCAATGATAGTGCTGTCTTGGATGAATGGCTTCCGCTGTACCAACGGGTGAGTTCTCAGTAGAACTGGGATCCGACGCTGATGTTGGCCAATATTATTTTCTACCTTGACGGTACACCTCAAGTTGGGTTTTTAAACCACGAGGAAGAGATCACGAGTGGGGATATCTGGAAACAGCAACTCGTCAAGCTCGTTGGGAGGCCCATTGGGCGTGGTCGTTTTGCGCAGAAAGTACTAGCGTGCCGATGCCAGTCCTGCATCGAGTGATACGTTACATACATACAAGGCGTGCTCGCCCTCTGCCGCAAGGTAGACTACAAGATGCCGGAATACGAAAAGGTCGCGCACATCCTCAAAGGAACCAGGGATGACGCCTTCAGTCTCCTCATGTTATGAAGTTAATCGACCATGGACAACGTTATTAATGAATGCCAACGCTTCGAAGAAGCGAAGAGTCGTCTTATTACTCCGCACTTTTTTTTTCTTCTCAACATGGCTGCAACATCTACCTGGGAGGACGCCCGTTTACCACCAGCCCCTGCCGCTTTCCGACAACATTGTGCGCATTGTGCGCCGCGAAATCGAGGCAGCATCTCAACTTTATGACCAAGTCTGGGCTCCCTACGACTCTTGCGCAATTATTTCTTTGATCAAGCGTGTTGTGCGCCAGGAACTCGCCAACTCCGGACTCCAGGTGCTATGCCTCATTAACTGACTTGACTACTGACTGCCCAGTACACCTGATATTTCCCGCGGATCGAATAACCGCCCACGTTGCCACAACTTCGAGGAATAGCAAACCTCTTATGACAAGCCAATCTGCTTGAACTGTGGACGAGTCGGCCATATTTCACGTCATTGTCGCACTTTCTGAAATTGGCAGCCATGGTCGCATGATGCCAACACCTGGCGCCCACCTGCTGGTTCCCGAGTACCAATCCACGTAGAAAAAGACGATGCTTCGCCATCCAGGACCGCCGAACCAAACTGCTCCCTGTCAACCTCCAGACGCATGTCCCGCTCAACTAACCCACGTCACTCTTCCTCACCCTCCTGCCGCCAGTCCTCGGAAAACTGATGAACGCAGATCCTAGAGGTGAGCCTGCCTTGATGACCCGACCCGACATTCTTCTATACATGATACTCGGACACAACAACTTGATTTAAATAAACGTCGACGGTACTTCGGTAGCAGCACTCATTGACACCAGCGTTCATATATTAGTCATGAACTCTAGCCTTTGTGCTTGGCTTAAGAAAGCACACACTCCTCCTCCAATCACTATAGTCCTAGTAGCCGATGGTGACAACCAGCGGTCACTGGGATGTGTGTCGCAAGCGTCATTGTTGCTGGACGTCATACCACTGTTCTGTTTTAGGTACTGGACCACTACCCACATGATATCATTTTGGGACTCGATTTTCTGTCGGAGCATTCCGCCCGAATCGACTGTTATGTTGGTGTTTTTCAGCTTGTCCTACCACACGCCATTAGCCCTCCTGATCCCACGCTGCCAAGGCTAGGCCTTGCCGACTTTATTCGCCTATCTTTTCGAGCTTTGACGTATATCGCCATCTCTTCTGATGCACGTGTGGCTGACGGCGATTATGTCGTGTTACCTAGTGCTACCGTCTTCGGTTCGCTCAGTGTTGCGTTCCCCCACACAATCATCACTATGAAGGATAATGCGACATGTCTTCTTAATGTGAACTTTTGACTTTGCTCTGAAGTGCTGCCACGAAGGATATGCCTTGCAATGCTTGCCTCGGCCGCCGACTATAACATCTCCGCCTTAACAGAGGACACACCGTGATCGGCCAGTCTTCAGTCGGGTAGTACACTTGAAGGCATAACTAAAATGATCGCCTATGGTTCTCCCGGCTGAGCATGTTTCTGTGCTTCATGGCCATGTTGCGTCATATTAAGGCGTCTTTAATTTCCATGACCGACCCATATGTGAAACGACCGTCGTCAATCATCGGGTCATCACTAGCGAAGCGAATCAAGTACACCGGCGGCCCTATCGGGTTTTCTCCACCGAGCACTACGTAATCCAGCAAGAAGTCGACAAATGCTTACCTGAGACATCATTGAACCTTCTTCAAGCCATTGGGCTTCGGCTGTTATGCTCGTCAGAAAGAACGAGAACAGCTGGCGCATCTGTGTTGACTACCAAAATCTTAACAAAGTTACGAAAGAAGACGTGTGTCCTCTACCACGGATACATGACGCTCTTGACTGCCTAATTGGTGCAAAATATCTCTCTTCCATGAACCTTTGTTCCGGCTACTGGCAGATAACAGTTGATGACCTCGACCGTGAAATGACGGCATTCATAACTCCTGATGGGCTGTATCAGTTTAAAGTAATGCCGTTCGGGTTATGAAGTGGCCTGGCTACATTAAAGAAAATGATGGGTACCCTGCTTTACGGTTTCAATTGGTCAATGTGCTTAAGCTACTCTGATGACGTCATTGTTTTTTCGCCGACTTTTGAAACTCACCTCGAGCATCTATCAACAATTGGTTCAGTTTTCTGCAAAGCAGGGCTTAACTAAACTCATCGAAAGGTCCCTTCGGCTGACGGCAGCTCACTGTCTTCGGAGACTTTGTCAACTCTTCTGGTGTTCGTCCCAATCCTGAGGAAGTCTGCGCTATCTAAGATTTACCTGTACCGACCTCTGTGAACGACGTTCGAAGCTTTGTGGGCCTTTGTTCTTACTTTCCTAGATTTGAGCGGAATTTTGCTGACGTCGCACGCCCACTCACAGAAGTACTAAACAAATGTGACTTTTGTAAGCAAACCTGAACAAGCCAGAGCATTCATTGAACTGATGGCCGGACTTAAGACGCCACCGATTTTTGGCCACTTTGATATATGCGCTCCAGCGGAAGTGTGCACCTATGCCAACGGCCACGAAATCGGAGACGTTTTGGCGCAACGACAGCATGGCTGCGAGCGCATCATTGCATACTCCAGCTGCCTTTTACGGCCAGCAGAACAAAATTACCCGATGACAGAACATGAATGCCTCGCGCTCGTCTGCACAGTGGCTTAAATTTGGGCCATATTTGTATGGACGGCCGTCATGGTTGTCACTGATCCCCACGCCTTATGCTGACTGTCGTTCTTAAAAAAATCTTAGTGGACGCCTACAGCTACAGGAATATTCGTACACGATTGTGTAGAAATCAGACTGCCACCATGAGGATGCTGATGGTTTGTCACGTCATCCAGTAGACCCAGCAGACCTTTCTGAGAGCGGTGAGTCTACTTGCGTTTTGGCATTTTACGCGTTCGGCAACATCTTAGATAAGAAACACTGGGATCCTCACCTCAGAGACATTCCTGTAGGCATTCATTGAGCACATCTACTTTCTGCACTCATGCTCATCATCATACGTGGTCGTCATCTTGATCGGCTGTGGGAACTTGGCTTGCCTGAGTTCTGTGTCTTGGTTGTGGTCGCTTCATTGTGTTTTCTGGGCCTAGTAAAGGTTACCTTCATCGTTGTATCACAAGTGGTGGAGTGTGGTCTTCGATCTTCCGTCCTCTCCGAGCCTGCTCTACCTCATGGAGCTCTGCTCAGGTCGTCGTCTGTGCCAGGTGTCCAGTAACATGCCTCAGGACGAGCCAGCCGGCGCTTCTGCGTCTACCTCCACGGCTCCTGCTACCGCGACCTATTTATCGTAGACTATTACCGCGCACCAGAATGAGCCGCTCACGTTCGCCGGGATTCGAGATGAAGATGTGGAGGATTGGTTGGACCAGTTAAATCGAGCGAGTTCCACTAACAACTCGGATGATCCTATTAAGCTTCGCCGCGTTTCTTTTTATCTGGCAGGCGTAGCGAAAACATGGTTTTTCAATGATGAAACGGACATTACGGACTGGACACGTTTCAAACAACAGCTTCGCCAAATTTTCGGCACCCCGGTAGTTCGTTCAGCTCTCGCGAAGAAGACACTGGATGCTCGCAAGCAACAATGCAGTGAGTTTTACACTTCATACATAAAGGATGTGCTTGCTCTCTATCCCCGTTTCAGCACGCCCATGTCTGAATCAGAGGAAGTTCGTCATCTATTGAAAGGGATGGGCACGGTCACGTTCAATGCCTTGGTCATACAAAACCCGACCACAGTGCTGACGTTGTTGCCACGTGCCAACGCCGAGATGAAATTGAGTCCCAATGGTTACCGCCGGACCGCGCTGAGAAAACCACCACGACTGATGCCTCGTTGCGTGCTATGATCCGGGCGATTATACGGGAAGAGCTAAAATCTTTCGGCCTTTCAGTGACGCCGAGTCCACCTACCCCCTCCAACACTGCTTTGCGCGACGTTATCAAAGAAGAGTTGGCGTTCATGATCGGGCTAGCGTATGTAGACTCTTCGGTACCTCGACTCCAGCCGACGTACAGACAAGCCCTCGCTGGTTCATCACCCGTCGTAGTCGACGCCTGTCCCACTGGCTTTAATAACTCAGAGAGTGCCTAGCCAGCCCTTTCACCCATCATGGCGGCCTCCTCGTCCAATCTGATATTACGGCGGCTACCAGCGCTATATTGCACGCTTTTGTCGGAAGCGTCAGCAGGACGAGCGTCGTGAATTCGACTCCTACGGACGAGATGATGGAACAAGCGGGTCCGCTTTCCAACGTCGTCGTCATGATCCGCCGCTACGTCGCTCACCATCTCCAACTGTGACATCTGAGCCAACCCCTTCTTACCGCTCTACTAGACGCCGCTCACCATCACCCTTCCGCAGTAGCACGTCTCCATTGCGATCTGTCTCACATTTCACCAACCAACGCCCGGAAAACTAACTCCTGCAGCTTTTGGAGCAAAAACTTTATCGAACGAAAAGACAGAATTTCCTCCGGTGCGTCCATATAACACAATATCTCTTTTAATAGAAGGTGTGTACGTGGACGCTTTATTAGACACTGGTGCTTGTTTGTCTTTGATTGATCGTTCTTTGTGCTCACGTCTGCGAAAAGTGACCACCCTTTATGGTGAACGTACACTGCACGCTGCTCAATGGGATGCCCTTAGACCTGCCGCTATGTGCACCACTCGTGTTTTCATAGCTCGCCTTCTCGATTTTGTGCGATTTGCCGTGCTGGGTTTGTGTGCCCACCAGCTTATAGTAGGCTGCGATTTTCTGTCTACGGCGAACGCGTCCATCTGCTGTCGAGAAAATGTTGTTCATATGATGGAAACTGACTATGCCTTTTATGCGGATGACAAGCCCGTTCACTTGCTCTCTGCGGAAGATACCGAGCTACCACCTGGTCATCAGCAAATAGTTACCATCGCTTCTAACGTGATCGACTCTGACGACGTGTTTGTCCAACCATCTGCACGCTGTGTGGCAAGAGGTATAGCTTTTGCTTCAGGTCTAGCACGGTTGAACAATGGCTCCGGACTTCTCTACGCTACAAACCAAACGTCTGAGAAAATTCTCATTCCTAAAGGCACCACAATAGCTTGCGTTACCGAATCCCAAACTGTCTCTGTATTCCCATTTATGCCAGCGTGTTGTGACATTTCTTCTATGGGGCGTTCATCATGCGTTTCTGTTCTTGCTGCAACTATTAGTCCAGAGCTCACCTCTTCACAGACAGATGAGTTGTTTGCCTTTCTACAAAAGCATAGGAGATTGTTTGATGCCCATTTCTCATCTCTGGGACAGACGTCCATTATCACGCATCGTATACAGACCGATGGCGCTTCCATGGTGCGTGTCGACCATATTGCGTCTCTTCGTCCGAGCGTGAGGTCATTGAAGAAAATGTAGCCGGTATACTGAAACAAAACGTTATACGTCCCTCTGCGAGTCTTTGGTCATCCTTTGTTGTTTTAGGTAGGAAAAATGATGGCTCCGCGCGATTTTGTGTGGACTACAGAGCACTTATTAAGGTTACCCACAAAGATGTTTACCCCATACCGTGCATAGACGATGCTTTCGATCCACTGCAGGGTGCCGAGTACTTCTCAAGCCGAGATCTGCGTTTGGGTTACTGGCAAATATACATGCATAAGGATGACAAAGAAAAGACAGCGTTTTCAACACCAGATGGGCTGTACAAATTCAATGTCATGCCATTCGGCCTTCGCAATGCTCCAGCAGCATTCGAGCGGATGATCGACACAGTTTTACGAAGCTTGAAACGGAAGACTTGCTTGTGCTATTTAGACGATATCGTTATTTTCTCGTCAACCTTCTTTCAGCACTTACAACGACTGGACAAAGTTCTCAAGTGCCTTGCAAACGCAGGCCTTCAGCTGAACACCAAGAAGAGCCATTTTGCGAGCAAGACACTTAAAGTGTTAGGTCACATCGTAAGCAAGGACGGTATTCGTCCCGATCCAGACAAGATTTTTGCTGTCCAATAATTCCTGCGTCCTGAAAAAGCCAAAGGTTTGCGCAGTTTCTCCGGCCTCGCTTCTTATTTTGGCCGATTCATTCGAGACATCACCTCAATAGCACAAGTTGCTCGGATCAGGCGTCACCTTTGTGTGGTCTCCTGAGTGTGAAGCGGCGTTCGCCCAACTGAAGTGTGCACTCATATCCGAACCAGTCCTCTGTTATTTCGATGAAACCGCGCCTATGCTCTTGCATTCAGACGCTATTGGTCAGGGCATTGGTGGAAGTCTCCTACAGCGAGAGAAATTGTCACGTGAAACGATCGTCGCATACGTGAGCCGTGCACTGACCCCTGCCGAAAAAATTTATACCATCACCAAACAGGAATGCCTAGCGGTCGTATGGTCAATACAAATGTTTCGACCTTATCTCAACGGCTGCCACTTTACTTTAATTACGGACCATCACGCCTTGTGCTGGCTCTCGACATTCAGGAACTTGTCCGGCCGCCTTCGTCAATGGATTCTACGCTTACAAGAATACGACTTCACTGTTACATACAAGTCGGAAACAGACATCAAGACGCCGACGCACTTTTGCGTTGTCCGCTCTCTTCGGAGCCACTTAACAAACCCGCCACTGCCACACTCGAGGAGCTTTCGACCGTCTCTTGTCTACCTGCTTCGTCCTTAGCTACTGTGGACCCAACTTCTTCGAGCGAGTGTGGTTTGTTGTTAGCCCACCAACGTGCTCACCCTTACTGTCGCCGCATCATGGACCATCTTGACGGGACTTGCCGGCCCCCTAACGCCCATCTTCGCCGACAGCTGACGCTATTGAAGCTCAACATTCACGTCCTGTACCGTCATATCTACCACCCTGATGGTCAACGCTGGGTGCCCGTTCTACCTCGTTCTCATCGGGCTCAAGTCCTCAAGACATATCATGACGACATGTCTGCTGGACACAAGGGCTTCCAGAAAACGTATGACCACATAAGATGCCACTACTACGAGCCCGGGCTCGTTCACCATTGTCGCGAACTACGTTGCCTCATGCGCCCTTCGTCGGCATTGCAAGCTACCGACATCAACTCGAAGTGGAGAATTACAACCACTACCGTGTCCCCTGCAACAATTTGGGGTAGTTGGCGTTGACCTGTATGGTCCGCTTTCTATGACCATCACGGGCATTTGATGGAAAGTTACAGCTGTCGACCCCCTGGCCCGCTACGCCGAAACAGCTCCCGGGCCTTCTGCATCCGCATCGAAAGTGGCTGCCTTCATCCTTCGAACAATAATCCTTCGTCACGGAGCTCCTCGTGTAATCCTGAGCGACCGTGGAAGAGTATTTTTTTCAGAACTCGTCGAATAAGTGCTCAAGGTATCCGGCACTAAACACAAAACAAGCTCCAGGTACTATCCTCAGACGAACAGCCTGACTGAGCGCTTTCATTGCACACTGTCAGATATGATAGCCATGTGTATCGAACCGGACCACAGAAACTAGGACATCATTTTGCCATTTGCCACTTTTGCCTATAATACTTCTGTACAGCACACAACTGGTTACTAGCCGCTCTACCTTGTCTACAGTCGCTTCCCCTCTTCTTTCCTCAATATTTCGTTCTTCTCTGCGCCTGTTAAACTATATTCATCCTCAAGTGAAGAATACGTGTCTCGTCTGCTTCATTGCCGCCAGCTGGCACGCGTCAACACTGAAACCAAGCAACAGGATCGCAAGCTTGAATATTTATTTATTTACAACTACTGCAGTCTCTGTTCGGGCCCAAGCCGGAGTGGGTAACGAATCTCAGTGACAAAACAAAATATAAAAATATAAGAAAATACAATACTTGGTACAAAAATAAGAAAATTGTCAACATCAAGGAAAATATAAATAATACATAGCAATAATGGCATTCATACCGATATACAAAAAATCTCAGCACTAATGAGGAACATAATATATTGCATATTAAAAATCAAGTGTTAGGTCATTGACGAGATAGGCGAACGATTGTGTCGTGTTCGCATTACCGACCTCCTGAGGTAACTTGTTCCATAATGAAAGAGCATGAGGAAATAATGAGTACTGATGAACGTTCAGATGACTGAATGGTTGTCTGTTTTATTATGATGAATACGGTCAAAGCGCACGGACAGGTTGGTTTTGTAGCGATTGGGTGGAAATTTGAAGTGACCATGGTACAATTGATAGATGAATTTTAATCGAAAGATTATTCTACGATGTGCGAGTGTTTTCAGATTTGCCTTCTCGAGAAGGGCAGGACGCTTGCGAAACGAGAGTAGCTAGAATAGATGAACCTCAGAGCCAAGTTTTTTATCCTCTCTATTTTTTAATAAGGTATTTTGATACGGCGCTCAGACCAGGTCTGCATATTCTAACTTAGGCCTGATAAGCGCTTTGTAAGCTATTATTTTTATAGAAGATGAAGTGCGACGCAGTTTACGTTTAAAAAATGCCAACTTCTTTAGCGCATTGTTACACATGTTATCTATATGAGTTTCTCAATTTAAATTGCTTGTAAGCGTAACATTCAGGTATTTCACTTGCGTAGCCTTTTTAACATAGGCGTTATTATTAGTATATTGAAATTCTAATGGGTTTTGTTTGTTCGTAACTTTGATGGATGCCGTTTTTGATTCGTTGAGCTTCAAGCCCCACTTACCACACCAGGCGCAGATGGATTGTAATGAATCGTTGAGTCTGACTTGATCAGAATGCTGAACAGTGTCGGCATAAATAACACAATCGTCCGCAAAAAGTCAAATTTTCACAGGTGATTGAACTGAAAAATAAGTATCATTTATGTATACTAAATACAGTAATGATGCAAGCACGAATCCTTGCGGCACTCCCGAGTGTACATCTAACGAGTCAGAAATGCCGTCATTGGCCATCACATATTGTTTCCGTGATGACAAATAGAATCCAACCCAACGGACAATGTTCTGATCAACACCAATAGCTGACAGTTTCGTAAATAAATCATCGTGTGGTACTATACCAAACGCTTTAGAAAAATCTAAAAACACTGCATCGATCTTGCCCTTAAAGCTTAGTGAATTTGCAAAGTCAGGAGTGATCTCGGCCTTTTGAGTTGAAGTGGATAGGCCAGACCTAAATCCGTGTTCGTTGTCGTGAAGCAGTTTATTGTGTTTCAGATGTGCCATAATCGCCTTAAATATTATGTGTTCTAGTAGCTTACAAGCTGTGATGTAAGGAAAACTGGCCTATAGTTGTTTAATTCTAAAGGTGAGCCAGATTTATGAATTGGGACTATTCTCGCAGAGCGCCAGCCATCGGGTATCACACAAGTTTCTAAGGAAGTTACATATATCTTATACAAATATTCTGAAACCAAGATTGTATATCTACTAAGAAAAACGTTTGAGATATCATCAAGACCCGGAGATTTCTTTGTGTCTAGTTTATACAAGAGCCTAAAAATAATTTTTTACTTAAGTATACTTTAGGCATATGTTTGACGAGCGTATAAGCTGGAAAGTGCGCATGTGAGACAATCCGCGTAAATAAGGACTGAAAAGAGGCGTTGAAACTATGAGAAATGACAGCAGCATTATCAGTAGTTCCATCAGATGTTTTTATCTCTGTGATGCTTTTTTTGTCTTTCGATAAGTAATGCCAGACTTTTTTGGGTTGGTCTGTGATGGAGGAAGATAGAGTAGACGAAAAAAATTGGTCTCTTGCTACATGCATCTTTTCATGCAAAATGTGTACTAGACTTTGTAGCCGTTTCTTGTCCCCACGTTTACGACAGCGTTTCATTTTGCGCTTCATATGAATAAAATCACGGTTCATCCATGGGTATTATCTGTTAATATGTTTCTTTTTAAATGGCACATAGCTGCTTTCACAGTGTAATACTATAGCTTTAAAACGTGACCACAATTCATTAACGTCAACCAAATCGACAAAAGAAAGAAATGAGGATTCCATGTAAGTAAGTAAGGCATCATCGAGCACATGCTTGTAATCTCTGACAAATGAGTGGGAATGTTTAATAGTGGGTCGGGAGCCTGAAATTGGACACTCTACAAAGAGTAATTTGTGATTAGAGATACCTTCTTTCACAGCGACCAAACACTCTTCGAGCGAGCTGCTTGCAAACGCTAGATCTAGTACAGAAGAACTATTAATCATGGTAGAATTAGAAACCAGTCAATTCAAAGAAAAAGTAAATGCAGTTAACAACAGTGATTCAGCATTTAGAGAGCCCTTGCCATCATGTGAAGGATCGGGCCAATTAATGCTGCGCAAATTAAAATCTCCAGTTATAAAAATGTTTGAACGTTATTTTGTATTTTGTAGCAGGTAATTGTAGAGTGCTTCTAAGTATTCTGTGGGTGCATTGGGAGGCTGATAAACACCTCCCAAAATTATACTCTTACAAAAAAATTTCAGTTTGTACCACACGCTTTCGTGATTATCTATACCATCCAAACGAGTAAATTTAACATCGTTTTTAATCGCTACTGCAACGCCCCTTCCCCGTGATCCTCTATCCCTACGGATAAGGGTGTAGGATGATGGCACTATTTCAGAATCTTGTACTTCAGAATGCAGCCAGGTTTCTGTGATAACCAAAACGTCAGGTTGGTAGGCGGAACTTTTATCTTCAAGAAGCGGTATTTTATTCAAGACACTTCGTTCATTGAGTGAAATAATTCGAAGCGTTTTGTTAGCTTGTCACTTATTATCGCGTTTCCGAGCGGTTGCCCGAGTTAAGCGAGAAGTCGACTTTTTGGTTTGCGCAGACGCAGTGGATTGAGACAGCTTTGTCCTGCAATTTCGAAGTGCGTCCCACACATACAGTTTGCCATCGACTTTTAGTTTACCGAAAAGAAGCGAAACCTTAGAACTGATATTTCTTTCTTCAGCGCTGGAACGCCATAACTTTGTAGGAATATCGCAAATATTTTTAGAAAAATCTTCCGATATAGATATGTTGGCTCCTTTTAATTTGAAACAGGACGACAAAACCTTAGTTTTATCAACGTAGTTATACAGTTTCAATATTACCGGACGAGAGCGCTGTGCGTTTCTTTGACCGATCCGATGCATGCGCTCTATGGAATTGATTTCAACACCAAGAATTTGTCTGAAAATATCGTCATATACTTTCTGTTCAAGTTCTTTTGAGTCCTCCTCGTGGCTTTCTTCTACACCGTAAACTACAAGGTTAATACGACCACTCCTGTTTTCGAGATCATCGACTTTTGCCCTTAACTCAGGAATTATCTTAATACTCTAACATGTGTCTTCCACCTTCTCCAATTTTTGCTCACATTTCTCAGTTCGACCGAGCTCTTGCTCAAGATTGGTAGTCCGAGTTTGAATGTTCGCGACCGATGACTCTACCTGTTTCAGGTTAGTAGTTAACGCGACAAAAGTTTTGTTTGTTTTTGTTTGCTCTTTCAAGATTTTTTAGAGTAATTCACTGTTTAAATGTGCCTCTGACTCTGAGTCAGAAGAGGGACTGGGGTTTCGTTCTATATCTCCGGAAGTTAGTAGCAGCAAACTTATTGCATCATAACAGTCACACAATAAACCGAGCAGACAGTGTGGGCTTGGAAACACTGCCAGCGTGAGCGAGTCGTCTTTGATAGAGGACACTAAATATTTGTCACCAACATGGACGAAGAAAATCGGCGTAAGCATCCGTCTGCCAGCAGAGTCGCCAAGCCCACTGAGAGGATCCTCCAATGGGCCCCGGTATTTATGCTTGAAATTATCGGCACTGGATGATGTCACGGAGTGGATTTGATGATATGCCTAGCTTAAGTAGGGTGCAGGCTCGTGATTAATCCATGGTAGTGCTGCGGTGGCGAAGTCCTGCTGCGCATCTTCCCTGTCCTCCGGCGCGTGACAGTCAGATGAAGTCCGCACGAAGGCATGGCCAGATGATCCAACGGCGAGATGCATCTGCCAGGCAATCTGGACAAAAAAATTGGCGTAAGCATCCGTCGGCCAGCAGTGTCGCCAAGCCCACTTCCCATCAATATGATGCCTCTCATCGTGCCATGTTTTCAGCCCAGATGACGAAGTCCTCCTTATCCCACTCATTCGCACTCATGGCCAGTGTGAGAAGTTTCAGTTACGTTTCACTGGCCCTTACACTCTCTTGGAGCAAACGTCTCCTGTCAATTATCGCGTGGCACTCGTTCTTCTTCCAATGGACTGCCGCTGCCGGGCAGCAGAAATAGTCTACGTATCCCGCATGAAGCCATTCACACGGCGCGTTTCTGTTCGTTTTAAACTGCGGCCAAGAACTGCGGTCAGGATGACCGCTTTCACGTGGAGGGAAAGTTAGTGTAAATATTCATTAAGCACATCTACTTTCTTCACTTATGTTCATTATCAAGAGTGGTCGTCATCTTGATCTGCTTTGGGAACTTGGCTTGCCTGAGTTTTGTGCCTTGGGTGTGGCCGCTTTATTGTGTTTTCTGGGCCTTATAAAGGTTATTTTCACCGTTGTATCACAATCCTTCGGCTCCTCCGTTTCTACATATGTTTCCGCTCCAGGATGGCTTAATATATTGCTATATCATGCATTCCGATGGACTTCAGGTGCTGTTGGTCATACCCCCACATAAGCGTCAGACTGACCTGGCACAGGGGCATGATATTCCGACAGCTGGTTACCTGGGAGTCTGAAGAACTTATGGCCACGTTCCATGTCGCTTCTTTTGGCCTGGTATTTACCGATCCGTTTGCCGTTACGTCGCTTCGTGCAAATCCTGTCAGCACCACAAAAAGCAGCAACCCTTCCAGCAAAACGCCTTCTGTACCATTTTATAGAGTAGGTCTGGACCTGCTTGGACCCTTCCCTTTATTGGCCAGCGGAAACAAATGAATAGCAGTCGCTGTGGCTTCCAACACTCAGTATGCCATCATGCGGGCTCTTCTTACCAGTTGTGTGACCGTCGTCGCTGACTTCCTCCTGGATGATCTTACACTACAACACGGCGCTCCTCAGAAACTGCTTACCGATCTGGGTCGCTACTTCTTATGACACCGTATCGTAGACATATCACACGCTTGCACTACAAAGCACAAGGTCACAACGGCGTATCACCCTCAAACAAACGGGCTCACAGAGTGGCTAAACAGAACCATCACAGACATGCTCGCCATGTACTTTTATTCCGACCATTGTGACTTGCACATCACCCTCGAATTTCTGACATTTGCCTATAATACGTCCCGGCAATATACTGCAGGTTTCCCGCCATTTTTTCTCTTGCATGTGGACGAGAACCCACGCTGCCTTTTGACACGCTCCTTCCTGCCATTAGCCACACATCAGAATACGTCCGCGGTGTCATCTCTAGCGTTATAGATGCACGTGAAATCGCTCGCCTGCGTCTGAGCGATTCGCGGGAACGACAACGACTGGTCTACAATTCCTGCCATTGTGATGTTCACTTCAGTCGTGGTGACACTGTCCTTCTCTGGATGACGTCATGGTGAGTTTGCATGTGCGAAAAGTTTATTTTGCCGTACTCGGGTCTGTACGGTGTGGTGCGCCAAGTAACCGACGTGGCATATAATATCATACCTCTTAACACCACCAGCGCACGATTGTGTTTTGACGTTGTTCACGTCACTCAGCTAAAGCGATAGTACTTGGGCCGACCAAGCACCGACACGGTGCCTTGGTTGGAAAAAAGACGATGTTTAGTGCTATCTCGTGAAGACTGGGCTCTATCGTTTATGCCTGCCTCTTTATACTTAGTAAATATAGGTTTCAGTCACTTTTCGTCCGTAGGCATATAAATTTACGGCTGTTAATGACCAGGCTGGAAATGCGATTCCTGAAGCGTTAAAAATCACAGCAATTAAGGAAGGCGTGATGTCGTCTCTACTTCTCGTCCAGGTGTGGAATTTCTTGTATACGCTAAAACCAAGAAGCAGCCGTGTGCATGTTCAATAAAACCGAGAATAGAGAAACAACCCAGCATTGGTTATCGCGTGTGCGGCTAGAACCTTCACGGAAATATTTAGTGCACTGGTATGGTGTTGATATCTGGTGAGTTTCTTACATGTAACTTTCCTGGAATGTGCACACATGAATTTTCAATGTTTATTCATGCTAGGCTGAGAGAGCTTTTAAGGCGGTCGCCCACTCATGCCATCGAAAACGATTGGGTCCCGATTTTGTCAATTTTTGTTGCACATTCAGACGTCTCATTTTCTGTTCACAGCCGTGGTGTGCTCAGCTGCTGGCAAACGAATTGAATGATGCTAGAGACCAGCACACGCACTGCAAACAAGATAAGGTAATTGCAATTATTTGACGAGCGAACGATGCAAGTAGGTAATATTGCGACGTTCACGCATCACATCACATCAGTGAATACACTTAAAGCCAAGATGCGTGTGTAGTGAAGGTGAGGATCAGGGAGATGAAATATAAGCGGGTGGAGTTCCACTTATTGAAATATACATCTTATATATAATTGTGCAGGCATACCTCTGGTGACAGTAGCAGGCCGCATAAACCACAGTTGTTGTGAAGAGTAAGGTTATTGTGGCCAAACAGCTCGAGATACCCTTATGAAATGTGGAGGGAACTTGACCAATACAAAGCATCGTTCTCTTTCGGTCACTTGATACCGCTCTGAAAACTATAGGGTGAGGTGTTGCCGCGAATCCTGCATGGCAGTTTGCACTGATCTAAACCTTACCTTTAGGCCGAGCACTTTCCGTACAAAAGTAGGAGACAGGTGCGTGCCATCGTGCTTTCCTGAGTGAACATAAATGTGCGCGCAATGTGAGAATGCTGTGTTTCACAGATTACTACTTCATTTTCTTAGTACCTCAACTTTTACCAGAGCGACTTTTCACGTTGTGCGTCAATAACATCATGCGCATGCGCTCTGTCTCAAGTCCGTGGTGCGGCGATGTCCGCATGGTCACTCGGTAAAAATCTTTGTTGACGAACACTCTAGAGTGTTCTGCAGCTAATGCAAACCGACGAATAGTACAGCCGACGATTGCAAAGTAAGAACAGCCACGGCTGAACACCCTGAACCACAGAAGTTGTCGAACACTTCGCACAGCCGACACCACTTTATTTTGTTTTATTTGTCACAAAATTATTCCTACAGATGAGGCAACCGTATGTCCTTGAGTCAATAGGCACTGGTTATTGACCTCGATGGTAGTGCCGGTGAGGGATATCTCCTGTGCGTTGCTGAACATAAAAAATTTGCAGCATACGCAATAACTAAAAGTGGACTGCGGGTCTCTGTGTAAAATTGTAGTCTCCCGTCTCTTACTGTCCACTTGCAGCGATTGGAATGTTCCAGCAAGAAACATGGGTCCACCACTGCGTGTTTCCAAGCTCTCGATGTGTGTGCGTACGGGAAGCCGCATTGCTTTCTTGACGATCTTTCTGATGATAACGTCGACCTTGTCACAATCCGACCTAAGCCAGTTGTGCATAGGAACGGTGTAGGTAAAGTGGCAGAGCACAAACGCATTGATCAGCTTCAACAAATTGTCCTCGATGACGCCTTTGTGCCTCCCGGAGATCCTTTTGACGAGTCGAAAAGCGTTGCGAGTCTTGGCGACAATCTTCTATGGAGCGGCACCATTGCCACCCTTCGCTTCAATAAACATGCCGAATATCCTGATGGTGTCTTTCCTCAGGATTTCTTCTCCGTCACTGTTGTGAATGTGTAGATCGCTTTATTTGACAGGTTTCCTTTCCTTAGGTCGGGTGCCCTGTTCTTTTTTATAGGACAGGAGCACCGACTTGGCGGGTGAGCATCTGAGTCTCGTCGGGCACTGGTATGATTCCACCTCGGCTACTGCTTCTTGCAAGGCATCTTGCACCCTGCCTTCATTGGCGCCAACGCACGAGATCGTGATGTCACCGGCGTAGATGGTATGCGTGACGCCGTTCATGTTAGCCAGTTTTTCGACGGTCCAATCATGCAGAGATTGAACAGCACTAGAGAAATCACACATCCCTGGAGCGTGCCTCGATGTCTGAGTGGTACGTCTTAGAGAAGAATTTCCCAATGTGCAGTCTCGCTTTTCTTCCAGACAAGAAGGACCTGATGTAGTTGTACAGCCTGGGCCCAAGTTCGAGTTTCGCCACAGTCTCCAACATGAATCGGTACTTGATGTGGTCAAAGGCATTCTCTAGGTCTAGAGCAAGAAGAACCTTTGTATCTTTAGAGTAATCATCAAGAACGTAGTGTTAATGAGCAGCAGTGCATCCTGCGTTGAAAAGGCCGGTAAGAAACCCCATATTATTATGCGTTTTAATCTAATTTCCTTCCAAGTAGTCGTTAAGTCTGATGAGAATCACGTGCTCTGCTACCTTGTCCGCGCACGACGTGAGGGAGATGGGGCGAAGATTTTCAACCTTAGGAGCTTTTCCTGGCTTTGGAATTAGTACGTTGTCGGCTAGCTCTATTCCTAAGGAATCCTTTCATTTTCCATTCTTCCTTGATGAAATCAGTTAGAGTTCTATAGATGCGCCGTCAAGGTTTCTGAGGGCACTGTTCGTGACCCTATCTGAGCGTGGCGCCGACTTGCAATTGAGCAGTTACATCACTCTCCTGATTTCAGCCTTTGAAATCGTCGTCAATTTTAGGCAGGGTAAGGCCGCCATACTCTAGAAACACGCCATCTTCGCCATCTCGTGCGACTGGCAGGTACTCAGAAACTAATTGGGCGACGAGTTCGTCAAGCCCCTGTCCTATGAAGGCTTAGTGGAGGCTACAGGCTGGAGTGTGTATCTGGCTGGCCTTAGTGCTGTGCTGGTCCAGGAGGTGCTTCAGAACGTGTCAGGGCTTTCCATTTCTGATTTGACCACTGAAAGACTCACAGAGCTCGTCCCACTGCTGTTTGCACACTGTGTCGCAAGTTGTTCGATTTCCTTTGATATGTTTAGCCACAGCCGACAGTTGTGTCTCTGCTCCTTACATCTACAAAATGGCGCTGCTTTGGGTTCGAGCAGGTGGGCAAGCCTACGGTTTATCTTCTCCAGATTTAAATCTGACTTTATCCTCTTCGTGCCAGTGGTGGTATCTGTGTGAATGCCCTCATACTGTTCCTCGAAATTATCAGGAGCTCTGGCTCTTGTACCGTGAGTGCTGCGAAAAAGATCCCAGTCAACCACCGTGAACTTTCGGAGTCTGCTATGGTCCACCATCATAGTGGTCTGCATAACGGAGTGGCCGCTGCTAAAATCCATGGTGGTGTTGGTTATTGTAGATTTTCGATATTCTTCATGAAAGCAAAGCCTAGCGTCATATACCTGGTAGGAAAGTTGCCTATACGCATAGCAAAAGCCGTATCTTAATTAAGGTAATGTGTAGTTCGGTAGCGTCTTGCCTGAGGTCTCGACCCTCTTTCGTGTTTTACACGCATCCCCATAAGTCTTTCGGGGCATTCAAGTTACCGACTTGAAGGGCCGAGGACTAGCTACTTCTACTGCCCTCTCAAGCGACGTCTTGAACTGCTGGTACCTGTGGCTGGGGTTATTATAGAGGTTCAAAACAAAGACAAGAGAGAGAGAGAGAGAGTAAGGAAGGAAAGGCCGGGAGGTTAACCAGATATTGGCATCTGGTTTGCTACCCAGCGCTGGGTAGCAAACCTCAAGTTGTGAGCGATATGTGTTAGCTTTTCACTTATTATTGTGCAGACACCTCCTTTTTCTGAGTGGCCAGGGACTTCCCGGTAACCAGAAAGGGATGCTGCAGAGGCTAAAGTTTCTTGAGGGGTTTTAATTTGAGGTTTATTTGTTGCTGTTTTCAAGTATTGCTACAGGAGTGCTCTTTTAACAGCGTACCTCCTGCAAATCCACTGCCAGATAAAATAGTTTCGTTATTGTTATACATTAGGAATTCAGCTTCCCTATCTGCCCTGGAAGGTTTGCTCAAAAATATTTTTCTCTTTGTAATAGACTCCTGGGCTATTGGCGTGTATTGACATGACCACTTTCCCGTTGCCAGACAACGTGTCCTGTCGCAGAGATTGAGACAGTTTTGCATGATTTTCTGGCGCCATGATGCACTCGTTTATTGCCGTTAGCCCTTCGACTGGGTCACTGAGTGCAGCCTGCATATGCCTAATACTCTATGTTAGGCTAGCTACACTCCCTGCCACCATTTTAACATTCTCTGTAATTGTAACCAGTGTTTGTTCAAGCTCCCTGACTTGCGATTCTGTGTTGTTAAGCGTACTTACTGTCGCATTGCGGTTCGTTGCCATGGGCCCGTCTTCAATAGAAGCCCGCACCAGCATATGGGGTATTTCGCGTTCAGTATTGCTGTGCATCGCTCTCAGCATTCTTTTAAACTCCACCATCTCATTGGCCACCTTGTGAAGCGTATTCTTAAGCTGGGCGTTTTGCTTCCTATTCGTAATATCTCCACGTCTATAGCATGCTCTGGGGGCGGGTATCATTGCATGGGTTGCTCGCCGGCAACGGTACGAACTCTGTCAGCCCAGGTGAAGTTTGACTTGCTCCTGCTCTGGTCATCGGTGGCATGGACTGCCCTGGACAGCTAGAGTCCTCGTGCGTACCCGCAGTCTGCCCTGAAGAGGGGTCTAGTCTGGTGCTGTGTGCGTCAGTCATTCTCTGGCCTGGCCCGAAACTGGATGTGAAACGGGCATGGAAGCTGGGAGAGGGTCTGGTGCTGCCTCTAAGTTGAGACTATGTCCTCGATATAAAGCGGGCCCCGAATCTCGAACGAGACCCGAGACGCACCCTGGATGTGGAACGAATCCCGCAGCTGCCTCTGGTTCCGGATCTCCCTGGTTATTTGAACCGGCCTCAAGGTGCCGATGGGCTGGGCTGGCCCTGTCAATGACAGCCGTTGAGCTAGAGGAAGCCATAGACGTCAACGAATGGAAACATCTCCCACATGGCACGAGCCCTCAGGCCTCACCTGTGCCTGACGATATTAGATGTCTGATATCGGCGGTGACATTCCCTGGATGTGATAAGGTGTTTTTCGCCACACAATCTACATATTGGTTCGCAAACATGTTCCTCTTCTTGCTGGATAACTTGTCTCCAAGCTTTGCAGACTGAAGCGTTGGGCGTAGGGCAGAAGTCAGAGCGGTGTCACAGTCAGCCACAGACATAAAAAACATCGACTTGATTCCTGTGTAAAGTGCACGTGATGAGGAAGCCGTCATAGGAAACACAATTGGGAACCTTGTACTCATTGAACAGCACTGCTATGACTCCAGTATTCTTGATTCTCTATGCTCCAAGGGCTAGTTGATTTCTTGTGTTAACAATGTTTCAATCGATGGCTCCTGGATTGTCATTAGGAGGAATGGGCGGATGACTCCATTGCAAGTGGCATGTGGAGCAGACACATATTCACTGACTTTGCAGCACCGTCTGACCACCATAATTTATTTATTTATTTTCATAATACTGTCAGCCCTGTCTTGAGGGCTCGTACAGGGAGGGTACAACCAAATAGAAACCAACCAATATATATCTATGTGAGGTAGTAGCGCAATCAATTAATACATATGTAACGCATTTGAAATAGGCAAA
This sequence comes from Rhipicephalus annulatus, assembly GCA_013436015.1. Taxonomy (NCBI): domain Eukaryota; kingdom Metazoa; phylum Arthropoda; class Arachnida; order Ixodida; family Ixodidae; genus Rhipicephalus; species Rhipicephalus annulatus. The sequence continues at coordinate 1,251,457 of WOVY01010891.1, read as the reverse complement.
CACTCCCTGCATTTATAGCAATGCCTAGATACGCAATATAAACACAGCTCGGAGAAAGAAAACAAAGAAACTCAAACCATGGAAACATTCAGGTTAATCATCTGGCAGCTCCATCACTCAAATACATGCCCGAAAATTTCTCGAATTTGCAAAGTTTGCTTGCTTATACTACTATGCTTGGCAACGCATTACAAAACTCAGTCGCAGCAGGAAAAAAAATAACGAAATACATCCCTTCGACAACAGTATGGTACTAAAACGCAGTCGTGATTAACCTGACTGCGTCGTCCCTGGTACTTTTAAGTACAAATCATTGTTAATTTTAGTTGCCCTTGCAGTATCCCGAAAATAGCTTTCAACCGATTCTTTTGTCTTCATGCCTCAAGTGACTCTAGTTCACAGGACTTCAACATCTGCATTACAGAATCTAACCGGTCGTAATTCGTGCATATGAAGTGGATGGCACGGCGTGGAACTTTTTGTAATTTTGTTTTCAGGCTGTCTTGATTAGCACTCCACACGACTGAGGCATATTATAGTTGTAACCTAACGAAGGTTTTGTAAGCCACAAGTTTTATATCTCGCGTAGCCTGATGTAGTTTTTGTCTTAAGAATTCTAGTATCTGGTTCGCTTTCAAGCACACATTGCCGATGTAAGTATGCCATGCCGAATTTGAATAAGGGTGACTCCTGATTTTTTAAATTGGTTAACATGAAGGAGTAAATCTCCGTCATTAGAATATTGAAAGGGCATAACGTCTGTTGTTTTAGTCATATGTGTATATGTTGATTTTTCGTAGTTTACTTTCATATCCCGTAGGTTACATTACTGGCTGAATTTTTCTAAGTAATGACTATTGCTAATTTGATCGTGCATTCTCGTTACAGTAAAATAATCTAAGCGGTCATCTGCAAAAGTTTTGCTCGTAATATTTAATAATAGCTTCAACAATAACATAGCGCCTAAAATTCGTTTGGCTCGAAGTACTGACGACCATAATATTTTGCAGTTGTTTAGGGCACAATTTCTGCCCCACCGTGGTGGTCTAGTGGCTAAGGTACTCGGCTGCTGACCCGCAGGTCGCGGGTTCGAATCCCGGCTGCGGCGGCTGCATTTCCGATGGAGGCGGAAATGTTGTAGGCCCGTGTGCTCAGATTTGGGTGCACGTTAAAGAACCCCAGGTGGTCGAAATTTCCGGAGCCCTCCACTACGGCGTCTCTCATAATTATATGGTGGTTTTGGGACGTTAAACCCCACATATCAATCAATTAGGGCACAATTTTTCGTAATTCTCTCGTCCAGATTGAGCCCAGCCGCACTTCATATGGCCTCTGTCACGACAGACCTGCCACTCTTCATAATGCATAGACCGCCTTTCGGCCTCGAAAAGACCTTAGTTTCTTCACATGGCAGCGGAGGCATCTTGCTGTGCCTTATAATGTTTTCCTTGACATCACTGAAGCTGTGACGGCTGGGTTTAGGCTCTGGAAAATTCGTCTTAGACGCCGGCGTTCTGGTGCCAGCAGATCCACTGGCTTTCTTCACTAAATAGATCGTCTTTATTACCCGGGGACTACTTTCTCTGGCACTGAAGGGAAGACTACGGAGCGAAAGTGGGCTTAGGCCACCGCTGCAGAATATAGTGCCCCAAGTGGACCCTTGTTTTCCGCGTGAAAATATTAAAAAGAACAACTTTAATTTTTACTGGATGCTGTTTATAAAGAGAAGCTGCACTTAACGAGTAAACATTCATCTCCCGCATTGCCAATGAACAGCGCGGCATGAAAGAGGCCAATCTCATACGTCTGGTCACCGCCTCATCCATTAGCAGAATCCTTTACAATGCCCCATTTATGAAACCTATGCTCACTGACAAAAAGAAGCTTAAACATATTGACCAGGTGTTGCGACATGTGCACTTTGCACCTTCATATGTCTACGCCCCATGGGAAACTCAACGACCTAGGACTTCACAATACTTTAGGCGAATTTATTGAAGCCTAACGTGCATCGCACTGTGAACGATTTGGCCAAACTCCTACAGGACGCCATCTAATATGCGCACTCAGCATAGCTTATGTGTTCCAGTTTTTCCTCCTGTCAATTCTTCCTCCGTAGGTTAAACCCACTGCTAAACACCGAGGCTGCACTCTTTAGCTTTCGCCGGTTAACCATTTGTATGAAGTCTTTGGGCGATCATTTGCAAAGAGGATAGTCTTTCTTGTGGTACTTTAACACAGAAATCTTGATGTAGCTGTGTATGTTCGTGTCTGTCGTTCTGCTGCTACCAACCGATTGAGTAGAATTGTTAAAGTGAAACTCCTTTCTAAACAACCAACCATCTTGATATAGTTTTGACGTTTATACGTTCTGACACCGTCAATAAGTAAATATTACGCTTATTTTAGCGCAGCACCAGTACGCGGTCATTAGGTAGTGTGTTGCGTAATTGCTAAAACGCATAGGTACATAGTTACAATGACTTCAGTGCTTATTACGTGATGCAGGCGTTTCCTACGGGCGTTTCCTACGCTTCAATAAATCTAGAAGGTGCTGCAACCAACCACTGACTTTGCGTTTCTAGAAAAAGCTTCGTTTCTTCGAAATATCGCTATATGGCATCCATACTTCATACAGTGCTGTAGTGAACTAGAATATACTCTGGTGGCGCGACTGGCTGGATTCCAGCGTCAAGTTTCACGCGGAGGCCGCCAGGTATCACCGCTTCTACATTTACTGTTTTTGAGCGCTCCCAATCGACTGCGTAGATAAGTGGTTTTGCATGTAACAAGCTTCTTTTTATAATAATTAAGGCAGAAGTTAAAACATTTGAAGCACTTATTACATTGTATGGCTTTTTCAGAGTTCAGTCACCAACTATTGACTAGTTTGTATGTGTGCGCGTGTTTTTTCCTATTTTTTCATATTGCCACCACGGGGGGGGGGGGTTGCACGTACACGGGTGTTCATGTACACGGGTGTTGTAGTAGAGCTTAGACAATTTTTGTCAGGCGGGATTCGTCGTGTACCATGTTTTTACTTATCGAGTGGGAAATTTCATAATGACAATTGGTGTCAAAAAGACATGGTTACAAAAGCTGTAAAATGTTCAGGATGTGGGGTGGGTTTAAAAATAGACTCAAGTGCAGATGCGAATAGAGAGGAAGCTGAAGCCAAATGTGGGCAATGTGGTGTCGAGGAAAAATGAAGAGAATGATGGTTGCTCAGAGTGATCTGCTGATGAGAACCACCCAGCTGGATACTGCATTGCCGACAGAGCAAGAAAAAACGAGGGCTATGGGAGAAAGGCTCAAGTCCACCGAGGAGGCACTAGCGAAGGTGAACAAAGGAGCGGCTGACGGAGAGAATGATAGGGCACGGCAACTAAAACGGTGGAGAAGAAAGAGCAAGGAAGTTTGGAAAAAACAGGTTCGGCTGGTTCAATTCGCAAGGCCCAACTTCAGCGAAGTAGTGGTAGGGCTGGGAGGTGACAAAGCAGCCGGCGTCACCGGTGCAAGTAAACACCAGGTGCAGGATGCTCCAGCTGAATAGTCACATCATGTGACAATCGACGGGGACTAGAATTTAAATGCATGCGCGGAAGCAATCAGAGAGGGTAAGATGTGGCAAGAGGGTTGCAGTAGGGACGTTCTGAGGACGCAATTTGGAAGCAGTCATGAGGCGAGCGAGCGCAAAACTCCAAACTACAGGTGATGGATGAAACACAACTGCCCGCTAACTCCGCGGCCATGTTCCTGCCAGCGCAAGCCTCGCAGCCAGCGCTGCACAACTGCCCCCTAACTCCGCGGCCATTTTCCTGCCAGCGCAGGCCACGCAGCCGCTATTCGAGCCACCACCGCCATCATTTCGAACATCTTGCCTAGAGTCTTCGTTCGAAGAGTTCGCAGCAGCCTTGGATCGCAACGGCATCTGTATTCAAGAGTTAATGTTCGAGGTATTCGAATACCACCTTCCCCAATACCTAAAACGCCGCCTCACATATTTCTCCTGAAGCCCACGCCCTTGCGACGACTTGCGAGATGCTGTGCTCAAGTTTTAAGGCCTTAAACGTGCTTCTTTTTTCACAAGCGACACAACGGCATGTGGCTCATTACCTTCCAGGATACCTCCAGCCCCTCAGCCAGTCCAGACCATTCCTCTGCTGACAACAACGGGCCACAAAAGTAACAGAGACCAACCTACCGCACCAATCGACCCGTTGTTCGAGAGACCCACAAACCTGGAGTTCACAGATCCTGCTTCTGATTTGCCAGTTCTGCTAACAAAGGCATTGCAACTTCACTCTATTGCAGATTCGTCATTGTCCGCTGTTCAATGCGCCGTCACATTCACTCTTGAGACCCGGTCGGCTGCACTCTCTGCCCCGGGTGATTCGATAGTCTGAGCTAAGCCAGCTGACTTGCCTACAGACTCCACACTTGTCCCAACACCTGTCGAAGCCCACGAAATCACTCAAACCAAGGACCAAGAGCCCGCTGTAGCGCTGCACGCCACTAGTTTCACCAGCACATCGGTGCTTGCTGCTCCAACCCTCGTAGACTGCCAGCCCAATCACGGCTTCTCCAACGTCTCAAGGGGCAGACAGGGTTTTCTAGACATGTCTGCGAAAATTTCCTCCAGCCTTTCTGAAAAGCTACGCTGCAGGCCCTCGAGCTAGCCCACAAGCGTAGTACCACCCGCTCTTTTGGACAGCCATTCGCCTACGCAACCGTTGTGTTGTGCCATTTGATGGTGGGCTGCAGCAGTTCTATGCACAGCGTACGACTCGTGGTTCGCCCAGGATGTACATCGCGTTGACGACAGACGCACTGTTGTTGGCGCTCAGAAAGCCGCAGCAGACGATGATTAGCGTTGCGTGAACCATGGCGTTCACACTACTTTTACCGACGCCGATTGCGACGCGCCTCACTGCATTGCTCATTGCTGCTAGCGACGTGAAAATATCCGGGTCCTCGCCCACTGCGTAGTTCCCAGTGCCACCCGCCAGAACTATTAGACTCCTTCGTACGCCTTCTACCCTGATGACATTTGAACTTCCAAGTGGACACTATTAGATCATTCCAGTGACTTTAGGTGGCGAAGCGGAAGGTTGAAATGGCGGATGAGACGCTGATGTTGCGAGCGTTCACGTCAGCATCGCAGAGCGTGAAGGCGCGTTCATTGGTTTATGACTACTGAGAGACCGAACTGCGCCGCAGTTTTATCACCGTGTGACAGCTTCGGACCATGGTTATATTGAACCACCCGCGTCGCTGGAATGACCAAAAAGGAACTGACGCACATGTATATAATGTTTATACGTTCTCACATATTTTACATTCATTTCCTGTCGCGTAACACGCTAGGAGGGGAGCCCTTGTAGCCTAGCGCTAGCAGCGACCAGCCCGCTGGAGAAAAAAATGGCAGCATATCCAAGGAGTGAATGATGGAGAGTTGGGCGAAGCATCCGTCCGTCCATACGTCCACCTGTGTGACCATCCGTGCGTCCATTCTCCCGTCCGTGGGTGCATCTGTTCGTGCGTCTGCATGTCCATCTGTGCATCCGTCCCTGCATTCCTCCATGCATGCGCCCCCTCGTCCGTCCATGCGTCTATACTTCTGTGCAGCCATCCGCGCGTCCGTCCATGCATCTGTCTGTGTGTCCGTTCGTCCATCTATTCAACACTCTAAGCACCACCATCTCGCAAATTTTGGTGATATATTCCCCATATAGAAGCACCGCCATTTAGCGGACATTCTAAAAACTAAACGAGAGGTGGCACACGCACACGTTCTTACGGCTTGCGCTTCGTGTCTACTTCCAACATTTAACCACCTCGAGTTCATGGTATATACTAGTTCACTGTATTCATGGCACTGCGCTCCAGATCTCGCTAAACCTTTCTAAAACCAAAATGGTTACGCCCAGCGAGTATGAAGTAACAATCCTTCCTCGTCAGATAGTGCTTAATGTACATGCGAATGGCTGCTAATGGGGAATGAGAGACAGGAGAATTCGGCTTTTACTTTCTTACGGCTTCCGCTTCGTATCTACTTCTCACCTTTAACCAGCTCGAGTTCATGGTATATTGTCGCGAGTTATGAGTTACAAGGAGTTTATTTAAAAACATGAACAGTGGAACTCGTAGAGACGCTCTCAGAGAAGGCCGCTAAGATTGTCGTCTTCTTCACTCGCCTGCGCTGCGCCTCTCGAGCAAATCCGCGTTCTTTGTTGTCGTCGCTATCTCGCCGCTAAATGCAGCTATGCACGCGGCATTGCCCTTCCGCCAGAGTGAGCGTCGTCCCGATGCTCAACAGGTAGAGATGCGCCCAGTGGGTGTTTACATCACTGAGAGTGATAAAAATTTCATGCGGACCACGAGCACTGTCTCAGGCAGATGCTGGCGACGTTTCGAACAGGAGGAGGCGTCCGGCACGACTTCGTACGTCACGTCGCTAAGACGGCGCAAAACCTTGCAGGGTCCAAAGTATCGGCGTAGGAGTTTCTCTGAGAGGCCTCGTCGTCGTACAGGAAACCAAACCCAGACTATATCTCCTGGTTGATAAATGACGATTCGATGGCGAAGGTTGTACCATTGGGCGTCAAGTTGCTGCTGGTTCATTATTCTGACGCGGCAAACCTGCCTTGCTTCCTCGGCACGCTCAATGAAGTCTGCGGCGTCTGTCTCTGAATCATCGCAATCGTAAAGTAGCATGGCGTCAAGCAACGTAGTAACTTCGCTGCCATGAATTAGTGCGAATGGCGTCATTTTTGTTGCTTCCTGGCGCACCGTATTATACGCGAATGTGATGTACGGCAATATTCGGTCCCGATTCTTGTGTTCCACGTCGACGTACATGCAAAGCATGTCAGCGATTGTCTTGTTAAGTAATTCTATAAGCCGATTCGTTTGTGGGTGGTAAGCTGTCGTCTTCCTATGCGCTGTGCCACTGAGCGTAAGCACAGTGCGCAGAAGCTCGGCTGTACACGCCGTACCTTTGTCCGTTTTGAGGACAGCTGGAGCACCATGTCTCAGGACAATGTTCTCAACGAAGAACTGGGCCGCTTCAGCTGCAGTGCCACTGGCGATTGCCTTGGTCTCCGCGTATCGGGTCAGGTAGTCAGTCGCCACTATAACCCACCTGTTGCCGTTGTCCGAGTTTGGGAATGGGCCCTGCAGATCCATTCCGATTTGAGAAAACAGGGTTTCTGGCACGGGCACAGGATGTAATAGCCCAGTGGGTTTGACAGGTGGTACCTTGCGCCGCTGACAGTCAATGCATGTTCGGACGTAATGTTTCACCTCTGCTGCGATTCTTGGTCAGCAATATTTTTCTTTCATGCGTGTCAGTGTTCTTGTGAAAACAATGTGGCCCGCAGTGGCTGCGTCATGGCAAGCTTGTAAAATTTCGCTGCGGATAGCTTCAGGAACTACCAGCAGATAGGTTCTACCTGTTGATGAAAAATTCTTTCTGTAGAGAATGCCGCCCGTAAACAGAATGACAATAAGTTCTTCGAAAACACTCTTGGTGCACTGGCGGCTCGTTCATTAAATAATTCTGTAAGCGAGTTGAGCTTCCCATTATCTTGCTGTTGCCGAGAAACGCTAGCTGCATCAACAACTTCTAAAAAACCTGTGAATTCATCATCCTCTGTAGCCGGCGATTTCATCGGTGACCTTGACAAACAGTCGGCGTCTAAGTGTGGCCTTCCGGACTTGTAAACTACAGGCGTGTCGTTGGAGCCGTAGGCTCTGCCGTGCTAAGCGTCCAGATGGGTCTTTCATGTTGGTTAAACAACAAAGAGAGTGATGGTTGCTTACGACTTGGAAAGCGCGGCCTTATAAGTACGGGCGGAACTTCGCAACTGCCCAAACGACAGCCAGACACTTCTTCTCCGTTGTTGAGTAGTTGGACTAGGCGCGTGTCACCTGCTAGCGTAGGCATTCACTCTCTCCACACCATCTTGGCATTGGACAAGAACAGCCCCTAGGTGCACATTGCTGGCACCTGTATGGATGGCTTTTGGTGCATTCTCGTCGAAGTGAGTGAGGGCAGATGGTGTTTGTAGATGCTGTCGCAGCTCGTCGAACGAAGCTTCTTGCTCTTCACCTCATAGAAACGCAACGTCTTCCCTTGTAAGGCGGGTGAGCGGAGAGGCAATGTGTGCAAACCCTCCTATAAATCGCCGGTAGTTGACGCAGAGACCCAGAAATAGCCTGACCACTTTCTCATTAACAGGCCTTGCGAACTTGGCGACGGCTGCCATTTTATCTGGGTCAGAGTTCAGACCTTCGCGACTGACCACGTGTCCCAGAAACTGTAGCTCTTCGAAGCCAAAGTGGCATTTTTCTGATTTGAGTGTGAGTCCAGCGGGCCATATGGCTTGAAGGATTGACAGTAGCCGCTTTAGATGCTCATAAAACGTGGCCGAAAAAATGATCACGTCGTCGAGGTACACAAGGCAAGTTTTCGATTTCAGGCCGGATATAATGGTATCCATTAGTGTCTGAAACGTGGCTGTGTCTGAGCATAGGCCGAAAGTGAGTACTTTGAATTCATAAAGCCCGTCTGGCGTAACGAAGGCGGTCTTTTCTCGGTCGGGCTAATCTACTTCTTTTTGGCAGTATCCACTTTTAAAGTCCATTGACGAGAAATAGCGCGCATGCCGTAGCCTGTACAAAGAGTCATCGATCCGTGGTAATGGATAAACGTCTTTTTTGTAACGTGATTCAGCTTACAATAATCGATGCAGAAACTCCAGCTACCACTTTTCTTTTGCACGAGTACCACTGGTGATGCCCAAGGATTCTTTGATGGTTGGATTACATCATCCTCTAGCATCTTCTTGACTTGCTGCTGGATTAGCTCACGTTCTTCCTGAGCAACGTGATATGGGTTCTGTAGGATCGGTCTTGCTGTGTCTTCCGTAATGATGCGATGCTTAGTCAGAGGTGTTCGACCCACTCGTGATGTCGATGAGAAGCAGTCCTTGAACTGGTCGAGCAGCTCCATAAGACGGCATCTTCAAGTCAGTGTTAGACTCGGACCGATATCAACTGGTGGTGTATGTGGAGGTGACTGAGCTGTGGCTTCCCCTTGCATTAGAAGACAGTCGTGAGAGTAGTCGAGCTCTTCGAGGTACGCCACAGCCGTGTCTTTACCGATGTGCCGGTGCTCATTCGTGAAGTTGGTCAGAAGAACCTCGGCGCGCCCATCCACTAAGCTGACGATGCCACGAGCGATGGCTATGCCTTGGCGAAAAAGAAGGGAAGTGATGCGTTCAGCTATGGCGTCTTCATTACAGTGCACGCCGTACACACGGAAACAAGACTACATGACAGTGGTGGCACGCAGACGCCGTCGTCGACCACACGTAACACCCTGGGTTCTTGGTTTGCATCATGGGCCACAGGCTTGTCACCGGCAAATGTGATCACACCATCACGTATGGTGACAACAGCACCGTACCCTTTTAAGAAGTCTATTCCCAGTATCATAGGTTTGCAGCACTCCGGTAGGATCAGAAATTTGGATACAAAAGCCACATTCTCAATCGTGAAACTTGCTGTACATTTTCCCGAGGGAGTCATTATCTGGCCTCCAGCATTGCAAATATAAGGGCCCGTTCATTTCATCCTGACTTTCTTGAGTTCATCTACCAATCGTTCACTCATTTTGGAGAAGTCTGCACCCGTATCGACTAAGGCCGTCACTTCAACGCCATTAATTGTCACAGCGAGGTCAGCAGTCGCAGTTTTCTCGGTGGAGTCCTCATCGTCGTCACTCACGTGTTTCGGCAGCAGTGGTGGATTTTCGGATATTAGACGGCTTGCAACCTTCCCCCCAGAGGTCGCTGCTTTCAATTTCCCCGCGTGGAAAATGGGCATGATTAAGAAGTTCGCACTAAAGATCTATCGAACTTTTAAGCAGGAAATTGCTAAGGAAAGGATCTATGATAATACTCGGGGTAGTTCTCTACTGTTTGAGGCCAGGACGGGAGTACTGCGAACCATGACATATCGGGCCAAATACGAAGGGGTATACACAGTGTGCAGTGCGTGTGGAGAGGAAGAAAAAACTGCCGAACACTTGATAATGTTCTGTAAAGGGCTTCACCCTACAGTTCAGGATGATGGCGCAGAGTTTTTCAAAGCACTGGGGTTTAGGGACCGGGAGGGCAAAATAAACTTTAAGCGGGTACACTGAACTAGAAGGAGGTTATCTGATTGGTGGCTAAAGTCGATGCACGAGTGAAAATTAAACTCTTCACTGAAAAGTACGAATCCTCAAACTCACTTTTTAAGGAAAAAAGATAAATATAGTTTTTGGTTCATTTGGTATTACGGCTTGGTGGCGGTAGCCACCGCCCGATCTAAAGGGTACAGCCATATCCATCCATCCATTGATCCATCCGCCGTGGGCTGGGAGACTGACCTCTGACGGCGTCAAGAAAACAACGGCCGGTTGGTGAACCAAAGCGAGCCGGGGATGGTGAGCGCAGGCGGAAGGTAGAAGAGCCTTTCCGCCTGCCAGCCTGGTCGTCGTCGATGGGGGCATGGCTTTTGTCGAACTGTTGGCGCGTGGCTCTAAATGCACTACCTTGGTACTCAACTCGGTGATGTGGTCAAAAACAGTAAATGTGCCCTGACTCTACACAGTTGTCGCAGAGTGGTCGGAGATCCGCAGTGCGCCATATGTCGGTCTTCCGCATATAGGGTCGCCTGACAGTATCCTGCTGAGCCCAGGCTGCCACAAGATACGGTTCGACGTACTTTGGCGCTGGCATGGGCATGGGTCGACGAAGAGCGTCTGCATAGCTGTATCCGTTCGGCTGGTAGGATACTTCTGGAGCCAATGGACGACGCACAGCATCTGCGTTGGTACACGAGTTTGGATGGTGCAGTGGAGTGGAATATTGCTGAGGAGAGGCAAACGCTTGTCGAAGTTCATGGCGAACGACTTCAGCGATAGAGGCTACCGTGGACTCCTGCTTCGGGGGTGCCTGTGACTGCAATGTGTAATTTGCATTCTCCTTCGCGATCTCCTCACGCACGTTCTGTCTAATTAGGTGGCGTAGAGAAAACTCGTCGTTTGCCGTAAGTGCGGCGGCGCCTGTAGCTGCACCGGTGGCCGGGCGATGAGACTGTCGGTATCATTGCTGCAGCGCACGCTCTAGTGCGGTGGCCTCCCTGGTGAACTGGTCTACTGTTGTTGGCGGATTGCGCAGAAGACCAACAAATAGCTGCTCTTTGACGCCCCTCATGAGATGGCTTAGTTTTTGAGCCTCGGGCATGTTCGAGTCTGCGAGGTGGCACAGACGCACCATATCCTCAGCAAACATGGCGATGCTTTCATGCAGCTGTGTGGTGCCTCCTTCAAGAAGATGTCGTTCGTTTTCGCGTCGGTCCGCGTTACTGAAGGTGTCAAGAAACCGACGACAAAACTCCTCCCACGTCGTCAATGTTGCCTCCCGGTTTATAAACCACGTCTTCGCACTGTCTTCAAGGGCGAAGTATACGTGAAAGAGCTTTCCATCGAGACTCAAGTATTTCAATTTAGCTACCAGTTCAAAGTTCTCAAGCCAGTCTTGCGCATTTTCGTTCGGCCGGACATAAAATGGTTCAGGAATGCGCATATTCTGGACCGTCACCTGTGCAGGACTCCTTGCCATTTCTTGAGTAGGAGTGGCTGTCGAAAGTGTTGCTCCCTCTAAAAGGCCAAATTCTGGTTCAACACCTTGAAGGCGACGGCTTGAGCGTTGCACAGGCGTCTCCACGTGTGGCTGTCTCGTAGGGCTCAACTCGGGGCTTCTCACAGGGGTGCTGATCATGAGGTGGTAGTACCCAGCTCCTCCACCAGTGTCGCGGGTTATAAATTACAGGGAGTGTATTTAAAAACCCGGACAGTGGTACTTGTAGAGACGCTCTCAAGGAAGGCCGCTAAGATTGTCGTCTTCTTTACTCGCCTGCGCTGCGCCTCTCGAGCGAATCCTCGTGTTTTGTTGTCGTCGCTATCTCACTGCTAAATGCAGATATGCACGCGGCATATACTAGTTCACTGTATTCATGGCACTTTGGCTCATTACTCGCTAAACGTTTCTAAAACCAGGGAGGTTATGCCCAGCGAGTATAACGTAGCAACCCTTTCTTGTCAGATTGTGTTCAATGTACACGCCAATGGCTGCTAATGAAGAATGAAAGACAAGAGAATTCGGGTTTTAGTTAACGAGCACGCTGCGAATTTTAATAGATCAACAACGCACAGGAGAAATTTCGCTCCGGCCCCACTTTGCAGGTCAAAACGTAAAACAGGTTACACACTAGGACTACGACTACTAAAAGGGACAAACGGGAGCCGCTTTAAGGAGCTTCGCCCCTAAAAATGACGAGCGTGGGGGGCTCATGGCGTCAGGCACCTGGAACGTAGGTGCTTTTGGCTGGCTGGACGCCATGACTGCTGCTCTTTTTCGGCAGTTTGTTTCTGCCTGTGCGCCTGTCTGATCATTTAACCCGCGTCGAGGGCACGTCTACGTCGGACGCCGTGACATCGCAACTACAGTATTACTACGCACCGTTTTGAGATTAACCGAGCTCGATCCACATGGCAGCCTGCATGGTGCGCCGGAGAAACATATCATGGAATAGGATCCCTCGTGATATCCTCCCGCTTGTCACATGTGAGTGGAACTCCTAAAAACACTGCTATCACAGGAGCCGCAATTTCTGTCTCATGCTGGGCAGACGTGCCAACCGTGCCGCAAAGTGTGTCTATCAGTTTGTGAACCGTGTTGTGCAAACCAAGATCTATAAGTCGCTCTGTGCTATTAAGTAGCAAGTATAATTCCCAGAATTATCTTGAGCCCGCACCCTGCGGAACGTAACAATTTTCTTCTTCTCTGTCCCAGTCCACTCAAATATGGAACAGTATAATTACCAGAACTAATGAAGAACGCATCGAGAACCCGTAGGAGTAGATCCTCTCTGAAACCAACCTCTCTAAAACTACCATGCTTAGTCGTAATGCGAGAGATCAAGTGCAATATGTAGCTCACACGACCCTCTTGGTACTCAATGATGCTTCCATTTCAGCCTCACACATCGATTCACAGACCCACAATCTTCATGAAATTCACTATTGGAGTAACCATCCCCTTTCGAGACCACTGCTTCACCGGGACGTCATCTAAAGACTCAAGGTTCCGCATGCCCTGGCACGCCTTCCGAAAGAGCAAGAGTTCTGATGTCTTCCGAAAGAGTGCGAGGCCCGCGCCCTAACAAACGCTCCGTGACGTCTGGCTGCTCCTACAGGGACTGTTAAATTGTGCCAAAAATCCATCCTTACACCACACTGTAATATCGTCCGCATAAATAGCATGCCCAATGTCAGGCACTGCTGCTAGACGTGCCGACAGCCTGTGCGGAGCAATACTGACAAACAAAGGAGGCAAAAGCGATCCTTGCGGCGTGCCTCTCTCTCCCAACTCATACTCTTCACCTAAAACTGAGCCGCACTGAAGACGTGCCCACCGCCCCGCAAGAAAATATTGCTTTAGCGATAACATTTATGTCCTAAAATCACACAAGAGATTTATCTCAGAATGCGCTCATGAGCAGCCATATCAAATGCCTTAGTAAGGTCCAATGTCCAGATCTCCTTGACTTGACGTGTATGATTATCCCTGACGGCCCGCTGAATGAGAACGGCATACTATGTGAGCAGTGCTCGCAAGGATCTGACCAGATTGTATCTGAAGAGTTCATGTTGCTCTACGTACTCCATGACCCGATTATGAATCCCATGGTCTGCTACCTTGCACAGACACTGCGCCCATGAAGGTGGACGCAGGTTGTCTAGATGAGGAGGATTACCTTGCTTAGAGATCAGGACCGCCGGGGCAGTACGCCACTCTATCGGCACCTGCCCAGCTGCCCACATGTCATTATTCGTTTTTGTAAGAATCTCAATCACCGTATTGTAAAGGTTGCGCAGGAGCCTATTCGTGATCTCGACCGGACCCGCAGCGAATCTATCATTAGGTTAAACAAAACGTGCCCTGTTTCTGACGCGCTAAAAGGACCACCAAGCTCCTGCCTGTCCACACAACAATAATCGCTCAACTGATCCCCAGTCACATTTTTCTTCCTAAGAGGCAGGTACTGGGTGGCGAAGTAATAGGCTATCTGCGCCTCTGTCATTCCCATATGCAACTGCTTCCTAACTATCTGATCCGTTGCCAAACAATCCACCTTGTTCGATGCCTTGTCGTTAATAAGGAGACGCTTGAACAGCCCCTACCTGATACCTCAGCGCATTCGGCTATTCGTGTTACTATACTTCTTCATACATTGTTGTCGGCCAAGTTCTTTGTCGTGTCCTAATTTCTTTATTGAGCAAGAATATTTTCACTCTAAACCTTTTATTATTTTTGTGCATACGACCGAATAAGCAGGCTATTTTTAGCTTCCATATAATTTGCCAATTAGGAATCTATTTGCGGAACTTCAACTGCATTTCAAACTTCTTCATAGACCTTTCTACTGCCTGTTGCAGCCGATAGAAAAGCATTGCAAACTCATCGTCATCGGAGGGATCCTCCTTCTAAAGCAACTTAAGAGATCCCACTCCCCATATCTGTGCTTGAAAGTTGGAGGTGGCTGTATCCCAATAAGCGTCTCCAGAATGTAGTGATCACTGCCTAAATCCTCCTGCACGTTGCCCCACTCCCCTTCTACATCTCTGAAGAAAATTAGGTCAGGAGTCGCATCTCTGTTAGCCGAATGACCCCTTTTTTTTGAGAACCTAGGATCCGTGATGAGCGTTCCGAGGCCTGATTAGCTAAACGCGTACCCTTCACAGCGCTGCGGGCATGTCCCTATTTCATACTGGGAGAGTTAAGTCTCCTGCTACAGCCAAAGCCTCATCTCCAGCTTCCCGAATCGCAGCTGATTGTAAAGACCCAAAGTCCCTCTGCCTGTCTGAGGGGGAACTATATACCTTCAGAGCAAAAATACAGCCCCGACATATGCGACTCGGAGTTACCTCCACCAACTAGGCTTCAAGCCCAGACTTTCACTGAGGTATATCATGCTCAAAGAAAGACAACCCCTTCGCTGCCAGGATTACCATCCCCCGTCCTGTTCCTCCACAACTGGCGACAACTTGGTACCCGCGAAAGGTCAAATCCTCCATCAGCGTTTCCTGCAAAGAGAATGACTTCTGGCCTATGGTCTGCCGATTGAACCAGCTGCACAGGTGCAGCCCTATGGTTGCTGATACTGGCACAATTTGACTGCCACATCCTGAATTTTCGCAACATTCCTGCCATTTCGGCAGACCACACGAAATCACATCAGCAGCCGCGCTGGTTTCTCTGCTAGGACCCGGACCCCACAACTGCGACTCGGCTACAAGCTCATGCCTACCCCTATCAAGAGCCTTTGGACGCTCCAACACCGTGATCCTACTCTACAAAGCAAACGGGACATTCGGGACATTCATAACACGATATAACGTTGTCTCCATACGTGCCAACCTACACCACCCTTCGCAGTGGAACGGGTGGCTTCCAACTGAACTGTTGCGATTGCTCGTCAGCAGGAGCCTGCGCTTTGCGCTTGGCTTTACCGCTAAGAGACTATCTTCTTTGTGATCGCCCTGTTCCCTCTTTTCAAATGACTCAAAAGTCGCCTTGAGTTTCGCAAAGTCTCTCCTTAATTCTTTATTCTCGGTCTCGAGAGCTGGCATACAGGGATTCACAATATGCTCTTACCTGCCTCTCACCTTTGGCTGGCCTTTTCGTTCAGAAGGCCCAGGCTTCGACCGACTCTTTGCTTTATCCGCCGACGTTGTATGCTTCTCAGGTTGCCTGTGACCCCTGCTGTGGGACTGTGCCAACGGCTCACGGTGGCAAGACCACTACCCAGTCGCATCTGTCCGAGTCACCGACAGAGAGCGGGGGGGGGGCTTGACCCGGAGCGAGAGCACCCACTGCACCGAGAGTGAGAGCGAAGGATAGAAGTCTTCCCTGCAGCTGTAGTCTCTGTTGATGTGTTAACACCCTCAGACCCGTCGGCGTAATCCCGAGCCGCATTCTACTGCTTTCTTGCGTGCTGTCGACGACGCCAACTCCGGCACCGCACCACATATGGCACCTCAAAGAGCTTCTTTTATTCCTTGCAGTCCGTAAGATGTGGGCCCTCGCACAACTCATTCTTTGGTTCACACACATGATGCTGAACTTCATCTGTCGGACCCGAGACCACGGGAACTCCACTCCCACCACACTTTTCTTTTTCCTCCGCACTGCTAGGGCAAACGTCAACCCAATGACCAATATGGCCGCAGGTAGGGAGCCTACATGACCATGTATGCGCCCTGGCTGTAGGCGTAAAGCGACCACCTGGCGACGATAAAGGTAAGACGGCACAAGCGCCGTTCCGCACACCACCACGTTAGGCACCCTCATACCGTAAAGAGCACCACTTTAACTGATTTGGTCTTAAGCAGCTTCACCTCCAAGACCATTGGGTTCCGACCAGTATCATCCACGCGCTTAAGACCTCACTGTCAATCGATGGGTCAATGTTGTGAAGAACCCCCTTACAGGTGTTCTCCGAGGCCGCGTATACGCAGACATTTTGAGAGACGCCATCTGAGCCTGAATATTGCAGACCGGTGCATGCTTGATCACATTGAATTTAGGGGGGGAGTGACGACAGTGATATTCTGCACCTTCTTGGAGCATACTATATGCTTTTTCGTCGAATCTTCTGTCAGGCCGGCCGCCGTAGATAGAGCATGAACTAGGAGAACAATGTCCACATTTGTCACATTTAACTCACGTCGTGGATACACTGTAACCTAATAACATTTCTCAGAGGCCTCTACATCCGTGAAAATCCTGCAGCCCACCTCTAGATTTGTCGCATTTATTCTTCTATCTTGCTGGAGCCGGCGAACGCCAGCAGTATACCTTGGTGACCGCTGCCGCCCGAAGATCCCGGTCTCACATCAACTTTTTGGGAACTAAATGCCGCAGTTCCCCGGCGTCTTCTAACTCTCTAGAACTCATGTCCATCTCTTCCTTGTTCTACCGTCAATGACACAATCGCCATCTCCTCCCTCCGTCACGAAGGCAAAGGCAGCCGCGAAGTTAGGTCGAGGCTTCACTCACCGCCCACCTAGCAAAGTAGGCCCAACGCAGACCAAATGTTCATTGTTCCTGGAGATGGTTAAAACAGCACCCACCAGAATAAAGTTGAGCTTCCAGAATCCGTGCGTCTTGCTGCCTCAGGAATTACAAAATTTTCTGAGGTTACGATAGGAAAGGCAGACCACTATTTAACAAGCGGAGGCCGACATGAGCCTGTCCGCACCGGCTGACGCTGGCAGCGTCTCCCGTCAATGGCAAGACTAAATTTCAAAATCGAACACCTGCTAGTGACAAGAAAGCAACAGCATTATGCTTCCCGTTGCTGGTATTGGGCTTGACGTACTTCGACATGTGCGCATTGAATAAAAGTAACACGGAATAGCACAACTAAATGTAACTCAACACACGAAACGAAAGAAAAGCAGCGTATTTAATTTTGCATGTTTTGCCACGCTGACTATCTATCTCTTAGGATAGCGCATATCCGTGCCTTCCACGAGACTTGGTTAGTTGAAAGCCCAAATACGTACAATAGCGGCCCTCATTCAAGGTTTCCAAAAATGCAGGCTCAACACTTTTTGGCGTCCAAGCTGCTACCTTTCTGCTCTGGTCACTCACCGACGAACACGAGCACAAATACAAGCAGCACATATCAAAACTCTGAAAAGCCCGATGGCAGAGAGAGAACGATGCCACAGTTGATTTTTTTGTCGCGCTGCTTACAGCAGTAATCTCAGCATGGGATGCCTGCTAGCTCGTGAAGAGTTCGATACAAGTAAAGCGTTGAAGCGCAGTGATGCTGCAGGTTGTGAAACGCCGCGCACAACTCAACCAGCGTCGTCGCCCCGGTGACGTATGGGGCAAAGCTTCCAGGCCTTGACGAAGTTTCTTTAAATGGGGTTGGCTCAACGTGCCAAGCTTACTCAAAAACACACGAACAGGCATTAGGTAGCTTCCGCGCTGAGAGAGACAGAGAGATGAAAGCATTTAGTGTTGCATTAAGTGACAGCTTGGTGACCAAAGCATGACCCTACGACACGGTCGGCATCCCCACTCCGGGACACCGCATAACGAGACCCCGACCCGCGTTCGTCTCACCAGAGTCAATTGAGACTCCTGCGCGAAGCAGTTGAAGAGGCCATTATCCTATGTCTCTCGGGAAGGGTTAAAATAAGAGGGCAGGTGCGAACTTTTTGCACACGCTGACACTATGTGGAAGATTTCAGAAGTCTTCCCAGAGTGTGGGTACCGCTAATCTGTGTTTGTTGATTGCAGGACAGAGTAGAGTACCTATCTGTAGGCGCCTCAAATTTCGCTCAGCCACTTTACTCAGTCCATTAGGAAGAGCAGGGAAAAGGCGGTGAGTGTCGCGATAATAAAAATTAATTTCTCTAACAGCAGCAGCAGTGCTTTCGCCTCAAAGTCATTAGCGCTGGGGTGAAGAACCCGGTAGGTGAGCGCTAGGGCAACCGCGCATGCGGCTTCACTGCCTCGTAAACCCTGATGGCCAGGAGTCCCAATTGTGCGTCTCGGGGTTGGATCAGCGACAGCCTACGCGCTGCTAAGCGCTACCCTAAGAACACGCTTGCTGCGCGCGCTCGCGCACATGTAACTATATGAAAGGCGCAATTACCCGCGAGAAACCCTAGCGCCGGTTCGTGTCGTTTTGGGACACCGAAACAGCCGCCAAGGCTTGCCGTTCGTTCCCCTACAATATACTTGAAATTGAAAGTGAATAATATTCTGCAACAAAGACATGTTATGAGGAGGGCAGGTAAAAGCTGTTAGCACAGCTTCAATAGCCCCGACCCTTTTGGGTAGAGGGTAGCACATAAGACTAGCGGCTAAGGACAATCAAAATAAAAGTGTTTCTCAATACGCATAAAAAGAAACAATGAAAGATTATCTAAGATGATGTAATGTGTTAGAAGCCTATAGTGAGCATTGGTCTTCACGGTTGGGAGTTTAGTTCAAGCGACATCAGTCGCTTGAGGTCAAAAGGTGTCGTTTCGAAGCTCGCGACCCCTTCTATGAAAATGGGCCTTCCTCAACACGATGGCTTCAGTGTTTGGGCTGTCATCAGAAAGTTTTAGTACTGCTTATGTATCGTACGTGGCGGCGTTGCGTACGTAAAGACGCCGCGTTTTGAGTAGAGCGCATGTGCAGACTGTAACGCACACCTATCGCGTTACGTACGCACGTATGCGATGCGTGCGTGCGTACGTATGAGGTGGGGGTGCCGCTCTCGAACACGTTCGCGACATCGCAAGAGTTCATTTCGCAAAATGGTGGCATAAACGTGGCTAAACTAGGCCCATAATCCGGCTAGTACACTTGGATGGGCTGAGATCGGCCTTCAACAACACGTGCTTCTGTATTGATCTACCAGATTGTGCAACAATCTGCACGTTCGTTGCATACGCGGGTAGTACGGCGTACTAAAAGCCCATTCACGGAAAACGTTGCCAGGTAACGCAAGAACAGCAAAGCGTACGTAGCACCGTATAGCAGCACTAAAACTCTTTATTTACGCAGACTACATTGCCCTGCATGTGCGTGATCCCACCCGTTGCCTCGCTAGAATGCCTAAGCGCCCACACAACGCCCACGAGGTCTTTTCTGTCTTCCTGGATGGCATATAGGACTCCACATCTCGGTCGCCAATACAAAGGCACTTTTCGTCCACCCACGTGCCAGTGAATGGCACCCCACGCAACCCATCGTATTTTAGGGTGTCTTGATTCCATGGAAGGCGCACGTTTGTACTTCAGCCTCACTATAGACCTCCTACTTAAGTGGAATTTAAGAGCTAGCTGTGTGCGTCTTGAAACACGTGAAACATGCCATGTTGAGGGTGCCGTGTGGCAGATCCTCGTGCAAAGAATCGAATACCCTGCCTCCTATGCGATGAGGATCTACGAGGCCATGGCAATAATCGAGGTGCAGTACACACAACCTCTGAGTAGCCTTCACCCCATACAGTGGCATGCCATCGACGCTGACCATCGCCAAGTGCGCCGCACGTGTCATGGACTCCCGCGTGGCTCGAGAGTCGCTGCTACACTTTCGGGGACAAGCGCCTCGCTGGCGTCACTCACGGGCAAACTACGCGCGCTCTTCCACCTCGAGTGCCTCAATCGTGCTCCGGGTGGGGCTACCGTCCTCTCCCAGCTGCGTGCACTGCCTGATTCACGTGTTGGATTTATATTGTACACGTTCGACTCCATCGTGGTAACAGTGGACACGATATCCCCCCATGGCCCCCAGCTCACAAAAGAGTACCACTCCCCATTGGTTGCGGGTTCCCAGGAGTACGCTCGAATCGCTCCACCCCGCTGATGCCAACGCCCAGAAAGCCACCGCCGGATCGGACCAGGATCTAGCCGATCCTGGTCCAATCCTGACGCCTCCGTCCTACAAGATCACTCGGTGGCCGCTGCCTGCATGGCACCACAGCTGGCATTGAAGCGCCAATGCCGGCTCGCCTACCACGCCTCATCCACCACGGCTGAGCTGGTGGGCATCCACCTCGCTGTAGACCTAAACGGTGAATATCCACGTCTTATGCACGGCTAATTTTACGGACCAGAGATCTGCCCTCCACCAGCTCACTAAGAAACACCACGCTCCCCAACTCGCGCAGCGTGTCGCGTGGTAGCTCCACAGCCTTGGACATCAAGGCTGTGGCGTGGTCTTCCAGTGAATTCTCTCTCGCGTTGGTATCGCAGATAGCGAGGCTGCCGATGAGCTGGCGAAGACAGCGCATGACTTTGCGGTTCCATAGCCAATGAGCGTGTACTCCACAAGCTCGGTGCGCCAAAACTTTCGGCGCGAGCTCGTTTGAAGTCATCCCGACCAACGTATGACCACCGGTTCTTCACCGTGGCCTTTACCGGAGCGTACGCTATCCCACGGAGTTTCCTAAAGCGGACTTTGGCTAGAGTGTACGAGAAGTTTTGAGTGCCCTGCCGCGCCTAGCCACCTGCACCTCGTCATGCCCCGGTAACTCTCAAGTTAAAGTGATCACCTGTAGGGGGCGAAAAAATCAATCGCGGCGCGTTTCTGCTTCAAACACCTAGAGTGGATCTACTAAACTCTCTAGACACTCGCACTATTGCACTTTCTTGTAGGGGCGCCCTCGTCGGGGCCAAGCTTGAATTCTAAAATGATCAGATGTCACATATTTGTGCACCGCTAGATATAAAAGACAACTTGTTGTTATAGCAAATGGTGTGTTTAAACATGTGCTGCATCATCAATTTTTTGTATTAGTGTTTGCTTCACCTGACTCGAGGTCAGCAGCAGCCTTTCGACATCATTACCCTCATTTCAAAATATACAGCCGTCAACAGGCCCCGGAAACTCTCAAGTTCAAGTGCTCACCTGTAGGGGTCGAGAAAATCAACCGCGGCGCATTTCTGCTTCAAACACCCAGAGTGAATTTACTAGCATCTCTCGCCACTCGCGCTATTGCACTTTCTTGTTGAGGCACCCTCGTCGGGGTCAAGTTTTAATTTTAAAATGATCAAGTACTACATCTTTGCGTACCGCTACACATTAAAACAACTTGTTATTCCAGCAAGCAGTTTTTTAAAGGTGTGCTGCGTCATCAATTTTTGTAATAATTTTTGCTCCAGCTGACTCGAGGTCAGCAGCAGCCTATTGACATCATTATCCTCATTTCAAAGTTTGCGGCGGCCAACGGTTGCGACGGCAGGTAACGGTTCGTGGTGCGTTCGGATGTGTCTCGGACTGTTTCGTTTCGCTGTAAATATTTCGAGCCTCTGTCGACCGACACACTCTTTCTCGTTCAGTTTATTTTGAATCGTTCAAATGCTTTCACGAAGGGAATTCAAGTGACTTCCGGGGAACGAAGCGACGGTTGAAGCTTTCATCGGATGAACACCTGTTGCAGCCCGGGCTGGTGAGTAGAAACCACATGAGTTTTTTAAGGACGTTTCCTTGCAAGGGTAGATGGGTTCATTTCAACATATGTAGTTTTTGTGCCAATGACTGCGTAGGCGTCACACGGTGGCAGCGCATCGCAATATTAAACTTTAAAACTGCTAACGTCTTAATCTGCAACCTAAAAAACGTGCGTTACTTGTGGCGTGGCTTCAGGTGGGAACGAGTCGTTGACTCAATAGTTAATTCTTAAATTCTTTCTATCACCAGGTAACAGCACCAAGGCCGTTGCGATGAAAGAAGGCAAATAAATTAAATCACTGTCGCCTCGAATGTGTCTTCGTAGCTAGCCGATATATTATTGCGAAAAACCTACTAGTTAGCGTCTCTCATAATCATATAGTGGTTTGGGACGTTAAACCCCACATATCAATCAATCAAAAACCTACTAGTTAATAGTTTACTGCAGTCGCGTTTGAGAAACATCACATAATTATGGGTCTGGTTTTGCTATAGCGTGACCAAGAAAGTGTCACATAAATGAGAATTACTTCGTTTACGGCCACAGCCTCCTGCGTCACCTGAAATAAAAGCAGCTGTGTACAATGGGCAAGGAACCTGCTACGTGACATGCCTTGTAAAGAAGCAGCCCTGAGTGATACACAGGTTATGAGGTGCCTACCATTACATATATGTATAATACACTGCTGTTTACCAGTTAACCGAGTGCTTTTGTTTACTTTGGAAAATTTCATGCATTGATATCTGGTGGTGTTACTTGTTTTTCCAGACTGCCAGGCAACAACAGGATGACTACCCCCGAATGTCCACTCTGCAAGCACGTTAAAACATCTGAACGTCCACTACAACAAATCATCTCAAGCCTCACACATGTAACGCTCTATTTGTGAATGTTTTACCGTGCATATAGGGTAGGGGTGCTTTAGATTGGCCAGAAGCATTGGCTTTCTACCGTGGCATGGAATCTACGCTTCAATAATGTTGAAACTGTAGCACTATTAGATTGTGTGGCACTGCTGAGCTCCACAACACACTGTTTGGTCCCAGCCACACTGGCCATATTTTGATGGGGGTCAAACGCTAAGATGCTTGTGTGCTTAAGGGTTTGTTCGATTCGCCTTCACCACATGATCCATTTTACAAAGTGCTGAACCTCGTCATTCGTTTCAGTGGCGCAGCAATAGCATCTTCTAAATCGTGCCATTCATTTCAAAAAGCACAGGAGAGGTACAGCACCAAAAATAGTTCATGACTTTTCTGTACCTTCTGCTTTGACGACACTGTTTTGGTGCAGCCGCACGCACAGCTTAACAAACAACATAGCATTTGACGTAGATACCATACCCACCTCTACAAATGCGGCGTGTTTAGCCAAGATGTTTGCACCTTATTCATTTAAGTGAACAGAAATAGGGATTCCACCTTGTCGGCACCTTGTGTTTCACTTGTGATGCCGCACTGCTAAACTCGTGCTGCACAAGTTCTGAAAGTCTCGTGCACAACTGTCAACTTCTTCCGATTGGTGCAGGTGAACTAAACTGACGCTTAAAAGATGGAAGCTTGAAATATGAAAAAATCTGTTACCATAAGGTGTCAGAGCAAATGTTTGGACAAGTAGTCTTGTCTTTTGTGGGGCTATAATGTTATTTGTTTGAACCCCTGGAAGCCATAATCAATCTAAATTTGCCCACTACAGTATGTCACAAGTTCCGTTAATTAGAGAGGTGACCACAGGGCTAATTCCAAGGGCCGAAGTATCGGCCCCCCATACCGCACCACCAAAGCGTGGACAATTTAGAAGTGGTCCTATTTGGCGCGCCAGCGGACGCCGGCTGTCACCCAAAGAACAAGTCAGAGCCGAAAGTTTATAAACAAAACAAAACTAAATTCTCAATAATGGCAGATCAAAACTATACACAAATATGCACACTGGACACTATCTGAATACGATATGTCATCAATCCAACAACGTACTACACAGTACAATCAGCCACACTCGAAACAACGGACACAAACAACAATGTGCACTACAATGCAGTCGCATGCATCGAACAACCAAGACACTTAAAGACTAAAGAGTTCGAAAACTTATTCGGACCAAAGTCCTTGGAAGAAAAGTCTGAATGATATTCTTCCGAGAATCACTCACACAAAGTCCAGCGCTGTTGTCGTTCCGCTGCACCCGAAGTTCTCTTCCAGTAAACCTCGCGTCTTCAATTGGCCGCTCTCCATGCACCAAACATCTTCGCCGGTAACACGTCGGCTTGCCACGCGTCTTCGCTCGCTGGCGGTAGACACACACTCTTGCCTGTAACCCGAGCCTTCACCCTCAGGTGGAAATTCTGTTTTTCTCCTTTGTCACTGAGGACAAAAGCCTTAGCCGACAAGGCGGAACACCCTACGCACTCTGGCGCGAATTACCTTCTTCTCCTGCTTTGTCACTGAGGACAAAATCTTCGCCGACAACACGGCGGGACTTTTACGCACTCTGGTGCTTATTTTGTTCTTCTCTTGCTTTGTCACTAAGGACAAAACCTTCGCCCACAGACATGGCGGAACACCCTACGCACTCTGGCACGAAATACTTTCTTCTCCTGATCTCTCATCTCTGCTGCTCGGATAAATACCTTCCGCGCGAGATTCCAGAAAATTCTCATCATTTTGTCGGCGCGATACGCAGCGAAGGCTGGGGAAAGCGAGAGATAGTTCGAGGGCCGTCCGCGACAGATGACGCAACCCTGCATCACCACGCCCCTTTCCATCGAGAACTCTCCAGGGCTTGCTCGGCCGCCGATATGAGGAGGTTCGTCCGTGAACCTACGCTTCCAAGGAAAGAGAGACGCGCGCCCGGGGAGTTTTGGATGCTTGTTTTGTTTTTTTATCGGTGACCTCGAGGCGTCTTTTCAGCGCTTCGTCGCTAGAATTTGGCGGCGCACCCTTTTTGAAGCGCTCGTTTTGTGATACATCCCCTCACTTTAAGAATATTATCTCATAATATTCAAAACCACACAACCGAGTGCGAACAGTCCCCACACTCTCGAAGACTGTAACATATTCCGTCGCTAATGACACGTCACATTCACAATAGATCACTCAATACAGTTGTACATTGTAATTCGATATGACAACACATGAAATATAACAACAGGTATTTGAATACAACAATCCACATATTCCAAACAATACAAATGTACAAAGGTCTGTCATTACAACAATTGTACAGTACTATACATCACATCACCGCAACAAACACTTTGACTCGCTCGACATACAGTTTTGACACAGGATAACAACAACATTAACACAACATGTGGCACTCAGCACTGCCAAACACATTCCGATTCCACCTCAGCACCTATCCTGTGTACCTCGAGCGGCGCTTGCGCCCTTTCTTTCGGTGCTCGCTCGATCTCTTCGTGTTTTTCCTCGTTTTGTTCCGGCGAGCCTTTCCAACGATGGTATCTGAGGCGGCGTCTCAGCCATCGTTGTCACTTCCGACACCGGTTAATGGATCATAACGTTCAAGGGTCTTGTCTGTTTACTTACCAGCTTGTTCATGTCACGGCATTGGGCCTGGCTGGCCGACTCCGTCACATTTACACTGTTGGTCGGTTGAGGTCTTGCCGACGTAAGTCCAGCTGCCCAGCATGTGAATTCATTTAACGCGATCATCTCCTCATTCACTGTTTCTTGCACCCGGGCTTCCCCCTGGGCTCGAGTAAAATCTTTTACGGTATTTTTCTCCACTGTATCTCGCGGTCCTTGTGTCGACGGGGGCTCCATCTTCGGGTCTTCCCCCAAACGTTCTGGATCATCCAGCCCTCGTGCCCCGTCGATGATTCCGATGACGAGGTCGTACAGGGGGGTCGTCATGCATAGAGCAGTAACCTTCCTGCTGAAGTACAGGGTTTCAACCTCAATCTCTGCTTCGGGAAGCATCCGAACGTAACTATCAATTAGACAAACCGGTTTCGTTTTGCCTGTTAACTCACTTTCCGTACCAAATTTCGCCGCACGATAACCGTGGAGCTACTGGTGTGTCTTAACACCGTAATCTTCTTGCCCGCAACTTTCCAGACAGCGTTGGCATCCCATTCATAGCACCGGTTGGCTGTTTTGTCGCTACAGCACCCAAAATAGGAAGTTTGTGCCCATTTTTCCACTCTACGAATCCATCGGTGACGCCATCACCATCGGATTTTGGTGCTGCTAGCACACAGGATACTTGGTGAATTTGACTCGCTCCGTTACGACATGCGTCTGTTTTGTGCCCAGTCTGCCCACACTTGAAATATTTTACAACCATAGGGCTCGTAAAGATTGTTCGACAGCTGTTCGCACGATGACCCACTCGGTTACACAGAAAACATCGCGGAACACTCTCCGGTGCACGCTTTTTTTGTTCGGGGGCCGATTTTTTCGAATCTTCGGGACACTCCTTCTTGACTCTAGCTAAATTTGTGCCACCTTGCACTTCCGAGAGTCGGTCAGCTAATTCAAGCATGTCTTCAAGTGACTCAGCCTTCCTCTCTTTCAAGTACAGCGACAGGCTTGGGTGGCAACTGGTAAGAAATTGCTCTCTAATTAGGAGCTCTCTAAGCTCATCGTACTCCTGTGCTGTTCCTGAAAGTTTGCTCCATCTGTCGAAATAATGCCTAAGTCGGGCGGCATACTGCGTAGTCGTCTCACCATCAGCTGGCTTTCCTGTCCGAAATCTGTCCCAGAATTCTTCCACAGTGAATCTAAATCGCTTCAGTAAAGCTGCTTTCACCTTTGCATAGTTGGCTGCATCGGTCGGCGTCAGCCTACCGTACAGACTGAGCGCTTCGCCACTCAAGCAAGCACTCAAAGCAGTTGCCCATTGATGTTCTGGCTAATTCTGGCTCCTTGCAATCGTCTGAAATCTGTGAAGGCACGCGTTGAGGTCGTCCTTCCTTTCATCAAACGCTACGAGCAGCTTGCTTGGGTTCAATCGGAAGCCATGGTCCTCCCGTTCGCTGCTTTCAACTCTAGCTTGGACCAGACTTTCACTTCGCTGTTGCAAACGGAGCCGCTCGAGTTCCATCTCGTGCTGTCGCTGCCGTTCCCTTTCAGCCATCTCCGCTTCTCTGCTTCTCTTTTTTCTTTCGCCCTCTCAGCTGCCAGTATTTCTCTCTCCAGCTCCAACTACCATTGCTGCTCTCTCTCTTCTTCCAGCTGTCGCTCCTTTGACTCTCTTTCTTCTTTCGCCCTTTCAGCTGCCAGCTTTTCTCTCTCCAACTCTAACTTCAATTGTTGGTCTCTTTCTTCCTTGGCCCTCTCAGCTGTGCAACTCTCTCTCTCTCTCCAACTCAGCTGCCTTTTCATCTTTGTCCCTCCCTTTTTCTTCTTTTTCCTTCTGGGTGACCCACTTCCGTAGTTCGGCGCCAGAAAGACCCATCTTTTCACTAAGAGCTACTAACTTTTCGAGATCCATTGTGTCTCGCAAATAAAACCTTGCCGCGCACAAAAAATATCTGCCTAAATCAGTAAATTGGAACACTCTCCTGCACTCGTTAACGAGAACACTGAGCAACACACAAAAACGTTCCAATAGCACTATCAACAACTCGAGGCTCTTTCTCACTACTTTGGACACACTGTGCACCAAAAAGGTCCTATCGCAGAGACCCGAATAATTGTCACAAACCTCATTAATTAGAGAGGCGATCGCCGGGCTAATTTCAAGGGCTGAAGTATCGGACCCCCGAAACGCACCACGAAAGCGTGGACAATTTAGAAGTGGTCCTATTTGGCGCGCCAGCGGACGCCGGCTGTCGCCCAAAGAACAAGGCAGAGCCGAGAGTTGATAAACAAAACAAAACTATATTCTCAATAATGGCAGATCAAAACTATACTCAAATATGCACACTGGACACTAGTTGAATACGATATGTCACCAATCCAACAACGTACTATACAGTACTATCAGTCACACTCGAAACAACCGATACAAACAACAATATGCACTACAATGCAGTCGCATGCATCGAACAACCAAGACACTTAAAGACTAAAGAGTTCGAAAACTTATTCAGACCAAAGTCCTTGGAACCAAAGTCTGAATGATACTCTTCCGAGAATCACTCACTCAAAGTCCAGCGCTGTTGTCGTTCCGCTGCACCCGAAGTTCCTCTTCCAAGAAACCTCGCGTCTTCAATTGGCCGCTCTCCAAGCACCAAACTTCTCGTTGGCGGTAGACACACACTCTTGCCTACAGCACGAGTCTTCACCCCTCAGGTGGAAATCCTGTTCTTCTCCTGTTTTGTCACTGAGGACAAAAGGCTTCGCCGACAAGGCGGAACACCCTACGCACTCTGGCGCGAATTACCGTCTTCTCCTGCTTTGTCACTGAGGACAAAGCCTTCGCCGATGACACGGCGGAATACCCTACGCACTATGGCGCATACTTTCTTCTTCTCCTGCTTTGTCACTAAAGGCAAAGCCTTCGCCCACAGACACGGCGGAACACCCTACGCACTCTGGCACGAAATACCTTCTTCTCCTGATCTCCCATCTCTGCTGCTCGGTTAAATAATTTCCGCGCGATATTCTAGAAAATTCTCATCATTTCGTCGGCGCGATACGCAGCGAAGGCTGGGGAAAGCGCGAGATGGTTCGAGGGCTGTCCGCCGCTGATGACGCAACCCTGCATCACCACGCCCTTTTTCATCGAGAACTTTCCAGGATTCGCTCGGCCGCCGATGTGAGGAGGTTCGTCGGCAAACCTATGCTTCCGAGGGAAGAGAGACGGGCGCCCGGGGAGTCTGGATGCTTTTTTTCTTTTTTTATCGTTGACCTCGAGGCGTCTCTCCGGCACTTCGTCGCGAGAATTTGGCTGCGCGCCCTTTTTTGAGCACTCGTTTTGTGACACTGTACGACTCATGATCGCTTCATAGTTGGCATGTGAATCGTCAGAAATGATTATTTGCAAAATAAACAACCCCGCAGTGTGGGGCATTAACAGGTTTTCCGACATTTTAGTTTTGCCTTGTGACAGTTCACGAACAACACCCAGAACTGTTTTGTCTTAATTAACTGTGTTTAGCTCATATGAGTTTCCAAAAAGATGCGCCAAACCTCATAAGGTTGTACTTAATTGCTTTAGCTTTGCAAATATGTTCAATTGGCTCCTAAAGAATTAAATCATAAAGGTGATGAGCACTTGCAGCACAGCTTCCTAAAACATGAATGCTGTCGTGAAGAGCTATATTGTGTTGAATGCATGTGGTACTGTTTTTTTCATTTAGCAGAGAAATGTCCCATACTTCTTTGAGCTAATCTGCTTTTGTTTAATTTAGGTTGTCATAACTATAGTGTCTACCACTACGAAGTGAAAGTTTGTGCATTACGGTCATGAAAAGAATCTAGAAAATTGCACAGGTAGTTGAAAAATAAGTGATTTTGACTTATTCACAGCCACACTGCAAGATAGTACGTATTTTAAGTCCTATCCTCTAAATGTAGCAGGAAGAAAAAAACTTCAGCTTTGAAGCACAATTATACTGAAAAATCAAACACAATAACAAGTGTGTAATAACGGTGACCTTTGTTGATCCAGTATCCGGACAGATTCACACCATGTACCACCATTTGATTTCAGGAGTGATAGCTTGGGTGAAAGTGCTCAAGTTCTGTCGATCTGTTTGTGCAAAAGAGTTTGTGCTCCGAGGTGACTAAATAGTGTACTGTAAAAGCACCAACAAAGATGTACAAACAACAAAATTATACAGTGCATGCCTAAAGCTTATTTTCTTAGAATTGGGCATTTTCGATCTGTAAGCACACACCTCATAACTCTGTTCCTTTAGCATGCATGTTCGCTGCAGACGCAGCAGACCGGTCATTACCTGTGACAAGAAATCTATCTGTGGTAACTGTGTAACTTAACTCCAACAATAAATGTAGCAAGCCTAAAATATCTTTAGGCTCATCACCTAAATACATACTACCTTTGATATGGGCTTACGGCTGAGAATTAAAACTAGTGCCTACTTTGTCGACACGACGCGATATTGCACAACTGTGAAGTATTCAATGTAGCATTGCAGCGCGAAAAAATTCAGAAGTGCACGCATCCGCAATTGCTCAATTAACAAATTTAACAAAACTACATTGCTCTCACTGCGCGAGCTATTTATCGGCAATGTGTAAGTTTCCTTTCCGATTCCACATCATGCATTCACTTCACTTCAAAATCAACACTACAGGGCAAGCGCCGCATCTAACGGCAGAATCGAACCTTTGTCCTGAAACTACGCTCGAGCGCCGCAACACAATGAGAGCGACGTTCATTAAGCGATCTCCATGTTCAGTTATATGCATAGGGTTGTTAGCTTTCAAGAGTCTTTACACATGGGTTGAAAGCTTTCGATATGTCTGAGTGACTTGTCTTTTTTTTTCAAACCCGACAGTATACATTGGTTGTGCTGGCTTGGGCACTTCCAATAAACGATGCAAACCTTACTTGATTGACGTTTTTTTTGCCAGTTAAGGCCAGCCAGGTCACCTGGCAATAATCACAGACGCGAAGCGTGATTTAGCAACGAAAAAAAAAACCAGAGGAAGCGAGCAGCGCGAACGAGCCGCGCCCCCCCCCCCCCTGCTGCTAAAGAATGCGCCTGTTTATTGATGATGATTGTACTAACAGCGCCATCTCGCCTCGCGGCTTTGCATTTCAGTACGCCACCGCTACGTAATTGCATGTTATTTTGATATAATAGCCCAAAAGCACAGTTTCCGTTCTCTAAGCTGGTAGGTGTTCTGTCCCGTCGACGTTTGCGACGGCGGGTAACGGCTCGCGGTACGTTCAGATGCGCCTCGAATGGTTTCGTTCCACTTTTAATATTTCGAGCCTCTGCCGACCGATGCATTCTTTCTCGTTCTGTTTATTTTGACTCGTTCAAATGCTTTCGCGAAGAGAATTGAAGTGACTTCCGGAGAGCGAAGCAACCATTAAAGCTTTCATCTGATGAGCACCCGTTGCAAGCCCGGGCCGGTGAGTAGAAACCACTTCAGTTTATTAAGGATTGTTGCTTGCTGGGCTAGTTTCAACATATGTAGCTTTTTTTCTAATTACTGCGTAGGCGTCACACGGCGGCAGCGCATTACAATATTAAATATGAAAATGTTTTAACGTCTCCAACTGACACCGTAAAAACGCGTTTCTTGTGGCGTCGCTTCATGTGCGAATGAGTCGCTGACTCAATAGTTAATTCTGAAATTCTATCGCCAAGTAACACCGACCAGGCCACTGCGATGAAAGAAGGTAAATACATAACTGTCGCCTCGCGTGTGTCTTCGTAGCGAGCCCATATAATGATGCAAAAAACCACAAGTCGATAGTTTACTGCGGTCGTACTTGAGTAACGTCCCTTAATTATGGGTGTGGTTTTTCTGTAGTGTAAGTAAAAAAGAGTTTTACAAATCAGAAATACTTCTTCTCCTGCCACAGCCTCCTGGCCCACATGACATGAAATCAGCTCTGTACAATGGGCAAGGAACCTGCTACGTGACTTGTGAAGACGCAGCCCTGAGTGATATACGCGTTATGAAGTACCATTACATTTATGTATAAATACTTCGGTTTACTAGTTACCTGAGTTTATTTGTTTACTTTAGAAGATTTCGTGCCTTGATTATGCATTCATTTCATGCATTGATATCTCGTGATGTTACTTGTTTTTCCAGACTGCTCTGCAACGACAGGATGACTACCCCCGAATGTCCCCTCGGCAAGCACGTTGAAACAACCGAACTTCCGCTACAACAGGTCATCTCGAAGCTCACACATGCAATGCTGTATTTGCGAACGTTTTGCCACGTATATTTTGGAGGGGTGCTTTAGATTGGCCACAAGCATGGAATCTACACTACAATAATGTTGAAACTGTAACACTATTAGTTAGATTTTATGGTAATACTGAGCTCAACAACACAGGTTTGATACAAGCTTCAGTGGCCATAAGTCGTTGGGGGTGAAATGCTAAGACGCTTGCGGGCTTAATGGTTTGTTCGATTCGCCTGCACCACATGATCAATTTTACAATGGGCTGCACCTCGCCATTTGTTTCAGCGGTGCAGCAATGGCATCTCCTAAACCATGCCTTTCATTTCAAAAAGCGCAGGAGAGGTAAAGCACCAAAACTAGTTCATGATTTTCCTGTACCTTCCGCTCTGACGGCACTGGTTTGGCGCAGCCGCACGCACAGCTGTACAAACAACATAGCATTCGACGTAGGTACCGTACCCACCTCTACAAATGTGGCGTGTTTTGCCAAGATGTTTTCACCTCATTAAATTAAGCGAACAAAAATAAGGATTCCACCTTGTCGGCACCTCGTCATTCACTTGTGATGCTGCACTGCTGAACTCGTGCTGCAAAAGTTCTGAACCTCTCGTGCACAACTGTGAACCAGTTTCCATTGATGCAGGTGAACTAAACTGACCCTTACGAGATGAAAGCTTGAAAACATGAAAAATATGTGAACATGAGGTGTCAGAGCAAATATTTAGACAAGCAGTCTTGCCTCCTGCAAGGCTACAATGTCATTGTTTTAACCCCTGGAAGCCATAATCAATTTAAATTTGCCCACTACTGTAAGACTCTTGATTACTACATAGTTAGTATAGGAAATGTCATAAATATTATTTGCAATACAATATGAGCACCCCCACAGTGAGGGGCATTAACAGGCTTTCCGGGATTTAGTTGTGCCTTGTGACAGTTTACGAACTACACCCAGAACTGTTTTGTCCTAACTATGTTTAGCTCATACAAGTTTACGAGAAAGATGCGCTAAAGCTCATAAGGCTGCACTCAATTGTAGTAAGACGGTAAGTCGGGCCAGTTGGTTAGGATGCATCGTGAACTTTCTTACAGCGCAACACCAGAAAAAATACAGGACAGGGAAGGAATTAGAACACAAAGAAAAGGCAGCGCCGTCTTTTCTTTCTGTTCTAATCCTTCCCTGTCCTGTATTTTTTCTGGTGTTGCGCTGTAAGAAAGTTCACGATGCACTCAACTGCTCTAGCTTTTCACATATGTTCAATGAGTTTACAAAATATTAAATCTTAAAGGTGATGAGCACTTGCAGCACAGCCTAATCAAAGACAGAATGCTGTCGTGAAGAGCAAGATTGTGTTCATTGCATGTGGTACAGGTTTTTTATATAGGAGAGGAACATCTCAGCTTTCATAAAGCCCATCTCCTTCTGTTTAACTGAAGACCTCATAGCTATAGTGTCTACCACTACAAAGTGAAATCCTGTGCACTATCGTCATAAAAAATATATGAAACCACGCAGATAGTTGAAACATACGTGATATTGACTTATGCACAGCTACACTGCAAGATAGTACGTATTTCAAGTCCTAACCTCTAAAAGTAGCAGGGAGGAGAAAACTTAAGCTTTGAAGCACAAGTATTCTGAAAAAGTACACACAATAACAAGTGTGTAATAAATGCGACCTTTATTGATCCAGTATTTGGACAGATTCACATCGTGAACCACCAATTGATTTCAGGAGTGCTTGCTTGCAAAATAGTGGAGTTCTATCGATATGTCTACGCAAAAAAAGGAATTGTGCTCAGAGCTGAGCAGATGGTGTACTGTGAGAGCACCAACAAAGATGTACAAACAAGAAAACTGTACAATGCATGCCTAAAGCTCAATTTTTTAGAATTGAGCTTTTTCGATCTTTAAGCACACCCCTAATAACTGTTCCTTAAACAGACATGTTCACTGCATACTCAGCAGACCAGTTATTGCCTGCGATTGCAAATTCTAGCTGTAGTAATTGTGTTCCTTAACTCTAACAATAAATGTAGCAAGCCTGAAATATTTTTATGCCCATCAAGTAAATACATATTACCTAAGATATGTGCTCACGACTGAGAGTTAAACCAGTGCCTACCTTGTCCAGACGACGCGACATTGCACTAATGTGAAGCACTCAATGTAGCATTGCAGAGCGGGAAAGATTAGGAACTGCACACATCCGCAATCGCTCATTTAATAAATTTAACAAAACTACATTGATTTCACTTTTCGAGCCATCTATCGGCAATTCGCAAGTTTTCTTTCTGATTCTACTCATGGTAGACAGCCAATGCTTGTGGCCAATCTAAAGCATCCCTCCACGATATGCGCGATAAAACATTCACAAATACAGCATTACATGTAGTAAGTTCGAGATGACCTGTTGTAGTGGACATTCTGATGTTTCAACGTGCTTGCAGAATGAACAATCAGGGGTAGGCATTCTGTCGTTGCATGGCAGTCTGGAAAAACAAGTAACATCACCAGATATCAATGACCTAAATCAATGCATAAGCAATGCGTGAAATTTTCCAAAGTAAACAAGAATGATTGATTGATTGATGTGTGGGGTTTAACATTCCAAAACCACCATATGATTATGAGAGACGCCGTAGTGGAGGGCTGGCTCCGAAAATTTAGACCACCTGGGGTTCTTTAACGTGCACCAAATCTGAGCACACGGGCCTACAACAATTCCTCCTCCATCGCAAATGCAGCCGCCGCAGCCGAGATTCGAACGCGCGACCTGCGGGTCAGCAGCCGAGTACCTTAGCCACTAGACCACCACGGCGGGCTTTCTAAAGTAAACAAATAAACTCATTTACCTATTAAACAGCACTATTTTTTACATATACGTAATGGTACCTCAACACGTGTATCACTTAGGGTTGCTTCTTCACAAGGCATGTCATGTCGCAGGTTCCTTGCCCATTTTACAAAGCTGCTTTCATGTCAGGTGGGCCAGGAGGCTGTGGCTGAAAAAGAAGTATTTTTCATTTATGTGACGCTTTCTTCGTCACACTAGAGCAAAACCGGACCCATAATTATTTGATGATGCTCAAGTGAGACTGCAATATACTAATAACTAGTAGGTTTTCTGCCCTAATATATGGGCTATCTACGAAGACGCATGTGATGCGACAGTGATTTATTTGCCTTCTTTCATTGCAACGGCTTTGGTCTTGTTACCTGGTGATAGAATTTCAGAATTAACTATTGAGTCAGCGACTCGTTCGCACGTGAGGCCACGCCGCAAGTAGCGCACATTTTCCCGGTTACATATTGAGACGTTAAGCAATTTTAAAATTTAATATTGTAGTGCGCTGCCACCATGTGACGCCTACGAAGTCATTGGCAAAAAAACTACATATGTTCAAATAATTCAACTAGCCCCGCAAGCAACCATCCTTAAAGAACTGAAGTGGTTCGTACTCACCGGTCCGGGCTTGTAACGGGTGTTCATCCGATGAAAGCTTCAATGGTTGCTTCGTTCCCCGAAAATCTTTCGAATTCTCTTCGCGAAAGTATTTGAACGAGTCAAAATAAAGAGAATGAAAAAGAGCGTATCGGTAGGCAGAGGCTCGAAATACTTACAGCGAAACGAAACAGACCGAGACACGTCCGAACGTACCGCGAGCACTTACCTGCCGTCGCAACCGTTGGCCACCGCAAACTTCGAAATGAGGATAATGGTGTCAATAGACTGCTTCTGACCTCGATTGACTTGAAGAAACAACTACAACAAAAACTGATGACTCAGCACATGTTGGAGAAAACTACTTGCCAGAAGAAAAAGTTGTTTTTTTTTGTGTAGCGGTACGCAAAGACGTAGTATTTGAGCTGTAGTGAAGAGGAATGCCCACTACTCAAGCGACATCGACACGTTCGCACGAGGCTAGTGCTGGGACTGCCTGGTTGCTGCTGCTACGACGCTCTTATATCCGGCCAGCTCTTGCTGCTTCTGTTCTTACGCTGCTAACTCTAATCGCCTTGCATTTGATTGCCTACAAACATGCCCTCAAATGTCGAGTTGGCGAAGCGCATTGAACAGCTTGAGACCTGGACTGAGAATAAACTGAGAGAAATAGCCTCTAAACTAATTGAAGAATGCAAACCCGAACTTCTGGCACTAATACCAGAGACGTGGAAGTTGAAGGCTGAAGTACAGAGCCTCGTGTCAGGCGTCAGTGGTCTCAATGCGCTTGTTGAGGAGCTACGCTCCGAGAACGCCACGTTAGTTGCCTCTAATAAGTCTAAAGAAACAAAATGAAACTTTAACCAACCGTGTGTCAGAACCGGAACAATACTCGAGACTTAACAACGTAGAACTAAAGGAAATTCCGTGCTCTCAAGGGGAAGATTGCACAGCCATGGTAAAAGCTGTGGCTACTAAAATCAACTGCACTATTCTTGATTCTGACATCGACGTCATTTATCGCTCCCCACTAAGAATGACTAAAAAAACATTATCACGCGCTTCTGTTCTCGCGATAAGAAGCAAGAATTTTTAAGTAAGGCTCGCAAGGCCAAACTGCACACGAATGATCTCGGATTCCCAGGCCCTCATCATTATCCTCTGTATGTAAATGACCATCTTATCGTAGAAAACAAAAGGTTGTTCGCGAAAGCTCTTTCCCTCAAGAGAGAGAAGGGTTGGGCGTTCCTTTGGACGAATAACGGATAATTGCCATATTAAGGCGAGGCAATCAAACGAAAGTAGGGTGTATCGGATTCGCACGGAAGCTGACCTTTCTATCTTTCGATAGATCTGGTCACTTATCTATCTAGGAAACACTGCGCATTATCATGTCGTCTTATTTTAGTATCAATAACTTAGATTCCTTCTTGAATAATTCTGCCATATCAGGAATTCACATTAACGTGCGTAGTCTAAGAAAAAATCATGATGAAATAAACGCTCTTTTACATTCTTTCAAAAGTTCCTTTTCCCTTGTCTGCATCTGGGAAACATGGCTTACACTAGAGGATCAAGACTTGTTTGGCTTACAAGGTTACTTGTCAGAATACTGCGATCGCACATCAAGTAGCCATGGTGGCGCAGCCATCTTTATTTCACCTACTTTGCCCTACGAATGCAGATCTGACCTTCATATTGTCGTCGATAGCTGCGAATCTGTTTGGATAGAACTACAAAAGCCTTCATCCACTGGTAAACTTATCATTGGAACTATCTACGGGCCGCCTTCATCGTCAATTTCTGAGTTCTTTTCAAGTCTCTATGCTGTTCTTGAAACATCATCATGTGAACGTAACATTGTTGTTATTGTGGGTGACTTAAACATTGATTTACTTGAAGATACTTCCAATCGCATTGAATATGCAAATTTTTTACCAAGGTTTTGGTTACGAGTCCTTAATCACACTCCCAACTAAATGCATTCCTGGCCGCAGTAGCACACTCATTGACCATGTTCTGTCTAACTTTCTTTCACCTGAACACAGTGGTGCTCTTAAAGTAAATACTACTGACCATTACCCTGTTTTCTTCTCATGTAAAAACTTCAAGCATAAACGCGATTTAATATTTTCTAAACCAATTCTAAACAAAGAAGAGTATGTGAACCGCGTAACAAATGTCGACTGGTCCTTCATTGAAACATGCACTGATGCCAAATTAGCTTTTGATTTTTTTTCGTCTCACATCTGCAAATGCATTCATGATAGCATCACGGTAGTAAAATGTAAAAGAATATACCCAGCACCCCATAATCCCTGGATAACAAACAGTCTATTGACATGCATGCGTAAAAAAGAAAACCTCTACAACAAAGTCAAACGCCGTCCTTTCAATATGAATCTAAAACATCGTTACACCCTCTATTCTAATACTCTCAATAGACTCTTAAAAGCAGCTAGAAAAAGTTATTACGAAGAAAAAATAGCGCGTGCTGGCAACTCTAAAGAACAATGGAAAATTATTAACTCCTTCCTAAACACGAACACGTCCGAATTAACTATCACTGAGCTTCAAATTGCTGACCGTGTCTTAGATCAGCCAATTGACATTGCGAATGAATTCAACTTATTTTACTGTAAACAAGCTTCTAGTACACCCCCATCGTGCAATAAATCTCAGGTCCGCTCTTCACAATCTTTCTACGTCTTCTCAACAGACCCCAACGAAATTATCCGCATTATTCATAATCCTAAAGTAACCTCTCCTGGACTGGACGGAATTCACTCGTCCTACATTAAGCTAATTACCAACCATATTGCCGTCCCTCTTTCCCGCATTATCAATCTAAAATTCAAGACAGGTACATTCCCATCACAACTTAAACAGGCCAAAATAATACCAGTGTTCAAAAAAGGCGAGAGAACTTTCATATCTAGTAATCGCCCCATAGATATCCTATCATATTTTAGAAAAATAATGGAAAAGTGTATTGAGAAACGTATAACTAATTACTTGTCTAAGTTTTCCATTTTAACTCCTAGTCAGTTTGGTTTTCGACCTGCTTTCTCGACTAATCTTGCATTGTTAACTTTCACTGATAAGATTAAAAAAGCTATTGATTCTGGTGAATTAGCTGGAGCATTGTTCATTGACCTAACCAAAGCTTTCGACTCACTTAATCACAGCATCCTGGAAACCAAACTCACGGCCATTGGTATTGTTGGACCTGCCCTTACACTCATTAAAAGTTACCTCTATAATAGACAGCAGGCTGTTTATGTTCGCTCTACTTTATCAGATTTTCTTACTACTAATCAGGGTGTTCTTCAAGGGTCCATTCTTGGCCCGCTTTTATTCTTAATTTACATGAATGACCTTCCCCTTTTAGTTACTAACTCTCTGCCTTTTCTTTATGCCGATGACACTACAATACTAGCCACTGGTAAATCAATTGACTCTTTAACGCTAAAATTAGAAAAAGATCTAAATAACATCTCAAGCTGGTGTCTCACGAATTCCCTCAGTATTAACCCTAAGAAAACTAAGTTCATGATATTCCACTGAGCTAACAAAGTTCTTCCCTCCCAAATTTCTACTAAACTAAATGGCTCACTCATTAACCCTGACAATGAATGCTATTTCTTAGGAATCGTTCTCGACAGCAACCTAAAATACTCTAATCATGTTATTCATTTGCGCAAAAAACTAGCATTTGGTGTCAGGATTCTAATCAGAGCACGTTACTACTTTAGCATTTCAACTCTAATCAAGTTATATTATGCTTTTATTCCCAGCCATAATAATTACTGCATCACAACTTGGGGAAATACATACCTCACCCACTTATCTCCCATTCAGCACATTCAAAACCAAGCCATCACACTAATGACTTTCAGTTCATATCGTTCTAGTGCATCATCATTACTTCGTAACTTCGAAATACTTTCTACTGTTAGTTTATTTAAATATTACCTCATTATCATGCTGTTCAAGTCATTGCACCATCTTGTCCCATTAAGCGTCTTTTATTCTAATGCTTTGTCTAACTTAAACCGTACTAGATTCGCTTCAAATGGAAATTTTCTACTACCTACTATTCACACTAATTATGGTCGCCACACTGCATATTTCTCAGCATTATCAATATGGAATTCACTGCCATCTCACATCAAGCATTGCTCGACTATTGGCACTTTAAAAAACAATTCTATTCCTACTTGATAAACTACTAGATGTTTTTATCTTGTTATATTGTTTATTCCACTCTTCTTTTTACTTGTTTCTTAGTTAGTGTTGGTTTTATCAATTTACTCATCTCTCTGTCTTCACTGTTACTGCTAATTTAGTAAATTTTGTAATCCCATTTCGAACAGGGGGTCCCCCTGCAGCCTTGTGCTTTCGGACCTCCTCCTGTATATATACTTTGTATACTGTTCCTTTTCATGTACTAATAACTGAAATAAACTGAAACGGAAATAAACTGAAACTGAAATTTACATTATATTTGGTGGAGTTTGCTGCGGTTTTTCCTGAACCTGGAATTGCGTAGCCGAAAGCTGCCAGCCGTCATGCCTGACAACGCTGTCTTCACTCCCCCCCCCGGGCTTCGCCACCAGGGGCTGTCCCGGTGCCCAGCTCCTGCGTTAACGCGACATCTTCAGCGGCACAGACGAGAAAGACGTTGAGGATTGGCTGGAATCCTACGAACGAGCCAGCGCTACCAACAAATGGGATGATGTCAAGAAACTGGGTACCGTGATGTTTTATTTACCGGATGTCGCCAAGCTGTGGTACAGAAACCACGAGACGGACATTTTTACTTGGACTATCCTCAAGACCTGCATCAAAGCTGTTTATGGTCAGTGCGAGACGACTTGGTGTTCCTCCTCAGTGATCTGCTCGTTCTGTACCGGGCTCGTCCCTTCGGACTCTTTCGGATGGTGGTTTGGCTGAGTTTTGGGTGAATTTGACCTGTTGAAACTAGCTGACGTTGCATATTACTTCTTTAAGCAATTGAATTGGTGCTAATGTCTAATTCATCTCCTGGCCAAGGGCACAGCCCTTGGTCAGCCTCCTTGCCTAATGATGAATTGCCATTGGAATATTTTTTCCGCAGTGGTGTTGGAAGCATCCCTGTTGCGCTGGTGCCCTCGAGTGGTGGATTTA
Organism: Rhipicephalus annulatus; assembly: GCA_013436015.1. Taxonomy (NCBI): domain Eukaryota; kingdom Metazoa; phylum Arthropoda; class Arachnida; order Ixodida; family Ixodidae; genus Rhipicephalus; species Rhipicephalus annulatus. The sequence goes on along the minus strand of WOVY01010891.1, from coordinate 1,210,952 downwards.
ATAGGCTCAACAACCCGAAGACAATCCAGGTGGGGTTGCAGGCCATGACGCCACACTTTCAGCTGATAAGTGATGTTCGTCAGTTCGGAAGAGGTGGTTTGGTATGCAGATCGTCAGATCCTTCGTGCGTTTCTGACATCCTAAAATGCAATACATTTTCTTCGGTCCCGGTAAGCGCATTTATCCCGCCTCATTTAGCGTGCACTAAGGGAATTGTACGAGGAGTCGACTCTACATTAACGCCCGCTCAGACTCTGGAAAAGCTGTCTGATGCTGGGGTCATAGCTGTGTACCGATGCAACCGATTAGTCAACGGTGAGAAAGTTCCCACTAAGTCGGTTATTGCTACCTTTGCCGGCACTTCCTGTTCATCCGAGTTGAAAATATGGCCGCTCATTTTCAGAGTCGAACGTCTCGCTTCTCGTCCCCTCCAATGTCAAAACTGTTGGCGTTTTGGTCACAGTGCAGGGGGCTGTAAATCAAATTCACGTTGCCGCATCTGTGGCGATACCCACCCATCGAAGGAGTGCAACGCCTAAACCGAAAAGTGCTGCCTCTGTGCAGGAAATCACGCGGCCGATTATCTGAACTGCACCGCAAGGTCTAATGAAACGCAACTTCTAGAAATCTTGGACAGACGTCGTTGCTCGCGACGAGAAGCAATAACAGTTGTGAAGGATAGAGCCTTTGGATATGCCGGAGTCGCGTCGAGGCACGAGCAACTAAGTGAGACGAAGATTCTTAATTTTATTGAGGCTGCAGTAGAAAAGGCGATGTCGAAAGCGCTGGAACACATAGTTACGAGCGTGAGTGAGTGCATCTCTCAAGTGTTTTGCTCACAGATGACACAGCTGGCTTCTGCAGTAGCAGTACCGATGGCCAAGTCGGCATCTTGTGCAGTGGAAGAGATATCGAATTTAGCCCCACAGCGACAATCCCGAGAGGAGAAAACCCCAATTTTGTCCGTTCCTTCTACGTCGACCCACGTGGAGGATCAGAATGATATGGACGTATGCCCTGATTTCAGGCGTCAGAAGCGCACTGGATCTCCATTAAAATCTCCTTGCCCAAACACAAAACCCAAAAAGGGCAGCGAAAATGCCAGTGCACTTTTTAAGGAGAGTATTTTAGAAGCTGCCGTTGCTGAAGTGTTTCGCTCGTCAACATAGATACCTTGAAAGTACTACAGTGGAATTGTAGGTCTTTGATTTCTGCTTCTACTGACTTACTTTGCCTAATTAATCAGTTATATCCAGATATAATCTTATTACAAGAAACCTGGCTTAACCCCGTTAAGAATTATCATTTAAACAAGTTCAGAGCATTTCGGTTAGACCGTCCATCACTAGGAGGTGGTCTAGTTATACTAGTCTCGAATAAATTTTGCCGCACAGCGAGCATAGCTTTTCAGCATATGTCCACAGACTGTGAAATTTTGGCAATAGAACTCCGTCTGCCAGGACACCCCGCTTTTTCACTTATAAACGCATATTTTCCAACGGGTTTGCATAGTACTCAACAATTAGATACTGCCTTAGCTAATTGCAAGAATGATTTCCTTCTGACTGGTGATTACAACTCACATCATGTTTCATGGGGATTTCGAACAGATCCTTCTGGTACTCTTCTGTGGAATTGGATGATTACTAAAAATCTTACCTGCCTAAATGATAGACAGCCTACATTTATTCGCGGACGGACACGATCGGTATTAGATCTCCCGTTTTGCAGCCCAAGTGTTTCAATAAAGTCTTGGAAAACAATTGATTTCTCTTCAAACAGTGACCATCTTCCTGTATACTTTGAAATCTCATGTGCTGTGAAATCTATTGAAAGGGCAAAGAAAACATTGATCAATTACAAAAAAATTTAAAGACTGCTTGCGTTCCAACATTAGGGCAGTGTCCAGTGGTCAAAATGAAGACCTCGGCAGAAATCTCTGTTCTCTTTAAAAATCTGCAAGAACACTTCAGAATTTGTAATTGCTTCGTCGTCATCCAAAAGTGCCCAACCTAGTAGATGGTGGAATGATGAGTGCACGCGAGATTATAGAAGAAGAAAAGCCGCATGGAAAAGACTTATATGTAATCAGAGTCCAAAAAATTGGAAGGATTTTCAGTTCATTGCGGCAACATTTAAACGCACTGTATCGCGAGCGAAAGAGCAATATGACCAAGAACATTTCGAATACCTGTCTAAATCAAATAACAAACGTGCTTTATGCAACTTCCTTCGTGGTAGGAAGAAGACCCCTATACCAGGAAACGTTGACTCAGTAGTTTACACCTCACAGGAACTACAGGAATTATTGAATCAGTTGGCTAAAGAATTAGAAAACAGGTTCTCAACGCATCTTCCCAATTCGGCTTACACAACAACCATCTATGACTACACAGAAATATCGACTTCCGAATTAAATCAGGCAATAGAAAGATTGCCAAATGCAGCACCAGGCCCCGATGGAATAACAAATACAATGCTAAAAATACTTCACAGGGAATATCCGAATGATCTGTTAAGTCTCGTCAATTATTCCCTTAGAAGAGCATGGATCCCTTCTGAATGGAAGATTGCGAAAATTATACCATTGCTTAAGAAACAGGGGGCAGGCTATAATTTAGACAACATACGACCGGTAGCCTTAACATCTAATGTAGTAAAACTTATTGAAAGGGTACTTCATGGTCGTATAATTAGGTTTATTAACGAGAAACAACTTTTGAGTTCTTCCCAAATTGGCTTTAGATCTGGATATTCCATATGGCATGCACATGTAGATCTAGAAAGTCGTATTCATATTGCCCGTCACAAAAAGCACTTTGCGGCTTTAGTAACGTTAGACATATGTAAAGCATATGATAGTGTAGAGTATTCTATCTTGACTAATCAGTTATGGAGTCATGGACTTCCAACCTATATAGTAGCATAGGTGACGGAATTTTTAAGTAGAAGAGAATCCTATTGTTATCAAGGCGGTTTCTCTTCCTGTAAGCACAAACAAACCCGAGGTGTACCTCAGGGGTCCGTACTTTCCCCGGTTTTATTCAACCTATTGCTTAGCACCATCCCCGTTCATCCAGATGTGAAAACCTATGTTTATGCCGAAGACATTGCTTTTTTGCTATGGCACATGACTTCCACTGTCTCTACACTATCTTGCAAGCATATCTTAATAAAATTGAACATTGGCTGGATGGATCGATGTTGAACCTGAATACCGGTAAATGTGCTATTCTCGTTTTTCCAATCAAAGATCCCGTGCACATATCTATTAATTACAAGCTTTAAGACATCCCACAAGTACAATCATTGAAATATCCTGGAGTTATGTATAATGAACATCTAAATTGGCGCCCTCACATTGAATACATCGCGACAAAAGCAGTACGCGCGATGGGCGTATTGCGGAGGTTGAGCAATTGTAGATCAGGTATGAGAAGAAAGGCACTTTTGATTATTTATAAAATGTATGTTCGACCTGTGTTGGAGTTTGGCTGCATTCTTTTTTCTGGTGCGCCAGCCTACAAACTTCGGCCGCTCGTTCTGTTGGAAAGAGAGGCTTTGCGGCTCTGCTTAGGGCTTCCAAAGTATACTGCAAATGCAGTGTTATACCTTGAAGCACGAATACCAACCTTATTATGTCGCTTTAACATACTTACAGTGCAGACCTTTTTACGACTATATGAAGCACCGTTTAACCTTGAACAAATTATTTTTATTTCCAATCCTGACCCATTCTTCTCCGTGCATTGGCCCAGATTTACCAAACCACAAATAGTATTTGTTCAATTGTTACTTGAGCCCCTAAATGTACACGTTCGTGATCTGATTCCTTTAACTGAGCAATAAAATTCTCCAGAAATTCTTTACCATGATATCTTCCCAACTCACGCTAAGCTATTACCTACAGGCATTTTAAATGGTTTATTGCAGGACCATTTAAGTACTCTGCCAACAAATGTCATTATAGCAACGGACGCATCTCAATCACATGAAAAATCGGGCGTTGGAATATATAGCCCCGTACTTGATTGGTAATTTTCATTTCGCTTACCGGACTTTCTTCCTGTCTTTCTGGCTGAATTCATGGCAATAGTGTTAGCTTTGCGAAAGGTAACTATTTCCATTCCAGTCGTAGCAGTCATAACTGATTCATTATCAGCGTGCTCTTCCCTGTCCGCATCTGGTCACTCACCTATAGTGAAACTTTTTAAATCGTTGATCCCCTGTCATCTGCGAAGTATTCACCTAATCTGGACACCAGGGCACAAAGGTTTGTTGTTAAACGAAATAGCTGATCCTCTTGCGAAGGCATCCCTTTCGACACCAATTATTCCTATTTTCCCTCATACAGTATACATTACGGTGGCGCGATTTCGCACACTTAAAATCAGGCAAAATTTATCTGACCCTGCACTGACGGCTTCTCCAGAGTACAAACACTTTTTATTTCCGTGGCGCAGTGAACTGACTAATTCAAGGATGATGGAAGTTGTCATCACGAAATTTCGTTGCCGCGTTACCTCCCACAATTTTTACTTGCATAGATCAGGCATAATGAATTCCCCTATGTGCATTTACTGTAATGAAGAGGAAACGATCAGTCAATTTTTATTACATTGTCGCCGTTTCGATTTATTCAGGCAAAGCATACTAACACCACCTCTTCAAAGACTGGGCTTGCAACTATCACAGCCTGATCTTCTTTCATTTGATGCCTCTACATTGGGTTTCAGCCACAGGGATGTTTTATTCCCCGTTCCAGAATACATCACTGCGACTAAACGATTTTCTTGCTAAATTGCTGTCTCACTTTTTTTCTTCTTTTTTTTCTGCAAACTTGATACCGGTATTTCAAATCAAAATTAAGTTACAAAAAAATTTGTAGGAATGACGCAATGCTGAAAGTTTAGGGCAAATTCACCTTATAATCGGCCAATCCCTTTCTTTAGGTACGAGCCATTTGTACAGGGAAACAACAACAACAACAACAAATGGGATGATGCCAAGAAACTGGGTACCGTGATGTTTTATTTACCGGATGTCGCCAAGCTGTGGTACAGAAACCACGAGACGGACATTTTTACTTGGACTATCCTCAAGACCTGCATCAAAGCTGTTTATGGACGCCCTGGAGTGCTCAAACTTCGTGCAGAACAACGCCTACGAAGCCGGTTTCAACAAACTGGCGAGACATTCACCAGCTACATAGAGGACATCCTCGACCTCTGTCGGCGTGTTGATCCGACGATGCTGGAAACTGACAAGGTATGACACATTATGAAAGGTATTTCCGACGACGCCTTTCAAATGCTCTTCTCAAAAAACCCGACCACTGTGTTGGAGCTCATCGAGCTGGATTAGAGTTTTGACGAACTCCGACGACAGTGTCTTCTCACGCGACACCCTAACGTCCGTCCCGGATGACACCCTCTCAAGCTTGACAAGCACCTCTGACCATCACTCGCTGCTATCGCAGATCAAGGAGTTTGTTCGCGCTGAGGTCGCTCGTCAGCTGTCGCTGCTATCCACAGCCGGCGAACCACCATCACATCTACCAGCAAACATTCGTGAGGTCATCCACGAGCAAGTTTGCGTGGCTCTGCCACCTGCCCGCGACACTTCGCCGTTGTCGACCCCTATGGCCTGTGCCGAGGTGTATGCACCTCTAAGTTATGCTGAGGTTGCCGCAAGGCCACCTCTCCAGACTTCTAGGTCACTAGAATCTGCTGTGCCCTCTCCTCGGCTCGCTCAGCTAAGGCCCCTCCAGAGGAGTGGACAATGGCGTACACCCGACCACTTGCCGATACGCTTTGCCTGTGGGTTGCCTGGCCACATAGCTCGATACTGCCGCCGGCGTGTCCCTGCCTATCTGCAGAACTACCACCAGAGCTTCGAACTTGTCTCTTATGTGACACCACGCCCTTCGTTCGCAGGCTCTGAGCATCCCGACCACATGTCATCGTACGCTGATTATCAACCACCTGTTAACCGTTGCTCGCCACGAACTCGACGCCACTCGCCATCGCCGATGCGTCGTCATTCTTCATCGCCGGAGCGGGAAAACTGATTGCCGCAGTTCCAGAGGCAGCAACTGCTACACCCGCGAAAAGACCAAGGCCTCTCTCTTCACCGACAAATGTACTGGACGTATATGTGGACGGCGCCACTGCACTCGCTCTCGTCGACACTGGTGCCGCAGTTTCAGTGATCAGTGCGAGACTCTGCCACTTGCTCAAAAAGTTATGACGCCACAAGCAAGTACATTGCTTCGTACGGCAAGTGCAGAGCACGTCACGCTGGCCGCTGCCTGTACTGCTCGTATTGCGATTAATGGCCTTATCCATGTCGTCGAAGTACTAGTGTTGAATTCCTGCTCTCATGACCTGATTTTGCGCTTTGTCTTTCTCTCCGCTAATAAGGCCGTCATCGACTGCTCGCGCGCTGAGGTGGCATTTGAAGTGTTTAGTGACGCTACTTTACACGACGCTGTTGAAACCGAGAACAAAATTTTTGTTGCTGAAGACGCTACGATACCGCCACTCTCTTTTGCCCTTGCCATGGTGTCTTGCAACGCGCTCGCCGAGTCAAGTGCCCTTTTCACGCCATCTGCCGTTTTCGTTCGTCGCAAGTGTTTGCCGCTACCTCATGCCCTTTTGGAACTTCATGACGGTGTCAGTAGAACGCTCACCTCGAATCTGCTGTCATCTCCTGTAACACTACTTAGGGGCGAGTGCGTCGGGCGTGTTTACAGTCTCGACTCTTCCGCAATTATTGACATGCCAACATGTTCTTTCGCCGAACACGAAGTCGCTGGATTGACGTGTGCATCTTCGCCGCAGAATACTAGACCTGACATACTGAGCAGCTCCATCACCGACACAGTAACCGTTTCGCAATATGCTCAGCTTCTACGACTCCTGAACAAGTTCCGTTCTTCCTTTTACTGCAGGCATAGTCCCCTCGGCTGCACATCAGCTGTGTGTCACCGCATCGACCCGGGCCCCAATGCACCACTGCGTCAAACCCCCTAAGCGTGTCCGCGACAGAGCGTCAGGTTATCGGTGACCAAGTAGCTTACATGCTCAAGCGTGGCATCATCCAGCTTTCGAATAGCTTCTGGGCATCTCCAGTCATTCTTGTTAAGAAGAAGAACGGGTCAAGTTGCTTCTGTGTTCACTACAGTCGTCTTAACAAAATAATTCGAAAGCACGTTTACCCTTTACCGAGAATCGACGATGCCCATCACAGCCACCAATGTGCGGAGTTCTTCTCTTCTACTGACTTACGGAGCGGCTCTTGGCAAATCCCTCTGGCGTCTGAAGATCAGTCTAAAACGGTGTTTGTCAAACCTGATGGCCTTTATGAATTCCGCGTCATGCCATTCGGTCATTGCAATGCACCCACAACATTCGAGAGGATGATGGACAATCTTTTGCGTGGCCTGAAGTGGAAAACATGCCTGTGCTACTTAGATGACATGGTTATATTTTCGCCAGATTTTCCCACGCATCTCCGCAGGCTAGACGAAGTACTACAGTGCCTAACTGACACCGGCCTTCAGCTCAACCGGAAAAAATGCCGCTTCGGTACAAGTCAGCTCACGATCCTCGGCCATGTTGTCTCTAAAGACGGTATTCTTCCTGACACCGCCAAGCTTCAGGCAGTTGCAGAGTTCTCAAAACCTTCATCTCTGAAGGATCTGCGCAGCTTCCTTGGCTTCTGCTCATATTTCCGCTGCTTTGTTCGGAGTTTCGCGATGATCACCGCCCTGTTGACTGAACTTTTACGGAATGACTCAAAACGTTACACTTGGTCAACCACCTGTGATGATGCCTTGAAAATTGAAAAAAGTTGCGCCACCTCTTAACCTCACCGCCAAGCTTGCGTCACTTCGACCTGACTGCTTCGATTGAGGTACACACCAATGCAAGCGGTGTCGGACTCGGCGCCGTGCAGGCGCAGCGCAAATAGGGATTGCAGGAGTACGTAGTTGCTTACGCAAGCCGTATCTTCGCCAAAGTTGAGAAAAATTACTCTGTAACAGAGAAGAAGTGTCTGGCAATCATTTGGGCTCTAGGTAAATTTAGAGCGTAGTTATAAGGTAACCTTTTCGAAGTAGTCACCGATCACCATGCACTTTCTTGGTTATCCACGTTGAAGGACCCCTCCGGCCGTTTATTTCGCTGGGCTTTGCGGTTGCAAGAGTTTGACATGCGTGTTGTTTACAGGTCTGGCCGACGTCACACTGATGCCGACGCTCTATCGCGTTCACCTGTATTAGCGGAAAGCTCTGCTTTCCGCTGAAACAGTCTATCTGCTGTGGACGAAACGTTTGCGTTTCTAGCAAACTGCGACATGGCATCTGAGCAACATAAGGATGACTAGACCAATGCTCTTCGGCGATTTCTATCAGACCCATCGACTTTTCCATTTTCTCGAACATAGCGCGTCAAGCGGTTCACTTTGAGATCCGCGATGACCACCTTTACCGCCGGAATTACATGTATGACGGCCGAAAGTGGTTACTGGTAATACCTAGCCATCTTCGTGCTGCAATATGTTCAGCTTTCCACGCTGACCCATAGTGCGCACATGCGGGCATCTTCAAAACATACGCTCGGCTTTCCTGCCGGTTTTATTGGCGAGGTATGTACACTTTTCTGCGCAAGTAAATTCAGTCATTCCCGCAGTGCTAACGATGGAAAGCTCTGCTTCATCACACCTCTGGTCTTATGCAGCCAATTCCTTGCCCAGCCAGGCCTTTTGACAGCATTGGAATCGATCTGTACGGGCCTTTTCCATTCACGGCTTCTGAAAACCTTTGGATTGTTGTCAATGTTGACTACTTGACACGATACGCAGAAACAGCCGATTTGCCTGCTGCCACAGCACGCGACGTATCATCTTTTTTCCTGCGGATCTTCATTCTCCGTCATGGCGCACCGCGTGAACTTCCCAGCGACAGAGGACGTGTGTTCCTCTCTGAAGTCGTCAATGCACTCCTTGACGAATGCCGTATCGTTCACCGGACTACCACCGCCAGTCGTGCCCAAACGGATGGCTTGACGGAAAGATTTAACCGTACCCTTGGCAACATGATATCTAAGTATGTTGCCTCAGACCACTCCGATTGGGGCCTTCTTCTGCCTCTTGTGACGTACGCCTACAATACTGCTCCACAGGCAACTACGGGCTTTTCGCCGTTTTTCCTGCAATATGGCCGAAACCCTTCCACCACACTAGATACCACTCTGCCCTACCACCCCGATTCCTCCAGTCTACAAAGTCTACGCCCATCTCTGAAGCTGCCCGCCACACCGAGGAATGCCGTAAGCTCGCCCAGTCGTTCACAACCGTTGACCAATGGAGACAAAATCTCGGCGTGACGATAACCACCCGTACCCTAACTTCGTTCCGGACACCCTTGTGTGGCTTTGTATTCCAGCTGTCCCTACATTTCTTTCTTCGAAACTTGCTTCCAAATACCAGGGACCCTACCGCATTGTCTCGCAGACTTCACCTGTTAACTACATCAGCGAACCCGTGACGCCATCCACAGACCAGCACTTTCGGGTTCATGAAACCGTTCACGTACAGCGGTTGAAACCATATTACGATCCGCTCGTTCTCTGTTCTCCGTGAGTCGCCAGGATGGTTCATTTTTTGACGGGGAGGATATGTAGTGAAGAGGAATGCCCAATACCCAAGCGACATCGACACGTTCGCGCGAGGCGCGTGCTGGGACTGCCTGGTTGCTGCTGCGACGATGCCCGTATATCCGGCCAGCTCTTGCTGCTTCTGTCCTGACGCTGCTACCTTTTATCGCCTTGCATTTACATTACAGACCATTTTGAAATTAAACCTTGGCCCCGATGAGGCCGTCCCTACAAGAAAGTGCAATAGCGTGAGTGCCGAGAGGGGTTAGTAGATACACTATTGGTGTTTGAAACAGAAACGTGCTGCAGTTCATTTTTTCACTCTCTACACGTGATGACTTGAACTTGAGAGTTTTCGGGGCCTGACTGAGCCAGGAGAGGAGAAGGACAGCTACAGACCTTGGCAACGTTTTGAGCGCTGCATGCAATCCCCGGGCGGGTCATTCTTTTGGAGCGTGTTTGGGGACTATGTGGTATAAGTGGGAGACTAAGTAGTTTTGAGCGTGGTTGGAGGCTAAGTGGTAACGACCATGAGGAAACAGGTGCCAGGTTTTAACCCCTCGGTTGCCCCTCTGAATTCTCCTCATGGCCAATCAAACAATTCAGCCTGTTTATTGGACAGACTCAAACACATTAGCTGCAGTCCTCTTTTCTCGCTCTCTTATTCCAGCACTCGACCTATCGGTTGGTGAGAGAGAGACGAAAGGACCGGCCTGCACACGACGTTCCGCGAACTGTGCGAATGCACACGATGGTGGAGCCGTTTCGGCTGCGAGTGCATACTATTACTGCGAGATGACTACGCTGTCCAGCATGAGAGCCGTCTCTCGGGACTGTAATCCAAATGGATGGGTGTCTATACACTAGATGTCCTCATGTCGCCCACCGGCACTCAGCTGGCCGGGGACCACCTAGCTGCTTGTTAAAAGCGGCGACCAACCGTGATCTTCTTACCAAAACGAGCGTCCTTACGCTGGGGTTATCGTCTCCCGATAATCGGCTCTCTGGGAAGCGCATTCTTTTACGACAAAGAAGACTCACCCCCCCTGACTGGCGACGCCAGACCTTTCCACTGAACCACTTATTTCGACTGGTTAAAAGGCAATTGCTTTCATTGCTATGATTACTGTCATAACTTATAGTTTGAACGCATCTTGACATGCTTTCCGCAACACTAAAGGTAACACTGCAGGTAGTACGCAGATAGCTTTTTTCTCGTAATTTGAATTGTAGACATTTCTTGAAATACCCTTTCTGTAAATTTGAACTGTAGACATTTTTTAAAACACCCTGTATAGCGTATCAGATGTAAGAAATGGGTAATGAAACGTAACATGAAGGAGATGAGTCAATTACTGTACACGACATGTGAAACAATAGTGAATCAAATGGTAAACAGTGGAACGTGAATTAGAATTCCCAAATATGAAATAACGCTTCATAGCATCCGGAGCAAGCATTACCTTTTGCTATCCCTAGCTGTTGAATTAGCTGACGAAAACTTCAGTATCTTCTGTGCACAGCGGAAAGTTTTTCAAGATGCTTGTACTTCCAAAAATCCCCACAGGGGCGTCTGCGCAAGTAGGCATTTTTTTGTGGCAGCACCACAGACCCGTACTAACAGAGGGTTTTGACTGCCTCCCACGCTTCGCTGTGCGTGCCTTAGCTGTGTTTGGAGAAAAGGGCATCCTGGGGGTGTAGCTGACGCTGGGTGCTTGGGTTTTAAGGGCCGCCGGCAGAGGCAACACACACCTTTGGCTCCAGCTTCACATAGACGGCACCCCTGAGCTGACTTACCAAAGGAAAATCAACAGTTGCCTTTTCCTGTCTTACTAAATCCTCATCTTCGTTTTTTCTCTCTCACTTTAAGCTTTTCTGTCTTCTACTCACTCCAGCTTCACATGGACGGCGCCCCGCCACGGTGGTCTAGTGGCTAAGGTACTCGGCTTCTGACCCGCAGGTCGCGGGATGAAATCCCAGCTGTGGCGGCTGCGTTTACGATGGAGGTGGAAATGTTGTAGGCTCGTGTACTCAGATTTGGGGGCACGTTAAAGAACCCCAGGTGGTCGAAATTTGCGGAGCCCTCAACTACGGCGTCTCTCACAATCATATAGTGGTTTCGGGACGTTAAACCCCACAAATCATCATCATCATTCACATAGACGGCACCCCTGAGCTGACTTACCCAGGGAAAACCAACAGTCGCCTTTTCCTGTCTTACTAAATCCTCATCGTTTTTTTTCTCTTGCTTTCTAGCTTTTCTGTCTTCTACTCACTTCTCTTTACTTCCTTGTTTCTAGGTGGCAAGGGTGCACCTTGCGTAAATATCCAATTTGTGGTAGGTATAATAAATTATAGTGGCAATGTAGGGCTGGCGTTTACGCTTCCTCCGTGTCCGTTAACATTCCCTCATGGAGCTTGGTGGTCGGTGGCTCGCATGGTCGCCCTATAAGCAACAAAAATGATGGGATCACTAAACCCACAACGAACTGATCGCCCCTCAAAGAGGTGGCACACTGACGTAATCTTCCAAGTACTACCCACGAAGGAAGATAACTTTCTTAAATATCCCATTATTCATTCCGACAGTGCAGAAAAAAAGGCCAGAAACATTTCACCCTTTCTTTTGTCCAGGTGTCTTATTGACGCACTAAGCGCGGGCCATAAAGCCACCACGACCGCCAGTGGGGACCTCATGTCAGAAATGAAAGACTAGTTGCAATATCAGATACTAGATAACCTAGAGGCATTTGGTGATCAGCCCATCATTATCACACCACACAGAACACTGAATACTACGAAGGCAGTCGTGTCAGACGATGACCTGATAGATCTTACAGAACTCTTCACAGACTGGAAGGTTAAGAATGTATCCAGATGCAACGCATGAAGTTAAGAACAGACAACGAAGGAATTCCCACAAAAGACCTCATCCTTACCTTTGGATCTACAACGATCTTTACTGAAATAGCATCTTGATAACTCAGGCTTCCCGTCAGACCTTACATACCAAACTCGCGAAGCTGCTTCGAATGCCAGCGGTTTCACCATGGCTTCCAGAGTAGCCGAGGCCAGCTTACCTGTGTGAAATACAGCGCCACAGACATTCCGCTGATGACAAATGCAATGCCCAAGTCCACTGTACAAACTGCGATGGCGATCATTCCTCATATTCCAGGTCCTGCGTGGCTTGTAAGAAGAAAAAATAGAGCAGACGTACTAAAATCAAACTGAACATCTTTCCGTGAAGCCAGGCAGCGTGTATCCCCGCATTTTGCAGGAGACACTTTGTATGCCAAAGTCGTGTGCGGGGGGTTACTAGCACCACCACGGTTTTCGGCGATGCTCCGGCTCACGCCTGCCGTGCCAAGCAAATGCCACAAGCCCCGCTGGCAGTAGCAGCCTCGGCTGCCCCGCCTTTCTTGAACGCGGCCCCACTGAAAGACCCCTTAAACAGTGGCAGCCACCAGGGCACCACACAAAGTAACGAGGAGACCTCGACGTCTCGTCCGGTGGTTTTGAAGGCTCCGTCAGTGGCGCGAAGCCTACCCAACGTGGACTGTCTGATGCCTCTTCAGAGGCGATGAACACCACTGGACCACCCGCGCATGCGGGTGATCCAGTGGTGTAAGGTCCAGTAATGTAAAGAGCAGCGAGATCCCCCGACCACTTCAAGGACGACGAAACAGTAATTACAGGTCCTCCTAAAGGCCCTGTAAATTAAATCGATTTCCTTTTTTGAAGCACAGCGCACACACTCATATTCCAATGGAATTCTTGAGGACTCATACGCTATCTCGACGACATACACACACTTCTTAGAAAATTTTTTCCAAAGGTGCTGCGTGCCCAGGAAACGCATCAAAACCTTAAGCACATAAGTTTTCTTAGCCAATGTGTTATATTTCGCAATGACCGCCAGAACGCTCTTGCATCATCTAGTCGTGTTGGAATTATTTTGACAAAAACGCTTCATGTGAACACTTTGCGCTCCAAACGGCACTGAAAGCAGTAGCCGCTCGAGCTATGATTGCAAACATGCTCATGACAATATGCTCAATATACATACCCCCTCACTACCAGCTACACAAACACGAGTTTCAGTCACGTTTTGATGAGTTGCTTTTGCCTTACGTCGTCCTCGGCGGTTTTACAGCTGACAGCAGCTTGTGGGGCGACTCTCACACCAACGCGCAGAGCCGCCTCATTGAGAATGTTCCTTTTTTTCACGGGGGCATGTTTACTCAATAAAAACAACCCTCAGTTTTTCGCCTCGCAAACAAATATTATCCATCAATCGATCTTAGCATCACCTCTCCATCAATTTTACTTGATTTTACCTGGGAAGTGAATAAAGCCCGTATGGAGCGACCACTTCTCAATACTTCTCAAAACACAAAAACTCGAACAATCTTCACTTAAGGCTCCTCGGTGGAAACTTGACAGAGCTCGGCTGGGAGGAGTTCCATAACGTTACTGATATATTTCGGGCAGAGATGGCTTACTTAAGTATTGACACTGCTGTAGAGTATTTCGCTGCTTTTATAATTAACGCTGCTTTTAAATGCATACCTGGAGTAACTAGGGCGACAAGCAAACGTCGTCTGTCTTGTGAAATGATGAGTGCCGCATGGCAAGAAAAAAAACGAAATAAAGCGTGGGGTCTTTTGCGTGACTCTCACACAGCACAAAATCTTATAAATGTGAAACAAATCGAATCAAAACACCGCAGAAAACACCTCCAAGCTAGAAGGAAAAGCTGGCAGAATTTTATATTGGGCATAAACTCTCATAGAGAAGAGGCCAAAGTGTGGAGTATTGTGCAACGCACAGTGAGCTTCTCAGCCCACGAGCCCGTTGAAGCAATCGGCGCCTTCCAGTCTGGCGAGTATTAGGCAATGCGTGGCGACGTCACTCGTCCTTGGCTGCAACCACGCGCAGCGGCTCCGGATTTGATGAGCATGACGCGGCCCAGTGGCGACCGCCGTTGGAGGATTCTGACCTGACCACCTGCAGCGTTTATGGTTGGACGTTTGGTGACTCGAAGGATCCACCCAGTGCCTATAAAAAAGCCCTGAGTCGTGTCGCCAGTAGTAGACCTATGTGTCAGAAGAGGCATCTCGGCTCTTCGAGTATCTAAGCTGTCAGCTCCAGTGCCGAATTTGTAACGCCTCTATTTCTATGCGGTACATAAACCTTGCCTTAACTCACCGTCGTCTCGTCCGCTCGTCTATCAGCTCTGCCCAGAAGCAGTCACGAGCTGAGAAACCTACGCTGCCAAATGGCTGATCACCGTGTCGGTGGAGCTCGGACCAGTGGCGCCTTCGCGACTGTGTTGGTGTCTCGCCTTCGTACCAGCACCATGTTCAGCTCTGTTGGAAAAAAGTGTCCACGTGGGCCAGCAGAAACGCTTTCAGGCTGAGTCCTCAAAAGAACACGTTTGTACTTTTTGCTGGAAAGAGAGGGTTTCAACTGAACCCCGAAATAAACTCCCATGGGCAGCGTGTAGAAAACAGATTGAAGATGGAGCTCGGAGGCGAGGAAGAAGAAGCAGCCAGGGTCACGCTCTGCACATTTTTTTGTTCTGTCAACAATAAACCGAAGACGTATCGGTTATGCGGTCTCTCTGGTCCTTCTGAAACATGGTGCCGTGACCAGGAGTGATCTGAAGACAGACGCAGAGACTTCAACCCCATTCGCAACAACGGGTTGAAGAACGAAGCAGTGGCGTCTGGCTCAAGGACGAACCGTCGAGAGAAGGACCACGACCGACGACTGTTGGCGACGCACATAAAAAGGCAAGAGCTCTTTCAACACGTTTTAGGCATGAATAAAGAGGTCCTATCGAAGAAGCGGAAGACGCTTCGAGCAAATGTGACGACGCTTACGAGCGAAATCGATAAGAAGATAGAAGAAGACGCCGATCGAGCGCAACTTATGACGCTTCTAAACCAGATGAAGAGCGTGTCACAGACGCTAAGACAAGGTAACGAACAGATAGAACCGTTCAATGAAGAAGACAGCGCGGAGGCAGAATTTGAAAGAGTTTTGCATTATGAGATGAAGATCGTCGCTGCAACGACAAAAATTGAGGAGCGATTACGCGAGTTAGAACAAGCGACGCAACTGACTACGAGAATAGTCACAGAACAGGCGAGTTCAGTGCAAGGTACTGACCAAATCTCGGAGACGCAAGAGCTTGTTAAGTTGCCACGCCTTGAAATGATCAAGTTTGATGGGAAAAAAAACAGCATGGCCAAGGTTTTGGCATCAGTTCGAGACATCGGTGCATAACAGAGTGAATATGCCGAAGAATCAAAAATTTAATTATCTTCTGGCGTCTCTGAGCGGGGAGGCTGCTTCCCTCATAGAAGGCTTACAGTTTTCTGATCAGAATTACGAGCATGCAGTCGCTCTTTTGAAAGAAACCTTCGGACGAGAAGATAATTTAAAAGAGAACTACATAAAAGAGCTTGCAAATTTGGAAGCAGTGAAGAGTCCTAAAGATGTAGATGGGTTGAAGAAACTCTTCCAAAAGTTGCAAGTGAACACACGAGCACTGCAGTCGTTAGGAGTGGAAATGGATAGTTACGCCACAGTGATAGCTCCTGTTGTAAAATCTGCGCTACCGGTGGATATGAGGATTGAGATGAAGATGAAGGAGTTAAAGAAAGGTGACAACAGACCAGCAACTACGGAATCGAACTCAGCGTCAAGAAACAGCACGAGCAGTTTGAAAGAAATTATGGAGTTTTTAAACATATATATACGCAGCAGAGAAGAAACTCGAGAGGAAAAATACGACGTGACCCAGTCACCGCACAGTATGAGGCGGACTAGAACATCTACGCTTCAAAGCATATCGATTAAGAAATGCATCTTCTGTGAGATGACTGGACACTACACGGAAGATTGCAGAAGAAGCATTACTATGCAACAGAAGAAAGAAGCCTTACAACGGGAACGAAGGTGCTTCAGATGCACCAGACCTCACCACACGGCGAAGATATGCCGTGCTAACGTACGCTGCAAAACATGCAAGGGAAGGCACGCGACATCCATGTGTCGACCACGTACGCCTGCAGGAAAGTCAGCACAGCAGCAAAGCGGGGATGTTGAGCAAGTGCTTAAAAGCGCGCAACCTGACCGGTTAGACACCAGCAAATCCTGCAACATGCACGCACAGCAGTCTGAAGAACAGAAGTGCATACTACTGCAGACAGCCTTTTCGTGGACGGAGGGAGAAGGCAGCGGGTGCTACGCACGGATTCTGCTGGACAACGGGAGTCAGAGGACATTCATCCTCAAAATCTTGTCAAGAAAACTAGCGTGCAAGGTAAAAAGATTCGAAGGGATTACTGTAGGATCATTTGGAGGAGGAGAGATGGAACTAGACATGAAAGTCGTCGAGGTCAGCGTGAGGAAGGATCCCATCTCGGAGCCAGTCACGATTGAGGCACTGGAGATAGAAGTTATATCCTGTGACGTGCTACCATCGCCACCATTGACAATACACGAAAAAGCAAGATCGATGGGAATTCATTTGGCCGATGACAACCAGAAGAAGGACAAAGAAAGAAAAAATATGGAAACTTCTATATTAATTGGAGCAGATTATTACTGGACTGTCGTCACTGGTCGCATTTGCGAGATTCATCCAAAAGTAATGGCAATAGAAACAATATTGGGATGGACGGTCCAAGGTCCTGTAGGACTTCATTGTGTGCCGCTGAAATCATCGACGGTTATGGTACTCAAGGTCAGTGCCAAGTCGGACACGACTGCGGACCAACTGCAGAGATTCTGGGACTTGGAAAACATGGGCATCAAGGAGAACCCAGCAACAAAGATGAACGATGAACATGTGCTAGACTACGTCCGACAAACAATGGAGTTCAAGGCAGGAAGATACCAAGTGCGGCTACCATGGAAGGAAAACGTGACATTGGACGACAACACCACCATTGCAGAGAAGAGGCTTATCCAGGTGACCAAAAAATTATGCAAGGATAAAGATGAACTCCTAGCCTATGACAAAGCTATTCGAGAGTACTTTGAGCAAGAAATAGCAGAAAACGTCGAAGAAGATGCTGGATTCGATATACAGAACAAATTTGTATACTACATGCCGCATCAAGCAGTAATCAAGAAGGACTGAACAACGACAAAAATACGGATCGTCTTTGACGCATCGTCAAGCCAGAATCCAGGTGAATCCTTAAATGACAACTTGGAAAAGGGGCCAAACCTAAACCCCGACATCACAAGCATGCTGATGAACTTTCGACATCACAAGATCGCTATGTCAGCCGACGTGGAAAAAGCATTCTTGCAGATCAAGATACATGAAAATGACCGAGACGCACTGCGATTCATATGGTGGGAAAGAATACCCAGCGAAGATATGCCAACCCCGAAGATAAAAACGTGGAGGATGACGAGGGTTACTTTCGGAACTACACCAAGTAGCTTCCTTCTAGCGGCCACGATTCATCGACATTTGGATAAATTCGAAGAAAAATATCCTGCAGTTGTGGCGCAACTCCGGAAAGGAATCTACGTCGATGACGTTTTACTAGGAGCCGACGAATACTCGACATCGACAAAGATATACAAAAAAGCACGAGATATTTTTCGCTATGCGGGAATGAATTTAAGAAAATGGATTTCAAATGACGCCAAGCTAAGAAAACACTTTGATGAAGAAGGAGAGGATCTGGATCGAGGGATAAGAAAAGAGGGACAAATCAAGATTTTGGGACTGAAATGGAATTTCGTAGACGACGTGTTGAGCTTTCCCGACACTACATGGCGAAATGACAAGGACACGAGACAACTCTCAAAAAGACAGGTTTTGCAGGACACGGCAAAGCTATATGACCCTTTAGGTTTTTTGACACCATTTTCAGTCAGAGCAAAAATATTGCTGCAAAAAATTTGGATGGATAAACTGAAATGGGATGACCCGTTACCAAGCCAGCATAGATCATCTTGGAAGGACTGGTCGGAGGAGCTTCAGCACTTAGATGACTTCACCGTTAACAGATGCTATGACAACAGACAAGCTGAAGTGAAAGCATCGACTCTGCACGTGTTCTCCGATGCGAGTCCAATGGCATATGGAGCAGTAGCATACATTGTAACAGAATACTCCGATGGAAGCAATGAAGCAAATTTAATCATTGCAAAGGGTAGAGTCGCTCCAATCAAAAAGATCACACTAGCAAGATTGGAGTTGTTGGCGGCCACAATATCAGTCAGATTGGCCAGTCATATAACCGAGAATTTCATCAGGAAACTGAGGAATGTGAAATTCTGGACTGACTCTCAAATTGTGTTATGCTGGATAAAGTCAAACAAGACGAAAGATCTGTTTGTTCGCAACCGCGCAGCAGAAATTAAGAGCAAGTCCAATGAGAGTCAATGGGGTTATGTTAAAAGTGATGAAAATCCTGCGGATTTTATGACAAGGGGGATGAAGATGAAACGTTTGCTGGACAGTGAATTATGGTGGAAAGGCCCCACGTGGATCAAGAATGAAAAACAAAGCCCTGATTATGACATCACGCATGAATCGGACAGTGATGACAACAAAGACGAAGAAAAGACAGTGGCATGCTTAACTACCACCACGAGTGAAGAAAAGATAATTGATGTGAGCAGATTTGAATCATACAAGAAAGCGTTACGAGTTACCGCGTGGGTGATGCGTTATATAGGAAACCGACGAAAAGAAAGGAAAACAGGTTCGCTGACACGAGAAGAATTGGACAAGGCAGAGTTTGTGCTGATAAAGCAGGAGCAGAAAACGCTACAAAATGCAGTGACACGAACATATGACAACATGAATCTGTACGGCACGAACATCTTCGAAGATGATCAAGGTGTCCTGAGAGTAAAAGGGAGGCTTCAGTGGAGTAATTTGAGCTTTGATGAGAAGGATCTTATTATTTTACCAAGAGAAAGTCACTTTTCAGAATTCCTAGTTCTAAACGCGCATCAAATAACAATGCACGGTGGCGTTGCGGCAACACTGACACATCTAAGAATGAGGTTTTGGATTCTGCGTGCCCGACAGATGGTGAAATATGTAATAAAGAAATGCATCACATGTAGGAGATTCAATTCTAGACCAATGGCACAAGAAATTCCACCGCTACCAGCTCACAGGATTACACAGACGAGGCCATTCGACACTGTTGGTATAGACTTTGCTGGACCGCTAAATGCTCGAGAGGAGAAAGGCGAAAAAGTTACAAAGTTTTACATTGTGATATTTACGTGTGCAGTAACAAGAGCCATACAACTGGAGTTGGTCAAGAGGATGTCATCAGAAGCGTTTATACAAACATTCCGAAGATTCGTAGCTAGAAGAGGATTGTGTACAACTATTTACAGTGATAATGCAAGAGCATTCAAAAAATCTGAGAAAGAGATGAACAAGATATTAAAGATGGAAGATGAAAGGGTTAAACAGTATACCAGTAACCTGAAAATAAAATGGAAGTTTATTGTAGAGTTAGCTCCATGGTGGGGAGGATTTTATGAAAGACTGATCAGAAGCTTTAAGACATCCATGGCAAAAACTATAGGTGCTCGACTTTTGGATGAAGAAGAACTACGGACTGTGGTTGTTGAAGCAGAAGGAGTACTTAACAACCGGCCTCTCACTTATGTGTATGACGATCCTAACGAGCCACAACCCATCACACCGGCGGACGTTATAGGAGGCAGGCAAGCAATGAACAAGCAGGAAGAAAACAGACTCGGAGAATACAGTTTGCTGAATTACTGGAGTGCAAGAAAACAGGCTATGATAACATGGTGGACCAGGTGGAAAAAGGAGTACCTGAGGGAGCTTAAGTGTGCCAGCAGAAAAACAGAGCGTCACGCAAATGTACAAGAAGAAGATGTACTTCTGCTTCGAGAAGCGCGAAAAAGAACTCGGTGGAAACTCTGCAAGATCGAAAAGATTTTTCCAGGCAAGGATGGACTAGTGAGAACATGCTTGCTTCGTACACCTGAAGGAAAATTAGTCAAGAGGCCGATTCAACTGTTGTATTCGCTCGAAGGTTGCTTCGGTTGAATCTGGCCGGCGGGAAGATGTAGAAAACAGATTGAAGATGGAGCTCGGAGGCGAGGAAGAAGAAGCAGCCAGGGTCACGCTCTGCACAATTTTTTTTGTTCTGTCAACAATAAACCGAAGACGTATCGGTTATGCGGTCTCTCTGGTCCTTCTGAAACACAGCGTTCACAGGTAGTGACAGAACACTGATTTCTAGGCCATATTCTGGACTCTGAACTCACATTTATATCACGCATCAAATAAAATAATAAGAAGTGTATTAAAACAATGAATATTCTAAAAGTGTTTTCGTGCACTCCATGGGGAAATGACAAAAAATTCATGATTATTCTGTGTGAATGACTCAAATGCATGCGCCCAGATTATGGAGCAATAACTTACCAGTCTGCAACATCAAGCGTTTTGTAGATGCTTGACCCAGTTCACCATGTGGGAATTCGTCTTTGTACAGGTGCTTTTCGCACGAGCCCTGTGGAAAGCTTGTACGATGTATCCAACGAGTGGTCGCTACACCTTCAAGTCCTTACAAGTCGTTTCTACATAATCTCAAAGTTAACGCAGACACAGGACACCCGTCTTACTCCACGGTCAATTTTCTGTTGAGTGCTGCGCTTTAAATTGTCCTTCCTTTTGACAGCCCTACTCGCAATGTGTGAGTATAGGGCTGTCGAGAAGACGGGTGTGCCACTTGAGTACTGACTGTGGCTTTCACTACATGCGTGCCCCGGTGGAAGTGGCAGACTACTAATTGCGATGAAGTTACAAAGCATGTGCCCCTTGCACATATCCACACACGCTTACTGTAGCTGCAACACAAATACACATGACCCGAGTTCTTCACAGATGCCTCAAAGTCTAACATTCCCGTGTCCTATGCTGCAGTTGGCCCATCCTTTTTGGAGGCCAGTGCATTGCATTTTTAGACAAGCATCTTCACTGCAGAAGCTTTTGCTATACTTTCGGCTGGTAAACACATTGAGTAAATAACGCAACAAAAGGGAGGAATTTACACTGATTTTTGAGCGTGGTAAAAGCTCTGAAAAATCTTTTAAAACATAAAAACCCCATCCTTGTCTTTTTTTACTCATTATTATTCACATTCTTTGCCCAGGAACAGCATGCTATTGTCTGCTGGATGCCAGGGCACCGTGAGATCCGAGGCACTGAGACGGCGGACCAGCTAGCCGCATCCGCCCAGGAAAGAACTGTCAATGCATGCATATATATTCCTGTGCTTGACCTAAAATTATTTCCTAAACGAAAGCTCAGGGTTTATTGGCACACTCATAATAATTTTCGCGTTATAAAGCCGTTTCTTGGTAATTGGCCGCTAGTATTGAAATCGCACCACACATAAGTAACACTAACAAGGCTTTGAATAGGACACACACATACCACGTATGCATAATTTCTGTCCGCTGACGATTCGCCAAAGTGTAAAAGATGTGGAGAAGCACTAATCGTGCTTCGAATGCATATCCAGTGCAATGAATTGGGCGAAATTAGGAAGAAGCACTTTACAATACCCTAGCGACATCAATTTCTTTTGAGTCCTACCATGTTCATCGGTAGGGGCTCGTTTTCACACATCAGTCATGTTCTTTATTTGTATGATATACGTACATGTCATGTCATATACCCGTAGCACGTCCTCTGAGCAGAGGTCGTAGTTACGGTGACTGCTCCAAATAAAGCACCTACGTCGTGGCCCTTGGACTCAATGGCATTTACAAGACATTCGTGCTGTTTTAAAGTTTTCATAGTTTTTGTAACGACGACTCGACGTTTTTGATGTTAACTGCACACACGTCACGTCACTTTTATATCTTTATTACTTGCACGTTTTACCCGCCTATAGGGCGACGAATTTTGGGTTCCTATACAGCCACTTGACACCACTATTATTCAATCCACATTCCCTGAATGGCATTTTAAATAATCAATAATTTTTATTCTTATGTTACCTTTAATGGCGCTTTTTGGCCAAGCATGGTTCTTGTGCCACTAAAACCCATACGTCATCATTATCATCACTTTTAAAACGTACCTTACGTTGTCGTTACTGAAGTTGCTGAGTAGCGCACGACAATATGCTCTTGCACAAAAATACAATATTAGCAATGGTTTATGAACAGAATTGATGAGTTTGCGGAAAAAGTATTCAAGTACCTAGTGAAAATCGAAAGACGCCTTTTCTTGCGTGACTTAGTAAAAAAAGTGAGACACAACTGTAAGTAGTCAAAAAGCCCAGATTTCGAGCTACTTGTAAACGTGTTCAACAGAGTTTTTTGTTGTTTTGTGAATAGTGGTGGCCTTCACTGTAATGTCGTTTTTCCGTGGCGTGCAGCAAAACACTGCGTAAACCACTGGACCCGTGGTGGTGTACTGATTTGGTGTTCATAGCTGACTGGGAGGTTGCGGTATTGCATCCTAGCTGCGGCGGCCGCATTTACTTGAATGCTGAACTCTAGAGGCTCTTGTGCTAAGAACGTGGTGAGCTTAAAGCAGATCCGGGTTGTCCAAGTTTCCGAATATCTCTACTAAGGCATCTCCCACTATGACATCGTGGGTTTTGGAAGTCATAACCTAAAAATGACTTAATGAGTGTGGATGGTTTGGCGAATGTCACCTGGCAAATGAATGATTGATGTACTGTTGCGAGCAGTACGGAAATAATTACGCCATGCCGAAAGCGCCTTTCAGAGATATTGAAATATGGTGACGAACACAGTATCAACTGCCTTATACATGATCCCATGTACACAATATTGAACAAAAGAGACTCAGTAATAAGTAGGTTACATGGACTGCCAGTATGCGAAAAGAAAACAAAAACATCATTAGGAGTAATACAACACCGAACCAACAAAAAGTAACCGGTATTCTTCTTTATTCAAATTATAATAGCACACAAGATCCATTTAACTCTCATATTGTTACTAAGAAAAAAATTCCCATTCTGGCGTTCTGTAGCTGAAGTGTCATTTACAGTAAGAAAAGAGCCTCATATAGTAAAAAAGGTGTTTCAACCTCTAGTACTGTGAAACTTTAGAAGGGGTGAAGCATTCAGAGCTGCCCTGTGTTTGCCACAGCAAAAACTCTACACTTTACTGGTTCACTCGAAAATGGTACAATCAAGCTCCATCATCGGCAAATACCTTTCAAGAAGCGGTGTTTGACATACATGACTTACCACAGCAGCGCACGTTCGTGTCCGTAGGTAATATTAGATACTTGGTCGCTTTGATAAATTTTTCGGAGATTCTAGCACCGCTGCTAAGACAAGCAAATGCTGCTTTTGAGGGGCATGCTTGTGTATGCTTGACCATCACGGCTACACGTTACGCCAACAAGCCAAGAACCTAAGGTTAATCACCCCTAAAAATTACATTAGAAAATATTACGCTCTGGAAAACGTTTCACGTACTTCGCGGGAGCGACAGCCTGGTGTTTGATGCATGATCAGCTTCACACTGCAGCCGGTAAGGGACAAATCCTGAGTGACAAGTATCACGAGAAAGCCTTGAAGTAAGACTGTATCAGCGATTCGCCGAACAATTCCATCAAGATAAGCCTTCATAACTGTAGCGCCAAAGAGAAAAGTATCATTGCTGATCACAATCATCGCAGCGGCTTTTGATTGCATATTGCAGTGGTTCAAGGAACCCTGTTCCCAGATCATTTAACATCCTGATCAATATAAGCGGGAATGCGGGAGTGCTGGCAAGGAAAGCGCCTAGAAGCCTACGCGTTGCCATATGTGTTCATGGTAAGGTCTGACGCAATGCGTATTACCGCAGTGCTTTGTTTTGTAGCGCTCACAGATATAGTCTTTGTACTGTCTTGTGATGTTTTTTTACAATGGGTAGTAAGAAAACACCACCTGAAAACCAGTTGCTCCGGAGGTCCGCCGCCCCACTTAAACGCAGAGCACAAACACCAAGGGCAGTCAAAACAACCGCAGGTATTCTGAAAATTCTGAAAAGTCATAAAATCACGATGAAGTGTGCTCTGGGTTCCCTACCGCCTAACCCAATAGAACAACAGAAGAGCATTTTAGAATGTGTGTCTTTGTCATTATCAGACATAAACGAACATTGTGGGAATCAGGTTTATGTAATAGCCAACCAACTTAATAGCATCAAGCTATATGAAGAGGAGAGTGAAGAACTAAGCAAGTTTATAAACGCAAACAAAATAAATTGCTGATGAAGGATGAGCAAAAGGAAATTCATGCAAGGAACATTACTCTGAATAATTCAATGAACTCGGTAAAAAAATTCCGCAACCCAGGTTTATCACCCAGAACACGATAGTGAAGAGGTGGACACATCACGAAGGTCAAGTCCTGTGGATGTAGATCTGCTCGAGTGCGGCCTCACATTTTACCTTCCTAACAATGCAGTGATTGAATGCAATCTCTACGAAAATGAGACTAGATTGTCAAGAAGTTTGCGGATAAAGAAGTTCTTTTTTGATAGGGCAGACATAGAAGACGTTAGCTATGATTCCATGATACCACTGAGCATCTGGAAACCAGATGCAGAACAATGCTAAGAGCTAGATGAACACATAAAACTAGTTTCAACAGAAACCATGAATACAGCTAAACAGAGCTGAAAGCCCGAAAAAGTTGACTTATCCAGAACGCGACTTCTTCACACAAATTTCGAACAGAACTCACATTGTCATAAAACCAGCAGACAAAGGTGGTATTACTGCAAGGTGGCCTATAGCAAAATATAAAAATGAAGCTACCAGATAACTCAAAAACAACACTTATTAACGAAAATTAGTCTTGGACCCAACTCATGAATATAGTAAGCACATACAGTAAATCATAAAAGATTTTCTAGCCAAGTAAGGGATCACTTCCGAGCAGGGATTCCTCATACCCCAAAATAAGCGAGCTGGTCGCTCATATCTTCTTCAGAAGGTTCCTAAGTTTTCCATAGACGAAATGCTTGCCGCTGAAATCCCAGGCAGACACATAGTATCCAGAACAATACACCTACTGAGTCACTATCATAATTTTTACAGCTTCATTTATCTATTTACACCTTCCACACTACCGTACTTTTTTCGGAATACGCCTTGTTTCTACCGAATGACGGATAAAACAATGAAAAATTAACATTTCCGCGTCAGGCCATTCAAGAGACGTGTGATGTATGCTTTTGTATACGCATATACCCATCACTGTACAAATTGAAGTGGTGTCGAAGTCACTCATAGGAAGCAAGCAGACACATATTGCTGAAGCTTACCTCTTGTTACTTAAAGTACTCCTGACGCCTGAGAATTTTAAATTTTATTCGTCCGACTGCTCACATTGTTCTGGCACTAGTACGGGAACCCCTTTCGCGCCAACATACGCCAGCATTTTTATGGGACACTTTGAATCAGAACCGTTGAAATCATCCCCAGTAAGACCTTGTACCCATGGGCACTACAAGGACGGCTTATAAAATGGGAACATAGGTTCAGCGCACTAAACGCATTCACTGATCGCTGTAACAAGTTTGACTGTTATATTAAAGTTACCATGCACCATTATTCCATTGAAACGGTCTTCCTAGGCACGAGAGTGTCCAATAAAGCCAGAAAATTAAATTTTGCAGAAAACGGACCGACAGCTAACAATGCCTACACTACTCTACCACCCGCGACACTGCAAACGAGGGATTCCGATCGATCGAGTGAGGCTTATAAGAAGGTTCTGAAGTGATGATGTTGAATTCATTCAGTACTAAGGTAACCTAAAGAAAACGATATTTGAAACACAACCCTCAAAATACCCTAAAGAATGTCTACAACGATAACGATGGGCGTAAACTAGATAGGAAGACAACCCTAACTAAAGAAAAAACCCGTAGCACAACCCAACTACCCGAGACAATTCACAACCAAACACGGAAATTTACTCCCAGACATAATACTATCTTTTAAATGTTTTATCCGATACTGACAGACAACAAACACCTTAACAAGACTTTTTTCACTATTTTGACGCGACCACTGAGGCGACTAACTGCACCAAATATCCCTGGAGCAGCTGTTTTCCCTACATCCTCGACTTTCAGCGTAGCGAGATTGGATGAAAAATAGTTAGCTGCTGTAGCCATACTTCGGTACAATGTCACACGATTCCTATAGAATTCACTGCTTCTCCCTAAAAAGACTTTCTGTTTAAAATCAGGGGCAAATTTCTTTCCCCATTTACGCTTGAATCAAACACCCTCTGCTTCATCCACCCCACACATAAAGTGTCGTCG
The DNA here is from genome assembly GCA_013436015.1 of Rhipicephalus annulatus. Lineage (NCBI taxonomy): Eukaryota > Metazoa > Arthropoda > Arachnida > Ixodida > Ixodidae > Rhipicephalus > Rhipicephalus annulatus. Next base: position 1,183,932 of record WOVY01010891.1, on the reverse strand, counting down.
TGCATGAAGTGCTTCGCTCAGCACTCTGTATGCCATGGTTCCGGTACCAAAATGCCTTGAGTCGTCTTACACGAACAATTCAGGTTGTCCAGCTTTCCAATTTTTATTGCTCAAAAATTGCTTGCTAAGAATTATGATGTGCGCTAAAACATTCTCTCATTCTCTTTACAGGGTAACTTCCGAAATGAGCCTTGGACAATTTAATCTACATTTAAAGAACAGAATCAAATTATACTTCCAGAAAAATGGTGCCATGTATATGCAAATTGATCACGAAGGTACATCACAGTCACATATTCAGGTTGGAAGCTTGAAGGATGTAACAAGTCACCACCTCCTGCAATTCGTCAGAGATAAGAGCCAGATGAGAGTGCGTACATATACTGTCGAACTTTCTTGATATATATTGCAATTTAATCAGAATTCGAGACCCAATGTTTGAGACCCAGAAAACACACACACACACACACACACACGCGCGCGCGCGCACACATACACACACACACACATGCACGCACGCACACACACACAGAGACGTAATGCAGCTAAGCTCCCTTTCGCGCGTGAGCAAATTCCTTCGTTGCTTAGTTATTCCTACGCAGCGTAGCCAAACTGGAATATAGGAAAAAAATGTTTTGATGCCTGGTGCAATATTACCCTTCTTCTCCGCATATTATATCTATTAAGAATACCCTGCTGACAAAATGATATAATGTTTTTTTTCCAAATGCAGCTTTAAAGGGTTGTATGGCATTGTGGGACAACACCTGCTAGTTATGCAATGGGCGCCTGGTTTGACTCTCACTCGAACCAGAAATTTCGCTTCAGACAAAAAAAAACGCTGATTTTTCGCGCACAACGGATGACACTGACACCTGAATGTATGCATAAGGAACTCTTTAACGCTACACACTTGAAACTAACATCATTTTTGTGACCGAAAACTTGAGAAAGATGATAAAAAAAGAAAAACTTGTTCTCCCCCCACTCCCGTGACAGGAGTCAGTAAAACACGAAATTAAAACTCATACTTACATATATATTATAATGTTTAGTGCACTTTGATATACTACAGAGCTTTTGCAATGTATATTTGTTTCACAACTATTGCACCACTAAACGGAGATGAGTCCACGTTGACGCGTATGCATCTAAACCTGACGATTACCATCCACTATCAAATGGTTGAACCTATCGTTGTGGTAATAATTTCATCCTGTAGCTGTAGTAATTACTTGTGAGAGTGATGTGCTGCCAAAAAAGCGTGACTGCTTGGAGGCCGACCTTGGATTAAAGAGCCACTCATCAGGCCCCGCACCAAATTTTAACTAGGCAGTGGAAGTTGTTGGGTGTCCGATTAGGAACACTTAGCTACAAATTTTTTTTGAGTTGCTTCATTACAAGCTGACAAAGCAGTGTTTCTTTTTTTTTGAAGCGGCGCGAAACGAAGATGAGAGGAGGCGAGCTCGATACTCTTGCCGCTCCTCCGCGTAGTCTTCGCAAGCCAAATTTCTTCGCTACCCTGGAGACACGCTAGGTGGCGCCGACAAGAAGAGTCGTGTCCGCTAGTGCTCCGCGAATATTCCGGCTCCATTGTGAAAATTTGTGAGTGCGGCCAATTTCGACTATTCCCACGGCTTCCTAAAGTTGTTGTGCATCGACTGACAGCATTCACAGCTTTAAGTGACTGGAACGTTCAATTTTAGAACCCATACCGAACCTGCCTATCGTGTGAGCTTGACAAAGCCATCGCCGCTACCATGAGCGTTGCGCGTGTACTCGATGGCTCTCGTGAATGAACCCTCAGACGCTATTGCGCGTCCCGGACCCTCGCGGATGACGGACACGCGAGGCCAAGACCTTGATAACATGGATTTTCAAGAATCTACAGCTGACAGCCTCTCAACGCCAATTGAAACTAACGATCAGAACGCCGAGACCAACAGCCGAAACCAAGTGGCTAAAGCCTGGCGAACGGCGCTCACTCTGCAGCAGAAGAAGGCTCTTGCAAAAAAAATAAGGCCAAGTACATTGATTTTTCGACGACCTCGTACCATCAACAAATATCCACTGCTAAAGCAGCCGGGAAATCTAAATACAGGCCTGCCTACAGACGGCTACTCCCCTTGCCCAAAGACCACTTCAAGATAGTGGTACGACCACAACAAGGGCTACCAGTCAAGAACCTGACTAGTTCACTACTGGCAGACGCCATGATAGCAGCTTGCAGCGGACAAATATCTGGTGAGCAATTTTTGCTCAGAATCGAACGAGGTTCCAACATCTTCAATAATTGTTTCGACGCCTCACCAGACAGTGGCGGACCGCGTGAGGGGTATTACCACCCTGAATATAAATGGCCGGCTACACTCAGTCAATGCCTACGTAGCGACAAGCGAAGGGACAACTAAGGGCGTCATTCACGGCTTAGACCTCCCCTCCCCGACCCCTGAAGCACTAAAAGCAAATCCCCGCATACGCACACAAGGTGTCAAAATTCTGCAAGCAAGTATGTTTAACACACCAAGACGGCCGTTATAACATTTTTAGTGGGATTACACCTCGGTACGTGTATTACAACGGCGGAGAACGTGCTCGCTACTCCTACAAGGTTACCACCTAGGGTTGCAAAATGTGCCATCAAATTGGTCACCGTTCGGACGTCTGCCCCCAGCCGGACACTCAAGTGTGTCATGTTTGTGGACAATGAGACCCTGCAGCCGTACACGAGTGCTCTCCGAAGTGTGCAGCTTGCGGCGAGGGTCATTTGACAGGCAACCGAAGTTGTAGAAAACGACTGAAATCTCCACAGAAAAGAACCTGAAGGGCTTATGTGCACCAACCTACTCTGAACGACACCTAACCAAAGCCCCCTCAACACCCCCGCTGGCTCAGTTGTGATGGTGAACAATCTCCCCTGGACCACTGTCCGGAGTTGCCAGAGACTCACCCAGGGTTCAGCTCTAGATACAGACCTAGATCGAGATTCCGGACCCGGAAGGACTCTACTCAAAAGACTCCACCCCATTTCCACTCACGCAAGTCACCTAAGTCCGGGGCTCCAGGCTCTGCGATCAAGCAAGCACCCGAACATGGCGAGGTGAGCTATGCACGAGTTGCTTCTCCCGCTGCTCGTATAACGGCTTATCCAGAATATCGAAAAATTATTAGTGAGAACAAACTCCTACATGAAATCTTGGAAGAAGTAAAACGAGAGCTGGTCTCCCTCAAAGGCAACCGTGGTATGGAATCGAGCCAAAAAATACTTTTTAAAACAATCGGCGCATCTGGCCAGGTTTTGATCGAGTCAGATTCTATAGAAGGTACATTACAAAAAGTAATGGAGCAACTGCAAAACATGCAACGCTTTCAGCAGCAAATGTTTGCCTAATTTCAGAATCTAAAAAGTTATGTCGATAAATCTCTCGCCAGCATAAAGACCGCTGTTCTCATTCGGCCTAAAAACAGCTCGGGTGCTCCGTATATCCGTCGTCGGAAGCAACTCCCAACCTCAGAGAGCGACAGCACTATCCATGGCGAGTAAAACACGAGTGCACACCGAATATCTTGAAATTTGGCAATGAATTTGCCGCACCTTACACAAACAGGCAGCCGCTCTACAACAATTTCTTAATATGGCGCCAGTCAAACCTGACGTAATTTGTCTACAAGAAGTTGGCAATAAGCCAATCAAATTGAGTGGCTACTACACGATATCAAATCCAGGCCACACTAAAGTCGCCACGCTGGTTCTCAAGGGAATAGCGACAAGTATAGATTATCTGGTAACTACCAGCATTAACCATCAAATCATAAGTATACTACCACACAAGCGTAGCAAAATCAAAACCTAATGACGAACGTGTATAACTCCACTAAAGAAAAGAGGGCCAATTTCTACACACTCATTCGGTATGCCAAGAGTGATTCCAGCATCCAGGATTGACTACTGCGTCTAGGGGACTTTAATGCCCCTCACACTACCGGGGGGGGGGTACCAAACAGATATTCCAAAAGGCCGGGAACTCGAGGGAGTTGTCGATTCTCATGGGCTCCAACTTCTCGTACTCCCGCAACACCTGACAAGATTGGGGAACAACGTCAGAGCAGACGCATTTCCTGGTCTTGCATTCATAAATGATGTTTACGAGGTGTTCTGGAGAACCTAAAAGAGAATCTCGGCAGTGGCCATTATATTTTGAGCGTGTCATTTGCCTCCCCCGAAATTCGGCAGTCTCATGGCCATGTCGTATAAACAGATTGGGTAACTTATCGTAAAGTCCCAGTGCCCGAAATTTTACCTGATAGCGCTGAAGCTTGGGCAACGCACTTATGAGAGGCTCACAAAGGAATTTCAAAGCGGGTTACAATCACAGCGGAAACCCCGGTAGTCGATAGCCACCTGATACATATGTGGTAATCCAGGATAGCGTTGACCAAGCGATGGAAGCAACAGTGACTCAATTGAAAATTACGACATAGTATTGCTCAGATATCTGAGCGGGCAAACGCCTACGTGCAGCAGTTCGAGACGGCGAGCTCGATGAATTTTCGCGACTCATTCCGAGGAAGCTTACACACCTCCAAGACATGGGCAATACTGCGCAGCGTAATGGAACCTGGTAAAACCAAAACGGCAGCAAACCAAACTCTTAAGAAGCTCGCTGTGGAATTTTCAGGAACATATGATGCCCTCATCGCTAAGCTCAGAGACAAGTACATAGGCGCGTTTACCACTCCCCCGGGCACTTAAGCATACCAAGGCCAGGAAAACGCAGCGCTCGATGCACTGATCACCAAGACAGAACTATTCGCGGCCGCGCAAGCAGCAAAGCGCTATGCCGTCCCTGTACCTGACCAGCTAACAAACGCGATGATTCGGAATCGCAGCGACAAACACCTAGAACAGATTACTTGGATTTTAAAGAACAGTTATGGGTGAAGGGCGTGGTTCCTCAACATTGGAAGGAAGCCAAAATTATTCTTATTCCGAAGTCAGGAAAAACACCCGACCTACAAAATCTAAGACCATTAATATTACCATCGTGTCTTAGCTAAGTATTCGAAAAGGTGATTCACACACTTCCATGACTTACATTGAAGATCGGAACTTTTTTCCTACTAGCATGTTTGGATTTCGCCAACATTTGTCAACGCAGGACGTCTTCCTTCCACTTCGGGAAGAGGTACTCTGCAATTCCACGGTTGGTGCAGAACATCTCGTCGTAGCTCATGACTTGAAAAGCACATTAAACACTATGTCCCATGAGCTCTCCTTATCTGAGCTAAAAGACATCGGTTGTGTGCAAAAGATATATGACTACGTATGCTCGTTTCTAACCTCTCGCACTGCTACAATAGGCCTAGGCAATACACGCTCAGATCTGTTTCTCATACCCAATAGAGGCACACCACAAGGGGCCATACTATCTCCTCTTCTCTTCAACATCGGCATGCGACGCTTAGCAAGAAAACTATACGGGGTTTCAGGGCTAGGGTACGCCTTTTTTGCGGATGATATTACCCTATAGGCCAACAGTGGCTCTTTGAGACAAAAAGAGCAATTCCTACAAGACACAGTGACCGCTGTTGACGACTTCGCTTTAGAGAGCAGAACGAGCTGTGCTCCTGATAAATGTCAATTTATTCAAATCCGAGGAAAAGGCTGCCGCAATCACGAGCCGGTCAACCTCTTTCTAGGAGACCACAAGATAATAGAGGTGCAGAAAGTGAGAGTCCTCTGACTGTGGTTTCAAAGCAACAAGCGAGTGCACCACACAATCAAAACCCTCAGAACAACGGTGAAGCAGATTTCCCGTATGGTTTATAGAGTCACCTATCACCGAAAAGGTTTCAAAGAAGCAGAGACGCTCCGGCTGTTTCAGGCTTTTGTCCTCAGTTGGCTAACATATAGTCTTCCTTTCCAGGAGATCAATAAAACCGATATAACGGCCCTAAATGCGTTGATACGAACATCGTACAAGGTGGCTTTTGGCCTACCACTTGGAACGTCCACAAAACGTCTCGAAGCTCTCGGTATACATAATCATTCTGAGGAGTTACGCGCAGCAGTGCTCATTATTAACGGGAAAGGCTGACCTTAACCACTACTGCGAGGAAATTTCTACGCCTTGTAGGCTACCCAACTCGTCCTCAGTATGCGGGAGAGAAACTGGAGTCCATGGCTAAACAGCTACGTAAAAAGATTCTGGTATTCCCTATCGCAAAAAACATGAGCCCCCGGTATCACAAAGGTGGTTGGAGTGTGCGAGCTCGCAAGTTACAGAGGTGATTCGGGAACAATCCGGACATGGTATACACAGATGTTTGCTTATTCGGCCCGAACAAGTACGTGCTCGCAGTCGAAGGAGCGGCCCCGGGTGAAGGCCTTCTGATTTGCGCCACGGCACGAGCCGTGTCCGTGAATAACGCTGAGGCTTTAGCTATCACGCTTGCTAATAAAGCTAAAAATATTCTGGGACGATCATCCCTTGTTCTCACCAATTCCATGGTCGCATGCGCACTCTTTCTCACGGAAAGACTACCACACAACACAATTCGCCTATTAAGACCGGACCTAATCCCGGAACTTGTTATTATCTGGTGCCCTGGTCACGCAGGACTCGATGGCAATGAGAGATCGGACGGCGCATCTCGTGCTTTAACCAACCAAGCGGCCTGCCACTCCAACGACAGCCCCTTTTTACCACGAGATATCCTCGAAAACCCATGGCTTGAGCGACGTAGATACAGTGTACCGCACACAGCTTTACCTGGCCAGAATTCTTCTGACTGGCGCCGTATAAACAATCAGTTAACCAAGTCTTTCGGTAAAGCATGCCACTCACCCTGCGATGCACAGCGATAGTTGCCCGTGGTGCGGAGGGAGGCCTACTCTCACCCACATAACGTGGGATCGTCAGAACAGGCCAACCGAAATAAACTCGCCGCAAATAGCCGGAAGAATTTCCGCATGGGAGCAGTCGGAGGCTTTGCTCGCCAGTGAGTGTCTGGGGATGCAACTAGTGGTCCTCGACCAGGCGCGGTGGGCCACTAAAGCCAGTGGAGCCCTGGAATAGGGGCCCCATATACACGCCCACCGCATGTTTTTTCTTGTTTGTTTTTTCAAATAAGCGTTTTGATATATATTTTCCCTACCCTCTACGGCATCCGACTGAGAGGTCGCGTGCGCATGACGTGCCCAATCAAGTCCAACCCAAGACCACGCAAGCAGCGTTATATTGTTGACCAGCGTCTCTTTTGTGGTCTATTGCCTGTTTATGCGGAAAGGTTTGGAAACGCTGGCTCAGACGCGGCAAAATATATGAGCACAATAAGTGCGCGAACGTGTAGGAGCGTGACTTTTGGTCCTACGACTGTCGTCTGCTCCATGCGCTGACTGTGGGGAAACGAAAGGCATGCAAAACGCTGCCAGATTAGTCCCGCATTTCGTTGCAATTAACAAAAAAATAAAAGAAACACGTGCACATTTTCTCACTGCGTCTGAATATTTAACTTAAGTTTTATTAATCTATTCAAACAGCAAATTAAACAAACTACGCCTGTCGTGTTGAATCCTTTAAGCCATGTCACGTGGTATACTGTTGGCAATGTCCGAGTGCAGTTGTCTACGTAGATGACCAACGTCACTGCATTGCCGTGCACGCAGGACCATTCATACGTGCACGTAACGCCCTCATTCTCTGGGGAAGCGCCCGCTAAAGGAAGTGGGAGCAGCGTTCGTTTTGGAATTTGACCCATTTCCGCGGCACATAGCGCATCAAATTTTGGCAAACGTCATTATGGACGCCTTATCTACGCATTGTGTTTGTCAGCTCAAAATTGTCAAACCGGGTAAGTGGCCCTTTAAGATCACCTACTCGAGGCACGTTGGAGTTATCGATCCCCACTTGCCGACTAGAAGGAAACGCAACGCGTGTCTTGCCTGTCCTTTCGCCAGCCACAAATATTTGCAGGGCGAGCATACGTGGGGAACACGGAGTTGAAGCCATGCTAGAGTGCACTAGAATGTTTTAGTGCACTCTAGCCATCCGAAGTCTATGGGCGTTGCAGAGTTATTAGTAAGGTCACTTGAATATGTTGGTAGTTTGCCGTCTCTGCGCCGTCTCCATGAAAGGCCGTGTCCGTGCCGATAAGCATGAACCAGCGGCACGGCCACGTCCATGCCACTGGAAGATTAATAGGTAAAGTCGCCACCTATAAGTGTGCTAAGGCGTTCTCAAAATTTCACTTCTATTAAAAACAGGCTGCATGGCACGGACGCTTGAACGATGCGAAGAAGAATCTAATCCCGGATCCCACTGTCATGATGCATCACTGTACTTTTTCAAGACCACTGTGAGAGGGCAGTGGTATATGCAAGAAGGAAGGAAGGAATAAACGTTTCTTTTCGAAACGGTGTAGTAGTGTAGGTTCGCGTTCACCTTAGGTGAGTTCCTCATTCCAGGAACCCTCTGCCGTCGCTGCCTACTTGGCCCTGGCGACGAGATGTCGTTATTGGACCAGGTCCTCCAAGGCGAGCTTGGCCTCCCACGTTTCGAGATGGTGTTGGTTTTCTTTACCAGCGTCGCAGGTGTTCGGTGGAGGCGATAGGTCTGTATTTGTATTGCATGGACACTCGAGGTTCAGGTGGGCGAACGTGTCAGGTACGGTGCATATTGGGAAAACATATTCATGTAATGTACGGTACAATAGGTGAATTAGTGTACCGTGTGTGTATGTGTTGCTCTGCAGTCTTCTCAGTATGGTGCGTTGGTATTGGTTGCGCTTCAAGTATGCTGGTGGATACTCTCTGCGTGCCAGCTTATGGTGTTGCATTATTGCACACTAAGTCTTGGGTACAGACTCAGCCTCCCCGAACACAGTCCTGGCGTCTAGAGAGCGGGAAGGGGTAGCCCGGTAGGCATGATTGTGGGCCGTGGCGTGAGCCGCCTCGCTTCCCTCCAGCCCTTCTTGTCCAGGAACCCACGTCACACAGATGAACGGCATCGCAGTGCTTAGGCGCTCCAATATTTTAATTGCTTGGGTAGACACACGACTTTTGCTGTAGTTTCGCAAATCTGCTTGAGAGTCTGTGAATACCACAGCCGTATCCAAGCACATTGTGGTAGCTAGAGCAATTGCCGCCTCCTCTGCAGTTCTTGGGCTTTGGGTGCGTACTGTGGCAGATGCGAGCTCTACGTCTCGAGTATCAACGACGCTCAAAGCGTAGGCATCTTTGCCGGGATACTTGGCTGCGTCTGTATATCTGGCGTCCGGATCTTGGCTGTGATTTTGTCCCATAACTATCCATAGTGCCCGCCTTCTTTCTTTTTGATGTGTGGGGTTCATATTGCGGAGGATTTGTGCAATACAGACTGATTCGCGGATGTTTGGCGGAATCCGCTCTTTTCGGTCTGCGTCTATGTCGCCTATAAAGGTTTCGCTATAGTTCAGCCGTTGTAGCAGTAATCTTCCAGTTGGCGAGAGCTTCAGTCGTTGTAGCTGGCTAGCCCTCTGGACTTCGGCTTGTTCCTGCCAGTTATTGTGCACGCCAATTTTCAGTAGTTTCGCCGTGGAAGCCGTGAATGGGAGCCCTAAAGCGATTTTGGTGGCCTTACGAATCATGATGCTCAGCTCCTCTACCTCTCTGGTCTTCAGGGCTAGGTAGGGAGTGCCATAGGTTATTTTACTGCTGAGGAGAGCTTGCACAATGCGCAGTGTGTCTGGCTCTTTAAGGCCGCTTCCACAGTTCGTGATTCACCTGACGAGATGCGTGAGTTGAGATAGCTTGCGCTGTAGTCGAGGGAGTGTGGCTGCACCTGACCCATCTTTGTGAATGTGGGGCCCTAGTACTCGTAATTTTTCCACTTTCTTGATGAGCTTTCCTTTAAGGGTGACGCTCGCATCAGGTTCGATGTAGGTGGCAGGCCGCTCTCTCGTTGTACACTTCAGGATGATGTGTTCCGACTTTTCGGGAGCACATTCAAGCCCACATTTTTCATGTACCTCTCAATGATATCTACTTCTTCTTGTAAGCGCATTTCTTGCATTCCGGTATTTGAGGCCCTTGTACATAACATAGTGTAGTTCGCATAAAAGGCATATTGCCGGCCTTGTACAGCATCGAGGAGGCGGGGTAACCTGATAAATGCAACATTTAAAGCAACGGCAAATGACCGATTCCTGTGGAGCACCTTTGTTCAGTACACTCTAAGGCAAATTTACCCAAAAAATGGAGTTTTGGAGTCCAATAGGCGTGCGCTATGAACAAATAGACCGTTGAGGAGCAACCACAGAGTGAGGCATGCCACGTAAAACCACTTAGTCTCCAAAGGGATGAACCACCCGAGGATTGCATTCAGCGCGAAAAGCGTTGCCAAGGTGACCAGCCCTCTTTCTCCTCCTCTACTGCCTCAGTTTTTCCCTGTATTTTGCCCGTGACGGTTCACGTTGCGTCGCGTTTGGTGTGCTCGACCACGACCGCCTGGATGCGACGATCAACGAATTACGACGAGGTTCTTGTGTGTACGCTTGGATGAGCGTGGGCGGCTGCTTTTGCGTTTCGCTGCAGCCATGAAGTCTGGAGCAAGTCCCGACACGTCACCTTTCCCCGCTGTATATCTCTGGCTTCAAGATAGTCACGACCAACACACGACAACAACAGTTGAGAACGCCATTATGGCGGCCGAGAAGACAACTGGCCAATCGGATATACACTTCAGTACGACTCAGGGCAGAAAACAGCGCTGGATTCTAAGGCAAGTAGGTTATCATTCTTTATTCCACTCTACTTGTCGCGTGTGCGATACGGATCACGCTTGCCGGCAACGAACTCGGTCTTGTTGTATGTCGCACGCACGAAATGCATCGTGAAGTTCAGCTTCGGCGCGCTTGTGCCTTGCGACCGCCCAGAAATTGGCCGCCATTGCCATCGGCCTCTCGTACGCTCGCTCATCGAGTGCTCGCCTGTCTTCGCCGCCATGATGAGCTCCGTGCTGACGATATTGGGCTGAGACCTCGTCGCTCTGTTGGGAGTCGTCGAAAACACGTTGCGGGTTCTCGTAAAGGGCTTGGTTTTAGTATGTCGCGCGCTGAAATTGCAACAGCATGGGCTGGCGGGGCTTTCGCTAGCGTCGGAACTCACTGAAAATTGGTCGCCATCACAGTTGGCTTCCGCGTCATTCTTTCGCGGGCAGACTGTGCGCTGGCGTCTGCGATGCCCGTCGTCCATCTCTTTCGTCAGAGCAGCTTCAGAAGGACTGTGCGAGATGTGAAGGTAAAGTTATTTGTGTGTCATATTTAACACTTGTTCATATATTAACTTGCACGTACTTGTCACGTGCGTGCATCTTTATCTTTTGTGACGTGTGCCTAACTCTTTTTACTATATTACTGTACGTGCAGCCGTGGGAACACAACAGGCAGAAGGCTGCTTGCGCTGGCGTCTGCAATGTCTGTCATCTTTCGCTCCGTCGGAGAAGCTCCCCAAGGAGTGAACAAGATTTGACAAAGAGACTGGACTTTTACACTTCACCATGAATTCACTCAAAAGAATGGGGAAACTTCGTGTGTATGCAGAAAAGTAAAAGATTTTGATGTCTCATTTTTCTCTTTCGTTGTCCGTTACTGTGAAACCAGTTACATTTAGGTGGCTAACTTTTTTTCGTGTGTTCTTTCCTGCGGAGTTTGTGCCTCACTGCGCAGAAAAACAGGTGAAAAAGTATTAGGCCTGGCGTAAAATAAACAAAAAACAATGTTCGAACTGGGGACGAAAGTTTCATTCGATTGGAGTATTTGAGTGGATCAACCATTCGTCCGGCAAGGTGCAACTGTGAGGGCAAACGGTTGCCCGGTAAGGTGTGAATGGGGGTATTAAGAGTTGCTCTATAAGGTGCAAATGTGAGGACTAAATGTTAGTCCTTTGGGGTGAACCATGGACTAACGCTTACTCACTAAGGTGTAATTTGGAGGACTAAATGTTAGTCCCTAGAGGGGACTAACTCTTAGACCCAGTGTCGTTAGTCCTTGAAGGGAATAATGGTTGCGGCAGCCATATTAGTCTCCAAAAGAACGAACCACACACCCTTTTCACACCCTTTTGCCTTAGAGGGTAGTCGGAAAGTGTTGCTGCGAAGGTTCTATATTCTCACTGTGGCTGTGCCATGCTTGCGGAAATTTCTCACGTAGTTGTATAACCCAGGCCCGCAGTCAAGAAGTTCAAGATTGCAGAGGATAGCGTCGTGGCTGACGTGGTGGAAAGCTCCCTTTATATCTATTTCTATGGTTGAAGATTAGCTTCTGGTGCTGAGGTGACCGTTGAGGTCTTTCTTGAGCAAAAGGAATATGTCTTGCTTTGATTGGTGTTGCCTGAATCCGAACATTTTGTTCGGAAAATATCCCTTGTCTTCGAGGTACGGGGTTAGGTTGTTGTGCACCACGTGCTCGAATAGTTTCCCTATACACGAGGTGGGGGAATTGGGGTGCAGGTTTTTGATGCTGAGGGGCTTGTTGGGTTTCGGCATCATAGTAATCTCACAATGTTTCCAGGTAGCTGGTATCTCACCACTCTCCCAGCATGCATTGAGATACTGTGGAACGGCATTGGTGGCCTGCTGTGGAAAGTTGCGGAGATGCTTGTTCATTATGCGATCATTCCATAGGCTTGTGTTTTTAGTGAGTATAGCTAGTGCTGCACCTAGTTCTGCCAGCGTAAGTGGTTCATCAAGTTCGGGGTCAGGTTTTCCGTTGTAGGCTTCGTCGTGTGCCGTCGTGGTTATGGGTGCGTCTCCAGACAGCTCCTTCTGGAGCTTCGAAGGAGGTCTTTTTCTAATCCGGCATAGTTGTGTATCAGCCTGCAAATATGTTTTCGTTTCTCCCTCCTTGTAGGGCTGTTGTCGAGAAGAGCGCGCAGAATGTGCCACGTTTTCTTTGTGCTTGAAGTTATCTGTAGTGCGTCGCAAAACGGAGACCAGTTCTGTATTCCTAATTTTTCTGCATATTCCTGTGCTTCTTCAGTAAGCCGGGCAATTCTCTTCTTGAGTTTTTTATTTAGTTTTTGCCTCTTCCATTTCTTGAAAAGATACAAGAATTAAAATTTTAAAAGCCTACAAAATATGTGCGTGGTGGTAAAATCATTTATTTAAAAAGACAAAAAACAAGAAAGCTATGTGACGACTGCCTCATAAAAGGGCGGTACCTAATACTAGCAAATGGGCATCCCTGGTACGGGAACACATCGGCATCAACTGGTGCCTGGGCTCGTCTAACCAAGGCCTTTTGGGCCTGGAGGTGAGAACAGCAAGCAGGGTCGCCTCTCACTCCTCCTGGTTTGGATTAAGGATGGGGGTAGACTACGGTTGTATGACCAGGCCTACATCATGTGGTGAACGTCTGAAGACAGCTCCCACACTGCAGCAGCTGCTGAAAACAGCAGGATTGAATTTTTTGATGGCTGCCGGGCACAGCATTAGTGTACACCAAGAGGCGGTGTAAAAGCCCCTCTTCTGCTTTATTTAAGCCTTTTCATGGGCGTGCATCAGGGTTGTGAGCGCATTGACGTTATAAGACGATTTTGCATAAAGAATACACCAAATTGAATTCAAGGTCCTCCAGATCGGAGCAGGCTAGCGGGAATACCTGGTGATAGAGTGCATGGGCGATGGTGTCGGCTCACTCATTCCCTTCAACTTCCATGTGAGTAGAAGCGCAAACTTTACAGCAGGGATGGAGCGATTTCCTGATTGTGTGGCGGCGCAGTGGGTAGTGTGCCAGGCATCTGTTGTGGACCCAGAGATCTTGGGCTTGACTCCCGTTGACAAACCTGTTTTTCTTTGTCCTCTTATCGTGGATACTTTTTTGACGTCACTTCTGTGACGGAAGTGCGTCTCTGAATTCTTGCAGCACCCATCCATAAAACACATTCCTGGTAATAAAATAAAATATTATAAATTTCCTGGTCCATGTAAGGAACAAACCCCGGCCACCCCGTCGCGGTGATCTAGTGGCTAAAGTACTCGGCTGCTGATCCGATGGGTGCGAGATAAAATCCCGGCCTCGACGGTTGCGTTTCCGATGGAGGCGCAAATGTTGTAGGCGCGTGTGCTCACATTTGGGTGCATGTTCAAGAGCCACTGGTGGTCGAAATTTCCAAAATTCTCTACTACGCGTCTCTCATAATCATATGGCGGTTTTAGGACGTTAAACCCCACATATTATTCGAACCCAGCCCCTTGCGTGGCAAGCAGGTGTTCTACCACACATGCGCGTATGGTTGAAATTATAGGATAAATAACTGTCGCTTGAAAATGGAGTGAAAATAACTTTCATTCTTCAAAGTATACACAGGCTTGACAATACCACAGGTAACATCGCAGTAGTATTGCGAGATACAAGCGTCGAATATTGCTTTCGGGTGTCAGAACAAGTGATTGTGGTAAAGACTTCGCGTTTTATAGCTGCCACCCCCATCCCCCCTATTTCAGAAAGCACACGTTACTGCACAAGTTCTATTAACACTGCGTAGTGGGGGTGCATAGCATCCAAAACATTTCACGCACATCACGAGCCAATCAGACGGAATGCAGCCACTTGCGAAAGCTTCACTAAATCACTTTCAACATTATCGATTAGTATTGTAGGAATCCACAATTTAAACTTCTCGAGTAAGATAATACAGTAAAGAGTATGCACTATGTGGTTGAAGTACGCACAAAGGCCGAACACATCGCTATCGCTTTCAACTCTTAAAGGAGAAGTTTATGGGCGCCTCAAATTTCTTCGTACCTGCTTTTTCCTGGTTTATATCTGGTTTATTCATTCCCGATTTTTGTTTGTTTTGATTGGTTTTATCCTATTCCATGTATGGCTCACTTTATCGCTCTCTCGTTTTTCTCTTACCTAAATTTTCCCATTTTCTTTCTAAGTCTTTTCCTTTATTTCTCTTTCGGCAGTCTTTTCCCTGAGTCTATCTCTTTCGCATTCATTAAACGTAATGCCAAATTCTGTCTCCTCCTCCTTTTCTTCCGCTGTTGGAGCAGCGATTCCCATCGTTTACATATACTATCTGGCCCAATAAAAAGTTCGAAAGAACAACAACGACAGCGCGATTAACCTATGATACTGTGGTATTCTTTGATCGTTTTACGCATGTGTGTGCATTGCCACACCGCGGTGGTCTACTTGCTAAGGTACTCGGCTGCTGACTCGCAGTTCACGGAATCGAATGCTGGCTGTGGCAGCTGCATTTTCGACGGAGGCGAAAATGCTGTCAGGCGCGTCTGCTCAGATTTAGGTGTACGTGAAAGAAACCCAGGTGGTCGAAATTTCTGGAGCCCTCCTCTACGGCGTCTTTCATAATCATATGGTGGTTTTGGCATGCTAAACCTTTCGTATGAATTATCACCATCTGTGTGCTTGAATTTGTTTATATATTAAGCGCCACTTCATATTGTCTCAATCAATAAAAAACTTAAAGCGCGTTCACCTTTCATACGAATACTTCACATATATATTGATTGCCATGGTATTTGGGATCTGCCTATTCATGAAAAAAAACAACAGTGAAGTATTACTGTGGTGCACCGAGATGCCAAAGACGGACCTCTTGCACGTGGGGTGGGTATTATGTCATGACTGCTGAGACTACGTAGATTTAATTAATGTTAGCTTAATTTGGCTTAATCCAGATCGGCTCAACGGGACCATGCTCCAACATCTTACAGGCCGCGAAATCTCAACTACAAGTTCACTTCCTCTCGATTAGCTTAAAGTGTATTAACCTGATCCCACTTACTCCACTTTGCCTTGTTGTTGTCACATCAGTCTGGCTATGCAATCTGAACTTACTCAAAATCATCTTTAGAATTCGCCTAATTCAGAGTAGAATAGTTTGCCTGAATTCAAACTGACTTAATGTGGTCATGCTCAAGCATTCGAAGGCAAGAATATTTGACCTCAAATTCGTTTGCTTCTGATTAAATTATTTGAAGTATCTCAATGCGGCTTAATTAAATTGTTTTGTGACAACTTACTAAACCATTTTATTTCACACAAAATGGCTGGTTAAAAATTGCATATCTCCGAAGTCATTTATACCGGCCTAATTCAAGCAAGATTAGTTCGACCTAATCCTTACTGTCTTATTTAATCATACTGAATCATTCCGTATACCAGCCTACTTCAACACACTGACAAGAACCTTGCTGAAGAATAGAATAATTTAGATTAGTCTAATGTGGGTTAATAAACGTGGACTTGACATGACCATACTACGGCAATAATCAGGCTGGACAATCTCCGCTCACTGGAAGTTTGCTTTCTTATGATTAGTTTATGTGGTTTAGTTTAATCCAGCTTAATCCACCTTGTCTTTTTGGCCACGCTCTGTCATCCGACTCGCTAGGAAATCACTTATTCGAAATTAGATGATTCCGCAAAGGCACGTTGCCAGAATAGCAGGTGGGGGTTCATGATTCAAATGGCTATAGCACACCACAACAGGGATACAAAAGAGAGAGACACAAACACGCAGTGCCAAATTGCAAGTAATGTTTTATTTGTGGTCACACGTCATGCTACTTGTAGCATAACAGTAGATTGATCAAACCTGTTCCCGAATTCTACTTGCCCTATTCTGGCTTAATTAAGCCTATTTGCATCGGAATAATGTAATCATACGTCACCCGAACGGCTAGTCTATCTAAATTCAGTCACCAGCCATTCGTTCAGGATTAGCTTAACCCAGATCTATTGAGTCAGACTTCATCCGTAAGAGCATAGTCTAGTGATGTCTAACCTACTTGATTGCGTGCCGTCTCATCTTTAAGTGTATTTGCGTGTGCTAGCGTAATCTTCACTAATACTGCCTAGCCCCCATTATTAGGTATATATCATTATAAAGCGGTATCTACACCAGCATAAAATTGGATTGTCGAAGCTCAATTAGGCTGCTATGTGGTGGCTTAACTAGGATTTTTCTGAAGATACCCTTCTTTAATTCAGTGATTCATTAGGTATTATAGGTATCAATCAGTATTTATTAGTATAAGTACTATTTATAGTTTTGACTATGCTTACTTAGCATGAGCTATGATTACCCTGCCTTGTGCCAGTTTATCCAATACTGGTGTCACACGGACATTTTCAATCGGGATCAGTGCCGATCCAGATTAACCACGATCCGGATTAGGTGCTCCTACGTGGTCACTTTTAATCGCCATCAGGCCCGATTGCGATCAAGACTATGGCAATCCTCGCATCGCGATATTGCTGAGAGATCGCGATTTCGCGTCGTCTGCACCATGCGGCCAAGCTTGTTGAAAGCCAAAGAAATATAAAATCAAGCATAGTTCTGTAAAAACAGTTTTAAAAGCTAGATAAATATTTATTAAAACTTTTTAGGTGTTTAGTTTGAAAAAAGTATTTGTAATATTGTATATTTTAAAATCCTTGTTGACCGTATGTAGTTATTGCAGAAGCAGACGATAAGCAGACGACAAGAACTCTCGCACTGTCGGAACAGTTCGAGCACCTCGAAGCAAGTTCATTATGAGTGTCGCCAGCTTTTCGACCACGTCGCAGCGTATGCACACTTCGTGGTCGAATGAAGAGACCTTTACATTAATTCATCAGTGGCAGGAGCAACTGGGAGACTTGACGTGCCAGAGGTGAAACTCTGGGATGTACAAAAACCTTTTCATTTCTCTGAGACTGGATGGCTACGAGAAGGAGCCATGAGTGATAACAGTTAAGGTTAAGATTCTCGTACAGCAGTACAGGCAAGTGCGAAAAAAAACTCTACTGAATGATTGATTTATGAAATTACTTTTTGTGGCACGCAAAGTTTTTCACGTTTGAGTAGTTCTTGCACAAATAACATATTGCTGTAAAATGGCTCTATCGAAATATCGTAGGCTGAGTTTTGTCGAGTACACATGTTTTATGGCACTCAAGTGCCACATGGTGCATTTCATCGGACCCCAAGCTAGTACCGCATTAGCTTGGGCCGTGTAGCAGCGGTCATTGAGCTGATCACGATCAAAAAAACTGATCTGATTCACCCTAATTGCGTGTAAAAGTGCCCGTGTGACACCGGTATGGGGTTGTCCGCAAAGTGCCGGAGCACTTTCTCACCTCGCTTAGCGCAACGCAGAGCTTAACATCCTCTTTGTAAAACCAGCTTAACGAGGATAATATGTGATAGCGAGACAAGCAAACATATTTTTACCAGCATGCCCATTACCAGCGAATAAAAATTGCACTGCCACACGCTGCACAAGTCAACTACTTACCTCGCATATCTTGGCGCGGTCGGTCGTATGCCAGTGGTAGCGTTTCACTTAGGCTTGCCAATTTATGTCTTCGCTCACTGTTACGAGGAAAGCAAAACAGCCGCTGCCCTTTCTCGTGGAAACTAGTAAACAGACGTGAACAGCAGCCTGTCATAGCTGTGAAAAAACAGACATAAATACGTCAAGAACAATGTGTTTAATGCACCGTTCCCGCGCCTACCTGTGTGTGTTGCCTGACACTTTCGAACAAATAGAGCCACTAGGCGGCGCGGAGTCTTTCAAAATGTGTCTCCACCATGGAGCACCCTACACTTCGTTCATGCTTGTCACCACCAGTGTAAAGTAGCAGTAATAGTTTTTTGGTTGTAAGCGTCACATTTGTGGAGCTGACTGAACCCTTACAGCATGGCCTGCAGTTGCTTCAGGTGCCGGGCCCCTTTATGCGCAAGTCTAAGTCGTAATGAGAGAAAAAAGAAATTAATACTGATAGAAGTTTTTCACTAGAGACTCAATGAAATGGAGCTCAAGAGAGCAGCGAGAAGCAATACGAAAATTCGGCTTTGTTGGAAAGCATTATTCTCGGCGATCTCGCACACAAAAAAGTGAAGACAAACAAAAGCAACCCAATAAAAGAGTGCGCTGCACGCCATGTTTTATAAGCGCAATTATAGAAATCATGCATTGTAATCAAAGCTCGAAGGAGATAGTAAGACTCGTGCATTGAGAAAAAAAAGAAAAAAAGCGTGGTATCTACCGTTAACTTGCATCGGTCGGGCAAAAATGTCGCTGTCTTGTCATCATTATTTAAAGGCATGTGCTTACTAGCTGTTCTAGGAACGCCGTGGACGAGTTGTGCAAAATAACAGGAGAGATGAGCGAGTTGGTATTGGTTCATGAATAGTGATTGTTATGGTCGTTCCGTGTCCTCTTTTTGTTGTGATTTCCGCACATCACCTCAGTTATCGTGAACGAGTTTCTGAGAAGAGAACATGCAGAACGAAGCGTTGCAAAGTCAATGTTAAAAAAAAGTAAGGCACTTTTGAGGCTGTGCTCGTCATTGAGTTGGTTCGTGTTGTGCCGTTGCTTTTTGCGTGAAATGGTTTAGATGAAAGTGCAGAACTTATTCAATCTTACACCTGTGACGTGGAAAAGCTTATGCCTGTAAGCCTTTCAGGTCACTGGACGGAACAAGACGGAATAGGCAGCCTGCATGTGCGAGTCACATGCAGAGGCGGCGTTTGATGCTTTGTTTTCGTGCACTTCCACCTGCTTCACTCTTACATCGATTTAGGCAATAATCATTACTTTTTAATTTATTGTCCCAATATTTCTTTTGTGATAAATGGGCGCCAGACAAAAAAAACTTTAGAATTTTTTTGTGTTGGTAGTTTATTATTTTTTGCTGTGCATCTGACAGGTATTTTTGGACGGCAAGGAAGTTGTTTTCAGTAACCCACCCACTGGTCCCGGATTGGACGAGTTCGTCGTGTTTTATTCATTCGATTCGCAACCCAGGTTCGCCATGTTGGAGTCACACTACACCATGAAAGACACAACATTGATTAGAACTGTGAGTTTCACCGCTGTTTCTACTTGTTACTAGATACAGATTTCAGAGGTCGGCGAATGTGTAACTTAAGCTTCATGTTATTGAGCCTTGGGGGATAGACGGCTATGGTGCCTTGTTTCTGACACATAGAGGTTGATAAGGGTCGTGGTCGTCGCATTTTGATGCAGGCGACATGGTAGAGCCCCATGTGCGGTAAAGAACACATATTCTCAAACTTCTCGGAGTTCTCCACTACAGCCTCTATCATAATGCTATTATAGTTTTGGGATGCAAAACCCTTCATATTACTATTACTATTATAAAAGTTCGAGCTGGTAATCCAGAATGCAGGGTGTAAACCAGCTGCAGCCGCATGATGTGGTAAATAGTATATAAAGCGTACACACCATGGCCTCCGACATGGTGCTCTAGCAGGTTTGGCTAGTACGTCGTTTCACAGGACATAGCACAGACTATCTAATAAATAACACCTGCGCATTTATGTACTTTATATGGCAATTCCTCCTCATTGCTTCCCTAGTTATCCTCAATTTTGCCTCCTCGTTCTCTTCTCCACCTAGTGGGTGCAACATTTACTACCCACTTGACGTGTGTATTACCTTTCACTAGCTCGATCTGCCTGCTTTACGTGTTGTGCATATTTTCGTTACTACTTTATGTGCCGGAGTTAGTAGAGGTTGGTACTTCTGTACGTGATGGGTTTGTAAACGTTACTACTTGTATCAGCTGTGCTCTGCTGTGCTGCAATTGCGATGGCGGTGTGAGAAATTAGCAGAACTGTAGTATGTTCATTGTGTCGAAATAACTGTTTTAAGCCACGCGATGACACATGTCAATGCAAGTTGTGAAATACAATCATCCGGCTCCAAAGCATCGAACCCACTGTTAGAGTGTGTGATGTCTATGTTTCTGAGCGTTCCTTGATATACTATGTAAGTGTGGCACTGCGATGTGCATTCACAAAGGTAATAACGTTAAGAAAGTCAATGGGAGTCTAAATCATCACCTTCTGGAGTGCGACAACAAACGCCGGACACGCTACCCACTGCGCCACCTACGCATAATGTGGAACATTTATAAACGCGCCTTTTATAACTAACACTGTTCTTTCCCAGTGTTCATGGTAAAGTGAAGTAATGCGTGGTAACCGTCACATTTATTGCTATAGTTTCTTGAAGCCTCGTTTTCACGTGCCAGTCCCATTTGCACAATGCTAGAAGGAGGCATAAAATTTTGACAAATCGTTATTACAACGTGAAGTGGTGACTCCACTTTATCCAGTTACGCTCACCAGGTGAAAACATCGCGGCTGGCCTGCAGAGTACACACGACACACGTTGCGTTTATCTCTATGCGGGCAGTGGCGTTCAACACGGCTTCTGTGGCTGACAACGCTTTCGCTTATTACGCTTTCAGCGTTAACTACTGCATCTACCACAAGCATCTATGCCCACAAAGGTTTGTGTGTATGTTGAACTTGTAGTTTAGTCTTCAGAAAAGATATATATCGCAAAGCGTCAACGCCGGTGCGCTTACGTTAAATAGTGCTATAGATAGCTGTCACACATGAAGAGACATTGTGCACGCATTCGCATATCTATGTACAATAAACTGGCCACTTCTTCAGTAGGAAGAAGCTTCAGTTTCATGTAATACTTGCCTATGACGAAGAGATCAAGCGTGTTTATTTTCATTTAACAGTTGCGAGATTTTACGAAATTGAGCTTTTCTTACGCTTTCTATGAAAAAATCTTTCAGCAAAACGAACCTATGAGTAGTGCTTAGAGGCGGCGTAAACCCAGAAAACTCACAAGGGGGCGGAGATACATATCAGAAAGGGGAATACATATACTGAGATGGCGTTCATTTTATTTTCTTGGCATGGGTTATTTTTATTTGCATAACAAATGAGTGAAGGTTTCATATAAGTTTCAAAAAAACAAGCATAGGGTTTTAGTTTTATTATTGACATTACTCACATTACTCTCTTCAGTCTTCTTTGAATCCGTCAAGCGGCTTTTTGGATTTACTGTCTTGATGAGCTGAACGGTATTGAACAGAGTTACACGCTAATACGACATGGTTGGTCCTTCCGTTTTAGAAATCGGTATAACACAAAAGTAACACGTCTCCCTACACAAGTAGTCTACTGCTTACTTATTCGTATAGGAGAATGAACAGAATGAAAGCTAAACTTAAGCAACGTTTTTTCGTAAATGCATCCACGTTGATGCTTAACGACACGTCTCCATCCCAATGACTAACGTCCATGATTATTGATTGACTATTGAATAAGCATGTCCTTATAGCCATGGATGCCCTTGGTAGAGCTCTTGTAGTCAGTGGTGAAAGCGGAGCCGAAGAAAGCGCAGTGAAAGCCAGAAGAGCTTGACAGGTTGTAAGCGAAAGTTGGGCTTAAACAAATACCAGGATAACCATGAAGTGAATAATGATGAGTAGGGCGAAGCGTCCATTCGTTTGTCCATGTGTCCATCCGTCCGTGCGCCAAGAAGGACGGACAGAGGCACAGACGCACGGGCACACGGATGGGCACATGAAAGCACGAATTGACGTTCGAAGATAAGGACGGACGCGTAAAAGCGATGCATTGAAGGAAGCAACCGCGCATTGCACGGTGGAGCTGCAATATTATCATTTACCAAGAGAATTGTGATATGGCAGTGGTAAATAGAAGAGGCGTGTTTTTAGCAAAGTATGTGAGCATGGCGCAGTGGATAGCGTGCCCAGCAGCTGTTGTTGTGTAGTAGTAGGTTCGACTCCTACTGACGGAGCCTTTTTTCCTTCTGAAAGTTATTTTGATGTCATTATGGTACAGAAGCACACCACTGAAATCTTAGTAGACCTCGGCATAAAACACATTCGTGTCAAAATATTCCGGCTTGAAAAAAGTTGAATGCGCTTTGTGAAGCTATTAAGCAAAGCGAATACATTGTTGCAAATATATAAGCTATATACAATAAAAAGTAAACCAGCAGTAAAGATGGTGGCTGCTATCAACCAGAACATCAATATATCTTCTTTGTCTGGTTCCCTCGCTTAACGTTGAAATAGCTTCGACACTTCAACATAAACTTCAGGTGACAAAAGCGCAGACCAGGTGCTCGTTAGATAGTGTTGGGCAAAATGTGTGGCTACAGGCTCTCAACGTGGATAACATTTGAAGGTATGTAAGGTGTGCAAGGCGGAAAGGCGTCGATGAGCAATCTGACGGGTCTTTTAGGCTGTGGTAATAGCGGGGCTAGTGAACGTTGTTGACTGCTTGGCTATGTTCGGTATGAGTGTGTCATAAGGCAAGCTTCGCTCTCAGCCATACAAACGATAGAAGAGAAAATATCAGGAAATATCGAGCTTTGCTGTGGCACGAGGTATTGTACGTAAAAGGACAAATGGTAGTGCAGTGTCTAGTCGCACTGATCAGCCGGAACAGACATATCTAATATGTTCGTGCGATTGAAGTGTACTGTGAGGCTTTTTGTTTGGACATGGTAAGCACTGGTGAGCTCGTCCTTCGTTGAAAAAGAAAGCAATAGGTCATCAATCACATTGGATAAAATTAGTGACCTAGGTTCACGAGAATTTGGCGAGAAATGTCATGATGTAGAAAAACGTCTTGCAACAAGAAGTCAGTGACGTCGCAGGTGCAGCTGATCAGAAGAGGTCTCGTGATGGCAAAACGGGTCTAATTGTCTGTGGCGATGGTGATACGTCTCTTGCTGTTGTTCGAAAGCGGGAAGAGTTCGAGAAGAAAGAAGGAGACTCGAAAAGGAAAGACTTAGTAGGTATGTCGACAGGTTTCAATAACCCGGCTGGGTGTACAACTGGCGTTTCACGTTGTTGAAAAGACTCACAAGAAGCTACGTAACGATGCGCGGAACGATATAGGCTGGGCAAGAAAAATATTTCGTGGACATGGTCGCACGTCATGGCAACACTAAGTTGACTGGAGGTTGGTATATCATTTAGTTGCTGAAGCATGTTCGACCGCATATGAGTTGGTACTTCAAAAAGCATTTCTTGTGAGACGGGGTGCATGTTTCGGCGGTATAAGATGCTGTCTATGACAACAAACATTCGAACTAAACTTTCTGACAACTCAGTATTCAGGCGGCAAAATATATCTCCTAGAAACGCGCCAGGAGAGTCCCGCAGTGATGTCGCCAAATGTGCCACCACGACTCGCAGTGACGCTCTCAAAGCCATCAGCTCCATGGGCGTCATCGTTCGCGACGCTAGGACGAACGCAGATAATCCCCTACCATCCACAGAGGACGTAGACAAATCTCCAGTGCTCTCAAACGCAGCGGAGATTTCCGTCCTTGGCAAGGTCACTAGCCAACGGAAGCAGGATGTTTCGACATCGTCGTCATGCACGTTGAGCGAGGAAGAATAATCTTCATCAACTTCAGAGTCTTCATGCAGATCCGATGCACCTGTCACATCCAATCAGACGCACCTGCGTGGTGGTGATGGCTCCGAATACTCCGCCATGGCTCAGAATATTCCAAAAGAGCACAACAGCTCTACGTACATTATTGTTCGTGACGCCCAGACATGCTCGGACAATAAATACAACTCCGAAAGCAGTGCACATGAACGAGTTTCTGATGCCATCGAAAGTCTCCGAGATGCCGCTCTTTGATGCGGTCACTGCACTAAGAGCCAGAATGCCTCTGCATCATAGTTGTCCTCGCCAAATGTGGAAGGAGAATCATCGTCAACCTCGGAGCCATCAAGCAGATCAGATGGACCTCAGATCCAGGCAAATGTGAAGGACTACATGACAACTCAAGTACACGAGCAGGAAATGACCACGCAGCACCAACAAAAGCTTCAGATGCAACACCAGGAGCAGAGGACAAACATCACTTTCAAGAAACACGCACGTTTTCGGGAAACTGCGAGAGTTCACGGAGGTAGGCGAACATCAGACTCTTTTTAATACAAGTGACGCACGAAGTGCCAAAGCCCCCAGTATGGCCTGAAGATACCTAAATACGTGACCAAGAAATTTTCTGGAAACTATAGTTTGAATGAACGGCTCCCTCCGCAAGACAAACCACTGCCTCCACAAGCTTCTTCGTCATTGGCAAGTACTCCATCTGCTCCGTGTAGCACCTCCCCCTTTCCCTCATTCGCATCTTGCTCGCACATGTCCGTTCAAACTTCTGCCGCTGGGAATCCGAACAATGCCGGGAATTTGGTGGGCGTGAGAGTGTGTAGCAAATAAAAGAGAAATAAGGGGTGGTGGGCACGAGCACGAGCCAGTGGCGCTAGCTGGCTCAGTTGTTTTTTTGACCTCCGATGTAGCCAGACGATCGGGTCCGGGTCCCTTTCCTTGTTTCTCACACCCTCTTCTGGCATAATTCTTCATCATCATCAGCCACTGCAAAAAAATATTGCACAATATTTCCAGCAAGTGTGTAGCTGATATCAAGCTTCTTCCAAGTTTCACAAGGAGAGCATAGTGCATGCCAGCCTACATAAAAATAATCTGTATTTATCGCGCAGTGGGCAGCCAGCAACTGTACTTGTGGTTCTTTCTCAATTAGTGTTAGGAAAAGGCTCACAAACGCTGCTCTTCGAGCTTTTGCTGTGACAGTGCTGCGCGTTCTGTGCAGGCCTGACGTTTTTTTTATAGAAATGAAAACTCATGAACTCACTTATATGTAGGTGCGTGTTAAAGAACACCCAGTGATCTAAGTTTCGGGGCCTTCTGGTACGACATTGTCATCCTCTATTTAAAAGAGGTAATTACCACTGCGTCATGATAGGGTGTGTGGCGTTCAAATCTGAGATATGACAGCTTGCATAGATCACCATTTGCGCTTGGTTGTGACCTATTTAGCGCTCGCTAAGTTCGTGTCCACCTTTAGGTAACTATAAAAATGTTTCGCATCATGATGCAATGCAGTTCCTATACATTTCCCTTATTTTATAAAGCGTCACACTTACTTTTGCTGGCTTGTAGTGACTTGTGTGGCGCTCCAGGTAGGTGGGCGACTGCGTAAAAGGAAACTGTGGTGCATTTTCGACTATACTGAGATGACACCGTTTTGAATAAAATTGACACTACTGCAGCAAGTAGAGTGGTGAATTTTGCACATTCTTCAGTATATTTATTAAGCAAGTAATGATGAGCCAGAAGAAAAAGCTAAACGGCAATCTGCTCCAACTTTTGTGGTGGGTATGAAATGACGTCACTAAATCAGTACTCGATGACGCCACGAAATTCGCCTCACACCACCACGGCAGGCGAGGGTGTAAATATAGTTCACCTGCCTCCTCTGACGCGTGAAAAGCAAGTTGGTTATGTCATCCGACGATTAATCAAGCTGTGACAGCTCGCCTGAACTTACCCGTGACAGGTTTAGTGATGATTGAACCTACTATTTGAGCACGGACACATCGCCTTATCGTTTCGATCCGCTGGGCGTG
The DNA here is from genome assembly GCA_013436015.1 of Rhipicephalus annulatus. Taxonomy (NCBI): domain Eukaryota; kingdom Metazoa; phylum Arthropoda; class Arachnida; order Ixodida; family Ixodidae; genus Rhipicephalus; species Rhipicephalus annulatus. Next base: position 1,157,616 of record WOVY01010891.1, on the reverse strand, counting down.
AAACATATGGTGTGCCAGGAATCCATCTCTTCATGGCCTAATATTCTGACGTCAACAACGACTAACACGATGTATGCAGCAAACAAAACTAGACTCGCTCACGTCGTCTTCACCTCGTAGAATGAAGCGCGTGCTGCAATTGTCTAATGGGCAAACGGCGTTCTGAGAAAGAGTAGGCACCTACGTTACATACAAAGGGTGGTCTGCGTTCGCAAGTGTGATTCCGGAATCGACTACTGATTTCTTGATTGATATGTGGCGTTTCAAATCCCAAAACCACCGTATGATTATGAGAGACGCTACCGATTTGCAAAACTGTTTAGTTGAAAACACTATATGACTTGAGGTTGTACGATTTGGCACGAGTGATCAAGGTACCAAAAAGTACATATGTGGTAACGGTTATTAAAATCAAATAATGCGAATAGGTCACCGGAGATGAATGTGGAAGAATCACTACGTCAGGATAGTGGTACATTTAATGCTCCTAGACACCCTTCTCTCGCACCCGAAAGAGAGTGTGCTAAACAAATTCGAAAAAAAATCTTTCTTCCATATTGAAGAAACGTCCACCATAGGAATGGTGGATTCTAACATTCATTATTTTGGTGGAATATGGTGCTGTAAATGCTTATGGCACGTGGTGTATGGTGGCGTATGGTGGAGCGGATGGTGGATGGCACGTTCCATTTGGCAATGCTGGAGCGAGAAGCAGCGTCAGAACCACTGTGACGAGCTGCCACTAAAAAATAATGAAAATAATTCTATAAAATTTATGTAGAAACACTCGTTAAAAAAGGCGTGACAACGCGGAATCAAATTCCCCCTCCTTCGGATTCCTAACTGAACGCACTAACCACTGTGCCACGCGGACAGATGGCAACTTCGGTGCTAAAGAAGTAGAACAACTGCTGCCTGTAACAACTGCCACTGCGATAATGGCAACAGCGCTGTGTTTTGTTACAAATTACAACCGCAAAAAACGAAAAAAAAACCAACTCAGTGGACTGAAGGGCACGCAGAGTTTTTCAGTGGTTACTGCGAAGTTTAATATCCGTTTCTAGGTTCCTCCGAAGGGCAATATCTGTTCATAATTTATGACGCTTCTATGCGCATTCGATAGATACGCCCACAGTATTGATTGTGATGTTTTTCGCGCAACGCACAGTTCTGTCGTGCCAGCGCACTCCTGTTGCTTTGTCGTTAGGAACAACTACAAAACAGCTTTGCCAAAAAAAATGCAGTGCACCAGAAATGCTACCATATTGTTTCGGTAAGCATACAAATTGACGAGTCTGTGTTGTTGCATAAGAGCCAGTGAAGTGCCGGCGAGTACGACCGGTGGCTGTCGGTGAGGGGAGGCGTACATTTGTTGGAAGTGCTGCAAGTTTGTCGCATCAATGTTTGTCGATTTTTGCACATACACCGTACACAGCTAAAGGGCTTTATTTAGGATAAACGACGCCACAACGGTGCTGTATTGTCACTTTGACTCACCAAAACTGTGTATTCTGAAACCCATAAGCGCCGATAACAGTTGTACGGGCTCGGTCGGTAGGGCTAACCTTTGGTAGAAGTCATGATGGTAGAACAGAAGGGTGAAAGTCAAATTCACTGGGGCTTGCCTCGACGCATGTAGAATGTGAAAGTTTATGCCGATCCGCGCGCCTTTTGTTAACTTAAAAGTACGGCACAAGCAATTGTGCGCGCAAGAATTACCAGAGTTGTGTTTCTAGCGTGGCGACATCAAGTGACCGCCCTGTTTTGCTCAAACATTCAAAAGGGCTACTGCGAACTGGAGCTCATTTATTTCTCGACAACTGCGAGCCAATTTAAAGCATTTATTGACACTGTTCACAGTCACAGTGACACCTCTAGTCTTCTAAACATCACAACAAAGAAACACATCGCGGATGTCAAACTAATGTAAGTACGTGCGCAAAATGTAAACACATTCACGGCCGCATATTCTTCGCTACACGAAAATTGAAGCGTTGTCGACAACACAGGAATGGAAAAATAAACGTGCTAGAAAGCATAATGAGCAGCATTGGTTTCTTTTGACCATAAATAAACATCTCTGTGCTTTGAAGAATGAAACACTGCAAATAAGTGATTTCACATACTGGAAGGTGCTTTTTTATCATGCCACCATCATCCAGCAAGCTTCCATCACGCCACCGTCATCCACCTTGCTGTGCAAGCCCTCCACCAAACACGTTTTACCTCGCCACTATCAGCCGGCATTTTTCCACCGTCACCGCCACTGGTTCACCACCCCCACCATCATCTGTCACCTTTTTTTCTACTCTAGCCCGCACCAGCCACCGTTTTCCTACATCACCACCATTCGCTCACCACTACAACCACCACCATCTGCAATCATTTTTGCCACTCTCACCGTCATCAGCCAATATGTTCACTACATTTTTCATCATACCCACAAATATATCCACCAGATCCACTATTCTGTCCACCATATCCACCAACGATTTTAGCATCTACCAACCCAGGTTTTTCAATAGGGTGCGCAAAGAAAAACACACTGTCGAAACCGAAACCCATTCAAGTGCACTGTTTATGTACGACGGACTACTTTTCTGGAACAGAAAATTCTGTAAGGCGTGCCGACTCTGCCAGCGTGAAGTAAGAAAACTGCCAAAGCAGTGGAGAGCAGATGCTTAGCGGATAGGTAACCTCGTCAACAACGCCACACGATATCTGTGACTGATCGTGCCTTATGCACAAGGTCGTCGGAGCTGTCAAATAATGTCAGCTACGATTCGGACGCATTTGGTGGTCAACAAGCATCGCGGTTCCTCTTTCATGAAAGAAAATCAACATGGAGGAAGAAAACAACATAAGAGAGGCCCTTACGTCATTCTTTGTGAAGCCTTGGGGAAACCAGAAGTCGGCCATGTTTTCTGGGCAAATTCTCCTCTCTTGTTTACATTCAAATGTGAAGCAGAAGGCGCGCTTTCTCTAGGGATGGAAAACCACGTTCTCAGCACAGCACAAGTATGTGGTGAACCGTAACTCTCGAAACGTTGCTGAACACGCTGGGCCTTTACAACACCGTTGGCAAAATTATTTCGTCTGAATACGACGATGGAAGCTCAATAGAATGCGTGCTACATGCACTGGCAATGGCAAGTGTGGCGTCAGTGCTTTCACGTCATCAATTAGCGCACTGTACAGACAACACGATCGCCCGTGCGCCGCTTTCTGCGGTTGCATTCCATCTGTCACGCGGCCAACACTGTTACGCGGTCTGTCACCATATTCATGTTGCACGTAGAAGCTCACCGGCGTCAGCATTGTGCAGTCGCGGTGACCTTGTGCACGGTGCAAGTGACGCTTGAACTCAGTTGCTTTAACGCCAGGGAAACAATGCTGGGGGCAAGTATAGCAAGTGAAGCAGAAAACGTGATTGATACACGTATAGAACACGAAGCTACGCATGTGCACATAGTTATCATTGCGTCTTGCGGGGCACAGAAGTTTTGTTCCTGGTCAGAAGCAAGAACACTGAACAACTGTCACTGACCGGCAAGGCGTCCGTCGTGGTTTTGTTTTGTCATGGTACCCAAATGCAATTTTGTTCAGCACTTCAAGTACTTCATCCGCGTTATCCTCCCACGGCACATTATTAGGCGCTTGTTCTGGGCACGGTTGAAGCCTCGTGGCTTACAATAGGTTGGTAAAACTTGCTAGGCACACTACATTACTAACAATGGGACGCATAGCGTGGACATTGTCAGTCATGACTCAGTACGAGACCCACGAAGGCGCACATGCCACCACTGCTATGCACAACACGTAACTATAACAACGGTGACATTATTCCAAGTGAAAATGGCTGCCATGACGTCCTTTCCTCCACATATATCAACAAGCGCGCCGGCTGGGCGTGGCCTCTCCTCTCGTTACAGGCTCTGCGAGCAGCACTGATTTTGCGCATGCTTGCCTCATCACTCATAATGCCACCAGATGACAGAATTTTGTGCCTGTGGCGATCAGCTAAAGCGTTTAGGTTGAGGTGGTGAATATATTGTGACAACACGAGAACGAGATAGACGTTGAATCAGAGGGTGACAGACAAATAGCCTTTCTCTGCTTCTGGAGAAACGCCGCCATGTTTTTTTCGTCCTTGTCCTGACTAAGTGTCCTCCCTCTGCGTCTTTGTCCTCACCACTGGCACTTATGCGCGGCGTTAATCCCCCTTCAGAAAGGCATTGCACAATGATGGAGGCTCTTAAAGCAAAACGAAAACTATAGTAACTGACGGTGTGGCTTCATTCGAAGCACGTGAACAATTTCTGGCGAATGTCTTCAGCTCATCGAGCCCGGAGGGACGTCGGGAACAACCTAAATATTAACTTCATTGACGCGTCGGATAACCTTGTAAGAAATAAGTACCTCCGCAACAGTTCTTCGGAGAGGCCGTAACGACGAATGGGTGTCCAGATCCACGCTCTGTCGCCCACATTGCATGTGACGGGCCTGTGCCGGAGATTGTAGTGCTGGGTGGCACTGTCCGGTTGGTCAATTATCCGCAACTGAACACGTTGCCGAGCTTCTTCTGCTCGCTGCGTAATAACTTGATTTCCATCTCATGGGCCTCGTTTTCGTGAGGGAGCATTGCGTCAACCATATTGCGATACCACGGCCGCACAGGACGATGAACAGCGTCTTCTGAGTGGTCTTTTGACGAGCCGTGTTGCACGCGAATGTGACGTAGGGTAAGATGGCAAACAAGTCCTTGTGTTATGCGACTACGTACGCGCTGATCATGTCAGCCAGGGTCCTGTTAAGACGTCCAGTCAGCCGGTTCGTCTAGGAACGGTATGCTGTTTTCTTCCTGTATCCGTTACCACTTAGTTGCAAAACGGTGTCCAAAAGCTCGGCCATCAACGCAGTGCCTCTCTCGGTGATAGTTACTGCGGGAGCATCGTGCCTTAACACGATGGCTGCAACAAAGAATCACGCCACTTCAGCTGCTGTTGCCCGTCGCAGATCTCCTGTCTCGGTTTATCAAGTGAGGTAATCAGTATTGATTATCATCCACCTGTTTTCGGCGGTGGACGTAAAAGGACCAACAATCTTATTAATATGTGCGAATAGTGTTGTGAGCACTTGAACAGGCTGCAGCAGGCCAGCTGGCGTACGGGTGGTCGTTTGCGGCGCCGACAGTTCAAACACAAATTTTCACGACCGTGGCAAGTTTCCGCCTGTAGTATTTCTGCCTGACCCTTGCCAATGCCCTGGTGTAGCCTAAGAGATGAGCGGTTTGCTTGTAGAGAGGCTTTAAAATGTTTTCACCTCGAAGCAATGAGGGAAGGGCGATTAAGTAGCTGCTGCTGCTAGATGAGCAGCTCTTCGTATAAAACACGTCATTGCGCAAGCAGTATGGCGTTAGCCCTCTTGCAAATAATTTCTGCACGCTATTGGTTTGTCCTTCGTGGTAACGAATCAGTGGTAGCAGTTCAGCGTCGTTTCGCTGCAGGCGCGGAAAGATGGCACTGTCGAGAACGACCAAAAAGGCCATGTTTTTGTCGTCTTGCTCCTCTGCTTCATTAGGAGACCGAGAAAGACAGTCGGTATCAGCATGTCGTTTACCCGATTTGTAGGCAATCCTTAAGTAGAGCTCTTGGAACCGATGTCTCCAGCGTGTGAGACGGCCGGATGGATCTTATAAATTCACTAACAAGCAGAGTGAATGAGGATCGCTGGTAACTGTGAACAAGCGACCGTACAAACCCGAGAATTTCTGATGACTGCCTATACTATTGCGATACAATCCATCTCGGTCGTCCTGTAGTTCGCTTCTGTTCGGCACAGCGTCCTACTGGCATAAGCAATCACGTCCTAGTTGTTACCCTGCCACTGTACGAGTACTGCTCCGAGACCAACATTACCAGCGTCTGCGTGCAATATGGTTGGCGTGCCTTCATTAAAGCAGCGGGATGGCAGGCGCTTGCACGCGCTGACAAAGCTCGTGAATTGCCCGTTGCATGTCTTCGCTCAATGAGAAGGGGATATGTTCACCCTTCGGCGTAGGAAGGTGGGATAAATAGCGCATGCTGTTCTTTTACATTGAATCCAGCTGAGGCCGACACGCTCTGCAATTTCTGCAAAAGGGATATGGCACTGTTACACACGTCACAGACAAGTGTAACGACGTTAACCCTTTCTGTCCTGGCGGTGTCAATTGACACCCCAGGACACTTTCGAAGCATCTCAGAAATGTGACGAATACTGCTAATTTTTGAGGGAAAAGTTTTTCAATGATCTCCTGTGCAATTGGCATCAGTATTGTCACGATGATACAGAAGTACTCGAGGTTTATCAAGCCATGGAGCAGCCATAGCTCGTCGACAATGCGTCAGTCACGGCTTGATCTCGAGCAGAGCAGAAGCACGCAATAATATTTATTTTTTTCTTCAATTTAGATGATGATGATATATGGTGTTTTTTGGCGCAAGGGCCAATTGTTGGCCAAAAAGCGCCAGTTCATCTTACTAAAAATATGGACAATGATTGTGATAAGCGGCTGTATAAGGGCCATAAAATTCGTCGTGATAAGGCGGGTAAGAACATACAAGTAATAAAATGATGACCATGCCGTGAAAGATGTGTGTGGTGTGAATAGATGACAAAAGTTGGTGATAATAAAGACGATGGTGGATATGTATAGCATTAGCACAAGTGCCTCACCCGTTCATACCCTTGCGTCCAAGGGCCGTGAGGCAAGTGCTTTCTTGTGTAATCTCCGCAGCAAAAACCTCTCTAGAGAGGTCGTGCTACGGAATTCCCGGGTATATGATATGAAAATTATGAATTTCTTTTAAAAACGCTAACAATGATTTATGACTAAAAAGCGGTTCCATACCGACGAACATTGCAGGGTGTAAAGGTATATGTTGTCGGTAGGGTAATGGAAAATGTCGTTTTCTAAGAGTTTCTAAGTGTTTGCATTGGATTAACATGTGAAGGACTGTCCATTCTTCCCCACATCTGTCACACAATGGTGGATCGCCACCATACAAAAGATATGTGTGTGTCGTGTATGTGTGTCCTATCCTGAGTCTCGTTAGTATACCTCTGTATGACGCAATTTCGATACGGGCAGCCAATGACCAAGGTGTGGCTTAATAACGTGTAGTTTGTTTTGTGTGTGTGTATCCCACTTGCTCTGCCAGTAGTCCCTGAGGTTTCGTTTGAGAGAAGGCTTAAGATCAAGGGCCGGGATTGATATGGGTGTAGGGGCAGTGCTTTTGTGGACGGATGCAGCGAGCTGATCCGCCCTCACGTTGCCTTGGATCTCACGGTGCCCTGGCGCCCAGCACACTACAACATGTTGGTTGAGTGCGTAGAGTGTGCATAAAATGGAGTAGAGTGAAACGAGGACAGGGTTATTTGTTTTTTAAGACTGTGCGGAACCGTTACCACACTGAGGGAGTCTGTAAAAATTACTGCTTTTAGTATTTATAATTTTTTGATGTGTTTAGCTGCCACAAGTATCGCGTAAGCTTCTGCTGTGAAGATACTTGTGCCTGGATGTAGAGGGCCAGCATCCGAAAAGGAAGGGCCAACAGCAGCGTAGGACACAGAGGAGTTAGACTTAGAGGCATCTGTAAAGAACTCAGGACGTGTGTATTTGTGTTGAAGTTCCAGGAAGTATGTTCCAATATGGGCAATAGGCGCATGTTTAGTAATTTCTAGGAAAGACACATCGCAATCTATAGTCTGCCATTGCCACGGTGGAAGGTATGCTACAGGGGCCATTAAACTGTGTTCGAGTGACACTCCAGTGTCCTCAGCTAGACCCTTCAGGCAAACTGAGAAGGGCTGTCTCATTGAAGGCCTGTTTTGAAACAAAATGGAGCTCGACAAATCATTAATAGTAGATTATGAGGGGTGCCTCTTGTCTGCTTTCACCTTAAGAAAATATACAAAGGACATGTAAGTTCTTTGCAGATGAAGCGACCACTCATTCGACTCAACGTAAAGGCTTTCTACGGGGCTGGTGCGAAAAGCACCCGTAGAAAGGCGGATGCCTAAATGGTGCACGGGATCCAGCATCTTCAAAGCGCTTTGAGTCGCAGACTGATAAACAATGGCCCCATAATCTAAGCGGGTGCGAATGAGGCTTCTATACAGGTTCATGAGGCATTTCCTGTCACTACCCCACGTAGTACGTGACAACACTTTTATAACATTCATGGCATTTAAACATTTTGTTTTTAAATACTTCTTGTGTGGTACAAAGGTCAACTTGTTGTCCAAGATTAAGCCTAGGAATTCATGCTCCGCATTCACAAACAGACGTTGGCCGTTCAGTTCATTGTCGGGTTCTGAGTGCATGCCTCTCTTTCGGGAGAACAAGACACACGTGCTTTTTTGTGGGTTAAGTCGAAATCCGTTTTCATCTGCCCATTTGGAGACCTTGTTTAAACCCAGCTGAACCTGCCGCTCACACATTGCCAAGTTGCATGACTTGAAGCCAAGCTGAACGTCGTTGACATATGTACAATAAAACATATTGCGGGGATGGACAAGTGCAAGGAATTCATTTTGATAATAAAAAGTGAGCAGCTAAGTACACCACCTTGTGGCACGCCTGTTTCCTGGACAAATGTTTGTGAGAGAACACTGCCCACACGGACATGGAATGTCCGATTGGACAAGTAACTCTCAATTATGGAAAGCATTCTACCGCGCACACCCAGGTGAGACAAGTCTCTTAATATACCAAAACGCCATGTTGTGTCGTAAGCCTTTTCGATATCGAGAAACACAGAAAGAAAGTATTGTTTGTGGACGAAAGCGTCTCGGATCTGTGCCTCGATACGCACCAGATGGTCGGTGGTAGATCTACCCTCTCGAAACCCACATTGGTATTGGTCAAGCAGATTGTGTGTTTCAAGGAAATAGAAAAGTCGGCGGTTTATCATTTTTTTAAAAAGTTTACAAAGGCAGCTGGTTAGTGCAATTGGCCTATAACTTGAAACAGAGGAAGGGTCCTTGCACTGTTTCAAAATAGGGATAACAATGGCTTCTTTCCAGGAAGTAGGTATGGTGCCAGAAAGCCAGATAGCATTGCATAGGGAGAGTAAAGTTTTTCGCGTTTCAAGCGGCAGGTTTTTCAACATTTCATATATGACATGGTCGTGGCCTGGGGCAGAATTACTGCAGGAATTTAGTGATGTTTGTAGCTCTGCTAAGTTGAAAGGTTGGTTGTATGCCTCATATTTTGTACACTTGTATTTCAGTTTCTGCTTTTCGATTTTTGCTTTGTATCTTAGAAAAGCTTCAGTATAGTGTGACGAGCTAAAGACCTGCTCGAAGTGTGCACCGAGGAAGTTCGCCTGATCTTCCAGGCTGTCACCCTGTGTGTTCACGAGTGGGAGTGAATGCACTTGTCTTCCTGCTACTCTACCAACCATGTTCAAGACTTTAGCCTCTTGGGTATAAGAATTAATCCCCGATAAAAACTTGTGCCAGCTTTCTCTTCTGGCCTGCCAACGCGTTCTCCTGGCCTGAGACTTCATTTTCTTAAAAGTGGCAAGATTTTCGGCTGTTGGTGAGTTCCGAAGCACCTTCCATGCTTTGTTTTGCTGCCTGCGTGCATTTTGGCACTCTGAGTTCCACCATGGCACACGTCGTTCTCAAAGATGTCCATTTGTTTGTGGTATGCTTTTTGTTGCTGCATCGATCAAAGATGCTGTGAAGTAGTCGACAGCCGCTTCAGTGTCTAAAGTGCATATGTCGCACCAATTTATATGTGTGATGGTATAAAACTGTTCCCAGTTAGCTTTGCTTAATAGCCATTTTGGAACCTGGGGCGGGCATTCAGTTGATGTAGGTGTGCTCAGAGCTACGGGAAAATGGTCACTTCCGTAGGGATTAGTGATGACTTTCCAGTGAAGTAGAGGCACAAGCGATGGAGATACTATGCTCAGGTCTATTGAGGAATAGGTATTGTTAGCGAGGTTATAATAGGTCGGTTCTTTCCGATTCAGGAGACAAGCGCTTGAACAGAGAAGAAACTGTTCAATCAGTCGACCTCGGGCGTCACAACGAGAGTCGCCCCATAGCCTGTTATGTGCATTAAAGTCTCCTAGAACAAGATAGGGTTCGGGAAGTTCATCCATCAAAGACTGGAATTCATGTTTGCGTAGTTGAATATGTGGAGGTATGTATATAGAGCAAACGGTGACAAGTCTGCCTAGAAGCACCATTCGAACAGCCACTGCCTCAAGAGACGTTTGGAGTTTCAAATGTTTGCATGCTAAACCTTGCTTAACTATAACAGCTACACCTCCAGATGATGCCACGGCATCATCACGGTCCTTTCGAAAAATAATGTAACTGCGTAGAAAGTTGGTGTGTTTAGATTTTAAGTGTGTTTCCTGTACACACAGCACTTTTGGTGAGTGAATGTGTAGAAGTTCTTGGACATCGTCGAGGTTAGTGAGAAGGCCTCTGACATTCCATTGTAGAATCTGTGTTTCCATATTTGATGGAAAGTGGTGCTGTGTGTACTAAAATGAAGTGGCTGTTCAAGTGGGAAGTTGTAACTTAAGTAGCAGGGCCGTTGTCGGGCCCTGTTATCTGTTTCTTGGTTCTTTTAGCGCGCTCTATGGAGCCACGCCGCGTTTCCGGCACCTGAGGTACCGTGTTTGTGTCCATTGCCTCACGTGAAGCACTGGACACCCGCGTACGCAAGCTGCTGCTGCGTATTTGCGACCTCGCCTGGTGAGGCGTGGTCGGTCGACCCGACGACCCTGAAGTCACCTGAGTCTCTGGCTTGGTAGGTGGAGCAGGCTTGGCTGCTTCCACCATGGGCGCGGCCACCACACCCGATGGCTCACTTTGCGTGGGCCTAGGTAGTGGCGGAGGGTGATGCGACGCTGCCCCCTGACGCACCGCATCAGCGTAAGTTGTGCCGTGAAAAGCCGAACAACTTCGGCGTGCTTCCTTGAATGAAATATTTTCGCGAATCTTCAGTTTAATAATGTCTTTTTTTTCCACTGAGGACAAGAACGTGAATATGATGCGTGGTCTCCGTCACAGTTTACACAATGTAGGGTTTCATTACAATTGTCAAAGATGTGGCCTTGGGCACCGCATTTGGCACAAGCAGGTCGACCACGACAGCTCTGAGAGCCATGGCCGAACCTTTGACACTGGTAACATCGGCGGGGGTTTGGTATGTAGGGTCTGATCGGTGTCTTTGTATAGCCAGTTTCTATTGTTTGTGGTAGTTCACTGGTGGCAAAGGTCAGTACCAAGTGTTTCGTAGGGGTTTCCTGATTGTTCCTTCGGATAGTGATTCGCTTCACGTTTGTCACATTCTGTTCTTTCCAGCCCTCGAGGAGTTCAGCCTCCGTCAGGTCAAGGAGGTCTGTGTCAGAAACAACTCCACGTGCAGAGTTCATGGATCGATGAGGTGTTACGCTGATGGGGATGTCGCCTAATGTTGCAAGGTTCTTTAGTTTGTCAAATTGTGTTTTGTCACGGAGTTCTAAAAGAAGGTCACCACAAGCCATTTTTGTAACTTTGTAGCCATCACCTAATGTGGCTGTCAAGGACCGCGATACTATGAACGGGGACACTGTTCTGGCTGTTTTGTTGGGCTTCTCACTGTGTACAACATGATAACGAGGGAATACTTTTTTGGGTCGGCTGAAAAAGGAAAATTCTTCGGTGCGTAAGCGCTTTGAAGCGGCACGATCATTGAGGAGTGGAAAACTTCTCTGCATGATAGAGGAATGTAATTCAGTAACGATAGCGGCCACCCACCACGGAGCTCATTGAGGGGACGCTACAAGGTTCATGAAACGAGAAACATGCAGACGCCAGCCGTACACCGCTACGATAACCTAATGCGCGTAGGCCAAGGTTGGCTAGTTGCACAAGGTTAACCCAAGCCGCCCATGAAAATGGGGAAGTAACAGAAGAAATTAGAGGACAGGATAGATTTAAAGAGGTGAAAACACGAAGATGTGGGGGAGAGATAGGAAAAGGCGACTGCCGATTTCCCCTGGGTGGGTCAGCCCAGGGGTGCCGTCTACGTGAAGCCGGGGCCAAATGTGTGTGTTGCCTCTGCCGGGGGGCCTTAACAGTTCAATCACCCAGCGTCGGCTCAACCCTCAGGATCCCCTTTTCCCCAGACACGGCAAAGCCACGCACGGCTAGGCGTGGGAGGGAGTAGAAACTCCCCCGTTAGCTCGGGTCCGTGGTGTCGCTACACACCAAACGCCTACTTGCGCAGGCGCCCCTGCGGGGCCAAGTTGAGAGCCGTTCTTGCCGTTGACCCACTACGTGTGAGTGGCATTGACCCTCTTTCCAAAAGAAAAAAATTTGGCAGGTCCCACGCACCTGGGAAGCGACGTTATGCGAAGCATGCGGAGAGAAGGTCACCGTGTTGCCATTGTTTTAATCGAGTGAGATGCCATGCAATGACGCTAAATGTATGTTCAAATGTTACGCGCCCACACATATGCTGAAATGTTGAGATACTTATATACCCAATTGATTGCACTTAAGCAACGATGTCAACTGGAACATGCGTATTCGCAACACCACAACCTCTTTTGAAGCGCTGGAGTTCGCGATGACGCTGGCCCTGGACACTGCTACATAAAATAACTTTCAGGGCTAAATACCTTACCACAATTGACGTTGACCGGACGGGACGGCTGAATCAAAGGTGTACATATGTAATGTTTATAAAGCTGGGTAGACAGCACTCAACCACTATTGACGTTTCACGGAGATTAGTGTCTATTTGTAAAGTAGTTCCGAGACGTTGCGTAGCTTTGCGGTAGAATGCTTCATTGCCATGCAGAATGATTGGGTTCGATTCAAGCTGAGGCCCAGGCATTTATTATGCATTCGTCGGGTCGACACTACCGATGTCGCGCATTTCTTTACGCTCGCGTGTGTAAATTGCCCATGTGTGTTCTCGTCGTTCCTGGGTAAATACTCTTGGCACATACCCGCATATCAGTGGGTTATTCGCGGTCGTGGTTATGTTCCACTGTATGGAGGGAAGTGTTTGACGACGAAAGCGACGGGACTATTACAACATTCATGTCTAGATCAGTGCGCCATATTCGTCAAAATATCCTACATCTTATCCTGCCATGCTAATTTTGGCTCATGCCAAGTTTAAAGTGTGATTTTGGCAGCACCCAAACGTAAGCGGCTAAATAGATAGATACGCTCAAAGTCACCGAAGGTCTCTTTGCATTTACAAAACAGTACCAAAAGAAAGAAAGAAAAGTACGTAGCACCACCCAGTTGCTACAACATAGGCACGTGAAAGAAACTATAAGAAATAGGGATAAAGTGAAAGCAGAAATCGAGCAGTCTACCAGTATAGGAAAAGTCTATGAAAGAGAAAGCAAGTTCATAAAACAAATAAACGCCCGACGAATGCTGAACGCTAAAGCAAAAGTTATGAACAACGGGCAATAAATGGTTTCAAGCGCAAGACATGAACGACGTCCGGCTTCGGTCGTGTCCCGGTCCGTGCGTGTGGTGTTAAGTCCGGAACTGCTTTGTAATTGACGTCACTGACGTGGCGTAAGACGTAACAGGGGCCAAATAACCAGCTCAGTAACTTTTCGCTAAGGCCACGCCGGCGGATGGTCGTCCACATGCAAACTTGGTGTCCGGAGTTGTAGAACACTTCTCTGTGACGCATCTTATAGCGTCGTGCGTCTGTCTGCCTGCTGTTGCTGGCTGATCTGCAGTCGTGTGAGCTGCCGAGGTTCCTTGCCATGCTCTGTGAATTTTTCGGCGTCAGTTGCTAAATACTCATCTTGATATGGTGGCATATGAGTCAGCATGGTCTGCATTTCACGGTCTAGAAAAGCCGAAATGGCGTGAATCCCATGGTCTCTCACACTGCGCTATTGAACGCGATGGTCACGTAAAGCAAGATACGATCCCATTTTGGTGCTGTACGTCGATATACATTGCGATCATGTCCGCGAGGGTCTTATTCAGTCGCTCGGTAAGTCCGTTGGTTTGCAGATGGTACGCTGCTGTCTTTCGGTGTCTAGTGTTGCTTAGTTTGAAAACTTCGTCCATAAGCTGCGCCGTGAACTCCATCCAACTCTCCACTATTTTACTGGAACGAGCACCATGTCGTAGCACGATGTGGCGCACGAAATATTATGCTACCTGAGACGCCTTGGCTCGTGGGATCGCCTGCGTCTCAGCGTAGCGTGTCAAAGATTCAGTAGCGACTATCACCCACTTGTTGCTGTCTGCAGACAGAATAAACGTCCCGACAAAGTGATGCTCACTTGGTCGAACGGCGTGCAGGGTGCTTCAATTAACTCAAGAAAGCCAGCTGGCTTCACAGATGGTTGCTTTCGGCACTGACATTCCCGATAACACTTGACGTACTTCTTGACGCTTGCCAAAAGTCCGAGCCAATAGCACCTCTCACTCCCTCTGGAAAGTGTGCGTCAGTAAGCCAGATCACCAAAGGTTGGTTCGTCATGGCACGATGACAGGACATCGTCTCGCATCTATCGAGGTACCACCAGGAGGTTAGCACGTACAGTCGTTCAAAGGGCAATCTTTTTGTACAGCGCACTGTCTCACAAGCAGAACGACGTCAACAAGCGGGATAAAATAAATTGTAGAATTGCGTCCTGGCCCTCTAAGTGATGAATGATCAGACGAATCTCTGCGTTATCTTGCTGCCGTTTGCTGATGATAAGCTAATGGCGCCCAGAAATGCCTTTGTCGTTTTCTGCTTCCTGACTGACAAGAGGAAGGGGTGCGCGTGACAGTGTGTCAGTGTCTTTCTGCTTACGGCCGAACTTATAACCAATAGTGACGTCAAATTCCTGCAGCCCCAATATTCACTGTCATAGCCATCCTGAAGGGTCACGTCGGCTAGCGAACCAACAGAGGGTGTGGTGGTCCGTCAACGTCTTGAAGAGATGACCCTAAAGTTACGTGAGAAACTTGACGATCGCCCACACGACGAGCACTGCACCGCGACCAATGTTATTATAGCGTCAGTGTGCACCTGCGTGTGAGCATCATCATCGAAATGAGTGATAACGGGTGCTGACTTTATGTGCTGTCACAGCTCATCAAAAGCTGCTTGTTGCTCGTTTTCCCAGACAAATGGCGTGTCGTTCTTTGTGAGACGAGTCAGGGGTGCAGCTGTCTGTCAAAAGCCATGAATGAATCGGTGATAGTAGGCGCGCAATCATGAAAGCACCGAGTGGCTTTTTTATCGTCAGGAGTTGGAAATTATGCAACAGCGGCAAGCTTGTCTAGAATGGGCCGGACCCCTACGACGCTAACTATATGTCAAAGGAGTTAAATTCCTGATAGCCGAAGTGCCCCGCCGCGGTGGTCTAGTGGCTAAGGTACTCGGCTGCTGACCCGCAGGTCGCGGGTTCACATCCCGGCTGCGGCGGCTGCATTTCCGATGGAGGCAGAAATGTCGTAGGCCCGTGTGCTCAGATTTGGGCGCACGTTAAAGAACCCCAGGTGGTCAAAATTTCCGGAGTCCTCCACTAAGGCGTCTCTCATAATCATATGGTGGTTTCGGGACGTTAAACCCCACAAATCAATCAATCAATCTGATAGCCGAAGTGGCAATTTGGTGGCTTTAGTGTGAGGTCTGCCGATCGGATAGCCTCCAGCACACTGCGCAGGCAGTGAAGGCACTGGTCGAACGTGGCAGAAAGACGACCACATCATCAAGGTAGACAAGACAAGTTTGCCACTTCAGCCCTGTTAGGACAATGTCCATCATTCGGTGGAAAGTTGCCGGCGCTAAACACAAGCGAAAAGGGCACGAAGGCTGTTTTTTCGGGGTCTTGCTTATCTACCTTGATTTGCCAGTCCCCGCTTTTGAGATCGAGATAATTGAAATACTGGGCACGACGAAATCTATACAGCGAATCGTCGATACGTGAAGGCGGGTAGGCATCCTTTTTGGTTACGTTGTTAAGCTTCCAGTAGTTTACGCTGAAGCGTGGTGACCGGTCCTTCGTTTTGATAAGGTCGATTGGAGACGACCATGGGCTGTTGGACGGTTCGATAACGCTAGCGTCAGGTATCTCGCGAACTTGCGTGCGTATCACTTCACCTTCTTTAGCGGACACGCGGTAAGGGTGCTGGTGTATCGGGTGTGCATCCTCGTACATGATGATCTTGTTTTAAGTGATGGACATTTGGCGGATGGTTGAAGAGCCTGCGAAGCAACACCCTGAACTCAAACAAAAGCGCTCGCAGCGCAGTCGGTTTATCGGTGGACAGACCAGGATTGATCTCAATATTACTCTTTGACGTGTCTGCGGTATCCATCAGTTCTGACGTGAGAAAGTTGGCGATGTTTGCTACTTCGTGAGCAAACGCTAACGAAGAGCCACAGAAAAGGTGACGATGCTCGTTGCTCTTGTTGGTAACGAGCAATTTAGATCGACCATCACGAAGGTGTGTTACATTTCTAGCTGCAAAATGCTTTGCAGCAGGTGTTCTAAGTTTGTTTCGGCCATCACTTCACCATCGCCGAAACCAGAGCATGTGACGTCAGCTAGAACAGTTGCTCGTGGAGAAAGCGTCCCACTCTGTTAAAAAAACAGGGAGTACGTCGAGACGGCTTTCGTCATCCTGCAGGTTGATTGCTCGCTGGACTTAGAACATGACGCGGCGCTCGTTCAGATAAAAAATAGCTCCAATCTCCTGCGCAAAAATTCCAAGATCTCACGTACAGTGGAAATCGATGATGTGCGAAGCACGAGTGAGAAATGCTGATAAGTCAATTTAAAATGAGAACAACGTTACGAGGTAGAGGTAAACGATGCCAACATGACTCACGTGTCTTGATCATCATGTTTGGGTGGGTCGTTTACCTTCGTCATCTATTCACGTCACGTGATACCAAATTTAGTGTATGTGGAGCTAGCGAAACGGCCGAAAAGGTGCTATGAGCGTGGTATGTTATCGTGTTCTTACGTGGCACGCTTGTCACGATTATCATCTTTGCACCAGTCATACATTTTGTCATTCATTGAAGTCACGTAACACCAAATTTGGTATACGTGGAGCTAGAAAAACCACCGCGAGCGCATTATGAAAGGCCCATTGTACTCTATTGTAGCATTGACGCCTGCGCACGCTTAGCACAGTGACGCTACGTTAGCAAAACGCGAGCATTCTATTGTCTGACGCCAGGCGCGGCCAGCGTCCGCCGGCGCGGCCCGGTGGCAACCGGCGCAAATTGCAAAATGCTGTATTTCACGCAGATGCGTTACCTAGGCAACACTGCGTCTCCCTCTTTTCATGACGGAGGGACGGCGGAAGCACTGAAACGCACATGCGTCATAGCAACGCAGTACGGCTGCGTCTGCGAGCATATCGCAAAACCTGCGCCTGGCGTGACAACACCGTCGTGGCGCAATGAAATGAACGCCGCCGAGCACGTGCAACACGTCACATCGAAATGCATTAGCGCCTAGATTGTAACATTTAATCACGTTTTCACAATACACGCATTTTATAATTATTATGTTTTCACCAATCACGTACCTTTGTCATCCATTGGCGTCACGTAATACCAAATTTGACATATTCAAAGCTATCGAAGCGGCCTCGAGCGCATCATCAGCGTCGCATGTAGTCATGTTGTAACATGGCACGCATGTCATAATTATGATGTTTGGATGTGTCATTTGCTATGTCGTCCGTTCTCGTCGCATGATACCGTATTTGGTTTATGTGAAGCTAGCGAAACGGCCGCGAGTGCATCATGAGCATAGTATGTAGTCATGTTGTTGCATTACACGCATCACATATTTATCGTGTTTGCACCAGTCACATACCTACGTCATCTATTCACGCAACTTAATACCGACTTTGGTACATGTCAAGCGTGCGAAATGGCCGCGAGCGCATCATTTAATCTTGTTGTTACATGACACGGATGTCATGATTTTCATGTTAGGGTCTGTCGCTTGTTTTCGCCATGCTATCATGCCATACGATACCAGTTTTGTATTATGCCATGTGAACAAAGCCACCGCAAGAGCTGCAAGACAATGACATGTCAATAGTGACATTCTTGACATACACGTCACGATTTTCATGTTATGACTAGTCAAATATGTTCTTCGTACAGTCATGTTATGCCATACGAAGTTTGGTATTGATACCATTATCGAAATGGCCAGGTGAGCTAAATGTTGTAGGCGGCGAGATAGATAGATAGATAGATGGATAGACAGGTGGATAGATAGATAGATAGATAGATAGAAAATTTGGCAGATTCCACGTACCTGAGAAACAACTTCATGCGAAGCACGCGAAGGGAAGGTGACCGTGTTGCAATTTTTTGTTGTGACACGTCATGAAATGACGCTAATTTTATGTACAAGTGTTGCACGCAGAGACATATGTAGAAGAGTTGCAGATGTTTACATAACCAATTTTCCACTTGCACAACGTTGTCAGCTGCAATTGTGCTTTAGCCACATCAAAAGCTGATATGCAGCGCTGATGCTCACGAAGATGCTGGCCCTTGATACTGCTGCCTAAATCAATTTCAGCATATGGTACCTCCCCACAATTGACGTTAACCCGACGTGACGGCTGTAGGAAAGGAGTACATATGTAATGTTTAAAAAATTGGGTTGCCAGCACTGCAACAACTGTAGGCGTTTCCCGAAGATTAGCTTCTATTTGAAAAGTAGTTTCGTGACCTGCTGTAGCCCTGTGGTAGAATGTTTTACGGCCACGCAAAATTCTTGGTTTCGATTTCTATTGGGACCATGAAATTTATTTGCATTCATCGGGTGGCCAACGGTGCCTATGTCTGGTTTTTCTAACACTGAAATTTATTCGATGCCTTCGTTGGGTCGACGCCACCAATGTCGGGTATTGCCTAACGCTCACGCGTTAAAATTTCCGATGTGTGTTTTCGTCGTTCCTGGGCAAATAGTAAGTGCCAATCACCTGTGGCACTTCCCCGCTTACCAGTGGCACATACCCATCCGTGAGTATGTGCCACTGTCTGACGGGAAGTGTTTGACGACGTACGCAACAGGATTGTGACATTATTCAAGTTGTGACCAGCGCGTCATATTCGCCAAACCATTTTACCCTCTCATGCTAATTTTGGTTCTTGCCAAGTTAAGAGGGTTCACGGGAACGACCAAACATAAGCGGCTAGAAAGATAATTAGATACGCTATAGTCGCCGAAGTTCGCTAAGAAATGCTGCGCATTTAAAATCAATTCCCCAGAATCACGTCACGGGGGCATTCGCGTAAAACACGGTAGCTTGCTACAAATGTATATCCTTGAATCTAAACTCTAGATGCAGAGGTGCGTAGTGGAGTAACGACGTGGCCACCAGCTGTGCAAATCTGTGAGTTATGCCACAGCGCGTTTACCTTCATCAGCTGCGTAGTCAGTTTCCCGTTCAGTATGGAATAGTCTGTGCCGGTGTCCACTAACGCATTAACTGCGTAACCATCAACTGTCAATGATACGTCGAGTGAAAGCCCGCAATCTTTTGCAGCAGCAGGCGATATAATACCAGTTTCTGTACGGTTCCTGGACAATAGGTAGCCTTCAGTACTTCGAAGTTCAGCGACCGAACCCCCAAAGGTCTCTTCGGTTGGTTTTCCTAGCGGGGCCTAGAAGACCATGCGGTAGAATACCGCTGGGGCGCTGATGAAAATCGCCTCGGTGATGGCAAGCGTGACTGGCGCCCAGCTGTTGTTGGTGCATGCTGCTGGGAGAGATATTTTCCGCTGTCGCGGGGTCACGGCAGTAATAGGGTGGCGGCGAATATGCAGACAAGCCTGAAAGCAGAAGGCAGCATTATGGGCACAGGCGATACAAGGGATCAGCTTCTCTGCAGCGAAATTGTAGAGGCCGGCAATCAAGTGCGCTCCACGCATTCCGCTTCATAAGAGACGTGCGGCGATTAACGATTTACTGAGCAGGTTGCACCGAGCGATGGGCGAGAGATGCGCCACGAAAAAAGAAGTGGCGGTGGCTTGTACGTACCTTCTTAGTACGGTATGTGCTGCGCTGACTGGAGTGAAACCATAGGAGCTTGACGAATGAACAATGACGGCGATGCAGTATGGCGCTTCAAGGCTTCCGCGTATGTTGTCTCACACCGGTATTCAGCAGGAGTCGGCGCAGCTGTATCACGGGGCAGGGTGTCCCGGAGGGCCTGGTGCAGCTCATCCTTGATCACAGTTGTAATAAAGTTAGTCATAGTATAAGGTGGTACACCAACCTTTTGCCAGTCTCCACGTACTATATTACGGAGGAGTTCACGTAAGCAGTCATTGCTGATTCCAGTGGCGATGAAGATGTCAGCAATTGGCATGACGTTGACTTCCTTTTGGTATGAGTTGGATCACTGGTGTAGCATTTTTGGACTGTCACAGTCTGGGACATGAAATCTTCCACCATATTCGGAAGCTTCCACTCGAGGCCAACGAAAAGCTGGTGCATGCACCGCGCATCAAGTGACGCAACTTCTTATTGTCCGTCATTTTTGGGTCAGCCCGTCAAAAAAGGCACGTCATGTCCTCGACGTACGTCGTCACCGTTTCGTTTTGAAACTGGACGCGGGCCAGAATAGCAATTTCAGCTCATATTTGATGATCCGTGTAGGCTTAGGTCTGCAAAAGTGTCCGAGAGAATTCGCGCCACGACACCAGCTGCTCCTCTTGATTTTCATACCCCGTATATGCCCCGCCTTCGAGGTAGAAATATACACGACCCAGTTTCGCCGTGTCGTCCCACTTCTTCAAGGTGGCTACGCGCTCGAAGTCCTCCAATCCGTCCTAATTGTCTTCGCGTTCCGTGCCATAGAACGTCGATGGTATCAGTGGGCTTTTTAACGTATATCTGTTCAACGTCGTGCTTTCGGTGCCGGTTGGCGAGGTTTGCACTGACCCGCTGGTGTTATTTATTAACGTGGTGGGAGCAGTATTGTCACCTTCCGATGGCAATCTCCACATTCGGCGGCTGGCCAAATGCGCGGGGGTGTTGACTGGCACTGTACACGTATTAGGGTTTCCTGAGGGGGTGGGTCTGCAAAATTCGTGAAACTACCAAGAACCTCTACTAGTTTGTCATGGGATAGCTCCTGGACACTGTGTCAGGCGTGGCTGGCTCTCGGGCAGGGAAGAAGCAAGCAATTTTTTTTCCTCCAGGTTGAGAGCCGCTCTTGCCATCGACCTGCTACGTTAGGGTTGCAATATTTCAGCACGTTTGTAGACGTAATGAGTCACGAAGCAGAAGACGTGCGAGCGAAGTCTTCAGTGAAGCCGAGGCGTATAAGGTGAGGTGGACAAGCGTGATTTTCGGGACGTTGTACCAACCAAGGTTTTATTGAGTACTAGGCTGACAAGTGAGACGTTGGTTACCGTTTTGTGTACATTGTTGATTAGCAGGAATAAAGGAGCACTTTTTCATTTTCCAATAAGTAGGTCCGGATAAACTATCTCATGCGACGTTAATTAGTCCAAAAACGCTTGCATCATGACCTCAATTTTTTGTTTGTGTTCTTCTGAGGTGCCAATTACAAGAAAAAACGCACAGAAATGTATCCTATCGAAATAAGATTTTTAGAGCTAAAAGAGGTAAGAAGCCCCCACCTCCCCTTCCCACACCTACACACCCCATTCGCAACCATCCGAGCGATAGTATTGATTGATTTGTGGGGTTTAACGTCCCAAAACCATCATATGATTATGAGAGACGCCGTAGTGGAGGACTCCGGAAATTTTGACCACATGGGGTTCTTTAACGCGCACCCAATTCTGAGCACACGGGCCTACGGCATTTCCGCCTCCATCGGAAATGCAGCCGCAGCAGCCGCGATTTAAACCCGCGACCTGCGGGTCAGCAGCCGAGTACCTTAGCCACTAGACTACCGCGGCGGGGCATCCTAGCGATAGTAGACGCTATTGTCCAGCTCCGCCCTGCCGACTGAGCTTGCATTGACGGCCAGCCAGAAATTGCTGGAAACACATGGGTCCCGAGAATAAGGAACCACCCCATCTGGTACAAACACACACCACCGAGTCTTCGAGCTCAATAAAGTTGATTCTTTCTCTCTTTCTCTCTCTCTCTCTCTCTGTAGTGAGCTGGATCAATGGTGAATGCATGTGTGAAAAATTGGCAATACAGTAATGGGCACATGGTCCCAAAGGACGCCGAACTGCTTTTTAGTAAGCGGGATGGGGAGATTCACCATAGCAGTGTGTTTATATGAATCAGGTTGGATCTTATGACTGCGGACGACGTTACCGAAGAATAGGATTTCATGGAAGCCAAAGTGACATTTTCGGGCTTGAGTGTCTGTTAAGAGCTTATTGTGAGTGGCCATGCAACACCACTTCGCACCCATCGCATGACAACCTGCACGGAAAAGGAAATCGATTGCTCAACCTAGAAAGCGTGGTCCAAACACACAGAATCTGTAAGGCAAGCAGACACTGCAGGGGCACCTCAGTTCTTTAACTTCTGTCCCTTCAAATAATTAACGTCACACGCAGAATGTTGCCATTCATTTTGGCAAGCGAGGTGGGCGTTTCGATGCCAGCTATGAAATTGATATCAAAAGAATTTGCGACACTCTTAAGCCTGGAATTCGGCATGAACAGCGCAAACGTGCAAACGAACGTACCCAGTGAAATGAACTGAGATCCACTGCCCTGAACACGAACATTCGCCGGAGTTGACCTTTAGGTGCTGCTACACCGTCTGTCATCCACGCCAAAAGGAAATTCAGTTTCCCTAAAGTAGCTTGGCCTGCTGTACGTTAACTTGGAATAAATGATGCAGAATGAGAAAATGCCTAGTTTTAAGGTTTCACAGGTGCCAGAATGTTGTGATTGGTCAGAAGTGAACCTTCTATCTATCTATCTATCTATCTATCTATCTATCTATCTATCTATCTATCTATCTATCTATCTATCTATCTATCTATCTATCTATCTATCTATCTATCTATCTATCTATCTATCTATCTATCTATCTATCTATCTATCTATCTATCTATCTATCTATTCTGTCTGTCTGTCTGTCTGTCTGTCTGTCTGTCTGTCTGTCTGTCTGTCTGTCTGTCTGTCTGTCTGTCTGTCTGTCTGTCTGTCTGTCTGTCTGTCTGTCTGTTGGCCGTCTCCTTCACTGGGTATATTTGGAGTATCAGCCCGAACACGACGCAGACACAAAACGAGCACATATAGCTTTCGTACTGCGTCTTTATCGTCTAGTCTTCACCGTGTTCGCTCTGATTTTCCAAGAATTTATTGTTTACAACTTGCAAACTTTTCAAGTATTACCATGGTATATACCGAAACTGGCAAATGGTGATATTAGTGTATTACGAACGTGTAAGACAGCGAATCAAAATTAGTAAATTCATAGGCCTATCATGTAAACAAAAAACATTTCACTCTTTGTACGTGTGGCGCATAACCACGTCGGCATACCGCGGCGAGGGCCATTGGGTGATTGCCCAACATCGCCAAATGTTCAAGTCAAGACTTTTACAACAATGCAGAAACAATTGAAACTTAAACGTCAAGTATTATAGGAACACGCTTTTTGTGAGCTGACCGAGACAGAAACCGACGGTTCCTCATAAGTGATAATGCTAAGCCAGGCATAACTAAATCGGACAGACAAAGACAAGTGTGTTGCAGGGATTCCCAGCTTTCTAGGTTGTCAGTTTAAAGAAAACAAGGAAATATTTGTGCATTGATCGAAACTAGCTGAAATGAAGTCAGCCTAGCCAAGGCTGTGAAAGTAGCCACGCATGTCTGAAAAATATGCGCCTTTTAGGAACTAAGCTCCTTAAAAAATCCAGTCTTGTCTGTTCGCGTGCGCCGCAGCCGTGATGACGATGACGATGATACTAATGGCGAAGAAGAAGCATGTTTCGGGCCGTACGATCTCTTTCTGTCATCAAGGGACTATGCGTCATGACGATGGCGATAACGTCGATGACGATTAAGAACAAAACAAGTGCGTTCCAGACCACGCATTCTCTTTCTGCCATCCCGGCGGGGCCCATGCAAGGTACCAGCTGTACGCCATGACAATGACTAGGACCATGATGATCCCGCACAAGCACTGGCTTGCGCAGTAGATGAGGTTTGGACAAGCTCTAGGATGCATTTCACATTACTGGAAACAATCATCTACCAGGACAACATGAAAATACCTAGTCATTGCCAACTTCATGCTAGACACGAGACCACAAAGCAGTAATAATGAATGCAAAACTAAACTGGCAACTCAACAGAACATACGATCGATGACCAATAAACATTGTATATTACTGTACACCGCTTCTTCACTCAGTTACATGCGTGAGGGTTCAAGGCCTTGCATGATTTGCGTTAACACCGAATGATACCACTGCTTCCTGCGCTCATCACCATTCATTTCGTCGATATGCTGTTATTTTTATTGCAAGGACTAAGCGCCAGGCAAGAACATTTTGACGGATAACTTATGCAGAGCAACTATGCATGAAAACTTGGTGAAATGTTTGGTATTGTTCTCGGCAGCAATCATTTTATGAAGCTTTGAAGTTTCCTGACCGCCTTTGGAAGAAATATCTTCATACGTCATGCTTGACTTTTCGAAGAAGGACTTATTTGAAAGATTGACTTTCAAAAGAGGAGCCTTATATTGACAATACCAATCTGTACTGCAAAGGTGTGATCAAAATTATGGTTTATGAGACTGAAGAATCAATTGTACTCGCTTTAACATTGCTCCTTTCGTGACGATGAAGTCCGTTTGTTTAGAGTACTTCCATGTCGCACTTAGTACGCAGCCATAAGCTCCTTGCGTTACGATGAAGTCCGTTTGGTTACTACTTCCATGTCGCAGTTCGTACGTAACTCTAAGAAATAACGCAGACGAATCGTCGTATATCTGATATAGATGGCTAGAAAGCATACTTAATAATAAAGGTGTTAAGCGCTTTTCATTGCCCCGTTCACTTCCAATAACAGTTCAAAGACGCATTCAGCTATAGGTTCAAAGTGATCTGTATTGTCAGGCCCTATAGAACATTTCGCCTCGAACCACTAGCCGAGTATTCCTCAAAAATATTTTTCATTTTCTCATGAGTGTGCCAAGTTAAACTTTTAAGCAAACAAAATGAAGGAAACAAAACTGGCATGATCAGTTCCTGTTTGGGCGGTGAGAGATTGTCTAACAAATTCGCATGTATGTTTTTAAAGAAATGATGTAGCCAGAAGCTTTTGACAGCAAAAAAACAAGAAATAAGTTGATAATTTACCATAATCATAAACTGAAAAAAAAACGATTTGGAAAAAGGCTTGCTTTTTCCACTGGGCCTCATACATTATATCGTGCAATGCGGCCGCATCAACGGCAACAAATTAAAGAAAGTGTTATGAATGGGAACCAAGGTATTTTTTAATTTGTTGTTTTAAAAAAAAATGAACGCAAGCTTTGTTTTCATTATTATCATCTACTTCTCTTTTAGAAGTGTCAGAAATTTGTCATTCTCATTCTCGCTTTGCTGGGCTTATTTCAGACGCCCGCTCACTGGAACCCTTCAAGTAAGATTTATTTCCGTCACGAATTTAACTACGTTGCAACTGGAGGCTATGCGCTATGGAACGGCAGGTGGCCGAAAGGAACAAAGTAAGCGTTTCGCATGCAAGAATCAGGCTTGCTAAGGACGTGCACGCGTGAAGTTTTACCCCCGTGTTCAGAAACGCTGCTTCGCTTCGACTTGACTTGCCACCGACTTCAATGGCGCGCAAATGCGTTCCGAACACGCTCTCTTTAGGCGATGCCAAGGCAGCGCATACGCACAGATTTTTTTCAAACTAGCAACATTGAAGGTTGCTTCAAGTCAAGTTTAAATGAGCGAGTGTTTCTGAGTATGAGGGCTAAGTTTTTCTTGGAGTTGAAAGGTTCATATTACGTGGAATAAGTCGCCACGAGCTATGGACAAGCCGAAGTGGTGGCTATATTGAAATAGGCTGCGTGACTTCGTGAGCGAAAAGCCTCCCTCATGCTTATAGGCAGTTGCATGCTAACTGTTGAGCTCACCTGTGGTGCATGCTGCTTCAAACCGGTCTTGCTGTAGTTCGTAATCTTGAACCTAAATGTAGCTTTACTACCGTGAAACCTGAATGAGTGTGCAGTACGGACATTCCAGCAATTTATTTGGTAATCCTGCCTTTCGAACCGCTTCGGCAATCGCACGTTTGCCGAGGTGTTGGTGCCATTTCTTGAGCGGAGCGGGTATCCGCCATATCTTAGAAGATTATTGAACTTCTCAGCCCAAGAAAAACTTCCGACAAGTAACACAAGAGACGAGGACGAGCGAAGACTTTCAACTATATTTATTACTACTACGACGCACATATATAAGTTACAAAAAAGACGATAAGGTCTCTTGCTTTAGAAGAAACAAAAACACAAAGACAAAAAAACTAAAAGCGAAAAACCAGAAGTCAAAGGAGACTGCTACAAACCACGTGCTCAACCCGAACCATCACGTTCCGAATTAAAAAACGCCAATTCTTTTTCAGATAACGCTATTGATGGTTTGCTGATGCAGCTGCCTCGAGCGATTGCTGCAGCATCGATTACAAGTCTTGTGCCTTCGTTAGGGTGGGACGCGAGAACACTTGTCTTATTGAATAATGACTGGCACCCACATTCGGAACAATGAGAGGCCAGAAACAGTCTTGTCCTGCACTTCTTACTTTCTGGCAATGATTCTCCGTCTAGTCGAAGTTTCGACTAGACGAAGAATCAGCTAGTCCAAACTTCGTTGCACTGAGTGGAAGCAAGATTTTGTTAAAGCGTTATGTATACATGCTTTTACGATTTCACGCTTTACCAGTTTGCTGTGAGAAGACGCATACGGCAAAAGTGGTTTTTTCCCCCGTGGCTTATACGTCCAACAAAGATGTATAGTTGAAAATGTTACTATCAAATTTAAACACCTTAGGTTGGTTAGTGCTACCGTGTCGCAGTTCGTACGTAACCCTAAGAAATAACGCAGACGAATCGTCATATATCGAGATTATATTATAGATGGCTAGAAAGAATACCTAATAATAAAGATGTTGAGCGCTTTTCATCGCCCGGTTCACTTCCAATAAGGAAGAAGCGTTTTTCTGAAAAATAACTGAGTTATTGCGATCAATTTATTCTTATTTCTTTGGTATGTATTGGTCAAGCCACCTATATGTAGGTATATGCATTGGCCCGCTATATATAAAAAGTTGATGCACACGATTTTTTTGCAGCCTAAAGTTGATCTTTTTATGTGCTATCTTGGCGACGTTGTGACAATCGGGGGTAACGAATGGGTAGACATTATTCTATATTGTTGTGGGAATGGTTGCTTGGTTCCTGTGGCGAAGAGGTGCCATTTCGCCACGTGCCAAACATTGTTGCTGGGACACATCGACAACTAGGATTGCATCAGGCCTGATTGAAATAACATAGTGGCTGTAAGAGCAATTAACCCACCTCGCTCAACGAAGGAGCTTCGGAGATTTTTGGCCTCTGCTCTAATTTCGCTGATTTATTCCCGTATTTCATGATGTTGCCTTTTTCCTGAAATGTATTCTCTGCCAAGGTGCTTGTTTTAATGAACTCCTTATTGTGAGATTTCAGTCACCCAAATTAAATTCTTGCTCACTTTAAAGCCTATCCTTCTACACTTCCTTTTGCGGTGACTGAAGTTCACAAAGACTCAAGTGACATTGCTCCAGGTAAAATCTTGGTACAGCGATGTAATCAAAAGGAACAAGTAATCGCATATGATATGGTGCATTAGCTAAGCCGGAACGAAATTACACTGTGACATAGAAAGAATGTCTGACACTCGTCAAAAGACAAACCTATCCTAATAGTTCTTCACTCTTCGGCACACTTCAAGTGTTCGTCGGAAGGCTAAAATTACCACACATTCAGGCCGTACAACAAGTACCGGACGTTCGACGTCCAGTGCTTGCAAGCCTTCAGTAGGTACCACGAACAGACCATTTACGGTGGAACGTGATATGCGTGAACTCTTGCGTCCACTAGTATAAACGGAGCAGTTTAATTTAACCTCACCGGTTTTTTATATTCTCTTCTTCTTTCTCTCTCTCTTTATTCCTCAAACCCTTCTTTTCCTGGCATAGGAAAAGCGAACCGGAAGCTTGCCTGGTTGACCGTCCTGTCTTACCTTCCTGTACCTCCTCTTCACACTCGTTTTCGCTATGTAACGATTCGGCTCATACCTGTGCATTCGTCTTTTCCAAGCAGTTGCGAATCATCATTCCTTTTGTAAATATTGGAAACCCACCACGCAGTCTTTCACGCTAGGCCCATAGGCGTATCAGCCGAGGGAGCAAGGGGGCGTTAGCACCACCCTGAGGAAAGTCAAGGGGGGTTGAGCTGTCCCCCCCCCCTTTCGACAGTGCACCATGGTCACTCTTGGCAGCACGCCGGGGAAACTAACAAGTAAGGTGATGTTTTCCGTCACAACAGCCATCACTCAATTTTGTTCTTACGGGAAATTGAAAATGTTTCGGGGTCAATATTACAACAGAGACTTCATCGACATGCTCACACCTTGATGTGAATTTGCATAAACAGAAGTGACGTCACGTGCCTTCTTGGATGCCACGAAGTTCAATCACACTTTAACAGGCCGAGGCCCAGGAATGGCGCTCTTAGCCCGATCGCCGCCGCGTTCAATATGTGACGCTCAGCTTGCTATTACGCCTCTTTCTCTGATTTTGCTTTGCAGTAAACATCTACAGATACCACAATAGCTTAATAATTTTACCATGCATGTTAGTCGTCGTGATGGAACTTTACTTGGCGTCAACGAGGATACATTCACGTTAAGCAGGGATATAGCTGCGAAACACAGAAACTTACATTCGACAAAGCCTCCGTTGTCAATGTACGCTAAACCATAACTATGCCTGTTAAGGCACGGTTTACTTTCGTGTTAGATGCCCATTTCTCTGGCTGAGGAAACAATCACGTTTTCTCAAGACATGATTGCTGTTATATTTTTTCATAAGTGCCACACTTTCTTGCAAATATTCAGGAATGTGTGTAATATAGGTTGCGTTATTTGCTAACAGTTCGAATTTTGTATTTGGAGCGTGCCCTTAATGATAATATTGCTATTGTTACATCACTATTTTTAACTTATTATCAAATTCTAGACTCTTTTCTTTAAAATGTATATTTTCGTGGTGTTAGGAACGTAGTACTTTGGTTACATTCATTGTATTTTTTCAAAATTTCTTAACTGGTCCAGGCGCATGCATAAATACACCAATACAAACAGTGTAATGAAAATTTTCCTTTGAAAGAACAATATGTCTGTGATAATAACGTTAGAATATTCTTCATTGCTTGCTATTTAAATGGTCGTTAGCTGCATATGGAATTGAATTCAGTTTATTGCGCAACAAGGTTGCGAGGAGACTAGGCGACAAAGCTGCACTGAGCAGCTTGAGAGAACCTCGAGGGAATGTTGGCGTAAACAATCTTTGTCATGCACACAGTACCAGCTTGTCATGCGAGGCTATAAAAGAAACAAAATTGACCCATCGCGTAATGAGCACTTATTCACGACCACATCAAAGAGAATAAGCTATTATCGATAAGGATTCGGTTTTCCATTTATTCTTCAGCATTTAAAACTTTCTGCATGCCACAAAATAGCCTGCTTCTCAAAAGACGTCGCGAAGCAGAAGAGCATCTTTTTGTAAATTTAATTCATGTAGGCTTGCTGCCAATCACATAAGCAGTGGCTACATATAGCAGCTGGCGTGATCACTTTTGAGTTTAAATAAATATTGCCGCTTGCAGCATACGGTGTTTTTAGTTTGTGTGCGTATACATCTCTGTAAGCTCATACTTGCTGACAGAAATAGAAATAAAGGAAATAAGGAGCCCTGTACATGCAAGGTTCTTTTGTGTCTGAGATGTATTTTCAGATGGAAACGACAATTCAAGTCGAGTGAAAAAGCAAGCAGCCTGATTCCCAACTAAGCCTCCATTGTGCTAATGAACCACGGGACACATTAAAAGGACACGATAAAGGAACACACTAAAGGGATACACTAAATTCAAATAACTGTTTATGTCAGGGTGAAAGCTCAATGTATGACAACGTCTAAAACGCAATATTATCAACAGCAGTGCTTTATTTACCGAGAAATCAGGGTAAATGATTAAGAACACCGGGGCTACGGTTGGACATTTTCAACACTATTCCGATTACGAGAGAGGGACCGCCTACAAATAATCACCCCTAATTGAACCAGCTGCATTAAATAAAAAAACCTTCCGAGCATCAAGAGACGTAATGAATTGCTGCTTGTTTCTGTGCGATTAATAGAAAAAAACTCTCTTTGGCGTTACTACGGGAGATGGCGTGCGGGATTCAACATTTCCGTATTCGCCGAACTCCGCTTCGTCCGGCGCCCCGTCTCCCTCACGCGCTCAGATAACAAATACGACGCGGTCGCCTCTCAGAAGTAGTTTCGTTATCGCGCATATCCGTGTGTTTGCACACTCGGGAAAGTAGCGCTTACGGAAAATTCGACAAAATGCCGCATACGTGCGATGTTGCCAGATGCCTCAGTGGTGCACGCCGCCAGTACCGCAACAGGGGAACCGATCTGTCTTTTCACTGGATGCCGCAGAAAAAAACCTTACACTCGAAATCATGCCCTTGTGCCAGCGTGCTAAACAGTGAAATAATGTGCGTGTGTGCTCACTGCAATTTCGTGATGAGTATTGCGAGACCAACCGCAACATGGCCGATGCTTGAAATGCGCCCCTCCAAGCAAGCTTTGCCCCTGTGCCATCCCATCGGTATTTTTTTAATCCGTAAGTCAGCTCGACACGCTGCCGGAACTGCCCGTAACCAACGACCTGCTACAACCTCTGCAGGACGACGACGCGGTGAGTTCGTTATTGGCTCCTCTTGAGAAAGGAAGCTGCAAGAGTGCGTATTTATGTGGACTACACGACGAGGATTTCTGTTATTTTCAAACTGAATGCACGGAATCCGGAACCACACGATCTACAATCGATAGCGGCACCAACACTGACCCGAAGGTATGTAACAAACGCGAACAGTCTATGAAACTCGCACTTAACAGTGGTGACAGAGTTCCCTTACGATTCGGGCGCACGTGACAGGAAGCTTCACCATTTCTTCGTTATTTCTAGGTGGCTGTTGACGCGGAAGCTCAAACTGATCGTTCGTCGAGGACTGGCAATGACAAAAGTGTGCAAGTTTGTCTGCATGGCACGATAATTAGTGAGTGCATCCTTAAGCGGGTCTGCGCATTCCGCACATCGTGATTGAAGCTGAAATGTGCAGTTCATTATTTAGTTAACTTTTCTTTGTTCAAACATTAATTCGGACATAATTTTTTTTCATTTTGAGCAAAAAAACACAGCTATCGCAGCAATTGAAAGCCTGTTTTATTATTTCGATTATTCCAGGCAATGAGGTGCTGTTTTTCACGTAGATGTCCAGTTATATTTGAAATCAAGCAAGCGTGTTGCAAAATTCGTAATGGGAGGATCATAGGTGCGGTTTGATTCTTTCTGTGTTACATATGGTACAGTAAGAGAAGGAAAAAAACGAGGTTTAGTTAGGAAAACCTCACAGCTTGAAATATGCTAACAGTAGACACTTAATTATAGGGCAGGTTCACTTTGATCACAGATAAAATAATTTAAAGAAAATGACTTGTTGATACCAGTCTGTTACAACGTGACTCTAAATGCAGGAGTTCAAGTTCATTTAACTGTGAATAACTCAAAAGAGACACAAACACAGATCCGTAAAAGGAAAAAAAAGCCACAACATCAACACAAGCAAAGAGGAGGGGAACAAAGATGAGTAAGAAGAAAAATCTCATGTCATCATTGCAATGCTCGAAGAGATCAAAGAGCAACACGGCAGCGAGAGGCGTCAATATATGAGCCTAAATTTTTAGTCCCATCAGGCTCATCACCATTGAAATGAAGCCCGCCATGCACGATGTGACGTACGAACCAGAGAACTTGACCTGCGTCTCTGGTGACACAATTGCTGATAAGTAAGTATGTTTCACATTTTAAAATACCGAAACCAGAACCTGAGGACCAATTGCCTGCGACTGCAACCAATAGTGTAATAGCGCTTGCCACCATTGCTTTTGTTTTGTTACCATTCTTCCTGATGAAAAAAAGGTAACATGCCATAAGTTTACAGATTGATATTCGGCAGTAATTTTTATGGCTTGAACCGATTCAATAGAGTTTTCAAGAATGCCTGTAGCACTTATAAACAAAAATATTGGTCAGGATGATGCATTCGCACTATACAGGTAAGAAAAAGTCAGTTGTGACACTTTGTGTTATGATTGCGAGACCAAAATTGAAATGATGAAATGGTTTACATTTTAAGGTATGTATATCAGACCTGGCACTGAGAATTTCATTCGTTTCCAGATATGTAGAAGGTCACACACAAGGCAGCCATCAAGAGTATTTCCTGGTTCACCAACCTTTTCTGGTGACACCTCTCAACCAGTGCCACACATGTGCATCAGATTAAGTCAATGTGAGCCTCTTTTGCATTGGCACTCAGTTAAAAGCAAATTTAGAGTGACCTTAAGGACATCTGCGAACATGGTCTAGCCAGTACTAGTGGGAGGAAAGCAAAAAGGCAACGTTGCCCTTTCAACAGCGCTGCTTTATTCCGGCTCAAGTCTGACTAGCGCACTCAGGTTGATGCGACAGATGGGCGTGCAGGTATTGAGTGAAGAGGCTTTCTTCAATTACCAGAAAGCCCATTTTCTCCCTGTTGTCACCGTGGTCAATGCACACAGGTTGCCCTAAGTATCCGAACAATAATGAATTGATTTTGCACAAGCTATATACGAAAGAGTCTGGAGGAATGGCACAGTGATCTATCTCTCTTCTGGTTACTTAGTGCGTGTTAGCCAACGACTCACAAAACGGTGCTACCACGCCGAACGCATGAACACAACGGCACATGTCTTACGTGAGTGAAGCTTTCTGTAGCAGTAAGGTGCCTTCTTTACAATTCGATATTCCTGCTATCTCAATTATAATGCTCTCTGATTACAACCACACATTTTTGAAGGACAAACATGAATCATCATAAACAATTTTTTTACAGCTGAACCATGAGTCATACGAAGTGCCGCATCCTAGAGGGCTTTCGGCATGCTTAGTCTTGCTTGCATTATTGTCAATCAAACAACGTTTCATGTTTAAGTTCTTCAAAACTAAAATTATCCTCGTAAAAAGTGCCCCAACCTTTCCCACTCTCTCCTATATGGTAAATTAACTTATCTTGTCCTTTCCATCAAGTTTTACCTCATATACAATGGTGAAGGTGCAAGCCATTATGATATAAATTTCAGGGCGCAGTGAAAGCACATAAAGGCGGAAAACATTTAAACACGGAAAATTTGAGTATGTCATTCAGAACCGTGAATCGACCCGGTACAGTTACGCGTCAATGATCAATGACCAGACAAGTTCCGGCATTAGCTTTCATTTAGGCGCATTTAATGAAAACAAGACTATACATGACACTTGCAAGGGACAAAGTAATAATGAAGAAGTGAAGCATAGATGGAATGCCAACGAAAAAGTGGTTTGCATTCAGCTACAATCATAAATTGCCAAACTCATTTACAAGTCTACTCAATTAGACTCATTCATACTTGAATCAAGTATTCTGGCGAGTTTGAGTTCTAGTGATTCCAGTTTGAGTAAATCCTGTTCAGGAAAATTTTGGCGAGTCTGAGACCGATTGAGCCGTGCGGACAAATTGATTTTCATGAGCGAGGACGATTGTGCTCCACATGTTTTACCTACGTATGCCTAAAATACATGCCAGGCTAAGTGCTTTCCACTAATCTGAACTTTTTCAACCTAACCTAAACAAATGCATTGCCATCAGATCAATACGAAGAATCATTAGAAATATATTTCAATCTACGCCATTATGTCGCAAGAGCATTTCACATAACACTCCTGTTTGTGACCCTAATAATACGGGGTTGTTGCTTTTCTAGTGAACACTTGTAAATTTGAATGTATTCGACAGACGTTGTTATAAATGATCATTTGTGCAGTTAGATGTTATAACCTTTTTCTCTTTGTAAGTTTCCTTTCTTCTTCACTCGCCTTTTCATGATTTTTCTTCCTCTGCATAGTGCCACCTGTGCGATCAGCTTGTGAAGATATCCCATTTACGCTTGAGGCGTTTGCAATGTTGTACATTTTAAAACAGAAATCACAGAACGACGCTTATTACCATTTTAGATCTGACAACTTTTTCTTCATTGGCACACGTAGGAGCACGAAGTATGGGATATCTTTGTATGTTTATTGGCATTTCGCTGTATTTATTTCAATAAGAATATCCAACAAGCTTTGCATTTCAGAGGAAAAATTGTGAAAATGTGCCCCACCTGGTTTATGTTCTCACGCGTTGGCACATGATGTGAATTTTGACCGTGATGAGAAGAGCACTTATTATCAGTGTGAACTTCTTACAGGTGTGGGCGAAGCAACAAGAAAACGTTTTGACACAGCTGCGCGAGACCAACTTACAGCTTTGTGCTGATGGATGGTGCCATTCTCCTGATCACAGTGCCAAATACCTGACGTACTCCTTCCTGTGCTACGATTGAAAAAAAATCTTCCACGCGGATCAAGTGCAAGCGAAGGAGCTAAGTAAGGCAAAAAATATTTCCGGTATGTTCACTGCTGTTTGATGATAAAAGGATAGTCAATGTCAGTCAACAAAAACATCGTGTGTAATTGTTGGCCTGCAATACTGAGCTATTTTGTGTCTAATCAAAGTATTAATGTGACCGTTCATCACAATGCTTGAACATTTATTTACCATACTTTTTCCAGAGCCCTATATCAAAAGTAGATGTGCTTTCTATTCATTCCTGTTTGCATAGTGAACAAGTGAAAGCAAGTGCCACAATGGAGAAGGGAGGCCCTATAAAAGGTCTGAAATTTTTTTCGGAGGATGGAATGACAGTGAGGTTACTGACGAAAGACCGCCACCCAGGCATCAAAAAATACATGCGGCTGCAGTGCCCAGGCATAGGTCACTACTATGATATGTGGCATGTTGAAAAAGGCGCGAAAAAGTCGTTCTTCAATCTTACAATACGTGGCCGTGCACAACTGTGCTTCCTGAACATGTACGCTGCATAACAGCTTGTTGGTTGGCTAAGTTTTCTGCACCAAGGCAATTACAAATGAATGCGGAAACCAGTGTGCAGACATATACAAGCCATAAGAGCTTGAAACATCAGTTTGCTCGCTTCCTATCAACGCTGCTATTTTTTTTCTGCAAGGATTACGATTTTCGCCTGTGTACATCCTTCCGAGACTCGGCAGTAGTGAGTGTGTTGTACCACTGCATTGTTACATGCATCAGGAAAAAACTGCCCGCTCCTTCCCGAAGCGCCAGATGTGTTGTAATCATAGAATGAACGCAATCAATAGTCAACAACTTGTATTGGTGTGTATGTGCTTGTGGAGGCAATGGAGACCTGCTGGTGGCTGCATGGAGCATCGTTTTAAACCTTGTCAAGAACATCCATGAAGGACATGGAGATTCGTACCACCACTGCCTTCATGGACAATCTCGCCTTATGCGTCGGCTCACTGCTGGTAAGCACAAATACTCAAACAGTGCCACAGATAAACTGCTGCACATATCGAGTGATACTATGCACATAGCACTCTATGTTCCGGATTCTCCAGCCTACAAACAGAATAAATGCATCGTGACTGCATCATTGCTCTTAAGGGTTATCCGTCAACTATTACCATCCGTGCGAACTTACAGCGTGGAGTCTTTTCATAGGTTCTTGAATAATTTCGCCCCACAGTCCAATGCATTCATGTAAGAAGGCATGCGAGCCCGGTGAGTTTATATGACCAATATGTTATTTAGATAAGGATGCAATACACAAAATAATAGTGCGAAACTTCTTTCCAATGACACTAATGCAGTTCTGCACTTCAATGAAAACTCTCAGAGAGAAAAAGCAAGAAATGGTGCTGACACAGAACAGTGGCGTGTCAAGACATTAAAAGTCAAACCAGGCACCTCGTCAGATTGTGCACTCAAGACAGCAACGACATTCGGCAAGACATCTTTGACTGTCACTTTCTGCTGCCTT
This sequence comes from Rhipicephalus annulatus, assembly GCA_013436015.1. Classification (NCBI taxonomy): domain Eukaryota; kingdom Metazoa; phylum Arthropoda; class Arachnida; order Ixodida; family Ixodidae; genus Rhipicephalus; species Rhipicephalus annulatus. Next base: position 1,121,315 of record WOVY01010891.1, on the reverse strand, counting down.
GTCTGTTAATAAATGTAGTGTTACTCACACAGATTTTGTCTGTACAGACATGCTGTGCACTGAATAGTACACTTATAGGCAACCATTCAATATACAGTGGAGTGAAAGTAATACCCCTGTCACACGGCCACCACCAAACTCCGTTGAACACTGTTAACGTAAATTTCCCCTAGGGGATTCTACGGAGAAGGAGTTGTGGCAGTGTCAAACGGCAATGACAAGTTTGTAACAGTTGCCGCGAGAGGGCTCAGCTGGCTCTGTTTGATTTTCGGAAAAGTATTCTAATTTCACCTCATTGATTTTTAGTGAATCCTTGTTATGCGGTTTTTACAAATAAGTACTATTAAGTAGGTATGCGACTAACAAACCGTTAAAAAATTCAAATAAAAACGCATTTGCTAAATGTAGTGATGCTGCTAGTGACGCTGTCCTTATTGTGCTCTTAGTTGTTCTGTTGCCCGTGTACATGAGCGTTAAAAAAATTCTTATGCTTCCTTGCCTCGTGAGGCACATTTTGTTTTCTTCAGCCATAAGTGACACAGCGGACGACGTGAGGAAGTGGTACGATATTGCGCTGGTAATGACGTTGATCGGCTGGCGCCGGCCGGCCCGACTCGCGAGGCACGGTGTGTAGGTCATCGGTGTGGAGAGTAAGTGAACTCTGGCGCGCGTAATTATGTGTAAACAAACACGCGTAGTGAATGAGTACTACAAAAAAAGAACGTTTAATATTGCCAAAATGTATCATTCTTTCACTGCGACCACTTAGTACTCGAAATTTTTCTCTGACCTATAGACTGCTGGGGACGAGAGTACCTCGTTTCGTTGCGAAGGGAGATCTTTGAACGTTCTTTGCGAAACGCTCCTTTTACCTTCGTTTGCGTAAGGGTGGCCGTGTGACACGGACGTCATCGTTGTTGTCATAAGGACGAGGGAGTTAAACGGTTTTCACGTGTGCCCGTGTGACAGGGGTATAAGAAAGCCAATGGCGAAGAAAGTGTGTTCGTCAACCTCGTGTAAGTATTGTTACTGAAAGAAAGTATCAATTACATTGTACTAGATATAAAATTAAGAAAGTTTCTATATAGTGGTTTGCGAGGAAACAGCTCTAAAAAATTGACGCCCACCATGAAATAGGATGCACCCAAAAAGTGTAGGCTGCTTAAGCTTGTCTTTTTAGCTACCAAATAGTACCACACATGCCCTCACAAAAAGTATGCTTTATCAATGACTCTTCTGGTATATCAGCTATGTGTATGTAGTTAGGTTTATTTCAAGCAGGTCTCAATATTTTGTCAGCATACGCAATTCTTCGCATGCCGTAGCATGCATACAGCCGATGAGAAGTATTTTTTTCATAGTGAGCTAAGGAATGCCAGTGTCACTTGTCAAAACAAACTTATATTTGCACACTCATTTGTTGGAATATTGTCATTGCCTTCTGTAAAACTACACATATTTTGCCATATCTGCGTAACTCATTTCACATAACCTGCGGTGTGAAATTGGAAATTGATATCACCTTGTCCTTGGACATGGTGCAACCGCATTAGAGTAGCAGTGATAACAATTATGAGCAGTCAGTAGGCAGACTGGTGGTGTGTGCTTCTGAATGCTATGCAACACTTCTCTATGAAAGTGTGCAATCACTTACACTTCCAGCAAGAAATAGGAGCAGCAATAAGCTGACTGGTGCAAGACATGCCCAGTTTCTTTGATAACCAGTGTCAAGTAGAACAAACAAAATGTACATTTTGGAAACTAGTAACCCATGAAGTAACACATGATATTTAGGCTTGAAAAATTCATTTCCCGCATTGGCATTTTACGTCTGGTTACTGAGAGGCAAGCCGGTATGATAGGAGCGCTCAAGTGCCACAGTAAATCAACTCACTGCAATGACAGTAGCTGAAACATATGTCTGTCTTTTACATGCCTTGTTCCGAGATGCATGCATATATTTAGACTGTTATTTCTGCCAGAGAACATCAAACTGTGTATATGTACTGGTATAAAAACAAGGTACTGGTATAAAAACTGGTATATAAAACAAGGTATATGTACTGGTATAAAAACAAGACTTCACCTGTCAACTATCGTGTGACGCCTCTTGTCGTGCCAAATGATTGCCGTTGCCGCAGCAATGAAATTGCGCACGTTTCCCACATGAAGGTTTTCACACGACGTTCCTCGTCACCTTGACTACCCGCCCGCAGCGGCCAGGCTGACCGCTTCCACGTGGGTTGAATTAGTGTAGGCATCCATTATGCGCTTCATCTTCATCTGGGCCACAGTCAATGATCAACACCTATTTTGCCGACAATCATCATAGTCTTTGGACGTGCGCTTCATCTTCAGATTAGTTGCGCTTGTTCGGTCCCAAGTTCATGGCGAGTAAACCTCGTTTCCACCGAGTCATCATGATATGTGCATAAATATATATTTATATTCCTACTCGCGACACTGTTTGTGACGCATGTTGCATCTGACCAAACAAACTGGAACTTGGTTAGTCCGTTTGCAACCTAGGTGTGTCACACCGCTACCCAAGTCACCAACGGTGTTTTCCATTCTTCCTTATTTATAAATCAACGTCAGCCATCGCACACAATCGACACTTTGCTGTTATACGCTCCAGATGCACCTTAGTTCAGACCGTGTCCGAAGTCACCCGTGACGCTGAACAATGCCACGAATTAGCGAAGCAGTTCACTGCGGCTGACCAGCAATGCCAGAAAAGGGCCCACGATGACGGGTGTTCTCCTGCCATGAAGGTCACTTGCAAAACCTTTGTATGGCTGTATGTACCATCCTGTGCCCACGCTTTGTCTACCAAGCCTCTTTGAAGGTACCATAGTCCATAACGCGTGTTAGCACGCACATCGCCTGCAAATCCGAGTTTTGCGTGCAGCTTGAAAGAATCCTTGCTATTCTAACCCTGGAAAACAAAAACATTATTATTTGCGGTGACGTAAACATAAATATCCTTGATACTAACACTCAAGTTTGCTTGGAATATGTTCGCTGTTTTCTTAGTTTTGGCCTACAATATCTGATTCACTCCCCGACTAGATATGATATGAATGGGTCTAACACAATAATCGACCATGTACTGTTGAATATCTTTGCTGATTCGAAGTCCGAGGTTATTGATATTTATTCACCGACCAGTATCCTGTATTTTTCCGTCTTGATGCCTGTATTCCCATAAAAAATAAGAAAAATACCAAGACAGTATTAAACTCAGCGGAATTTGTTGAGATAGTGCGTAATGCTGACTGGGACTTTGTTGCACAAGAAGAATGTGGCGAGGAAGCGTTTAATGAATTTTCGGCAAAAATAAGCGCGTTCATTGCAGAATGCACAACCACAAGTACCGTCACACATTGGTTTCGCACGCCTAGAAACCCACGGATAACTCCTGGTCTCTGCATTCCATATCTAAAAAGGAAAACATGCGAAAAAATTAAAATCTCAGCCTTCAAACAGCTCTCTAAAAACGCGCTTAAAAAGATATTCAAATCTACTTTCAATGCTGCTCAAGAGGGCCAAACGCGAGTATTATGAAAAACAAATAGATAAGAACGGTAATGATACCAGGAAAAACTGGCAGTTAATAAAAAAAATTCTTGAAGAGCAGCGAGACCACATGCTTATCAAAAATAACGGTTTATGGACGCTCCCTTACCGAGCCACTCGATATCGCTAATGCTTTCAGTGATACTTTTGCATCAAATTCCCCCGATTCACTAGTTGACCTTCATTTTCCCATTCTATCTCGTTCACCTCAGTCTTTTTACTTATGTCCTACATCTGCAGACGAAGTCTTTCAAATCATGTAATCTCTTAAACCCAAAGGGCCAGGCTTAGATTTCATTTACCCATCTAAGATAAAGCTCGTGGCACGTGAACTGTCTCCTATTTTAGCTGAAATAATTACCAAATTGTTCAAAGCAGGTGCATTTCCTGATGCTTTAAAGGTAGGAAAGATAACACCTGTTTTCAAAAAGGGCGATCATTTGTCAACTAATAATTACCGTCCGATTTGTGTACTTCCTTTTTTTAGCAAAGTAATCGAAAAGCTTTTTTACTTGCGTTTGATGTGCTTAAATTTAACCTACTCTCTCCCCACCAATTTGGTTTTCGACCTGACTACTCGACAGAGCTTGCCTTGCTCAGCTTTACTGACCGAATTAAACAAGCCATAGACGATGGATTACTGACAGGGGCAGTTTTTATTGACCTCACGAAGGCTTTCGATACAATTAACCACCACCGGATCCTTCTGTGTAAACTTGAATCTTTCGGAATTGTGGGTTCCGCTTTGCAGTTCATTCGCAATTACTCAACAAATCGCTCACAGGTAGTTTATGTCAATAACATTGCGTCATCTGCTAAGCCAGTTACCATGGGCGTTCCTCAAGGTTCAATCTTAGGCCCTCTTCTATTCCTACTTTTTATTAACGACCTACCTAGTTCCCTTAACCATACTAACTGTCTTCTTTACGCCGATGACACTACTATTTTTACATCCCAGAAAACAACTGCTTAACTTGAAAGTAGCTTAAACTTCGATCTCTGTAAAATTTATCAGTGGTGTGTTAACAATCATCTTTATATAAATCCCTCTAAAACTACATTTGTGGTGTTTTCATCCGCACAGAACACATTTCCCTCACCAGTTTCCGTATCTCTTAACAACCATATTATTTCTGTATCGGATCATGTGAAGTTCTTAGGCGTAATACTAGACAAGCATTTGAAATATAACTATCATGTACTCTCAATTTTAAAAAAGCTTCTTTTGGCGTTCATGTTCTCATTAAAGCCCGCCCGTATTTTCAGTCACGCATTATTTTATCATTATCATCATCATCATAATCATCAGCCTGTCTACGTCCACTGCAGGACAAAAGCCTCTCCTATGTTTCGCCACTTAAACCGGTCCTGTGCTTGCTGTTGCCAATTTATACCCGCAAACTTCTTATTCTCATCTGCCCACCTAGCCTTCTGTCTCCCCCTACCCCGCTTCCCTTCTCTGGGAATCCAGTTGGTGACCCTTAATGACCAGCGGTTATCCGGTCTACGTGCTACATGCCCGGCCCATGTCCATTTCCTCTTCTTTATTGCAGCTATGATATCCTTAACTCCCGTTTGTCCTCTAATCCACTCTGCTCTCTTCTTGTTTCTTAAGGTTACACCTACCATTTTTCTTTCCATTGCTCGCTGCGTCGTCCTCAATTTAAGTTGAACCCTCTTTGAAAAAAACGCATTATTTTATCATTATACTACGCATATATTCATAGGCATCTTTCCTATTGCATTTCATTCTGGGGTAATACATATACCAGTCACCTGGAGCCCCTTCTACATCTTCAGAAACGGGCACTTCGTCTGATTGCCTTCGCTCCATTTCAATCGCCTTCTACGCCACTCTTTATTTATTTTTCCGTGCTTCCAATTATTCTTTTATTCACTCTAAAGTTAGCTGTATTGATGTACCACCTCATTTATCATGGTCTATGTGTTTCAGGGCTATCCACACATCTTGTCAATACTAATAACACCAGGTGTTCAGCCTGTCACAATTTCCTTCTCCCTAAAGTGCGTAGCAATTATGGAAAACTAACTCTTAAATTTACAAGTGTATCCGTATGGAACAACATACCACTTGAAATAAAGTTATGTCCCACATTTTATTCGTTTCGCAAAATGTTTACAGAGTACCTAATCACAAAACGTGTTTTCTAAACTCTTCCGTCGTGCCTTACTCCGAACTTTAGTATTTCTTTTACTCACTATACCACTTGCTGTTACACAGAACTTTTCTTGCCTTGTTGTTATGAAATTTTAATCATTATTTGTTTAATTCGTACAAAGTGTTTTTCACTGCTTGCTGCGTTGTCATCCCACTTCACTTATTTTCTAACGGAGGTCCCCCCGACAGTTTTCTAACTTCGGGACCTCCTCTGTACTATAGAATTTTATTCATGTAAATGTATGCATTCCTGAAATAAAGTTTGATTGATTGATTGATTGATTGATTACGCCAATAAACCGCTCACGCTGGTCGGTGACCATCATTGGCATGGAGACGATTTGTTTCCCATAGACCACTTTAAGCTATACTTAGACCCGCTCGTTACCACCTGTTGGATCGTGAGGATGACTTCACTGTTCTTCACGGGGGCAATTTTATTGAAACAACACCAGGAAACATCACCAGGAAACAACACCAGGAGACAACACCAGGAAACATCAAGCATCATCACGAAAGCAAGGCACCACCATCTACCTCGCCCTGTGGCTATCCAATCTTCCGCCTCTTCATTAGACTCGTCCAACAAACCTCCTTACATTCTATGCTGATCGTGTCACGCGTCAGTTATATGGACGAATTCTCAAATTTTAAGCAAACACTGCAGAGTTACTGTGTATTTTGCCCACAAAGTTCTAGAAGATCAAGTGCAAGAAAGCACCTGAGTTCATATTGTTTGATATGTTCAAAATAAGGACCCGTTTGTGACTGATGACACAGTATTTAGAAACAAAGAGAAGAAGAAAGAAACGTACAAAAAGTCACAAGAAACAAAACGCAGTAAAAGACAGGTCACACAAAGTTCATAGCAATGAAGTTTTAATTCCACTGCTTTGAAATGAAGGCTAGAATGGTGCGAAATGATGCGCGATAAACGAAGAAAGCGTGGGCCCCAGAAACAGCTGTTCACCATCCTCCAAGGACCATTTAACAGCTTTATTAATAACGCAAGGGTTCCGCTGAGTGCTTCCTTCATAATTTAGCAAAAAGCTTTTATAGGATTACTGTAAATTATGTGATAGGCATGAAAACTGAGGACTCGGTACACACGGGTGCTCATTAAACCATATAACAGTCATCGAGTACACGAGAGCAGCTAGCTTCCTAAACCAGCCAAGCGCAAACAAAAAGACACAGGACAAGTGTTCTATATCAAGAAGTAAATCTCATATAGTCTGCTGCCAGAGAGTGGCTCATAAAAAACATCCCCGTGACGTTAACAGACCTCAAAACGGGGGAATGTTTGCCATATATTTGAAATTGGTAGCTCTACAATTGCCGTAACATTCGAAAGCTTTTTTCACTATAATGGGCGAATTCGGGTAGTATATAAGACAGCACCAGGAATGCCTATCCCGATCTTTTTTCTAATTTTATCAGTAGCTACGTGCCAGTGCATGGAGCTGAAGAAGACAAATCAGATAGACTTGCGCGAGCTGATCTGTGTGGCTGGCGCTGCTCGCCTAACCAGTTGTAAATACATCGGTGACTACCCCTCTGAGTCAGTCTCCTTCCCGTAACATATTTGGTGGAGGTCCTGGGTTTCGATCCCAGTACATCTCACTTTTATTGACATAAATTGACATGAAGTACCCACTGCTTTTATTTGACATGAATTTCAATGTTTGTGCATGTTCATAATTCACACAAATTAGACCCTGGCAGTTTTAGTGGTTGTGGCCTGCATTCAAGAAACGCGTACTTCCATTCTCCTTTGCGATATAGTCTTCGAGAGAAGTTGGCATTGCTGTTTTTCAATTTGCTTGCCCATTGTTTCAATAATTGTCTCAGCGAACAATTTTCAAAGTAGGTGTTGCATGAATTGCTTCAACTTCAAGCACAAAATAAAGTTCAATACAACGTAAAGAAATAAATTAACAATAAAAGGTACAAACATCACGCCACCTACGCCAACTGCATTTTACTCATATACTGGCAGAAATAGAGGGAGGTACACCAGTTTACTCAGCTCACAGGCTCGGGCAAATGTCCGGAGGTCATAGAAAGTGATTGATGTAGAGGCGTAACGACGAGTATAACAGGGTTCGAGATTTTCTCGTTTACCCTGTTCTGGGAGGTGGCGCTGAGGAGTGCGGACACGTCTGTGCCAGCACCCACTCTGTATAACTTCAGCCAATTTTTAGACAATTAGCACGAAGTTTTTTGGACTTTGTAAACAGCCTTCAGCGATCTTAACAAAGATATCAACGTTTCTGCAGTGAGTGCATTTTCGAAACTTTATCAGGCTTTGTGCAGTTGACGTGGTGCGGCAGCTGCTCAGCCTGACCACGTCTAGGTTTAGCGCGAGCACCACATTGGACCTAGCCTCGACTATGTCTTACACGAGGCAGAGCTGGGCTTAGTGAGGTCCGCGTTCGACGAAATCAGTAGAACGCCTCTAGACAATCGTATTGGAAGGAACGAACGCTACGCAAGGCGATCTTGTTGACGTGGTCTGAATTACCGCCTATGGTAATTGAAGACAGCTGGATAAGGTGAAGAACGCGACACCTGAGTCTAATGTGAAAAGTGAAGACGCGAATAAAAAAAGACATTGAATTCGTATCTTACCGACATTTTAGAGGGTTGTAGTCGTATCCCGACTCTCCAAAATTCCAGAAGAACGCCGCAGGGTTATCGTCCATCCCAAGGGAGGCATGAACGTTTGCAGAGTGCACCACTGGGCACTCTCAAAGTCTCTGATTGTGGCCGCAAATCTCACGCAGCAACAGGAAGAGGAAGACCTCGTTTACCTGAACAATGTACAAAACATCATCGTCATTTCTACTCCCCTGACAACTGTGCCAAGGCTTTTGCCGTCATATGAAGAATACACACAAGCTTTGGAACCTTCGAAGTATCTGCCTACGTAGCAGCACTGGAGAATACTTGCAAAGGGGTACCTAATAACATAGACCCGTCGACCTGTGAGCACCAGTTCAACGAGAAAATTTTGAACAGTAGTAACCCAGCAGTGATGGGCGTGAAGAAAATCAAAACGCCCGAGCCATGCTCGCACTGTTTGAAGGTTCACGAGTATCAAGGCACGTTGCGTGTGGAGCAGCATACACGGAATGATGACTGTACAGAAGGCAGGTGGATATCTGACATGCTTGCGGCCAAGTGGGGTACCGAGCGGACGTCTGTCACAAGAGCAAGGAGAAAAAAAGTGCCACAACGGCGAAATGAACATTCCTGGAGCTACCCGGGAGACGCACAGTTGCAACCCCAACTGTAAACTTTGTGGTGGAGATCGAATCGCGGGTGAGCGTTAGTGCAAGAGGAGATACCACGTTCCGTACATAATAAGAAAACGCCGAAGACAGATGCTCTGAATCGCGGGCTTACCAAATGGAGGGTGCTGGGATGGCCACGAAGCAAGAGACACTTACTGTGCTGCACAGCAAACCTCCCTTTCTAAATGGTGTTCCAGCTCCAGGGCGTCTTCCTCCTCTAAAGAGGCTTCCCACTCCCGAGAGCGGTCTCGCGCTCGCGGGCGCTGTCGTCATTGACGTGGCCCCCGCGGATGTGCTCGGAACTGATCCAGGAGCCGCTCTTGGTCCAAGGCCAAGCTGACCTAGGCAGACAGGGTGCGGGGTGGTAGTAGCGGCAGTGGCGACAACACTAGCGGAGCGAAACCCAAGCTTCGGCCCTCGACCCCGTTCAGAGGTAACAACATAGCGCAAGACTGCAAGTAGTTACGACGTAACTACAGAAGAAGTGAAAAAGACAGAAAGAGCATTGTTTCTGTTCCCGTGAACGCTTTTTTCTGTCCTAGTCTCTTTTTCTGTAGTCACGTCGTACCTACTCTTAGTCTTGCACTCTACCAAAATGTTGATTCCAAATTACCCACTAGCCCAGACATCTGTCTTATAAAGTTAAGAGGTAAGGCACAACCAGAGCATAATGCATACGAAAAAAGCGTCCTTGCCCTAGAGCGCAAAAACAGAGAATTGAAACATAATCTTGAAGAATTTTTGACACTAATGACCAAGAGAGTTTGCGACCCTCAAGACAGCACTGCACGAACCCTCATGCCTTATCAGCAAACCCCCACTGTCGTAAGCACGCAAAAAACCACACACAAGCGCAAACCAGTGGCACATTTGTCGGTTGAAGGCGAGGATGTGTTTAGCGATTGGATGTCAGACATGAGCGAGGCCCCCTCCAAAGTCTCAGCTTGTGAGCGTAGCTCCACGAGTCGACACCGCAAGAGCCATACTAACACCCTGAGCACAATCAACACCGTACTAAAACAGCTACAAGAGGCGATCGCACAGATTAACTCTAGGTTTAATCGCTTAGAAAAACCAGTGGCACACCCGAAAACCACCAAATGAGCACCAGCCTCTGCAGCAGCAGCACTTATGCACTCTCTGAGGCCAGTGATTTCGCCACTTGAACCCACTAAACTGCACAAAGCTGGTAAGGATTGTGCCAGTGGCCTAATAAAACTCGCATAATCACATTATAGATAGTTAACCACCGCTTTTCAAAATGTGGCAGTGGAACTATAATTTATTATCCTCCAAAAAAAGTTTAGAACAATTCCTTAGATGATGCAAGGAAAAGCCTCAGGTTATTATTTTACAAGAAAGTGGAGTCACTGAATCTCCACAATACCTAACTTGTCCGAGGTACAGGGAAACCAGGCCGACCCTATGCCCTGACTTCAAACGTGCTACAAGTATAGCTACTCTTGTTCGCAAAGGCATCATCTTTGTGGAGAAGACCACCCCCGCATACAAGCAAGGCCTGGAATCAAAGCTGGTTGAAATCATCCTTGATCTTGCTAGCAAAGCCTATATCTTTTGTTTTAGGCGTCTACAGTGCACCGAGACGGACTTCGAAACTTCAACAACCTCTTCCTAGTTGCTACAAAACAGGCCAAAAATAAGCCCCTGGTGATTGCAGGGGACTTTAATGCCTATTATAACTCAAAGTGTTACCCCAAACTGATGCCAAAGAAACCAAACTTGCCGAGTGTGCGGATGCGCTTGGTCTAAAACTCATCATGAGTTCTCGGTTCCTGACACGCAATAAAAGTTCTGTCCAATGTGATACCACTCAAGACTAAGCCTTCCTGCGGATTATAGAAGGCTCGTCGGAAAACCTATAGGAGGACCTTGGTAGCGACTTCTTCATCACGAAAACCAACGTACACATTACCCAACTCGCGCAAAGAAAATACACTTACGTTGATTGAGATATGTATCGCCAGGTCAGAAAAAATGAAGACAAGCCCCGAGAAACATTTGACAACCTCGCGAGTAATCTGAAAGAGGCGATTAAGAAGGCAACCAAAGAAATCCTGGCAGAATGCGGGTACCTGCATTGGACTCTAGACTAGCACATCCCCTGGAGGCCAGGAATGCACTTCGGGAAAGGTTGAAGAAAACAAGAGCTGAACCGGCAAATCATAGCCAAGATATCCTAACTCAACAAGGACTTAGAACAGCATGCGAAGAAACTTGCTGTGCAGCGATGGTATGAGGTCTGCAACGAAGCAGACGGCAAAATGCACAAAGGTAGCAAATGGGCCCTACTCAATCAAGCATTTGTTTACTGACAGCACCAAACCATCCAAAAGCAGCAGCTGGTTTGACATTGAGAGACTTGTCGACAGATACACCCCGGGAGGCTGCGATCTACAGACCTTTGCTGACAGATTGGTGGACATATACTTACCACTTGAAAGCAATTTCACTTACCACTTGAACACACTAAGGCACAAGCACATTCGCAATGAAGTTTCAAAGTTGAGCCTCAGTTAGAAATTTCTCAGATTTGTCAAGTATTTTTGGCAGATAGGAAAGCTACAATCAGCACCGGCCCAATCAAGAGCAAATACACACTGATTATCGCAGGCACACTGCAAGGATCAGTGCTGTCCCCGCTTTTATTCAACATTGCAGTGCACAGCCTGGCTCAGCTACTCGCCGACGTTCCGGGCATAGCCTATGCAATATGCGTGGACGATCTCACCATATGGTCCGCGGAAGGCACTCTTGGAAAGCTGAAGGGCAATCTATAACGAGCACTCGATGTCAAGGAGGATTTCCTGACCAGCATTGGCATGCACAGCAATCTCCTGAAAAGTCAGAACTGCTCCTACACAAGCATTTTTTGAGGCGGGGGCCGGAGATTCATGCGCAGCCTATTAGCCTGCAATGGAGAAGTGGAAAACCAATTCGCATCTGTGAATTAGTTAAGGTTCTATGCTTGAGAATTGGAAAGTACAGCAACAACAACACCGAGGCACTCAGATGTGTTGAGAAGTGTGCTTATTGCTTCAGTAGGGTCATCTTCTGAATTTCGAACAAGAAAGGTAAGCAGAAGGAGGATAACCTCATGAAAGCTTTCCATGCGTTCCTTCTCAGCCACATAATTTACGCCACTTTTTTCCTAAAACTGACAAAATGAACTTAATGAGATTGACGTCCTTACTAGGACGGCAGTAAAGCGGGTTCTAAATCTTCCGAAAAGCACCAACAGGGAGCGGCTCTCAAACTAGCTATCCGCAAACTAGCTACCCGCGGTGCTGAGCGGCCCTCTCAGAGGGATAGTGAAAAAGAATGTATGGTCTTGAAAGATCCACTGATTACATTTCACGAGATCACTACAGCTATTAAACTATGGCGCATAGTTTTCCCTCCTTCGCATCCTGAGATGAATAAAGGACAAGCACTTACACTTCGGACATACAGAAGCAAACATACATCACACCAACCAAACTGCAGAGACTTTATTCAAAATTCTCACCCTACTGCCCGCTTTGTCATCACGAGTACTTTACGTTCGAACATGTGGTCTAATTGTGCCCTTTTAAAGGGTACCTAAAAGGGTTTTTCCACAATGTGTTATTGATTAGACTACTATTGGAGCAAATCATTGGCACCAGAGTTCAATCGAAACACCCATACTCGTAGCAGAGCTACGAGTATTAAAAAAGTACCTTCCTTCTCAGCTCCGCCTTTTACCCTCAACTGCCCTCAACTCTTCCTTCGAGCATTCGGCCTTCACGACACCTCCTTCACGATGTGGCGAGAGACCGCATACGCGTAAATCCCGCCACCGATCTCATACCACTGTGCTGTGCGTTCCTCAGATCAGCTGGAAATGACAACGTCAGTGGGGCAGAGCGTATCGCTTGGTGTGTGGGCGGTTGAAAACGCGTTTGCCGAGTCGCAGTGATCTGCAGTGATCTGGAGCGAGCAGTTTAAAGCGTTGTAATAAATAACACAGTTTACGTAGTGAACTGAGCTTGGTCTGTAAATTATCCTTGGGACTTGGTCTACCATCCCAATGTACTCGTAAAAAATTGTCAAAACCATTACACGGTCCCTTTAACTCGGCGTCAGATTTATGAGACCAAACTACCTGAAAGACTGCCACACACAACATGGAACTCGAGAACCAACTCCTGGCTGTCCAGAAGGCTCGAAACATCGTTGAGAGACTCCACCTTCCAGCACCATTCTGGGAGAAGCCACCTGGCTGAGCTAGTGGAGCCTGTGGTCCCGTCTAGTCTCTGCCGCCTTTGAACAAAAACAAAGTTCTCACTCACTCACTCACTCCCTCACTCCCTCACCCACTTTCCTGTCCTTTTTATAGGCCACCGTTGTTGCTTCAGACATTCGAGCTGTGTTCATAAGACAGAGAAATGCAAAGACGCATTTGCTTTTTATAGAGAAGGTGGACAGGACGACGAAAATTTTGAGCTTTACCTGTTTGACTGGAAAACTTGACTCCCCCCCCCCCAAAAAAAGTGCATTCCGGGCGTTTCCAGCGGGACTGAAGAAAAAAGGCTGTAGTGGGGTTGGTACTCTCTCCTATCAACAACACAGAAATTACAGCTAGTTTCTCCAGATAGTGCCCTGTCTTTTCTCTCTCACTTTCATAATCATGCCCTTCGATCCTACGTGGAGCTGGGTTGTCAAATGGGTTGCAGAAATTGTCGTTTATCTCTCCCTTCCCAACCCTTCTCCTCTTTTACAGAAACGTCGGCTGACCTACAACGACTGCGGACGGCGTTTTGCACAAAAAAGAGCAAAAAGAAAATAGCACAAACTGCGCCTGTCTGTGCTTTCTTTTTTCTTGTTCATTTTTTTGCGCGATACGCCGCTTGCAGTGGAATACCAACTCACACGACGCTTGGTTCTACTGAACCCTACAACCCGTTTTGCCAAGCGACTCGCCTTTATCTTTTTTACGCATTAGTCGCCACTGGTCTCGTGAGCTCTTTTCCTCGCTCTCTTTCTTGTCCTGAAAGCAGGGCAATCCCCTAAGGGCTGAGTAATTCAGATGCCACTTAAAGATAAAAAAATAACCCAAATGAGCACGCGTACCGTGCTCTAAAATCTGCACCAAATAAATAGCATTAGCTCAATTCACGACATTTATAAAGAATTAACGCTGGTTTGAGTTACTCATGTTTTATTAGCACAGCTTACGTGAAACAATAATATAATTTATACGCAGTGGTACACCTTGACACGGCGTTTTAATATGGGAGTTGGACAAATATTACCGCTTATGTATAATGATAATAGCAAAAAGACTTTTGAAACTGTTGGGTTTACTTATAGCCATTACTAATTTCTTAGACAATCAACCCTCGACCGTGACATTTTCCATCATTGCATATCTAATCAGCGCTCCAAATGTTAGTGTTTTAATTGAAATTACTGAAGTTATCTTAAGGAAAAGACTGCTAAGTGAAACAATCTTTTATTGGAATTTCCGCTGACGTTTACTGACGACTTGTAAATTAGACTATTATTGATAACCTGTTCGCTCATCAACCAAATATTATTTATCCTATGCATACGTGACTAAAATGACAGAGAATATTCAAGAAGAGCTACTCACCAGTTTTACACCGCACCAGCGACCACCGAGTCGCTCACAACTCGCGACATCAAAATGTGTCGTTCGTTGCCAGGAACCATCACACAATTAATGTTCTCACGACTACCTGCTGACGATGACAACCTTTGTTGCCGCTTGAAGTCGCTTGTGATATCAAGAAGGTAGACAGAACAATTTCCTGTTCCCGAACGCGCCAGAAGGCTTCGGACAATCCTTACTGCATTGGCTTGGTCTGCTTTATGTTCGTTTGTGCGGTACGGCTGCTCGGCGAGGCTACCTGCGTAACTGCTCCAACAGCCATTGAAAGCCGCTGAGCGCTCACTGGAAACATTCACTGGAGCATAATTGTGAAACTCCACTGGAGCATAATAAATGCGCCGGAGCAATTGTGGAGCGACTACCTGAGCATAATCAGAGAATTATCCTCATTTTCTCCCGGTTTCCTTCGTCCGTAGCCCACCAGAGGGAAACAGTGAAAAAATTAGCTACATGCTCCGGTACATTACGGTTTGAATGAGGCCACCCGAGCAGAGCGGGGGCATCATCCCCATATTCCTCCCAGCTGGGTATAAGTTTGTTTACAGTGTAGTGTACATATAGAAAATTTTATGTTAGAGGGCCCCTTAACAGGCCTCAAGATGACAACTTTATCACAAGCGCCAGCATTGCCCGTTGCATCTCTACAACACCCGCCGACTTCAACTCTGCGTTGTCTACTTACGAACGCACCGAGAACAATTGGCAGCCTAAAGCGAAGAGACGACGCGCGTTTCGTTTTGCCTCTCCCCTGGCAATAGTGTTGAATTAATGCAACATGCTTTGAGCAGGTGATGTTAGCCTTAGTTTACCGTTGAATCACTCACACTCTAATGACTGCGGCAACGTTTTTTCTGGTTTCGCTCTCAGCAATCACTAGAGCGACCACAAGCAGTTGTGACCACAAGGCTTTGTTTAATCATTAATGATGGACGGTATTCTACCAGATTGAAGTGTGTCACAAGGGTCAACATAGATGGGTCTACGTAAAACGACATCAGGCATTGTATAAGTTCTCCTATATAAATGTATTGTAAACATTGAACTACTTCTGTAAGGTCACATTTTATTTTCCAGTTTATCAATTTCTACGATGAAGGGATTCAACCACGTTTATGTACTAATAAATGTTTTCTGTGGTTTGGGGCAGCTCTGCATTCTGTCAATTGGCCAGCCTGTGAGAACCCGAGAACTTCTGAAGCAAACTTCGAAAAAAATGGCAGATGCTACTTACACTGGGAATCGACGATATGCGAAGCGCATATGAGTAAGGTTGACATGTCACTTCAAAATTGGCACAACGTTACGAGGTGGAGGTAAAGTACGCCGTACATTACTGCCAAGACATGACTATCATGTTTGGACGTCTAATGTACCTTTATCATCTATTCACGTCACGTGATACCAACTTTGGTATATATTGAGCTAGCAAAACGGCCCAGAGCGCGCGATGAGTGTAGCACGAAGTCATGTTTCACATGACACGTATATCATGATTATCTTGTTTAGACGTGTTATTTAAGGTCGTCGTCTATTCACGTCAAGTGATACTAAATTGGTATATAAGGAGATAGCGAAACGGCCCCAAGCGCATCATGAGCGAGCATTATCATGAGCATCATGAGAATAATTTGAGCGAGAAATCAGAGCCTGCGGACAGCTGTGTTTAAATGTTCTAATCTGGCTGCCTTTCCCACACAGGCATCGCTGCTGTATCTAGGGTTCGGTTGCATATCGCCCTCCTGGTGAACCTGCAATCCGAAAACTTCGGCACATGTTTTGCAAGCAGCTGGATCCTATCAACTGCTGGTATCTGCTGTCTCCGCCACTGGTGTCACTGCTCTGTCTGTGTTCAGGATATTTAGGCTGCCCCGTCGCCATCCAGGAGCAGCATTTGAGCGAGGGATCTGAGCCTGCAGACTGCTTTAATTCAATCTTCTAATCCGTATGCTTTTCCTACACAGGCCTCACTGCTGTATCTACGCGTCGGTTGCAAATCGCCCTCCTGGTGAACCAGCAATCCAAAAACTTCGACACGTGTTTTGCAAGCAACTGGATCCTATCACCTACTGCTATCTGCTGTCTCCGCCACTGGTGTCGCTGCTGTGCCTGTATTCAGGATACTTAAGCTGCCCCGTGGCCATCCAGCGGCATCATTTGAGCGAGTGGTCAGTCCTTCCTTGTGAAAAATGTCCGCTCTCGTATACATTATTTACGTCATATATATTGCAACCTATTGTTTCAAACCTAAATGCCATGAAAAATTACAAATTAAATTACACGAATGCATGCATAGTTGCAACTATCACGTACACAAAGATGACCTGAAATTTTGATTTTTTTGCGTGACAGAAACAACATATATAATTAATACTGCTGTTGTTGTAGAAAATAAGCAGGTCACCTTTGTATTCAAACTGTTGTATACTACAATCCGCATAAAAGTCTGTGATCAAAATGTTCAATATATACGTGGTTCCTCCCATATAAGGAAGGGAGCACTTCCACATATAAGGGTCTCTTTGATATGTTATATAGGGTGTAGCCATGCCTTATTAAGGCTGGATTTGACTACTTATATGGGCGGGCCAACTGCGTGATATATGGCGGTATATAACCCCATACATGAACTGACTCCACCAGATATACATCCATGTATGCTTATATGTTGTGACATATGCTAACATAGATGCTTGTATGTGGCCACATATTCCAACATATATGCTTATATGTGACCACGTATAACCTATATAAGTGCCATATATGGCGTTCCCGTAAAGGTGTACATTGAGCATTATCTGACAAGAAAGGGTTGCTACGTTATACTCGCTGGGCGTAACCTCGTTGATTTTAGAAAGCTTTAGCGAGTGTTGGGCCGCAGTGCCATGAATACAGTGATCTAGCATATACCATGAACTCGAGGCGGCTAAAGGTGGGAAGTAGACATGAAGCACAAGCTGTAAAAAAGTGTGCGTGCCGCCTCTCGTTTAGTCCTTTGAATGTCCGCTGAATGGAGGTGCTTCTATATGCGGAATATATGATAAAAATGTGCTCAATGGTGGTACTTGGTGTGCTGACTAGATGGACGAATGAACACACAGACATGCATGGACAGACGCACGGATATCTGCATGGACGGAGGGACGCATTGAGGGACGCAGCGGCGGATGCATGGACAAATGCAAGGACGGGCGCATGAATGGACGTGTGGACGCACGAACAGACGCACGCACGGTCGGACGAATGGACGCACGGACGGTCACGCAGACAGACACAACGACGGACGGAACGAAGTACGCATGGACGGACGTATGCTTTGCCTCTACTATACATCAATCACCCCGTGGGTATGCTGCCATCTTTTTGTCAAACGCAACCATTGAGCGAAGGAAAACATTGGTATCTATATTTTTTTAACTGTAGTGCAATAATTTTAAAATAACACAAATTATAGTAAGTGAACACAATGTCACCATTTGCGTCAGTGATATTCAAATCCACAAAACTAGAATTAACGTCCGACGCTGTACGAATTCAGCTATGTTGGCGGGCGCTCCCTGGTTCATTTGTTGACCATTTATGCTCATTTATTCATGGGAGCATTATTACGCGCCCTTCGCCGCCAGGACGACAACTGTGGAATACGTTTTGCCATGTGGTTACACGTGGCACAAAATCTCCACAGGAGGTCGCTTGTATGTGTGTCCGTCCGAAACTGAACTTCAATTGGCAATGAGTGCCTTTCGTTGTTTCTTCTGTCCCTCCTCTACATGGTTTTCTTTTCAACGGTGGGAAACAGTGGCATAGCTGGAGAGTGGCACTTCGGGACCGTGCCCTCACTGCGCACCAAATTTTTTAGTCATGGCACACATACCCGAAAAAGATACTTGACCACATCGGCGTTCCAAGCCACCGCTTAAAATTAGAAGGTTATCCCCTCACCCTCTACTGCCGAAAAAAACTTATGCCTGCGTCTCCGGTGGAAATTGAAAAAAACCAACCAGCTGAAACCAAGATGTTCTTCACCAGCCATAACAGTATTATTCAAATGACACTGAAAAGGAACAATGATTTACTTTTGTTGAATAACTGCACTCTGAGAATGCCATAAATTTTGCCATCGTAAGTTCATTATATGCGAAGACATTCAAGATTGAAGTTTAATTTTTAATTTTTACTCCGATATATCGATGCGGGACGTAAGAAATTTCAAAATAAATTTTTGTGACAATGGCTGAATGAAATGTTCTGAAAATTTGTATGCTAAGTCTACGCCACCCATAAACTACAAGGTATTAGCGCGATAGTGTTAAAGAGCTCATGTCACAGAAAACCCGCCGCTGGCGTCAGCCCTGTTGGTTGTGAGCGAAAAATCATCTGTGACCATGAATCAAGTTACCAAGACAGCCGCGAGAGACCGCTACTTGTCGACGCGTGCGCACTTGATCACAATGAAAAAAGCCGCGCATTCAAAGAAAAAAAGGGGGCTCAAGGTCACGAGGCACGGTAGTTTCTTTGCCCTGCCACCCTTCCGTGCTTAGCTTCCAGCGTTTTCATGAGGACGAGAAAAGAAATAATGCAATTGCAGTGTGCGATAAACCTTATAACTCCAGTCGCACTGAGCGCATTCTTAAAATTTTTGGGGCGTTGAGTTCGTGTGGCAATAAGCTCTTCTAATGAGTTCATTCCACGGTTACTTGAAAAATATTTCAGGGCCACTTTAACGCATTTTTATAGGTGTCACGACGAAACGCACTCATTCGGCGATATTAGCGCGCGCTGCTGCCACGGTGTGCCATGGGGGTGCCATGGCGCGCGCTGGTGTGCGTGTTTGTGTGCGTGCGTTTTTATGTTACAAAACATATGAATAAGTATGTACTTAGCGATTGAAAGTGCACTAGGGGCTGGATGTCGCTAGCGCGTTCAACTCCTAAAGGCGAAGCTTAGGGTTCTCCCAGTTTCTTTTTGTCGAATTTTGTCAACTGTAAGTTACACAAGACACGGGAGACGCTTTCAAATTGTACTAAGTCACGGTGCTTTAAGCGCGAAGGTCATTGTGGCGCCTTCAGCCACCCTTTTTTTTCACGCAATTTCTCGCTTTTCAAGCGTCACGTCGACAGTAAGAGTGAAGTTTTCGGGATGGTGAAATTTTACAATACTAATATGCGAAAAATTGTTTCGCTCTTCAGTGTCTCTGTTACAAAACTAAGCTGAATGCTGTGTAAAGAAACAGAAAAAAACAGCTTGCCTGCTGTTTTCTTCCCCAGGGTTGAAGCGAAGAACAATAAAGGTGATTCTTTCGCCCCAGCCGTGGAGGTCCCGAATATAGAAAATATGGTGGTGGTGCTCAAGATCTACAGCACGGGATGCACGTTCTTCGACGCCAACGCGACCTCCACGACGCCAACCATACAAAGTTCAGTCCGGGCTATTCGCCTTGCTAACCTCTCCATCCAGCCAGATCCGGACGTACTGGTGGAATTCACAGTGGTAAAAAGTGAATACTTATGGGGCGGATTGCTGATGCACGCTGTTCTATTTAATTTCGTGGGCACCAAGCGATAGCGTATAATAATAGTTGTAGCGAGGGACACATCCTTCCGCAATGTAAGCTCAAGGGACATCTCATACGTAAGTCAGTCACGTCATGGAAAGCTAGTAAAACAAACGCGGACCCTTCTCTAAGCTACGATTGCTTATAGAATTTCGTTTTTACTTTCGCCTACATAAAATAATAAAAAGTTTTTCAAAACGCTTTGGCAGATGCCACGTACAGTGGGAATCGATGACATGCGAATCACGAATAAGAGAGCTTGATATGTCACTTTAATATCGGCACAATGTTACGAGATGGAGGTAAATGATGCCGTACATAATTTTTCTGTCATTATTACCATCTTTGGACGCATCGTTCACCTTACTCATCTATTCACGTCAAGTTATATGAAATTTAGTATATGTGGAGCTAGCGAAACGGCGGCGATCATGCTAATAGCGTGGTGTGTTGTCAGGTTCTTAGATGACACGCGTATCATTATTATCATGTTTACACCAGACATATATTTTGTCATCCAATGACGTCTCGTAACACCAAATTTGGTATATGTACAGCTAGAAAAACGGCCGCGAGCGCATCATGAAGGGCAAAATATACTCCAATGTAGCATTGACGCGTGCGCATGCGGGGCACAGTGACACTACGATAGCAAAATGCGAGCCTTCTATAGTCTGTCGCCTGGCGCGGCCCGACTGCAACCGGCGCGAATTTCACGCCGATGCGTTACCCAGAAAACACTGCGTCTTCCTCTTTTCATGGCAGAGGGACGCCGGACGCGCTGAAACGCGCATGCGTCGAAGCAACGCAGCGCAGTGCGC
The DNA here is from genome assembly GCA_013436015.1 of Rhipicephalus annulatus. Lineage (NCBI taxonomy): Eukaryota > Metazoa > Arthropoda > Arachnida > Ixodida > Ixodidae > Rhipicephalus > Rhipicephalus annulatus. The sequence goes on along the minus strand of WOVY01010891.1, from coordinate 1,100,215 downwards.
GTCTGCGAGTATATATCACGACCGGTACTTGCTGGCGTAGCAACGCTGGCGTGACTCGACAAAATGAACGCCGGTGAGCACACGCACCATGCCACGTCGAAACATATGGGCGCCTTGACTGTGGCATGTAGTCCTGTTCTCACATGACACACATCTCATTATTATCATGTTTGCACGTGTCACATACCTTCGTCATTCATTGACGTCACATAATACCACATTTGGCATACGTGAAGCTAGCGAAACAGTCGCGAGCGCATCATGAGTGTGGCATGTAGTCATGTTGTTACACAACACGCATGTCGGGATTATTATGTTTGGATGTGTCATTCACCTATGTCGTCCATTCACGTCGCGCAATACCGAGTTTTGTACATGTGAAGCTAGTAAAACGGCTTTAAGCGAATCATGAGCGTAACATGTAGTCTTGTTGTTACATGACACGCATATTATGTTTATCATGTTCGCACTAGTATCATCCCCTTCGTCAACCATTCACGTTCCGTAATACCAAATTTGGTGTATGTGACGCTAGCGAAATGACCGTGAGTGCATCATGAGCGTGGCATGTAGTCATGTTGTAACATGACACGCATGTCATTGTTATGTTAGGGTTTGTCGCTTGTGTTCGCCATGTAATCATGTCATACCATACCAGTTTTGAAACATGCCATGTCAAAGAAACCACCGCAAGAGCTGCAGGACGATGAAATGAAAATCATGACATTAATGACATTAGTTTCTTGATTTTTATGTGATGAATAGTCAAGTATATTCTTCATACAGTCATGTTATGCCATACCATGTTTGGTATCGATACCATTATGGAAACGGCCAGGAGAGCTGAAAGTCGTGGGCGGCTGGATAGATAGCTAGCTAGATAGATAGATAGATAGATAGATAGATAGATAGATAGATAGATAGATAGATAGATAGATAGATACGCTCAATGTTGCTGAAGTTCGCTATGGAATGCTTCGCATTTTAAATACGAATATAATATAGCCTTATTCTACGTAGTTGTATTGGCTGGCTATTTTGCGTTTGTTCGAATAATATTAATGGAGTGACTGTGAACGCTCCTAAAAATTGGGCTTTGAATTTTTTTAAACACCTGTGAGCTCTTCGATGTTCAGTTGTGGTCGACGTGCGGCGACGCAGCGTGGAAAATGGTGCACGATGTGACGGAAATACAGCCACAGTCTGCGTTGGGTTTGTCTTAAATATTACCACTTCTGGCTGTGGACAAATACGTGAGTGGTAGAGAAGCTTACAGTAGCTCCGCAAGACGATAACACACGCGATATTCTGAAACAGTTCAATAACAGCAGAGCCATCATTTGTTGAGATGACCGTCAAATTATTACGTGATTCACTTAAGCATGCTAGGTTTCGTGAAGCAGTATTTAGTTTTTAAGCGCCCAGCACTTCACGAGACCAGTCCATCGTTCATCCATACATCTCATAATGCGCTACCACGCTCACAGTAAGCGCGCTAAATACAGACACAACCAGGGTAGCAACGCTAAAAAAAGATTTAAAACGTTGCACAAGCACTAAATAGGGTAAATAACTGAAATAATCAATGAGTTATTGTCATTTTAGTTGAAATCGCCAGGAAAGTTTTAGATACTTGCTGCGGGCTCCTGGGACCACCAAGAGAAGTCACCACTGCCTCAACGTGCACACGAATGCTCTTTCACTCTCCCCCTTTCACTTAGTCGGTGGGGCGTTGATGCTACATCTGGTGAGGAAAACGACTTGACAAAACTCGCTTCTTGAGATGCGAATAAAAACTGCATTTAAAGAGCAGGAAGTCTATAACGAGCATCAAAGAAAAAAATCACAGCATATCTACGGAGGGAATGATGATGAGTGGCGCGAAGCAACTGCCAGTCGGTCCGTGCTTTCATCCGTCTATTTGTTCTTGTTTCCGTCCGTCCGTGCGCCCACCGGTTCAGCCGTTCGTCTGTTCAGCCGTACGTCTATCCTGCGCCCGTTCTTGTGTCCATCCGTCTGTGCGTACATCCGTCCATCCGTCCTTGCGTCTGTCCCTGCGTTCGCTCTTGCGTCCGTCCATCCATCCATCCGTCCGTCCATGCTTCCGTACGTGTATCCGTTCGTCCGTATATCCGCCCATCTATGCGTCCGTTCATTCCTGCAGCTGTCTTCCTGTCCATCAGTCTATCTGGTAAACAGTTCAAGTACCACCATCTCGCGTGTTTTCGTCATATATTCGTTATATATAAGTACCACCCTTCAGCAGATATTCCAAGGACTAAACGAAAAGTGGCACGGCCTGTCTAGACGAGCAGCACATGCTCACTCTCTTACGGCTTGCGTTCCACATCTACTTCCCACCTCTCACCACCACTAGTTCATGGCACTGAGTTGAACCTTCGTTAACCCTGCCAAAAACAAAGGAGATTACTGAGCCCAGCGAGGTTAACGTGGCAACCTTGTCTGGTCAGTTAATGCTCAAAGTGTGTCCTTTTGTTACTAGTTTTGAGTTTCCTTAAGCCGTGGGTCGTGCGTCTGCGATGTATGTAGTAGTAGTAGTAGTAGTAGTAGTAGTAGTAGTAGTAGTAGTAGTAGTCATAGTAGCAGTAGGTAGCCACCTCCTCAACCGGACTAGAGGAGTGGTGCGCGTGCACTTTTTTGAATTGAGGAAGAAACCCGCGCACGCTAATCATGAGTAAAAAGGTAGTGGCTTATTATGAACTAACCGTCGGAAATTAGTATGGGTGAGTTAATCTTCAATAAAGTTTGCCTTGAATAGAATGCTTACTTAGAAAAAACAAATAATAGAAGAAGGCACTTTGTCCACTATCTGAAAAAAAATTGCCACGTTAAGCTTGCTAGGTGTAACTTCTTGGTTTTAGCAAGGTTTAGCGAGGTTGGGCTGCAAAGCCATGAACTAGTGGCGGTGAAAGGTGGGAAATAGAGACAAAGCGCCGGCCGTAAGAGGATGCGCACGTGCCGCTGCTTTAGTCCGGCCGTGCCACTCCTCGTTTAGTCCTTGGAATGTCTGCTGGATGGCGGTACTTGTATATGATGAGTATATTATGAAAAAAATGGCAGATGTCGGTACTTTAAGTGTTCCCTAGATGGACGGATGGATCGACAGACACACGCACGCACGCACGGACGGACGGATAGACAGATGGGCGCACGGACAGATGGACGGACGCACAGACTGACAAACAGAGGGATGGACGCATGGACGGATGCTTGCATGGACAGACAGACGAACGGACGGACGGTCGGGTGCATGAACGGGCGGACGGATGAACGGATGCTCGCATGGACAGTCGTACGGACAGCCGCAAGCAAGAACGAACGAAAGGATGTTTCACTCCGCTCATCATCATGCACTTCGTGGACATGATATGATTTTTAGTAAGCATCAAAACAAGGCAAATTTTATTGGAGTTTAGGTCACCAACACTCGTCTCTGTAGTCAATAACGTGCCGAGTTTATTTCTCAATTCAAAAGAGCGGGTGTGCTGCTCCTCCTGTACAGCCGTGGAGGTGGCTACCTGCTACTACTACTACGACTACTACTACTGCTACTACTACTACTACGTATACCACTACTGCAACATACATCACGGACGCACGATGCACGACCTAAGGACCTTTGCCTCTAAAAATAGCTCGCATGTTTCACGCATAGTTAGTTCATCCGCCTAGCATGGTCCTATTCGTTCTGATTAAACCTTACAACCTCATTTTAAGCATTGCTATGTTCGGCGCTATGGGAAACGGAGCGACGGAGCTCCGCGAACAGGAATCGCTGGGCACAAGTGCGACTATTGCTTCGCATTTCCTAAGGTTACACAGTAATGGAGCTGGCTTACGCTTTATATGTGAAACATCTCTTGCTCGGGTATATGCTCCACGGCATCGGTATCTGCACTCACACTTCGCATGCGCAACTTCCTTGCTGTTCTACGCTTCCCCCTTCACCTCGCAACGCCAAGGCAAGGAAAATCCACCTATGCTCGCTCTCTCACTTCGCCAGCGTACCGGCAGGGTGTGGCCTGCGGCGCGCATGTATTACGCGGGCCACTCATCATCGCGGCCCGCCGAAAGTGCGGTGATGACGAAACGATCCTGCATATCATTTTCTCCCGCCCTGACCTGGCCACAAAGCATTGCATAGTGGTAAGCCCCTATCGTCTGCTGGATCTACCTGTGACAACGGTGGAAGACACACTTTTTCGCGCGCGCTCGAAGACGCAAGCCCTCCGAGTCATCCTGAAGTTCTGTGCGTGCGGGGACATTGCTGCTTTATAGACGAACGTTCGGTGCGTGTGCGGACCTCTCCGCCTTATAGACTAACGCTTTTGCTTCGTTCTACTGACTGTACTGACAAGACGTTCTTTTACCTTGCTTTCAACTTGTTCCTTCTCTCTTCTGTTCTTTCTATCATCTTTACTTCCTCTCCCCCATCTCTAAAAACGCTGAGCCGTACCCCCGTGACGGGAGGCAGAAAATAGCGTCCTTTTTATTTCGTTCACTTTCATAAACCTTTCTGTCTCTGCTTTTCCCAAGACATTCCTCCTCACGGCGTTTACACTGCCATTACGTGTGCCTGTACCCCCTCTCTCTCCTCTCGTATGCTCCCCCTTTCTGGCCTCACAATGCCGACGCGCGCCTCGTCTGTTATCGAGTTTCCCGATCGAAAGAAAGAAACGACGCCATATCCAGTAATTGAATGATGATGAAAAGGAACTTGCTGCAGAGGTTAAATCTGGCAAACCGTGAATCCTCCGTACTGTTATGCCTGCGAGTCCGCAGCGAATGCCCATGCCTCGGAAAAAGAAAATCTATGTCAAGGCCAGCACGCGAGCCCGCCTGACGCGATGAAAAACTTAACTGCGTCATCACGCGACGGCGCCTTTCTGCTGCACACGTGCAGTGAGTCACCTCAGCCAGCGAGCCCGTCGAGCAAGCAACCGGCGCCTTCGTGTCTGGCGAGTCTGACGCAATGCCTGGTGACGTCACTGATCATTGGGTGCAGCCACCTGCAGCGCAGCCTCTCCAGATTCGATGAGAAAGAATGACGCGGCCCAGCGGTGACCCCATTGAAGGAGTCTGATCTCACGACCAGCGGCGCTTCTGGTTGGACATTTGGTTTCTCAAAGAATCTATCTCATGCATATAAAAGAGGCCCTGTGGTGCATCGCGAGCAGCAGACCCATTTGAGAGCAGACCCATTTGAGAGCACACCTGTTTGAGAGCAGACCTAAGTGTTAGAGAGGAGAGCTCGGCTCTTCGGGTCTCTAAGCTGTCGGCCCCACCGCCGAATTTGTAACGCCTCTGTATATATGCTGTACATAAACCTTGTTTAACTCACAGTCGTCTCGTCCGCTTGTCTATCAGCTCTTTGCAGAAGCAGTCGCGAGCTGAGAAACCTACGCTACCAAACGGCTGGTGACCTTCCCGGCGGAGTTCGAAGCAGTGGCGCCTTCGGGACCGTGTTGGCGTCGCCGTCTTTCAAAACAGTGGTTGCAGCGATGAGATTTCGAGGCGCCCTTCGTAACGTCGTTGGAGGCGCGCTTCGCAACAGTGGTTGGCAGCTGCGTGATCGGCTGGCGTCAGCGACATCGATGCGGTGAGTGCTTGATGTTTTCCCCTCAGTTCACCAGACTACTCTAGCTCAGGTTATAGTAGTTTAGAGAAGGGCTGTGTGAAGCATTAGAGTGTGAGCTTTGATCGTGTCAAGCAAAGTGGAAGTGATTTGAAACCAAAGTTAATGCGGAGGGGTAAACACGAGAGTGTGAAAAATTGCTTACTCGTCTTGCTAGTTGACTTATAGTGGGTACGGAGAGTAAATTGTTAACAGGGGCAAACAGCAAGAGGCTAGTGTGAACGATGGAGAACCTTAAAGTGAAGGAGCTCATCGAAACTTGTGAGGAACTCGGCATTACTTTGGGCCTTGCGAAACGAAAGCAAGCGACCCTTGAGGTCATGAAGGATGAAGGAGTGTCGGCTAACGAAGTCGATGAGGCCTGGGCGAATATCAAAGCACGCCGCCAGGAAGCTGAGAGGCGCGAACATTGCGAGCTTGAGGAGGCCGAGAGACAGGAGCACCTCGAGTTGAAACGAATAGAATTGGCAATTGTACAGTGTTCGCAGGCGCCTAGCGTAGCTTTTCCGACAGTTCAGGTCAGCGGTTATACAATTCGGGACCAACCGCCACCGTTCGTAGTAGGGGAGGACATGGGGAAGTATCTCGTCAAGTTCGAACATTTCTGTGAGCGAAATGCTTTGGAGCGGTCTCTTTGGGCGCGGAACCTGTTAGCTCTTCTTCCCGGCGAAGTGTCTGACGCGATAACTTGCTTGTCGAGGTAAGCGTTTGAGAGCTATGACGAGGTTAAGGAAGTGCTCTTGAGACGTTATAAGTTGTCACCCGAGGCTTTCAGGCAAAGGTTCCGGTATGCTAAAAAGCGAAACGAGTCACACGTTGACTTCGCGTTTCGTCTTAAAGCCGATTTAATTGAATGACTCAACGGCGAAGGTGTTTATGACGACCGCGATAAAGTGGTAGAATGCATTGCATTGGAGCAATTCTACCACTGCATCGAGGAGGATGTCAAGCTGTGGCTGCAGCACAGACTTGGTGAAGTACAGCTAAACAAGGCAGCAGAGTTAGCTGAGGAGTATTATACTCACCGAAAGTTGCACAGCAGGGCAGTGCGCGTTGAAAAGGATGAAAGGAAAGAGGGCTTTTCAAAGCAACCTGATCAACGGAAACCCGCTCCGCACCGTAATTTCAAGAAGGACCCGTCTCTTACGAAGAACACTGTAGGGGAAGGGCAAACGGAAACGGAGAAATCGAGTGAGGTTCCTAAACAACGGACTGATACCACACGGGCGTTTGAATCACGGAAGCCGCTAATCTGCTATAACTGCAAAAAGGAAGGGCACATCGCGATAACTGTAAGCAAAAGTTTGCTTTTGCAACAATCCGAAAATTGGAAAAGAACATGCGGTTGTTAGCGCCGTATATACAAGAAATTAGGGTGAATGGGAAAATGTGTCGAGCACTTCAAGACTCAGTGGCAACCATGGACGTTGTCCATCCTTCATTGGTGTCTCCGGATGACTTTACAGGAGAATGCGCGTGGATAAGGCAAGTCGCCCAGGAGCAGAGTGCTTGCTTACCAATCGCCACGGTTGTCATTGAAGGCCCGTTCGGTAAGCTTCGCATCGAAGCAGCTGTGTCTGCCGCGCTTCCCGATCGTTTTCCTTATCTTTTCTCCAACAACTCAGAGCAGCTTCTCAAAGAGCAGGGTAAATTGTTCTTCTCCAACTTAGCGTACATGGCCCTCACGCGATCGCAAGCGCGGAAGATTTCACGGGAGCTTGATCTTGTTCTAAGTGGAAAAGAAGTTCAAAAGCAGCAGATCTGTGTGACCTTGGTGGCGAGTCAACGGAACCTCAGACACAAGATTCTCTGTGTGAGTCAATTTAGCCGTCACTCTAGCGGCCCATCGCCGAAGCGACTGGCGCGGTTTCCGTAGCAGGGGAGACGACATGGCGCCATAGAGTCAGAGCGAGAGGGGTAAAACGCTCTCGCCTGTCGCGGAAAGTTGGAGTAAGCTGTCGAGGGTTGATGGAGAGACGCTCATTCGAGAGCAACGTGAGGACCTCTCAATTAAAGCGCTAGCGGAAAGCCACATGAAAGCTTCACAAATGTTGTCGAAGGTGTACTACGACAAATCGGCGGAGAAGCGCGCTTTTGAAGTAGGAAGTCAGGTAATGCTGCCGTGGCCGTCCAAAAAGAACAAGCCTGACGTCCATTGGGAAGGTATCGCCAAAGTAATATCGAATCTTTCTGATATAAATTATGAAGTGAAATTTAGAAGGCAGCCGAACAAAATTTACAACTTGATGAAACCATACGTTCAACGTCAAGCGGTCGTAAATCTGCTGTTGAATGCTTCAGAGGAAGAGGGAGCAGAAATTTTGAGTTTTAGTATTGTAATCGAAAGGGGACCGGAGGTAATCTTGGAGCAGTTGAACCTAGAGCCTAGGTTAAGTGAAGTCCAGAAGGAGCTGAGAAGAATTGTTCCTTTTTATGAGAAATCTGGACTCCCCTAATTGTAGTTACACAGATGTTCGACGTCGCAAGTACGAGCAGCCCTTAGTACCGCATAGGTATCGTCGCCTAAAAGTGGCCGGTTACTGAGACGGAGCGTGATACTCCAACAGCACAACTTTGACGTTCGCTAACAAAAAAAGGAAAGCTAAACGCTAATGCAGTCGTATTGAGCCGTGCGTTTAGTTAGTACCTTCTCCACCTTTCGGTTTCTCGCTGGCGATTCGAGGCAAAATTTTGACCTCATCACGACCTTTGCTGAGCGCTCTCGTCCAGAGTTATCTCAACGAGCCAACTTTATGTTGTATTCTATTTCGTTAAGTTATTGTACGTGTAAAAACTTGAGTTGTCATCTTAAGAGTCTTGTGTCCCACATGTGCCTCTTGATGTGGAGGGAACGAAATTCCGATAGACACGTAGCTAGGTATATGTTGTACGATACTTTGTCTGGAGTTCTGTCGGGTGACCGAGGGCACTTGCTCGTGTCGTGTGTTGTCTGTTGTCGAACCGTTCTTGACAAGCTGCAGAACCATCGACAAGTGCTGAAACCAAAGATCGTCAGAAGAGACGAGCGAAGCTGGTCGACAAGTTGTGGCGACAAGCCAGTGGAGCTGGGATCCGTCCTCAAGAATGGGATGTGTTCCCGAAACAGAGTCTGTGCTGCATTCCCCCCATGGCCCTGGAGGTGAACCGGGAAGGACCTGGCGAACGAGCACACCTGACAACCGAGCCACGTGGAAGCAGCTCGTCTTTCCGGTGCATTGTCTGGCGGCGGGGGGGGGGGCTGTTATGCCTGCGAGTCAGCAGAGAACTTCCATGCCTCGGAAAAAGGAAATCTGTGTCAAGGCCAGCACGCGAGCCCGCCTGACGCGATGAACATCTTAACGGCGTCATCACGCGACGGCGGCTTTCTGCTGTGCACGTGCAGTGAGTCACCTCAGCCAGCGAGTCCGTCGAGCAAGCAACCGGCGCCTTCCTGTCTGGCGGGTCTGACGCAATGCCTGGCGACGTCACTCGTCCTTGGGTGCAGCCACCTGCAGCGCAGCCTCTCCAGATTCGATGAGAAAGAATGACACGGCCCAGCGGCGACCCCATTGAAGGAGCCTGACCTCACGATCAGCGGCGCTTCTGGTTGGACATTTGGTTTCTCAAAGAGTCCATCTAGTGCATATATACGCGTGTGTACTGGTGGACCAAAACGACAATAAGGGGATTTGGCGGACACCAAGTAGTGGAGCTCTGGCTGATTGAAGATAAAGAAGGCGATCTTGCTGTTCGGCTGCTGAGAGTCGCTCTGTCAACGTTCATCTGCCCTTGGTTCGCGCTGCACCGCGACACTGGTGGAAGTGCTGGGACGCAACCCTACCTAATGCTCCATACTCCCACTGGGACCCGTTCATCTAGCGCGGACGCATTGTCACCCATTGCAACTCCCGTGCACCGGTTCAGTCGGCGGCTGATAGTCCTCGCTCCAGAGTTCACGCCTTCTACGGAACCTCGCAAGTGCCGACTACCACTCCAAATGGCCAACGCTAGTCCGCAACCGGCACTCCAAGGCCCCCCGCCAACACAGCCTTCACAGGTAACCATCTTTCAACCGCTGGTTCCCTATCACTTTAGTGGCGGCGCCCACGAGGACGTGGACGACTGGCTTGAGCACTACGAGCGTGTCGCCAAGATTAATTCTGTGGCCTGAACAAGAAAAGCTCTCGCGCGCCTATTTCTACCTTGACGGCGGTGAGAAAATTGGGTATGAGAACAGAGAAGCCAGTCTGTTAACTTGGGGCGACTTCCGACAACAGCTTGTCGATACGTTCACCAATGTCGATCGACGCGACCGTGCGCAGCAGCTGTTGGAGCTACGGGTTCAAAAACCCAACGAAAGCGTTACTATTGGAACGGGGTTTATTGGCACAAGTAGCAGTTGAACGGTAGGTCTATTGACGCGGAAAGCGGGCGGCAGCAACGGACTCAGGAATCACAGCAATCGGGCAAACGCTCGCGCTTGGCTCCTCCTGCTAAAGGCGTGACCCACTGCGGCACGTATTCTTCTTCCTCTCTACAATACCCCGGCGACGAAGACGAGCCATCCTGGCAAGTCAAGGTGACGAGATTAGGAGTGGGTCGTGATATGGCTTGAGACGACTCACGTGGACAGTCTCACGACCAAGGCATCGCCTGTCTGTAGATGGCGTGATCGGCTCGATCACGTATGTGACAGGAGATCGACGTTCGACGACGCGATAAGGACCGTGAAACTTGGGGGCAAACTTAGCGGACATACCTGGGGAGTGGAAGGGAAGTCGGAGCCAGACAAGCGAGCCCACGGCAAAAGTCTCGACTTGCTGGTCGCGGTCGTGGCGGTCGTTTTCGAATGCTTGCTTGTCCGAGGTGAATGATCGGGCCAACTGACGACACTCTTCGGCGTGGTGAAACATTTCAGAAAGAGGGCTGAACTCGGAGACGTCGGGACGATACGGCAAAATGGTGTCAAGGGTGGAGCATGGCTCACGCCCATATAGAAGAAAGAAAGGCGAGAAGCCTGTGGTTGACTGCGTCGCGGTGTTGTACGCATAGGTCACAAATGGGAGAATGACATCCCAGTTTGATTGGTCGGAATTGACATACATGGCGAGCATGTCTCCTAGCGTTCGGTTGAAGCGCTCAGTTAGACCGTTGGTCTGCGGGTGGTAGGCTGTAGAGGTGCGGTGCACCGTGCGGCATGCCCGAAGGAGTTGTTGTACAACTTCGGATAAAAAGACACGCCCTCGATCACTTAGTAGTTCACGTGGTGCCCCATGACGCAGTACGAAGCGTCGCAAAACGAAATTGGCTACGTCACGTGCACCTGCCGTAGGTAGTGGAGCTGTTTCAGCATACCTTGTCAGATGGTCGACGGCGACAATGATCCATCGATTTCCAGTGGCAGTGTACGGAAGGGGACCATATAAATCGATACCAATGCGGTCGAAAGGGCGCGCCGGACACGGTAGCGGCTGTAATAATCCGGGTGAATGGGCAGCTGTCTTTCGTCGTTGGCATAGTGAACAAGACCGAATGTATTTTCGTACAAAAGTGTACATACCACGCCAGTAGTAACGCTGGCGGATCCGCTGATATGTTTTTAACACACCAGCGTGAGCATGTTGTGGGTCGGCATGGAAATACGCACAGACATCAGATCGCATGTGGTGTGGTATAACCAAAAGCCATTTACGACCATCCGCGTGGTAGTTTCTGCGGTATAGTTGCGCATCCCGTATCGCGAAATGTGTGGCTTGTCGGCGAAGAGCGCGTGGGTATGCAGACGTTGAAGAGTCAGAAAGAATGTTAAGGAGAGATGTTATCCATGGGTCTTTTCGCTGTTCAGACGACATGCTTGTGACGGAAATGGGAGCGATGGAGAAGTTGGTATCCGAATGCAGGTCTGCGGGGGATCTCACTGGTGATCGTGAGAGGGCGTCCGCATCAGAGTGTTTTCGTCCTGAGCGGTAGACGACACGAATGTCGAATTCTTGTAGGCGAAGAGCCCAACGTCCAAGGCGACCTGAAGGATCTTTTAGCGACGCCAACCAACAAAGCGCGTGGTGATCGGTCACAACGTCGAAACTCTGTCCGTACAAGTAAGGACGAAACTTGCTTAACGCCCAAACGATTGCGAGGCATTCTTTTTCACTTACGGAGTAGTTCATCTCCGCTTTTGTGAGTGCGCGGCTTGCGTATGCGACGACGTACTCCGGAATACCGGGCTTTCGTTGCGCGAGTACTGCTCCCAGACCAACGCCACTGGCATCTGTGTGCACTTCAGTGGGGGCACTTGGGTCGTAATGGCGTAGAATTGGTGGGGACGTAAGTAGGCGGCGCAGTGTAAGGAAAGCGTCGTCGCATGCCGGGGACCAGTTAGAAAGATTAGCTGGACCGTTCAGTAGTTGTGTAAGTGGGGCTATTATTGTTGCAAAGTTGTGGACGAAACGACGAAAATACGAGCACAAGCCGATGAAGCTCCTAAGTTCTTTGAGTGAAGTCGGCTTCGGAAAGTCGGCTACGGCTCGAAGTTTGTCTGGGTCGGGGCAAATTCCATCCTTTGACACAACGTGACCAAGTATAGTAAGTTGGCGAGCCCCAAAGCGGCACTTCTTTAGGTTAAGTTGGAGGTTTGCCTTGCTAAGACACTGAAGAATGGTGCGCAGACGGTCGACGTGGGTAGGGAAATCAGGCGAAAATACGATAACATCATCGAGGTAACATAAGCATATCTGCCATTTAAGGCCGCGTAAAATGCTGTCCATCATTCGCTCAAACGTTGCAGGTGCATTGCACAGACCGAATGGCATAAGCATGAATTCGTATAGGTCATCCGGCGTAACGAACGCTGTTTTGGGACGGTCACACTCTGCCATCGGAACCTGCCAGTAACCCGAACGTAAGTCCAGCGAAGAAAAGAATTCGGCACCTTGTAGGCAATCGATAGCGTCGTCGATGCGGGGAAGAGGGTATACGTCTTTCCGTGTAATTTTGTTCAGTCGCCGGTAGTCGACACAAAATCTAATCGAACCGTCTTTTTTCTTCACTAGCACAACAGGTGAAGACCAGGGGCTAGAAGATGGTTTGATGACGCCGCGTTGAAGCATATCATCCACCTGCTCTGCAATTACACTTCGTTCCTTAGGTGATACGCGGTAGGGGCGTTGCCGCAAAGGAGGGTGCGTTCCGGTGTAGATTGTGTGAGCGACGGTGTTAGTTTGACTCAGTGCCTTTTGAGGAAGGTCAAATGAACCTCGGAATTCATGCAGAAGGGCTATTAGCTGGTCCCGTTGATCCGAAGGAAGCTTGCTGTCGATGGAACGATTGAAGATATCCGAGGAGTAGTCATCCCGCGTAAAAAGAGGAGTAACCGCGTTCAGCTGAAGTTGCTGGCCAGGGTCGTGGGACTCAATAGGCACAATAACGTTGTCGTCAACAGGATGAACATAGCCCAGTGTTTCAAAAGCTCTTAAGGTGAGAGGGCATGAGCTAGGATTGCAAACGACAATTCCGGAAGTATCTTGATGAGGTGGCAGAACGGCGTATGGCAGAGACGTACCGTGGCGGCGACTGAAAACGTCAGATGGGGAGAACACAACGGTAGAGCCGGACAATTCAGTGCGATTGACGGGGACAACGATGGCACTAAAAGGAGGAACATCAACGTCGGAAGCAACAAGAAGCTTGCCCAGGTGAGTGCGCTCATTGTCAGTAGATGGCGCATCTGAAAACACAGATAATTCTAGCTGCGCGCGAGCGCAGTCAATTACGGCGTGGTGCCGTGACAAAAAATCCCATCCTAGTATCACGTCGTGGGCACAAGTGGTCAAAACGAGAAACTCGATGTGGTACAGGACGTCCTGAATGATTACTCTTGCTGTACATGCTCCGACTGGTCGAATAGGTTGCGAGCTCGCGGTATTCAGCAATACGTCGGAAGGCGGCGTCGTTACTTTTCGTATTGAACGGCAGAGTTTTTGACTTATCACAGATACGGCGGCACCCGTGTCAACAAGCGCAAGAGTTCGTAGACCTTCAACAAACAGTTCCAGAAAGTTTGTGGGGGACGGGCGAGGACTTCTACAATGCGACGATTTCGCAGCTCGTGCCTCCGGAGCTGCGGCAGTCAGTTTTCCGTCTCTGCGGAGTTCGGTCGGCGACGCAGCGGGGACGGAGAACGGTAGCGGCGTGGTGAGGATGGGCGACGGGGACCGAATGGCCGGTAGTCGGCAGCAGGGTGGTGGTCTATTTCGGATGGGGACGGGTCGCGTTGCACTGATTGTCGGTCATATTGACGGGGAATTTCTCGTTGCGCGTTGTACGGGGCCGGGAAAGAGTCGTCAGAGTACCTTGGAGCAACAGCCGGGCCCGTTGCGAAGCGCCGGCGACAGAAGCGCGCCACGTGACCTGGATATCCGCATGCATAACAGATCGGACGATTGTCAACTGTGCGCCAAGGGTTTCCGTGATAGCGCTGTTGTGTTGCTGGAACTGGCGTCGTTGGTACTCGTAGAGGCTGGGGAGTCGGCCGAAGTGGAGGTCGAGGTGGAGTAGCAGCAACAGCAGCGTAAGTCAATGGCGCGGTGACAGGTGTTGTCTGAGAGACGGGCGGCAGTGCCTCAGATACCTGCGCCTGTATTACCTGTCTGATGGCGGGCGCGAGACGCTCAGAAGAGGGTTCCGTTGCCGGTTGATACGACAGACACGAAAGTTGTCGGGCCACCTCCTCGCGCACATATCGTTTGATTTCCGACATGATTGTGTTGTTGTCTCCACCTAGGGTCAATGCCGCGAGAGTTCCGTCGGTAGTCGCTGGCCGCCGTGTCATGACCCGCTGCTTGCGCAATTCCTCGAAGCTCTGGCAAAGAGTGGCGAGTTCAGACACGGTACGGGGGCCCTTGGCCAGCAGCATCTGAAAGGCGTCGTCGTCTATCCCCTTCAAGATGTGCTTGATCTTGTCTGCCTCGATCATTTAAGGGTCAAGGCGCTTGCACAGGTCGAGCACATCCTCGATGTAGCTTGTGAAGCCTTCCCCCTGAAGCTGTGCGCGTCCCCGTAGGCGCTGTTCGGCACGGAGCTTGCGTACCTCGGGGCGACCGAACACATCGGTGATGCGTAGCTTAAAGGCACCCCAAGTGGCGAATTCCGACTGGTGGTTGTTAAACCAGAGACTCGCCACTTCTTTCAGGTAGAAGGGTACATATTGAAGCTTCGAAGGGTCGTCCCACTTGTTGCTTGCGCCTACCTTTTCAAATGTCGACAGCCAATCTTCGACGTCTTGCTCATCGGTACCGTCGAAAAAAGGTGGATCGCGCACGCGTAGCGAAGTGGGCACGATGACCATCGGAGGCTGGGTCGTACCTTGCTGGGTGGTTTCTTCAGCCATTTCTGTGATGGCAGGTAGTTTCCTGTTGCGGAGTTCCAGGTTGAAGTACCCCGCACCTCCACCACTCTGGAACGGGGTTTATTGGCACAAGTAGCACTTGAACGGTAGGTCTATTGACGCGGAAAGCGGGCGGCAGCAACGGACTCAGGAATCACAGCAATCGGGCAAACGCTCGCGCTTGGCTCCTCCTGCTAAAGGCGTGACCCACTGCGGCACATATTCTTCTTCCTCTCTACACTATGTTTGCTGAAGATATGACTCGTCTTTTTCGTCGAGCTGACCCGAACATGAGTGAAGATAGGAAGTTGAGCTACGTCATGCGTGGCGTTAAGGAGCAACTTTTCGCCGGGCTACTGCGCCACCCTCCAAGTACCGTAGCTGACTTCATCAAGGAGGCTACGGCTATCGAGCGGGCGCTCCATCAACGATGCAGGCAGTATCATCGAATGTCTAGCAGCGCCCCAATCAATGCTGCTGCCATACCTGAGGATTAAAGCTCCCTGTGAGACCTCATTAGGGAGATAGTTCGCGAAGAACTTCAAAAGTTCCGGAATCCAGTTGCTCAAACCCCCGTTGCGTCCGTCGCTGAACTGGTACGCGACGAAATCCGCCACGCCTTTTCTACCACTGGTCCTGGTGACGAGCACCGTCCCATGAGCTATGCCGGTGCTCTGCGACGTTCACCATCTGGTACATCGCCGCTATATCACCCAGTGCCGACGGCCCCTTGGTCACCGCGGCAAGAGCAGACCCTGAGCCAACCGCCAAGCCAACCGACGTACCACCAGGCGTCCACAGCAGCACCATGGACATCGTCGCAAGAAGGGAGGCTCAGACGTCCACCGTTCCGAAGAACAGACGCATGGCGCACAATCGATCGACGTCCACTATGCTTTAACTGCGGAGATGCAGGTCATATTGCCCGTCATTGCTGGCACCGCAATGATTCGTTCCGCCCGCTTCGAACACGGTCTGACGATCGACGTGCGAACGAAGAATACATACCACGCCGGGAGGACGCCTCTTTCCATGGAGCCCGTTCTCACTTTTACGAATACCGTACTTCTGACGAGGAGGCAATACCTACCCGCCAACCAGGTTTGGGACGTCAATCCCGCTCTCCTTCTCTTGCTCATTCACCTTCGTCACACCGACGTACCTCCGCGGACCTTAACGCAAGAAGGTCACCCAGCCCGCGACGGTGAAACTAAAGGCGGCGACCTCCGGGGGTAAGGTTGCAGGCCACGAAGATGACGACGAAAAGCCCCCATTACACGACGCTTTAAATCCGACGAGACATGAGAGCGACGACATTGTGACCGCTGACCTGAGTGTTTTTCTTGACGGCCAGAAAGTAACAGCCTTAGTCGACACCGGTGCCGACTTTTCTATCATCAGTCAGGACCTCACCATGTGCCTCAAGAAAGTGAAGACACCGAGGACAGGCCCTCAAATAAGGACGGCAGGTGGTCAGTTATTGATGCCCTCAGGGAGATGCACAGCGAGAATTGATATAGGAGGTTCTTCTTTTGTTGCGTCGTTCGTCGTTCTCGCCGCATGCTGCAAGGATCTAATTATTGGTATGGACTTCTTACGAGAGTACGGCGCCGTCATGAATATCCCAGACAGTTTGATTACATTCCGCAACAGTTCGGGGGCACCTGATTGTACACAAGCACGACCAAACCAATTGCGTCTAACTGATGACGATGTGGTTCTCCCTCCACGGTCATGCACGCTTGTTTCTGTGGCAGCCGCTGTCCAGTTTGACGGCGAAGGAGTAGCAGACCGAATAACCTCGCTCCTCTTCACACACGGCATTTCCGTCGCAAGAGGTATCGTCAGTGTCGCCACTGGACGCACGCACTTGCTTCTGACAAATTTTAGTGATGAGCGCCAGCACCTTCCGAAAGACATGGCTATCGCTTACTTCGACGATATCACAGACGCCGAAGGCTGCTTGGCAGTAGTCGACGAGGCACCAAAACTTGATTCGACACCAGTTCTTGACGTTAGCACTACTTTGCCTAAGAACGAGCGAAAGAGGCTTCTTGAGCTGCTGGCCGAATTCAAAGACTGCTTTTCGACAACATCAAGAGTTGGCCGCACACCTCTAACCAAGCATCGGATAATTACCGAGGATATGGCGAGACCAATTCACCAAAACCCCTATCGCGTGGCTGCAAGAGAACGCGAAGTGATACAAGAGCAAGTCGACAAAATGCTAGAAGATGACGTCATTCAGCCCTCAAAAAGCCCCTAGGCGTCACCTGTAGTCCTCGTTAAAAAAAGATGGCAGCCTGCGCTTCTGTGTAGATTACCGAAAACTCAATCAGGTGACAAAGAGAGATGTGTATCCACTTCCTAGTATAGATGACTCTCTCGACAGACTTCGACATGCTCGTTACTTTTCATCGATGGACTTGAGGAGTGGGTATTGGCAAATCGAGGTAGAACCAAGAGACCGCGAGAAGACTGCTTTTGTGACACCAGATGGCTTATATGAATTTAAAGTCTTGCCCTTTGGTTTATGTTCAGCGCCTGCTACTTTTCAAAGACTTATGGATACCGTACTTTCTGGGTTGAAGTGGAAAACCTGCTTGGTCTACCTTGATGATGTCGTAGTTTTTGCCGCAACATTTGACCAGCACCTTAAAAGACTTGAGGCAGTTTTACAAGCCATACGGTCTGCGGGCTTGACGTTGAAGCCTGAAAATTGCCACTTTTGCTATGAAGAGCTGCAATTTCTTGGCCACGTTGTCAGTCACGCAGGCGTTCGTCCTGATTCTGAAAAGATCGCAGCTGCTGCACAGTTCCCGGTGCCGACAGATAAGAAGGCTGTCCAACGATTCCTCGGACTTTGTGCGTATTATAGGCGATTCATCGCGGTCTTCGCACGCATCGCATCACCATTGACCCGCCTCACGAGAGAAGACGTTGCTTTCCAATGAAGCAACGAAGAGGAAGATGCTTTTAAGAACCTCCGCCAGCGACTACAGACGCCTCCAGTGCTTGCCCACTTTGATGAGAAAGCCCCAACGATGCTACACACGGATGCCAGCAATATTGGTTTGGGAGCTGTGCTTGTGTGGCTGCAAGAGGACACAGAAAGAGTAATCGCCTATGCAAGCCGAACACTAACACGCGCCGAGACTAAGACTAATTACTCCACGACTGAGAAGGAATGCCTCGCCGTGTATGGGCGGTCACAAAATTTCGCCCGTATTTATACGGCCGCCCTTTCAAAGTCATCAGCGACCACCACTCAGTGTATTGGTTGACAAATCTTAAAGATCCTACCGGGAGATTAGCGCGTTGGAGTCTCAGGCTGCAGGAGTACGACATGACTGTCGTTTCACAAGTCAAGAAAGCGCCACATGGACGCCGACTGTCTATGCCGCTCACCCATTGAATCGGCAACTCTATCCGATGAGGAGGAAACAGCATTTCTCGGTGTGCTTGACTCAACCGCTATTGCACAGCAACAACGTGGCGACCCTGAGTTACTTGCCCCAATTAATTACCTGGAGGGAAGATCTCAGAAGGCACCAACTGTTTTCGTGAAAGCGCTGTCATCATTTTGCTTACGGAGCAGAGTGCTATACAAAAGAAACTTCTCTTCGACAGGATCTGCGCATTTGCTCGTCATCCCAGCATCCCTTCGCTCAGAAGTACTCGAACCATGCCACAACGAGGTGACTTCAGGCCACTTAGGTTACACAAGAACGTTGGCCAGAGTACGGCAGCGCTATTTCTGGCCAAGACTGACCGTAGCCGTAAAACGCCATGTTCGTACTTGCCTCGACTGCCAGCGACGGAAGTCACCGCCGACTAAACCAGCTGGCCTTCTGCAGCCCGTGCAGGTCCCAAGAACACCATTCGACCAGATTGGCATGGATATTTTGGGCCCACTTCCTACTTTTACTGCTGGGAACCGCTGGGTTATTGTCGCGACTGATTACCTTACCCATTATGCTGAAACAAAGGCTATCCAGAGAGGTACAGCAGCGGAGGTGGCACAATTTTTCATCGAGAACGTTGTCCTGTGGCATGGTGCACCAAGCGTCGTAATCACAGACAGAGGAACCGCATTTACGGCAGCTCTTTTGGAACAAGTCCTCATGCTGAGTGGAACAACCCATCGCAAGACCACCGCCTACCACCCGCAAACGAACGGGCTTACAGAGCGTATGAACAAAACAATTGAAGACTTGCTTTCAATGTACGTAGACGTCGAACACAAAAATTCGGACGAAATCTTGCCATATATCACGTTTGCATACAACACTGCCAAGCAAGAAACAACACAGATGACCCCGTTCAGCATAATTCACGGAAGGGAAGTACGAACCATGTTAGATGCGATGCTAGCGCACGAATGGGACGACATCAAACCGGACGCCGAGTTGTTTACAGAACGAGCGGAAGAAGCAAGGCAACTAGCACGCCTGCGAATCCAGCAACAACAAGAGTACGATGCGAGCCGCTACAATTCTCGCCGCAGAACAGTCGTTTACCAGACCGGCGACAGAGTATGGGTTTGGACGCCCATACGGAAACGAGGACTCTCTGAAAAGCTCCTGAGGAGATACTTTGGGCCATATCTAGTACTGCGACGACTGAGTGATGTTACTTACGAGGTCGTCCCTGACAGTTCATATAGTACGAGGCTTCGCAAGCACCGTCCTGAACTAGTTCACGTTGTGCGTATGAAGCCTTATGAAAGGTAGTGACTGCGCAAGACACTTCTTGAAGAACAGACAAAAAAACTGCACTAGTGGTTTAGCATCGGGGCGATGCTCATTAAGAGGAGGGGGCAAATGACGCGTGTGTACTGGTGGACCAAAACGACAATAAGGGGATTTGGCGGACACCAGGTAGTGGAGCACTGGCTGATTGAAGATAAAGAAGACGATCTTGCTGTTCGGCTGCTGAGAGTCGCTCTGTCAACGTTCATCTGCCCTTGGTTCGCGCTGCACCGCGACAATATAAAAGAAGCCCTGTGGTGCGTCGCGAGCAGCAGACCCATTTGAGAGCAGACCTACGTGTTAGAGACGAGAGCTCGGCTCTTCGGGTCTCTAAGCTGTCGGCCCCAGCACCGAAATTGTAACGCCTCTGTATATATGCTGTACATAAACCTTGTTTAACTCACCATCGTCTCGTCCGCTCGTCTATCAGCTCTGCGCAGAAGCAGTCGCGAGTTGAGAAACCTACGCTACCAAACGGCTGGTGACCTTCCCGGCGGAGTTCGAAGCAGTGGCGCCTTCGGGACCGTGTTGGCGTCACCGTCTTTCAAAACAGTGGTTGCAGCGGTGAGATTTCGAGGCGCCCTTCGTAACGTCGTCATAGGCGCGCTTCGCAGCAGTACTTCCACTCGACCATTCCACATAGGCTTGCCCCATCAGGGGCAGCAGAAGTTATAGGACGGTAAACCCTAGCAATTACTATTATTTTTGCTACGAAGCGCTGCCGGAGATGAAGAGGAAGGCAGCAAAGAGGGACAAAACGCTCGCTGATAATACCCCATGGAATAGCCGTACGTGACCCATCATGAAATTCGGATGCATAGTATTCTCGGGCGGTCCTGCTTATAAAACAAAACCTCTAGTTGTCTTGGAGCGAGAAGCACTGCGAATGTGTCTAGAAATTCCTAGGTTCTTCGCTATCAGCGTATTGTACCAGGAAGCGCGCTTGCCTACATCACTTTGTCGATTTCGCATTTTGACAGTACAAGAATTTCGAAAATTTTAAAGCTTACCGGCGAGACGATCTCAAAAGGCTTTTATCGTAAACCCAGACGCCTTCGTTCTTGCTTATTGGTCACGGCTTCACACACCCAAGATTATGTTTGTACAAAAAATCTAGATTGTGTAAATGTGAACAATAGAATTGTAATTGAGAATAATGACTAGAATTGTCATGCTATATTTGAATAAGATGACATTTTCCACCAAAACGCCAAGTTACAATCTTTCAAATTTTTAAATAACATATTATTAGATTACTTGAAGCATGCAGAAGCTAAAAACTTAATAACCACAGATTCTTCAGTAATTAATCGGAAGGCAGGTGTAGACATTGCCTCTGATTCGCTTGACCGGTCCTTCTCAGTCAGAATGCCTTATCAGAATGCCTCCAGGTTTTGAAGCGGAGCTCGTGGCGATTATTTTATCTCTTCAAAAACTTCCGTCAACTCAAAACAACGCAGTCATAATGACGTATTCTCTTTCAGTTTGTGCAGCTCTGACAGCTTCTGACAACTCTCGAATTCTAAAGACATTTAGAACATTAGTACCATGGCTGTTGAGACTCCTGAGGTTAGTATGGGTCCCGGGACATTGTGGATTAAGAATAAATGAATTGGCCGATTCCTTAGCACGAGCCGCACTTGAAGGCTAAATTTTATCCATACTGCCAGATGTTGAATATATTAGAGCAACAAGATATCAAAACTCAGCAATCTGCACTGATATGATGGAAAAGGTAACTACATGGTCAGAATATAACCACCTCAAGTTTCCATGGCGACACCACTGGAGCCAGTCCAGAAAGCCCGAAGTTTTAATTACTAAATTCCGAGGTCGTGTCCCCCCCCCTATACCAGTATTTACACAGAGCTGGTCAGACAATATCACCCCTCTGTGCATTGTGCGGAGAAATGGAATCGATAGAACATTATTTTTTGCATTGTCGCCGATATGCTATACTTAGAAGAAGGCTTCTAGCTATTCCATTTCTGAAAATAGGCGTTACATTGACGGCGAAAATTGCACTAAGCTTTGGTGCCTCAGTTTTGGGACATTGCCACAGGAATGCCTTGAATGCCGTTTGCGATTGTATTCAGGCATCCAAACGATTACCTTTGTGATTTTAAATCAAGTAATTATTATTTTTTACCCAAAAAACTCTAAATGTTGAAGTGAAGTAAACGCAGCTGAGTGGTAATCACAACACCCGAAATCTCAAAATTTCTCAACTTGACTTTTCATTTCTTTTTCTTTTTTGTTTGCTCTCCTTTTATAAGGTTTTCCTTACATTAGTCATAATATAATACAAATTCATTAATTCATTACACATAGTTCTAATGCTCACAGAAAAAAATGAACTACGCTTCCTTGGCCGATCCCCCTCAGTGAGTGTGAGCCGTGAGCCCAGGGAAGGAAACAAACACAAAATAATAGCCGCTGATGCTTTAGTAAGAGACGGAAAGACAGGAGTAGATGTTTACTCTTCTTCATTTGACTGGTCATTTTTAGTAAAACTACCCTACTTCACACCTATTTTTGAAGCTGAACTTTTGGCAGTTGTCCTAGCACTACAAAAGCTAACTTTGGACACCCCCACTGCTATAATATTTACAGACTCCCTGTGCGTATGCACGTCACTGGCAGCTTCATCTCAATCAGATCTCATTGAGTCTTTCGGATGGGGGTGGAGGCGGCCCAGCGTACACGAAGGCTCTTGCGCGATGTGAAACCCTTCCTTCTTGAAGATCCGCGCCATCATCTCACTGGTTCCCTCAACGTATGGAACGGGTACGCGTTTCGGGGGGCTGCCAATTAAGGTTGATTGGGGTTTTCGTATCCTCTGTTGCTCTGCGTGGTGGGGGCGGCTCGAAATAAGTTTTTTGTGTATCCGTTTTTTCTGAGGTCTGCAATTATGTGTGCCCCTTTTTCCTTTCGCTCTGTGTCATTCGAGCATAAGCTCTTAGCTCTCTCGAGTAGAGTGGTCACAAGCAAGGCCTTGTGGCAGGCGGGTTGGGAAGAATCAATTTGAAGGTAGCGGCCAGTGTGCGTTGACTTCCTATGAACGGAGAACTCCAGGCCGTTGCGCAATGGCAACGAAAGATCGGCCAACAATGGACAGGACCACCAGTGCCACTTACGAAATTCCGTGCGCCGAGTTCCCTTCTTCGTACGTCGGTGAGACGAAAAACCTACCAGAATGACTGAAGCAACAAGCCGACGATGTGCAAAAGTTCTACAAAGAGCGTAGCGCAGTCACCAAACATGCTGAGACGTTGGATCACCGGATAAATTTTGAAGCGACGGCCATCCTTGAAAGTGAGCCGAAGTAGAGGTGAAGAGTATTACTCGAGTCATGGCACATACAGAGGATAGCCCATAACATCAACCGCTCTCTCAGATCCATTCCCCCACTGTATACACATAGACTGTGCTCAACGGCAAAACGAGAGAGAGAGAGAGAAAGAGGGTGTCATTAGTTGCCCCGCGAGTGTTTGGAAGACGCCGCTCCTACGCAGTCTCCGCAGTCACCCCTGAGGATGGAACCGAGTCGGTTTCGAAACTTCGGGTTTTTTGAAAACTTTTGATTGGAGTCTAAAGAATTTCCCACACTGTTGCCAGTACCAGTTATCACGGCAACATGTGTTATGTTCGTTCTGGTAGCCAAGCGTTCCTGCGCCGCCGCCCTCCATCAGCGCGGGTGTGCAAGCTGCGATATGAACTGCGTCTACCACATCGCTCTGGATCTAGCATGTGCTGTGACACCATCCTCATGCTAAGTGCTACTACACGAGCCATGGAGTGAGAATCCGCCGGTGCTGCGTGCCGGAATGCACAATAATCTGGAGACGGGGCGTGAGAATGTTCCGGTTTTCAAGTTGTCCGGACCGATGGAAACGCTGGATCGGGCAGACTAAGCAGGACTGCAGCGAGCCGACTGCCTACTCCCGTGTTTGTGAGGTGAGTACCCCTTGTAATACGACTCGCAAGCTGATTGAGTTCGTCACCGTATATTCGAATAAATGGTTTGATTTGTCATGTGAGAAACGCCGTGCCCGTAAACCACCGACAGGCGCTCGCATTCGCGTGTTCCTTTGCTCGTTGATGTGCGAGCAGTGCGGTTGTTGAAGCCAATGAGCGCTTTTCCTGTAGACTCGTGTACAACTGCAACGCAGCAGCTAAAGTTTGTGCGTCTAGCCACAGGGTATCTGTTTTTCGCACTAAGGACACATTTACGAACATAACATCTAAACTCGCCAAGGTATGCGAGTGAGGTTTTTCTTTTAAAGGGCCACTCACCAGGTTTGACAGTTTTGAGCTGACAAGCGCAATCCGTAGACAAGGCATTCATTCTCGTCTGGCAAAATTTGCAACGCTATGCTCAGCGGGAATGGCTCGAATTTCAAGATGAACGCTGCTCCCCCTTCCTTCTGCCAGCGCGCGCCTAGAGAATGAGGGCATGATGTGCGCGTATGAATAGCCCTACGTACACGGCAATGCAGTGACGTTGGTCATTTACATAGACGACTCTGCTCTGACGTTAAAAACAGTGGCACTTGACATGGCGAAAATTATTTACCAAAACAAGCGTAGTTCATGTAATTTGTTGTTTGAAGAGAATAATAAAGCTCTAGATAAATAATGACACGCAAAAGGAAATTGTGATCATCTGTTTCAATTTTTCTCCCGTGAATTGCAACGACATGCAGAGCTAATGTGTCGGCGTTTCGCGTGCGTTCGTGTACCCGTGGTCAGTGCATCGAGCAGACGACCACCTTGGAACGCTCTTACGCGTTCACGCACTCATTGTGCTCACCTATATTCTACCGCGTCTAAGCCTGTGTTTCCAAGCCCTCCCGCGGAAACAGGCTGAAGACCACAATATATTGCAGGTCAACAAAGCAACGCCGCTCGCATGCTAGGAGGCTGGACTTGTTTGGGCACGTCATGAGCACATGACCTCTCGGTCGGATGCCTGAGAGGATAAGGAAGATATTTGGCTTGCAGAGGAGTGGCAAGGGTTTCGAGCTCACCTTGTTTCATCCTCGTTTCGTGCAACTTCTGAAAACCCAGTTTCTCCGCTCGTGAAGAACCGATTCAGAAAAATTTTGTGGCAAAATGTTCCTTGTCGGACACCCAAAAACTTTTACTGTTTAAATAAAACTTGGTATGGGGCCTGGTGAGAGGCCCTTTAAAATATAAAATGCAACTGGTTTACTCTTCGTGTCCATCATTCATATGTCTGCTTGTGTGTCTGTCTTCCTTTCTGTCTGACCGAAACTCCTTTGTTTCTGCGCTCCATAGATCCCTGTTGTTTGCTTATAACTCAATTATGCCACGTGAGAGAGTACAGTGCAGCGTCGCATTTTTTTGTTCATAAACGGCCACAACGATGATTTTATGTCGTGATATCAGTTTTATTTAGTGCTTTATATGTTCTACGTTTGTGTCTTTCTTGCCCTGTATGATTTCTCGCTTTATTGCTTTGTTCCAGGCCCACTTCGTGGACACAAGCTTCGAACAAAGTAAGCAGGACGGCTTGAAGAAATGAAAGCCAGATGCTGTTTGGATGCTGTTTGTAATAAAATTGACATGTAAAACTTGGTTTGTCTCTTGTTCATTTCTATGCTTTTCTTCAACCGTAATTAAATACAGGCTTTGGGAGGGGGGGGAGGGAAGAGGAGCGCTGGTGTAATATTCTTACAAGGAAACGTATATTTGCCGATATGCATGACCTTTACACGCGATGACAATGTCTGGTACACTGGCGGGCTGGGACCAGTCTTTATTCACTTTGTAGTTATTTCATTCAGGCAGAGACCCTTTACCGCTTTATGCCCCAATCCCAGTACTGCCTTGTGGCACTACCCCGCGGCATTCAAGCGCCGACCCGGCGCTTGTCCCGAAAGAGGAGTGTTGGATGACACATAAGGCTTCAGTCTTACGACGTTCACGACAGTAGATGGTGGTGGCATTGAATGCGCCTCATCGACGACTCGCTGTATCTTGTAGGTGAGATTGGTGATCTTGCGTAGGACTTTGTATGGTCTGTTATAGCGATATAAAAGTTTTTCTAAGAGGCCGATGTGACGACATGGTGTCCGCAGGAGTACGAGAGAACCTGGTGCATACGAAACTTCGTGGTAATGACGATCGTATTGATTTTTCTGGGAGGCTTGAGAAAGTACGAGTCGTTCTCGGGCAATCTGTAGTGCTGTGTCGGCTCGCTCTATGGCATTCCGGACGTATGTGAGAGGGGAGCTTGAACCAGCGGAAAGAAGTGTATCAAGAGGCAGAGAGGGTTCACGTTCATAAAGAAGATAGAATGGAGAGTAGCCTGAGGTGTCATGTCTGGAGGAGTTGTAAGTGAAGGTGACGTACGGTAACGTTGCGTCCCAGTCACGGTGGTCTGGAGAAACATACATTGACAGCATGTCGGTGATAGTGCAATTCAGGTCCTCTGTAAGTCCATCAATTTGTGGATGGTATGCCGTTGTGAACTTGTGGTTCTTAGAGCAGGAACGTACGATATCCTGGACGACGCAAGATAAAAAGTATCGGCCGTGTTTAGTAACGAGCTGTCGAGGAGCGCCGTGATGCAATATTTATTTATTTATTTTTATTTATTATACCTCAAAAACCCCAGGGAGGGGTCTTACATGAGGGGTGGGCAATACAGGGTTTCTTCCATGTGCGCTTTGAAAAGAATGGGGCTGGAGTGGCGCACGACGTGGGACGGAAGGTCATTCCAATCCTTCGCTGTCTGAACGAATAATGACCGAAGGTGAGCAGTTGTACGGGCATGCGCAGGGTAAGCTGGGTTGTTGTGGTTAGTGCGGGAAGATATGCGATATGATGTCATGCAGTAGAAAGTCGGCGACATCGGTAGCACAGCTGGTTGGAAGAACGCGGGTGATCGCGTAACGTGTCGCGTAGTCGCTCACCATGGGAACCCATTTGTTCCCGGATGCGGAAGTGGGAAACAGCCCGAAAAGGTCGAGCCCTACGTGGCAGAATTATTCAGCAGGGATCTAAACAAGGTTAGGAAGGCCAGCTGGAAGCGATGTTGGTCGTTTTCGACGTTGCGAAAGGTCACAGCTGGCGACATACTTTTGCACACAGCGATATATGTTAACCAGAAAAAATGGCGCCGGACGCGATCATAATTGCGCGTGACTCCCAGGTGACCAGCGGCAGGTTTATCGTGAAGCTGTCGGAAAACATCTACACGCGAATGGAAAGGCACGACGAGAATGCGTCAGGCAGGACCATTAGGGCGCATGCTGTGGCGGTAGAGAACACTTTCATGAAAGAAATACAAGTTCAGAGAAGTGGGTGGAGTAGCGGATCTCAGGCTTTCTATAATAGGAAGTAAATCCGGGTCGCGGCATTGCTCAGAAGCGATATCAAAAAAGTCTGACATTGATAAGACGCAAGCCTCAGTAGCTCTCTCTGTGGCGTCTGGTGGATCCACTGGATACCGTGACAGGCAGTCGGCTTCTTGATGGAGGTGACCAGATTTATATACGACCGAGAAGGTGTATTCTTGGAGGCGGAGAGACCAACGACCGAGATGTCCCGTGGGATCCTTAAGCGAGGAAAGCCAGCAGAGTGCATGATGATCAGTTACAATAGTAAAACTGCGGCTGAACATGTACGGGCGAAATTTAGCGACAGACCAAACAAGAGCAGGACACTCTCTTTCGCTGATAGAATAGTTCTTGGCCGGGGATAAAAGGCGGCTGGTATAGGCGATGGCACAGTCATGTCCATGCTGACGCTGAGCTAAAACAGCACCAATTCTGTGGCCACTCGCGTCCTTACGAACTTTTGTCGGGACAGTCTGATCAAAGTGGGATAATATTGGCGTAGTCATGAGGGCTGCAATTAGCGCCGAAAATGCAGCACTTTGAGGCGAATTCCAAGTAAATGGGACGTCTTTTTTTAAGATGCTCGGTGACAGGCCGCGAAATATTGGTGAAATTCCGGATGAAGCGGCGAAAATAGGAGCACAAACCGAGGAAGCTCCGAACATCCTTCGGAGAAAAAGGTTCGGGAAATTGGGTCACCGTGCGAATTTTGTCCGCATCAGGCTGTACCCCAGATGCGTAAACGAGGTGACCAAGTACAGTAATTTCGCGATGGCCGAAACGGCATATAGAGGAGTTCAGCTGGAGACCAGCGTTGCGGAATACTTGGAGGATACTGGACAGTCACTCAAGATGCCTATCGAACGTCGGTGAAAAAACAATTTTATCATCTAAGTAGCATAAGCACGTGGACCATTTGAAGCCGCGCAGAAGGGAATCCATCATGCACTCAAAGGTGGCCGGCGCATCACAAAGCCCAAACGGCATTACTTTAAATTGGTATAACCCGTTGGGGGTTACAAAAGCTGTTTTTTCTTGGTCTCGTGGGTCAACAGCGATCTGCCAATAACCAGATCGAAGGTCAATAGACGTGAAAAACTTTGCGCCATGAAGGCAGTCAAGGGCATCATCTATTCTTGGTAAGGGGTAAACGTACTTCTTAGTTACCTTGTTGAGAGGTCTATAGTCGACGCGAAACCGCCATATGTTGTCCTTCTTCTTGACAAGCACGACCGGGGATGTCCACGGACTAGATGAGTGTTCGACGACGCCTTTGGCGAGCATTTTTTCGACCTCTTTCTGGATGACAGAGCGTTGGAAAGTGGAGACACGGTAAGGGCGGCAATGAATTGGCTTGGCATCACCGGTGTTGATGTGATGGGTCACAACTAAAGTCGGGCCTAAAGGGCGGTTGTCAAGATCGAATATATCCGCATAGGATGTAAACAGACGGTGGAGGTCTTGTGCTTCGGAGGGCGAAAGATCTGGCGCTATCATTTTGGCAATGTCAATGCTTGACAGCTTGGGTGCAGTGAGCAAGTTGACGTGCGGAGTAGGTTGCTGATCCGACAGTTCAGAAATATCGCACTCTTGCAACGACGACATGACGCCTAGTTTAATACCAGCAGGCAGCACGTGTGCGGAGAAACCTAAGTTCAAAAGAGACAAATGGGTCTGATTGTGGCGTAATCTCACCATGGTGTGCGGGACAGCAATGGAATGCTTTAGCACAACGTCGGTAATAGGTGAAACGACATATTCACCATCGCGTACAGGCGGATCACACACGAGCTGCACGTAAGTCGCGGCTTGCGTCGGAAGATGCAGGAACTCGGTGGCACAAAGGCGACTTTGAGCATTACGGGCAACAGCGGCGTCAAAAGGCAGTTCCAACGGAAGAAGACCCGTCGAGTAGTCGATAAGGGCGGAGTGCGCAGAGAGAAAGTCGGGACCAAGAATCACGTCATGTGGGCACTGCTCAAGCACGGTTATCAATACGATGGTCTGGCGCCCAGCAATACGCAGGCGAGAGGTGTACATGCCGAGAACGGTAGATGTGCTCCCATCGGCAAGCATTACTGCACACTTAACAGGAGGCGTGATCACTTTTAGCAGTTTAATACAGAGAACAGCGCTTATGACTGAAATTTTTGCGCCAGTGTATATGAGGGCTGTAACGGTTACTTCATCCACCAAAAGGTCCAAAATATTGCGGCGTGTAGGAATCGTTAACAGAGGATTTGCAGAACGGGTCGTTGTTGCAGCGTCACCTCCGAGGCTGCATGGTCTAGTTTCCCGAGGTTGAGGGCCCAGGTTGTGCAGGGGACCTGGATCGAGAAATCATAGGCGAGAGAGATCGGTGGCCTTGGGGTAATGGTGACCGGCTGAACCTTCGGCCCTGAACGTTGGTAGGAACAGGCTGTGGATCGTACGGAGTAGAAAACTGGCGCGAGTTGCCTTCAAAGCGACGCCATGTCCCTGCGTTCCAAGATGAATTGGATGTCCAACGATTGCGACAGTAGCGTACAATGTGGCTGGCGCGAGAGCAGTGAAAGCAGATCGGTCTATCATTCGACGTTCTCCAGTCAGCAGGGTTCCGGTAGCGGGAAGAGTAGCGTGAAGGGTACACGAGAATCTGTTTAACAGAAGCCGAGTTCTTGGTAGTGCGAACAGCGCAAACAGCTGCGAAGCCGAGATTTGCTATTTCTTGGTGAACGACGGCTTGGATGAGGAAGATGGTGGATGTTTTGTCTTGAGGAGCGTCGGAGGCGATGGCTGCAGGAGCCATTGCTTCGAGTTCGCGGCGAACGATTCGGGTGACATTTTCGGGCGATGTAGCTTGCGGGGTTGTCTTCGCAGGTCAAAGTGGCTAATGTATTAGGCAGACGCGCAAGCTGGCGGGTTACGCGACGGTTCTTGGCGTGCTCGAAGCACTGACATTCCTTCACAACCGCGCCGATGGTAGCGTGATCTTTAACGATCAACAGATTGAAGGCGTCATCGGGAATTCCCTTTAATAT
Organism: Rhipicephalus annulatus; assembly: GCA_013436015.1. NCBI lineage: Eukaryota > Metazoa > Arthropoda > Arachnida > Ixodida > Ixodidae > Rhipicephalus > Rhipicephalus annulatus. The sequence goes on along the minus strand of WOVY01010891.1, from coordinate 1,070,060 downwards.
GTAAGCAACTTTGTAAGTTTCGCTGGTGTTCTCATCCACCTTCCGACAGAGGCTCAATACGTCTTGTATGTAAGATACATACGATTCCGTCGATGTCTGCGCGCGACATTCGAGGTCTTTCCTCGCGGCGTGCTGTCGCCCAAATGGCCTGCTGAACAACTCGACAAGCTTCAGTTTGCAAATATCCCAGCTGGTGAACTCCGACTCATGCGTCTCATACCAGTTGAGCGCCATATCCCGCAAGTAAAATACACCGTTGGCCAGCATCAACGTGGGGTCTCGTCTATAGTATTCGCTCACGCGCTCGTACAATGCGACCCAATCTTCAACATTCACATTGTCCTTGCCTGTACCCGAGAAGGTTTCGGGGTCTCGTGGAGGCAGGAGAATCAGAGGAGGCAGCTGCTTCTGCTGTTGATCTTGTGGGTGGGTCTGTTGAGTCATTGCAGGAAAATGAAGGTGGCGACCACTCCGAAGTTCCATGTTGGTTTGCCGGGAAAGCCAGGTAGGACTACCCAGCACCTCCACCAATAATCTTTCAAGGAAACAAATATTTGCAGCTATTTATGACGTTCACACGCGACGACAATGCTTGGCACACTGGCGGGCTGGGACCAGTCTTTATCCACTTTGTAGTCTTTTCTTTCAGGCAGAGACCCTTTACCGCTTTATGCCCCAATCCCACTACTGCCTTGTGGCAATATTATGGAGCGCCCTACTATTTTCTGGCAATGCTAACTGCTTGTAACGTTTTTAAGCAGTCCAGTGTACAGATTTGTTCAGAGGAACTAAACTTTCCGCAGTAAATTCATTACTGACGTAAGCAATATTTAGGGTATGTGAAACAGGTTAGCGGAGTTATGCGGTTTGCAGAGAACATCAAGAGCTACGCGGTCATTTGATCCGTCTTCCCTGTCGTTGTGGGTGCCATCATATCATACAGCATGGTCTCAAGACCTGCACTTGAAGGCCTTTTAGTGGTCTGCAGTAAGCTGATTTAGCTTCAGGAATACCTCGCAGACATTGAACGGTCCTCACAGTGACATCGAGGTTCTCACTTTCGCAAATATAGGCGCCCTAAATATTCACCCTCGGCCAATGCGGTGGGTTTACCAGCTGAGATGAACGAACTGTTTTAACGGTATTTCATACGAACTAAAGTCAACGAACACGTTTTCCTTTTCTGCAAAACGGTGCCCAACTTCAGAGAACAACCATCCAGCTGTCAAAACTTGCTATATGAAAAACAAAACCACCCCATTCTCGTTGATGCCCACGCTACCGTCGTTGTAAACTAGCGACCACCGCGAACCAACATGACGGCCCGTAAAATATAGCGGCCGCCAAAGCCCGTGGTAAGCAACTGTGATCGAAGTTGTCGCCACCCTAAAACAAGGAGACGCGCGCACAAGAAGGCTTCCTCGTACCTCTATGGAAATTATTCGAAGTACAGGCTTCGGATTGGATGGCATTAGCAAGCGAAGCGTGTACAGACCTTTCCTACAGAATACGTTTTGTTCATCGCGCAGCGTGAGTGGTAGGTTGCGGTAAAAAGCACTGAAGCAGTGCCTTTGCTGTTCAAAGAGGCTGAAGACTATTAGGTCTGATGTTTGTGTGATGTGGAGCTTTACGTATTGTATTTTACAGTTTCAACGAAGCGTCGTCAACTTACCGCTGCGCATAATTGTAGCGTCTCTTGCAAGTGCATGGATATTGCATCGAGTTGATGTTTTTTTTGTAAGCGCGTCATGCGAAAACTTCCAAATCGACTTCAAAATGACGGTGAAACAAACTAGACGCACCGTGACGCTCCTTTCACGTGACTTCACAACAGAACGAGGGGTGCTTTGGGGGCAGACCACTTTGACAGACGCACCAGGATTCGCAACAGACGAAACGTTAAGAGTTTTTAACTAGATACTGTGCTGTTATTTCCATAAATATGTAATGCCTACTTTCAATGGCAATTAAATATGTTTTTTTAAAGTGTTGTAAAAAAAGAATTCAATATATCTTGATTTTAACTATGGACTGGGATGGCGGAACGATGCGTATACCCTGGTGGTTAAATTTGCCAAGGCTTCACTTCTACCTCACGGTCATAGAAACTTTTTGCAACAAAATTTACGTACAAAAGAGTAAATTGATTTTCAATTAGATATATTTTCATATTACATAATTTCACATTTGAAAAACAAGCATCTCGAATCTCAAGAATGCAATCCTTGTAAAGCAGATCCGAAGCGTGTACTTTTCATAATTACCAAGAAGGTACAAGCGCCACTGAAGGAGCCCACGTGGACACCAGCGCCAGATTCCCCTCTAGGTATGATTGTATGGAACTCTAGGCAGCATGGCTACTACGGTGCGATGAATAGTCAAGGCTCGAGCATAAGAAGCAAGCTCCGAAAACCTACTGCTCGCACGGCAAAACTGTTCACTGGCCTCCCCGTATATGTAGGCACTGCATCTTGACCTTCAAGGTAGCGCTGCTGGGAGACTTCCCCTGTGCGTTGTAGAACAATAATATTTCGCAGCGTGCGCGTTAACTAAAAGTGGACTGCAGATCTTTGCGTCCAATTGGAGCCTTCTGTCTCTCATTGCCCATGCATGGGCATCGCCCACTGACCGGAGAGAGCTGCGTTGCTCACACTGCCCTGCCTCTAAGTCTTTGACATTCGCCCTAAGGAGCACGCAGAATATAGACACGGCTCACGTCCCTCATGTACTGCGGCCACAAACAACCGACAGATGCAGGGCGCGAGACACGCGCGTCACGTTCAATTTTCACCAACGCCGTCTCAAGGTTGCTTTTTTTATCCTCTAGGCTTTATATGTATTCTGGTGCTATAGTCAGACTGGAAAACTTGACTGAGTGATGCCTATTAGCTGTGATTGGCATGTTACAGTAAGAAATACAGGTCCATCATTGCGTGCTCTGCGCTTCCTACGTTTCTCTTCTGCACAGCGCCGCGATCAGCGCCAGCGTCAATGTCGTTGCCAGCCTAAGCCTAAGTTAGTGGCCACTGCTTCACATTCACATGATTATTTTTAGGGGGAGATGGCGTAATTGTTTAGTATTAACAGTGAAATTTCCGAGACCCGAAGTTTTCGATGCCCTGGCACTGAAAATCTGTACGAGCTTTCACAGACGCGAATACGCACAAGTGTAGTGCCTTTGGCAACGGTGATGGAAAGCACTTTTTTGTGCGTGCTTCAATGTGGTGATGAACGTAAACACCAGAACACGTTGGTGAGCAATGGGCAAAAAAATTAGAACAGGGCCACATAAGCGAATTTAACTGCTCACAAAGAGACTTTAGAGAACCGGTTAGCAGTTTTAATTTTGTTGTGTAGCCACTTGCATGAAAAAACAACAAGGAAAAAACAAGTGGGAAAAACAAGCCCAATCGAACAGCTTGTTTGTTTTTGAAAAAAAATAAACATCGGCACAAGTAACCAAAATGACCTGCACGATCTCGTCAAAAAGCACATCACTGACGGAGATCGCACTCCCTTGTGATTATAATGCCTCGAATTATGGCATTCATTGCAACAGACTACTCATTTTTCATACTTCTTCCAACGTCGTTGTTTGTTCCCGCAAGTGGCTAAAAGATCAATTCATTCTGACTAGCCCGCCTAGTTTGTGTTTATTTTTTCATGCGAATCAGCCATGCAGTTTTATACGTAGAGGCAGTGTCTGACTGAATAATGAATAAGTAGGTCAGAACCTGAGAGAATAATTATTCAGTATGAAGTCATAGACTGCAAATAAGAACAACCATATCCAACGTTTCATTACCGATTGATGTTTACCTAGGCCTTAAATTGGACTGGATTACGATTGTTAGGAAAGTGCTCTAGAAGACCTGTCATTGAACAATAGCCTCCGGCATAGAAGTGGATATTTTTGTAGTGGGGCCACATGCTTTAATGATATAGCATTTATATGAACACTCTCGGCTGGGTATTGCCGCCGGCGTTAACGTAATTTGCCGACGTACACACACACACACACACACACACACACATATATATATATATATATATATATATATATATATATATATATATATATATATATATATATATATATATAGGATATGGCACTACGGGAGCGTTGTCACCAAGGATAAATAAAGTTATTTCCCATCAGTTTCGGGACGGGTCCTCTTTTCGTCAGGGGATGTGTTATACTAACACAGATGTTCAAAGATCGTTGCTGCCGCGTCCCTCTCACCTCGAAAGATGTTTGCGAGAGTGCGAGAAAACTAAACAAACAAACAAACAAACAAAAAAGAAACAAAACACAGTGAACGCTGAACACAAAACCAGACTATGCACATCCAAATGTCGGTATAAGTCCACATCTGGTTCTTATGATGTGCTGCACAGGTTCACCCAACCAAACAGTCTGGTTCACCCAAACACACAGTCGGAGCTCCACTCCACTACTCATCTTCTTCTTCCGCACCCCGTACGCTCGCGCGCCTTCGCTGCATTTTCCCGGTGGCAGACAAAGCTCGCTGAGCGAGTTAAATAAGCCTATGATGGCACTGTTTGAGGCGGGCTACGTGAACAATTTGCGTAGTGCACGAACGCCGCTCATTTGGCTGTGACTCGGGCGACAACGTAATTAACGTCACTGAGACGAGTGACTATCACGAATAGGCCGGAATAGTTTGCTAGAAACTTGGGGTACAATCCCTTTCTATGAACAGGAGTCCACAGTCAAACGTAGTCGCTAGGAGAAAACAATACGGGGATATGCTTGGCATCGTAGCGACTCTTGCTTTGCTCTTGAGAAGTCACTGTTAGAAGGCGTGCTAGTTCACGTGCTTCGTCAGCACGACACAACGTCTGAGCGATGGACAGATCTTCCTGATGCGAGGAAGGTAGAAGAGTGTCCAGAAAACTCCGTGGGTTTCATGCGTAAAGCAGAAAAAAAAGCAAATGTCCAGTAACTCATGCTTGGCGGTGTTATATGCGTAAGTAACAAACGGTAAGACAGTGTCCCAGTTCCTGTGGTCAGCATCAACGTACATCGATAGCATATTCGTAAGAGTTCGATTCCTTCTCTAAGTGAGACCAATAGTTTGGGAATGGTAAAGGGTGGAGTGGCGATAAAAAAAGCCAGAGAGGCGCAAAATTTTTTCAACCACATTGGCGATGAATTGCCGTCCACGGTCACTGATGACGACCCGTGGAGCACCGTGCTGCAGTATGACCCGCTGTAATAGAAAAGAGGAAACACCGCCGGCTGTGGCTGACGTCAGTGTGTCTGTTTCCGTATAACTAGTTAAATAATCCACGCACAGTATAACATATCGGTGGCCGGATGCGGTCTTTAGAAGGGGTCCGAGCAAGTCGATGCCGACGTTTTCAAAAGCGGATGTTGGTGGAGGGATGGGCTGCAAATTACAAGCCGGGACAGTGGTGCATTGCTTGTGGCGCTGACATATAGCGCAGCTGGCGACGTACTCTTTTGTGGTCTTCCACGTTTTCGGCCAGTAGAACCTCTCACGTAGTCGATGTAGCGTATGTGTGAAACCGTGATGACCAGATGTTATGTCATCGGGCATAGAACCAGAAGCGACCTGGCGAAGGCTATCCGGCACCACTAGAAGCAACGGGAGGCCGTCAGCTGAATAGTTTCTCTTGTACAGCAAGCCATTTGAAATTGTAAAGTGCTGGTCGGCGGAGTTATGTGCAGCTTCAAACAAGGGTTGGAGGGTAGAATCGCGCTGTTGCTCACGTTTGAGGCCGCTGGTATCTGGGAAGTCCGACGAGACAAAAACTAAATAGTCATCAATGTCGTCGTCGTCAGCATTGGTATGTATACTGAAGAAAGGCGGAATAAGCAATCGGCGTTCATGTGACATCGTCCGCTCTTATAGGTTACAAAAAAATGGCAGCATATCCATGGAGTGAAAGATAGATAATGGGGCGAAGCATCCGTCCGTCCTTTCGTTCTTGCTTCCGTCCATTCATGCGTGCGTCTGTGTGGCCACCCGTGCGTCCATCTGCCCGTCCGTGCGTGCGTCTGTTCGTGTGTCCGCATGTTCATCTGTGGGGCTGTCCTGGCTTTCGTTCATGCATCCGCTCCGGCGTCCATCCATGTGCCCATCCATCCGTGCGTCCATATATGCATCTGTCTGTGTGTCCGTTCGTACGCCTATTACACACTCCAAGTACCAACATCTCGCATCTTTTCATCATATATTCCTCATATAGAAGCACCGGCATCCAGCGGATATTCCAAGGACTGTACGGATTGCGCTTCGTGTCAACTTCCCACATTTAACCACCTCGAGTTCATGGTATATACTAGCATTGTATTCGTGGCACTGCGGCCTTACACTTTCTAAACCTTTCTAAAATCTAGGACGTTACGCCCAGCGAGTATAACGTAGCAACCCTTTCTTGTCTTCTGTGCGTTGTTGAACAATAAAAAATTTGCAGCGTGCGCATTAGCTAAAAGCCGAATTCTCCTGTCTCTCATTCCCTCATAGCTGCCTTTGGCATGTACATTGAGTACTATCTTTCATTGTTCAACAACGCACAGAACAAATCTCTCACTGGCACCGTCTTGGAGGTCAAAGTGTTATATTTGTTACACACTACTACAACGGCTACGAGGGACGAACGGGTGTCGCTATAAGGAGCTTCATCCCTAAAAACCTGTCTTCTTGGAGGCGCAACGCCCAAGGAGCCAGCCGGCCAGACGGGTCGTGAAGTCCCATAAGCCAGCATAGTGAGTGATGATCGATCACTATTATGAACTCGCGGCCATGTAAATGCGGTCAGTGTCCGACTTGCATATTCTACGACGTACTGACGGCTGTTGCAGAGTTGGACCAGCACAGCACCAACACCTAGCCCACTAGCATAGTTCGGTCGCCATACAGAAGTCATGTATATATCAATATCCGTGCTTCGAGTGGTGTGTTCAAGTTCATTTTGTGAGTAGGACATCTGCACGGCCATTCGCAAAGTGAGCAAGAACTCGAGCTATGCATACATCTTTGTTCGAAAACAGCTCTACATTTGTATCCGCTATGCCTTCGTGGTTCTACAATGTGTCATTCTCTACGAGCACCATTATACTACCGCGTGGTGGCACAGTTACGTCATCATGAGCAAGGCGTGGAGCAGTTAGGCGTCGTTCCTCAGATTTCTCCACAGGCATAGCTCCTTCAGTCGAAAACGACACGCTGGACCTACGCAAGTTAATTACGGTGCCATTAGCTCGCAAAAAATCCATTCCTCTAATAAGTGCCCTTGAACATTCTGATAGCGCAATGAAATCGGCAACGTAAATAATGCTCAGTATTTCGAGTCTTCCAATACGTCTACCAAGGGGCGTAATAATGTGACCGCCTGCCGTGCGTATCTGCGACCCACTCCACTGTCAGAACTTCGTTTAGCTTCTTCACCATCTTGTGACTTATCACTGAATAATCAACACCAGTGTCGACTAAGGCATTCAGCTCCCATCCTTCCATTCTCAACCGCAAATCTGAAGTAACGCTTTCGTTGCTGCACCCATTTACCGGAAATACACCGTCGTCACCCTCAAACCATATTGGAGGATCTTTGTAATTGACGTTATCAGTGGTCTCACCTCAACAGGTCACTTGCTTCAGTTTTCCGGGAGTGGGCGTGGGCTTGGAGAACGAGGACCAGGCTGCCTTGAAGGTGCACGTGGGGTTGGTGACCGCTAGCGCATAGGCAATATATATATATATATATATATATATATATATATATATATATATATATATATATATATATATATATAACAAACGCAAGAAATGCAAGTAATCTAGGAAAAGACTCCGGTGTGCAGAATGAACGTCCGACCTTTCGTTCATGAGCACATGGTGTTCGCCACTGAGTGACAAACAAACACCCTCTTTCTACGTGTAAACGGCACGTTATCTTCATCTACCACTTAGCGCTGGCTGCTCATATCTATGAAGGAAAACGCGTTTGCCTTTTCAGCATTACCAGCGAGTAGGTGCGATCAGTGCGCTCGGCCTAAAGCTCGGCCTAAAGCTCGGCGCTGATCTCGTGGTGATGCGCCCTAATCTCCCAGGCGTGCTATGCTCCACGGAGGAAGGGGCCTTATTCACGCACTTACATCCTGTAGTGGGGAAGAATTATGAGCCTTTGGCTTTCACTGAAATGATTGCATTTGGTTACCGAGAGCTCAAATATCACTTTGTCGCTAGACAGGTCCCGTTTGCGAAAGGAGCGTGCTTTTCAAACACAGCAAAGTGACAACGGGGCCAGTAGTTAGTTAGCAGTCATATGTGCACTTTTGATTGGGTTTCGCCCATCGTTGTATCTATCTATCTATCTATCTATCTATCTATCTATCTATCTATCTATCTATCTATCTATCTATCTATCTATCTATCTATCTATCTATCTATCTATCTATCTATCTATCTATCAAGCCGCTTATGCTTTGGTGCTCTCGTGGTCACCTCTTTAACTTGGCGTGAAACAAAGTTAGCATGGGCGGGTAAGAGGGGTTGACAAATATGATGTGCTGGTCAAGACATCAATTATGTCACAATTCCGTCACGTACATCATCAAATACTTCACGCCAGACAGTGCCACTTACCATGGGCGGGTATGTGCCGCTGGTATGCGGGTATGTGCCACAGGCGACTGACACTAGTATCTACCCAGGAACAATGAGAACACAAATGAGCAATTGTAACGTGTGAGCATTTAGAAATACCCGACAACGGTAGCATCGACCCAATTGATGCGATGAATAAACGTCAGGTGCCCAGCTGGAATCGAACCCAAGCACTTTAACACAGAGATACACCAGGTCTCAGAACTGCTTTTCAAATAGAAGCTAGTATTTGTGAAACGCCAATAGTGGTTTCAGTGCTGCGTACCCAATTTTATAAACTATATATATGTTTTATACAGCTGTCACGTCTGGTTAACGTCAATGGCGGTTAGGTGCTATGCGCAGAAGTTGATTTATGTAGCAGTGTCCAGGACTAGCATCCTCGCGAGTCGCGATCATCAGCACATCATATCAGCTTCTGGTGTTTCTAACACACATGTTCCAATTTGCATCGTTGCGCAAGAAGAAACAACTGGTTATATAAACATTTGCAACTCTTCATCATATGTCTGTGCATCCAACATTTATACATGTATTAGCGTCATTTCATGACGTCTCGTTTACAAAAAAAATGCAGAATTATCACTTACCCTCCGCTTGCTTCGCATAACGTCGATTTTCAGGTACGTGGGAAATCCGCCAATGTTTTTTGTCTAACGGCGCATCAACTGTCGAGCTGTAAGCGTTGTTAGTTAGCTCTTGTCCAGTGGGTGTTGTTTTCCTGCCGCGTCATTTGTGCGTCAACAACGCTGCACGTTTCAATCTGCTTGCCGTACTCAGAGTTACAGTCCAAGTTGTTGCTATAGCATTCATTGCTTCATCCTTGCGGTGAAACTCACTTTTCAGGGGCGAAGCTCCAAAGGCGTGGGCCTGGCCATCCATTGTATGTATGTATGTATGTATGTATGTATGTATGTATGTATGTATGTATGTATGTATGTATGTATGTATGTATGTATGTATGTATGTATGTATGTATGTATGTATGTATGTATGTATGTATGTATGTATGTATGTATGTATATACGTGACCACCTAAGTTCCACCTTTGCCAGCTGCCCACTTCTTCGTCCTTGCAAACACTACGCCCCATCACCGATCCACCAATTTACCAACCATAAAGCAAATACTGTTGAGAAGTAGCCAGTATGAAATGCAAGATGGTCGTGTACTTGTATGCAGTGTCTATTCCTTGTTTGTACTTCACCACCTATAGTTTCGTATTTGCAAACTGCCCACTGCCTTGTCCTTGCAAACGTCCAACTATGCCCAATCACTATAGTGAACTACTGTTTACTATACCAATCACCGAGTCACCAGATCACCATCCATAAAGCCGTTATGATGAAGGGGGAACGAAAATGTCGTATAGCCACCACTTACGAATTGTAGAATTTCTTGTACAAATATATCCAGTATTTGTTTATGTAACCCTGTAGCGCTTCACCTCACTCATCATTATTCACTCCGTGAATAGGCTGTGATTTTGTAAGTCTCCAAGCAAAATATGCAAATGGGTTCATAAGCTCGAATAACCCCAAATAACTAAACAAACTGCAGAGAACTCTACCAAAAAGATAAATGTCAATTTTGTCTTATATTTTTGCGGACTAGCTCAGCCTTTTGCAGATTTAACACTATGTGGTGATAACTTCGCTTAATAAATAAATAAGATACGCCACGTGATTGAAACTCCTATACCCCAGCTGCCACAACTACCGTGAAGCGTCAGTGGTGGGAATCTTGCTGGGTCACATAAAATATTGATATTTTCGGAAACTCGTAATACAAAGAACATAGAAAATTAGTTGCCACAAAAAAAAGCTTACACGCACTTACCCCTATTTTTTCCGGGTGGCAGCAACGTCATGAACTACTCTGTGTGTGCTCACCAGTAAAGTTTTTGTCGTTATCAATGTCAGTTGGTCTCGTAATTGTACGGTTCGCACGCGCGTGCGTATTTAGTGAACCGAATTTCTTGTGACACGTGGAAGCTAGTAGCCCCTTCGCACTGTTGTATGCTCTTTTTTGCAGAACAACAGAGTAATGCTGCGAAAGTAACTTGCGAAGTATTTCGCACTGGATAGAAGAAGGGCAGAAAATTTCACAGCTGCTGCCCTCCTTATTATTTTCTTATCGCGATTGTGTTGAAGACAATTTTTTCGAAATATTTAGGGCTCTTGTTGCACAATTGGCAGGTTTGCTGAAAGTTCGACGGACTACCGTGCAAACCACAGGGCTGACAGACGTGCGCGTTCCGAAAACTCGTGCCTGTAGATGATGTGAGGCCTAGCTCTTTTGCGAGTATACCATAGGCTTTTACCTTCGCTGCTTCTCCATACTTCGCAAGACTGCGACTGCTTCCGGCGTACCTTGTTGTCTGCGTCGGCGCTTCCGTTTGCGGAGGAGAATGCATTAGGTTTGTTTGCGTTCATTGCAGAATGTGTGGTGTGGAACGCACTTATTCTTCATCGTAATGAGCATCGTTGTCATTGTCAGCGCACTCAACGCAGAAGCGTAGTCTCGGAGGTGCTTCGCCTGTAAAACGTGACTTCTGCGTCATCTGTAATATAAAAAAGGAGGCGCGGAAACGTGCATCAAGGTACGCAACCCGAACATTTGTGCGCACTATCGCGGAGGCTACGACTAACCAATAGGCACACTGGCGGCGTGGTGTGCAAGGCCGGGACTGCGTTGCCGCGCCCGTGCGCAGTTGCTGCGTCATCCACAACAGCCCTGGAAAAACCTGTTCGTACCTGCGTGGTACCAGACTTTCGTAACAAACGTCGCAGTTGTAAAACTAGTTCGCAGCACAACCGTGCTACTTGGCATGACCAAGACTACGGAAAAGTGCATATCATCCTCAAAGTGTTAAGAGCCTGATTAGATCACCGAGGTCTTATTGTAAATGAACTCTTTTAGTGGATGGTACCCGTTGTTTACGTCATCACTGTGCCTTTGCTAGAGGAGACAGTATTAGTAAACAAATTTTGCAAATTTTTTACTGATCTGCTGCGTCAATACGGCAACATTGCGGAAACTGTGGAAAAGCTTCGAAATATGAAGAGACTTTTCTATGCAAGTTAAGATCTTCAGTCAGAAGTGGCCTATATCTGTAAATGTAAATGTGTTTAGCTTCGTTAGAAATACAACCGCTTTACCACTGCACCGGTGAACACAGCGCAGCTCTAATGAACACAGATGTCACCTTTTATGTAACATGATAGCGTTAAGGAGCTTGTTTCGTAGGCATACCGGTTTCGACGTCAGCACACTGATATTTGTTCTCAGTGAAAAATCATCTTGTGCATGAGCGAAAAATCGGGAAAGATGCATATCAAATAATGCTTAAAATTCCCGGGTCCGAGTGAGGATCGAACACATGGCCTTTGCGTGTAAGCAGGTATAGCCTAATTGCAGAACCCTTGAGCATCACTTTGAAGAATAGAATGGGATTGCGATGTCTTGTTCCTAGAACATTTCACAGGCGTAATTGTTCGTGGTTGAAAGCATGCTACCGATTACACATAACGCAGGCATATGCGAAAACTTCACTGGCACAAGCCTCTTTCAAGTTCGTGAATGCCATTGCATGCCAATCCATAATGTCAGCTTCTCGAGAAATATCCTATAAATACACTGGGTACAGAATATCACTATCGCATTCAACTTTTAAAGATAAATCTTTCGCATTCCTGCTTACTGTGGCACTACGTGAGCGATTGTTCGCGCATAAAAAGAGCTGCACCTTCACCGTAGCGTTCCTTGCAGGAGTCGGGCGAAGTACCGTAGTACTGGACACTTTGTTTGCCAGCATTGTTCCCTTAATTGCCAAAACGCAAGACCGACTGTTATACGCTAACCGTGAACAACATTGCTTACTCGCAATAAAAACGATATACATCACTTCTCTATGACACAATAAACACTGTTTGACTTGATGCTGCCATTGCTTCAAATGCATAAGTTTATTTTCCTTGTAAAATGTATCTATGTGCAGTTGTACTTCAAGAGGAAAAGTTGATGGGAAAGTGAAACACGCGCTAGCGCTAAGAACAACACGGAAGCTGCAAGAGCGAAACAGAACGCAGCAGAGACGTAGCCACAACTTTTTTCAGGGGGGGGGGGGGTGCAAGTGTCAGATTTCCTCTATAAAAAGTGATCGATCACAAATACTGGTAGTTTCAACAGACTACATACTGCAGCAATACATTGACTTGGGCCGACGAGAAAAGCCGGGCCCGGCCCAATCCGTGGTGTGGGCCGCGGGTCGGATAAAGTACCTCTCACTGGCGCTCGGGCTTGAGCTTCCTGTATTAGGACGAGGCCCACGTTTGAAGTAGCTGATTGGTTCGGCCCTGGCATGGACTCAGCCCAATTGTTAAGGGCGCACCAAATCAAAACTTTAGCACCTTCTTTCTTTTGCAACCAGTAGCTGACTAGCCAATTATCACGGCTAAGGAACTGTTTTGTCCGAGCGTGCGACGGTTGATTATATAAAGGTCCCTATAGAGCGCCCAGTCGCAGTTTCAGTTTCAGAGAGCGCGCAGTGTAAGGTGGGACGCAGACTGGGCTTCGTGTAAGCGTAGCTGTCTACGTAGGCGCAAATCATGGCGTGTGCATAGGCCTGCGTTCACAACGTTTTTCCAACGAAGGCTCCCTCCGCGGTGATATATATATATATATATATATATATATATATATATATATATATATATATGACCCCCCTAATAATGCACTGTCGAGACAAGGCCATCAAACTTTGCACTTTTATGCGAGCATGTACCCTCTATCTGTTGAACAGCTGGGCTAGAAGATAGCGTGACGAAGTATTGCGGCAACCAAAACAGATTGGTGACACAAGTGGTGGTCGGTTACCACACGGTTACCATTAAAGCATGTTTGGCGTGTGATGCTGTGGCGGGCACTATAAATTGATCTTGATTATGTTCTAAGCACAAGCATGCACGGGGTTCTCATTCAGGGGGAAGGGGAGTGATGGTTCGTCGCACTTCCCCTCTTACTATTACATCAATTTGTGCAAACTTTTTTGCGCGCCCTCTCTCGACCCTAATTCGTATAATATGAATGTGTGGAATTGAATTTGCGCTCCCCCTTCTCGTTTCTATTGCTCCTCCCCCCTCGGTCGACCCCATGCGCATGCCTATGGTTGTAGGCTATATTATCTATTGCTTTTTTTATGCCTATCAACATAAACCTATCTCACAAGGTATGCTGCTTCCAAAATTTTGTGTTTCTCGTTTTTTATTACTGTTATACATACCTTTTGCATACGTATATGGAGGTGGTTGACTTATTATTGCACCTGAAAAAAACAGGACCTCTCAGAAAGGGTTTGCAGTAGACATTGCGCATACATAAGTCATGAGTGACATATTTATCTTTAATTCAAGAACACGGTGAAGACCTCTTCGTAGCGTATCAGCTGAAGGGTTTTCAACTCACTCATTGCAGTTACGAGTAGTATTCGCGCAGTTAGCGTAAACAAGACGTCAGAGAATATATTCCACCATTGAACCATCATATGACTCTTCCGAATACACATCACGCATTATAACACAGACTAGGAACCTGCACACCCCAACAGTCAAGGTGAAACCTCCGTGTACCGAAGGGAATCTAGACCATTTTGCCAAATAAGCGAACCTACGGCAGGTTTTCAAAAGGACCATAAATTCAGCGTTTTCCACGTGTTCACTGCACCGTAATACTCCAGGTGTTACTCAACGACCCGAATCACTTGATGCTTTGTGTCGCATACAAGGCCTACATTCCTTCGAACGTGTGACGGCATTAACCTGTGACGAGCTGTTGAATCCTTAAAACACCTGCCCACAGCACGATGTTGCAAACCAGACTCTTTTGACAAATGTTATAAGCTCAATTAGGCTGCGAAAATAAAAAAAAAACATACGTCACCAGAATCACCTCGAGTCATGTCGGATGTGCGCTCATTGTCAAGTGTTAAAACACATGTGAGCCGAAACACTACATAAGTTTCGAATCCACCGAAGCCGACACATTGTGAACTGATAGAAGCATCTATATTGAATTATGACTCACAACCATCTAGGGAGCTTTTCCATCGGTCTGCCACGCTGCTTTCATCGCAAGACAAGCCCTTCAGTAGAATATCGGCTGCCGTCCATCTACTAATCACATAATCGTGCAAAGAAAAGCAGACTCATGTTCCTGAAAGACGCCCATTTGACCAACTTTCGCAACAAGTCGAGCAATTGAAGCAAAGGCAACTCCACAAACCCTAGACTATACAACGGCTACTCGAAGAAGATCAGCGACCAAGTGAAACCTCATCACGAGTAAACTTGTGGCTGCAACGGTAGGCAAAAATGTCATTGATGATGAAAGAGCTTGTTCCAGTGGTAAACTCCGGCAAGCCCTGAATCCTCCGTACACCCGCTGAATCATGATACAAGGACATGATATGGGATTTGTGGCGTTATTGTATGTACACATTACAAACAATGTTGTAGCATTTACATATTGATGAAGTATGAACACTGCCGTCCTTTATGAAATGGATACGTGAGATGGTTCTCAGCGCTCTACGACAGCTGCCGGCGGCCATGACTCGTTATGCTATTTTGCAATATATGACGCCAAAAGCTGACGTGCGTTCCATAGCTGTGAGATGATGACGCTGTACGCCGACGCCGCAGAGTGCAGGCCGCGCGCGTGCATGTTCCCTTTCATTCGTGCGTCCGTCCGTTGACCGTCCATCCATCTGCCTGTTTCTCTGTCTGTCCGTGCATCCATCTGTGCCTCCACCCATCCGTTCATCTAGTCAACACTTCGAGTACCGCCATCTTGCATTTTTTATCATATTGTCGCGTGGGAAAAAAGGGGAACTTCGGGCAAGGAATACCGCGTAGTCGCAAAGACGCAGGTCAGTGCGTGACATAACCAAAGAGCCTCCGCAAGAGCGCACGCTGTCCCAAATGACTTCCTCATTTGTTTCTCCTGGATGCGGCTCGTGCTCGCCGCAGTTGGTGGCCAGGTGGCATTCCCATTGGAAAAAAAACATCGCCCAGGTGCTCGCGCAACTGGTGGCGCATGAGCGGAAGAAAACCAAATTAGCACACTGTGGGAACGTTGAAGAAGAAGAAAAAAGCAACGAAGTAACTAGCGGCACAGTCGCCCTATATCATGAATTACGGATTCAGCCGTACAACGTGAACAATCTTTGGGTAGAGCTGTCAACGCGGGGTGAAATGGTTCCGTCTGAGAATACCTCATAGTTCACGTCACTCACACGGCCCACTACTTTGTAAGGTCCATAGTAGCGACTCAGAAGCTTTTCGGACAACCTTTGGCGGCGAACCGTAGTCCATACCCAAAGTAGTTCGCCTGTATGGTATTCCACCTGTCGATGGCGAAGATTGTAGTGGCGTGCATCTGCAGTTTATTGTTGCGTGACATGCAGGCGTGCCAGTTGTCGACCTTCTTCAGCATACTGAGGAAGCTGCTCAGCGTCAAGTGTGAGTGTCCCACCGTAATCGTCTGGAAACATAGCATCAAGCATGGTGTGGACCTCACGCCTGTACAGGAGATAAAATGGTGTGAATCGTGGCATTTCTTGAATGACAGTGTTATACGCGAATGTTATATAAGGGAGGGCCTGATCTCACGTGTTATACTAAACTTCCACAAACATGGATAACATATCGGCGATGGTGTTGTTTAGTCGCTCCGTCAAGCCGTTTGTATGAGGGTGATAGGCCGTCCTCTCGGGGTGGCTCATGAAGATTAGTTTGAATACATCGTCAATGAGCAGAGCTGTGAAAGTTGTTACGCGATCAGTGATGAAGCAACACGGGGAGCCATGGCGAAGAACGATCTGATCAATAAAAAACTGTGCAACATCGAAAGCTGTAGCTCGTTGGAGGGCTCTTGTCTCGGATTACATTGTGACATAATCTGATGCTACAACAATTCACTCGTTATGGGCAGATGACAGAGTAAATGACCCCAGTAAATCTATTCATATTTGATCGAACAGCGCCCTTTGTGATGTGATTGGTTGCAGCAGGCCTGCAGGCTTCAGTGGCGGATATTTACGGCGTTTAAATTCACGGCAGCTTTTCGCATATTGCTTGACGTGCGTAGCAGGTTTCGGCCATCAAAGTATGGCTGTTCAACTCTGGCGACATTTTGGGGAAAAAAAACTAGATGACAGGATGAGGGCTCGTCGGGGCAGGCCAGAAGGATTTTGTCTCGCATGTAAGAAGGAACCTTTAGCAGGTAGGTTTCCCATTGCCATCCGAGTTTGTTTTGCACAAGGCAACAATTTGTAGGCAGAAGAAAGCGGGATTCTGAGAAAGGTGTCGAGGTACGTGTGTGTTGCGTCCTTCTAGATTGTCAATGATTGCGTGATTCTCGATGTTGCAGTGAGAACTCCGAGGAAGCCGCTGCCTTCCTTACACTGTAAACAGAAATGAGCCGAAATGGGAGTAAATGACCTTGTCCTTTTGCGCACGCCCCGATGGGAGTTTTATAAACACCTCCATTGGGAGTAAAAAATGTACTCCACATCAGTAGGGGGTTTTTGCATGGTGCCAGGGGGGGTTTTATTTACATCCATTGGGGAGGTTTTTCAGGTCAGTATGGGAGTAAATTTTTTGCATCGGCAAAGAAAAAAATTACGTCAGCAGCCGTACCATGCTCAAGCGTAACTTTAATTACATAACATTTAATGCGCACAACAATGATTACAGTACACAAATATTATCACAATGTTCACGTTATATTACAACACTCGCACTCACCACAGCTTGCCACTTTTTTCTTTCTTTATTGCCTGATTTACATACAACATACACAAACATATATACATCAAACAAAGTAGAGACATGAAACAAAAAAGAGGTAAAAAGCATCATATTTAACAGGCTTTTTAAAATTCCTTCATCTGTAGAAGGCTTTCTACTTGATGAAGCCATTCTGGCACCTCTTGTTGAACCTTTTGTGCTTCCACGAACGAACAGACAGATTGAAAGAAATATTGCCTGACCGGACGTGCAGGACGTGCATTAACATCAGCATGGCGCACCGCCATTCTAGATTGCCATATACCGTGCAGGCCCAGTAACATAACTAAGTCGAAAGGTATTCCTTCTTCATTTGATACTGGTAGAAATCTGATGCCATAGGCATCGAGAGGCAGATCTTTTTTCAAAGTCCTTTGGAGAACATCCCAGAAAAAGACTGCATCCCAGCAGTCCAGGAAAACATGTTCAATTGTTTCCGGCTTTTTGCAGAGAAGGCAAGCAACACCCCAAGGAATGAATAAGCCTTTTTCTTGCATTCATGTTTTCACGGACAAGGTCCCAGTGTGCAACTTAAAGAAAATGGATTTCGCTCCAGGTGTTACCTTCATTTTTTAACACGGCTTAAGACATTTTGGCCTGGGCCTACACGGTATATTGCTCTATATAGGGGAACAGGAAGAACTGTTTCTACCAAATCTTTGTATAACTTTTTACGCGAAACCGTACTGAGGTATTCCAATGAAAAACGCGTTTTTAGAAAGAGACATGAATCAACAACTTCTTTTAAAAAACCTCTAATACTTGCCTTCATGTGAACAGATGCTACCACAAATTCTGGCAACTGTCTTACAAGCCTAAGCTGCATAACAGTACGTATGAATGGGTCTCGTATATTTCGGAAAAACATAAACCGCTTAACTAACTTACGAAGGTACAAATGACACAGACCAAGTCCTCCAGAGCAAACCCGTCTGAATAAGTTAGTTCTACTTGTTCGCTCCCAAGAAGAACCCCACAAGAAAACAGCAAATATTCGATGAAGCTTCTGTAGATTCACACGTGAACAATGCATTACCTGAAGGACATACCAGAGCTTACTGACTAAAAATACGTTACAAAATGTCGCTCTGGCGAAAATTGATAGCAGGACACCATTGAGATGTTCAGCTTTTTCTCGTAGCTCCAGGGCCTACGCCGCCAGTACGGTTCACTGTCACAATATTATTTTAATGGCACACCTAGGTATCGTACCGGAGTAGTAGTCCATGAAATACCAGCCACAAATTGTGGAGTCACAGGCCATTTGCCGTGCCAGTAACCCAGGCACTTGCTCCAGTTTACCAAACTACCAGTTGCATTACAATAAAGGTTCACAATTTTTATGGCTTCAGCGATACTATCATAATCTTTACAAAACACAGCTATATCATCTGCGTATGCCAGTACCCGTACTTCAGCTTCTTGTAGTTTGTACCTCACTATGTGATTGCTTTTCATGACTTTTTGGCAAAATGACTCTATATAAATCTAAAATAGGAGGGAAGACAAAGGGCAGCCTTGTCGTACAGAATGTCTGACATTAATTCGTTTCCCAAAAACTTTGTTGATGATTAGCCGAGTTTTACATCCAGTATATGCCATTCGAACTGTATCTCGAATTACTTTGCCAACATTGACATAGTCTAACAAAAGAAAAAGAATTTCGTGCGGTACTCAGTCAAATGCTTTTTCTAAATCTATCTGGATCATTGCGATGTGATCATTTGTGGCATCGCAGCACTCCAATACACTTCGTGCCTTGTGAATGTTTGTGAATATAGTGCGCCTTTTGATCCCACATGTCTGGTGGTCGCCTACAATATTATTAATAACTGTCTGCAGTCTCCTTGCTAGCACTTTCATCAAAATCTTGTAGTCGATATTTGAGAGACTGATTGGCCTGTACGATTTCACTTCACGTAATTTAACTGCGTCCTCAGTTTTTGGAATTAAAATAGTATGAGATAGCAGAAAAGAACGTGGCAAAGTCTTTATGTCTAAGGCTTCGTTAAAAACTGCTGCCAGGATCGGTGCTAGTTCGTGTTTGAATTCCTTATAAAATGCGGCTGTTAAGCCACCAGGTCCTGGGGACTTTCCCAAATGGAGGGCAATGATTGCTTTTGTCACTTCCGGTTCAGAAATAGGTCATTCTAGGCTGTCATTCCTGCAGTCCTCAACCTTTGGCATTAATTTTAAAAATTCATTCTTGAATTCATCTACATTTACTTTACATTTATCAAATAAAGTGGTGTAGTACTCGTTGAAAGCATCCTCTATATATCTTTGTTCACTTGTAACGTTAACCATGTATTCAATCTGATGTATAACATTCCGCTGAGCGTTTCGTTTTTCGAGACCAAGCATTCTTTTGGTCGGTTTCTCTCCTATGGTCATTTTCTCTGCCCTTGCCCTTATTTGTGCGCCACGATACTTCTCCTCATCAATTTGTTTCAATTTGGACTTTACTGACCTTATATCATTTGTGAATAAGCCTGGCGTTTTGCTGTCCTCTGCTAGCAGTTGTTTGAGATTTAAACGTAGGGTTGTTTCTTCTTCACTCTTTCCGTGTTTTATTACACATGAGCGTTCTATAGCTATCAACTTTATATTCTGTTTAAATTGTTCCCACTTCACTCCGTCTTTTTGGTCTCCACTATCTATGTTTACCAACGCCTCTCAAACACTGTCCATAAATTTTTCATCTTCCAAGAGATTAAAATGCAGCTTCCACGTGTCCCAGTTAAATACTGGTCTACGTCTATTCCTTTTACCTATTACAAATGATACTAAGCAATGATCACTGAATGAAATAGAGAGGACTATGTACTTACTGATAATCGGAATTAAATCCAGTGATACGTAGGCCCTATCTAGGCGCGCATGACTGGAGCCTTGGAAATGCGTATACAGTGTTGGTCCTTTACCAATACACTCTGCAACATCCTCAAGGTCTAAGTCGGAAATTAGATTCGTTAACGCGACTGTGCTTGAGTCGTTGAAATTGGATGTACTTGTTTTATCATCGGGACTGATCACACAATTAAAATCTCCCATCAAGATGACTATGCGATCGCATTCACAATAAGTACGAATTTCGTCGAATGTTACACACCGTTCATCAACTTTAAGAGGTGCATATAAACAAATCACTCGCCAATTAAGAGAAAAGAAGGTCAAATCACATACAACAAACCTTCCGGATGAGTCAGACGTGACGTTTTGAACACTGGCACCTAAAATATTCCGCACAAAGATCACACACCCTGCCGACCTACCAACTGCATGACTGACGCTGGCGGTGTAGCGTCCGGTGAAACGTTGCAGTAGGCTCTCGGTGGCGTCCACGCTCTCCACTTTGGTTTCCTGAACTGCAATAACGTCCAGGTCTTGGTCCATGGCTAGTCTGTAGAGCTGAGTCTGTTTCTTCCTGGAAGCCAGTCCTCGTACATTGAGCGTCGCTGCTTTCACGGACCCGCTCAGCGACGTGATCGGTGAGCGGGTCCAAGCTGAGAGCCCTGCACGTTCACTTATTGGGCTCTCGTCGTCCAGGGCGGATCCATGTTGTTCACCTTTAGTTTGAGCGGCCATCGTCGCGTTTGAGCGACGACGACCGTTGTCGGGCAGCGTTTCGTTTCTTGCCTCCACTGACCACCTTCCACTGCACTTCTGATTTTACTTGCGTTTCGTCTACTTGAGCACCGTCGTCTGAATCGCTACGGCGTTTTGCAGACGCCGATTCTAATTCCATGTTTAAGGTATCCAGATAACTAGGCAAATCCTCATTTTCGCGTGTTTTGTTCGCCAAAGAGTGCTGTGAAGCCGAGTTTAGAGGAGTCGAAGCAGCGTTGGCCTGGGACGCCGGCGTTTCAGGGTGCGTTGCTTGCAGCAGCGACGCGGCGTGCATCGCAGGCGCAGGACGCGTCTCTTCGCTAGTCGTTGGGGCCGCTTGACTTTCCATCTTCCGTTCGGCGTTCGTGTCCGGGGCTGAAGAAACTTGCTTGCTTTTCCTCAGCACCGGTGTGTCGTCCGATGTCGTCTGCTTCCGTGGTGTCGCAGGCAAAGACGCTTGTTCAGATTCCTCCTCATCCATGAGAAGTTCACTCTGTTGAGTCTCTGGTCGTCGCCCTGCAGCTCGTGCGTATGAACGGTTACACTCGTCCTGCTCATGACCGAAAGAGTGGCATTCGCTGCACCTTGGGGCCTTACAATCGCGTCGCATATGCCCCGTGCTTCGGCACCGCAAGCACAAAGGCGGTCTTCCCGGCACCACGACCAGTGCCGTACTGCTGCCAATACGCACCTGATGGGGCAGTTGATCCACAGAAACGCCATCTCGTAGTTGCATGCGTATTACACGAGTGGTCGATTCAACTCCTTCAAAATCCTCGACTCTTCATCGGTCATCGGTCACCTCCTTGACGTCGCCGTATTCATAGAAGGCACGTCAAATAGCGTCTTTTGTAACATCGAACGCTAGCCAGTGCAATTTCATTTTAACTTCTTGCCGCGTCGGGTCAATGACGAGACATAACCGGTCTTTAACTTTGATAACGCCTGCATCTGTCAGCGCTTACTTTGCTTCCACGGTCTTTATGTTCAATAGCCACACGTGCGACATTTGATATGCTCCGATGCCACTTACTTGCTGTATGACGCCTAAATCTTTTAGAGGTTTTCTGAAGTCGTCGATGCGGTACGGTCGGACGCTGACGTCGCAGTGTAGAGCTACTGCTCGACGCATCGCTTCACCTGATGGCAACGAAGGCAGAATAATCCTGTAGTCCTTTGGAATGAGGGGAGACGCTGTACCGCGGCCGGCGTCGGCCGCTGTCGCTGCTCGAGATGAGCTTTCCATCCTGCGTCTGCACCAACCGGCGTCCAGAAGCAGAATGACCACAGCTTGCCACACGCAGTACACACCTACCATATAGTCACCGGGTATATATATGCACCACATTTTTACCTCCCATGTAGTCCTGGTGAAAGCCTTTTTTTGCTATCAATTACGCAATAAATACGCGCGGCGTAAGTATGAACTTGCGGTGGTGTGATGTAAACACTTCAACACATATGCCTTTTATCCTAAGCCTGCCTAATATATATTATTTTTTACTATAGCGAAAAAGTTTCATCAGTGGACGCTCTGTCGTACGGGCTGAATTTGCATTAGCAGTACTGTTTGTGGACCCGCAAAATGCACGGAATCATACACAAAGTTCGCGCGGTCTTGAATGAACACATTAACGAGGCCCATTTAGCAGCTCCATCGATGAACCGAGGTAGACCGCCGCTACCGCGTTCGACGACTAGGCCTCACTCACGAGTACGGCACGGCGATTCGATGAATGACAGCTGGCGATCACAAAATGCTTGCTGATGTGCAGTTTACGTCTCGTTTTTCCCATGCACAGAAATAGGTGTCCGCTATACACGCAGTTTAAGCTACGGAGCGATAGGCCTAAACGAATGAGACGGTTCGCAGTCGCTGCTCCCGTTGCTCGCATGCATTGCATGTATAGCTCGCAAAGCTCGCCGCAGTGGCCGGCGCACAGTGCGAGTTCGATACGATGCCGGCTTGATACCGACGGCATAGCGAGGCCTTCTTACCACTTAGATGTTACAGCCGGTGACATACCGGTGACACTCCAAGAAGCCACTATCGGCGGAGACGGGGCGAGCGCGTCGCCGGCGCAACTCTCAGACCGGTTGCCGGCCAGCCTGCCGTAGTCGAGCGAAGCCTACTTCAGACCACTTGGAAATTTCTGATGGTGAAACTCCAAGAGCAGCCGCTGACGATCGTAACAGCTTACTTTTGCTACCATTAATTTATATTCTTTGAAGTTTTTTGTTACTCGCCCCGTTGAAGCGCGGCATTCACGACGTTTCGTTGAGGAATTGGACCGATGTGCAGCGTGGTTTAACGCTGCGAAATATATTGAAATGTTCCCAGTAAATACCAACCGGTCGTTGCTATTCTTCGCTGCACTTATAATTTTGTTGCCTGTTGACAGATGCTTACATGGTTAGCCACACAAAGCACATGTGTTTCACACCGACGTGCAAACATATGCCCGTACACACATATACACATACACACACACGAACACGCACACACACACACACGTCACGTGCAAAGAGGGTTTTTAAAGCTTCTATAGGGAGTGTGTAACCAAGTGACCTGAAACTCCCTGGGGAGTTCAACAAGGTCATGTCGAACATAAACTCTGCGATCAAGGAGGGGGCGTTTTACGATGACATGTGCCGAGCTCACTCCCTACCAGGGAGTAAATCATAAGGGCAGGGGAGTTTTGTGGGCTCATGAGCTGGAGAAACTCCAATCTCGGCTAACTTTTGCTTACAGTGTGTTGTTGGAATTACAAGCCCGAGTAGCTGAACGGGACAAGGAATCAGCATCTTGGTATTTGCGGCCTGATTTATAGACAATGGTAAGATCAAATTCTTGCAAACGAAGACTCCATGGTGCCAGACGCACGAGCGGATTTCGTAAATTGGCTAACCAGCACAATAAATGAGGACCAGTGACTACTTTGAATTGACGACCGTAGAGGTGGCCTGAATTTCAAGGTGTCCCACACTACTGCTAGGCGCTCCTTCTCTGAGGTGGAATAGTCCATCTCAACGCGAGACAGGGTACGGCTGGCGTAAGCTAATAGGCGCTCGCTGCCTTCTTGGTGTTGGACAAGCATGGCGCCGAGACTTACACTGCTCGCGTCAGTATGAACACCGGTAGCAGCATCCTCGTCGAAGTGAGCAAGAACTGGTGGTGCCTTCATACACTCCCGTAGATCGATAAAAGCCGCGTTCTGTTATACATTCCTTAACGAATGATTCGTCGTCACGTCTGAGATGAGCCAGAGTCTCGGCATTTCTAGAAAAACTGGCGTTGAAGCGACGATAGTAGGTGCACAGGCCGAGGAAGTGACATACTGCTTTCTTGTCACGGGGAACGGGAAAGGAGGCTACAACGATTGTCTTGTCGCGATCAGTTCGAACACCGTGTGCGCTCATAACATGGCTAAAAATTTAAGATTTTTAGAGCAGAAATTTATTTTTTGTGGCTTCACCGTGAGGTTCGCAGAGCGGAGCGCTTTCAGACAGCCTGCACACGCTTTAAGGGTTCCTTTAAAGTCACTCAGAACACGATGACATCATCAAGATAAACTAGGCAGGTGTTGCACTTCAGGCTGGTAAGAAGTGCCCATCATTCTTTGAAACGTCGCTGGTGCAGAACACAGGGTGAAGAGGACCACCTTGCATTCATACAGGCCATGCGGTGTAAGAAAATTGGTTTCTTTTCGGCCTCTTTTATCAACCTCAATCTGCCAGTATCCGCTTTTGAAGTCTATGAATGAAAAATACCTTACTTTCGTAGTCTGTCTAGTGAATCATCATTGCGTGACAGAGGATACACGTCTTTTTCAGTCACGCCACTCAGATTTCTATAGACCACGCAGAAACGAAATGTTATGTTCTTTCATCGCGAAAGCTGTTATCAGATCAGAACTCCGATCACGCACAGTTCTCTTCTGCCACCACCGCCGCTTCCGGTGACCGTAACCACGTAGCGCAAAACAGAAACAAAACAACCTAGAATCACTGATATAGTGGGACTCGAACTTTGGTCCACTGATGCCAGCCTAGTGTTCGACCACTAAGCCACGCCGGTGCTTGAGACTTGTTGGCAAATTTGTCTTCGGCAGGTTTGATGCTGGCAAAGCAATCGCGTTATCAAGACTTTAAAGCGTTTTAAAACAGCGAAAGAACAACCAGCTGTCGCACACTGCGAATAGCATAACGAGTGGGGTGTCCATTGCTCCAACACTATACAAGAGCTTTTACTTGTTCTATTAATTGTGGCACTTACCCACTTCAGCCATAATTCTTCATTGTCGTCAGCCACTGCATTAACAATTGCCACAAAATTCCTTGCAAGTGTTTAGCGGATACCACGCTTCTCAGAAGAATGACGAAAAGTAGCACAGCGAATGCCGACCTACTAACCCAAAAATTAATATTGATGCCGTCACGGGTAGCAACCAAGTGTGCTTGCAGTAGCTAGCCAATGAGCGTTTTAAAAATGCTCTGACAGGCCGCGCTTCTAGTTTTCACTATGACTGTGCTGCGTCTTCCGTGCGGGCCAGGTGTTTCTTTATTTACAAGAATGACTGGCGATGACCACGGGCTATTGTACGGGTGTATAACATCATCTTGAAGCATTAATTGAGTCGAGCATTGATCGTGTCACATTTTTTGGGCGAAACATAATAGGTTTGTTGCTTTATGGGCGAGACATCGGTTGTGCGTAATAATTTGGTGTTTCGTAAGGGGCGTTCGACGCACCTTTGAGGACGATGTGAAACACTCTTGGAACTCATGCAGCAGTGCCTGCAGTGCTGGGCATTTTTGTTGCGTGAGGCTCAAACTGACGTCCACCTTTGCAAAAGCCACAGGAACGCCTGGCGATGTCGATCGCAGCCAGCTGTTCAGTGATGCGACGGTAAAACATTCTGCAAAGTCTCTGATGGGGCAGGCGAAAGCGTTAGCGGTGCGACGAAAACGGTGTCGTTGCTCATTACTAAAATATATCACAGCAGTCTGACATGTCTGTCATCAATCGTAATGGGGCTGCAGGCTGTGGAGACACCTATGGTGAAAAAAAGTGTCAAGTCCCCTTCAGTGACTGCCTCATCGTCCCATAGCTCGTCACAAACGACATCAAGCAGGACGCTTGAACGCGGGTGCAACGTAATTAGGTCGGCCGAAACAAGAAACGTGCCGACATGGCTGTCATCAGACTTTTCTGCTGCTTTGTCGGTTGAGAACGTCACGGTGCGCTGTAGGAGGTTAATTATAGCACAGTATTCACGTGAAACATCGATGCCTATGATGAGGTCTCGGGAGCATTCAGAATGTATAAGGCAGCTGCATGAAATGTACGTCCACGAATGCCGACTCTAGTGCTCATAGAGGGGTGATGACATGCCCGCCATCTGTACAGATTTGCGTTCTGTACCACGGCGTAGCGACTTTTTCGACATGCGTCGCCAGTTTTCTGCTCATAATGGAGTAGTCACTCTCTGTGTCTAATAAAGCACTAGCATTGTTGCGGTCGTAGAGCACTATAGGTACGTCGAGACAAAAACGGCTTCGTGATTCGGGAGCTGTCGTCGTCGAACCGCTGCTTGTGCGTACTTGCGTCTATGGAAGCCCTTGTTCGCGCCGTATATAAGCGACCCTGCCCCGATGGTAACTGTCGTTAGTTTTACCACCTAAGGCTGCGTGACCGCGCTGCGCTGCCCCTGCGTAGCTCGAGACACTTGCAGAAGACCTTCTTGCAAATGATGATGACGACTGCCGCTGCGGGGGCAGTGGCAGGCGCTGCTCGGACAGGTATTCCTCGATAACTCTGGGTCTTTCGCAAAATCTTGCCTGGGCGAGTCGACGGCGAAAGCTTGATGCGCGAGGCGGTAATACTGGCATTCGCGGTATACATGCCCGGATTCGCCACAGTGGTAGCTCTGCGGCCACCTGTTCGGCGTGAGCCATACGCCCGATTTCGGTAGAAGGAGCTCCCGATTCTCAAAATACTGGACTGGTTTGACTGATAGAAGTGCATTGCGTGGTGTAGGTTGTGCGAAGTGGTGTGGAGGGGTGTAACAGCTCGCAGCTTCAGCGTATGATGAGGGAGGGACGTAACAGCTATCAACCTCGGCATATGATGCATGGCGAGGCTCCATTGGTACAGGCGGTGAAGCATCGCTGAAGACTGGGACTTGCAGAGCGTGCTGTACCTCGCTCCTAATGAGGCTGGAGATCGATGCTGCAGCAGGTGGAGGCGGGAAGTGAACCATTCGCAGCTCGTCACGTACCACTAATTGTAGAGGTTGCATGGAGCTTCGAGACTGACGTTACTCCTTGCAAGTCGAATCTGGTGAAGCGGCATCGACATGGTGGTTGTACACAGCTGATCGCTGCTGCAGCATGTTTTTCATGGTCGTGGCTTCCGTAAAAACTATGCCACAGTCTTATTGGGACTTCAGGCAAGACCTGCAAAACACTGTTCCTTAACTCCTCGCATTTGGTGCCACAACTTCTTGTCTGCTGCCATACTTGGGTCAGCTCGACTAGAAAGGCTCGTCATATCCTTCACGCGTGTCATCACGCTTTCGTTCAGCATTTGAATGCGTGATTGAATGGCCCACTTCGCTCGTTCATGTTGAGGAGTCAGCGTACTTGCCAACAGCTGACGGCAAAACACTGTACACGACGAGAAGGGTTCGCGATTCTCGTACCAAGTACGAGCACATTCTTCAAGGCTGAAGTATACGTTCCACAGCTTATTGGCGTCCATTCACTCGTGGTAAGCAGCAACCCGCTCAAAGTGAGCCAACCAGTTCATGACATTCTCCAATATGGAGGCATGGAACACCTTCGAAGTCTTGGCTTCTGCAGCGTGTGATTAGCCGTCGGAGTGTTTTTCGAACCACACTTTGGTGGTTCAGTTGACGTCATCTCCGGTAGGGTTTCACGCTCGGGCGACAATCCTGGGACTTTCAGTCTGACCCGGTGGACAAGTGTTGTGAGGGCAGCTACAGGCCTACCAGGAGGCGTTTGGATCATTGGCGGGGGGCACCCAGCAACTTCACCAGCTGTCACGTGCGAAAGAAAAAAGAGGGACTTCCGGCAAGGGATACCGCGTTGTCGCAGAGACGCAGGTCATTGACGTGACACAACCAAAAAGCCTCTGTGAGAGCGCGTGCTGTCCTATACGACTTCCTTGCTTGTTTCTCCTTGATGCTGGCTCGTGCTCGCTGCAGTTGATTGTCAGGTGGCAATATGTTCATGACATACAAGTACCGCCGTCCAGCAGACATTTCAAGGACTGAACAGAGGTAGCTACCTACTACTACTACTACTACTATACGAACTACTACTACTACTACTACTACTACCACTACTACTACTACTACTACTACTACTACTACTACTACTACTACATCGATAACGCACGACCCACAGCTTAAGGAGTTTGGCCCACGCATTGTTGTGATTGGACGCAAATACATTAGAAGATATGTAGCTTGCACCGGGGTTAGATCGGCAGCGTTCATTTTTTGGTATCATCAAGAGGCTGATTAGAACCAGCATCATGAGATGGTGATATAACATCGGCGTCCAAAGCGGCAATCATGTCTAGCGAAGGCATGGTAGTCAAAGACATGTCTCGAGGAATCTCCTGAGTCCACAAACATGCGTTGAGAACTGGAATGACCACTGTATATTGCCACGTTCCATTTCTTAAGTTTTCGTTATCGTCCCAAAACACCACACGATTCTCAGCGCAAACCGCGCCTGCAGTTTTCGAGAAGGTTCCGGACTGTGGTAGATCACTTCGATAAGATCACACCCACTGTGCGAACGGTACAGATTGTTCTGGAACCTACGCCACCGCCAGCGATAACGCTAGAACACTCGACGGCAAGAGTATAAATGCCGACGCGCTTCGCCGCTTGTCAGTTGTTGATCGAAGGCCGACGCTCCGTTCGCCGCTATCAGTCCGAGACTGCTATCTGTGCGAGACTGCTGCTGTAATTGGACTTCCCGTTTACCGGGCACAGGTTCGCCCAAATAAACATTTAAATCCCAACACGAAGTCTCCTGTCTTCGGCCACGTCACGACCCCGTGACATCTGGTGGAGCTGCTGCTTCGTTCATGTACCGGACACCCTCGTCAAGCCGTGAACCCAGCCCACGTCGCGGAGAAGACACCGACGCCCAGCAGGAGCAGCGAACAAGCTGCCGACAGCAAGGGCTACCACCGGAGTACGGGCTTCTACAAGACAAGGCGCGGAAGACCAAGGCCATGACCGCGACTGCAGCGACAATGACAACCG
Organism: Rhipicephalus annulatus; assembly: GCA_013436015.1. Lineage (NCBI taxonomy): Eukaryota > Metazoa > Arthropoda > Arachnida > Ixodida > Ixodidae > Rhipicephalus > Rhipicephalus annulatus. The sequence goes on along the minus strand of WOVY01010891.1, from coordinate 1,040,639 downwards.
CAGCGTCCCAGCCTACGATGGTCATGCATCATCCCAGGGAACCACCAATTTTTCATGGGTCATCGTTCGAAGACCCGGAGTCCTGGCTAGAAACATACGACCACGTGGCCGCCCTCATCCACTGGAACCATGACGAAAAGCTGCGTCGTGTGTTCTTCTATTTGGAAGACACCGCAAAGACGTGGCTCGAAAATCGGGAGTCCACGCTCCGAACGTGGGATGTTTTCTCCGGCGCATTTCTGCAAATGTTCGCGAGCGTCGCTCGCAAAGAGAGGGCCACTGCTTTATTAGAGACCCGGGTTCAGCTACCAAATGAAAATGTCGCCATTTTCACAGAAGAAATGACCCGACTATTCCGTCACGCTGACCCAGACATGCCTGAGGAGAAAAAAGTTCGCTTCTTTATGCGAGGGGTCAAACAGGAGCTCTTCACGGGACTGATGAGAAACCCACCGAAAACCGTCCTAAAATTTGTAGCCGAAGCGACCACTATCGAAAAGACCCTGGACATGCGCACCAGACAGTATAATCGTCGCATGACTGCAGACTGCGCTGCTGCTCAAGCCAGTAACTCCGGAGACCTGCGTGAAAACGATCCGAGCGATCGTGCGGGAAGAGCTGCGCAAGCTGTTGCCTTCGGCGCAGCCTCAAGTGGATTCAATCGCCGACATTGTGCGAGAAGAAGTTCGGCAATCGCTTCAAATTCCCCGTGCACCGCTGCCCGAGCCGGAAGCTATGAGCTACGCCGCTGCACTGCGCCACAACGCTCCTCCCCGTCCACGCCGAAACGCCGCCTCATCGCACTTCCGTCGACAGATGCCACCGCCGCCACCACCCCCACCGACGTCATACCGCTCGCCAGCGGTCCAGCGCAGTGCACCGAGGAAGACTGACGTCTGGCGCACCCCTGACCATCGCCCGCTCTGCCACCACTGCGGCGAGGCCGGACACACATACCGCCGTTGCCAGTACCCACAGATGGGACTGCGTAGCTTCGCCGTCAATGCACCGCGTCCACAGCCAGGAGAACGACCACGTGACATCGCCGACTACCTGACAGGAACTCGGTGGACACCACGAAGCCCTTCGCGTTCGCCGTCGCCCAGCCGCCGCACGCCACCACACCACCGGCAGTACTCTGGCCCTACGCGGGGCCGGTCTCCTAGCCCGTAGCCGGAAAACCAAGGGCAGCAACCGGTGGAGGTGCGGTTGCTGTGCGACGAACTACCGAAGATCCTCCGACAACAACGACGCCGCGACGGAGCTTTCCGAACACAACGCCAACCAGGCAAAGCCCTGACGGCGAAAGCTCACTTACCGAAGGTGGCCTGACAACGCAACATGGAAGCAGCGGAACAAGCTGACGCAGCCGTGACCCGACGCCACGCCCTAACTGTAACGCGAGACGGCGAACTAACGACCTCGACGTTCTTATCGACAGCCACAGTGTGACCGCTCTCGTCGATACTGGAGCCAACTATTCTGTCATCAAAGGGGCGTTCGCCGCAAAGTTAAAGAAAGTTAGGACAGCTTGGAAAGGCCCTGAAATCCGCACAGCCGGAGGTCATCTCGTAACGCCTGCAGGAATCTGCACAGCGAGAGTCACCATTAACGGCCGTATTTATCCTACAGACTTCGTAGTCCTACAGCGTTGCTCGAGAGATGTCATCCTTGGCATGGAGTTCTTAAGCCTCCATAGTGCTGTCATCAACCTAAAAACAAAGCCGATAACGTTATCCACAGAAGAAGCACTACCACCGCACACGTCGTCAGGACACCATGCCTTGAATGTGCTGGAAGAACAAGTCACCATTCCGCCTCGCTCAAGCGTCATTATTTCAGTGGGCGCTCCTAAATCACCTGACTTGGAAGGCGTCGTTGAAGGCAGTCAGCATCTGTTGGTCACCCGAAATATTTGCGTCGCAAGAGGAATTGCAGAGCTGCGGGGAGGCAAAGCAAAGGTTCTGCTCACGAATTTAAGCAATGAGTACAAACATGTGAACAAAGGAACAATGGTCGCATACATCGAAGAAATTGTCGAAGCCACCAGTGCTTTCGCCCTCGCCGATTCTGCGGAACCTGCTCAGAGGAACCAAACCCCTCCCATAGCTTTCGACGTCAATCCCAGACTTCCGAATAATAAGCAAGAACAGCTCAAGGCCCTGCTCCTGCAATACGAAGATTGCTTTTCGTCGTCATCAAAAATTCGGCAGACCCCAATCACGAAACGTCGCATCACAACCGAAGAAAATGCCAGACCACTCCGTCAGAGTTCGTACAGGGTTTCGACGCGAGAACGTGAGGCCATGAAGAGACAAGTTGACGAAATGCTGCGGGATGACATTATCCAGCCGTCCAAGGGTCCATGGGCATCCCCCGTGGTGTTAGTGAAGAAAAAGGATGGAACCCTACGTTTCTGCGTTGATTATCGCCGCCTGAACAAAATCACAAGAAAGGACCTGTATCCTCTCCCACGAATAGACGACGCACTTGATCGGCTCCATAACGCCAAGTACTTTTCGTCAATGGACCTCAAGACTGGCAATTGGCAAATCGAAGTCAACGAAAGAGACCGAGAGAAGACGGCGTTTATAACACCGGACGGCCTCTTCGAGTTTAAGGTGATGCCCTTCGGCCGTTGCTCAGCGCCTGCAACTTTTCAACGCGTTATGGATACAGTACTGGCAGGATTGAAGTGGCAGACTTGCCTTGTGTACTTGGACGACGTCGTCGTGTTTTCCTAGAGTTTCGACGAGCATCTTCGGCGCCTTGAAGCTGTACTTCAAGCCATCAAGACTTCCGGACTCACACTGAAGCCAGAAAAGTGCAGATTTGCGTATGAGGAGCTTCTGTTTCTGGGGCACGTTATCAGAAAGTCTGGAGTTCGTCCCGATCCACGGAAAACAGCCGCCATCGCCGACTTCCCGCCACCCACTGACAAGAAAGCCCTGCGCCGATTTCTGGGCCTGTGCGCCTATTATAGGCGCTTCGTGAAAAACTTCGCCCGCATCGCCGATCCTCTCACTAACCTTACCAAGGCCGACGCGGAGTTAGAGTGGGAAACGCCACAGGAACACGCTTTCCAGGATCTTAAACATGCCTCCAGACGCCTCCGTTACTTGCCCATTTTGACAAATTCGCCGACACAGAAATACATACTGACGCTAGCAGCGTAGGTCTTGGCGCCATTCTTGTGCAGAGGGCTGACGGACTTGAAAGGGTTATTAGTTACGCCAGCCGATCGCTATTCTGTTGTGGAAATTTCTGTTGTGGAAATTTCCACAACAGAATAGCCAATTTCGCTATTCTGTTGTGCAAATTTTCTGTTTTGGAAAAAATTCCACAACAGAAAAGGAGTGCCTCGCTATCATCTGGGCTGCGTTGAAATTTCGCCCCTACCTCTACGGCAGGCCCTTCAAAGTTGTGAGCGACCACCAAGCCTTGTGTTGGCTAGCCACCTTGAAGGACCCTTCGGGTCGCCTCGCACGATGGAGACTGAGACTTCAAGAATATGACATTACTGTGATTTACAAGTCCGGCAAAAAACACTCCGACGCCGACTGTCTCTCTCGTGCGCCTGTCGACCAAGCGCTACCCGACGACCCGGATGACGACTACTTCTTGGGAACGATAACTACCGACGACTTCGCTGAACGGCAGTGGGCCGACCCGGAACTTAAGGCCCTAATAGAATACCTCGAAGGCAGGACCGCCAAAGTCCCGAAGGTATTCAAACGCGCACTTGCGTCGTTCTTTCTACGAAACGGTCTTCTACAAAAGAAAAAAATTTTACCGCTTCGAGCTAAGTACCGCCTTGTGGTGCCTTCAGCTCTGCGACCAGAAATCCTACAGGCCCTGCACGACGATCCGACGGCAGGGCACCTCGGTGTTTCTCGCACGCTCGCGAGGATACAAGAAAGGTACTACTGGCCACGTCTTATTACCGACGTCAATCGTTATGTGAGGACATGCCGGGACTGTCAGTGACACAAGACACCTCCGACAAGGCCAGCGGGACTTCTGCAGCCAATTGATTCACCTGGCCGACCTTTCCAGCAGATTGATATGGCCCTACTGGGGCCGTTCCCGACGTCGGCTTTCGGAAACAAGTGGATCGTGGTAGCTACCGACTACCTCACCCGCTACGCCGAGACAAAAGCCCTGCCAAAAGGCAGTGCATCCGAGGTAGCTAAGTTCTTCATCGAAAATATCGTCCTACGTCACGGCGCCCCGGAGTTCCTTATCACCGACAGAGGAACGGCATTCACTGCCGACTTAACTCAATCGATCTTGGCATACAGCCAAACAAACCACCGCCGGACGACAGCGTACCATCCACAGACCAACGGCTTCACTGAGTGGCTTAACAAGACGATCGCCGACATGCTGTCAATGTACGTCGATGTCGAATACAAGACAGACGTGGGACGCTATTCTTCCATATGTGACCTTCGCATACAACACGGCGGTGCAGGAGACGACGCAGATATCTCCATACAAATTGACCTACGGAAGGAGGCCGGCAACAACGCTTGATGCCATGTTACCCAACGTCACCGACGAAGAAAACCTCGATGTGAGCGAGTACCTTCAACGCGCCGAAGAAAGTCGACAACTTGCGCGTCTCCGTATCAAGAATCAACAGACGACCGACAGCCACCGTTACAACCTTTGACGACGCTTCGTGAAATACCAGCCCGGTGAACGTGTTTGGGTGTGGACGCCGATACGCCGACGTGGACTAAGTGAAAAGCTTCTGCTACGGTACTTCGGACCGTACAGGGTGGTTCGACATCTCGGCCCACTTGATTACGAGGTTGTCCCGACGGCATCATGAACTCTCAACGACGTCGACCGCGACCTGAATTCGTCCATGTCGCGCGCCTGAAACCGTTTCATGCGCGTTAACAAACTGAAACAGTGTTTTTGTATTATTGTTGTATCGTAATTTATTCATTGTACTTTTTTGCATTGTTATTGTACCTTCATCCTTAGTTAAAGCATCGGGACGTTGCCTTTTTTTCAGAGGCGGGCAATGCCACGTTCCATTTACTAAGTTTTTGTTATCGTCCCAAAACACTACACGATTCTCAGCGCAAACCGCGCCTGCAGTTTTCGAGAAGGTTCCGGACTGTAGTATATCATTTTGATAAGATCACACCCACTGTGCGAACGGTACAGACTGTTCTGGAACCTATGCCACCGCCAGCGATAACGCTAGAACATTCGACGGCAAGAGTATAAATGCCGACGCGCTTCGCCGCTTGTCAGTTGTTGATCGACGGCCGACGCTCCGTTCGCCGCTATCAGTCCGAGATTGCTATCTGTGCGAGACTACTGCTGTAATTGAACTTTCCGTTTACCGGGCACAGGTTCGCCCAAATAAGCAGTTAAATCCCAACACGAAGTCTCCTGTCTTTGGCCACGTCACGACCCCGTGAAAATATTTTATGACAGAAGCAATGATGTGTGCAAAGGCGATGTCTCGCGCCATCAGTACGTCTACAATAGCACACAAGAGGTAGTCACCATCAAGCCTAACACGTAAATAAGACAAGCAAAGTAGGTATCAGCTTAAGGTGGTAAGCTGGCCTGATGGTGAGCGCGCAAGCGTGGAGGTAGGTCGGCCGGAAAATCGGCAAGCTGTGGCAGCTAAAGTGAATGGTGCCTGTCGCACAAATAATCAGTGCAAAATGACAGGAGAGAAAATCGAAGCCAAGGATTAGGTCGTGGGGACATCGGTCAATGACCGCAAATTGAACTAGGGTAGAATGACCGGCTATAGAAATACAGGCAGTGCGCATTCAGTGAACGCCAGCAGTTCTTTCCTTTATCAGCGACTTGAACTGTGGAGGGAGCGGCAGGCGTGAGGAGTTTATGTAGGAGGCATTGAAGATTTGTGCTCATTACTGGAAGGTGTGCTCATGTGTCAATAAGCGACGAAGTAGTCACACCACCAACGTCCATGTCGGGCAAACTTCGTCTCGTCAAAAGAGAATTTTAAGAAGAAGTCGACAACGCAACGTCACCCCCAGACGTGGCACTGTTTAGCTTTTTTGGGTAGGCAGGAGCAGGGTTAAACAGGGCGGACGGCCGGTGAGTCTGCGGTGAGCGATATGACTGGCTATGACCTTCAGGTGAACGTGGCGGATGACCGCGGCGCTGCAGGGAGCGACTGTTGAACCTTGTGCGGACGTTGGGGGGCGAGATAGACAGAACTATGTCAGTGCTGCGAAGTAGGTGTCACCCTGTCGGAGGTATGCGCCAGACGACGTCCGAGTTGGGAGCACCGGTGGGCATCACAGTAACGGACTACATGATTGATATGAATGCAGTGAAAACAAATAGAGCGGTTTTTTCCTAGTGCTCCAAGCTGCAGGGCTGCGGGAGTGGGTGGCAGGAATAGGACGAGGGTAGACGCCATGAGGTTGACTGTGGAATAATCACAGCACACACAGAGTGGATGCCGATGCTGGTGAGTTTCTCAGTAACAATGGCCTGAACCATTGAAGTAGCAACCAGTGTGGTATCACTTGCAGCTGACGTTGAAGCCGTGTTGGTAAGGTGGGCAAAAACAGGCGGTTTGCGTAGTGCTCCAAGCTGCAGGGCTGCGAGAGTGAGTGGAAGAAATAGGACGAGGGTAGACGCCATGAGGTTGACTGTGGAATGGTCACAGCGCCCCCAGAGTGGATGCCTATGCTGGTGAGTTTCTCAGTAACAATGGCCTGAATCATGGAAGCAGCAACCGGTGTCGTATCACCTGCAGCCGACGTTGTAGCCGTGTGTGTAATTTCTGCTTCATGATTTCCATACCACACTTCGGCAGTCCTTCTGAAGTAGAACAATAGATTGACCAGCAGAAGAGTCGAGTCCCATCGGTTTCGAGAACTTGAACGTTCACACTCTGTCAACCAATCCTCAACGCCCGCTTCATCTGGATCGCCGGAACCGCTAAGCGTGCCAGGATTCCTCGGGGGTTCGAGCACGATAATTGTAGTAGCAGGAACAGGTGTAGTCACCGCATCATCTTCAGCCTCAGGAACAGTGGGTGAAGATGCAGATGCCGTGCTTTTAGTCATCGTTACAGAGTCACCCCTCAAAGGACGGCCGCTGTGAAGTTCCGTGGTTACAAAAACACTTCCAATACATTTTCAAACAAAATTTCAGAGATTTAAAGAAGCTACTCTCTACTAAGTACTTTAGTATTATGGACATAATGCACTGTAGCATGCGTGTGCTAGAACTGGGCGACATTCTTTTAATTGCTGGTTGGTGTGCTTTGTCTTGTTAAGTTAGCTTGTAGTCATGATCTAGCCCACGTAAGTATTGCGTGGGGTTTAGCCTCCCAGAACCATCATATGATTGTGAGAGACGCCGTAGTGGAGGGATCCGGAACTTTTGACCACCTGAAGTTCTTTGAGGTGCACCCAAGTCCCAGCACACGGACCTACTGCATTTTAACTTCCATCAAAAATGCAGCCGCCACAGCTCGAATTCGATCCCGCGACGTGCGGGTCAGAAGCCGAGTACCTTAGCCACAAGACCACTGTGGCAGGGCTCGTAAATATTCCTGACTAAGGTTATATTGTGCAAGAGGTTGGCTGATAATATCATGTTTCACGAAGGCACTGACACTGAATGATGTCTGCAAGCTTATATATAACTTAAATCACACACTTCCTAAACGCACTTGCTGAGTGCATCGCACTGATAGTTTTAGGCAGTTTACTTAGAACGTGGGCTCCGTGTGCATCGTGATGACCACAGGGAGGATTCAGCGCCAGTGAAAAGGTGTTTAGTTTCATCCCACCGGGGCATTTACGACACGCCACATCCATCACCGTAGTCTTCAAGTATCCAGCTCAAAGTGGTCTGAAGGCTGGCCCTCAGTGAGTACTGCCCTTTCTTTTAGAGCGAACCCTGTTAGGAAATCAGAATACAGGTCATGCGCAGCGCCGTAGTACTTCGCCGCCGCTGGTGTCCGTAAACAACATCGCATTACATAGGAAAAACACTCAAATACAGAACAATGAGGCAACGCGGTGACACAGCGAGATTCGAACCCGAGTCCACTGCGTGCCAGTCCATTATTCTACCGCTGAGTCACATCTGTGCTTGGAACTACTTCGATAACTTGCCTTAGGCAGGCTTGATGTTGGGAAAGGGATCGCGGTTCTATGAGTAATAAAGCATTTTAGAAAAGCAAAGGAACAACCAGGCGTCAAACAATGCGAGTCGTGTTACATATGGGTCTTCCGAAGCTCCAGAACCTTAGAAAAGCTTGTTTTTCATTGCTTATTAAGTGTGGCACGGAGCCAGTTCATGCGTAACTCATAGTTGTTATCGACTGAAGGCAATACAAAACTCGTTACACGTGCTAAGTGGATACTACGCTTCTCTGTAGAATGACGAGGGATAGCATATTGAAAGGCAGCCTGCTATGCTGAACTTATGAATATTTACGGCGTAGTGGGTGCCCAGTAAGTGTGCTTATAAACACAAAGGCCACTCTTCATGCTTTAGCTGTGAATTTGCTACGCCTTCCAAGCCGACCTGGCGTTTTTCACTGAGACTGCGTTTGTTTCTCTGCTCACCAAGAACACCTTATGTAGTACGCCATCATAAAGAAGATCCCAATTCCAGAACGCTTTTCGAAATTATACGGCAACGTCTGAGCCGGAATGAAGGTTTTCTCGAATAGGGACCGGCCTCCCAAAAATAGCGTCGACGCCACTGTGCATGCGCAAGAGCCAAGCAGGGTGCAGGTTTTGTGTTGGGGACATATGCGTATCAGACGGAGGAGCAAGGGGGCGCTAGTCCCCCCACTGAGAAAAGTTGGGTGGCGGGCTCATTCCCTCCACTTTCGACGGTGCACGATGATCACTCTTGGCTGGACACAGTGGAGACTAACAAGCAAGGCGAAGTTTTTCGTCACTACACTTATCACTCAGTTTTGTTCTTACGGGAGAATGAAAATGTTATGAGGCAATGTAACAACAGAGAAAAATTTTGCCAACAATTCCACTGTGATGATTTTTGTTTGTAGGCTCTTTACAGTGCGAGTTGCCTGTGCAACGCTTTCGGGTTTTGTGCTGTAGTATTGCAGAGCAAGCAAGCGCTGAACAGGTGCCCTTCATTATTACATCACTAGTTCATGCTTTTATTCTTCTGTTACTTGTTGATCATGTTATGGATGGGAACAGCAAACTGTTTATGAACCGGTCGAAGCATTTGCTACTTTCGAAGAAAAAAACATTTTCTTCGAAAAGCATATACCATCACCGCTGCTCTGTTGAAACTGTTGCGAGCTGATGAGTGTGACGAATTGTTTTTGATGCTTGATTGATTGATTGATAAGTGGAGTTTAACGACCCAAAACTACGATATGAATATGAGAGACGCCGTAGTGGAGGGCTCCGGGAAAAAAGAACCCCAGGTGATCAAAATTTCTGAAGCCCTCCACTACGGCGTCTCTCATAATCAAATGGTGGTTTTGGGACGTTAAACCCCACAAATCAATCAAATCAGTGAGAAGCTCAGCTTTTAAGCTTGCCCCACAATTCGACCAACCCAAACCAGGAAGTAGGTTAAATACCGTGGTTTCAAGCACTGTGGAGGCCTATTTAGGAATCGGGGTTCTTGATTTTTCACTAAACTTGAATTGTACTTTCCATATGAAAATACATCTCAGACAGCAAAGAATCACACATGTGCAGCGCTCCTTATTTCTCTCTATTTCTATTTCTGTCAGCATGTATGAGCTCACAGAGATGTATACGTGCAGAAATTACAAAACACAGCGATGCTGCAAGTGGCATTATTTTATTATACACAAAATTGATCTCGCCAGCTGCTACATGTAGCCGCTGCTTATGTTATTGGCAGCTAGCCTACTCGAATTTCACTTACAAAAACATGCTCTTCAAATTCATAACGTCCTTCAAGAAGAAGGTATTTTATGGCACGCAGAAATATTAAATGCCGAAGAACCAATAGCAAACAATATGCCGCATCTAAAATAGCATACTCTCCTATTTTTACAGGTTCAGGCATAAGTGATCATTGCGCGATGGATCATTTTCGTGTAATTTATAGCCTCGGATGACAAGTTGCTGCTGTGTGCATGACAAAGACCGTTTACACCAATATTCTCTCAAGGTTCTGTCAAGCTGCTCAGTGCACCTTTTTTGCCTGGTCCCCTTCACAATCTTGTTGCAAGGAGACCAGGCAACAAAATTCAATTCAATATACAGCCATTGACCAGTTCAAAAGGAAGGTATGAGGGAAAGTTTAACCTTATATTCACCCAAATTTTCTTCTATCAAAGGAAAATTTTGCTTAGAACGTTTGTGTTGGTGTATTCGTGCGCCAATACAAATAGGTTGCCTAGAGGCCCATCAAAAAATTTTGATACATACACAACGAATGGGTACAATGTCCTACGTCCCTAACACGTCAAACTATATATTCTTAAAAAAAAGAGCTGAAAAGTCTATAATTAGTAAAAATATTATTATAACAACAGCAATATTATCAATAATTTCACGCTCTAGGCACCGTACTGACAATAATAATAAATAAGGCAAACTGTAATACAAGCCTGCCTAAATTAATGCTAGAAAGTTTAGTACTTATAAAATATAATAAAGCAATCTTCGCTTGAAATACCATGGCTGTTCCTTCCGTCAGAGGAATTGGCATGTAGCACAAAAATAAAGCGTGCCTTTACAGGGGTAATAAATATTTATTGTACATTGATAAAGAAGGATTCGCTGAATGTATGTTTTGGTGTTCGGGAGATATACCCAGTTCAACGTGGATGTGTCGCTGTGAACGCTTGATACACTTCCATCCCGACGACTATCCTTCATGATAAAAATTTTAAACTATTGTGGTATCTGTAGATGTTAACAACCAAAGCATATTTAGAGAAATAGGTGTGATAGCAAGATGAGCATCCCATATTGGACGCGGAAATCGGGCTAAGAATGGCATTCCTCAGCCTCGGTCTGTTAAAGTGTGCTTGAACTTCGTGATGTCTAAAAAAGCATGTCGCGTCACTTCTATGCATGCACATTCGTATCAAGGTATGAGCACGTCATGAAGTTCTGTCTCTCAATATATATATATAAATATATAAACATATATATATATATATATATATATATATATCCCGGCTGACAAGTGAGGAAGTTTGCCCCCACTCGCGAAAAAGTTTGTACGCCACTGAGCAGAACCCGTCTGGTGTGTCGTGAAATGGTATCACGACGTTCATGAAGTTAATTTGAGTTGCCAAGGAGGCTCGCATGCCATCTATGGAGGGTTCTTGAAGCACCGAGTGGTTACTAGAAGCCGAGGAGGCATGCGCGCCGTGCCTAGGTGAGCTGAGCCTGTGAGCATTGTTTGGCGAAGTAATGCATCGCCGGCCAAGTTTCCCGGAACCACAATGGGGCCTGCACGCTGTTCACTGGTGGTGAAATTGATATTTTCTGCAACGGTCGCAACGCAGCAGATGGTGCTAAGGATCTCCGGGGCCGGACAGGCCACAATGGGAACCTCAACTATGCAATGTTGAGCGCTAGAACCTTATCTAGTGAGGCAAATGAAGGTGTACTAATCAAGGAGCAAGGGGGTGGTAAATAGAATGTAATAGGGCTTAGTGGGATTAGGAGGACAGATGAGACAAATACAGTGCTAAAGAATAACCACGTTCTGTGGTATCGTGGCTTGGCTGACAGAAGAAAACTGAGAGTGGCATTCTTTATCCGCAGAAATATACCTCCCAACAGAGATGAATGCCAGAGCAATAATGAAAGGACGGTAGGTATCGTAATATAACTCTATAAAAGATACAAGATGAAGGTGGTACACGCTTATGCGCCTACATCCAGCCATGATGACGCGTCAGTTCAAAGCTTCTATGAAGACGTGGAATCACGAATGGGTAAGGTTAAAACGCAATGTACTATTCTGATGGGAGACTTCAATGCCAACGTAGGGAAGAAGCAGGCTTGATACCAGGCAACAGAAAAATACGGCATTGGTACTAGAAACACCAGAGGGGAGCTATTGGTCAAATTCGTAGAACTCAGTAATTTACAGATCTTAAATACCTTCTATCGAAAACGAGGAAACCATAAGTCGACATGAAGGAGCACCAATGGCGGAAGTAAGAACAAAATAGACTTCATACGGAGTGCAATTCCAGCCATCTCGCTGGATGTAGAAGTACTTGGGAAGATACAATTTCACGACCATAGAATGGTAAGGTCTCGAATGCGCCTAAAGTTGAAGACGGAACAACAGAAACTGATACGTAAGAAGCCAATCAATGAGTTTGCACTGAGAGGGAAAGTACAGGAATTCAGAGTCCTGCTTCCGAACAGGTACTCGGCTTTTATCGAGAAAACCAGCCTTAGCGTTGACGCAATTATTGATAGTCTGACGATTATCATTACGGAGTGTGCAGTGAAAGTAGGAGGTACGTTACACAGGACACTCGCGGGCTGTCTCAGAAAACGAAGAACCTCGTTATAAGCGACAAAGCATGCAAACCTCAAGTACTACAGATAAAGTAGAGTTAGCAGAGCTTTGCAATGTGAATATTAGGCGTAAGCTACCCTATGCAAGAAGGTACAACATGGAGAGAATTTAACACGCTCTGAAGGACAGAGGAAGCTTCAAACCAGTGAAAAAGAAACTTGGGATAGGCAAAAATGAAATGTATGCCCTAACGAACACAAAAGCCAAAATAACTATCAATATGGATACAATAGGTAAAATAGCGAAGGAGCTTTACAGAGATATGTATAGTAGCCGGGACAACCACAACCTTACTATAAAGCTAGCAGTAACTCTGATGGCACCCCACCAGTTTTGACAGAAGTCAGAAATCCTTGGGCAGCATGCAAAGAGGCAAAGCTGCTGGTGAGGATCAGGTAATATCAAATCTGCTGAAAGATTGAGGACAAATTGTGTAAAAAAACTTGCCACCTTTTTACAAAGTCTCTCCTGACCGGATGAGTACCGGAATATTGGAAGATTGCTAACATTATCCTAATACATAAGAAAGGAGATGAGAAGGACTTGAAGAATTACAGGCCGATCAGCTTGCTCTCTGTTTTATACAAGCTATTTACAAAGGTAGTTGCTAACAGAGTAAAGAAAACATTAAAATTCAATCAACCAAAGGAACAAGCAGGATTTCGAACAAGCTACTCAACAATCGGCCACATTCATACTATCAATCAGGTAATTGCGAAATGCTCAGAATATAACCAATCACTATACATAGCCTTCACAGATCACGAGAAGGCATTTAATTCAGTAGAAATATCAGCCGTCATGCAGACACTGCGGAATCAGGGCATCGATGAAGTTTATATAAACATTCTGGAAGAAATATAGAGGGGATCAATTTCTATCATAGTGCTTCTTCATAAAGAGAGCAATAGAATACCAATCAACAAGGGTGTAAGGCAGGGGGATGCAATCTCCCCAACGCTATTGACCGCACGCTTACAGAAAGTTTTCAGAAGCCTAGAATGGGAACAGTTTGGGATAAGTGTAATGGAGAGAACCTTAGTAACCTGCGCTTTGCCGATGACATTGCATTGCTGAGTAACTCAGGGGACGAATCGCAACTCATGATTATGGAGTTAGACAAGGAGAGCAGAAAGGTGGGTCTTAGATTTAATCTGCAGAAAACGAAAGTAATGAACAACAACCTTGGAAGAAAGCAGTGCTTTGAGATAGGTAATAGTGCCCTTCAATTTGTAAAAGACTATGTCTACTCAGCGCAGGTAATAACTGTGGAGCCGAACCACGAGATGGAAGTAACTAAAAGAATAAGAATTGGGTGGATTACGTTTGGCAAGCACTCTCACAAGCCACTATACCTTCAGAGGAAGGTATATAACAGGTGTATCTTGCCGGTACTCCACGGAGGAAGCGTCAGAGCAGTGAAGAGAAAACTTGGGATAGACAAGGAAGGCAAAGTAACTACTAATATGGATAGGATAGTAAAATTAGCGGAGGATTTTTACAGAGATCTGTACAGTAGCCAGCACAACCATGACCTTAATATAATAACTAGCAGTAACCCAGGTGACACCCAACTAGTAGTGATAGAAAACGTCTTAAAAACCTTGGAGAGCATGCTAAGAGCAAAACTGCTGGCGAGGATCAGGTAACATCAGATCTGCTGAAAGATGGAGGACAGATTGTGTTAGAAAAACTAGCGACCCTGTTTGAGGTGTCTCCTGATGGGAAGTGTACCAGAATCTTAGAAGAATGCTAACATCATTCTAATACATAAGAAAGAATACAAGGACTTGAAGAATTACAGACCAATCAGCTTCCTCTCCGTAGTAAACAAGCTATTTACAAAGGCAATTGCTAACAAAATCAAGACAACAGAATATTTCCACCAACCAAAGGAACAAGCAGGATTTCGAACAGGATAAACAAGGAAGGCAAAGTAACTACCAATATAGATAAGATTGTAAAATTAGGGGAGGAGTTTTACAAAGATCTGTACAGTAGCCAGCACAACCATGACCTTAATATAAGAACTAGCAGTAACCCAGGTGACACCCAACTAGTAATGATAGAAGAAGTCAGAAAAGCCTTGGAGAGCATGCAGAAGCAAAACTGCTGGCGAGGATGAGGTAACATCAGATCTGCTGAAAGATGGAGGACAGATTGTGTTAGAAAAACTAGCGACCCTGTTTATGAGGTGTCTCCTGATGAGAACAGTACCAGAATTTTCGAAACATGCTAACATCATCCTGATACATAAGAAAGAAGATGACAAGGACTTGAAGAATCACAGACCGATCAGCTTCGTCTTCGTAGTATACAAGCTATTTACAAAGGTAATTGCCAACAAAATTAAGGCAACATTATATTTCCGCCAACCAAAGGAACAAGCAGGGATTTGGAACAGGCTACTCAACCATCAACCACATTATTAATACTAATCAGGTAATAGAGAAATGCTCGAAATGCAGCCAACCACTATATAGCCTTCATAGATTACGAGAAGGCGTTTGATTCAGTAGAAATACCAGCCGTCATGCATACACTGCGGAATCAGGACGTCTACGAAGCACATACATACCCCGGAACAAATCTACAAGGAATAAACTGCGACCATAGTGCATCATAGAGAAAGCAACGGAGTATCAATCAAGATGATTGTAAGACAGGAAAATGCAATCACCCCAGTAATATCTACCGGGTGTTTCTAGGAGGTTTTTCAAAGGCCTAGAATGAGAAGAGTTAGGTATAGGTGTTGTTGAAAAGTACCTTAATACTCTGCGCTTCACCGATGATATTGCATTGCTGAGTAACTCGGGGGGCGAATATCAACTTATAATTACGGAGTCAGACAAAGAGAGCAGAAAGGTAGGTATTAAAATTAATCTGCAGAAAACGAAAGTTATGTACAACAACCTCAGAAAAGAACAGCGCTTCGAGATGGGTAATAGTGAACACAATTTGTAAAAAACATCTACTTAGGAGAAGTAATAACCGCGGGGCTTAACCACGAGATGGAAGTAACCAGAACAACGAGAATGGGGTCAAGCACACTTGCCAAGCACTCTCAAATCTTGACAGGTAGATTGCCACTATCACTCAAAAGGAAGGTATATAACAGCTGAATAATGTCAGTACTTAGCTACGGAGCAGAGACGTCGAGGCTCACAAAGAGGGCTCTGCTTAAATTGAGGGCCACTCAGAGAGCAATCGAAAAGAAAATGGTAGGTGTAAGCTTACACGACAAGAAGAGAGCAGAGTGGATCAGGGAATAAGTGTAGTTAAGAATATAATAGTTAAAATAGAGAAGAAGAAATGGACCTGGGTCAGGGATGTATTGCGTAGACAGGATATCCACTGAGCAATAGGAGAACTAACTGCATTCTCCGAGAAGGCAAGCGGGTTAAGGGGAGACACAAAGTTAGACTGGCAGATGAGATTAAAAGGTTTGTGGGTATAAAATGGCAACAGGAAGCGCAAGACTCAGATGACTGACAAAACATGGGAGAGGCCTTTGTCCTGCAGTTAGCGTAGTTAGGCTGATGATATATTTATTTATATGGCGCTTCACAGGTGAATGAGGGAATAGAAGATGAGAAGGAAGAAGAGTCAGAACAAACTGGTGTTCTGACTGACGCCACGTTTCATTCGTTACAGTAAGTCGACAGGATCTACCATGGCAACATCATGAGCCCACCAAAGAAGATGATCAGCCTGCCAAAATACGCCTGAAGTGAAGATAACGTCCCTGTTGACAAGTGGTTGAACCTCTTGGAAACGAAGGAGACCAACGTCAGCTGGTCCGAACGAGATCGCATCGACTGCATCAGCGATTACCTGGGAGGTCCGCTGGTACCTCACCGAGAGTTTCGACGCAGAAGATACGTGGGAAGGCATTAAAACAAGCACGCGGCTCAATTTTATGCACCTGTCAGCAGCCGTTTCTACCCATTCATTTACTGCAGGCTCAAAAGAGAACAGCGCATTAGGCACTACTACGAAGACAACACGCGCCTTGGTTGCCTCGCAGACTTAAAAGACGTTCACATAGTATCAAGATTGACCGATGGTGTACCTGAGGAGATCGAAAGGCACCTCGCTGAATTGACGTTCACCATCCTGGTCAAGTGGCTTTCTGCTGCACTTCAAGCTGAAGACTGTCCACAGAGATGCTTCCCAACACTTGTCAAAGCGGCAGCTCTTGCATCGAGAGCCTCATTCTACGCGACCATGACTCCCTGCAGTATCGATGCGCACCCCTCACAGTGAGTGCCGACATTGTGCATCCGCTGGTTCGCCAAATCAGTTTCACTGGCACAATGAGTGCCCTCGTCATGAAATGATGTCTGCTCTAACTGACAACCTGGGAAACGAAGAGGGTGGCCCAAAACTTCAATAATTCGTTTTGGCGCACTTGTGAACAGACACATGGTGAACGCAACTCTGGATACAGGAGTGAATATTACTGTATCAATGAAGTTGTGTTCAAAAACTCAAGCTGCAGTTGCTCAAGAATCCATGCATTAGTGACGAACAAGTAACGTTCTACGAGGCATGAGGACTAAGTTCTTGCTAGGCCTAGACAACGCCTCTTTTTCAACCTGTCCCTGTACTTTAACACGACGACTTTGCTTTAAGACAACGAATTTTTTCAGAATACCGTTCTAACTCAAAAGTGTGTCTTCAGCGCCGATACAAACACGCTCTAAGCCGTTGATGTCATGCACCTTCCACCATAGCAACAAGCTGCTTTGAGAGAGGTGCTTTACAGTTACGAGGGCATTTTCTCAATGTCTCACATGGAATTTAGATGTATCGCGGAAGAACGACACCGCATTGCCCTCAGCAACAACGTCCTTATCCACAGACCACCGTATCGATGCTGCCCGGCAGACAAAGAGGAAATTGTCAGGACTTACTTCTCTCGAAAAGTGTAGTGCGTCTATCTTTTTCCCCATGTGCGGCTCCCGTCATTCTTACAGACAAAAAAGGGGAAGGACGCACACGTCTATGCATTGATTATCGAAAGCTTAACTCTGTCACTGTGCCTGACTGCCAACCTATTCAGCGTATAGACGATGTTCTAGACCACCTGGGAAAATCGAAATATTTTTCGACATTGGATGTCATATCAGGCTGCTGGCATGTTTAAGTGAACCCAGAGGACATCCAAAAAACAGCCTTCGTCACGCCAAATCGCCAATATGAGTGCCTTGTTATGCTTTTCGGTTTGAGAAATGCTCTTGCTACGTTTGAAAAAGCGTGACATCAGTTATAAGAAAACATAACCTAAAGAATGTCGTTAATTATTTTGATGATATCGTAGTCTTCTCTGACATATTTACCGAACACCTACAGCACCTCCAAGCTTTATTGCATGCCCTAAAAATGGAGAATATAAAACTTCAACTGAAAAAGTGCCATTGTGCCGAAGATTCTATTGAATATCTGGGCCTCAGAGTGTCGCACGGTGCAGTGTCACCTATACGAATAAAAGTAAAAGCTGTATTGCGATTCCCAAAACCGAAATCCCTGAAAGAGCTTCAGCGTTTTGAAGGCACCACCAACGTTTACCGCCAGTTTATACCGCACTTCTGTGCCATAGTTTTTCCATTTACGAAGCTGCTGAAGAAGGACACACCATGTGAATAGGATTCCTTATGTGAAGAAGCTTTTCTGAACATGAAATTGTGTCTGACTAAAGAACCCATTTTACTAATTTTTTTCTAGCGAGAAGCCATACAATTTCTACTGTTACGCATCTAACGTAGGCGTAGGTGCAGTTCTGAAGCAACGAGCTCATGATTGTAAAGAACACTCCGTTGCCTAACACTCGCAAAAGCTACTCACGCAAGAATAAATTATGTCATTACAATGCCTCGCTACACTAGACGCTATAGACAAGTGGCACTGCTATCCCCATCGACGACCATTCACTGTTGTCACCGATCATGCTGTTTTACATGGCTCAAAAACATAAAAACCTTATGGCCAGCTCTTTCAATGGTCTCTGAAGGTGTCGATTTATGACGTTTACATTCAACATAAAAAAGGCAGCGAAAACATCGAGGCAGACGCATTTTCCTGGAGCTCTATGGTTCAACTTCTTGCATTACCAGAACTTCAAACTTACCAGGATGACCACCCTCGTTCCAAGTATACAACGGAAAACAGTGTCACTATCGTGACCCGTAAAGGAATTCGAAAAGTGTACGTTTCTCTCAAGCATCGACTGGGCCTTCTGCAGAAAGCAAACTGTCACTTTAGACACGTCGGAGTAAAGAAAACTATAGGCTTTTTGTCATCATCTGTCACAGGTCCCGTTAATTCGGGAGGCGATCGCCGGGCTAATTCCAAGGGCTGAAGTATCAATTTCGAGGTGGTCCTATTTTGCGCGCCAGCGGACGCCGGCTGTGGCCCAAAGAACAAGTCAGAGCCGAGAGTTGATAAACAAAACAAAATTATATTCTCGGTTATGGCAGATCAAAACAATACACAAGTACGCACACTCGACAATAAATGAATACAATATGTCACCAATCAAACAATGTACTACACAGTACAATCAGCCACACTCGAAACAATGGATACAGACAACAATACGCACTAGAATGCAGTCGCATGCATTGAACAACCAAGACACTTAAAGACTAAAGAGTTACAAATCTTATTCAGTACAAAGTTCTTGGAACAGAAGTCTGAATGATACTTTTCCGAGAATCACTCACTCAAAGTCTAGCGTTGTTGTCGTTCCGCTGCCCAGGAACGTTGTTGTCGTTCCGCTCTTCCAGGAAATCTCGCGTCTTCAATTGGCCGCCTTCCAAGCTCCAAACTTCTTCGTCGGACACACGTCGGCTTCACACACGCAGCTGTTGCGACGTGTCTTCGCTCGATAGTGGTAGACACATACTCTTGCCTGTAGCTCGAGTCGTCACCCCTCAGGTGGAAATGCTCTTCTTCTCCTGCTTTGTCACTACGGACAAAACCTTCGCCGACTACACGGTGGAATACCCTACGCGCTCTGGCGCTAACTTCCGTCTTCTCCTGATCTCTCACCTCGGCTGCTCGATTAAATACCTTCCGCGCGAGATTCCAGAAAGTTCTCATTATTTCGTCTGCGCGAAGCGCAGCGAAGGCTGGGGGAAAGGGCGAGACGATACGGGGGTCGTTCGCGACGGATGACTCAACCCGGCATCACCACGCCCCTTTCCATCGAGAAAATTCCAGGGCTTGCTCGGCTGCCGATGTGGGGTGAGGAGGTTCGTCGGCGAACCTACGCTTCCGAGGGGAGTTGGACGCGTGCCCGAGAAGTCTTTGGATGCTTGTTTTTTTTATCGTTGACCTCGCGGCGTCAATCCGGCGTTTCGTCGCGCGAATTTGGCGGCGTGCCCTTTTTCGAGCGCTCGGTTTGCGACGCTTTAAGAATATTATCTCATAATATTCAAAATCACACAAACGAGCGCGAACAGTCCCCACACTCTCAAAGACTGTAACATAGTCGGTCGCTCATGACACGTCACAATCACAATAGATCTCTCAATACAATTGTACATTGTAATTCAATCTCACAACACATGAAATATAACCGCAGGTACAAGAGTACAACACTCCATCACATATTCCAAACAATACAAATGCACAAAGTTCTCTCATTACAACAATTGTACAATACTATAC
Organism: Rhipicephalus annulatus; assembly: GCA_013436015.1. Classification (NCBI taxonomy): domain Eukaryota; kingdom Metazoa; phylum Arthropoda; class Arachnida; order Ixodida; family Ixodidae; genus Rhipicephalus; species Rhipicephalus annulatus. The sequence continues at coordinate 1,020,422 of WOVY01010891.1, read as the reverse complement.
ATCACGTCACGGCACAAATACTTCGACTCTTGTGACACTGGATAACACAATAAAAACACAGCCAAACGCATTCTGATTTGACCTCAGCATCCATTACGAGTGCTTCGAGCTGCGCTTGCGCCCTTTTTTGCGGTGCTCGCTCGATCTCTCCTTGTTTTTCCTCGTTCTTTTTCGGCGAGCCCTTTCCAACGACGGTATCTGAGGTGGCGTCTCAGCCACCGTTGTCACTTCCGACACTGTTAACGGGTCTTGATGCTCAACCAATCCTACCCGGTTATTCACCCGCTTTTTCATGTCACGACATTTGGCCTGGCTGGCCGACTCCGTCACCTTTACACTGTTGGTCGTTCGAGGTCATGCCGACGTAAGTCCAGCTGCCCAGCACGTGAACTCATTCAACACGATCATCTTCTCATTCGCTGTCTCTTGCACCGCGGCTTCACCTTGGGCTCTAGTGAGATCCGTCACGGGATGCTCCTCCACTGTATCTCGCGGTCGCTGGGTTGGCGATTGCTCTATCTTAGGGTCTTCTCCCAAACATTCTGGATCATTCGACCCTCGCGCCCCGTCGATGTTTCCGATGACGAGGTCGTACAGGGGGGTCGTCATGCATAGAGCCGTAACCTTCCCGCTGAAGTACGGGGTTTCAAAGTCAATCTCTGCTTCGGGAAGCATACGAACCGTACTGTCAATTACGCAAACTGGTTTCGTTTTGCCTGTTAACTCACTTTCCCGTACAAAATTTCTCCGCACGATAACAGTGGAGCTGCCGGTATTTCTTGACACCGTAACCTTCTTGCCCGCAACTTTTCCAGGCAGCGTTGGCATTCCCTTCGTAACACCGGTTGGCTGTTTTGTCATTACAGAACCCACAATAGGAAGTATCGCCCCAGTTTTCAACTCTACGAATCCGTCGGTGACGGCATTATCATCGGATTTCCATGCTGCTAGCACACAGGATACCTCGTGAGTTTGACTCACTCCGTTACGACAAGCGTCTGCTTTGTGCCTAGTCTGACACACTTGAAACATTTTACTACCATAGGGCTCGTGAAGTTAGTTCGACAGTTGCTAGCGCGATTACCCACTCGGTTACACAGAAAACATCGCGGAATGCTCTCCGGCGTACGCTTCTTTTCTTCGGGAGCCAATTTCTTCGAATCTTCAAGACACTCCTTCTTGACCTTGGCCAAATTAGTGCTACCTTGCGCTTCCAAGAATTGATCAGCTAATTCAAGCATGTCTTCAAGTGACTTAGCTCTCCTCTTTTTCAAGTACAGCGACAGGCTTGGGTGGCAACTAGTAAGAAACTGTTCTATAATTAGGAGCTCTCTAAGCTCATCGTACTTCAGCACTGTCCCTGAAAGTTCAATCCATCTGTCGAAATAGTGGCAAAGTCGGGCGGCATAGTGCGTAGCCGTCTCACCATCAGCTGGCTTTCCTGTCCGAAATATGTCCCGGAATCCTTCCACAGTAAATCTAAATCGCTTCAGTAAAGCATCTTTCACCCTTGCATAGCTGGCCGCATTGGGTGGCGTCAGCCTACCGTACACAGTGAGCGCTTCACCACTCAAGCAGGTGCTCAAAGCAGTCGGCCGTTGATGTTCTGGCCAATTCTGGCTCCTCGCGATAGTCTCAAATCTGTGAAGGTACGCGTCAAGGTTGTCCTTCCTTTCATCAAACGCTACGAGCAGCTCGCTTGGGTTCAATCAGAAGCCACGATCTTCCCGTTCGCTGCTTTCAACTTTAGCTTGGACGGGAGTTTCACTTCGCTGTTGCAAACGGAGCCGCTCGAGTTCCATCTCGTGCTGCCACTGCCGTTCCCTTTCTTCTCTTTCTTCTTTCAGCTGCCGCTCCTTTGCCTCTCCTTCTTCTCTCGCCATTTCAGCGGCCAGCCTTTCTCTCTCCAATTCAGCTGCTTTTTCTTTCTTGACCCTCTCAGCTGCCAACCTCTCTTGTTCCAACTCAGCTGCTTTTTCTTCCTTGGCCCTTTCAGCTGCCAAACTCTCTCTCTCCACCGCCTCTTTCTCCTTCTGGCTTACCAACTTCCGTAGTTCGACGCCAGAAAGACCCATCTTCTCACCAAGAGCTACTAACTTTTCGAGATCCGTGGTGTCTCGCAAATAAAGTCTTGCCGCGTGCGAAAAGTATGTGCCTAAATCAGTCTATCGGAACAGTCCCCTGCACTCGTTAACTAGAACTCTGAACAACACACGAAATCGTTCCGATAGCAGTACCAACAACTGGAGGCTCTTTCTCACTACTTTGGACACAGTGTGCACCAAAAGGTCTTGTCGCGGACGCCAGATTAATTGTCACAGGTCCCGTTAATTTGGGAGGCGATCGCCAGGCTATTTCCAAGGGCCGAAGTATCGGCCCCCCGACCCACACTACGAAAACGTGGACAATTTAGAGGTGGTCCTATTTGGCGCGCCAGCAGACACCGGCTGTGGCCCAAAGAACAAGTCAGAGCCGACAGTTGATAAACACAACAAAATTATATCCTCAATTATGGCAGATCAAAACAATACACAAGTACGCACACTCGACAATACTTGAATACAATGTGTCACCAATCAATGTACTACACAGTACAATCAGCCACACTCGAAACAACGGACACAGGCAACAATATGCACTACAATGCAGTCACATGCATTGAACAACCAAGACACTTAAATACTAAAAAGTTAGAAAACTTATTCAGTGCAAAGTTCTTTGAACAGAAGTCTGAATGATACTCTTCCGAGAATCACTAACTCAAAGTCCAGCGTTGTTGTCGTTTCGCTGCCCCCGAAGTTTCTCTTCCAGGAAATCTCGCGTCTTCAATTGGCCGCCTTCCAAGCTCCAAACTTCTTCGTCGGAAACACGTCGGCTTCACACACGCAGCTGTTGCGACGTGTCTTCGCTCGATAGTGGTAGACACATACTCTTGCCTGTAGCTCGAGTCGTCACCCCTCAGGTAGAAATCCTCTTCTTCTCCTGCTTTGTCACTACGGACAAAACCTTCGCCGACTACACGGCAGAATACCCTACGCGCTCTGGCGCTAACTTCCGTCTTCTCCTGATCTCTCATCTCGGCTGCTAGATTAAATACCTTCCGCGCGAGATTCCAGAAAGTTCTCATCATTTTGTCGGCGCGATGCGCAGCGAAGGCTGGGGGAAAGGGCGAGACGATACGGGGGCCGTCCGCGACGGACGACTCAACCCGGCATCACCACGCCCCTTTCCATCGAGAAAATTCCAGGGCTTGCTCGGCCGCCGATGTGGGGTGAGGAGGCTCGTTGGCGAACCTACGCTTCCGAGGGGAGAGGGACGCGTGCTCGGGGAGTCTTTGGATGCTTGTTTTCTTTTTTTATCGTTGACCTCGTGGCGTCACCCCGGCGTTTCGTCGCGAGAATTTGGCGGCACGCCTTTTTTTGAGCGCTCGGTTTTTGACATCATCCTACTATTGGCCTAAAGTCATCACAGACGTTTCGTCCTACATCCGCACATATGTCAGCGTTGCAAAAAGCCGAAAACCAAGGACAACCATTTGATCTTTTCGCAATGGACACTATAGGTGGCTTTTCAGAATACAGCTCGACAAAGAAGCTTATTCACTTGGCGATCGATCACACGGCGCAGTATTTGTGCGCGTTTCCCCACAAGAACGAAACTTTTGACGCATACATTTCATGCATCACCGCCATCTTTGCTGCAGGAAAGCCCAAGAAGTTCCTATCTGATCACGGACCAGCTTTCACAGCTGGAAAATAAAGCCGTTTTTAAACGCGTTGGTGTCCAACAATTGTTCACGTCCTCCCAACACCCTCAATGTATTGGCATGAACGAACGCACGAATCAAACTATTGTAACCCGGTTAAAGTGCAAAATGAATGAGCAACCACAGAAGTCCTGGGTCAAAAAGTTTTCGGGTGTCATCAATAAATACAACAAAACCGCACATCAAGTAACACGATATCGACCATCGTACCTCATGTATTAAGTCCTTTCATAATACACACTTTTAGACGCACCAATGAAAGTGTGCAAGAAGAGAAGATAAGTGCAATAAAGAACACACTCGCCTACCATGAGGATAACAAGATCATCTACGACAAAAATTCCTGCCACAAGATCTCCAACCTGATGAATTGGTCCTCTACGAAACACCTTGGCACGCGAACAAAGGAAAACTCAGTTAGGTCGTGGAAGAACCTTACGCAATTTTTCACGGAGTCCCTCTTGTGAACTATGACATCAACCGATGCATAGCACGGTTAAGCAGAACTACTGCCAATGTGCACGTCAAGAAACTGCATCGCTACTATTGTCCCAATTAGTTGACGCTCTCCCGGGGGGAAGGGGAAACGTGTGACGCTTCACGGGTGAATGGGGGAACGCAATATGAGGAAGAGGAAGAGTCAGAGTAAAGAGTAAACCGTTGGTTTGACTGACTCAGTGTCTCATTCTTTACACACACACACACACACATATATATATATATATATATATATATATATATATATATATATATATATATATATATATATATATATATATAGAGAGAGAGAGAGAGAGAGAGAGAGAGAGAAGAAAAATTCAATGATTCAATGGGCCTGTTCTCGCTAACTAATGGCTTGTAACACAACAGAAGTTTTTCAAAGTTTTTCAACAATGATACATACATTTATTTAGGTTTTTGAAGGGATTCTCCCTTCGTCAAACGATGAGTTCTAAAACGGTTGTGAAAAGACTATATGTATCATTGTTAAACCATATATATATATAAATATATATATATATATATTTAGGGAAAGAATTGTATACCTAAGGGCTTGTTTTTCCGTCTTTTGACACAATATTAATGATATCTAACAGACAGTAATGCCAAAGAATGTATAGGAGCAGTTATTAGAACCAATGGAATGTAAATAAGAAAAAAGAAAAGAGGGGTGAAAAAATAACAAGCCATGAGCAGGAATCAAACTTACGACCTTCGAATAACGCGTTCAATGCTCTCGCGTTATTCGAAGCATCCAACGCGTTAATCGAAGGTCGTAGGTTCAATTCCTGTTCACGGCTGGTTATTTTTTCACCCACTTTTCTTTCTTCTTATTTACATTCCATTGGTTCTAAAAACTCCTATAAATTCTTTAACATTACTGCCTGTTAGATCTCACATATATATATTTATATGACGATATATATATATATATATATATATATATATATATATATATATATGTGTGTGTGTGTGACGCTATGATGAATGGGCGACGAAGCCTGTCTCATACGCCATGTTTATTCCAAAAGCACCTCTTCCTCCTCAGCTTCTAACAACCATCACTTCATACGTCGCACGATTCCCCCTTCCCCCGAAAGATGGCACCGGTTACAATCTACAACAAATTGAAAACAAAATAAACAAAATAATGGCTAAATTCGCAGTTTCACGTCCCGACGAAGTTCCACAATCTCACTAAATCTTCAAGGCCGAGGGAGAAGTCCGGTGATTTTTATGACGACTCTGGTGGACGAGCTTGACTGTTGCGTTCCGGACAGAACGGGCTACACATGGATACTGACAATATTGCTTGAACTCCTCTGGGGACTGAGCAAGGATGGAACGCATTGTTGCATCGGCAGCTCGGATGTCGTTGGGGTTGTATTTTTCGCCGCGAATGGTGCAATCCCGGTGCTTCTTGCTTTCGTGCTTCTTGACAGACTGCGACGGAGTGCCTGAGTGCTTGCGGTTTGCAATCAGTGCTTCCGCGTCTTTCTCGGCGCTTTGTGTGGTGTTGCAGTCGGCGGAATAGCAGGCGCTGGAAGCGTTTCTGGCGACTTTTCTTTGTCCGAAAGTGTCTGACGTCTTGTTAGTTTAGAGATCCTATTTTTCGATGTTCTTCAACTGGTGAACGCGCTTACATTGAATTTGGCGTTCGCCGATGCCCTCGTTGCAGTATCTCTCGTTGTTTTCTGAGTTTGTGAACTTTGTTTTGCTTGCTTTGCTGGTGCTGCTCAGGAGATGGCTGAAGAGGCGCCCCTTCCGGAATGGGGCATTCGTTTTTTTCGGTGTTTGACGTGTTCTGTTGACAGCTGATGCTTGGTGAATTGGTGTCTTGCTTGTCGGGCATAGTTGGTAATGCGTCATCATTGCTAGCAGGCTCTTCAGAGGCTTCGGTGACGTGGTTTATTACGCATGCTTCCGAAAGACAACTGTGTACGAGGTTTGATGTATCATGTACTTCTGAATTTGTTCGATTCATGAATTGGTGAGCTCTGCATGTGGGCACCACAGGTTACCTCGCATTATTAGGTTTGAACAGCAGATTTTGGCAAGTCTGCGATGCCGTAGAAATGACAGGATGCTCTTCAGTGGCTTCTTTTTCGCTGTTCACTGCGAGTGGTTCTTGCGCCGGGTAGCGTGCGACGTTTGATGCGTCTGAGCGTTCTGTTTTGTTTGGATTGTCGAGGGTGTGTGCACCCGATGGTGATGCATGAAACCGTACGGAAGAAGAATGGCTTGACAGGGTATTTTATCGATGCACCAGGTCATCTACCCAGAAAGCGGCGTCCTTATAGGCAAGTGGTGAGCGTTAGGCGTGCTTGAAGAACCACGTGACAAAAACCCAAGTTGTGGACCACGTATGCGAGACGAAGAGTGAAGGGCATCAGGTGGTTGAGCAACGTCTCGTGTCATATGCTGAAGCGATGACTTCGGAAATGCCGACTTTCGTGTACAAGAGAGACGCGCTTGACGGTTGGGTTTTTCCCAATTTACGCATAGCCTTCTGTAAGCAAACGCATGCGCCACTTCGTCTTGAGGCAGTTGTCGATTCGCGCTGGGCTTTAGAATGGTTGAAGACTGCTTAGGAAATTGACAATATTATGCGGTTGTCTCTATATGGTTGGCAATGAGTTGGTCTTGGTCATAGTCATTAAAACGGCTAATCATCTCATCTTTGATCTTTTGCCATAATTCGACGTTTTCGATTATGTGTATCAAGTAAAACCTAATGCCTCACCGGAGATGTAGTCGGTAAAGTTGGCGATCATTTCCCGTTCCGACCATGACTCAGCGGTTGCGTGGTGCTCGAACAGGTCGAACCAGTCCTGTACAGGTCCATCGTCCACTGATCCGGTGTACTTAGGGATGTCGAGGTCAGCCGATAGTTCTGTCATGGTGCTGGTCGTTGTCCTCCTAGGCGATGATTCGGTAGTCAATGTACGGTCAGGGCGCCTTCTGGGGAAATGCGTCGATGATGAGTGACTGATGAAGGGGCAGGCAGGTCTCCATCCTGTCATCTTGTGTGACGCTATGATGAATGGGCGACGAAGCCTGGCTCATACGCCATGTTTATCCCAAAAGCACTTTTTCCTCATCAGCTTCTATCAACCATCACTTCATATATATATATATATATATATATATATATATATATATATATATATATATATAATGCAACGAGCAACGTTTAAAAACACAGGTTATTATTCTAGAAGCGTTAGCCGCAACAAGCTGGTAGAGGCAGGAACCCGGCAAGCACGAGCCACACACGAACGTCAACGTCTTCTTTGACGCTGGCACAGAGCTGGCGCCATTATGCTCCGGTACAATTACTCCCCCCGCAGAAAGGAGCCAACCTTGTGACCTAGGGAAATGACACGACCAGGGGGTCATAGCACGGTTTGAGGCGTGATACGTGTACTGTTTCACGCCCACGGCAGCGTTCGTCCGAATGTGGATCAATGGGCTCAACTTCATAGTTGACAGGAGAGGTTTGTCGCACCACGCGGTATTTCGACGAAAGCTTCAGGGAAAGACCGGGGGGGGGGCGTAAATGGGACCCAGAGGCAAACCATCATTCCTGGTTCATAATGGACACTAGACGCAAAGGCGCCGTGGTCAGGTTTTTGGCGCGATTGGTCTTTTGCGGTAAATAAGCGAGCGAGTTGACGACGTCTTCGGCGTGCAGCTGCTTCGGAAACAGGCGTCGCTTCGGAAACATCAGGCCCGTAAGGGAGAATGGTGTCCATGGAGCATGACGGCTCATGTCCGTACAGCAGGAAGAAAGAAGAAAAGCCGGTGGTTGTTTGTGGCGCATAGTTGCACGCGTACGTTACAAAAGTGGGCACTTGGTCCCAATTAGTTTGGTTGTCAGACGCGTACATGGCAAGCATATCTCCAAGGGTACGATTAAAGCGTTCTGTCATGCATTGGTTTGTGGATGATATGGCGAGGTTTTCCGATGGACGGTGCGACATGCCTTGAGCAGCTCGTCGACGGTGTTCGAGAGAAGCACGCGTCCATGGTCACTCAGTAACTCACGAGGTGCACCGTGTCGCAAAATGAGATGGTGAAGAAGAAAGGATGCAACGTGTTTCGCAGTGATAGCAGGCAGCGCAGATGTTTCAGCATGGCGTGTCAAATGATCGACGGCGACAATAATCCACTAGTTGCCTCTTCGAGGCAACCGGTGCATTATTGTTTATTTGTAAAGGCAAAATCACGAATGAAACACCGAAAATAAGAACAAAAGCCTACGAATATACGGAGCTCCTTTAGGGTAGTAGGCTTGGGGTTCTCGGCAACGGCACATAGTTTGGCAGGGTCTGGCAATATTTCTTCTTTTGAAACGACGTGGCCTAGGATTGCGAGTTCGCGGGCGCCAAAACGACATTTCTTGAAGTTTAGTTGCGACCTGGCTGCCGTAAGGCACTGGAGAACTTGTTCCAGACAGAAAAGATGAGTTTCGAAATTCGCCGAGAATACAAGAGAATTTGTCTTCTCGCCGAGAATTTGCCGAGAAGACAAATGTGCCATTTAAGTCCCCTGACGACACTGTCTATCATTCTTTCAGAAGTCGCAGGTGCATTGGAAAGACCGAAGGGCATCACATTAAATTCATATAAGCCGTCAGGGGTCGCAAACGCCGTTTTCGGACGGTCTGCTTCGTCCGTTGGCACATGCCAATATCCAGAGCGCAGATCCAGTGAAGAAAAAAACTCCGCACCTTGAAGGCAATTTAGGGCGTCATCAATGCGTGGCAGGGGATAAACATCCTTGCTTGTGATCTTGTTTAGTCGACGATAATCCACGCAAAACCTGATGAAGCCATTCTTCTTTCGCACGAGGACCACTGGCGAAGTCCGAGGACTGTGTGAGTGTTAAATAACACCACATTGCAGCATCTCGTCATTGTGTCGAGTGATTACGTCACGCTCAGCCTGCGAGACGCGGTAGGAGCGCTGACGAAGTGTATTATGATGACCGGTGTCGATATGGTGAGCAACTCGGATCTGGTCATTAATGAACAAATGCCCCCCATAATATTTACAGCTCAAGGAATAATGAACATAATTGAAAAAATGAAACTATCATCTGCTACGGGACCGGACGGAATCAACTCTAAAATGCTGAAAAATTCCAAAGAACCAATTAGTGCCATGCTCGCTTTGCTATTTTCCCCATCATTAATGTCAAGCTGTATCCACATCAAATGGAAGCTAGGTAAGATTGTTCCGACCTTTAAAAGCGGCAATAGGTCATCACCATCGAACTATCGCCCCATTTCAATTACGTCCGTACCATCAAAAATATTGGAACATGTAATTTTTTCGCACATCATTAATCACCTCGAACGCCATAACATTCTCTCCACATCGCAACATGGCTTTCGCAAGGGGCTGTCCTGCGAAACGCAGCTTGCTTCATTTACACATGATTTGCACTTAAACCTTGACAGAAACATCCAAACAGACGTAATTTTTCTATATTTTGAAAAGGCATTCGACAAGGTACCCCACCGTCGCCTAGTGTATAAACTATTACTGCTGAATTTTGACCCATTTGCATTTAATTGGATCGAAAACTTCCTCCTGGAACGAAAGCAGTTTGTCGAAATAAATAGCGCATAGTCTACCACAGCACCCGTTCTGTCCGGTGTACCACAGGGTACAGTACTCGGGCCGTTGCTATTCTTAATTTATGTTAATAATCTACCGTCTGGCATTTATAATAACATTCGCCTATTTGCGGATGATAGTGTGTTATATTCCAAAATTACATGTAAGCAAGACCAAATTAATCTACAATCTGATCTTTTTCATATTGAAAATTGGTGTAAAACTTCGCAAATGTCTTTAAACGTACCAAAAAGCAAGCTAATGTCATTTTCCTGGCGTGCATGCCCATTATTTCACAATTACACCCTTAATGGCTTTTCATTACAATCCACAAAAGAGTACAAGTACTTAGACGTCCATATCACCAACAATCTATCTTGGACAGTACACGTGTACAAAGTAATCGCCAGCGCCAGTAGATCCCTCGGGTATCTGCAGCGCACGATGAGATTTGCTCCTTCAGACTTAAAATTGTTGGTTTATAAAACCCTTATCCTTCCAAAACTAGAATATGCAGCCGCTCTATGGGACCCGCACCAACGTTAACTCATCGACAACATAGAAGCCATCCAAATCCGGGCTATTAGATTTGCTTTCTCTGATTTTTCTTCATACACTAGCGTCACAAATCTCAAGTCGCGTGCGTCCCTTCCTCCCCTCAACAACCGTCGGAAACTAGCAAGGCTGGCATTATTCCATAGGTTTCATTAATCACTAACACCAAACTCCTACGTCACGCCAAAATCGCATGTATACACTCGCACCAAAAACGAACATCAAGTTTCATACCCCCGCCCACGAACTAACACTTTCGCGCAATACTTTTTTGTTCGGTCAGCCAAAGACTGGAACAATCTTCCCGCTCACGTGTTACAGACCAAAGACCTTGACCAGTTTAAATAGCTGCCTATCGCGCCCGGAATTGTGTAATATCCTCATGTCGTTTTTATGGTTCCCGTTTTTCTGACTGTCATTGTTGTCAATGCAGGCGAAGTAATGGAGCGTTGCCTTCTGACATCATATTGTTTTCTGTTTTTACCAAATTTATAGCTACCTAGCTCATTGCCGTTGTTTGCATTCTGATTTGTATGGACGTAGAATCACCAGGGCCTCCACCCATACGTCCCGCGTCGTCTGTGGCCACTCTAAGAAAGCGCTCCGGCCACCCAAGTGACGTCGACAGTGAGGACACGCTCATGTATTCTATGGCCAGTGATGAGAGCTCCGATGAAAGTGACTTTGTGCCCGTGGCAAGACACAAGGCGAAGAGGAGGCTGCTTACGACATCTCCTTCCCAAAGTAAGGCCACCACAAATATTCAAGAGCCCCCGGTTCACACTCTTTTGTTTGTTCCGCTGAATGCCGCTGACAGCATGAACCGACTTAATCGCCAGATCACGTCTATGTCACTTGAGGCACTCGTTCGGGGACAAATAACAGACGTGAGAATCAATGGCCGCAAGAACGTTCTGGCGATAGACGTTACGCAACGTACTGCTATCGACGTATTGACCAAGGTGAATGTGCTCGGGAACATCAACGTACGTTCTTTCATACCAGATGGCAAGGACTCTAGGGCAGGTGTTATCTACGACGTCGACACTTCCATCAGCGATATTGATTTTCCCACTCTTATCAAACCAATGACGGAAGCTACTATAATTTTGCAAGCCCGCCGTCTCGGGAACTCATGATGCGTGAAAGTAGTTTTTAAGGGTGACAGCCTCCCAACTCAAGTAAGAGTTGGTCATTTTCGACACACAGTACGGCCGTTCGTGCCAAAACCTCTTCAGTGTCGGAAGTGCTGTAAAATAGGACACGTGAGTGCTGTTTGCACAAGTTCTGCTGTGTGCTCCCGATGCTCGGAGTCGCTAAACACGGAAGCCTGCCAGGCAGAACATCGCAAATGCGGCAATAGCCAAGGTCCTCACGAGGCGTCATCAAAGCAGTGCCCAAATGTGAAGAAGGAAATGCAAGTGCTGAGGCAGATGGCCAGAGATGGTTCTACCCACAGGGAGGCTGCTGCCAAAGTGCGACGTCGGCGTTCGCGCCATAGAAAAACTCCTAGGACATCCTCTGCCAAGGCCAGGGATACACCGCTACCCCATGTCACGCACTCACCACCACAAGCATCAACAAGTGCCAACAACAAGCATCCTCAGAAAGACGCAAGAAACTTTGACCCTGAGGCGTGGCCAGCGCTGCCGTCAGTGACACCGCCAGTAAAGCGGCAGCAACGCCCACTGAAAGCTACTTCAGAGCGAGTGAGTCATGAAAGTCAAGATAACGAAATAATAGACGTGATTAGGACCCTCATGAAGACAATTCGAGTACTCCTGAATAATAATCAGACTCCGGCTGCCCACAGCGCTCTTCAAGTATTGGACGCTTTGAATCTGGTCCTATCAAATCTACAGAAGCGCCATGGCTCTTTCCCTGCAGCCCTTCCGTAAACAAGTTAAAGAGGCATCAATTTTCCAATGGAATGCCCGAGGTCCTAAACCCCGCCTTTCGGATTTTTGACCATATGTTTTCAAGAATCTGTTTCCAATTATCGTAATTTGTGAACCACGTCTTCACAATGCTATACAACTTTCTAAATACGAGGCTTTTAAATCTGCAACCCGTAACGAAACCAGTAAGGTCATTGTTTACATAAGGTGCGAACTCACATATATTGAGCATCCAGTAACACCGGATTACAGCAACCAATACGTGTGCCTGACAGTTAAGCGTAAGAACGTGAACTTCACGCTAGTGGCAGTATATATTTTGCCTTCAGGCCGCTTCGACCCAGCAAGATTAAGTGCCATTATATCAGCGACACCTGGGCCATGGATTATTACCGGTGATTTTAACGCTCATCACCCTCTGTGGAGAAGCCAGAAGATGGACTGTCGAGGAAGAGATGTGTCCTCCTTTGCATCTGACCACCATATATATTGTTTAAATGACGGCGCTCCCACGTTTTTACGGGGTCTGACATACAGTAGCTGTCTCGACCTAACTTTTGTGTCAAGTAGCCTGAACACCAAAGTGCAGTGGTTTGCGGACAATGAAACGCATGGCAGTGACCACATCCCCACCTATATAAGAATCAAGGGGCTAAGCAAGTCGCAAATTGCGCCCACTTCACGGATAGACTGGTCAAAGTACAATTCATCCACAGAAAAGCAATGCGAGAGAAACCAAGAAGGTTCTCTTGAAAGCCTAGAAGGTATAATGAAGGCCGCTATTCAAGAGGCAACGTTTAATTGCGAACCTTTGCCAGATTTTTGCAAATATGAGGTGGAGTTGGAGCGACTTCGCGCAATCCGTCGTCGCGCCGAACGACGTTATAGGCGCACGAAATCCATCTACGACTTGAGGGAAGCGAGACGTCTACAAAAAAAGATTCAACGTCGACTTAATGCACTACAGTCGCAACGATGGAAGTCACTATGCGAGTCGCTTGATTCCCACAAACCTCTTTCGCAAACATGGAGAATAATCCGCGGCCTACGAACATTGCCACAACTGAATCGTCCGTTCAAATGCCTTGCTCTCCACCAAGGCCGGCGTGAAATCGATGTAGCGGAAGACTTCTGTGCCAGGGTTGCAAACAAGGGGCCTGGGATCTACATGAGTAACCTACGAAACGCGCCGGTGTCCAGAGACACTCGGATGGACAATATGTTTTCTCTAGAGGACCTTCAGGCAGCATTGGCAGCATGCAAGCGCTCGTCATCGCCTGGACCCGATGGAGTCACTTACATGGCCCTTGCTAACCTAGGACGAACAGCTCGGCGTGCCCTTCTAGCTGTATACAATGACTCGTGGAGCAACGGTTTGGTTCCTTCTTCGTGGAAATGCAGCCGCCTTGTGCCGCTGCTCAAACCAGGCAAATCGCCTCTGGACATGGCCTCCTATCGCCCCAACGCGCTTGCCAGCTGTTTTGGAAAGGTGATGGAGAGAATGGTGCTGACGCGCCTGGAGTGGTACTTGGAACATAACAATATATACCCCGATGCTTTGACCGGCTTTCGACGTGGACGGTTTTCCATAGACAATGTTGTTGAACTTGTCACGTCTGTACAACAGCAGAAGAGCCTAAAGAGATTATCAGCGGCACTTTTCTTGGATAATAAGGCTGCATACGACAATGTATTACATGAAACCATCCTGGACGCCTTGGGCAGTATTGGATTGGGAGGCCGCGTTTACCAATGAATCTACAGCTACTTGAAGGACAGAACCTTCTTCGTTCAGACAGAAGATGGCGCAACAAGGCAACATCGTATTTATCGCGGCGTACCTCAAGGTGGGGTCCTAAGCCCCATACTTTTCAACCTTACGCTCATCGGCCTCGTTGACGTCCTGCCACAATCCTTACATCTGTCGATATACGCGGACGACATCTGCATCTGGGCATCAGGGGTCACGCGTCTACACGTACGAGCCAGGCTTCAGACAGCGGCTACACTGACGTCAAACTACCTTCAAGGACGACGACTGGAGCTGTCATATGAGAAATGCTCAATAGTTGCGTGTACGCGCAAGACAATGACGCCATACCGCATGAGACTTAATGGACACACAATCAGCTATCAAAAGAACCACCGCTTCCTGGGAGTAATAATAGATCGTGATTTGTCTTGGAGCCTACATATCGCTTACATGAAGAAGAAACTGACCATGATCACCCACGTCCTAAGGTTTCTTGCGGGAAAATCATGGGGTGCATCGATACGAGCCATGCTTCAACTGTATGCTGCACTTTTTCTTGGCTTCATGCGCTACAGCCTACCTGTGCTTGGCAAGGCCCGCATAACAAACGTACACGTCCTCCAGTCATTACAAGCTCAAGCACTGAGAATATGCCTCGGGCGGCCGAGATGTCCATCCTCAGCAGCGACTGTCGCAATCACTCATGAACACCCTATCACAACCTACATTCGTGTTGATGCTTTAAGAACGCACGTAAGACATGCCTCCCGGATTCAATCGCATCACCTCACCTCCCTACCAACTTCCAGGCTATGCTCTGCGTTCCGCTCTATTATTGCCCCACATCGCACGGTGATTCCCACGAACTTCACGCACGCAGCAAGACCGTCGTTACCATTGTGGTGTCTACATCCACTGGAAGCCCTGATAACCATCCCCGATTGCAAAAGAAGAAAAATTTGTCAAATGTGGCCCTAAAACAAACAACATTACTGTTTCTGCATGAGAAACACAGTGGACGCATTCACATTTACACGGATGGGTCGGTCACTTCAACAAGTTCGACAGGCGCAGTGGTGATTCCGGAGAAATCCATCACGATAAAGTTCAGGACCTCGCATATGACATCATCCACGGCGGCAGAACTCACCGCCATTCGTGCCGCTCTGGAGTTTCTAGTTGAAGAACCACAACAGACATGGTCAATATTCTCCGACTCCAAAGCAGCTCTCCAGGGAATTGCCTCGCCATATCGTCATGGACCAAACGAACACCTAAATGCTGAAATGCGACTGCTTCATCACCGGGCTATAGAGAAACGACATGACATAGCGTATCAATGGATACCAGGCCGCTGCAGCATTGATGGAAACGACCGTGCAGATGAAGCAGCCCGAACTTCTCATGATGATTCCCCTCGTGTAGCTATACCATTATCCAGAACAGACGCTGCTGCAAGGCTTCGATCACTTGCACGAGAACTGACACTCGCTCAGTGGAATTCACCGGCATTCACCAACGTCCGCCTTCATAACTTGGACCCACACCTACAGCTCCGTCTTCCATCAAGAATAATCAGAGCAGAGGAGAAACTTTTGTGCCGTCTGTGGATTGGGGTGGCCTTTACGAATGCTTATTCGTTTCGAATCAGAATGGCCAGAAGCCCGACATGTGACAAGTGTGGCTGCGCAGAGACTTTCTCCCATCTTCTCTGCGAGTGTCCCCGCTTCAGCGTGCCAAGAAAAGAACTGTCCAAAGCTTTAGATAGAATAGACAATCGCCAATTGTCGGAAGAAAGAGTATTAGGACACTGGCCGAGACCATCCTCTGCCCGCAAGGCATTGAGAGCGTTGTTGCGCTTTCTGCGGGCAAGTGGTCTTAGAGACAGACTGTAAACAGCGTCGCGTATCGTCTGATGACCTTCTCTCTCTTTTTTTACAACGTCTCTTTTCTCTCATCCTTTATCCCCCTTACCCCCTTCCCCAGTACAGGGTAGCCAGCCGATCTGAGAACTGGCTATCCTCCCTGTCCTTTCATATTTATTCCTCCTCCTCCTCCTCCTGATTTGTATGTTTGCATCATTGTACTGCTGTAAAGCGCGGTTATCCAAGCTGTTTAAACTCTGATTGGTCCCAATGTAAGACATGTAGCGTGTCTGGCCATGTAGTTTCTTTTATGCCTCTTCACTCATTTATTGTTGTAACGGTCTTGTATATAGTTATGTTGGTAGCACACCTCCCCCTCACCCCTACCCTCGTTTTTTGTTCTAGTCTGTCACTTGTACCACCCCTCATGTAATGCCTCCTTCTAGGAGGCCCTTGAGGTATGAAAATAAATAAATAAATAAATAAATAAATAAATAAATAAATAAATAAGTGAAGTGCGTCCCAGGGAAGGTTGTCTGTGGTCGAAGGAGGCGCGGAAACGGTCAATTAGTTGAATGAGCTGAGTGCGCTAGTCTTGCGTAAGACCGGCGTCTGCGCTGCGCAACAGAACGTCTTCGTCGGGTAGTGAGGGCACGGTGGCAGCCGTGACAGCATTCACGGACATCGGCGTCGTATCAGAAGGGGCATCAAAAGGAAAGATATCATCATAAGTGTCAAGACTCCCAATACATTCGCCGTGCAATAAGGTAGCGGGACAAGTGAACGGATTGCACACGTACACGGCACTGGAGACATCGGCATTTGTTATGACGGCAAACGGGACGACAGGATTCCGGTGACAAGCGCATTGTTGTGATAGCATGAAGAGGGCAGTTGAATCGGGAACGGAGTTGCGCAAAAGAGATACCACGGCGACCAAAAAAGCAGAGATGACAGCGTCAGCGGCGACGATCACCTCTTTGGGTGAGTGATGAGATCTATTATTATCGTGCCCAGTGGAAACAAAACGAGTTGAGCACGAGCGCAGTCGACAACCGCATGATTAGCGGAAATAAAGTTCCATTCCAGGATGATTTCATGAGACGTATGTGCAAAGACGAAAAATTCAATGATGTAAAGCACTCCTTGAATAACAACACGAGCTTTGCGTATGGCAGAAGATTGGGCGTGTTGCGAACTCGCTGTGCGTATAGAAATTTCAACCAGGGGAGTCGTCACTTTGTTCAGTCTGCGGCATTACACTTCGCTACTTACACAAACTGCGGCACCTGTGTCGACAAGAGCAGTTGTGGCGAAACCGTTCACAAACACGGCAATCTCGTTAGGGGGCGAAAGCTGAGGCCTTGGAAATTTTGTCGGTGGCGCAGCTCTTGCCTCAAGAAATGCGACTGTTAGTTTTCCTCATGGGCGTGGTTGGAACGGCGAAGCATGGGGGAAAGAGACTGAAGACAGGGTGGAGGAGACTGACGTCGGCTGAAATCTGGTCGACGTGAGCGGGGGTCATGTGCATCAGGTGTCGCATGCGATTCTGATTGCCGAGGTATGTTGCCGGAATGCTGAGCATCAATAATATAGAATCCACGGTGATGACAGTAGTGCGTGACATGTCCTGGAATACCGCAGTTGTAGCAGACAGGCCGGTTATCTGGAGTACGCCAAAAGTTAACAGGTGCTCGAGATGGTGGAAAGGGCCGATTTACCGGATAAACTGAAACTGGTGACCTGTAGTAGTTGGTGGCTGGACTGTATGATGGGAGCGGTGGTTGGGCAGGAGGTTGGCGGACGACTTCTGCATCAGTCAGTGGTGCAGCAACTGATATTGGGGACGCGGGCGAAGGGAGAGCCTCGGCAACTTGCGTCTGAATATCACGGCGAAGTGAGTGGTTCAGTGCTCTGGGGGTCTCGTTGATGGTGGTGACAACAGAGAGCTGCCGAGCAACTTCCTCCCGGATGTACTGTTGAATTTGAGGCATGAACACGCTGTAGTCCGGGTTACTGATTTTGCACTCCCAAGCCGAAATATCCGCTGTTTGCGTAATAGCGCGACGTGCAGAAATTTGCTGCTTGCGCACCTCATCAAAACTTTGACATAGCTGAATTACGGCTGTGATGGTCTGTGGGTCTTTGGCCACAAGCATATGAAAAGCGTCGTCATCAATGCCTTTCAATATATTCTTTATCCTGTCAGACTCCGTCATCCTCGCATCAACTCGCCTACAGAGGCTGATCACATCCTCAATGTAGCTCGTGAAGCTCTCATCATTTCGCTGAAATCGTCTCCGCAGGCCTAGTTCAGCGCGAAGCTTGCGCATGACTGAATGAACGGAAAGCGAGGTCCCGGCCTCTTTGAAAACTTGAAAACCGACCAGGTGGGAATGTCAGCTTGGTGGTTGGTGAACCATAGGTTGGCCAAATCCGTCACTGAGAAGATGACTTGAGTCAGCTGCGCAGGGTCATCCCACTTGTTAATCGCGTTGGCAAGCTCGTACTCTGCCAGCCAGTCCTCGACGTCATAATCTTCAGTGCCGTTGTATACTGGTGGGTCGCGCAGACGAAGTACACCAGGGCACATGACTGGTGGCAGCGTGGAAGATGCTTCTGGAGGATCGACGCGCTCAGTCATCGCGGACTCAGATGGTAGATTACGGCTGCGGAGCTCCAGGACTTCCCCCAGCACCTCCACTACAAGCAACAAGCGAAGTTCCGTAAAAACACAGGTTATTATTCGAGAAGCGTTAGCTGCAACAAGCTGGTACAGGCAGGAACCCAGCAAGCACGAGCCGCACACGAACGTCAACATCTTTCACGCTGGCACAGAGCTGGCGCCACTACGCTCCGGTAATATATATATATATATATATATATATATATATATATATATATATATATATATATATATATATATATATATATATTGGGAGTAATAATTCAATGGGCCAGTTAATCTTCGTGAAGGTATGGGATATGGCACAACGAGAGCGTTGTCAACAAGAATAAATATATTTATTTCCCAACAGTTTCGGGATGGTTGCTCCCATTGTCAGGGGATGAGTTATACTAACATAGATGTTTAAACTTCGTTGCTGCCACGTCTCTCTCGCTTTGAAAGATGTTTGCGAGAGTGAGAGAAAAAAACACTGTGAACGCTGAGCAGGAAACCAGCCTGTGCACATGCAAATTTTGATGTAAGTCCACATCCAGTTCTCATCGTGTGCTGGCCACTTCTAGACGTGTGTCGGGCCACCCAAGATTGTCGCCGTGGTGGCGTGAGGGGTCCGCGACAGCATGCGTAATGAAAGCGATTTCCTTTAACGGGTTGGTCGGCTCTTTACCTTTGATCTTCACCCGTTTCTCTTCAATAGCTGTCAAGTGGTAGGAAAGGGTAAACACTTTGTCTGTACACGTGAGGAAAAAAAAAGAAAGGACAGTGTACACGCATGAGTCAGTCAGAAAAAAACAAGCATGGTCTCCAGCTATCAATCTTCGTAACCAATTTCCTCCTGGCTTGGCTTATTTATCGGAGGCAGGAGAGTCTTCCGGTCCTCATTGATGCCGGCTACTAATGTTTTGAATTTGAAAATAAATTATGACTCACGCTGTTCGCGCTCGCGTCTGTTTGAGAAACCGGACTGTAAAAGAGTTAAGGCCAAACCACGGCACGGCCGCACGCCCGGTTCCGCTCCGTTTTTTCTGTGCGGGCCCGGTTTTCTACCGGTCTAGATGCGGCGACAGCTTTGGGAGAGGAGGAGCCCGCAAGCGTTCTAGGTTGCTGATTGGATAAAAAAAAACCGGTGGCCCATCACGTCACCACACAAGTCAGAGACAGTTGTGAAACATGGCGCTAGGCTGAAGCGACGAAGCGAGTAGCAAGGCCTAGACGGTAGCCACGTAAAAGAAGCTCGCTTGGGCGTTATTGCAATTACCACTAGAGTTAATGACCATCCGCGCATATTTTGATCGAAAGGCCGCACGCCGGCGCAACCTTCCTGCTCTCGTCACTGGCTGCGATCGCCGATGGAACCCGACGGAGAGTTGTGTTTACGCGAGGTTCGGAAACCGACGATTTCATCTGTTTCGTGCCATTGTTCGCTTTGGCTTGGAAACTGGAACGTCAACATATGCAGGTGTCATCTTCAGATGACGAATACTTGTCGTCAAAAGTGTTTGATCACTGCAAGCAGCGCTTGTGATTTGTGTGTGCGCCATTTTCGTGGTTCATTCGTAAGGAGTACTGCGTGATGACACAATTTGCGATGTTAAGCTTTATCGCCGTCATTCGACATGTTCTGCGCCGTGTTCGCTGCCTTGCCGCGGGCAATATGATATGGTGCTCGAACTTCTTCCCAGTTGACTAAGGTTTCTAACAAGATACCGGTCGGGGTATGAGCCTGCGATGTTCTGCAGCGGTGCTAGACGCTGGGGCGTGTTATCTGCGGCGTGTGAGTGCTCTGAAGTGTGGCGTGAATAGGTGGTGTTAGTGGAGCTTTATTGTGTATCTGGCATCTCGATACAGGAATCCCATAAAACTTGAATTTGCTGTCTAGCTCGCGTATGGTTTGTTACAAATTTTTTCCGCACTTGCACGCCTTGCTTTCATGCAGTGCTGTATTAGATATTGATTGATTGATATGTGGGGTTTAACGTCCCAAAACCACTATATTATTATGAGAGACGCCGTAGTGGAGGGCTCCGGAAATTTCGACCACCTGGGGTTCTTTAACGTGCACCCAAATCTGAGCACACGGGCCTACAACATTTCCGCCTCCATCGGAAATGCAGCCGCCGCAGCCGGGATTCGAACCCGCGCCCTGCGGGTCAGCAGCCGAGTACCTTAGCCACTAGACCACCGCGGCGGGGCTGCTGTATTAGATATGAATGTTGGAGTCATAAATAACAAGTTCAGGTAGCGTTTATGTCTAAAGTGTGATAATAATACACAAAAAAATTCACATATGGAAGTCGTGATGCGAAAGTATTCTTGATGTTCCTTAACCACAGTGAAACCTTATCGATAGCCAAGTGAAAAAAAAATGCTGTGGTTCCCTACAAATTTCTATATTGTAATCGAAGGCTATATGCACATAAGGAAAACTACAGTATAACTAACCAAAATTGTGTGTTCAATATAAAATCTGTTACCGTACAGCTGTCACAACAACTTATGTCAAAGTTTCACGGCAGTTATGATGATAGTTACAAAAGCCAACCGAGTTGCCGAAATTGTAGCTTTTTAGTACCTTGCAGATTGGCTTTTGATCATTTTATTGTTATTGGCGTATCTTTTTGCCATGAATTTTTTATCTAATGCAAACAAAATTGACCCGTACTAACGAAACAGTTTTCTTGGAGGCATCTTCCAGTACGTTTTTATTACCAATTTTGTTCGCACCTGGTGCTGGATACCGTATCCTAAAACTACTCATGGCAGTAAAATATTCCCATTAGCTATTTTGCGCTGTCGCTGATACGCTGAGAAAAGGGCACTTACAAAAAACGTCTTCAGGTGCGTTCGACTTGAAACATGACGCACACACGAAGTGACAGAGCATGAGCTGAGGCCTAATCGCCATCTGTATAAAAGAAGCTAATATGGACGTTATTGTGATTTTAGTACGAGAGTTAATCAGCATTTGAGGAATTATTCTTCGAAAAACAGCAAAGCAGTGCTAGGCTTTGGATGTAGTGTCACCCATCGAAAGGCACAAAATGTGCTCTGTACGTAAGTGTCAGGTGCTGTCAATTGTGTGTGTTTCATGCCATAAACTTGTCAAGTAATCTACTGAGGACTCGGGTGAAATCTACTGAGGACTCATGCTCATTGAAGACAAACGTGAAACGTATTGCATTGCTGCGTTCGGTCTCCAGAGTACACTGTGAAATCCATTAGTTTGATTTCCTACTCACCGCTGTCATGCATGTTTTATTGTTTCTGAACTATTTTGTCACCATAGAGGAAACTGTTTGTTTTCCTCTATGGTGACAACATTGCTTTTGAGGGACCGATAGTGTCCTTTTGCGTATACCTGAAGTGGGTTGCAGCAGCTTTAGGTGCTGTTATATGTGTTGTGCATCATTCGATGTGTTTGTATTGCTAAATCATCCATGCAGGTAATCATTCATGTGCTCTTGTTGATCAAACTATAAAAGCTGGATTTACCTGCATCTCTCACGTACTATTTTTTTGAAAAGTTAGTTACCTGGGGGCATCAAGTGCATCTTTTGGTGAGATGCAACTACAAAGTGGCTTAATTTGGATATGCTGACAGGTCTATACACTACTTGTAGGAGTGTTTAATTTGAATCTTGGGTGCCTTAATTTTTTATACATGGACGTTATGCAACTGGATGATATGCATGGGTATGGTTGTGTGTTCAGACTGGAACATTTCACAAACTAAAGAATCATAACTTCTCGGTTCTTGTCGGTGCCTAAATGTGTGGGTTTTTAGTACAGGCACTTGTGAGAGCAGATGACTAGTGAACACATTTGGTGAGGACTGTAAAGTTGCCTTTGATGTTTCAAATATCTTTGTGTTCTGGTAGAAAGCTATGTGTGTATATTAATCCAATTAGGTGACTAGAATAGCTGGGCTATTACCCTTATTTTGGGAACAGCATCAGGTGTGTTCGGATGATCACATTCATAGAGGAGACCAATGTAGGCGATCGTTTCATGAAAGCTTTATACTTTCATTAGGTTCTGAATGCAAATAATGCAGCATCCGAACTTCTAAAGTATATTCGAAGCCTTTGTCGGACAAATCTAAGCCCAGTAAAACAGCATGCATATCATCCTTGACATTATGCACAAAAGGCATAGCTTATTTATTACATACGCTAAAGGAATCTTGTGAATTATTCTCCTCGTGTTCTATAACACCAACCTGAAATAATACTATTATGAGCACTACGGCAGAGAATACGGAAATGCATGGCAAATAGCTTCGAACACGCTTTTGTATGGTTCATGGCAGCAGCTGATGGAAACACTGGAAAGGGTGTAAAATCGAAGACTTCGTTCGTCGATGAATGAGTTTTCGGGACGAATACACCTGAAGGGATCAAGCAGCGAGTCTCAACACTGCCATTTATTCATTTGAAAAAGCGCAAATATCCTCGTGCCACGCTTCATTCCTCGTTTTTCTGTTTTTTAGCGTGCGCTACGTTATTTGTTTTCAACAAAGAGCATCACGGTTCTACTAGGCCTTGCCACTGTCGCCTTGCTAGTGCCGATACAAAACAGCAGCTGATTGTATCACTAGCTGCTTGTGAGTTTAATGTGATAATGAAGCACAGTGCGGCGACAGCCATTCCTATCCACTCGTGTTCTCTCTCTTACTGCTCAAAATAATACTCTGGTGGTCATGCTCTCTGCATCCATCGCAATGCAGGCAGCATCAGAAGAATCAAAACTTTCCTCGTGCTTAGCAGCCCAACATTTGGCCTGCCAGGCTATTCAGACACCCATGTTGCAATTATGAGTACAGTTGTCAAAGAGTCTGATACAGCAAACAATTATTCTAGGTTTTCATTATTGAGTCATTGAACATTCCAGCACCACTTAGGTGTTTGGTTATGTACTGTGCTATTTCCAGCATTCTCGTAATCGGTATCACCCCTTTTCCAACTACACTTCTTGCCGGAAGCAATAAAAATACTGATTTATTTTATTTACATATTTCATTCCATGTGTCCTTCAACAAGAAGCAAACTTTTTGTGAATGTGCAGAGGATTGATTAACTTCATTGCACCACAGAAAGTGCTTTACCGTCTTCAGCCATCAGTGCAGAAGATGTCAAACTAAAAATTTAAAAATAATGCTCAGAGACAAGCTGGCCAGTGAATAAAACATGTGGGGGTTTGTTTACACCTGCCAGCACCATCTAGAATTTAAAGCATAATGTGTAGAGACAAGCGAGCCAGTGAATAAAGTCTGTAGGGGTTTGTTTGCATCTGCCAGCATCTACTGCTGGTAGACGTTAAAAAGCTGTGACAGTTTTATACATGAAGTTTAAAAAAGACGATTCTGTTTACTTAGAGGCACAATCTCAGCAGAAGTGAAATTAGTCATTTCACAATTCTCAGGCAAGTATGCGTTTTGTTATTGCTCTTTTCTAAACAGAGCTGCAGCTATTTTTATTTCGCAGTTGCCATATTCTTATTCCTATCTTTATCAAAATGCACGCTTTGGGTGTATTTCTGTTTCACGCTTTGAGCGTATTCCCACGTACTAACTGTTTGAAAAGTTAGTTACCTGTGTGGCTCAAGTACATCTTTTGGTGACGTGCAACTACTAAGGGGCTTAATTTACCTGAGCTTACAGGCCTATACACTACTTGTAGGAGTGCTTTAACTTGAATTTTGGGTGCCTTCATTTTTTATATGTAGGCGTCAGTTTGAACTGGACGATAAGCATGCGTATGGTTTTTGTGTTCAGACTAGAACATTTCGCGCAATAAAGAATCATAGGTTCTCAGTTCTTGCAGGTATGTAATTGTGTGGGTTTATATTACAGGCATTGGTGAGAGCAGATGACTAGTGAACAAATATTTGGTGAGGACTGTAAAGTTGATTTTAATATTTTACATATCTTTGTGTTCTGGTAGAAAGCTATGTACGTGTGAGAATTCAATTAGGTAATTCGAATAGCTAGACTACTATTCTTATAATGAACTGAATCAGGTGTGTTCGGATGATCACAGTCATAAAGAGCCGATCTATAGAATCATTTAATGTAAATTTTGTACTTTTGTCAGACACTGTTTGCAAATAATTCAGAAGCTGAACTCGTAAAATATAAATGAAGGTTTTGTTGGTCAAGTGTGAGCCCCGTAAACTAACATATCATCTGGGACATTATGCACAAAAGCCGTAGTACGTTTATAACTCACTGTAAAGGGATATTGTGGATTATTCTCCTTGTGCTCTTTAACATTACCCTTAACATTAACCCAAAATAAGTACTATATTGAGCACTATGGCAGGGAACGCGGAATGCGTGGCAAATAGCCTCAAACACACTGTCCCGTGGTTCACTTCAGCAGCTGATGGAAACACTAAAAAGGGTGTAAAATACGAAGACTTCGTTCGTAGGTGAACGGGTTTTCGGCACGAATACGCCTGGAGAGATCGAGCAGTGCGTCTCAACGCTGCCAATTATTGCAGTAAAAAAGCGCCAAGATCCTTGCGCCACGCACCATCTTAGTTGTTCTGTTCATCTAGCGCGCGCTATGTTCTCTATTTTTAACAAAGCGCACCATGGTTCTGTTAAGCGTTGCCACTGCCACCTTGCTAGTGCTGATTGTATCAAGAGCTGCGTGTGAATTTATTGTGATAATAAAGCATAGTGCAACAACAGCCGTTTCTCTGTTCATCCACTCGCGTTCTCTCACACTGCGCACAATAGTACACTGGTGCTCTTGCTCTCGGCCCCCTTTGAAATGCAGCCACCATCACCAGGAATCAAACCTGTTTCCTTTTGCTTAGCAGCACAACACTTTTCCTGCTAAGCTACCATGACACGAACATTACAGTGATGAGTACAGTTGTCAAGACTCGGATATAGCAAACAATTATTCTAGGTTTTCATTACTGAGTCACTGCACATTGCAGGACTACTTAGGTGATTGGTTATGTACCGTGCTATTAGTACCATGCTTGTAATCGGTATCACCCATTTTCACCCACACTTTTTGCCAAAAGGGATACAAAATACTGATTTTTTTCTTATTTAAATATTTGATTCAACATGTATTTGTACAACAAGCAAAATGTTTTTGTGAACATGCACAAGGTTGGTTTCACTGCAACACAGAAAGTGTCGCAAGGGCTCCAGCCTTCTGTGCAGAACATGTCCAGCTGAAATTTTAAATAATAACGCGCAGGGACAAGCGAGCCAGTTAATAAAGCCTGGGGGGTGTTTACATCTACCAGCGTCGACTGCTAGTAAAGGTTAAAAAGCAATGATAATCTTAATCATAATATTTAGAAAAAAACGCTATTCTATGTAGTTGGAGCCACACTCTTGGCAAAAGTAAAATTATTCAATGCACAAAGCTCTGGCAACATGCATTTTATTTTTCCTAAACAGGGCTGCAGTAATTACAGTTGCCAGAATCTGGTCCTATCTCTATCAAAATGCATGCTTTGAGCACATTTAGAAATTTTTTAGTGCACTGTGTGTTCAAACCACGAAAAAACTGGGATAACATATTTAGAGTATCTTAAATGCGGCGTCCTAAGCACTTCTTTCAGTGTGAATGAGGCCTACTTGCTTTCCGTAGAATAGGTATAACTGTGTCGATGAGCTCAGCTCGTCATTGTTAGGGTGAGTGTTGAAATGATGGACACGATTTAAGAATGTTGCAATACATCAAGGTGTGGCTTGCTACAAGAGAGAAAATGCGACAGTAAGGTTTTAGCGCAACTAAATAACAGTTATAACAAAGAATAAATACATGTCAAAAAATATCGCCCAAGTGCTGCAAGCAACGTGAAACTGTGACGCCCCATAGTCCATCAGCACACACTGCAAGGTTTAGGCTGCAATACATGGAAGACTTCAAGCCATGTGCAGTGCCACTACAATCGCATCATGCCATAAGGCTGAATTTTATAGCTGATTGCACCAAATTGTTGTAGTAAATTATGGACCTAAAGTATCACGACAGAAGCTTCTCAGTAAGCTCATGTTGGTGTTCCTGCGCTAACATAGTGCACTGTTAATCGCTGCTAAGTTCATTTGTGATCAAATTTCTCAACATCCTTTGTTCTGAAGACAGATTTTCATTGCAGTCCTTTCTATATTACAGGATGAAAGTAAATTTGATTGAATTTGCTTTATGCCCACTCCCACTTGAGATTATTCGCTCACATTCATACTCGTGTCTACTTGCTCACTTTCCGCGCACTCATACTGACTCATGTCTTTCAAATGAGTGTAACAGAGCATACTGACCAGTTAGAGTATACCAAGCTACGCTCTTAAAAAACAAGTTCTAATTTATACAAGAGCTCCAGCAGCCTGTTGTGCCAAAATGATGCATAGTCATGTATATTTTTGTGAGACTCATTTTGAAATTGCAGTGCAACTAAAAGAGGTAGATAACATCATGCTCCGGGGCTTGTCTCTTTCTACTACAGTTGTTAACTTAAAAAAAGCGATAGCTTTTGTTGCTGTTCGCCACGTTAAACCAATAAACCCAGCTGACCAAGGTTTAGCCAAATTTCTTGTGCTTTCACGCTGTGAATCAATAGAAAAACTACTGATTGAAGTTGTGCAAGCTACATGTCACTCGTATTTTGTTTACCCTGAACTATCTGGAGTTAATGCCATGGCAGAATAGTTATGTATTTTGTGAGCATCCACGATCGTAATCAACAATGTATCTGTGCGTATTTTGTGTTTGTTAACATTTGGATGCTACTTGTTTTTTTGTTTTTTTTTTCAAAATGGTCAAGTAACGTTCAGACCATTTATTATGTTACACAAGCAATGTGTTTGGATTTGTGAGGCTGAGATTGTAGGCACTGTTACAGTTCGTGCAGTCTATATGTTGTTGCTGGAACCCTCTTTCTACAATACCTTCAGGCGAAATGCGGGCAACGAATTAAGGAATAGGTTAGTAAATGCTAGTGCGTCAGCAATGTGGCCTCATAACATGCACTATATTGCATTTCTACTAATTCAGTGAAGAACTCGCAGATAGTTGTGCTAGTTTGGCTGACAAAGCAGGATTGAGTGCACCTAAGGGGAAGGGGGAGAATGTAAATGAGGTATAGCCAATGGGAACTGATCTCCAGAATGGATTCAGCACGAGACTCAGTGAAACACCTTAGAGGCCCTCCGTTTTAATGTGACTATGTTACTCTTTAATGTCTTAGGTATGATAAAATAGAACCACACACAAGCCACCTGATTTAGGAGCAAGATTCTATGTGGACCTCAACCCATGTCATATGAACTCGTACGTTTACACAAAATATCAACAAGCCTGAATAGTTCCCTGCGCAGAAGCCAGTACGATGCAAACACCTTCTTAACTGATACAGTCAGTAAGACAATAACTTCAACTAATAATGCACGCAGTGTCTGGTAAGAGTAATTTTCCGATCATTTAACAAGAGACCCAACATATGGCAATGGGAGACGTGGCTTTGCAATCCGTAACTGGAAACCAATTGGCAACCGTTAGGTTGCAATTGCCAACAGGGCCCTGCGAAAAATGCTGAATGCATGGCTAAACTCAAAATTTTTTTTATTTTTATTTACAAATACTGCTGTCTCACAGTTCGAGACATTGCAGGAGTGGGTCCATAACAGTGAATACACACTAAACTAACAAAACACATGGTTTGGTAGTTCATTCAAAAAACTATCGGTAGGCAACTTTCGGAGAGAAACATCCAGATTATTCCACAATTCCACTGTGAAAGGCAAAAATGAAAACTTAAAACAATCTAGAAATGGCATGAAGGGTGTGATGTTAATGGGGTTTGACCTGCGAGTGTTTGCAACGGAGTTGGCAAAAGAAAAGGGCATGTCAATGGTGATTATCTTGTTCACGATTTTATGTAAAGTGCCGATACGCTCACAAGTACGTCTGTGTTCAAGTGATTTGAGTGATAGACGTGCAGCGTGTGACGAAGGCGAAAAATTGTGATCATAACGGTGATATATGAATCTTATTGCTTTTTTTTGAACACCTTCCAAGTGTGCTATGTCGCACGCGCAGTAAGGTGACCAGACAACGGAGGCGTATTCAAGAACAGGCCGTATCAGGGATTTGTATGCTGTTAGTTTGCATTCGGAGTTGCATCTTTTAACGTTCGCTTCAAGAAGCCTAGTTTTCGGAGCGCTTTCGAGCAGATTAGGTTTATATCTTAATGCCATTTTAAGTTCGGTGAGAATCTTACGCCAAGATACTTGTATTCGTTGACATGCTTTATGTTCTGGCCATAGGAAAACGTAGGGGTTCCTTCTTGTTTGTGAATGTCATGCGTACCGTTTTGTTAAGGTTTAGTGCCATTTGCCACGTTGAGCTTCAGGTACGGAAAGAAGAAAAAAACATTATTTAACTGTATTTGGTCACGGGAGGTACTAATACAAGAATAGAGGACACAGTCGTCGGCGTATAGACGGAGTTTGACCTTTGTATTTTTTTGTTATTTCGACAACATCGTTGAGATAAATTAAGAAAAGAAGAGGCCCAAGGACCGAGCCCTGCGGCACACCTGATGTGACAGGGAGGGATGACGAATGCGAGTTGGTAAACGCGACAAACTGCTGCCTTAAATTTAGGTAATATGAAAGCCAAGATAACAAGCGAATGCCGTGAGTGCCGCGCAGAAAGGCTTTTAATTTGAGGAGAAGTTTATTGTGGCAAACAGTATCAAACGCTTTCGAGTAGTCAATAAAAATGGCGTCCACTTGACCGCGATCGTTTAAAGTCGAAGCGATGTCATGCGTAAACCCCAGCAACTGCGTGACTGTTGAAAATCCTGCACGAAAGCCATGTTGATTTTGGGAGAGGAGGTTGTTTTCAGTTAAATATGTGACTACATGTTTGTGAATAATGTGCTCAAGAATTTTACAGCAGGTGCAGATTAATAAAATAGGTCGATAGTTTGGAATTACTTGTTTGTCGCCAGATTTGAACACCGGAACAACTTTCGCATTTTTCCAAATCTGCGGTACAATTCCTGTTTAAAGGTATCTCTGAAAAATGACTGTTAAATACCTCGCATTCCATTCAGCGTAACGTTTTAAAAATGTGTTAGGGATGTTAGCAGTGCCGGCACTCTTATTTGTGTCGATGTTCAGTAGGAGATTAACAACTCCAGCGTAACTAATCTGTAGTTCTGGGAAGGCAGGCAATGTACTGTCAAGACCGAAAGCGGGACTGGTACCATCATCTGTACTAAACACTGATTTGAAATAACCATTGAACCCTTCTGAGATAGTTAAAGAATCCGAAGAGGGCTGCTCCTTCACAATAAGTAAGGAAGATGTCGGGCCTGCAGGATTAAGAGTTTTCCAGAACTTAGATGGGTCGTTTTTCATAAAGGTTGTTAACGAACTTTCATAGTAGAATTTGCGGGCAGCATGCATTTTTTCTCTTAGCTCTGTTTTCAGAGAGTTCAATAAATGCTGGTTATTTAGGAGAGTGTTACGATGCCTTCGAAGTCGCTTTATTCGCCGAGTAAGCTGAATAATTTCTCTGTTTAGCCAAGGATGCCGAGGGTTTCGTTTTAAGCACTTCTGTGGGACATATGTGTGTATGCAGTGTTCAACAATCTTATAAAACTGCTCAACTAACAAGTCCACATGACATTGGTTGCTATTGAACAAGAAATCATCAAAAGACGCTGCTAAAACTGCAAGAATTGAATTGTCGTCCGCGTGGGTAAAAACCAGAACCGTTTTGTACGTCGGAAGTTTGGGTTCACAGGCAACATTCAAGCTAAGAAGGACTGCCTTGTGGTCAGATACCCCATTCACTGCTTCACATTCAAATCCATTCTGCTGTACAGCCTCATTCAAGAATACAAGGTCTAAAATGGCATTTTCCCGCGTAGGAACATCGACTACTTGGGAAAGATCAAACGACACAACAAGGTCAACTAAAGCTTCACTGAGTGCCCTATCGCGACCAGTGGGTAAGAGTAAATTCCAGTCAACATGCGGTACATTAAAATCACCACATAAAATCAGTTTAAATTTGTGAAGCCTGTTTTTCAATATATAATCACTAATAGCAGGAAAAACAACGTGGTCACTACCAGGAGGCTGGTATATTACGCCTAATACGGTTATTTTCCCCCCCAACGCTGATTTTGCACCATAAAGATTCTGACTCGGGAAGGTCGGGTAATGAATAGAACTTCAAACTATTCTTTAGGAAGATGGTGACACCGCCACCGCGGCTGTCCGCTCTGTCTTTACGTAGCACCGAGAAACCCGGGGGTAGGAATTCAGCCTCAGAAATAGTATTATTTAACCATGTCTCAGTAACACAAATTAGTGATGGGGCGTAAGTTTCGATGAGCCAAATAAAATCTACAGTCTTATTCACCAAACTGCGAGCATTTACGTTCAGAAGCACTAATTTACGCTGGCTTCCGGAAAGTCATTCATTGCTACGGGGAACACGATTGCTAGACGCTTCAATAACCAACTTTGTGACGTTGTCCCAGACGTAGCGAAGACTGTAAATTACTAACTGATCGTACTGTAGTCGTACTTTTTCGGCTACTTTTCTTAGGTCAGCAGAGTGTTGCCATAGTTCCTTGCGGATTTGTCGAACCCTGACTGAAAAATCTACGTTGATGAAGATATCCGTTCCTTTTAATTTGCTAGCCTTGCTTCATATCTCGGATTTGGTTCGAAAATCGAGTAGCTTGATAATTACTGGCCTTGGACTGTCGCTTCTGCGTGTTCCGAGGCGATGACAGCGTTCGATGTTGTCACATTCAATGTCAAGCTTCGTTGATATAAGGTTCACGACCGACGGTAGTAGCTGCTCGGGTTTCTCGTCAAGTGGTTCCAGCAATCCATGTATTACAAGGTTATTTTGTCGTGATCGATTTTCCAAGTCGTCGTTTTTGCGATCAAGTGTGTGCGCTGCTTTAGTTAGATCGTTTATTTTAATCTCCATTTCCGGTACACGTTTCACAAGATCGTTATTATCAGTGACACTAGACTCCAACTTTGTTAGACGGGCTTCGAACGCTGCAACCCTTGTGGTGAGTGCTAATATATTTTCGCTAATACGTGTTTGCCCAGCTAGCCATTCTAATAACATTTGTTCAGTTTTGGATGCGGGGCCGGGATTGGTCTCGACGTCACCAGACAAAAGTAACAAAGTAACAAAAATTTCAAGACAAGTTTTACACTAGTGACAACACTCAAAAGCCATGCGCAGGTAGGGTCCGGCAGAAGCAGCAAAAAAACGGTTGTCGCTTCTATGGCATTTATACCGGTACGGATTCCCTACCTGCAAAATGAAGCAGAAGACACTGTAGCGACTGCACATCATGCCGCTGCCGGACCCACTGAAGGGGAGCGTCGGCGACGATGCTTTTATGTCCGTTTGCCTCCAGGTAGGTGTCGCTGCCGTCCCACGCCGTGTGCAATTTGGCCAGCTGATCATGGACCAGCCGACGGGCGAGCACCACGTGGTAGCGGGCACGTCCCAGAGAGTCGATGATTTGGCGCACGTGCTGTTATTGAAGGCTTCGTCATGTCGTTTGAAGGGCGCGTTGCAAAGGTGGCTTTTGGAAGGGGCATGCAAGTGGAGATAGTGGTTTCCCAGACTGGCGGCAATCTGCAAAATGAAGCAGAAGACACTGTAGCGACTGCACATCATGCCGCTGCCGGACCCACTCGGGCAGTGTTTTCGGGCAGTGTTTATGTGGTGAACGACTAACTTTAGCCTCAGGTAGTTGATGTGAAGCCGTGTAAAAACTTTAGTGCAACTCAAAAAGTTCAAGCATGAAGAAGCTGTGGAGAGTGTCAGAACCCGCACAACTCTTCCCTTGCCCTAACGGAGCAGTCCTTATTGCAATAATGTTGTTTTTTATTCTCTTACATGTAGTCTCGAACCGCCGAGGTTAAGTTACTTTGAAGAAATATTCGTAGATTGATTGATTGATTGATATGTGGGGTTTAACGTCCCAAAACCACCATATGATTATGAGAGACGCCGTAGTGGAGGGCTCCGGAAATTTCGACCACCTGGGGTTCTTTAACGTGCACCCAAATCTGAGCACACGGGCCTACAACATTTCCGAAATATTCGTAGATGTATCTGAAGGAAAACTGTATTTGCTTGGGTGACACTGCCCATCCTCACATCATTTGAAAATTTCCCGATCAGTGTGTTATATAGAGTTGAACAATTTGTTTATCGACACCTAGTAACTCAGTTGCCGTTTACTTTTCACTGAATCAAGTGCAGTTAATAAAAACAGAAGATCGGGTAAAAGCTTCTACCGAGCAATGCAGGAGCAATACAGGGATATGTACCAGCAAAAGCAAATACTATGCTAGCAGAAGGGGAAGTAGTTTATGAGGTAACTACACAAGCAAAATACCAAACATCAATATGTACATTTCTAAAAAAGATAGAATTACCACATATAGTGTTGCGATTCTATACATAAAAACACCAAGGGAAGACATAATGACATCGTAGTTGTATGCTTGTGATACCAAATAAAACAATTGAAGTAACAGGTATAGTTGTAAAAATCATCTAATTAAAAATCTACGTGTTAAATGTGTAGACTTCAATTTGTCATTGTTCATATGCATTAATGGTGGCTGGACTTGATAATATAGTTAGATGTGATGACCATCAGATTATCTTATTCAGACACAGTTAGTGTTCAAGTGATGGTTCGTTGTGGCATTCTAGCTTACATTGTCCTTCATGAAATCCTTCCGGTGCTGCTGCATTCTTCTTGCGAAGTTTGTAGTTTCACTTAGGCAGGATAATAAAAACCAGAAAAATGTGAAGCTAATTAAAGCTACAGGGGACCTAAATTGTACCGTCGTAAATGTATAATTGTGATAAGTATGTACGTAAAGCAAAGTGGATTGAACGACTACTTGCCCCCAACAGTTACTACAATAAAACTGGAATTATTAGAGAAATATACCTACACAACCCTCATTACATTTCAAGACGTTTTGATCATAGTTGCTAAATTCGGGAATACCCAGATTCGGGAATACCCAGCTAAAACGAACATGTATGCTAATTCATTTTTTTCCTAGAACGATTAAACAGTAGAACAGGCTAACTGAAATGCAAGTACAAAGTGGAAACGAAGGTATATTTTATTCACTGCTGTAAACCCGTGTTGTAACCTGAACGAAGATGTATTGATGTGTGAACAAAATTCTACTATGTGTGTGAAAGAAAATGTATTTCAGTTATTTATGTGTGAACAAAGTTGTATTGTGTGTGCGAACGGAGATGTACGTCATTTATTTATGTAACCCACCTGCTATAACGCCTTCGGGCACTGCGGGGTTTCTTATGAATAAAGATTAATAAAAAACAGTAACTGAACCTGCCACTTTTCGATAACGCGGGCAATGCTATACAACTTGAGTTACGGTACAGCATGAGGTGCACCATTTGAAGGTTGCAGGTTCGGTGCTTGTCGGTGGAACTTGCCTTTTGTCCACTTTGTTGTTATGCAAATCTCTATCACAATGGCGACGATACACTTAAAACAATACAGTTAATTATCCCCATACCTTTATGGCTTACTTAACTTCTGGTTTGCATTGAGGTTGAGTTAAACAGAAAAACGAGTCCTTTCAATTCTCTTCTTTTATTGGTTACACAGTTGGCTTGTGTAAAAATCAATGAAATGGGCAATTCGTCATCTCCCTTGGTGTTTTCAGCTCACATTTAGTAACGCATCGATCGACATCTGTTACAATGGGCACATTGCGAAGAGCTATGTACATGTGGGTTAGTATTAAACATGAACAGTACAGCGTGCAGTTTTCATCACACTCTGACCTTGGTGTCAAAGAATTGTTGCTAGTATGGCTCTTGATTGGATGATGGATGACTCTAACTGGTTTTCATTACCATTCAGGCTACAACTGCTTGAAAAATAAATGTCGAAACACTTGAGAATGTAAAATTTATGTCGTTCATCTTTGTTTACATATTCGCTGTACACTGTCATATGATTTCTGTCCTTTCTTGTGTCATTTTGGGTGAACCTTTCTAGGTGAAGGGAGCATCGAAACAATGTGTGCATTGTAGGAAAATTTGCCTTTATGCTGCCTCCCACTGTGTACTTTTCGTTATGGTAAGTACATTATCACGTGCGTCCTGCGAGAAAGACGAAGGCGACAGTGCATACGCGATCTGCACGTTTTTAAGTAGAACGCAACAACAAGAAAGACGAGGAACTCTCTGGCACGTGGTAAATAAAAAGACGGACCCGCTGCTGCTTTCCCAGCTTCTTAAAATACGACCTCTGTCTTCACGTCACGACAATATGAAATGTGTGCCTGCCCACTGGTCTGTGCATCAGCCTTAATATTGCACAACCTGCAATTATCTCCTCTCACATTCTAAGTTTGGTAGGATCAGGAATCTAGCACAGGTAAAGGAACAAAAATGGCGAATTGAGAAAAATTGTAAAAAACTGGAATAGCTCTATATATATAGAAGAGCTGGGTATTTTTAACACAAATGTCGCACAGCTGCAATTTACAAACAGTTATAACTTACAAGCGAAAGTGTACTTCAGCACAAAACTGCTATGTTAGCCTTCAGATAAAATGTCACAAGGTAAAGGGGGGGGGGGTTCGGACGTCGTGCGGGGGCGGGTGCATGAGCCTCGCCCGCAGTAGCTTGCCGAGCCCTGGTTTGTGGCCCTGTCACATCGTGCTGGCGCTACGCACTTCATTAGAGCGGGCCGCAGCGCTGCTCTAATGGAGTAGCGTTTCAGGGTGGGAAGGGGGGGAGTTTGAGATTTGTGCCTGCCTGTGTCAACCTACATGGTTGTAACCTCGCGATTGATGGCTGATCGTCGTCAGCGTGTCTACTTGAATAATCTGGTTTGGAACGTGTGCGGGAACGTCGTGTTCTAACAAGCTGAAGCGCGGGCACGTTCAAGCACGGCGATGTCACGCAGAACACACCTAGTGCAGATAGGCTGATCGCATGCTAGATACGGCAGCTTAAGCGAATATCAATAGTCACGCAGGTTAAGACCCCTCTCTAGAGTTTCGAGCGTCCACGATCGCAACCATGCAACTCATGCCGCTGCAGAACAGAACGTAACAGTGTACGTACTTCGTTTAAATTGAACCCGCAAGGAAAAACGTGTACGTTTTGTGTCGTCTGCTGATGATAGTCCCAATCGAACACCTCTGTTTCGCCGAATGGTTACCAGCACTTCGTGAACATTGCGTCGGCCAATCAGCGTGCTCATGCATTCCGCTCGTGCGGCCCCACCGTGAACAGCCCCCGTCTCCAGACCAGCTGAAAACCGGAACGGTCCTAGAAAACGGAGCGGAATTGGGCGTGCGGCCGTTCCGTGTTTAGGCCATTACGCTGATATCTTCAAAACTGTGGTTCGGCAGACGCAGATTTGTAGATAAAAGTAGCTTCGGCAGTGAAGCGGCGTGGTACCGGTGATTTTTGAACCGCAGCCTAAATGGCGTGTCTAATTGGCCGATATGCTCTTGTCCGCAGATGTTGTAATGTAGCATGTGTATTACGTAACTGGTGTCACAATTACGGCTTTCATTTATGCAGAATTTGAAATCCGAGAAATTCGCTTTTGATTCACGTGTTGTGACCATCTGTGGGCATAGCTTGCATCGAGCTTTTCCGCAGAGATGGCTTCCTGATTGAATTTTGGAGAGGTTTGTTTTTGCTCTGACAAAAATGTCCTTCAGGTTTTTATTCCTGCGGTACACCACTTGAGATGGCTTCGCGAAAATTGAAGTTAGTCGTTTGCTTTGCCGAATTATGTTAAATTGGCGGGAAAGTATGTTTTTTATTCGTGGCACTGATGGGGAGTAAGTTAGTACAAGGTTCGTTGGGAAGCCATTTTAGATACTCTATTTGGTCCCTTAACTATATCATTCCGGTTCACGTTGCGAGCACGTAGTATGGCATTGTCAATAATGTCTTCAAGATAATTCCGTTTGAATAAAAAATGCTTCAGGTGTTCCGCGTGTCCTCCAAATTCTTGCATATCAGTGCATATTCTTCGGTGCTGGTAGCCCTGAGGATAAGGAATACCCATTTTGCAATGCTTTGGATGGCTTCTGTTGAAATGTAGGTGCATTTAACGGTCTGTAGGCTTTTTGCAAATTTTGTTGACAAGCGGCTATTTTCGACCATGACAGTGACGACCAAAAAGGTTATGCTAGTTTTGGAAATTTTGTGCGTGAACCTATTTGATGAGTGGCACTTGTTGAAAACCTCTATGAAGCGGAAAAGTCTTCCCTCATCGTGGTTTTATATCATAAAAATATTGTCTAAGTATCTTCTGTAGTAGAAAGATTTCAAGGTGCGTGTCTCAATGAACAAGATTTCAAGTGAAGCCATAAAGGTGCTCGCAAAGTTTGAGGGCATTTTTGTGCCCAATGCAGTGCCACTGACCTGAAGGAAATGCTTGCTATTGAACACGAAATGGTTATAATTTAATACAAGCTCAAGAAGGGTGAACAGTACCGGCTGACGGAATAACGGCTATGGTTTCTGAATATGTAAAATCTTACTCATCAACTGGTGTAAGCGGCGAGTTCTTGTATATGTATCGTTGTTGACAACCCTCCCGTTGTGCCACATCCCATACCTTCACTCTCTCTCTCTCTCTATGTATATATATATATATATATATATATATATATATATATATTGTGAGCTTTATTCATACGCGCCATCTTACCATATCTACATACTCATCATCATCAGTATGACCTGTGTTGTGGGGCAGAGGCTCTGCAAGTAAAAGAGATGTCTTGCAGCCAAAACGTTGTTTTACAAGTGGTGGAGAGTGCTTTTCGATCCCCTGGTCCTCTGCCTGCAGCGCTTTTTCGTAATCTTCGACTACAAACCATCCCTAGAGCTCCGGTCGGGTCGCCGTCTGCGCAGTCAGCCTACGGTCATGTCGCAAGACGAGCAGAACAACACGGCTCCATCCACCTCACCTGCACCCCTGGGCATGCCTTCTTGGACTGTCACCGCCCCTCAGAAAGATCACCCGATGTTCTCCGGCCTTCGCGGTGAAGACGTTGAAGACTGGTTGGATGAGTACGACCGTGTGAGTGCGCTTAACTATTGGCATGATTCTGGGAATCTGTCCCGGGTACCTTTCTACCTGACCGGTGTCGCTAAGACATGGTTTCTCAACCATCAGCTGGATTTACCAGACTGGCCATCCTTTAAGTAGCAGCTCCATCAGATATTTGCCAGCCCTTCTGTACGTGCAGACATCGCCAAACGGAAGCTTGTTGAACGTGTCCAGCACTCCGGCGAGTCCTATACATCGTACATTGAAGATGTCCTCGCCCTATGCCGCCGCATTGACAGCTCGATGGCGGAACATGACCGCGTTCGCCATTTGCTCAAGGGCATAGGCGCCGTCGCATTTAACGCTCTGGCGGCAAGGAACCCCACCACGGTCGCCGATATCATCAGTACGTGTCAGCGACTCGATGACCTTCAACTTATCCGTTTGCAACCTGAAACAGCAGATGTCAGGCCAACGCATGACGGTGAGCTCCGTGCGTTGATACGGTCTATGATCCGCGAGGAGCTGCAACTCCAAGCCACCTCGTCATCTTATGAGCTCCGCATGACACCTTCTACAGGCAGCCTCCGCAACATTGTGAGGAGGAACTAGCGTCCATGACGTGTGAGCAAGTCCCGAGCTCGCATACCACTCCAAAGCCGACGTACGCTCAGGTAGTTGCAGCGTCACCTCCTCAGCAATCACCGCAGTATGGGTCAACTATGCAGCCTTCACTGAATGTCCTTGCCCAAAGAGCAACGCCTCCTTCGTTTTAAGCCTGGCGTCCATCTCGACCTACTTGCTATTATTGCGGCATACGCGGCCACATCTCACGGTTCTGTCGTCGACGTCAACAAGACGAAAGGTGTGGCTATGGTGACTACGAGAGGGATGAGTTTGCCCTCTCTCCACAACGTCGTCACCCATACCAACTTTACCAACGCCGCTCACCCTCTCCACAGCACTTCGATGCAGCCAGTACCTTCTGCTCCTCGCACCGTCGCCCCCCGTCAACTATGCGCCGTTCCTCGTCACCACTTTGTCCGGCTACCACGGCGTCTGATCATCGTCCGGAAAACTAAACAGTGCAGCTTCAGGAGGGAAAGCTGAATTTGGCGGACTGCATCGAACTCCTCCGGAACGCCCCTCAAATTTACTTTCAGTGTGTGTTGAGGGTATATGGACTGAAGCCTTGGTGGACACAGATGCATCGCTCTCAGTTATTAGTGTGGACTTGTGTTCCCGTTTGCGCAAAGTGAAGACACCGTATGATGGCCCTCCCCTTCGCTGTGCTATTGCGGGTTTTGTTCAGCCTTCTGGTGTTTGCACGGTACGAGTTTTTATTGAGGGCATCTTTCACCATATGCAGTTCCTTGTTCTGTCATCTTGTACCAATGCGCTCATTTTAGGATGTGACTTTCTCTCCTCAGCTTCAGCCGTGATATCTTGCCGTCAGAGGGTCATTCACATGTCAGATACTGCGCTTTTGTCTGATAACTATGCCCATAATCAGCGTTTCGTCGCCGCTGATGACTGTTTTATTCCTCCAGGTAATGAGCATATTCTGACCCTGACATCAGATAAGATCGATACTGGTGATGTGTTCCTAGCACCGTGTGGACGTTACATCTCTAGTGGACTTACCATCGCTCCTAGCCTGGTGCGCTTTCGTGATGGCAGAGCATTAGTTACGGCAGTTAACCCCACTTCATTGCCTGTTTCACTGCCCCAGGGCACCAGTGTGGTTTGCTTCACCGATACCGAACCACTTTCTCTGGTGGCCCTTCACGAAGACTCGCCATCGTTATCTACGAGTACTGATGACCAGGCTACAACGGCTGCTTTAAAAGCCACAATAAATCCCGATCTCACGGCAGCGCAAAAGAAAGAACTTTTGGGTGTGCTTCAAAAACACAGCGCTTTATTCGATGTATATTCCAAGTTTCTGGGTTGCAGTTCTGTCGCCGTGCATCGAATGGAAACTGAAGGCAATGGAATCGTACGCAGCCGCCCATATCGAGTGTCGTCCGCAGAGCGGAAAATCATCGAGGACAATGTTGCTGATATGCTCCAACGAGATGTTATTCAGCCTTCGTCCAGCTCGTGGTCATCACCTGTGGTGCTAGCCCCAAAGAAGGATGATTCGGTGCGATTCTGCGTCAATTATCGAGCACTTAATAAGATCACGCGCAAAGACGTCTACGCAATGCCACGAGCCGACGACGCACTTGACTCTCTGCAATGCGCTGAATTTTTCTCCAGCCTCAATTTACGGTCTGGTTATTGGCAAATACCTATGCATGAAGCGGACAAAAAAAACTGCCTTTGCAACACCAGACGGGCTGTACGAATTCAACGTCATGCCAATCGGTTTATGTAACTCTCCTGCCACGTTTGAACGCATGATGGACACAGTTCTATGCGGCCTAAAATGAAAAACATGTCTCTGTTATCTAGAAGACATCGTAATTTTCTCTTCTTCTTTTCGTCAGCATCTTGATCGCTTGGACGAAGTTTTGACGTGTATTTCCAGTGCTGGACTTCAGCTAAATACAAAAAATTGCCATTTCGCCAACAAGAACATCAAGGTGTTGGGCCACCTTGTCAGCAAAGAGGGCGTTCGTCCGGATCCTGACAAGCTTGCTGCCGTGATACGCTTCCCTCTTCCAGAAAATCAGAAACACCTACGAAGTTTCCTGGGCCTGGCATCCTACTTCCGCTGCTTCATTAGTCATTTTGCTGCCATCGCGTCGCCACTACACAAGCTGCTGACATCCGGATCTACTTTCGCTTGGAACGACGACTGCGAGCGTGCCTTTCAAGCTCTCAAGAATGCTTTAACGTCTGACCCTGTTCTGTGCCATTTCGACGAGAACGCACCTACATGTCTGCACACCAACGCGAGCGGCCATGGCATTGGTGCAGTTCTTCTACAGCGAGATGCCACTTCACGGGAAAGAGTTATAGCATATGCTAGTCGTGCTCTTAGTACTGCTGAACAGAACTACTCCGTAAATGAGCAGGAGTGCCTCGCTGTTGTTTGGGCCATACAAAAATTTCGACCGTATCTTCATGAACGCCACTTCACAGTGATTACAGACCACCACGCCTTGTGCTAGCTATCGACACTATATATATATATATATATATATATATATATATATACGTGACGCCAAAACATGCGCATAAGAGTGTTTTCACACTCGTCGTTTGGCTTATAGATGGCGATGACTGTCCCTCCTACTTCTAAATTCACATATAAACACAAAAAAGTGGATGGAGGGAAGGCCGCTGTGGTAGCTCAATGGCTAGAGCATCGAACGCGTTATTCTAAGCTCGTAGGTTCGATTCCTGCTCAAGGCTGGTTATTTTTTCCATCTACTTTTCTTTCATATTTACATTCTATTGGTTCTAATAACTTCCCCTGTACATTCCTTGGCATTACCTTATGTTATATCTCATTATATTGTGTTAAAACACAGAAAAACGAGTCCTTAGGTATACACTTCTTTTCCTTATTTCATTGAACGAGGGTCTCGTACTGGCAGACTTGGGTGTTTAGGTTGTATAAGAGAGACAATTAATAAGCTGCCTGCTCATAATACGTTCACTTGCTACGTGACGCCGAAACATGCGCATAAGAGTGTTTTCACACTCGTCGATTGGCTTATAGATGGCGCTGAATGTCACTCCTACTTCTAAATTCACATATAAACGCACAAAAGTGGATGGAGGGAAGGCCGCTGTGGCAGCTCAGTGATTCCACTTCCGGATGCCGAAGCGAATGGACGTGTGATGGAAAGCTCCAGTGGAGCGGTATCAGCGGCCCGTTTGAGCCACGGAAACAGGTCTTTTGATGACAATAAGGATTATGAAGTTGTGTGGCCAACCCTTCCTACAGGACATTGTTTTAAATACAGTTTTTCTGCACGCTGACGTACGAGCCCGACCTTATCGAGTGGCGGAAGATTTCCGTGACACCTTGGCCAGCCTGCGACTGCTCCCCGAAGTGGTTGCTTTGGGGGCTTATAGGATGAGCCACGTGTTGGCGGTAACGTTCAAGAACATGGACGCTGTCAAGACGATTCTATGACAAGGCGATATCAAGGTAAAAATTGTCGCTGTCTTGTCATTGATCCGGCAATCCAGGATGTGCGCATGAAAGTGCACTGGCTGCTGCACAAAGTTCTCGATGAGGATGTGCGACGCGCTTTCGAGCCGTATGACCAAGTGGTTGACGTCAACAGAGAGCGGTGGCGTGTAAACTACATCAGTGAAAAACGCTCCACTACCCGTATTGTGACACTTCGGTTGAAAGTGGGCGTCAATATTGAAGACTTGCTCACCCAGTGAACGTAAGCGGTGAGCAAGCTTTGGTGGTTGTTCCAGGCAGAGCGCCAGTGTGCTTACGCTGTCGAGCAAAGGGGCACATACGGCGAGATTGCCGTGTGCCACGCTGTGGTGCCTGCCGAAGATTTGGCCACGAGGAGAACGACTGCACGTTGTCTTATGCCAGCGTCACCGGACCTCCGAGTAGCAACGACCACGCAGAGCTGTTAATGGACGAGCATGAAGCTGAAGAGGCAGCGAGCGCGACTGTGAGGAAGGAAGAGGTGACCCCAGAATTGGTGAAACTGAGCAGGCCTAGTAGGATGGACAATGAAAAGGTCGAGAACAAGGCATCCGAACCAGAGCCAGAAAAACCGATAACGACAGACAAGCCAGAACAGCACCTGCCGACTGTGAAGGCTCCCAGCGACGCAGACACACTGCAAGACGACATGGAAATCAGCGACAGCGCACGCAGTGGACTAGCTGGAAAGCGACCAAGAGACATTGTTGGGGAAGACTTCACTACCTCCGGAGACGTTGGTCGAGAAGGACCACCAGCAAAAACCATAGGAATGAGGCGACCAACGTTGAAGCCACGGCCGAACTTGCAGACTAATCCATGAACGGAGGCCAGACAGCCTTCGCAAAAGCTTCCTGTGACTTGAGTTTCTTGTGCCTTTTTCCGGATGCAAAGTAACCCGTAAGTGAGTGGAGTTTACACACACCATGCCTCTGTAAAACCTGGA
Organism: Rhipicephalus annulatus; assembly: GCA_013436015.1. Lineage (NCBI taxonomy): Eukaryota > Metazoa > Arthropoda > Arachnida > Ixodida > Ixodidae > Rhipicephalus > Rhipicephalus annulatus. Next base: position 977,574 of record WOVY01010891.1, on the reverse strand, counting down.
CCGATTGCCGCAAAATTTTCAGTAAAACTAAAGCAGTTTTTTAGAAACGTTCACCTAAAGTACACACTGTGTTTTGTACTCCCCCCCTAAACAAAAGTCATGGCTTTCAATATAAAATCAGCCTTACGCGTCGCAACTTTTAACGTTAGAGGTTTACGCTCGAAGAGGCGACAGTATCAGTTACGTCGTTTGTTTCTTGAAAATGACGTTGATATCGCCGCTGTGCAGGAAACAAAAATTGAATCTGAAGAGCAGATGGACACCATATTTTTGAACTTCCGCTCCAGATACAATATATGTGTGAGTCATTCTGTAGGTACTTCAGGCGGATGCCTTCTCTTTATAAGGAACACAGTTGGCATTGTCGAAAAAAGTGTACACAGTGATAATGAGGGGCGATTATTTGCATGTGAATTTCTTCTTTCTGAAAATATTCTTTGAAAGTCTTCATACGTATCTATCATGCGAGAAGGCAGTTATACTTCTAGGCGATTTCAACTGTGTGTGTAATGCCGAAGACAGGGCATGTAAAACCCTTGTACGTGACTATAGTGCCTTGGTATTGGATTCAATGACGCGTGAGCGGAACTTGGATGACATGGGATATGTACTGGCGCAGGGTACTCGCTATACGCATTACCAACTCAACAGTCAAGCTAGACTTGACAGAGCATACGGGTCTACGTCCCTGCTTCCTATGTGCCAGGGCTACGCAGTGAAGAATGTTTCATTCAGTGACCATAGTCTAGTAATGTTCACCATTAATAAAAAAGAAAAGCCCAAATTCAATTGGGGACTCTGGAAGTTAAATGAAAAGCTACTCGACGATGAGAAGTTTGTAGAAAACGCTGAAAAGGAATTAAAAGAAGTGGCGAAAGGTAACGCAAGTAGTTCAATTTACACATGGGAGTGCTTCAAGGAAAAAGTAAAAACAGAAGCAATTGGAAGATCAGTTTCAATAAAACGCATTAACCTGAAAAAAGAAAGACAACTGCAATGTGAGCTTGATTTTTTGTTATGTCGAGAATGCGCGCAACCAGGAGTGCGCAGTAAAGAAATGAGAAGAGTGAAACAAGAATTAGAAGCCGTGGTTACGGAAAGGTACACAGGAGCGGTGGTAAGCGCACGCGCAGAAAGATTATGGTGTGGCGAGGTTCCCACAAAACGTGCCGTCACAGATGAAAAGAGCTACGCGACAAGAAACGAGATAAGGGCGATAGAATACAAAAATGAAGTCACCACAGATAAAACCGAAATTGAGCACGCGTTTGTGAAATATTTCCATGAGCTGTTGGGGGGCGTCAGAGCGGACACGAGTACGTATAGTCGGTGTTTCTTGTCACTTATGCCGAAGCTTGAGGATGACGTAAAAGCGAGATTGGAAGCACCCATCTCGGTCAGAGAAATCGAAATCGCCATTACAAAAATGAAAAACGGTAAAACACCTGGTTCAGATGGACTAGATGTAGCAGTCTATAAGAAATTTAAAAACCTTGTGGCAGAAGCTTTGTGGAATGCGTTAAATCAGGCATACGAAAGGAAAGAGTTACCAATATCTTTTCGGAGAAAACACATCGTGTTAATCCCAAAAACGGAAAATCCCAGGCAACAGCTGTCTGTCACATCCTACAGACCCATAACCCTAGCGAATGTTGACTACAAAATATTCATGGGTGTTTTGGCCAGGCGAATCCAAACAGTGATTACAAAAAAAGTCGGACCACATCAGACTTGTGGCATAAAAGGCAGAATAATTATGACGAACATTCATATAGCCCGAAATATGTTAGAATGCTGCGATGAGTTTGACGGTAAAGTAGCTATGCTACAAATCGATCTCGAGAAGGCATTTGACCACGTGAACCATGACATACTTTTCAGCATTCTTGACTATGTCAATATAGGGTCTGTGGTGTTAGAAAGGGTCCGAATGACTTACACGGGATGCACTACGAGAATTGTAATAAACAAACAGCTTAGTGATAATATACAAGTCTTATCGAGTGTAAAACAAGGATGCCCTGCATTGGCACTGCTTTTTGCTATCTATTTAGAACCTCTATGCCAGAAAGTGATACAGAATGATCAGGTGCGGGGGTTTCATTTGATGTCTGCAGAGGTCAAAATACTTAGTTACGCCGACGATATTGCTGTGTTCTGCGAAGATCGGGAGAGTATTAGAGAAGCACTAAACGATGCGAAATTCTTTTGTGATTGCACTGATAGTAGAGTCAACTGGAGTAAATGTCTTGGAATATGGCACGGAAATTGGCAGAGCCCACCATCAATATTTGAAAGTATTACATGGAAGGTTATACCTGACAAGTACTTAGAGGTACCTCTACAACACTACACAGACACAACAGAATATTGGAAACAAGAGACAGAGCAACTAAGAGACAAGACAAAAACTTGGGGTGGGCGCGATTTCTCAATGTTTACGAGGTCAACAGTGAGCAACATATTTCTTGTTTCACGAGTATGCTATGTTTTACAAGTGCTATTCATGTCGCGTGTTGCTGTACAAAAGCTACCCAGAGTGATCGAAGTGTTTATCTGGGCGTTCACGTGGAAAAGGACAAGCCGAAGAAATCTGTTCCGTTCAGTGAAAAGTGGGGGGCTTGGTCTTGTACACTTGTTCCTGAGACAGATAGTATCTAGGTTTGTTTTTTTACGAGATCAAGATGATAGTTTTTTGAGAACGTTGATACATGTGCGGCTGTTCCATTTTTTGCCTGATTTTATTGTAACCACAGTGAATGGGGAGACAAAAAGTCCTAAAGGGTACATGAAAGAAGTGATTGCTGCGTTGGCGATTTTCGATAGAGTATCTCTCTGGAATTTTGCGAAAGAGACTGTACAAGGACCTTGTAGAAACCATGTTGCCAGAGCCTCTGTATAGAACATTGTACCCTAATGGGCCCGGGATGACGTCTTGAAAAGAGTGAAGAAGATGCCAATTAGACCATCAATGAAGACATTCTTTTTCAAACTTCACGGCGGCACACTCCCTACCAATCCATGGCTCCGAGAAAAAGGAATATTAGTCCCGTCAGTTGATTGCATTATCTGCAAAAAACTTGAGACAGTTGACCACATCTTCCTGAACTGTACTGATGCAGTCTTTCTCTGGGACATCCTTCAAAGGACCCTGAAGAAAGACCTGCCATTTACACAGTATGGCTTCCGTTTTTTGCCAGTCATAAATATAGGCGGTGTGCCCTACAATATGTTCATGGTATTGGTTCTTCACAGTGTGTGGCGAACACGGATGGCAGTGAGAAACGCCGACGTGAATCCCCGGCCCGCTCGAGAGTACTTCATAAAAAGTGTACAGTATTTGATGGCATGCATACGAGCCACAAGATAAGCCAGAGTGGTTGCCATGTTTAGATAAGTTGGTGGGCATAAAGCGCCGGCCTTTTTAACCCCCATGTGCTGGAAGTTGTGACAGAACTTTTACACGTGACACTGCACTGTATACTTATATTGATTTGTACTGTTTGCGAAGAAGGCAATAAAGAAAAAAAAAGCTGAGGTAGCTCAGTGGTTAAAGCATCGAACGCGTTATTAGAAGGTCGTAGGCTCGATTCCTGCTCACGGCCGGTTATTGTTTCATCTACTTTTCTTTCTTCTTATTTACATTCTATTGGTTGTAATAACTTCCCCTGTACATTCCTTGGCATTACTGTCTGTTATATCTTATTATTATTGTGTTAAAACACGGAAAAACGAGCCCTTAGGTATACACTTCTTTCCCTTATTTCATTGAACGGGGTCTCGTACTGGCAGACTTGGTGTGTTTAGGTTGTGTAAAAGGGACAATTAATCAGCTGCCCGCTCATAATAAGTTCACGTGCTACGTGACGCCAAAGCATGCGCATAAGAGTGTTTTCACACTCGTCATTTGGGTTATAGATGGCGCTGACTGTCACTCCTACTTCTAAATTCACAAATAAGCAAAAAAAAGTGGATGGAGGGAAGGCCACTGTGGTAGCTCAGTGGTTAGAGCATCGAACGCGTTATTCGAAGGTCGTAGGTTCGATTCCTGCTCACGGCTGGTTATTTTTCCATCCACTTTTCTTTCTTCTTATTTACATTCCATAGGTTCTAATTACTACCCCTGTACATTCCTTGGCATTACTGTCTGTTATATCGCATATATATATATATATATATATATATATATATATATATATATATATATTATGAGACGACGTCCGCTACGGCAGCAACCAGGTTATCTTTTTAATTCAGATGCATGAGCCAGAGCGCCAGCCCACTTGACATACGATGATGATCACTACAATGGTTTTGTCATGCAGACGAAGATGAATTACATAGTCAGCGCTCACACTATTTTCCCCCCTTCGCGAAAGAGGGCAGCAAGTTAGAACGGGTTGGGACGCCGAATATATCGTTTCAGTCGAGAGACGGGGGCGATTTCGGTGTGGCGGCGACGGTGATCAGAAGCTGCGTTGACAGGAGCAACGCGATAGTTGACTTCAGATGTTCGTTCCAGGACGGTGTATGGACCGAGATGTCGGTGAAGGAATTTTTCGCAGAGCCCAGGTCTACAAACAGGTGTCCACAAACGGACTTTGTCGCCTTGGCGGAACACAACTCCACGCTTCACATCATTGCTGATTTTTCTTTTGTCCTGAATGGTAGCAGTGTTGGCGCGGGCGATTTCACGGCAGCGGGCGACGCGAGCGGCGAACTCTTCCGGGAGAGATGAAGATGGATTGGAAGATGTTGACAAAAAGGTGGTGTCCAGAACAAAAGTCGGTACATGGCCATACACGAGAAGAAAAGGGCAGAAATTCGTCGTACGCTGTATGGCAGTGTTATATGCAAACGTGACGAAAGGAAGTATTGTGTCCCAGTTTTTGTGATCCGGTTGCACGTACATAGAGATCATGTCGGACAAAGTTCGGTGAAAACGCTCAGTCGGACCATTATTTTCTGGGTGATACGCTGATGGGGTCTTGTGGATAGTGTTAGAGGCCTGTAAGACTTCAGCAAGGACATGTGAAAGAAATGTCTTGTTACGGTCACTAAGGAGCACACGCGCTGCGCCATGTCGTAAAATAATGGCGCGAAGGAAAAATTGGCTACTTCAGAGGTATCACCAGATGAAAGAGCTGCCGTCTCCGCGTAGCGAGTAAGGTGATCTACGGCAGTAACAATGCAACGGTGACCGGCTGGCGTAAGCGGAAGAGGTCCGTATAAGTCTATGCCCACAAATTCAAAGAGAGTGGACGGGCACGGCAGTGGTTGCAATAGCACCGCGGGAAGAGACGTGGTACGTTTTCGGTGCTGGCATGATGCGCAGGAAGCGACGTACTTGGCGACAGAAGTGGAGAGGCCAGGCCAAAAGCAGCGAGTCTTGAGGCGGTCGTAGGTCTTGTGGAACAATAAGTGGCCAGCTGTCGCATCGTGACGAAACGCTTGTAGAACTTCCAGACGAAGTGAGCGAGGAATTACGGGAACCCATTGATTACCGAGAGGATGGTAAATTTGCCGACGTAATGTTTCCTCTTGAAACTTGAAACTGGCAAGTTGTCGTCTTAGGCGGCTGTTTGGAGCACGCGATAAGCGAGTGAGCCGATCGACGATTGTGCGGCAGTAAGTATCGGCATGTTGGAGCGAGATGAGATCTGTGGACGAAAGAAGGTCCGCCGAGGCAACTAACTGTTTCGAAGCAGCAGCCGTCTGTTTGGTCACTTTGGTGGGCGGTGACGAACAGATGGAAAATGACACTTCAGCGCTTTGCGAGAGCGGGCAACGGGACGAAGCGTCGGCATCTTGGTGCTCTCGGCCCGACCTATATGTGACGCTGTAGTCATACTCTTGCAATCGTAGTACCCAACGACCAAGGCGTCCCGACAATTTTTTGAGAGGCGATAACCAACACAGATCATGATGGTCAGTCACTATTGTGAAGTGCCGGTCGTATAAGTAAGGACGAAACTTTTGTATGGACCACAAGATGGCGAGACATTCTCGCTCAGTGATGCTGTAGTTTCGCTCAGCAGGTGACAGAGTACGGCTCGCGTAGGCCACGACTTGTTCTTCGGAAGCGTGGTTCCGCTGAAGAAGGACAGCACCAATGCCAAGTCTACTTGCGTCAGTGTGTAGCACAGTAGGTGCTGCAGGGTCGAAATGGCGAAGCACTGGCCGTGATGTGAGGCATCGCTTGAGGGTGTGAAAAGCGGCTTCGCAGTCATCCGACCAGACAAAGGGGGCGCTCGTCGTCAGAAGTGTGTGCAGAGGAGCCGCAATAGTAGCGAAATCACGTACAAAGTGGCGGAAATACGACGCTAAGCCAAGGAAACTGCGGAGGTCTTTCTGTGTGGTTGGTGTAGGAAAGTGCAGTACCGCGGCAACCATGTCGGGATCGGGCTCAACGCCATGTTTACTGACGACGTGACGTAATACCTTGATGCTGTGACTGGCAAACCGACACTTCTGGCAAACCGACACTTCTTAGTGGTGTGTTGGAGACCAGCCTTAGCTAAACACGTGAGGACTTCGTCTAGCTGTTCCAGGTGCTGTGAGAAGCTGGACGAAAAGATGACAATGTCGTTCAGGTAGCAAAAGCAGGTCTTCCATTTTAATCCCCGCAGTACCTTGTCTATCATCCATTCGAATGTGGCTGGGGCATTGCACAGGCCGAAAGGCATCACATTGAATTCAAAGAGCCCATCTGGCGTAGCAAACGCAGTCTTCTCTTTATCAGACTCGTGCATTGGAATCTGCCAATAACCGTAGCGCAAGTCGAAACTTAAAAAGTACTCGGCACCTTGTAAAGTATCAAGAGCGTCGTCAATGCGAGGCATTGGGTAGACGTCCTTACGAGTGATTTTGTTGAGTGATCTGTAATCAATGCAAAACCGTACTTAGCCATCCTTTTTTTCACTAGTACGACAGGAGAAGACCATGCGCTTGTCGAAGGCCTGATGAAATTGCGCGAGAGCATGTCGTTGACTTGTTCTTCTGTAAGCTTTCTTTCAGAAGCCGACACACGGTAAGGGTGGCAGCGAATCACACGGGATCCGTCGGTGTCGATACAATGGGCGGTCACTGTTGTTCGACCCAGATCATCGGAACAAACGTGAAAGCAAGTTTTGTGCTTTTATAATAACGCTAGCAAGGCATCAGTTTGCGTTGGGTTGAGATGTTCACACAAAGTGGCTTCGAGAGCAGGAAATGCATCTTCCGCTGGCATACACTTTGAGAATGACGAAGCAGATGAACCAGTGACGACACAAAGCGGTGCTTCTTCGGTAATGCTGGCAACTGTGGTCCCCTCAGGCAAAAGAATTGGTTCTGGCATCGTGTTGCAGGCCGTGATGCTTGCATAACCACGGGAGAACCACACTAAACAAGATGCGATGGTGATCCCTTGAAAAATGCAGCGCTGCAAGCAACAACCACAGCGTAACCATCTAGAATGTCTCGTGACTTCATCGTAAGGACACGTTCTTGTCCGGGAGGCAGGAGGAAATCCGCAGCTGTCACAAGGTTGGGCGACGAAAGATAGGCAGCAGAAGAAAGCTCAGTGTTCGTAATACGAATGAGGGGCCGACCACACAAAAAAAAATTGCCCGCAGCTTTTCTCGGGGGAACACTGAGGAGGATGCGGAGCATATAATTGGTTAACGGGGTGTTAAAGTGCGACTTACTTGGGTCGATGGCTAAATTGGTTAACGTGGTTGTGAAATGGGGTGTTACATTGCGACTTACTTGGGTCGATGGCTAAATTGGTTAACGTGGTTGTAGGAGGGGGTGTTAAATGAGTGAACACGTACACACGTATGCGAAAGGGCGGCGCTGGTCGAAGGGACGTCGATCATTGTGTTTGTGGATTCGTTGGAATTCATTTCACCGCGACCTTGGACGTCGACGCGCCGTACAAACCAACCGACGAGCGGCAACTGAGCGAGCGAGCGCCGACCTTGAGTATATATACAGCACGACGGCGCATGCACTGTCTGCTGTTGAATGTTCTCGAAGCGCGACGCCACATGCGCGTCCACTGGAGAATCAGGAGAATTGTAGATGTCGAACGCGGTGTGTAGCGGAGGAAGGGTGCACAGATGGTGGAGGAGTGAAGCGCGCGCGGTGTGTAGAGGAGGAAGGGATGCACAGATGGTTGAAGAGTGGGCGACGGCGCGACGTTGCATGCGCGCGCGTCAGCTGTCGAATGTTCGAGAAGCGGTGTGGACGGCGCGGACGGCGCGGACGGCGCACTACAAGGCGCGAGTATAAGATGCTCCGCATCTAAAACAGCAGACGCCGCTGACAAGATGTCCCAGCCTAAGATTATCTGATGAGCGCACGAAGACAGCACAGCCAATTGTATGTGATGACGGATTCCATCGATGAGAACACGAGCAGTGCACAACCCGGTCGGGCGAATTGGACTGTCATTAGTGCCGCATAACATGGGACCGGCATAAGTTTTTGCACTTTACGGAGGCGAAAACACAATTCACGATCAATTACCGAAATTGCGGCTCCAGTGCCTATAAGGGCGTCAACATAAACACCTTCCACATAAACAGGCAGTAAATTAGCTGGACGAGACGGAGGAGTTGTAACGTTGCGACAACAAGAGTTTCCCCTCCAAAAACTTCACCTTCTAATTTTCCGAGTCCAGAGAGATCGAAGCGCGACACAGGGGTGATGAAGTACGCCAAAACGGTGACAGAGAACGGCGGCGAGATGAACGAGAAGAATGAGGCCCAGCATGAGACCGTGGAGGGGAGGGTGACTGACGGGAGGTGGATGGATACGGTGCGGGATCATATTCATCGGGTCTCGGGGCAAAGTCTCTCTCGTAAGCAGAGTAACCACGTCGTTCATCCTGCTGACGGCGGCGGCAGAAACGGTGTATATGACCCCTTATGCCACAGTAGAAGCAGATGGGGCGCGGAGGACGCCATGTAGAATAGTGGCGTGGCCTTGGTGCTTGCGTTGTCATCGCAGCCACATGGTCACAACCGACGTCCACAGGCACGGTTGGAACTGGTGCAGGGGCCCGCGATGCAACTTATGCGTACGAAGGCACTGCGAAGCGCCCAGGAGACGGGGCATGTGCAGCGCTTGTCATTGATACCAGTTCGTCCTTGATTATCTCTCGCAGGTTGGGAGGAGGTGTGTGGATAGACGGAACGGTAGGGTTGCCTGGAATAAGGCCGTGAAGTTCTTCTCTGACACTTGTGCGGATAAGGGCCCGCAATTCATGCTCTTTGGTAAAGCGAGCGTCGCAGGAGGCGTGTGGAAGGCGCATGGAATGAAGCGCGTCCAGGCGTTGACATGCAGTGATGACGTCCCGGACGGTAGTCGGATTCTGGATCACGAGAGCATTGAAGGCCACAGAGTTGATACCTTTCAGTAGATGTCGGATGCGATCGGCCTCCGTCATGTCATTTTGTGCTCGGCGACAGAGAGCCAAAATATCTTCGATGTAGGACGGGTACGATTCGTCGTCCTCTTGGATGCGGGTTGCGAGCTTCTGTTTCGCTACTACAGAACATCCTGCAGACGTGCCAAATACCTGACGGAGATGCCCCGTGAAGGCCGACCGATTGCAGAAGTCGCTCTCGTGGTTGTATTACCAGGTTTTAGCGGCGCCATCGAAGTAAAAATGAACGTAGCGCAATTTGTGCGCCTCGTCCCAATAATTACAAACACTGGTTCGATCATAACTGTCCAGCCATTCTTCGACGTCTGCGTTGCGAAGGTCGGAAAATACCGGAGGGTCTCGATGAGAGGTACTCATGGTGTAGTGAAGCCTAAGTGGCTGAGAAGGAGTGGTTGCAGCAGCGGACGCGTTGGCTTCTGCCATCGCTGTTGCTTGAGGGCACAACCATTGACCAGACCGGAGCTCCAGGGGTAACGGGTAGAGCAGGAGGACGTGGGAACCAACGCACGCTCCACCACTTGACGACGTCCGGTACGGCAGCAACCAGGTTATCTTTTTAATTCAGACGCACGAGCCAGAGCGCCAGCGCGCGTGACATACAATGATGATCACTACAATGGTTTGGTCATACAGATGAAGAAATATATATATATATATATATATATATATATATATATATATATATATATATATATATATATATATATATATATTACATATATACTGTTTGCGAAATCGTGAGGAATCAGAGAAGACAAGTAAGAAGGCAGAAAAAGCACAGCCAGTCTGGTCACTTTTCTGAATCCTCAAAATAGCACAGTCTGCTTACTGAACCTGCTGGCTAAGCCGTCTGTCAGTGGCGTAGCCAACGGGGGGGGGGGTTAGGCGATTCAAATACCTTCCAAAATTTTTCGCGCCAGTCCCCCCACTTACGCACCTTTTTTTTTCCATGGTTTCGAACTGACATGTTTTGGAAGCTAAGCAGTTGTACTGCCACAATATAATTCCTGCGCGCCTCTAAAGTGAATAATATCTGCCTACAGAAAAGAAAATATGTGGTGGTGTTTTTCAAGGCTTTGGCTCTCAGAGCTGTTGAGTAGGCATTTCTACCACGAGCATTTTAAGTAGGCTCGGCGATGGGAATAATGCTGGAGCAGTGGTCACACTTGTACCCGCCGGAGTCGATCACTACGATTGTTTCCACTAGGAAGAGGGTCGTTTCAATGCTGAAAGAGAGACACAGTTCCAAAGTCAATGATAGGCCCCGTTCAAGCATTTGACAGAGTGACTCTTTGTACGTGGGCTGAGGTATAGTCAAGGCTGACACAGAAATTTGAATTGAACCTGCACGCGTTCTACTAACAACTAAACACACACACACATACCCACGAATGCGCACGTGGCAGAGTATTTGGCTCATCCACCGAACTTCACTCGTATGCAATTGTAAAATATAGTGATACATATCTTCACTATACAGTAACTACTTAAAGCACTAGGAAATGATGTCCACAGACGAATATGGAACACAGGCTAACGTGCGGGCCATTCGCAGCTGTAAAAATGCCAGGTATGATATTCATCATGTAAATTAAGCTGATAAATAAAACGATGGTGGTGATCAATCTAAAGCAGCATGGAGAAATGCAGAGGGGGCAGCTGTATTCATCACAAGTTTATTGTTCAGTAGCGTGGCAAACAGCGCAACAATAAGGTACTTGAAACTGTTATTATATACGACAAGATATATATATATATATATATATATATATATATATATATGTAATAATACACAGTACTAGGCTGGGGTGTCAGCCATCTTCTTTTTTTTCTAACTTCTTCTTCCTCGTCTCCCTCCAACCCTGCCTCACGTCCACGTACACTCCCCCTCTTTGAAGACTCATCCCTCCTGGGATGATACTTGAAAACGTTTCCAATGGTCGCAAACTCCAGCACACCATCATCGTTGGTGTAACCGACCCTTTTGAGAACGCCATGTTGCACTGCGATCTGCACCACGCGATAAGGTCCCATGTACATCTGCTTTGTGCCGGGAAGGCCTTTTCTGACAAGCACCAGATCGTTCAGTTGTATCTGAGGTATCCGCGTGTTGTGGCGACGGTCAAAGTTCCTCTTCATACTTTCCCGGTATCGCTGGTAGGCTTCCGAAGGTTTTCGTTTTTCGCACAATTGCAGGCGGTCTGCAATGCAAAGTTCTTGATCAGCAGGAAGCACTGGTACCTTTCCGAAAGCTGCAAAATATGGACTACAGCCGATGCTCGCAGTGTGCGACCGATTGTGATGAGCGACAGCTGCCTCCAAGCAGCACTTCCATCCACCCTGAAAACCTGGATACATTGCAATGAACTGCTTCAAATCTCTAATGATTCTTTCAGCCATGCCATTTCCTGCAGGATGGTACGGAGCGCAGCGTCGCAATATAACTCCTCGTTCCTTCGCCCAATCTTGCAAACGCTGACTGAGAAACGCTGGCCCATTGTCTGATATTACTATTTTCGTATTTTTGAACATCTCCCGACTCAAAAGAGCGATCACACTATTTGCGTCTTCCTTTCCCGGCCGTGCAGCCACTATTCTTGTGCACTGGTCTATTGCCACTAGGAAAGACTGCGTTCTTCTTACTCCTGCAGCCTTCTTCTTGAGCTCTGCAAAATCCAGATGAATGACTTCAAATGGTACGTCGGAATGTTGAGGCAAAACCATCTCGTCTGTTTTCTGAAGGTACTTGGCCTTGTGAACTTGACATTGATGACAAGACTGAGCATACCTTTGAACGTCCTCTTTCATGTGTTTCCACTGGAAACGCTGACGAATCTTGTGATATGTCCTCCAAAAGCCATCATGTCCACCTGAGTGCGGGGAGTCGTGATAGAGCTCCAAAATTCGAGGCACCATTGTTCCCGGGACTGTGAACTTTCCGTTATGGAACTTAAGTTCTTCAGTTCCCTCCCACAACAATGTTGCGTTGACATTTTTATGATCAGGAACTACCGCAAGTCTTGAAAGCGCATCTGCGTCCTTGAGGTGTTCTCCAGGCCTGTGGTGGACCATGAAAGTATACTGCTGGAGTTCACTCACCCACCTAGCAATTTTTCCTCGAGGCTCGGCGAGGTTAAGTATGTACGTTAAGGCTTGGTGATCCGTAAAGAGCTTGAAGCTCCTGCCATCCAGGTAAGGTCTAAAATAGCGTACGGCCATTAGGACGGCCAAGGCTTCCTTCTCTGTAGTCGTGTAGTTCAGTTGAGTTTTCGAAAATGTGTACGAATAGTACCCGACGACCCTCTGTTGACGGCTCTGTGGAGAGTCGGTATCTCTCTGGTAAAGCACGGCGCCTGTGCCATAATAAGAAGCATCGGTGTTCAGTTCAAAGGGCAACTTGAAGTCTGGAAGAGTCAGGACCGGATCCGATGAAATAATAGTCACAAGGCTGTGATAAACAGATTCACACTCTGCTGTCCACTGAAATGGCACGTTCTTCTTAGTCATTTCTGTAAGGCATTTGGTTTTGGTCGCATAATCTCTAATGAATGGCCGGAAATGCCCTGCAAGACCCAGAAATACCCGTAAAGAGTGCAAGTCATATGGCTTCTGCATTTTTGCGATTCTTTCAACTGATTCTTGTTTCGTTGTCTTGGTTTGGCCGTCAAATACTCTTCCAAGAAACACCACTTTACTTTGGAAAAACTCACTCTTCTTGTCATTAATTTTGAGCTCGGCGTCACAAAGTGCTTGAAGTACACTAGCCAGATGGTTTGAGTGCTCTTCCTCGTTGCGGGAGTATACTATTATATCGTCTATGTAGACGTTACAAAACTTCCCGATAAACGGTCGCAAGACGTCGTTCATCATTTTCTGGAACCAAGCGGGTGAGTTCTTCCATCCAAATGGAAGTCGGTTATACTCATAGATGTCAAAGGGCGTAATGAAGGCAGAATATTTCTTGTACTTTTCAGAAATTGGAACTTGCCAAAATCCTTTACATAGGTCAATGCGCGAGAAAACTCTGCAGCCACCCGTGTCATCTATGATAGAGTCTATACGTGGCATAGGAAATGGAAAAAGCTCAGTCTGCTTATTAATTTGTCTGTAGTCCGTGCAGAGTCGAAGACTTCCATCTTCCTTTGGTGCAATGGTGATGGGTGAAGCGAACGTAGACGTGGATGGACGGATAATCTGCGCATCCAACATCTTTTGAATCTCGTTCTGAAGCCACACTTTCTTCTCTCGTGACATATTATAGGGCTTTTTTCTCACCACCGTCGTATCACTGAGCTGGAATGGAACCTCAAACTTCGTAGTTGCTGTAGGATATCCTTTCAAGCACAGCAATTCTGGGTAAAGCGTCCTAACATCTTCACCTGACGATGGTTTCCGCGGAGTCCTTGAAGGCGAAACTGCAACGTTGACCGCGCGGCGCTTTTCTTCTGTGGTAATTTCGCCTGTCCAGTAGATATTAAGGCGAAGTGCACTGATGACTGGACGTGAAAGCAGTAGTTCATACGGAACTCCGTCGAGTACCAGTGCTTGCGCAGTGACAGTGTTGCCGAGACACGATATGGTTATACAAGTCCATTTATCGTGGACATCTCGTCTTCCATCGTATCCGTGTACTTCTACTGGTCTTCCCTCTTTTACTTTCGCCGTCTCAACAATATTTGCGTTAATAACCATGACGCTTGCTCCGCTGTCAACTAACGCATTCCGTTCCTTTCCATCCACAAAAACAGATATGTACAATAGACTTGTATGAGACAAATAAACAGCTTCTCTTGATGTCGTCAGGTGGAAGCCGAGACCCTCTCCATTTAGTTTTTTGTTACGTCATCTAACTCTTCGCCATGGTCTGAGCCTCCCGGGGCGGTCAAAAAGGATACAGGTGTTGCAGTAGCTCTCCAGCTTGCAAGCGGGCGTCGTTCCTCACCTCGTGTGGCCCCGGTATTTCTTGCAGCCGGTGTCATGGGTTGACGCTGGGTTCCTAGGTCCTGGAGGTAGAGGTTTCGCATTCCCTGCAGAAGTTCTTCGACCGTCTTGGGTTCTCGCATTTGTATCTGCTTCTGGAGGTCCGGACTCAAACCATGAATGATAAGCGGAACCACAGACGTCTCAGGCAAAGATGAGTCCGCCAGCAGTAGCAAGCGCCTTTTCTCATAAAAATAGCTGAGTGCAGATCCAGACCTGTATTTAAACGTGATTGCTTTGTCCCATAGCAATACCTTGTTCTCGCTGAAGGAGCTCAGGAAGCTTGCTTTCCACTCTATCCATGGTTTGTTGCTGTGAGCGTTGAGACGCCATTCGTACCAACTCTTTGCTATGCCCGATAGGAATAGTCGCATGTTTTTCACTTTATCTTCGTCGCTGTGCCAGTAGTTCTCATTGCATGCATACTCGTAAAATGTGAGCCAGGACTCGGGACTACTAGACTCTCCGTCAAAAATGTCTGGCTTCACTTCTTCGCGACTCGGTCTGCTTAATCTTTCCGTCGCGTTTACAAGCAAGCGCATTAAATCATTTTGCTGCCTATTTTGTTCTTGGTGCAGTTCAAGAAACTTGTTGATCAGCTCGACGGAACTATCAGGTGAAGCAGCGGTAGCAGGCTTCGCGTCGTTTCTTACTAAAGTCAGCACGAAATTCTCATAATCCTGAAGAGTCATGTTGATCTTCACCGTTCTTTTAGCAAGTAACTGGTCTGGAGTGAGCTTCATTTTAGTGCTTAGATAGGAAACAAATGCGTCAGTGCTCACTGCTTCCGGAAGAGCTAGTTCCTCTTCATCTTGAGGCGTTGCGGTCAAGATCCGGATGCCACCGCGTTGATTTGCTCCAATGCTGAAGTCCACCCACATCTTGAATGTCCGCACAGAAAGTATACGCGGCTGCGCCAATTTGTAATAATACACAGTACTAGGCTGGGGTGTCAGCCATCTTCTTTTTTTTCTAACTTCTTCTTCCTCGTCTCCCTCCAACCCTGCCTCACGTCCACGTACAATATATATATATATATATATATATATATATATATATATATAATAAGGGAAAGAAGTGTATACCTAAGGGCTCGTTTTTCCGTGTTTTAACACAATATTAAAGAGATATAACAGACAGTAATGCCAAGGAATGTACAGGGGAAGTTATTAAAGCCAATTGAATGTAAATAAGAAGAAAGAAAAGTGGATGAAAAAATTACCAACTGTGAGCAGTTGGTACATTCCTTGGCATTACTGTCTGTTAAATCTCATATATATATATATATATATATATATATATATATATATATATATATATATATATATGGGAGTAATAATTCAATGGGCCAGTTAGTCTTCGTAAAGGTATGGGATATGGCACAACGGGAGCGTTGTCAACAAGGATAAATATATTTATTTCCCAACAGTTTCGGGAGGGGTCCTTACCGGCCCATTCTGTTCCCGGTCGATTCTATTTGCTCCCCAAAATACACAAGGCAGGTAATCCGGGACGTCCGATAGTATCCAGAAACAGCACATCAACAGAAAATATATCAGAATTCATCAATTCCTTAATAAAACACATCCCCCCAAATTTTCCCTATTACCTAAAGGATACAAACCACTTCATCTGCGAAACTTCAAGTCTCGACATCCCAGGCGGCAGTTTTCTGGTGACCATGGACGTCTGCTCACTGTACACCAACATATCCCACCATGACGGAATAGCGGCTATGGTTTCTGAATATGTAAAATCTGACTCATAAACTAGTGTAAGTGGCGGGGTACTGTTTACACTTCTTGAACTTGTACTAAATTATAACCATTTTGAGCTCAACGGCAAGCATTTCCTTCAGGTCAATGGCACTGCAATGGGCACGAAAATGGCCCCAAACTTCGCGAGCACCTTTATGGCTTCACTTGAAATCCCATTCATTGAGGGACGCACCTTGAAACCTTTCTACTACAGAAGATACTTAGACGATATTTTTATGATATGGAACCATGATGAGGGAAGTCTTTTCCGCTTCATAGAGGATTTTAACAAATGCCACCCGTCAATAAAACGCACAAAATTTCCAAACTAGCATTAACTTTTTGGACGTCACTGTCACGGTCGAAAATGACCACTTGTCAACAAACCATTACAAAAAGCCTACAGACCGTCAAATGTACCTACATTTCAACAGCAGCCACCCAAAGCATTGCAAAACGGGTATTCCATATTCTCAGGCCTACCGGTACCGAAGAATATGCACCGATATGCGGGAATTTGACAGACACGCGGAAAAGCTAAAGCATTCCTTATTGAAACAAAATTATCCGGAAGACATTATTGACGATGCCATACTACGTGCTCGCAACGTGAACAGGAATGATATAATTAAGGGACCAAACAGAGTATCTAAGGCCCGTATTCACAAACGCTCCTCCACTCGACCCTTCACTCGAAACGCTCCTTAAGGGGCGTTTTCCCATTCACAAACCGCCCTTCACTTGAAACGCTTCCTTCACTTGAGAAAATCTTGAGCGTTTCCACGAGATTGTCAAGGAAGCGATCGAGCTACCTTGAATCGTCCCTCGAGTGAAATATTTGCGCCAGCATCGCGTCCATGGCGGAGCCCGTCTCGCTTTGACGGCGTTGATCGATTAATTTGGCTGCCACCGCCGCGTTCTTTCGAGAATGACTGCGCGCGTTTACTACGGAGCTGTCTTCGAACAGTTCAGCAACGGCTACTGTGGCGCCGGGACAAGCGGGCGTGGTGTCAAGAGGAGCACTCACCAGTGCCGTGATGTGTTGCGTTCCGTGCATGAGCCAGTGGATTACCTGCCTTTGGGTGTGTGTATACTCCGCGTGCGAGTGCTCCATGACTTACTGCGGATTCCAATGCTTTGAAGTGTTTTGATGAAGCTCGCACACCGCATCAGTTCAAGCGTGGCGCGAAAGCTTGACAACCAAGTGGCATAGCAAACTTTTGATGCTCTGGGTTCACCGTACTTTAGAATGGCTTCCTCTCCGGTGAACCTTTGCTGCCCTAGCCTAAATTTATGACGAAGCGCACCTCCGTTAGACGACCATCTGTACCGAGAAGGTAAGTTCTCCTGTGTTATTTTTTATTTTTATCCTGCTTCCTTGAGATTACTATTAAAGACAGCTTAGGAAAAGTACAACACAATACATTGGGCGCAATGAGTGCGCCGCTGTAGCTACTACGTGTGAAACATAGCTTCTTTATACAGTGTCTATGCAGCTCACAATACCAATGAACAACCAAGTACACATTTAGGGGATCAAGCAGATTATCATGCTCTGTGAAACCTGCATGTTAACCGACTAGATATGTTGCTAAATGAAGAAAACAACTTTAAAATGTATTTTTCGCCAATAGTGAAAGAAAGGCACACGATCGCTTTTCTTAACTTGCGTAGCAGTCTAATTCGAACGCTCAGCCACGAGTATAACATGCCTAGTTTTTAACGCTACCCTGGTATAACCTTGAATATCAGTTGCGAGCAATGTCTTTCGAATTTTCTATTATACGCAGAGGAACAACTACGAAAGCGCCACGGTGAAATTCGCAGTAAATGAAAAAAATAAACATTGCACAGGCCCCTGAAATTAGGAACTGTGCACATACTCCAGTAGCGAGAACGAATTTACGTACGAGTAATCTTTATACATAATGCGGTGGTGAATGCTAAAAGCACGCCAATATAATGTGATATATAGTAAAAAAATACTCATTCCACCGCGTTATACATTCGGTGGCTACATTAGTGATCAGAAGGCTCTCAGTAAAGCGAAAGTAAACAAAGCAACAAACCATCTATTGCGCTTCCTGTCATCACTCACGTAGTTCGTTAGTCACCCCGGCGAAAGTAGGCTCTCAAACGACACACACGCAAACACTACCGTAAATATAAACTGCAATTATAGACGCATACAAGACAAAATAAACTAAGCAGGTAGACACGTTCAGCAGCAGACGAAATGCCATCAGCTGTTCATTCAGCTGCCTCGGTTCGACTGTTGCCAGACTTGAAGGAGGGTTTCGCTAACTCTATCAGCACAAGGCTTAGGGAAACAACACTACCACTTTAAATGCACGTATTTTGCTGCAATGTCAATTTAGAAAAAAGAATAACTAGAAAAGGCGTTCTCTTAATGTACATAGATAGGCAATTCTTAACCACAATTGCGAATACTCTCGTTATCAGGCGCTTTTCTCGGCGCATGTAGTCCACTCAAGTGAAGGGAGCATTTCCAAGGCCTCCCTTGGCGAAGGAAGCGTGGAGGAGCGTTCATGAAACGCAGCGGCCCCTTGAGTGGAGGAGCACGCTCCACCTTGACTTCGTCAAGTCGAGGGGAGCCCTTGAGTGAAGGAGCGTTTGTGAATACGGGCCTAAAACGACTTCCCAAACGAACCTTGTACTAACTTACTCCTCATCAGCGCCACGAATTAACAACATACTTTCCCGCCATTTCAACATAATCTGGCAAAGCAAACGACCAACTTCTATTTTCGCGAAGCCACCTCACGTGGTGTATTGCCGGGATAAAAATCTGAAGAACATTCTTGTCAAAGCAAAAACAAACACCCCCGAAATTCAATCAGGGTGCCATCCCTGCGGAAAATCTCGATGCAACGTATGCCCACAGATGGTCACAACACGTGAATCCAAAGCGAACTTCTCGGATTTCAAATTCTGCATAACTGAAAGCCTTAATTGTGACTCCAGTAACGTAATATACATGCTACATTGCAACATCTGCGGACAAGAATATATCGGCCAAACAGACACGCATTTCGGCTGCGGTTCAATAATCACCGGTACCACGCCACTTCACTGCCGAAGCTACCTTTATCTAGACATCTGCGCCTGCCAAACCACAGTTTTGAAAATATCAGCGTAACTCTTTTGCAGTCCGGTTTTTTAAACAGACGCGAGCGCGAACAGCATGAGGCATATTTTATTTCCAAATTTCGTACATTAGTAGCCGGCATCAACGAGAACCCCGGAAAACTCAACTGCCTTCGAGAAGTAAGCCAGGAGAAAATTGGTGACAAAGATTGATAGCTGGAGACCATGCTTTTTTTTGACTGACTCGTACGTGTACACTGTCCTTTCTTGTGTTTATTTCACATGCACATACAAAGTGTTTACGTTCACCTACCACTTCATGACCGTTGAAGGGAAACGGACGAAGATTAAAGGTAAATAGCCGACCGACCCATTAACGAGAAACCTTTCCTTTACGCACACCACCCACCGCCTGCCGAACGACCAATTACGGGGAAACCCCTTTCTTTAGGCACGTCGTCCCGGACCCTCCCGGCACCGCGGCGACAATCTTGGGTGGCCCGACACAAGTCAAGAACTGAACAGCACGTGATATGAACCGTATGTGGATGTAGACGGACAGTTGGCTTTCTTCTCAGTGTTGACAGTGGTTCTTCATCTTTTTTACTTTCTTTCTTTTCTTTCTTTTTTCGTCGTTTTTCTCCCCCTTTTGTTTTTTCCTTTTTCTACTTCCCTCTCACTCTCGCAAACGTCTTTCAAGGCGAGAGGGACGCGGCAGCAAGGAAGTTTGGAAGCTCATGTCAGTATAACTCATCCCCTGATGAAGGGAGGACCCCTCCCGAAACTGTTGGGAAATAAATATATTTATCCTTGTTGACAACGCTCCCGTTGTGACATATCCCATACCTATATATATATATATATATATATATATATATATATATATATATATATATATATGACGCTACGATGAATGGGCGACGTGGCCTGGCTCATACCCCATGTTTATTCTACTGTCACTTCTTCCTTCTCTGCCTCTACTACTCATCGCTGGATACGTCACACGATTCCCCCGCCCCCCGAAAGATGTCGCGTCAGATGAACAGAAATGAGAACTGAACATGCACGGCTTAGAACTGAACACTGTCAAAAAAAGAAGGTCATTTCAAGTCCGAGGAAGTTTCCGTTAACACACTATAGCTTCACAGGAGAGGACAGCAATCCGGGGTATCAAGTACAGCTCTGGAGGGCGAGGCTGGCTGTTGCGCTCTAGACGACATAAGCATGCTTTGAGCGTGAAATCAGATAAAAACACAGCCGGCATTCTTGCGACGAATGAACGTGGTGTGATGGCCTTGAAGCATTGGCTGGTTGATTTGCGCAGGTGTCGTGCTATTTGTCTTGATTGGAACCCATGCGTCGCCACGCGTTTGCGTGCTTGTTGACCGAGGCTGGTGCGGTGATTTCTGCGTCCTTGCGGAATACAGGGCATGGTTTGGCGCCTTTCTCGACGTTGTATGTCGTTTTGCCTGAGTCTTGATCTCGACTGGAGAAAGCTTACTCGACGTCCTTTGGGAAAATATCCTGGATTCGATGCTTTCTTTGTTTCGAGCGAAATATCTTGAATATGTCGTTGGTTTGGTTGACACGTTTGTAAACGGTTTTCCAAAAACCGCGTGTGTTTTTCCGAAGATGATTTCAGTCGTCGTCGTCCCTTTTCGTATAGCCCTTGGAATCTCTGTTGTTCTTGGATTTGCTGGCATTGATGATGATGCTGCGAAAAGACCTGAGGTGGCAGCCCTTTTTCAATATGACACTGACTTTCTGGGCAATTTAATGTGGTGTCGAGTGGGCAGGTAGAAGTCTCTAGGCTGTTGTGCTGCATTTCGGGTAATGAAGATAATGCTTCAGAGTTGAAAGATACATCATCAGGGGCTTCTTCGCTGTTCGCTGCGAGTGGTTGTTGCGCCTGAATATGGATGGTAGGTTCAGGGCTTGGATGAGTATTTTCCGAGCTCCGCAGCTCTATCCCGACCGCTGTGAGCGTGCTAGATGTGAGGTGGGCGTTGTGAGCGACGAAAGAGCCTAGTGACGGAAAACCAGGAGGTAGCCCAATTGTGCTAGATGGAAAGTAAGCTGATCCAATGTGTGAAGACTGATTTTCACTCTTCGAGTCGTCATGGCCTTGTTCGGCATTTTCCCCATGTGTCAGCTGGTTTACCATGAACAAGGCGTTCTTATGACACGAATAGTTACCGTTAGGAGCCTTTGAAGAGCTGCGTCGTAGAAAACCAGCTGGTGAACCATGTATGCGAGACGAAGCATGAAAGGTATCAGTAGGGTGAGTGACGTCTCGTGTCGTATGCTGCAGCGATGATTTTGGAAGTGCCGCCTTGCGTGTAAAACGGAGGCCCGCGCGATGGTAGTGGTTTTCCCGAAATACGCTTTGTCGCCTGTCAGTGTACTTATGTTCCACTATGTGATGTGGTAGTGGTCGATTCATGCTGAGCGTTCGTAAGGTTGAAGACTGCTTGTGAAATTGACAACCGAGTGTGATTGCCTGTGGATGGTTGGTTATAAGCGAGTCCTCGTCATAGTCGTTAAAACGGGTAATCATTTCCTCTTTAATTTTTTGCCATGACTCGTCGTTCTCGAATATGTGAATTAGGTAAAATTTGAATGCCTCACCGGTTACGTAGTCGCTGAAGTTCGTAACCATTTCCCGTTCCGACCAAGATGCAGCGGTAGCGTGGAACTCGAACAGGTCGAACCAGTCCTGTACAGGTCCGTCGTCCGCTGATCCGGTGTACTTGGGGATGTCGAGCTCAGTCGATGGATCTGTCATGGTAACGGTAACTGAATGCGCCTGAGATCACCTCTTCTGTGGTCGATATTCAGTTGAGGCGTACTGCAGGTGGCTTCGTGAATGACGTGAGGTTGATGAGTGGTGGCCAGGTCTTCATCCTGTCGACTTGTGTGACGCTACGATGAATGGGCGACGTGGCCTGGCTCATACCCCATGTTTATTCTACTGTCACTTCTTCCTTCTCTGCCTCTACTACTCATCGCTGGATACGTCACATATATATATATATATATATATATATATATATATATATATATATATATATATAAATATATATATATATATATATATATATATATATATATATATATATATATATATATATATATATATATATATATATATATATATATATATATATACACAATATTAATGAGATATAACAGACAGTAATGCCAAGGAATGTACAGGGAAAGTTATTAAAACCAATGGAATGTAAATAAGAAGAAAGAAAAGTGGATGAAAAAATTACCAACTGTGAGCAGGAATCGAACCTACGACCTTCGAATTACGAACGCGTAATTCGAAGGTCGTAGGTTCGATTCCTGCTCACAGTTGGTAATTTTTTCATCCACTTTTCTTTCTTCTTATTTACATTCCATTGGTTTTAATAACTTTCCCTGTACATTCCTTGGCATTACTGTCTGTTATATCTCATTAATATTGTGTTAAAACACGGAAAAACGAGCCCTTAGGTATACACTTCTTTCCCTTATTATATATATATACATATATATATGACGCTATGATGACTGGGAGACGTGGCGTGGCTCATACACCATGTATATTCTATTCTGACTTCTTCCTCATCTACTTCTTCTAATCATCCTTGCCTTTTTACGTCACAGGAATCCCCCTCCCCCCGAAAGAAGTCGCGTAAGACGAACAGAAACAAAAACTGAACATGCATGGCTTAAAAGTGAACACTGTCAAAAAGGGAAGATCGTTCCATCTCACAGGAAGTTTCCGTCAACACAATATAGATTCACAGGAGAGTGCAGCAGTCCGGTAAGTGCTGGAGTTCTGGTGGGCGAGGCTGACTGTTGCGTACTGGAAAGCACAAGTACACCTTGAATGTGGAAACTGCAGATGATGAAACTGGTTGTATACTTGCGAGGAATGAACGTGGTGTGAAGGCTTTGGAGCACCAGCAGCACGATTTCCGTAGGCGTCGTGCTCTTTGCCTTGATTGGTACACATGCAGCGCCACCCGTCTGCGTGTTTGTTGACCAAGACGGATGCGGTGATTTCTGCGTCCTTCCATAATACAGGGTGTGGTTTTGCGCCTTCTTCTTCGCTTTGTGTGCTGTTGTCTCAACAGCTTTGATTGTAGACTGGGTCTTGATCTCTTCTGGAGAAAGCTTGTGCGACGTTCCTTTTTACGAGAATGTCTTGAATTACATGACTTGTTCTTCTTAAGCGAGACATATTTAACTTGTCGTCGCTTCAATTGACCCGCTTGTAGACGCCTTTGTTTAATCCATGACTGTTCTTCCAAAGATGTTTCCGTTCGTCGTCGTGCTTGTTGGTGCAGCCCTTGGAGACTCTGCTGTTCTTGGACTTGGTTTTGCTGGCATTGATGGTGTTGCTGGTGAAATAACTGAGGTGGCCGCCATTTTAGACCATGGTACTGATTTTCCGGGCAACTTTATGTGGTGTCCAGAAGGCAGATGGTAGTCTGTGGACTGTTATGCTGCATTTCAGGTAATGAAGGTTGTCGGCTATATTAAGCAGGAAGATTGTCGGAGGCTCTTGCAACGCTGTTCTTATTGGACGCTTTTGCTCTACGACAATTCATGAGAGGCGATGCTTCTGAGCCTCCTGTGTTGTTTGAACTCTCAATCGGCTAGACACTGGACAGCGACACAGTGACAGGTGTGATTTGGTCAGATTTTACTTTGGGTTGTTTCTCTGAGTCCGCAACTTTGGAGATAAGCTGTTCTGATGCAAGAATGTGGACAGTTGATCCTGGGCTTGGCGTAGTATATTCGGAGTTTCGCAACTCCATTTTGACCGTAGTGGGCGTGCGAGAAACGAAAGAGCCAAGTGATGGAAAACAAGGAGGTGGGTCAAGTGTGCGAGATGGGGAGTAAGCTGCTCCAATGCGTGAAGACTGATTTTCACTCTTCAAGTCGTCATGGTGTTTTTTGGCATTTTCCCTATGTGTCAGCTGGTCTACCGTGAACAAGGAATCCTTATGACACCAATAGCACCTAATAGGAGCCTTAGAAGAGCTGCGTGGTAGAAAGCCAGGTAGTGGACCATGTATGCGAGACGAAACATACTGGGCAGCACTAAGGTGAGCAACGTCTCGTCTCATATATTGGAGGAATGATTTTGAAAATGTGGATTTTCGTGCAGAAAGTGAACCTGATGGAAAGTTGTGTCTTTTAAGGAAAAAGCGTGAACTGTGGCGGATAAGGAAATCCTTATTGTAGTCGATAAAACGGGCGTTCTTCTCGTCTTTGATCTTCTGGCACGTTTCGTCGTTGTCGAAGATGTGGGTGAGGTGAAATTTGAATGCCTCACCAGTCACATAGTCGCTGAAGTTTGTAACCAGCTCCGTTCCGACCATGATGCAGCGGCGGCGTGGAGCTCGAATAGGTTGAAGCAGTCCCGTAAAGCTCCGTCGTCCGCTAATCCGGTGTACTTGGGGATGTCAAGGTCAGCAGATGGTTCTGACATGATGCTGGTTGATGCGTAATGGTAGGCGCTTGTACGGTAGTCCATGTACGGTCGGGGTGTCTTGCGTACAATTGCGTCGATGATGAGACACTGATGAAGGGGCTTGGAGTTCTTCATCCTGTCGACTCGTGTGGCGCTATGATGAATGGGAGACGTGGCGTGGCTCAGACGCCATGTTTATTCTAATCTGACTTCTTCCTCATGTACTTCTTCTAATCATCCCCGCCTTCTTACGTCACACACACACACACACACGCACATATACACACACACACACACACACATATATATATATATATATATATATATATATGTTTGGCCTAGAGTCTGACCTTCATCAGGATCCTGACGAAGGCCAGGCTCTAGGCCGAAACGTCGAAATAAACCACGTTGTGTCTGCTCACAGAGGATCTACTGGACTATATGCAACGCTACGGCCACTCAACCACCATGCCTGCCTATATATATATATATATATATATATATATATATATATATATATATATATATATATATATATATATATATATATTGAAATACTAAGTTTCAGTTGACGCTTTTTACAAGCAACAGCAAGAAAGGTGGCCAATGTTGAAGAGGGCTGAAGCGAAAGCTGATGATGTTTATTGACAGATGACAAAGATGAAGTCCAATGATTTCTTACACTGATTTCTCCCGTCGACGGAAGCGGCCATTCTGGCCGCAAATCAATCTGTGGAACTCATACGATCGGGCTTGAGACGCGAAACGTGCACAATCTCTGTCCCGCGGCAGCGTTGGTCAGTGGGAGCATGAACAGGTGTGATACGGTAGTTCACCGCTAAGGTCTGTTCAACAACTTTGTAGGGGCCGAGATATCGCAAGTCAAGCTTCTCTCATAAGCCAGGCGTTCGTACAGGAGTCCACAGAAGTACATCGTCGCCAGGGCGGTAGAGAACAACGCGATGAGTGGCATCGTAACGATGTTTGCGGTCTTCTTGGCTAGCTTCGGTGTTTACACGGGCAAGACGAAGGCATTGAGCAACACGGGACATAAACTGGTCGCAAACAAATCGTGAAGAGTTGACGGGGCGAAAAAAATGAAACATCGAATGGTGATTTCGGTTGACATCCGTATACTAGAAAAAGGGGAGAATAGCTTGTGGTTAGTTGAACTGACATATTACATGCATACATGACAAAGGAAAGAATGGCATCCCAGTTGCGATGGTCCAGTCGAATACACATGAACAGCATTTCGCGCAGCTGCGATGAAATCTTTCCGTAAAGCCATTGGTTTGTGGGTGATTGCTAGATGTTGTTGTATGAACTGTTTTTGATGCTTGAAACTCTTCCCTGAGCGTGCTTGAAAGAAATGCCTCGCTCCGGTCGCTCAAAAGAACACAGGGGGCTCCGTGACGTGAGTAAATAGCAATCAAGAAGAAAGTTGCTACTTCGGAAGCAGTTCCTGAAGTGATTGAGGCCGTCTCAGCGTACCGGGTGAAGTGATCAACCGCGGTGACGATCCATCTTTTGCCGTCTGATGTTGTTAGGAGGGGCAGAAGAGGTCAATTCCGACGGCAGAGAACGGCTCTGCTGGGCAAGGAAGTGGTTTTAGGGTAACGACTGGCGCAGTTGCGAGCCGTTTGTGGTGTTGGCAAAGTGCGCACGAGGCATTATACTTAGCTACCGTCGTGGAAAGACTTGTCCAAAAGAATCGACTGCGGATGCGCTCGTAGGTTTTGTAGTAACCTAAGTGGCCTGGCGTCGGGTCGTCGTGTGAAGCGCGTAGAACTTCAGTGCATAGTGCGCGCGGTACCATGGGAACCCATCGGTGGCCTTAAGGGTGGAAAATGTATCGATAGAGCACATCCCCCTCCAACTTGAATAGCCGGTGTTGTTTCCGAAGCCTTGCATTTGGGGAAGATGAGGCACCCGTAAGCACACCGACGAGGTCAGTGCAATAAGAATCGGCTGGCTCGTGAGTAGTAAGTACTGACGGACGGGTAGATGAAGGTAGTGAAGAATTGGATGATATCGACGAGGCATCCTTCGCATAGCCAATTTGACAAGGGGATGTGACGTGCGCCGAAGAATGCGGCTAAGGGCATATTGACAAAGCGTCGGCATCTTGGTGTTGTCTTCTGGTCCTGTAGATGACGTCAAAGTCATATGACTGTAAACGAAAAATACAGTGGCCAAGTCGCCTCGAGGAGGTTTTGATCGTGGACAACCAGCAAAGATTATGGAGGTCTATCACAACAGTAAAATGACGACCATGTAGATACGGACGAAATTTTTGGATGTACCAGACACTCTTACACTCTTGTTCGCTTATCAGGTGCCTCTTCTCTGCAGAGGACAGAGTGGGGCTTTCATACGCCACAACTTTCTCGCAAAAGGCAGGGTCGCGCTTGAGTGGTACGGTTCCGATTCCTTGTCCACTAACGTCAGTGTGTAACAACGTAGTCGCCTTGTCATACAAATAGGAAGCAGCGGTGGGAATGTTAGTGTTTGCTTGAGTTCTTGAAATGAGGCTTCGCATTGATCATTCCAATCGAAGGAACCGGTACTAGCAAGGAGCTTGAGGAAAGAAGTGGCAATGGTGGCAAATTTGTGAATGAATCGGCAAAAGTACGATGCGAATCCAAGGAAACTTCGTAGTTCTTTGCAACTAAAGGAACGCGGGAAATTGGGGATTGCGGAAACTTCGTCCTGATTGTGCTGGATACCATGTTTACTAACGAGATATCACAGAATATTTATAGCTGTGTAGCCGAATGGCACTTGTTTGTTTTTAGTTGAAGTTCAGCATTAGAGAGACACGTGGGCACTTGATCTAGGCGTTGCACATAATCAGCAAAAGTGAAAGAAAACGCGATGATATCATCAAGGTAGCATCGACAAATTTTCCACTTGAGGCCACAAAGAACCGTGTCGACCAACTTCTCAAAGTTGCGGGTACTCGTAAAGACCGCCCGGTGTAGTAAAAGCGGTTCTTTCTGTGTCTGCTTCGTCCTTGAAAATTTGCCAACATCCGGACCGAAGGTCAAAGGTGGAGAAGTATTGGGCGCATTGCAATGAGTCAAGTGCATCATCTATACGGGGCATCGTATATACATCGTTTCGGGTAATCTTGTTGAGCGCGCGGTAATCTGCACAAAATTGTACCGATCCATCCTTATTTTGTACCAACACAACGGGTGATGACCAAGAACTGGTAGAAGGTCGTATGATGTTTCTTTTCAGTATATCGGTCACGCTCTTCTCGATGATTTTGCACTCAGCCAAGTAGAGTTGGTAGGGACAACGGCGTACAACAATCTGACCTTCATTGTCGATGCGATGATGCGCAACTGTGGTCTGTCCTAGTACCGAAGCATTGGTGTCGAAGGAGGCCTGGTGTTTCCTTAGCAAATTTAGCAACGCCTCACGTTGAGAAGCAGAAAGGTCAGGATTTATCCCGGCAGCAAAGGAGGAAGAAGTAACATGCTGATCCTGTTGTGGATAAGCTGGCGAGGCGTCAAGAGAGACCAAAGATACCGGTGGGGTATCCACATAACAAGACACTGCAGAACGTTGGGGCAGGAAGACAGGCTCCGGGGTAGGGTTCAGTCCAAGTATTATCGCAGCACTGTCTTTGAACCGCACCAGGGTTGAGGGGAGTACGACGCCGCGAGCTAGACAGTGGCTGGAAGGGGTGATAAGGACATCACCACTGGCAACATTCAGAGAAGTGATGTTGATGAGTTGCTCCTGACCCGGGAGCAGTATAGAATCGGAAGCTGTGACACAACGCTGTGGTTTCTCGTCGGCGCGTTCGCTGCAGTGATCGGTCTCGGTCATCAGGACTACACGTTGACGGCAAAAAATTGATGTAGATGCTGATGAGAGAAAGTGCCAACCTAAAATTAGTTCATGAGCACACGAAGTTAAGAAAGCGAAGGCGATGTTACGACAAATACCATCAATGAAGACACGCGCTGTACATTGGGACGATGGTCTAATTATTGCTCCATTGGCCCCAATCAAAGATGATCCAAGGTAGGGTGTCTTCACTTTCCGCAATTGAGAACACATGTCGGAACGCATAACTGAAATATATGCTCCCGTGCCCAACAAAGCCAACTCCCGCGCACCTCGCACAGTCACCAATAACATGTTTGATGGCGTTCAGGAGGACTTGGGTCATTTCGCTGTGACGAAGTTTTCCCTCCAAAAACTGCACTGTTTAGTTTTGTGATCGCTGGGCAGACAGTTGAGAGACAGGCCGAAGTGGTGAAACAGAGCGTCGGAGTAGCAAAGGGGAGCGTGGTTGGGAGGCATGTGTATTGTTGGTCGTGTTGTATATGTGCACAGGAGACGGGGATAGGTGGTTGGGAGGACTGTCGGTAATGATTGATTTGTGGGGTTTAACGTCCCAAAACCACCATATGATTATGAGAGACGCCGTAGTGGAGGGCTCCGGAAATTTCGACCACCTGGAGTTTTTAATGTGCACCCAAATCTGAGCACACGGGCCTACAACATTTCCGCCTCCATCGGAAATGCAGCCGCCGCAGCCGGGAATCGAACCCGCGACCTGCGGGAAAGATTAATGCGTATGCAATGAGGCGAGGCCTGAGCGTCGGTAGTAACCTCGGTAGTAATAACGGTAGTAACCTCGAGCACATGTGTCGTCACGTTAAAAGCGGCATAACCACGACGTTCACCTTGCTGCCAACGTCGACAGAACCAGGAAATGTGCCCTCGAATTCCACAGTAGTAGCAAATAGGCCGTGAGGCCCGCCAGAAAGAATGACAGGTAGGGTTCGATGAATGAGCGACTAGAAGGGCGAGATGGTCGTGATTAGGCACAGGTGCTGGTACTTGAGATGGCGAGGGTAGCATTGAAGCGATCTGTGCATACGAAGCGAGTTGGGGGCAAGGTGGAGCATGGTGGGTGCTTTGAAATGCTGACATGTCTTTCCTAATAATGCCACGCCAATCGCTGGAGACAGGTTGAGTGGGAACTTTGTTAAGAGGAGGTACACCGTAGGCTTGTAATTCCTCACGAATTATGGCTCGAATGATGGATCGGAACTCCATACTGTTTGCCAGGGGGTTCTCAGAGAAGTCGTGTCGCAGGCGGATCGGCTGCTGGGTATCAAGCCGCTGGCATACAGAGACGATGTCGGAAACCACAGGAGGGTTGTGCGCAGCGAGGGCGTTGAAAGCGGTAGGTCCGATAGCCTTCGGAAGATGTCGAACACGTTCAGCTTCTGGCATCGTGTCGTTGATACGGCGGCAAAGTGCCAGCACATCCTCAATATAAGAAGTGTAGGACTCACTGAAATGTTGAAAGCGTTCTGCCAGTTTCTTCCGAAGAACTTTTGAACGTACGGTTGGTGTGTCGAAAATGTGTCGGAGCAGGTCATTGAAGGAAGAACAATCGCGGAAGTCGCTCTCAGAATTTAAGAACCACGTCTTGGCAACCTGAGAGACGTAAACCTGCACGCGTACTAATTTAGATGCCTCGTTAAAGTTGTTGTAGACACCTACGCAGTCATTGTTGTCGAGCCAGTCTTCGACATCTTCGCCAAGCAGACCGGAGAAGGTAGATGGCTCCCGAGGAGGGTTGTGTACCGGGCTGGGGTTGGCGGCGGGTGGTTGGGCCGGTGGATGATTCGGTGGGGCTTGCTCTTGCGCCATGGTGCTCTGCTTGCGTAAGCGACGTCCCGAAGAGATTTCCAGGAGCGGGCTTTCGATAGAGAGAGGTCGAAGAAATCGGGAAGCACCTTCCACCACTTGAAATACCATAGTTCAGGTGACGCTTTATTCAAGCAACAGAAAGATGGCACCTATGATGAAGAAAGAAGTCCAATGAATTGTTATATATATATATATATATATATATATATATATATATATATATATATATATATATATTTGTGACGAACCACACGAGAACGGTGTGGTGGAATGGTAGAGAAGAAGGAAGACGAAGACAAATAAATGGTTCATCGTACTTGTGGATAAGCTGCTTCAATGCCAATTGTTGAGTTTTAATTAGATGTAGTACATCACAAACTTCAACACCTTCCAAAGACGCGCCCTTGTTAACCGTGGTTTGGTTCTGTGTACGAGAATGGAGGATGTCTTTCCCTTGGCGTAGAGTCATAGTTTCAAGGTCCAGCGACAAGTTAAAGAGGCAAGCACTATCCAAGCCAAGAGAAGTAAGTTGCTCTTCGTGCCTTGTAGAACATGAGCCTGAATTTCTCTTGTCACTTTTCCTATCTGTACCTTTAGATTAACGCGACCCAAAGTTTTGGTAGATGATGTGACTTGTTGAAAGGAGATGCATGAATTCCTCATTATTTGCAGGTGAAGTGCCTTCAGCACTGCTTCGTTGATACAGGTAATCGGAGCTCCGGTATCAAGTGTAGCGCTGAAAGGGTACCCGTTAATGAGGACATCAAACTGAATTACAAAAACTTTGGGTCGCCCTCCTCGTTTCCCTGGTTGGTGGAGAGGGCAGAAATGCTTGCGCGTCGTGGGCATTCATTATGCCAATGCATCTGTTGGGGTAACCCATCCATCGCACAGTGTTTGCACTCACACACGGGTGTTCGTACCGGGGAATTACGTAGACGCTGACTAGTTCTGTCACTTGTTACGTTAATCTGTGTATTCCGAGCTGGTGGAAAGCGATGTAACTTCATTCTCTGCATGGTTGACTCAACACGAAGTGCAGCTGTAAGCCATGCCTCTAGTGTAGACGAGGTAAGCCCAGCAAGTGCCATCTCGATATGCGCAGGAAGGCCGTCGATGAGCCCTGATATAAGGTGCGTGTCCTTTAGGTCGGCGATGCGTCCGAGAGACATTTTTTCATTATAGTATTCCTTCAAGCTCTGGCCTGTTCGGAACTGGCAATGAATGAATTGGCGAAAAGGATCCGCGACGCCGCTCGTGAAGCGTCCCTTCATGCGTTCACATAAGCTCTCCCAAGACGCGTCTGTGTCGAAAACCTCGGTGAGAAACCATCGGAAAGCCTCACCTTCAAGGTAATCAAAGAAGTAGCACAGCTTGTCTCGCTCCGTCCATGCTGCGGCCGCAGTCCTCACCTCAAAGAGTCCGAGCCACTTGTCAAAGGGGACGTCCGTAGATGCTCCCGAGTACTTAGGGATGTTGATGAATTTCTTGTTGTGGCCATGATGAAGGACACGGTAGATCCTGTCGACTAGTGTGACGCAGGAGGCTTGATGGCTGTACGATGAACCATTTATTTGTCTTCGTCTTCCTCCTTCTCTACCATTCCACCACACCGTTCTCGTGTGGTTCATCATATATATATATATATATATATATATATATATATATATAAATATATATATATATATATATATATATATATATATATATATATATATATATAGAATATGGCACAACGGGAGCGTTGTCAACAAGGATATATATATTCATTTCCCACCAGTTATCCTTGCTGACAACGCTCCTGTTGTGCCATATCCCATACCTTCAAGAAGACTAACTGGCCCATTGACTTTTTACTCCCACTATATATATATATATATATATATATATATATATATATATATATATATATATATATATATATGTGTGTGTGTGTGTGTGTGTGTGTGTGTGTGTGTGTGACGCTACAAAATGGAGACACGTCGTGGTCCAGATGCCATGCGTTTATTCTAGTGCACGCGCACTTCCTCTTCGTCGGCTTCTCCTAGAATCGCCTTGTGAATGCGTCACACTTCCCCCTCCCGTCGAGAAAGTCTCAGTTCAGAAGGTTCAAAATAACGCCGCAGTTTGCTAACATGCACAATGTCAGAGTTTCTACGTAAGGGTAGCACGGAGCGGTTGATCTCATAGTTCACTGTTGAGACCTTGCGTAGAATCTTGTAGAGTCCTTCCATGACAGAACTCAGTTTGCCGTTGTTGGGATGCCATGGTGTCTCGTAAACGACAAAGTCACCGACTTGGAACTCAATCGGAAGAAATTTTCTATCATAAATGACTTTGTTCTTATTATGGTAGGCGATAGAATTGCTAACTGCAGTTTTTCGCGCTTCTTCGACGGTTTCTTCTCGTTGTTCCAGTACAGTAGGATAAGATGGAATTCCATACATCAGGAAGGAAGGTGCGTAGTCGGTCACTTCATGGGGTGTTCTGTTGTATTCGTCAATTACCTCCGGAAGCAGCTTAGTCCAAGACTTCTGTGGTTCGTCATTCATCTTACATTTAAGTCTCGTTACGATAGTCTGGTTTGTCCGCTCGTTCATGCCGTTGCATTGTGGATGATGAGATGAGGTGAATAGTTGGTGTATACGATTATGTTTTAAAAACTACTTGAATTTTCCTGCGGCAAATCCTGTTCCACGGTCTGAAAGGAGCTTCCGTGGTTTTCCAGAAGCAAAAATTGTTTTTAAGCATGAAATGTAGGCGTCGCCGTTCTCATTTTTATGAGCAAACGCCCATACGTAGCGAGTCGCATGATCAATAACCAAGTGTATAAACCTTTTTGACGAGCCATATCCAGAAAATCCTCCTATGGTGTCTATTGCAAAAAGGACAAAGGGCTCTTCAGCTGAAGGCAGTGATTCGAGCGTCCCAAACTTTTTTGTTTTCGTCTTTTTGCATCTCTGGCATGTATCGCAATGCCGAATGTAAGTGGAAACATCGGTTACCATATGCGGCCAATAATATTGCGGCGACAGGAGTGATAGCGTCTTCTTCACTCCGACATGCCCAAAATGTTGATGTGTATTCTTCAGAATGGTTGGGCGTAGTTCGTGGGGCACGTATATTTTCCGTAGTCCTTTTTTTTCAACGATGATGATGTTATTTTCCAATGAGTGCGTTCCTTTTGGACGCTCATTGTTGCATCGCTGAAGGTCGTCGTGTGATAGAAGATGAGCTATTGGAGCTCTGGAGAGCGCATCTGCTTCGACATTACTTGCGCCCTTTTGATGTTTGATGTTCACATCATACATTGACAGTTTCAAAGACCACCGGAAGAGACGACCTTGAGGATTTTTAACATTCTTCAGCCACTGGAGTGCAGAGTGATCTGTTACAACAGTGAATGACTTTCCATAAAGGTAGCAATGCCATTTAGCAATGGCATCTACAATGGCAAGACATTCCCTTTCTGTAATAGCATAGTTCACCTCGTGCTTAAGTAGTTTGCGGGAATAGTAAGCAACAGGATGTTCTTTGCCTTTGTCATCAGGTTGTTTCAGCACTGCACCGATGCTTTCGCCAGATGCGTCAGAGTACACAGTACACAGTACATGGTCTCGAAGGGTCGTATATGCGAAGCACCGGTTCTTCAGTTATCCGCTCCTTCAGTTCACGAAAGGCTTGCTCGCATGCATCTGTCCACACCCACTTGCTGCCTTTGTGGAGTAGTTTTGTGAGTGGAAGAGTGATATCGCTGAAGTGGGGTATGTACTGACGGTAGGTGTTTACAGTGCCTAGAAAACGCTGGAGATCTTTTTCTCGGTTTGGTGTAGGAAATTTGAGTATGGCAGCCACATTACTTTGCTTAGGTGTCACTGTTCCTTGTGAAATTTTGTGGCCCAGGTATTCAATGCTGCAGCGTGCAAATTGGCACTTTTTTCGTTTGAGTTTTACGTTCTCGGTTTTGAGAGCTTTCAATAGCGCCTCAAGGTGTCGTAAGTGATCATTAAATGTCTCGGAGTATACGACCACATCGTCAAAGTAATTATTAACATTGGTGAGCTGATGTTTCGCTATTATTGATTTCATGGCTCTTTCAAATGTAGCTGTAGCGTTCGTCAACCCAAACGGCATTACCAACCACTCAAAATGACCATCAGGCGTGACAAATGCAGTTTTCGGAACATCGTCAGGATGCCTTTGCACATGCCAGTATCCCGACCTTACGTCCAACGTAGTGAAAAACTCCGCCTTTCCTAAGTGGTCAAGAATATCATCTATACGTGGTATTGGTTGAAAGTCGGGTACCGTTATGGCATTGAGTTTCCGGTAGTCAATACATAGACGAGTGCGCCCTTCACTTTTCTTTTCTGCTAAAATGACAGGTGCGGCTTAGGGCGATAATAAAGGCCTCACAACACCTTGCTTGAGGACAGCGTTAACTTGTTTGTTGATCTCCACTTTGTCTGCCTGTGAACATCCGTATGGTGCTCGACGAATAAGGACAGCATTGGTAAGTACGATCCTACGTTTCTCCGTAGTGATGCACCCAATATCTGTCTGGAATCTCGAAAATATCTCGTCATACTTGCTTAAAAGAGAGTCGAGCGCCACAGACTCATGCTCTGAAAAGTTTTCTGAAGTCAGGGTCCGCATCAGCGGTGCTTGAATGGTTTTCTTTTCATTGTGATGCGGAAGGTTCATATTCTCACGTGCTTGTGTCACGGACTTGCTTTCCAGATTTACAGAAAGATTGAAGTATGAAGCGCTGTCTAGGCCAAGAATTAATTGCGTTCTCATGCCACGCAGCCCATGTGCATAAACTTTCTTGATGACGTTCCCAACTTTATCTGAATATTTACGCGACCCAAAGTTCGAATGCTTGATGCAACTTGCTGGACCATGATGCTGGAGTCTCTCATCAACTGAAGCTTTAGCTGTTTGTACACATCCTCGCTGATACAAGTAATTGTTGCTCCAGTATCAAGAATTGCTTTTACGTGCTTTCCGTTGATGAGAGCACTGAAGTGTAATAATGAAACTCTGGGTCGCCCTCCTCGTTTCCCCGTTCAGTATCAATAGCGGACACATTACCGCGGCGCGGACATTCGTTGTGCCAGTGAAACGGTCGTGAGAAACCAGCATCTGAGCAGTATCTACATTCGTTTTGCGGGGCACGCGGTTGAAGAGTTGTCGGTTGCTGCGATCTGCTGCAGAGACGTGGAGCTCTTGATGCGATACTAGCGTTACGAGTAAAGGAAACTCCTCTCACCCGTCTTAAAAATGTCTCGACCCGTTGAGCAGCGGTGAGCCACTCTAATGACGACTTGAAAGACAGTCCGGCAAGCGCCAGTTCCACATCAGGAGGAACACCATCAGTCAGCCCAGAAATGATGTGGCACTCTTTAAGGTCAGCCAAGGAACCCAGTCGCTTTTTCTCGTCGTAGTAGTCCTTGATGGTCTGCCCTCCTTTCAGTCGGTAGTGAATGAAGAGACAGAAGGCATCTCCGTCAGTCGAAGTAAAGCGGGCTTGCATGTCACGCTTGATATCGCCCCAAGTTGTCTCGCCGTTGCCGAAAATCTCCGTCAGGCACCACTTGAACACTTCCCCTTCAATGTATTCGTTGAAGTGAGTGACCCGATCGCGGTGAGTCCATGATGCCTCGGCTGCCTTCATGTCAAAAAGAAGAAGCCACTTGTCGATGGGGACGTCTTCTGGTGTTCCCTTGAACTTCTGTATGTTGAGCGGAGGCTTTGACTTAGCCATGGCACGTTGATAAGGTCGATCCTGCCGACTTGTGTGACGATACAAAATGGAGACACGTCGTGGTCCAGATGTCATGCGTTTATTCTAATGCATAATGCACGCGCACTTCCTCTTCGTCGGCTTCTCCTAGAATCGCCTTGTGAATGCGTCATATATATATATATATATATATATATATATATATATATATATATATATATATATATATATATATACTTATTTGTTTCATCTGTTCGTCTCTTTACATTGCCATGACTACAAGGGCACAACGAGCAACTTCTGCCACTATAGCGACATAATGCGCAACAAAAAATGCAAGCAAAGAAAAATGAGTTGACACGTTTATTATTTAAAATAAAGAATATTATACAAATTAATTATAATCATTACAAGAAACTAAATAAAGTCTCTGCACGCAAAGTTTCACGCAGCAAACAGACACTTGGCGCAAAGGAGTACTGTTCGTTATCTTTTTCAATTGAGACGAAGATTATAATGCGCATTACATGTCATATTTATGCCACATTCCTTAACTAAAACTTGCGAGAATCGTTACACAAAAAGTTTGGTTGTTACATGAAGTTCCCACCTTTCGTATCCGTGATTCATGTCTGCAAATGAAAGGTACTACACAAAAGCAAAGAGTACAGGCTTCGGGAGAGTACGGAATCACTCAGCCAGGTTGTGAAAGTGAATTTCAGGAATATATCTCAATCAGTTCAACTTGCACCCGTAGCGCTGGATGAAAAGTCGCGCATAGTGATTTTACCAAAACCATCTTTTTTTAATACCCGCCATGGTTGTCCCGTGGTTGAAGCGTTTCGCTGACCCGCAGGTCCCGGAATTGAATCCCTGTCGTATTTTTGATGTCGACTGTTATTCTCGAAGCCCGAGCACTTTTATTTAGGTGCAGGTTCAACACCCAAAGAGGGGAAATTTTTAGAGCCCCCCATTACGGCGTCTTTCATAACATTTTCTTGTTTTAGAATGTTAAACCTTATTAGTTCATCATTAGGAACTACGCTTTTTACGGCAGTCCAAAAATCTCATTAAGAAAACTTTAATTAACTTTGTTCCTTGATTTTCAGCAGGCGCCTGTGGTGGACACTATACATTCAGCTGAAGCCGTCTACGTTCCCGGTAAAGAACAGAGAGAATGACTTCTAAACAGACCTGTATTTCCCGGTGTATGTTCAAAAGAGCGGTGCCAAATATTTTTTCATTTGTTGTTGTAGCTCTCAGGTACTTCTTCAGGCGTCTCAGCAATGTAAAAAGAGCGTTCCGCTTCAGCTGTGCTCATGGGCAAAGTTTCCAGTGTCTTTAGAAGATTGTGCACGTTAGAGAATAATACCTCTGGGCAATTCCTGACCGTTTGTATCACAGACATGCTGAGGATTTCTCACTTCTCACACTTCCATTTCGCAGACCATACTGCTAACTCCCCTTGCAGTGCAAAAGTTGAGATATTGTTCGAGTACACGTCAGCCAATTTCTCAGCAGTAGGAAGGGTGGTAGATTCAGAAATATTCTGTGGCAAAAGAGAAGAAAGCATCCTAAAACTGTGCCGATGCCTTTGAAAGCCCTCCTTTAACTGGCTTATTGGTTAGTCCAGAAAAAAAGCAGAAATAGCAAATGCCTAAAGTGTTCTTTAATGCTAGCCACTGGCACGGTACTTCAATGAAGCTACCTACCTGCGACACGCGGCATCCTGATTTCAGCATTTACAGCCTCGGCCGCCATTACAGAGGTGTCCATGCAAAATAAATCCAGCCTCCCCCATCTGGAGAACTGCCACCTCAACGACGTGATGGCTGCGCAAAGCTAGACTGAAGCGACTTCGAAAGCGGAAGCGTTATGGAGAGCACTTAGGCGGCAATGTCTTCACTAACGATGAAATTGGACGTCCAAACACAGGTTAGTAAATAGTGTGCTTTGGCGGATGCGTTCCAGGAGCTCCATCCTGAAAAGTTTCAAGGGCTGAAACAATTGGTTTAAAAAGCTCCACGAACGTTTGCACAGCCTCGTGACGCTTTACTGAACATGTCTCGCATATTGAATGAAGTCGTTGCTTGTGTACTCCGGAGCACAGGTGACTGATTTTTTCCTTTAGCAGAGCCCACTTTGGAGCAGACTTTCTAATGAATGCGCACACCTCCTGCAATACACCGTATGTGTTGCGTATTGCAGGGACACTACTGAAATGACATAGTGTGAAATTCATCAAGTGGCTTGCACAGTGAACGTATAATGCCATAGGTGATCTCTCTGAATTACAGCTTGGACGCCATTGAAGCGACCCGACATATTCGCTGCTCTATCGAAGCCTTGTCCACACATATAGGTTACGTCAACGCCTTGGCTTGCGAGAGTTGTCAGGATTGTTGACACGAGGCTTTGCCCAGACAGGTTGGCGATTTGAATGAAGCCGAAATAATCCCCTCGCAACTGTTCGTTGATAATGTAGCGAAGATAAATTGACAAATGTCCGGCACCTGCAAAAGCAGTAGTCAAGGAGATGGTATTCGATGATCAATATCTCTTTTGGCATGTGAGGAAGCACCTTGAAAAAATTGTTCAACAACCAACCAACCAACAATAAATAAATATGCTAAACGATGTTCTGGATCTATTTGTATTGGCTTTCTTTAGACGGCGTGTTGAACGCAAGAGCATTTGTGTAGTTTTTTGAAGCATCAATGGATTTGCCATGGACCAACGGACTTAACTCAAGCACTGTCTGTTATTTTGAATATGAAGCATTTCTTGGCAAACCAAGATTACCAGTTAAGATTGAGATGATGTATGAAATTCCGATGGTTAGGACAATCACGACGACACGTTAAAGACTGGACTTCTCACTTCCTTGCAAACTTCAGTTTATTTACGCACTGACACTTATTTACAGATACAGGCCTGGGCGGCCACTACACTGACCGCACAGTAAGCACTGGGCTGTAATAAGGTGGTAGGCCACTCAAAAACAAAAATTTTTTTAAGGGAAGGCAGCATTGAAATAACCTTTTCTTCAAAACTAGCATGTCTTATTTAATTTACCTAGCTATTTACAGTGCAAAATATTGAATATTTATTTATTGGAAGGTATTATTTGTCAAAAATTGCATTAAAAGTGCTAGCCATGCCAGCTGTGATAAGTGGCTAACGGGTGGCTTTACTCAGTAAAGCTTTGATATTTGTGTAAATAATTGCTTGAGCTATGCAGTGAACTAGAATAAATATTATGCAGTGAATATCAAGGAAGTAAAGATAAAAAAACAAAAAAAACGGGGAAACAGCACCAATTTAGACTGAACCTGTTTGAGAATTCAGCTGTGAACTGAAAAATATTCCATGGATTTCCTTTATTCTAGTTCACTGCACAGATATATATGTTGTAAATCATTGTGCAGAATTTCAGTTCAAAGTACACGTTGAGAAATACGTTAAAGTATGCGTCGTAACATTTGGAGCAAATTGTCATTTTCAGAAAAACGTAAAAATAGATTTCCGATAAAAAGGGTCACAATCTTCGCATGCAGGCCTAAAGTGCACCAGATTCATAGCTGGGCACTTCTGCGGAAGCATTATTGTCTCCTTTTGTTCGAATGGCTGCTCGTCTTTTCTTCCTGGCCTGTTTTGTCCCGTCCACTGACTTGCGTTTAGCATTCTGCATGCGCAGGTGATCCCTGGCAATGCAAGTTTTCGTCGAGTGGTACCCTGGTTCTATGCCAGCTTGCCTCAGGATATCTAGGGTACTTACACTGCCATTATTAAAGTGTGCAACAGCATAATCCAAGACAAACAATACTGTAGGCAAGCTTACGTAAACCTCTTTGGGCGCCCGCTGCCATATTAGACAATTGAAACACTCATTAGCATTTTGAGTCTTTCCATGAAGGCCCTTCATTAGAAGTTCAACGGAGCACAGGTCACTGTAGACAGTTTTAACTTTGTTGAGCACATCATTTGGAAGTCCTTCCTTGGGTGGAAGTCCTCCTTGGACGAGTCCTTCGACTCTTTGGTATCCGCACCAGCTTTTCGCTCCAAGTGGACTCAGGTCATGTCGTGGCGGCTTGTCGGTAGAGCTGCAATGAAAAAGACTGGCAAGGGTAGCTTTATTCATTGTAGAAAGGTTCCACACATTAGCCCTTATGGCGATGCTATAGTAGTTTTGCAGGCGGTCAATGAGGGCATCAGTGAGCTTTCCCTTACCACCGAGTCCACGCACTGTCTTCCTCAGTTTTCTGAGGCGGCAGCCAACAAGCTTCTGGTCATGCCCAATACATTCTAGTTTCTGCACACTGCCTTTTCCATACATGCCTTTGACAGCGGCATAGCTCTTGGAATCCCCATCGTCGTAGTACTTCAGGTGCTTCAAATCTCTTTTGCCTTTCGACCTTTCAAATATTCGGTATAGAACAACCGTCTCCATACTGCCAGCACCTCTTTCAGGGTTTGCTTTACAAGAAGTGTGGTTTCCCTTCTATTGCTGGTACGAAGCACTATCTTGCCTCAACTAGATTTTGCTTTTACAAGACTTACACAAACTAGAAAGGGCCTAAACATCAATAACCTTTCCCGTGTCAACAGAAATCACAGACAGACAACCGTTCAAAGATGAATGGTCATGCTTCTGCCACGTGCCATCACCAGCAACACCACACTCGGCACTCCCCACAACACGATGAACTTCTACAGCAGCATCAGTCATCGACTTTGTCGCCACTTCTCCAGCCGCTGCAGAAAGCCGAGATGACAATATGTCGTAGGCAGAGTGACGTGGACGAGCAGGCATGTTCATCACTTTGGAAAAAAAACTTTCGCCCCAGCGTGCCCTTTTCCTAACTGTCGCATCGCGTAAACCAGACGTAAGTTGTTCTCATTGGCACGACCCACCTTTCTTGACGTATGAAATGGGTGCTTGAACCCACAGTCGGTACACATGACCACACAAGCCGAGCATATTGTCACGCGCTAAGAGCTTGAAGGAACGTATAAAGGGACGCGACTGTCAAAAATCTCAGAGACAAAGAAAGACGTCTCCACTTGGGTTGCTCGTCTTCGTCTTCCTCGTTCACCGGCACAGAACTGACCTACTGTTCACTGGCACAGAACACCAGCTGGCATTACTCCTCCTCCTAAGAGAGCATCGACCCGATGCTCAAAAAATGCGTGCACAGCAGTGGGTCGAAGTAGGTAACACAAAAAAACATTAAAGAAATTATAGCACGATAGAAAATGCGTCCTGGGCCCGGCAATCGGAAATAAACGGCATTCACTATTCACATGAAGAGTTCACTGGCACAAAAAGAAAATTCGCGTCACCGTGTAAAGTATGGGTTTAGGCGGACTACGTGTACAGTCTCTGGGCGTGGTAACCTGCGCTGGGATGATGGTGAGCCTCCGTCTGGAACCACTTCGTAGTTCACGTCGCTCACACGTCTGACTACTTTGTAAGGTCCAAAGTACTTCCTCAAGAGTTCCTCACTGAGACCACGCCGCATATTGGGTGTCCAAACCCAAACTTGGTCACCAGGTTCATAATTAACTTCTCGATGGTGGATGTTGTACCACCGTGCATCTGCGCACTGTTGAGTTCGGAAGTGCACACGGGCCAGTTGACGTGCTTCCTCAGCGCGCTGAATTTACTCATTGATGTCGGGGGCTAATTGGTCGAGCTTTTCTATGTCCTCATATGGAATCATGGCGTCCAGCATAGTTCTAACATCTCGACCATAAACGAGTCAGAATGGCGTGAAGCGTGTAGTTTCCTGCGTTGCAGTGTTATACGCAAATGTTACGTACGGCAGGATGTCGTCCCACGTTTTGTGCTGCACATCGACGTACATAGAGATCATGTCGGCTAGCGTTTTGTTTAGCCTTTCTGTTAAACCATTACTCTGAGGGTGATGCGCAGTGGTCTTTCGATGGGTTGTGTAA
The DNA here is from genome assembly GCA_013436015.1 of Rhipicephalus annulatus. NCBI lineage: Eukaryota > Metazoa > Arthropoda > Arachnida > Ixodida > Ixodidae > Rhipicephalus > Rhipicephalus annulatus. Next base: position 935,431 of record WOVY01010891.1, on the reverse strand, counting down.
CTCAACCTGAAGATATCATCCAAGAGTTTCGCTGTGAATGATGTCCCTCGATCAGTGATGACATATGACGGGGCGCCATGCCGTAGCACGATTTCATGCAAAAAAAACTGGCAACTTCAGATGCGGTCCCTCGTGGCAACGCCTTCGTCTCAGCGTAACGCGTCAAATAATCGGTTGCGACAATAATCCACTTGTTGCCAGAAGAAGACAAAGAAAACGGGCCTAGGAGGTCCATCCCCACTTGTTCAAACGGTGTACGTGGTGGAACGATCGGTTGTAGATGACCTGCAGGCTTTAAATGTGGTTTCTTGCGACGCTGGCATTCACGGCATCCCTTCTCGTAGCGTTTGACACAGGCAGATATTTTAGGCCAGTAGTAGAGTTGCCGCACCCGATCCAGAGTTCTCGAGTATCCCAGATGGCCAGATGTGGGCTCGTCCTGGCAAGCTAATAAGACGTCATCGCGGAGGGCTTTAGGCACGACGAGAAGATGTGATCTGTCACCAGCACTGGCGTTCCTTTTGTATAAGACGCCATTTCGTAGGCAAAATGATGGCAACGTTCACGACATTGGATGAGGAATGGGCGCAGTGCCACCTTCTAAATGATCTATAATCATTCTTAGATCGGCGTCATTTCGTTGATGAGACATCAGATCCGGTCCGCTGACAGTTGCCACGAAGGCGCCGTCCTCTTGTGCGCTAGTACTGGCGGATTGAAGAGGTGCTCGTGATAGCGTGTCGGCGTCTTCGTGCTTTTTGCCTGACTTGTACACGATGGTGACATCGAATTCCTGTAGGCGCAGACTCCATCGTGCTAATCGTCCTGAAGGGTCTCGTAGATTGGTCAACTAGCACAGAGCATGATGGTCAGTCACCAGTTTAAATGGTCTTCCATACCATTTGAACTTTGTTATTGCCCTAATGACCGCGAGACATTCTTTTTCTGATGTGGAATAGTTAGATTCCGCGCGAGACAGTGTGCGACTTGCGTAAGCTATTACCCGTTCAATGCCATCTTGTCTTTGTACCAAAACAGCTCCAAGACCAATATTGCTGGCATCAGTGTGTACTGCAGTGTCAGCATCTTCATCGAAGTGGCCGAGCACGGGAGGGGAAGACAGCCGGTGTTGTAGTTCCGCAAAGCCAGTCTGCTGGTCGTCAGCCCAGACAAATGGCGTATCATCACGCGTGAGACGTAATAGTGGCTCTGCAATGTTAGAGAAATTTTCAATAAAGCGCCGGTAATACGCGCACAGACCCAGAAATTGTCGAAGACTTTTCTTGTCTGTTGGAGGAGGAAAAGCGGTGACGGCATCAGTTTTGTCAGGATCAGGCCGAACACCAACGGCGCTCACGACGTTACCAAGAAACTTTAATTCTTCGTAACCGAAATGACATTTCTCAGGCTTGAGTGTGAGATCAGCCGATCTAATGGCTTCGAGCACATTCCGAAGGCGACGAAGATGTTCGTCAAACGTTTCTGAAAACACAACGACATCATCGAGGTACACGAGACAGCTTTTCCATTCGAGGTCTGCCAGGACGGTGTCCATCATTCGCTGGAATGTGGCTGGAGCGGAACAGAGACCGAAAGGGAGCATTTTGAATTTATAAAAGTCCATCCGGCGTTACAAAGGCAGTCTTTTCCCGGTCACGTTCATCGACCTCTATTTGCCAATAACCGCTCTTCAAGTCGATGAACGAAAAATATTTCGCGCGTCGCAGCTTGTCCAGAAAATCATCGACTCTGGGCAACGGGTACATGCATTTTTTTGTGACATTGTTCAACTTTCTGTAGTCGACACAAAAGCGAAGCGTGCCATCTTTTTTTTCACAAGAATGACTGGTGATGACCAAGGGCTGCTTGAAGGCTGTATCACGCCATCCTGAAGCATTTCCTGAACCTGCGTTTGAATCGCGTGCCGTTTGGTTGGCGAAACACGATAAGGCTGCTGCCGTATGGGATGCGCGTCGTCATAGGTGATAATACGGTGTTTCGTTATCGGTGTTTGACATATCTTCGAAGAACGTGCAAAGCATGTGTGGAACTCCAGCAACAGCTCGCTCAAACGCTGCTTGTTCGCTTCAGAAAGTGTTGGATTGATGTCGACGCTGCGAAAAGGCGTTTCAGCAGTGCCGATGGCCTCAGAAGGAAAACACTCGGTAACATTGGCGACTGGGTTGGCGTAGGCGATGACAGTTCCAGGAAAAAGGTGCCGGTGCTCGTAGCTGAAGTTTGTGACAAAAAAAAAACGTTGCAGTGATCATCACGAAGGTCAACAAGGCTTCTCGCTACGCAGACACCCTGAGACAGCAAAAGCAAGTGATTGCTTTCTACGACTGCTTCACCGTGCATCACTCCGTCCCACTGCTGACCCGCAGGGCGCGGGTTTGAATCCCGGCTGCGGCGGCTGCATTTCCGATGGAGGCGGAAATGTTGTAGGCCCGTGTACTCAGATTTGGGTGCACGTTAAAGAACCCCAGGTGGTCTAAATTTCCGGAGCCCTCCACTACGGCGTCTCTCATATTCATATAGTGGTTTTGGGACGTTAAACCCCACATATCAATCAACTCCGTCCCACGCCACCTGAACCACAACAGTTGCACGGGGTGGTAACGTGACAGCGTCGTCGACGACGCGAAGAGACACTCGGGAGTGGCTGGGGTCGGCGTAAGCTCTTGTGGCGTTTGTGGTCGCGAAAGTGACTAGACGTTGTCGAATGTCAATTATAGCACCATGCTCCCTGAGAAAATATGCCGATGATCAGGTCTCGAGAACACTGCCGGAGAACGCTTAAACTAGCAACAAATGTACAACCGCGGACTTGCAGTCTTGCCGTGCACATACCGAGTGGCGTGACGATATACCCGCCTGCTGTACGAACTGGCGTTCGGATCCAAGGCGTCGTTACTTTCTTGAGAAGGGCGGCCAGCTTTTCGCCAATTATGACATAGTCCGCACCAGTGTCCACTAAAGCGCTGACTTCGCGACCATCTAGCAAAACAGGAATATCTAAGGACACTCTTCCGCAATCAGCCGGTGGTGTCGTTGTCGATGTATCGTCGGTATCTTCAGTCCGCGTCGATAGGGGGCCTTGAGCATGACCAGTGTGAGCAGCCTTGCCCCTGAAGGTCACTGAGGCTAGTTTTCCCGACGCGGGCTAGGTGACCGGCCCTGCGCCACGCCCGCATAGGTGCGATGATTCGGCGAGAACCGCCGCGGTGATGGAGAGCGTGAGTGGTGCCGAGATGTCGATCCGCGCTGCTGAGCAACGTAGTCAGCGATTTCCGGAGGCCACTGGCCGAACCTAGGAGGTGGGGAGTTGGCCGAAAAACTACGAAGTCCCAGCTGTCGATAAGTGCACTGTCGGTAGATGTGCCCAGGTTCACCACAGTGATAGCAAAGTGGACGTCGATTGGGGGCTCGGCACACGTCTGATTTTCGCGGAATCGGTCAGCGGTCACTGAGGTACGGGCCCACTTGGACTGCCTGAAGCATGGCTGGGGCTGTGGTATAAGGCGGAGTGAAATGTTGTGCAGGTTGGCGCAGAGTTTGGTCTGCCGGAAGCATGGCAGGGGCCGCGGTGGGAAGCGGAGTCAAAGGTGGTGCTGGCTGGAGGAGAGTTTGCGCATACGACATGCGACGGAAGTCATTTAGGGGCCGCGGCTCTGTCTGACAGGACGGTTCTCGTAGTGCCAGCTGAACTTCGTCTCGGACAATGCCGGACGAAGAACTGACAGTGGGTGCTGAGGGTACAGATAACTTCTGCAGTTCTTCGCGAATTACGGAGCGTATGAGCTCTCGGACGAAGTCGACGTGGGCCCCAAGACCACCCATGTAGTCCGTAGCAGAAGCAAAGTTCACTTGTCGCTCGTACGTCTGGGTCCGTTGCCCAAGCGTGCTTTCAATTAGGACAACTTCAGCAAGAAACTCTGACGTAGTCTTGGGGGGGCTGTGTACAAGACCACCGAACAACTGCTCCTTCACTCCACGCATCAGGTAACGCACCTTCTTCTCTTCCGGCATATGAGGGTGGGCTCGTCGAAAAAGACGCGTCATGTCCTCAACATACATTGCTACGCCTTCGTTTGGCATTTGCATACGGCACATGAGTTCACGTTCAGCTCGCTCTCGGCGATCGGGACTTGCATACGTTTCATGAAGCCGGCGTTTGAACTCCACCCATGACGTGAACACACCTGCCCAGTTTTCGTACCAAACCCGTGCCTCGTCATTCAAACTGAAGTAGACATGTCGGAGCTTGTCTGTGTCATCCCACATGTTATGAGCGGCAACGAAGTAGTAGTGGAGTAGCCAATCTTCAACATCCTCATGGACAGCACCATAAAAGGGATTCGGCGTTTTTGGTTTAAACAGTGTATATTGCGATGGCGTTGCGCCTTCCATACCGGTTGGGTTGGAGCCGCTTGGGACGGCGCTGCCTGGAATAGTTGGGGCCGTCATCTCTTCTGAGAGAAGTGCGAACTCAGAGTCCAGTCCACGGATCCTACGGCTAGCACGGTGAACAGGCGTAACCACCGGTATGAGCTGGAGCTTCTTGTACTAGGAGGGGTTCGGTGCATAGGGTACCCAGCACCTCAGCCAGTTGTCAAGCGCTAAGAGCACGAAGGAACGTATAAAAGGACGCGACTGTCAAAAATCTCAGAGACAAAGAAAGACGTCTCCCTTGGCAGGGGTTGCTCGTCTTCGTCTTCCTCGTTCACCGGCACAGAACTGATTTACTGTTCACTGGCACAGAACACCAGGTGGCAATATTTCTTGGTGAGAGCGTTCCTCGAGCTTCAGTGTTGTGTTCATGCATTTGGAACATGCTAGCGATGAAAACAGTGAAGAAAGAATACCAATGTCGATTATCCTGTTTCCTTGGAGCGAAGAATTTTCTAGTGGAGCCTGGTACGCCTTGTTCATGTCCCAAAGCTTCTTCGCGGTCGCCGAAATACCGGCGTCTGGGTCAGTAGGCAGCCTCGTCATCGTGTAGCGATTTCCAGCAAACTTGCGCTTCCTCGTCTTCTCTGTTCTGCACTTCCCCATGCTAGTCGTAATATGGTCCAGGTGGCCTAAGGATACAGCCCTAGTAGCGTTGACACTTGGAACAAATGCAGTACGAAGCCTGACGTAGCCTGACCAAGGCAAACAACAAAATTTCCGACGAGCATCGTGCGTCCCCCTTGTGGCTGTTGTTAAAGATTGATGAAGACTTTTAAACACAAAGTTGTATTTATTGACATCATCTTATATAACAGTCACAATAAAATGCATAAAGTATTTTGAATAGCATTATTATAGGCGAAACAACATTTGCTTTTGAAAGCGATTTTTCGAAACCGAGACCACAGTTGGGAATGTGGCTTCCGTTTTGCTATAGGAGCATAGGGTATAGAAAACTTGCTTTAACTCGCAAAATAATGACGCTAAAAGGATAATTTTTGATGCAAAATATATGTCAATGTTTGGGCGTGTAAGAAAAGCAAAACCCTAGAAATTTATTTCGCGAAAACAAAACCACTTTCTAAAGTGGGCTAGCACCTTAACACCGGCGTCACTTGCCGAGCCCTTCGTATACTCCACACTGACACCAACTTCTCTATGTAGTATCAACCTAGGATCAGAGTAAACACGAAGCACAGCCTCTGTCTACGATTTCCGATTTCGTTCTGGAGCACCAAGCCTACCTCCAGTTCATTTCTCTCTGATGAATACGTTCCTTCTCGTCTGAGATCACCTCCTGGAACAAACCCCTTCTTGATGCTCCACCAAAGCAGCAAAGGAAGGAAGGAAGAAAAAACTTCATTTTATTTGCAAGGTTTTGGGACAGAGGTGATGAGCTTGATGGGTGGTACCTCAAGTCACGGCTCCACTGGCTGCCGCTGCTTGCCTGAAGTGACGCAGAAGTGCAAGCTGCACCTCTGGGTCAGAGCTGGCGAGCTGTGCCTCCCATTGCTAGAAAGTATTACAAAGCTTGTACTGACCTAAAGGTATCTAAATTTAGTGGTCGTTTTAGGAATACTCACGAAATGTGGGAGAGCGATGGCGATCCGCCGCACCACGGACACGCATGCACATACAGCGTTAGAAGAATTTTGTGTTATCTTTCAAGATTGGGAAAGACTCCCCATTTGAAATCAGCGGAGGTCAATCGCATCCCCCCTTCTAATGATTTGTGGGGGCCCTGTATTTTTGTCGCATGCCTCGCTCGTTAGCAAAAATTTTGTGAGGGGCCATTCTAGATGGGTCATTATCCTCCTCTATAGCTGCTTCCAGGAGTGTTTCAAAGGATTAAATGTGCTGTCGAAGCTCTGCTCCATTCGTGAGCCCTCGAGCACAAGCGTGGGCACTTTCGTTCTCCTCCAGGCCTGCGTGTCCTGGACACCAGATCAGCATGTATTTGTTCGTCAATCTCCCGCTTAAGAATTTGCCAATTTTTTATCGGTAGGCGGCCTCTTAAAAAGAAACGGGCACGCTTCCAGCGAGTCGTCAATGATAGTTGTCTGCGGTTCATCTCTGTGTTCCTGCGCTTTGATTGCAAGACAATGGCAAAGCATTCCGCCTTGGCGATCGAGGACGTGTACAGCGATGCACATGTCACCGTGCAGTTGTCGTTGCTAAGTACTGATGTACCTGATTGTTTAAAATTGTACCACTAACCGTCCAAAGACAAAACATTTCATTTGTTTTTAAGCCTTTTCGGAGCCATCGAACTCTCTACTCGCTGCGCTCTCTGTTTGTTTTTACGTCAATGTTCTTGGACAGTGATGAGATCGAGATCTTGCTGCGGAGGGGATCCGGGATTTCTACAAGAACCTCGTCAGGGTTCGGGGGTGTGGCGGAGAGCCCACCCTAGCAAGTATCTCTATCCCCGCTTTCGTTTGACTTAGATGATTTCTCCGCGCTGTCAGAACCGCTGTCTTTAGCTCAGATTGTGCCTTATATTTGCCGAGGTCAAAACGTTTTTGGGTTAGTGTGCTTACCTGTAGCCCTAAGGCCACTTTGTAGGTGACCCTAACTATAGACTCGATGGTTTCTTCTTCTGATTTGTTTAACTCGCGGAAAGGTCGACTATACGTAACCTTACACAGTACAAGTGCCTGTACTAATCTAATTGCGTCTCCTTCCTTCATTCCCTGTTTGTGGTATCTTATTCTATGGATAATTCGTGCAACTTGTTTCGTGGCTGATTTTATTAAGTTTACAGTATGGTTCGCTCGTCCATTACTTTGAACCCAGTAACCCAGAATACGTGCGACGGTTACCTCACGTACTTTCACACCTTCAGTGTGTACGTCGATGCTTCCGTTACTTTTGTATCTTTTTCCATGTACACTGATAACTTCAGATTTTCTGGGGCACAGCTGAGCCCGCTTGCCTTCGAAAAGTATTAAACTGCTGTTGCAGCCTCTTAAAGTGTCTGCTCTTTGTTAGCCAGACATCCACGCGTTACCCATAGGGAGATATCATCCGCATAGAGAGCGTATCATAACTGCGGAACTTCATCCAGAGCTCGCTTGTGTCCTAACATGGCGATATTAAAGAGCAGAAAAGAGAGGATGGCTCCTTGAGGGGCACCTTTGTTTGGCATCTTAAAAGCGTCTGACGTGACTTGTGCTACGCTTATCGAAGCCCGCCTTTCTGTGAGGAATGCCTTGATGTAATTATAGGTGTTTGTCGCACATCCAATTTTCTTTGATTGTGTTAGGAGGGCCTTATGCGAGTTATTGTCGAACGCTCCTTTTAAATTAAGGGCTTTTATTAGATGTTCTCCTCCTGTAGGTATATAGCTCAAAACTTCCTCTTGTAGTAGGAAAAATGCGCCTTGAGTGGAGAGGCCATTGCGGAAACCCAGCATAGTGGCTGGAAAAAAGCCGTTGTCCTTTATAAAGTTTGAAGCCGATTATCAAGAACCCTTTCAAAAAGCTTTCCCATACATGACGTCAAAGATATGGGTCTGATTGCCTGCAGAGATGGCTTCTTCCCGAGTTTCGGTATCGTAATGATTTTGGCTACTTTCCATTCCTGGGGTATCTTCCCTTTGAGCCAATAGTTGTCATTAAAATGGTTTGTCAGTGCTTCTATGATCTTATCGCTGAAGATCCTTATCATTGCATTTGTGATTTGATCTAACCAGGGCCAGAATTTCTCTGGGCCGCTTGAGCAGTCGCAAAGACCTCTTCTTTGGTGATCGGGGCGTCCAGTTTCTCATTTTTTGGACCAGTGTACTGACTTTTAATACTGCAACTATCGGTATTTTCTCCTATAATTCTGTCCCTAAGTTTTTGTATTACCTCTTCCTGTGGGCCCGGAAAATTATGCATTATTTGTTGTAGTGTTCTGTTCGCGACCGATTTTGATTTTTCTGCGTCAAGCATGTTCCTTCAGATGGCCCAAGTTTTTGCAGTGCCACGAGTGTCCTGTAGTGAACTGCAGAATTGGATCAATCCCTCAGTTGCAATTTTGTTGGCGTGTTGATTTGTCTCCTCTCCTAAAGCAGCCATTCTGTGGAAAAGGTTTTGGTTGAGTTACTGGGTTTTCCACCTTTTCAGCATACGGCGCCTTCTCTCCCTCAGGTGGAGCAGGTACGTACCTGTTGACTGTAGGAGTCTCTGCTATTCTTGCGATACGAGCAGCAAACAACTCTCTTCAGAGACGTGTCTCCGCCGCTGCATTCCCACACCTTGCTATCATCTTCTCTTAAGAAATTGGCTAAAGAAGAACTCCGTCATTTTACCAACGTACAGCCTAAAAATACTTTCTTCGGACAAAAAGCCTGGCTAGGCAACCGGTTGGCTATCTGGAGTTAGCACACACAATGCTGCCATCTATCCACACGTATTGTGACAGCACGGCGCCACAATATGCTGTCGAGAGCGTGTCGTGACACGCACCACTTATTTCTCAGTCTGGCTCAACGGGGCAACGCTTCCTCCATGCGGGTGACTCACCAGCACAAGGTGCGGTGAACAAAAGCTCACGGGGTTTGACAACAAATGCGGGTGCAGAGGTAAACGGCTTAGTCCGCGTCTGCTGAGCCCCTTTTCATTAACTTCCTGTTATGTCCGGTGTTGTTGTCGGCCCATAGACCTACGCGTTGGTCGCGGTAGTCCAAAAAGCTCGGACAGCCTCGAACGGTTAAATACAAGCTTATTCCTATTCGGATGGAGGCGATGGCCGAACTAACGGGGGAAACGATGGTGGCTCGTTTGCGCCGAGCGAGGGAAGGGGAGGAGTGAACATCTGGAAGCATTTTCAGCATCCGGTCCTTCGCGGGTTTGGAGGCTCGCTCGTGACACAGGGGTGCTTGAAACACAACATCTCCTCCCTCTTTAGATTGTCGCTTGGAAGCGATCTGGGGGCCGCCGTGGGCGCGTGGACGCTCTGGATGCACTAGGAAGGGAAGCCTCCGCTCGCTGGGTGTCGTTTCTCTTGTGTTCAGAGCCGGCGGGCGGCGGCGCTGATTCATCTGGTGCGAGATGCCAGGCTAAGTGGAACGAAGTTTCTGTCGAGGTGGCTGCTTGAATGGGAGGTTCCCTTGGCAAATTACCTGAACGGCGTAGCTGATTAAGGTGGCGGCGTGTGGCCTTCCCACCAATGTCGACGAGCCATGACCGCAAACCTATGCGTTTGAGTGCCGTCGCCTCAACCCAGCCGGGCTTTCTGTGGAACTGGCGGGCGTATATGCGCTGTCCACTTTCAATTCTCCTGCTATGCGGGAGCTTTTCTTCCTCCGAGGGTGCTTTTGCTGAGGGCTCCGGGACAATTGCTGTCAGCTGGGTTCTCACTTCTCGTCCAAACATCAATTTCGCTGGCGTTTGATCAGTAGTGCTTTGAACAGTGTTGTACTGTCTGAAGAGAAAGCGAGCGATGCGGCGTTGCATTGTCCCAGTCTGGTCTTTAGTAAGGGCGCTCTTTAGCTCAGCCACGTAGCGCTCGGCTTGTCCGTTCGTAGCCGGGTGGTAAGGAGCTGATGTAACAGACGAGACGCTGTTGTCGCTGTAAAGCTTGAGAATCTCCGTGGACACAAACGGAGTGCCGTTGTCCGAGACCACCTTGCGCGGTAGGCCAAACGTTGCAAACAATGACCACAGAGTGTCGATAACTGCTGCCGATGTCGTTGTAGCCATTTGTTGTACCTCCAGCCACTTGGTGTATGCGTCTACAACCACCAGGAACGAACACTCTTCGATAGGTCCAGCAAAATTAATGTGCAGGGTGTGTCAAGGTGTGTCTGGTCTTTCCCATTCAAGAATAGGGGCTCTTGGTGGGCTTCTGTGGTTGCCTTGGCAAGGCTGGCAATCGTGAACTGTTAATTCTATATCATGGTCGATACCAGGCCACCGCATATACCTTCTGGCGCACTTTTTCATGGCAACAATGCCTCGATGACCTGCGTGGACAAGCGACATGGCCTGTTCACGAAGTGCCGCTGGAATTACAACACTTGATCCCAAGGTGACGCAACCGCGATAAGTGCTCAACTCCGCAGCTCGCTTGCGGTAAGCGTTGAAGTGTTCACACTTTAGCTTCTGCACGTTGCCTTCTTGTATAGCTGCGTAGACTTCCTTCAAGACAGTGCACTCCTGCGTTGATGCTGCTATTGTGTCAGCTGTTAGCGGAGGGTTTGGCAGCGCTTCGAACATGAGTATATCACCCGGCGGGGGTGGTTCATCATTGTGGTGTCTAGCGGCAGGCGGCTTAGTGCATCGGCGTTCTGGTGTTTCTTCCCAGTGCGATGTACGAGTTCGTAATCGTACGCCGACATCTTGATGCACCATCGTGTCATTCGCGGCGACAATGTCTGTGGCATTGCCTTCTGGGGACCCATAATACCCAATAAGGCCCGGTGATTTGTTATGAAAGTCACTTTCCTGCCGGTAATGTACTGCCAAAAGTGATCTGCTGCGTAGACGATGGCAAGTCCCTCTTTATCTAGCTGGGAATAATTCCTCTCTGCCTGCGATAGGGTGCGCGAAGCAAACGCGATCGGGGCTTCCCGTCCCTGGTCGTCAACTTGGGAGAGGGCTGCTTCCACTCCGTATAATGATGCGTCACAGGCTAGCAGTAGGGGTCTCCTTTCGTCGTAGTGTCGCAGAACAGTAGACTTGCGAAGTAGTTGCTTAAGGGCAAAAATTGACTCTTGGTGGCGTGGCGACCAAGTTCATGGGACTTCTTTCTGCAGGAGCTGATATAGATGGTTGGCACTGTAGCTCGATGTTCTAAGAACCGGTCGCAGCTAAAAAATTGTGAAACTGTCAATCTTACTTGCCATTCCCAATACAATAAAAAGAAAGTAGCAGAAACAATATACCTGTTTGAATGGCAGTCACCGGGAAAAGGTTGCCTATCTTAGTAATAAAACTTCCAAGAATATTCGCGATTTCTTCGCTCTGGTTATCAGCTACTTGTCCCGACACTTCTCAGCGGTAACTGTAACCTAAGCCTTATGTGATCAAAATAGAGAAAGAGAGAGTTGGCACTTCAGTAAAACTTCACTCATAACGGGTGCGAGTCAGACTTTCATCATGATAAAATTTTCTCGTTTATTCTCGTTTTTGTATCCACAACAAATAAGAGGAGAAAACTAGCAAAGTACTACGGGGAAAATGCACAAGTTCTATTCAAACAACTGTTTTCGAAACTCTGGCTAGGATCGTCCTTGAATCAAGCAGGTTTGAGTTCGACAAGCATTAATTTCCCAAAAAAATAGAACGGCGATGGGAACAAGGATGGAACCGAATTATGCCAATATATTTATGCAGGAGAATGGTTCAAGTTTTCTGTCAACATTACCCATGCACCCCGTCTTTTATAAGCGATACCTGGATGACGTAAATCGTATTTGGATGGGAACTAAGAAACAGCTAATTAAATTTATTGACGCCCTTATCAATGTTCAATGAATTATTTATTTCACGATGACCAAATCTAAAACTGAAGTTAACTTTCTTTACGTTAACATGAATGTGTGAAGGTGTAAGCGGATAAATAGTGTTTACAGGAAGCCCACAAACGTGCAACTATACCTTCATTATAAAAGATGTCATCTGCGGCATTGTAAAAGTAGCATCCCCTATTCCTAGACCAAAATATTTAGAAGAATATGCTCTGAATCAAAAGACTCGATAAGAACACGACTCAGGCAGACAAAGTCCTTATAAAGCAGCATTATCTACCTTCTATCATTCACGACGCATCACAAAAAGCAGAAATTTGAACTGCCACCAAACTCACACAATCGAAGCAAAGAAAGTAAAGAGGAACAGAGCAACCTAAGTCTCACAATATCTAGTAACGCGCCGAATGTTAAAAAATGCTAAAAAGAGCACTTCAATCTCTTCAAACAAAGAGACCAACAAAAAATTGGCCCTGTATCTGCATGTTAATCTGCAAATGTCGTACGATATTCTTGCATGAAGAGAGAGTGAACGTAACATTTAGTTGATGTTCTGTGCAAGTGAAATCGGTGAATGGTATTCTGGAGGCGCTGCGTTATAATACCTCGAGCGTGCAGCGGAGACGAACGAGCGCATCAAGTCACGTCCCACGTGAGACATGAGCGCCAACTGGAAGTTTGCATGGAAAACGAGGCGCGTGGCTCTGAGACGGGTGTGCGCGCCCGTTTAGAGGTAATAAGGTGTAGAACTCGACGCAACGATTAGGTGTCACCACCTTCTCGCCTTATCAAATCGTTGGAAGCCCTCGCCTTTTTGTGCAAGCGTTGCATAGTCAGCGCAGCGTGATAAGCGCTACGGTCCTTGAAATTACCTATGTATGACTGTTCTAGTAAAATACGCACATGCAGAGTATATACGTGTTGTTATGGTTCTCCAGACATGACAATTGCACATGTATGAACGCTAAATCTTGAGCAACATTGGCGAGTGCTGCGGAAGGGGTTGGCCGTTTCAAGTATCTGCTGCCATTATGAGTGGACAAACAGACCAATGTACAGACAGATAGGCAGACCAAAATTTTTTGCGTCCAAGGTCCTTAAGAATGACGGGTAAAAAAAAAACTCTCCACTATTCTGCCGCGGGTCGTACACAGACACCCGAAGAATGTTAGGGACTGCGTCGTACACTCTAAATGAACAAAATAGGACGATTTGGTTGTAATTCTGGCGGGGAAAGTATGACAAGTGTTCAGACATATGCAAACAACCACCGATAGCTAAAAGTATGCATAAAAAGTATGCACACACACATGGCGATTTTACTGCCACTCCCCAAACGTTCTCTACCCATTGAAAGGTGGTATCTGTGCCAAACAATATATTGGAAAAATTTATACACCATATAAAATTCAGCAACCACTGCCCGCTTGTGAACACCCTCTCGAACCTTCTCATTTCAAACATAGTCAGAAGGGCACAGCTTCGATTCTATTAAAATCACACTACTCCAAGCAAATTTCCGCTCGCAGAGAGAACGGGAACAGCGCGAATAATACATAATAGTTTAATTCAACACCGTCGAGAACATTGCAATAATGAATATCCGTGTGCTTTTCGTGTTTCACGAGCCTTAATCTATTAATAAACGACCCCCCCCCTTTCATCAAGCCGGCGGGATACCCAGTAAAGATGCATATGCGAGCCAGTGCTTTTGGTAATGTCACCCACAATGTTTTTCATCCTTCTCTGAGTGCCGCCTTCTGCATTCCACTGTCCTGTATTGTTGACTCTTGACGAGAATTGTTTTTGACCATTTTAAACATTTTTTTGTTTAGAAAAAAATTTATTGCCACAAACATCAATAACACTCAACAGAACATTTCATTCTTAGACATATTTTAATGATGATGACAAAACAGACGTCATTTACATGAACATTGATATGAGATGACGTTAAAAGAACTTGTACATTCGATGGTTCACACAAACACAACCACAAAAAATACTTCAAGGTAAACAAGAGACACAAATAAAACATAAATATGTACATTTTGCATATTTACGTGTTGGCATGCCATTTCTACCGGCGCATCGACAGATCAGCCTACCAATACCAGAGCGGAGAAAGACAAGTTTCACTCGTCCGTCATAGACCAACACAAAAGGGCAAGACCAGTGCCGAAGAAATTCCTCTTCACCGAGGAAGAAGAGCTCCTCCGAAAAAACAGACAACAGCTCCGAGTACAATCGTTCTAGGATCGGGCAGAGCGCGCGGCGGCGGCGGCCCACTGCAACCGCCTCGCAGTGGTTGCGCAAGAGGCAGAAAGAGCAGGCAACAATGAGAAGACAAGCGAAGCGGCCTCGCGAACAACGCCCAGAAGAAACGAAGCGGTTTACTCTGAGCCAGTGAAATCCGGCATGTACGGCTCTCCAAAAAACGCGAGCAATGACACAGTGCCTCAGAAAATGCTATTTTGTTTCCCGAAGGAAGCAGTTCGGACATGTTGCTGACTGGACTATTCTCCACCTTTCGAGGCGGTCAAGAATGGGAAGCACACCGCATCCCAGGTACCACATGAAGTCCCGTAGGTGTCCACGCAGAAAAGAAGCCGTTAAGGTGCTCCAAGATACCCGTCTAGAGTGAGCACGGCGGGCTGGCGGGACCAAACGAAGCAACAAAGCAGCAGTAGTCTCAATTATGTGGTTGTTCCAAAGATCTATACCAGGACAGCTCGACTTGGCATAGCGAAAAAACGCAACAGTTGTTGCATAAAACGCAGAAAGTGTTATTGACTGCGGCCCTCTGTTAAGTTGCACATTAGGCATCAAATGCCGGAGGTGAGTACCCCGTAAGTAATATGCAAGCGTTCGTGCGGGAGATTCCTCCCCTTGCACTAGGTGCAAAAGGAAGCGCAGTGCCAGCAGCCGACAGCGTATGGACACTAAAGGGAAAGCAAAGCCTCCCTGAGAACGCTGCTGTCCCAGTGCTGCGCAAGAGACCAACTCAGTGCCGCCTTGCCAAAAAAAAGGAACACAAAGCAAACTGCAGTGATCGCATGATACGTAAAGATGGTTGCACGACGTGAGAAAGATACTAAATGCGACAGCGAAATACAGTCTGCGCTAGGTACCTCCGCTCAAGAAGCGGGAAGTCGAAAACTCGCGCATCCTGAATTTTCAGTCTTACTTCTTCGAGAGCGTTTAATCAAACAGATTCGCAAATGCCATAGTAGTTGTATAAAACACCTAAAGTACGAAGGGACGCGGCTGGCTGAATGGGAAAACCGGCGCTGATACTGGAGTTTGGAGAACCAATGAAAAAATACCGGAATTTGGAGATGTTCAACGCTGAACCTAAAATGTCGCCATACTGAGAAAATACACGCAGGCTGCGTGAAAGGCTATCTTCATCTGAAAGGTACAAGGTTATATCATCAGCGAAAGCTGTGACTTTCACGACACCGCTACCAGGAAGCGCAAGTCCCTGGATACGTGAATCCGCGTCAAGATCACGCAAGTATGGCTCAAGGCTGAGGACAAATAGCACAGAAGACAATGGAATTTCCTGACGGACCCTACGTGTTATGAAAAAGGCGGCACTTTCCCAGCCATCCAGAACTAGTGTGCTTTTCAGACCAGTGTACGTATTTTTAATAATTTCCATAAACGAATGAGAAAAGCCGAAGGCTGTGAGCACATTAAGGCTATACGCGTGCTCTAGTCGGTCAAACGCTTTTTCCTGGTCCAAAGACACAAGGATACCACGCGCAGATCGCGACAGAGTATAGGCTAAGATATCCCGTGTGGTAAATGAAAAGCTGTGTATTTCTCGTCCAAGCACTGATGAAGTCTGGTGATTACCTACAAGGGTGTTCAACAGACCCCTCAAACGTTGAACGGCTACCGCCGCGAATATCTTATAGTCAACGTTGAGGAGTGTGATAGGTTGATTGATTGATTGATTGATATGTGGGGTTTAACGTACCAAAACCACTATATGATAATGAGAGATGCCGAAGTGGAGGGCTCCGGAAATTTAGACCACCTGGGGTTCTTTAACGTGCACCCAAATCTGAGCACACGGGCCTACAACATTTCTGCCTCCATCGGAAATGCAGCCGCTGCAGCCGGGATTCGAACCCGCGCCCTGCGGGTCAGCAGCCGAGTACCTTAGGCACTAGACCACTGCGGCGGGGCGAAGAGTGTGATAGGTCTCCAATCTTCAGTATTAAGAGAGGAGCATCACCCTTTGGAATAAGCACAATTCGTCCATCTCGAAAACTTGATGGAAAGACACCGTCCTCGTAGCAACGCCGGATTACCGCGGTAAAGATAGCACCAATCTCATCACAAAATGTCAAGTAAAACTGAACAGGAAAACCGTCTGGCCCTGGGGCCGTTCCACGTTTCATAAATTTCAGTGCCACCTTTACCTCATCAGCCGACGGAGGGATGTGCAGGCAATCCGCAGCTTCTTCAGGAATACGGGGCAAACTTCTAAGCATCGGCGGTATTTTATCACAGTTAGTCTACATGGCCGAACACGACAGTGCTTCAAAATGCGCTAATAAAACAGATCGATCACGCGTAGGAAGCCGTTGCGCAGACGGTATTTGTGCTGTCATAGAGACAGATGGCTCTGATTGGATGCGGAGCATATCATTGGTTAACGGGGTGTTAAAGTGCAACTTACTTGGGTCGATGGCTAAATTGGTTAACGTGGTTGTGAAATGGGGTGTTAAACTGCGACTTACTTGGGTCGATGGCTAAATTGGTTAACGTGGTTGTAGGAGGGGGTGTTAAATGAGTGAACACGTACACACGTATGCGAAAGGGCGGCGCTGGTCGAAGGGACATCGATCATTGTGTTTGTGGATTCGTTGGAATTCATTTCACCGCGACCTTGGACGTCGACGAGCCGTACAAACCAACCGACGAGCGGCAACTGAGCGAGCGAGCGCCGACCTTGAGTATATATACAGCGCGACGGTGCATGCACTGTCAGCTGTCGAATGTTCGAGAAGGGGGAGAAGCGCAACGGCGCATGCGCGCGCGTCAGCTGCCGATGTTCTCGAAGCGCGATGGCGCATGCGCGCGCGTCAGCTGCCGATGTTCTCGAAGCGTGACGGCGCATGCACGCTACATTATACAGCTAGCGAATGTTCGTGAAGAGGAGAAGCGCACGCGGTGTGTAGAGGAGGAAGGGTGCACAGATGGTGGAGGAGTGAAGCGCGCGCGGTGTGTAGAGGAGGAAGGGATGTACAGATGGTGGAAGAAGGAGGAGGAAGCTTGCGGACGGCGCCGCACTACAAGCCTCGAGTATTAGATGCTCCGCATCTAAAAACGAATGTCTCGCGTAGCGCAGCACCTCGAAATTTGACATGGGTTGTGTCTACAGCGCCATGCTGCTGCCGCCAGGGATGAAGCAGCAGTCAAGCGTTTAAAGCGTTCACGCAGTTCACGCTCTCACACTCGCATTAGAGAAGGCGTCTCGGTGCGCAAAGCAATGCGTAACTTCATCGCAGTATCAGCAAGCTTTTCAGAAACGCGTCGACGAAGCGAACGCCCCTCCACTGCGCAGCGCACGCACCACTGTGTTTTAAGCGCATCCCAATCTTCAGCACCAGATGCCGTCAGCGACACACGTATTGCGCGTGACAAATCTGATCTTGAGCGCGCGTCTTGCAGGACGCGAACATCAAGACGCCATGGCTCTTCCAAAAAAGACAATGGAACTTCGAGCTTCAAGACAATAGGCCGATGATCAGATACGTACACAAGAGAAGGTGGGAAGGCCGGAACGCATAAATCGGAGACAAACGCCTCTAACGCTCGTGGGATATAAGCCCGGTCGAGCCTGCCGGAGGATCGTCCACGTCGCCAACTCCAAACAAAGGTATTTCCGTGCACTACATTGTGCGCGTCTAGTTGTGAAAAGTGGTGGACAAGGCGACGCAGCTCGCGTGAATTTCAAGCAGTCCGGCCCCAGCCAGGACCTTGTACATCGGTTCACGTATTTAAAACGCAGTTGAAGTCGCCAATCAGAATGACATCACGACCGTGAAGAAAAAACACATCCAGGTCTCTAAAAAAGTCAATAGACTGTCCAGCTTGCGCTGGCCCATACACACACAGTATCCTTAATCTGAAAGAAAAGTAGCTACAGTCTAAGGCCAAAACACTGCCTACGCCATCGTAAAGAGCTTGATGCCTCTATAATAGAGCTCGATAAAATGTAATAATACCCACTCCCGTAAAACGAGATGTAGCGAAAGAGAAATAACAGTCTAGGTTGAACTTTCGTTCAAAAGCAACCACATAGGATAGCGAGAAGAAATTTGTTTACTGGAGGCACAAAACATCACAATTTGCAGCGCGGGCGACACTAATCAGTTCAGCCTGCTTTGCCGAACTGCGGAAACCCTGAATGTTCAATAAAAGAATATGCTGTGTAGTAGCCACAATAAAAAGTAAAGCCTATCCTGGACGCATAGTTCTAGACAGTGTCCTAGAAAGTGTCCAGGGGACACTTGCTCAACCAAATTACAACACACTGTTCGACCCTCCAGAAGAGGGTCGATGTTTTTTGGACCGTTGGGATTTACCACGGCCATCACTGCGTTCATCGGAGCAAGAGCTGGAAGTGTGCCCTCACTTTGTTTCACGTGGAGCTCCCATTTAGACGTCAAAATCGGCAAGGCTAGACAGTCCGATGCTGCTATCCAGTCCCAGGCTGAAGCCGTCTTCTGAAGACGTGTCTTGAGGAGGTAGGGACTGAGCTGCCGGCTAGCTTGGATCCACATCCTTGATGCTGGCAGCACTGTCCACGTCTCGGCAGGCCGGTGTAGGCACCCTTTGCATGGCAATTTTTTACGTGTACGACGTGATGCCGAAATTGTCGGAGCGGCCGCAAGAGAAGAGTCTGTGGTATTTTCGCCACTGTTTTCCGAAATAACAGGGCTCGTAGGGTCAACTCCAACAGCAGCAGCAACTGGGGTCATTTGCGCACTGAACATCAAGTGGCGTCAGAGAAGAGACGCCGACGCCGTTTTCAGGGCAGTGCGTTGCGTCTTTCGAAGCGCACGGTTGCTGCGCCAGCGGGGAGGCCGACACGCCAAGCGTTGCATCGAGAATCGCGCTTTCGTTGTGCGCTTCGTTTGAAGGAACTTGTAGGGGTGAGGCCAGCACAGCGTCGGTGACCTCCTCTGCATCCCCCGAGTCGGTAGTTGGTTCTGTTGCCGGTGTCAGTGGTGGAAAGGCACCAGCGGCAGCGTCTGAGTAAGAGCGGCGGACAGGGCAAACCACAGTTGGGTGGCCATCCTCGCAGCGTCGACACGGGCGGTCACATCCTTCATTAACGTGACCATGCACACCACAGCGACCACACTAGGTGTTGTGCACTGGGCTCGTAGATGGTCCCCTGAGCCGCATGTTCGACATACACGCTGCAGACCACGGTAGTCAAACGTAGCACGGTGGCCGGAGATGCGCAGGTAGTTCGGCACAGGATTAGCGGCGTTCACCTCCATTCGAACATACCGCGGTACAGTGAGTACGCCGCGTCGCGTGCTTATCAAATCACTGGTGACAGTGAGCACCTTGCCATACAGGAATAACGCTTGGACGAGAGCTTCGTTTGAGACGAACGATGGAAGGAACAGGCAGGCGACTTTGGTCACTGCGACTTTGGTCACTTGTGGGCCAACGGGAACGACTTGAACACGCTCGCCGCCAATCACCAGGCAGCCAGCATTGATGATTAGAGACATGGAGGATATGCTCTTTATGGTGACTTGGAAGTTTCGGGCTCCCTGATGCTGCACGCAGTATACCTCTGAGAGGCCGACTATTGAGGTCAGTCGCATCAACGACGGTCTCGGCACTAGTTCCTGTAGGGACAACAACGTCGAAGACAAGCACCTTCGAAGGCGTCCAAGACGTGACGGGCACCATCACTCGTACAGACGGACGCTCCTGACGTAGAACGATCAGGGATGTCCTTAGCACTTGAAAACCGGAGTCAGCAGCTGACGTGAAGCTCCTTATAGCGGCACCTGTTCGTCCCTCGTAGCCGTTGTGGTATGTAACAAGTATAACATTTTGACCTCCAAGGGGTGGCCGGTGAGACTTTTCTTCTGTGCGTTGTTGAACAATAAAAAGAGAGCTCAATGTACATGCCAATAGCTGCTAATGGGGAATCAGAGACAGGAGCACTCGGCTTTAGGGTAACACGAACGCTGCGATCCTCATTAGCAGCCATTGGCATGTACATTGAGCACTATCTAACAAGAAAGGGTTGCTACGTTATACTCGCTGGGTGTAAGATCCTTAGTTTTAGAAAGGTTTAGCGAGCGTTGAGCCGCAGTGCCATAAATACAATGAACTAGTATATACCATGAACTCGAGGTGGGTAAATGTGGGAAGTACACACGAAGCGCAAGCCGTAAAGAAAAAAAGCCACATTCTCCTGTCTCTGATTTCCCATTAGCAGCCATTGGCATGTATATTGAGCACTTACAGGAAAAGGTTGCTACGTTATACTTGCTGGGCATAACCTTCTTGGTTTTAGAAAGGTTTAGCGAGCGTTGGGCCGCAGTGCCATGAATACAGTGATCCAGTATATATCGTGAACTCGAGGTAGTTAAAGGTGAAAAATAGACACGAAGCGCAAGCCGTAAGAAAGTGTGCGTGTGCCTCCTCTCGTTCAGTCCTTGCATTATCCGCTGGATGTCTCTGTGCTTCTATTTGAATAATATATGATGAAAAGATGCGGGATGGTGGTACTTGGAGTGTTGAATAGGTGGACGAACAGATACACAGACAGATGCATGGACGGACGCACGGATGGCTGCATGGACGGATGAACGCATGGACGAAGCAGGAGCGGATGCATGAACGAAAGCAGGGACGGACACACATTTGAACGTGCGGACGCACGAACAAACGCACGCGCGGACGGGCAGATAGACGCACGGGCGGCCACACAGACGCACGCGGATGGACGGAAGCAAGAACGAATGACGGACAGATGCTTCGCCCCACTATCTATCATTCACTCCGTGGATATGCTGCCATTTTTTCAGTATAAACACCTCCCGAAGGGAATTGTGAGAAAATGCGGATGCATTGCGTAGCGTCCATAACAGCGTTTCACACGTGAGAACCCAGCGTTAGAAGAATATTGTTTTCTTTTTTTTCTTACGCAATGAAAGTAATTGCGCCGTTCTTCGCACGTTGCGTTTTTCTTTCCCGAGAAACGCGGTAACGCGTGTCCAGCTTTAGTAGCTAGCGTGCACAGTTAAAAAATATCATAAAGTGAACCAAACAAACAGCGTTCTCGGCTCGACGTTGGCGTTTTACAGCGGCGTTTCGAGCACACATTTCCAGATGTTCTTGAGAAGGGTCCAGCCAGTGAATGGTGGAGGGCGTGGCACGAGCAGACAAAAAAGTCGGGCGCAGGGAGGAGAGAGAGTGAACTGTGAGAGAAAATGCGGCGAAACGCTGCACCTACCCTTTCAAACACTCTCTCACACCAAATGGTTCGGTTGCCAGGGGTGAAGCGCGCGCTCTTGCAGCTCTTTCAAAGGGAAAGGGAATGAGAGCGCAGAGATAGCACCTGCTGGTGAGTGGACACCACACGGGACAACGCCGGATGCCTGACATAGCCCGACTAAAAAATTCTTTTGCATTTAAATAATTTTCGTCAGCTACATAGTCTTTATTATATACGAGAGGATAGTTGACTCAGTCGAGACATCAGCAGGGCTGCAGGAACTATGGAATGAACTCATCGAAGAATTCTGCATAAACCTACTGGAAGAAATATACAGTGCCCCCACAGCCCCTATAGATACTCCCTCCGGCCTGGGGCACCGACCTGGGACATACGCCCCGCCACGGTGGTCTAGTGGCTAAGGTGCTCGGCTGCTGACCCGCAGGTTGTGGGATCAAATTCCGGCTGTGGCTACTGCATTTCCGGTGGAGACGGAAGTGTTGTAGGCCCGTGTACTCAGATCTGGGTGCACGTTAAAGAACCCCAGGTGGTCAAAATTTCCGGAGCTCTCCACTACAGCACCTTTTATAATCAAATAGTGGTTTTGGGACGTTAAACCCCACAAATCTATCTATTGACCCGGGACATACGCTCTTGCGGTTCTTTTTTGTAACGCAGATCGCTTGGTGACTGGTAGCCTTCGTTACCGGAACAACCACGCATGCTCCGTCACAAGACATTGAATCAGCATTCTCGGCTGCCCAGCCCCTCTCCTTGGGAATTCATGGACGAAGCAAGATACACAACCAGACGGGTATCTTCAATATCATCTTCCGGCAAGGGTGACGCCAACAGAAATGCCACGGTGCGAAGATAAAACTTGGAGACAACCAGCCAGTCACTTCACTGGGCTTGGGGGCACCGACCTGGGACAAACGCTCATGCGGTTCTTTTTTGTAACGCAGGTTAGTGAGAAAAATTCAATATCATCAATTCGAGACGATGATGTAACCCTTACGGTGCTGCAAAGCCCACAGTGTTTTATTGCTTTATGTTTGATTGTTGCCCTTTTATTAGGCTGTTATTACTAACATCTGGGAACCTGGAAAAGAACCCAGTGCCAACTTCTGACTAAGAGTCGGAATCCACGCCAACCAACGCTGTGTACCAAAACGCTTAAACAACTTGCTAATTTGAGACAAATTGAGGGTGTGTTATCTGCTATCGAGGAAAAAATTGCTGCCTTGGAAAATGAAATCGGTCAGCTAAAGCAATGCAAGGGAAAACTAGCAGAGTACAAAAAAAACCGCCTAGGCATGACTCAGCAAATACTAGAGAGAGGGAGAGAGAAACGAGAAAAAAGGAAGGCAGGGAGGTTAATCAGATGCTAGTATCCTGTATGCTACCCTACACTGAAGTTGGGGAATAGGGGGTTGAAAGAGAAAGGGAGAGTTCAAAAATGAATAAGAGAAAAACACCGACACACACGCACACACAAAATCAGTCCACTCAGAGGCATTCCGACAGGCCAGTAGTTCATAAGGAGCCCAGTAGCGCTTGCACGGCTTTCTTCTGTTACGATGAGTCATGACGATGGCGCAGTATACTTTCTTCTGACAGCGGCTGGTCATCTAACTTGTTTAATTTATTAGAAATGTGTTGTCGTTCCAGGTTATATTTCGGGCAGTCACACAGGTTATGTTGAATTGTTTCTTCATCTCCGCAGTGTGCACAGTCGGCGGAAGTCGGCCATACCTATGCGGAATGCGTGCGCACTGGTAAACGTGACTGCCAACCATAGTCTGCACAGGGCAGTAGCGTCGCCTCGTCGAATTTTTGTTGGAAGCTGCATGCTTAACGTTGGATCAAGAGATCGTAATCTTGCATGCGTAAAGAGAGGCTCATTCCAAAGAGCCATGGAGCATTGGCGAGCAAGAATGCGGAGGCTCCTAGCAGCGTCCATCCTTGAGAGAGGTATTGACTGGTCGTTGTCTTTTGTATGGGCTGAACGGGCAGCTTGATCAGCTCGTTCGTTACCGATAATTCCACAGTGACTTGGCAACCACTGAAATATAGCGTGGTGCCTTTTCTTTGTTATATGGTGTAGCATTTCTGCTGTTTCAAATACCAACTGCTCGTGTGGACCACGGCGTAGATTTGACAGAAGTGACTGCAGTGCCGCCTTGCAGTCGCAGAAAATTGTCCACCGTTGCGTGCTTTGGTCGTTAATGAAACGCAGCGCAGCGCGAAGCCCTGCATGCTCTGCTGCCGTTGTTGTGGTTACATAAGCTGTCCTTAATTTATGGTTGTGGCGTGCGTTGGAATAACCACCGCCAGCTGTTGAGCTGTTTGGCATGACGGAGCCGTCGGTGTAGACGTGGGTGCAGTCTTGGTACTTCTCGTACAGCAGAAGTAAGGCGAGCTGCTTGAGGGCTGGTATTGAGAAATCTCATTTTTCTGGATACCTGGTATTGTCAGGTTGATGACTGGCTGTTTGAGGCACCATGGAGGAATCGAAGGTCTCGCCGCGGGCGTAAAACCAGTTCGTAGGGAGTCACCATGTGTAGTTATTGTTCGACAAAAGGAAGTATGAGGCCTATCCACTGGTAGAGAGGCTAGGTGGTGAAGGGGAGTTCGGCCCACATGCCTTATGTGTGTCCTCAAAGCTTCAATTTCAATATGGGTCTGCACGAGGTGGTCAATGGCTATAGCTATAGTCGCCATTGTTGAGGCACCCTGGGGCAGACCTACAAATATTCGAAGCGCCTGTGCCTGAACGCTTTGTATCATGCGTCGACTTGTTTTGCTGGCGTTTGATAATGCAGGCAGACTGTATCGTAAAAAGCCAAGGAAAAGCACCCTGTACAGTCGTAACACAGCATTAGGCTGCATTCCCCAAGTCTTTCCAGCGACAAACTTGAAAAGCTGGCATATGCCTGTCAATCCCTTTTTCAAATACGACACATGAGGGCTCCATGATATGTCTCTGTCAACTATGACACCTAGAAATTTGTGAGATCGACGATATGGTATATTTTGACCGTTAATTGACACTCTGTAGTTCGACATGGGTTTGCGCATAAATGCCAGAACAGCGCACTTTCCGGAGGAAATTTCCTGGTCTCGATTGCGTAGATACAAAGTAGTTGCAGTAGCAGCTCTCTGTATTCTCGCTCGTAACTGCAGGCGAGTTGCCGCAGATGTCCAGATGCAGATGTCATCAGCGTATGTTGATAGATAAATATTGTTTGGTAGGTGCGTATTGAGAGCGATTAGTGTTATATTGAATAGCCTGAGGCTCAGTACACCACCCTAAGGGACGCCACGACAACTGAAATGTGAACGTGTTTCCGGTCTCTGTACTCACAAAATAAGATCGCAATTGGAGATAACTGCGTATACACTTAAACATTCGGCCATCCACACCAATCTCTTCTAGTGCGGTAATGACGGCTTCATGCGTAACGTTATCATAGGCTCCTTTGACGTCAAGGAACAGAGAGGCGCAAAGACGCTTATGGCCTTTCTCGTGTTCAACGTACGTGATTAGGTCGATGACGCTATCGATCGATGATCGACCACGTCGAAAGCCAGCCATGGCATTTGGGTAGATCTCATGACACTCCAAGTACCACTCGAGTCGGCCGAGAATCATTCTCTCCATCACTTTACCCACGCAACTAGCCAATGCGATCGGGCGATAGGAGGAGAGCTCCAATGGTGAATTGCCAGGTTTAGTGATGGTACTAGACAAGTAGTTTTCCAACTTAAGGGGACAGTGCCCTCTAGCCTAAAATCACTATATAGCTGAAGTGGAGCTATTCTCGGGCGCTCACCCAGATGACATGGGGCTCTGTAGGAGATTCCGTCAGGTCCTGGTGCGGAGGTCCGTTTGCCTGAAGCGAGTGCTGCTTTGAGCTCCTGATTGGTGAACGGGAAGTCCAGTTCATACAGGAGTCCCGTGGTGGCGGACAACTGACCGAAAGTGGTGAGCTGCTGATGGCTGGAGTTTGCCCTGATACTCCGGCACAGAACCCTTCAGCAACGTCCACATCTGGTTGATTTTAGTGAAGGGCTAAGGCCTTGAATGGTGACTTCTGAATGGGCGATCACCGCAAACCTCTAACCGTCCTCCATATCTGCGATAAAGGCTTACGAGGGTCGAGTGACTCGCAGAAAGTAATCCAGCGTTGGAATTCTAGGTTGCCCAACCGACGTTTGATCTTCTGCATACGTCTAGCAGTCCGTAAATCTTCTTTGTCCTTCGTGCGCCGGTACCTACTTTCAGCTCGTCGTCGCAAGGCTCGAAGCCGCTCCAGCTCTATGTCGATGTCCGTGATTCTTACAGGGCATGGGATCGTACACACGGTCTCTTTTACAGTGCTCTTGATGACTTTTTGTAAATCGGATATGTGTTCTTGGTATTGGTCTTCCATACGGGACTGAAATTTTTTCCAGTCCACTCTTTTAACCATGTCGCGCACTTTAGAAGGCGACAATCATCTGATCTTGACGTATGTTGGAATGTGATCACTCCCGCGCATTTCTATATCCGTGAACCATTCAGTGTGTTTCACTAGGCTTCGCGAAACAAAAGCCAAGTCGAGACAGCTACTGTATGTGGAGCTACGTGAAAATGTAGGACTGCCACCGTTCAGTAACCAAAGTTGGTTGTCGAGGCAAAAGACACCAAGCTTCTGCCCTTCATTTTGGTATTCTGACTTCCCCATAATGTATGAGGAGCGTTAAAATCCCCAATGATAACACACGGGTCAGGAGTTAACGCTATGATGTCTCGTAGTCTTTTTTGATCGAAACGACTTGATGGTGATAGGTATGCGCCAACCACAGTGATGTTGAGCCTCCTCTTTTTCACTCTTAAGCATACGTACTGGTTTCCGTCGTGAGATGGTACAGGCTGAAGGATGTAAGTGAGGTCTCGGCGAATGTACACCAGAACCTTGCTGCTTTCAGTAACAGTAGACGACATAAAGGTTCGTATCCCGAGAGTCGTATTGCACTCGATAAGTTCGGCTGACAAATGACGATTACGGGAAACATATTGACGTACACAAATCGACGAAAGTCACCAATGCGCGATCTGAGTCCCCTGGCATTCCATTGCAGTATTGCTGCTTTACGAACCTCATCCCTGAAAGACAGTGGTGGGTTAGCCATGGTCTACTCTAGGGCTGCTAGCACTGGACTAAGCGCGTCCAGTACTTAAAGGGCACTTTTGGCTGACGGTGTATTCATGTCGCTTAACAACATGCGAATGGTGTCCACTAATGATCTTAGCATCACCATCACGCGATGATCTGGCTTCCTGGCCGTTGCAGCATTTTGCGCTTGTTCTTGAGGTGGCTTCTGTTAAGGCTCAACAGGTCGTGTAGGCGGCTTCTGTTGAGGCTCAACAGATTGTCTAGGCTGAAGGGGCGGCCATTCCTTTGGAGAGAAAGATCTTCCAGCATCTTCTCTTTCAGCGCAGATGTTCGCCGTGCTAGAAGCCGCGCTTGTCGATTTCACTTGAGTTTCTGACTTTCTCGCCAGATTTTGCACTGTCCTTCGTGAGGACTTTCGACGATGACGGCGCCTTCACCTTACTTTTTGCGCAGCTTCTCTGTGAGTCGAGTTGTTTCGTACCATTTGCCTCAGAATATAAGTCTCTTTCTTAATCTGAGGACAGTCCTTGGAGGAAGCACTGTGACCTCCTTGGCAGATGGGGCATTTCAACGTAGTTGCATTACAGTCGTCTTGTGAGTGGTGTTCAGCGCATCGGGGGCACACTTCGGAATTTCCGCAAACGCCCTTCACGTGGCCAATCTTCTGGCACTTGAAACACTGCATAGGCTTCGGAATAAATAGGCGAACCTTGTGATGGAAATGGCCAACCTTCACGTAAGAGGGAATACAGTCACCCTTAAATGTTAGTCGCACACAACGAGAGTTGCCTAGGCGACCAGCATGCACAATGACGCTGTTTTCACTCACTAGTTTTTTCAGTACAGGAAGATCTTCATTGGCGATTTCAGTGTCCATGTAATAGATAACTCCTGTTACGGTGTCACCATTCACTGGTATGATGGATCGGACTTTGATGTTTCCCAGCTCTGACACATGCTGTAGCGTGTTTAGTGCACTCGGGTTCCTCACGTCGATTGGCAAAATATTCTTCCTCGTGTTTATCCTAATGTCCTTAATCTCGTCAGGCACAATGTTTTCAAAGTACAAGGGCAGTGGTTGCCTGTTGAGGAAGCGTAGATTGGCAGTAGTAGTCTGCGGCACAAACAGAATGGAGTGAGGCCATCGCTGAGGCGCTGTCCTCACAATGGCTGTACTTGATGCCGATGATGCGTTCATGATTCTTCGTTTGGCCTTGTGGTAGAACACAGGTTCGAAGTTGTCTTCCGAGGACTCGTAGTCTGATGCAGAGTACAGCTCGGTGTCTTCGCTCTCACTAAATGGATTACCACGCTTTCTTGAAGCAATGCCCGTGGATGAACTGGTACTGGGCGGGATCCAGCAAATACTAGAACAGACAGCTAGGGTTGACGATCTGGAAAAAAGAAGTCGTCGCAACAATCTCGTAATATTTCGGGTGACTGAAGAGCCTGACGAAGATTCAAAATCACTGAAAAAAAGGTTCAACGAGCTATGTTTACTAATATACTTGGTTTTGCCGTAAAATCTGTTGAAAGGATTTACAGAATAGGCAATCCTCATAGCAAGCGCCCACGAGCGATTGTTCTACGACTTTTCGATTTCTCTGAGAAGTCTAAACTTCTCTCTTGCTGTACCAAATAAAAGGCACAGAAATATAGATTTCGGAGGATTTTTCGAAAAGAGTGAGAGATATGCACAGTCAGTTGTGGCGCTCTGCCGCAGACGAGAAAGCACAGCGAAGGTGTCCCTCGTGTTTGACAAGCTAAAAGTCAATGGCAAAATGTTTGTCTGGGACCCCGTACAGAACACCAGAGTAAAAGCTGCTGCAGGGTACTCTCGACCGAAAGTAGCTACAAGGGCAAGACTTGACGTTCAGAAGGCGGATTGACAGAGAAAGACCAAAAACTTGAGAATCTTGTCTTTCAATGCCCGCAGCGTAGTAAACAAGCTCAGCGGATTTGAAAATTTAATTCTGTGTCATCAACCGCACGTGCTGGTAATCACCGAAACTTGGCTACATGCTGCTGTGTTGGACTGTGAAGTAATTCCGGCATCATATAAAATACTCCGTAACGACAGGACTTCCGGAGGCTGCGGCGTAGCGATAGCCTTTAAAAACCACATCAAGTTTTCTGTTCTTGATAGAATTCCCGAACACGAAAGCTTATGGTGTAAATTATTTCATTCTGGCAAGAAGATTTTACTTGCTGGCGTATACCGCCCACCCAATGCTGCGCCCCAGTATCTGGAAGCTGTTCACGACTATCTTTCGCATCGCACAAACTCAATGTCAAACATAATAATAACAGGGGATTTTATTCTGCCGGGGATAAACTGGACTGACATGTGTTACGACAGCAGAGATGCCAGAAGTGCGGAATCGCTCCTTTTTACTGCGTTCAGTTTTTCGCTGAACCAACTAGTGTCCGAACATAAGAGAATTGGGGCGTCCTGCTCTCTTCTCGACTTGACGTTTGTTGGAAATACGCTTCAGAACAGCACAGTTAGCGTAGAAGAAGGTATTTCAGATCATACGTTGCTTGTCCTGACTTGCCCTATCACACTTTTTCGCCCATCTACCAAACGACCATGCCTTTACGTAAAAGATTACGCGCGCAGACGATGACAAAATATCAGTTATATTAGAACGCAACGTTGACAAATTTAGCGCCCTGAAAAGTGTTTCGGAATTACGGACGCGTTTTAAATAAATATTGTCGCGGTGCAGCGCGAACCAAAGGCAGATAAACGTATAAACGTTCACACAGCGACTCTCAGCAGCCGAACAGCAAGATCGCCTTTTTTATCTACAATCAGCCAGAGCTCCACTACCTGGTGTCCGCCAAATCCCCTTATTGTTGTTTTGGTC
Source organism: Rhipicephalus annulatus (assembly GCA_013436015.1). Classification (NCBI taxonomy): domain Eukaryota; kingdom Metazoa; phylum Arthropoda; class Arachnida; order Ixodida; family Ixodidae; genus Rhipicephalus; species Rhipicephalus annulatus. The sequence continues at coordinate 905,998 of WOVY01010891.1, read as the reverse complement.
CACCAGTACACACGCGTCATTTGCCCCCCCCCCCTCTTAATGAGCATCGCCCCGATGCTAAACCAGTAGTGCAGTTTTTTTTGTATGTTCGTTAAGAAGTGTCTTGCGCAGTCACTACCTTTCATAAGGCTTCATGCGCACAACGTGAACTAGTTCAGGACGGTGCTGGCGAATGCCTCGTACTATATGAACTGTCGGGGACGACCTCGTACGTAACATCACTCAGTCGTCGCAGTACTAGATATGGGCCAAAGTATCTCCTTAGGAGCTTTTCAGAGAGTCCTCGTTTCCGTATGGGCGTCCAAACCCATACTCTGTCGCCGGTCTGGTAAACGACTGTTCTGCGGCGAGAATTGTAGCGGCTCGCGTCGTACTCTTGTTGTTGCTGGATTCGCAGGCGTGCTAGTTGCCTTGCTTCTTCCGCTCGTTCTGTAAACATCTCGGCATCTGGTTCGATGTCGTCGCATTCGTACGTTAGCATCGCATCTAACATGGTTCGTACTTCCCTTCCGTGAATTAGGCTGAACGGGGTCATCTGGGTTGTTTCTTGCTTGGCAGTGTTGTATGCAAACGTGATATATGGCAAGATTTCGTCCCAGTTTTTGTGTTCGACGTCTACGTACATTGAAAGCATGTCTTCAATTGTTTTGTTGAGACGCTCTGTAAGCCCGTTCGTTTGCGGGTGGTAGGCGGTGGTCTTGCGATGGGTTGTTCCACTCAGCATGAGGACTTGTTCCAAAAGAGCTGCCGTAAATGCGGTTCCTCTGTCTGTGATTACGACGCTTGGTGCACCATGCCGCAGGACAACGTTTTCGATAAAAAATTGTGCCACCTCCGCTGCTGTACCTCTCTGGATAGCCTTTGTTTCAGCATAACGGGTAAGGTAATCAGTCGCGACAATAACCCAGCGGTTCCCAGCAGTAGAAGTAGGAAGTGGGCCCAAAATATCCATGCCAATCTGGTCGAATGGTGTTCTTGGGACCTGCACGGGCTGCAGGAGGCCAGCTGGTTTAGTCGGTGGTGACTTCCGTCGCTGGCAGTCGAGGCAAGTACGAACATGGTGTTTTACGGCAACGGTCAGTCTTGGCCAGAAGTAGCGCTGCCGTACTCTGGCCAACGTTCTTGTGTAACCTAAGTGGCCTGAAGTCACCTCGTTGTGGCATGCTTCGAGTACTTCGGAGCGAAGGGCTGCTGGGATGACGAGCAAATACGCAGATCCTGTCGAAGAGAAGTTTCTTTTGTATAGTACTCCGCTCCGTAAGCAAAATGATGACAGCGCTCTTACGAAAACAGTTGGTGCCTTCTGAGATCTCCCCTCCAGGTAATTAATTAGGGCAAGTAACTCAGGGTCACCACGTTGTTGCTGTGTAATAGCGGTTGAGTCAAGCACACCGAGAAATGCTGTTTCCTCCTCATCGGATAGAGTTGCCGATTCAATGGGTGAGCGGGATAGACAGTCGGCGTCCATGTGGTGCTTTCCTGACTTGTGTACGACAGTCATGTCGTACTCCTGCAGCCTGAGACTCCAACGCGCTAATCTCCCGGTAGGATCTTTAAGATTTGTCAACCAACACAGTGAGTGGTGGTCGCTGATGACTTTGAAAGGGCGGCCGTATAAATACGGGCGAAATTTCGTGACCGCCCATACCACGGCGAGGCATTCCTTCTCAGTCGTGGAGTAATTAGTCTCAGCGCGTGTTAGTGTTCGGCTTGCATAGGCGATTACTCTTTCTGTGTCTTCTTGCAGCCACACAAGCACAGCTCCCAAACCAATATTGCTAGCATCCGTGTGTAGCATCGTTGGGGCTTTCTCATCAAAGTGGGCAAGCACTGGAGGCGTCTGTAGTCGCTGGCGGAGATTCTTAAAAGCAGCTTCCTCTTCGTTGCTCCATTGGAAAACAACGTCTTCTCTCGTGAGGCGGGTCAATGGTGATGCGATGCGTGCGAAGTCCGCGATGAATCGCCTATAATACGCACATAGTCCGAGGAATCGTCGGACAGCCTTCTTATCAGTCGGCACTGGCAACTGTGCAACAGCTGCGATCTTTTCAGGATCAGGACGAACGCCTGCGTGACTGACAACGTGGCCAAGAAATTGCAGCTCTTCGTAGCAAAAGTGGCATTTTTCAGGCTTCAACGTCAAGCCCGCAGACCGTATGGCTTGTAAAACTGCCTCAAGTCTTTTAAGATGCTGGTCAAATGTTGCGGCGAAAACTACGACATCATCAAGGTAGACCAAGCAGGTTTTCCACTTCAACCCAGAAAGTACGGTATCCATAAGTCTTTGAAAGGTAGCAGGCGCTGAACATAAACCAAAGGGCAAGACTTTAAATTCATATAAGCCATCTGGTGTCACAAAAGCAGTCTGCTCGCGGTCTCTTGGGTCCACCTCGATTTGCCAATACCCACTCCTTAAGTCCATCGATGAAAAGTAACGAGCATGTCGAAGTCTGTCGAGAGAGTCATCTATACGAGGAAGTGGATACACATCTCTCTTTGTCACCTGATTGAGTTTTCGGTAATCTACACAGAAGCGCAGGCTGCCATCTTTTTTTTAACGAGGACTACAGGTGACGCCCAGGGGCTTTTTGAGGGCTGAATGACGTCATCTTCTAGCATTTTGTCGACTTGCTCTTGTATCACTTCGCGTTCTTTTGCAGCCACGCGATAGGGGTTTTGGTGAATTGGTCTTGCCATGTCCTCGGTAATTATCCGATGCTTGGTTAGAGGCGTGCGGCCAACTCTTGATGTTGTCGAAAAGCAGTCTTTGAATTCGGCCAGTAGCTCAAGAAGCCTCTTTCGCTCGTTCTTAGGCAAAGTAGTGCTAACGTCAAGAACTGGTGTCGAATCAAGTTTTGGTGCCTCGTCGACTACTGCCAAGCAGCCTTCTGCGTCTGTGATATCGTCGAAGTAAGCGGCGGCCATGCCTTTTGGAAGGTGCCGGCGCTCATCACTAAAAGTTGTCAGAAGCAAGTCCGTGCGTCCAGCGGCGACACTGACGATACCTCTTGCGACGGAAATGCCGTGTGTGAAGAGGAGCAAGGTTATTCGGTCTGCTACTCCTTCGCCGTCAAACTGGACAGCGGCTGCCACAGAAACAAGCGTGCATGACCGTGGAGGGAGAACCACATCGTCATCAGTTAGACGCAATTGATTCGGTCGCGCCTGTGTATAATCAGGTGCGCCCGAACTGTTGCGGAATGTAATGAAACTGTCTGGGATATTGATGACGGCGCCGTACTCTCGTAAGAAGTCCATACCAATAATTAGATCCTTGCAGCATGCGGCGAGAACGACGAACGACGCAACGAAAGAAGAACCTCCTATTTCAATTCTCGCTGTGCATCTTCCAGAGGGCATCAATAACTGACCACCTGCCGTCCTTATTTGAGGGCCTGTCCACGGTGTCTTCACTTTCTTGAGCCGCATGGCGAGGTCCTGACTGATGATAGAAAAGTCGGCACCGGTGTCGACTAAGGCTGTTACTTTCTGGCCGTCAAGAAAAACACTCAGGTCAGCGGTCACAATGTCGTCGCTCTCACGTCTTGTCGAATTTACAGCGTCGTGTAAAGGGGGCTTTTCGTCGTCATCTTCATGGCCTGCAACCTTACCCCCGGAGGTCGCCGCCCTCAGTTTCCCCGTCGCGGGCTGGGTGACCTTCTTGCGTTTAGGTCCGTGGAGGTACGTCGGTGTGACGAAGGTGAATGAGCTGGAGAAGGAGAGCACGATTGACGTCCCAAACCTGGCTGGCGGGTAGGTATTGCCTCCTCGTCAGAAGTGGGGTATTCGTAAAAGTGAGAACGGGCTCCATGGAAAGAGGCGTCCTCCCGGCGTGGTATGTATTCTTCGTTCGCACGTCGATCGTCAGACCATGTTCGAAGTGGGCGGAACGAATCATTGCGGTGCCAGCAATGACGGGCAATATGACCTGCCCCTCCGCAGTTGAAGCATAGTGGACGTCGATCGATTGTGCGCCACGCGTCTGTTCTTCGGAGTGGTGGACGTCTGAGCCTCCCTTCTTGCGACGATGTCCATGGTGCTGCTTTGGACGCCTGGTGGTACGTCGGTTGGCTCGGCGGTCGGCTCAGGGTCTGCTCTTGCCGCGGTGACCAAGGAGCCGTCGGCACTGGGTGATATGGCGGCGATGTACCAGATGGTGAACGTCGCAGAGCATATTATATCCTCGCGAAAACGACTACATTTCCCAAAGAAAGAAACGGGTCAATAAAGATTACCCACCGCTAACACGCGAGATAATTCAGTTGTAACGAAAACTGAAACGGCGACGTCGCACAAAGGGAGATGAAAACGAAACCATTGGTATCGTTGGAAATATGCGTTATGAAGTACGTGAAGCGAAATCACGATTTTACGGTGTAACTTGCCAAGTTTTATGAAAGATGACTCTCAAAAATTTCGGCGCTACTTGTCGAAAGATAGACCAACCATTGCGCAATTCAAAACTGGGAATAGAACATTGCCAAAACCTAAAGACATTGCCAATCAGTTTAACAACTATTTCCAGTCAGTTTTCACACACACTGTTTCACAAGAGCCACTGGCGGCCTATCCTGTTGAACACCCTATGGAAAAATTATTTATAAATAAAGAAGGAATAGTACATTTATGGAATAACCTTGACCTAAGGAAGTCCACCGGTTCCGACTCTATCTTTAATGCATTCTTGAAGCGATATGCTGCCTGGATTTCAAAATATTTACTTATAATATTTAAAGTGTCTTTGGATACCTCGAGTATTCCTGATGACTGGCGCAGGGCAAAAATAATTCCAGTACTAAAATCTGGCTCTAAATTTGAACCAAGCAACTGCAGACCTGTATCATTAACAAGCACGTGTTGTTAGCTGATAGAACACCTAATTTTTAAATCTGTAATCAGTCATTTAGAAAGGAATAACCTTATTTACAACCAACAACATGGTTTCAGATATAGGTTTTGAACACTAACACAGCTGGCCGAAATAACTAATGACCTCGCCAACGCTATTAATACCAACAGTCGGGTTGATGCCATATTCCTAGACTTTTTAAAGGCATTTGACGTGGTCCCACATGATGATTTATACACAAAACTACATGCTTTTGGTATTGATGACACCTTATTATCGTGGATTTCTAGCTCTTAATTGAACAGAACACAACGTGTAGCCGTAAACACGGATATGTTCGATAGCCTCTATGTGTACTCGGGAGCACCGCAGGGTTCAGTCCTTATGCCTCTACTATTTCTTATTTATATCAATGATATCCAATTTTGTATCCAGTCACCAATCCAGATGCGACTTTTCGCAGATGATTGTGTCGTGTATACAGTTGTAAGACATTGAGAGGATAAAATCGGCTTGAATAACTCTCTAAGAATATTTGCGCTTGGTGCCAGAAGGGGGCATGAGACTGAACGCATCTAAAACCAACTGTTTCACATTCAATAATAAGAAGATTCCGCCTAATTTTTCGTACACTTTAGAAAATATAAACTCCCTAAAAGTGATCAGGTGAGATACTTTGGTGTCACGCTTTCAGCAAACTTGACTTGGGAACCTCATATTGACACCGTCTGCAAAAAAAGCTGTAGGGAGGCTATCGTTTCTTAGAAGAAGGTTGAAAAATGCTCCGGCCTAAGTCAAATTAAATGCATACAAGACTCTTATTTGCCCTGCTTTAGAATATGCCGACCTAATATGGAGTGCCCACCGACAACAACTAATAGACAAAATTTAGCGCAATCAGAAATTAGCTGCACGATTCATCTACTCTAATTGTTCGCGGCAATCAGGCGTCACTGACCTAATTAATAGTGCGAATCTTCAGCCACTTTCCAAACGAAGAATAATTTCTAGGATAAAGTTCATATACTTACTCTATCACGGTCATTTTGAGATACCGCGCAACCTGTACTTACAGGACCCATATAAACACTCACTCGGGACAAACCGTAATAAGGTCATCTTTCAACCTGCTAGCCGTGTCAATACACTTACGTATTCTTTATTCCCGATGGCCATTAGTCTTAGGAATAGGCTGCCAGTCAATGCTGTGAATTGTTCTACGCTGGAATTGTTTGCCAACTGTCAAGAAGAGATTGATTTTTCTGAGTGAGTGAAACAACTTTATTGACGATCCGGCATAAAGGGGGGGGGGGGTAGGGGAATTAAAGCGAGACACTAGCGTGCTCGGACGTCCCGGAACAGCAACCTACTCGCGTCAAACCCGTGGGGGCGCCGCTTTCGGCCACTGGCGTTCCAAGATGCTAAGCACGTGCTGGACCACGTCTCTTTGATTGCCTGGCTCTCGGCTGATGATTTTGCTGCTTATGGCAGTTGGCATTACTTCTTGGTTACCCGGCGGTGGTGCACAGTCCCAAAGGTGGTGTCTCTACAAATGTATACATGTGAATCATGAAATATCTTATGTGTATTATTACTTTCTTTTTTTTTGTGGAGCGTTATTATGGCTCATGTTACCTCTATGTATCCACTCCTGCATGTGCCCCATTAGGGCATGCAGTATGTACAAATAAATAGAATAACAAAGAGAGCGAAATAATCCCAATAGATATTGGTGTATGGCAGGAAGACACGGTCTCTCCAACGCTACTCACCACGTGTTTAAAGGAGGTTTTGAGGGCCCTTGGTTCGGAAGGGTTCGGGATACGAGTTAATGCAGAGTATTGTAGTAACCTGCAATTTTATGATGAGATTTTTTAGAAGTATCTTATTGGACAGATTACAGCTCATGATTACTGAACTAGGCACAGAAAGCAGAAGAGTAGGTGTGAAAATAATATGCATAAAACTAAAATATTGTGCAACAGTCCCGGCAAAACACAGCGATTTGAGATAGTTGAGGAAACGCTGTAAGTTGTAAAGGAATATGTCTACTTCGGATATGTAATAACCACGGAGTCATACCATGAGAGTGAAATAACTACAGGAGGCAGGATGGAATGGCTCACAATCGTCAAGCGTTTGCGTATTGTATCCTTAATGGTAATCTAACTAACTCTCAAGAGAATGGTATATATTAAGTGCATCTTGCCGGTCCTTACCTATGGAGCAGAAACCTGGAGGCTTAAAAAGGGAGTTCAGCTTAAGTGAAGGATGATGCAGCAAGTGATGGAAAGGAAAATGATAGGTGTAACCATGAGGGACAAGAAGTGGACAGAGCGGGTCAGAGAACAAGCCGGAGTTATTCATATCATAGTCAACCAAATATCATATTATAGTCATATCATAGTCATATCATAGTCATATAAAATAAACCATGATAAGATCAAATGGACATGGTCTTGGCACGTAGCGCATAGGCAGGATAAGCGCTGGTCTTTAAGGGTAACTGACTCAATTCCCAGAGAAGGCGAACGCAAGAGAGGGAGACAGTCAGGTACGTGGGTCAATGAGATTAAAAATGTCGCAGGTGTAACGTGGCAGCAGAAAACACGAGGCTTAGTTGATTGGCGGATGATGAGGAGGAAGCCCTTTCCCCGCAGTGGGCGTAGTCAGGCTGATGATGATGATGAGTTGCTTAGTAATAGAAGAAAAAAAGAAGTAGCGGCGAATATTTGTGCTTCGCTGCAAAGAACGTCGAAAGACGATGATCATCTGTCTGGAGGCGCTGCTGGAGACATGGCGCCGTCTGGCAGAAATAAAACTAAACGAACGTTTTTTTTAGAACGCAAAGCCCGTGGCAGGTAGCAGCGCTGGGTCGTCATTGTAATAAAGCCTGTGAAGTTTCTGGCGATGCGTAAGAAACACCCGATTTTCCGTTCATAGCGTCCCATTGTAAGCGCAGTGTAATGAACACTTCGGTCTTTCTGATACCTTTTCTATGCATTTTCTGAATAAAAAAAACACCACCTGGCACTCGCGCATTGACGTTGCGCCTGAAATATGCGTAACATTTGCTTCTTCATAGAAAAGTCTCACAAGTATGCACGCAGCCACCAGACGAAGATAAATGGACTTTGAGCATGGGCTTGAACTTTTGCCAACCGGCGAAAGTTTAAGCACAGTAGTTTTAATCTACTTGAGCACAGTAGATGCACAGTAGACCAATTGGCGTAGCCCAACCATCCTGAAAGCTCCGCTAATGTCATAAATTATTTAGGTCTCACAGAATACCTCATAAATCAGAGGCGATCGTAATTGTTCGCTATTAAACATGCGGTAAAGACACTGCCTTAATATTAAGAGCTTTATGCTTATAGCTTGCCTTGATTGCCGACCTGAAGGTGGCGGGAGTGAATCCTGGTGGCGGTAGCCGCATTTTCGTGAAGAGAAAGTGCTAGAGGCCCGTGTGCGAATGCGAAGGTGCTCGCTAAAGCACCAGGCAGTCGGAATTTCGGGAGCACTTCACTATGGTGTCTTGTATTCATACTGTAGTATTATGACCTAAAATTTACTCAAATAATATATACTGTGCCGTATGCCCTGACAGTACGTTTATGTGCTGTTTAGACAGCCTAGAATGCGTGTAATTCAACCCAAGTTCATTTTATGCAACTTGTCATTCTGTGCCCCATTGTGCCCTTGTAGTGGTGGTGGTGCAGCAGGCGGGGTTAGCCTGGCCTGCACGGCCGGCAAATGTTCTGCCAGAGCATCTCCAGAATTTTGAAATTGTTACCGCGTGTCAGTCAGCCCAGTGCCTCACAGGAAGACTAACAAAATTTGTTGCACATTCCTCCTAGTTGCCGCCGATATACGCTTCCCCGTTTTGTGCCTTTTGCGGTGATATTGAGGGAATTGAACATTTCCATTGGCTTTGACTACAGTTTGAGTTGCAAAAAGCAGCGATGATCCGCACCATGCAATAAGACTGTCATAGGCACCGGACAGTTGATGTGATTTTTTTCTGGAGGGCCCACAGCATTGTGCCCTTGTAAGTATTTGCCACACATCACTCTAAAAGCACCTCGCCGAAATCGTGGAATACAAATTACTGAGCAGCAGAAACAAGCAACCGTGTGAACACCGCCGAGCGCACTAAGTAAACCACACCGGAGGATGCGCACGTGAAGTTTCTCCAAGTGGATGCACACTATTTTCCTTACTAAGAACGTGTCTCTCAATCACAATGTCACAAAATCTCAAGAACGTAGCAATGATTGCGATAGCAAGAAATTAGAATGACAGAAGAAGAACGGCAAGCTGCTAGAAGTTATTTCTGCGCTGCTCAAACACAAAGAAGACGCGAATACAACGTACAGGTACACAGAGAAAGACCACGGCCAGTCACAAGTTTTACTTCAACCAGCCTATACTTTGCCTCTTCAATTCGGCGGAGGCGAAAATGCTGTAGGTCCGTGTGCTTAGATTTGGGTGCATGGTGAAGAACCCCAAGTGGCTGAAATTTCAGGAGCCCTCGACTACGGTGTCTCTGATAATCATATGGTGGTTTCGGCACGTTAACCCCCCCCCCCATATAAATAATCAAGTTTGCCTCTTCTAGCTAGCAATTCGCTCTTTTCGCAAATACGACAGCTGAAGTGAAGCAACGAGACCTTCACGCGTTCGGTTGCTTGAACACGGACTTTGCGAAGAGAGCGCGAACCGTACAAAACTTTCGCCCAAAAAATGAGCGAGCACGGGTGATTGGGCCCTGCAGGTCAAAGTAGAAATCGGAGGCACACATCTCAACTTCAGCAAAATATTAGAGAGTTTTCGAATTGAGAACTCGAGAAATCGGCAGCGCCACTTACAGCCATATCTATCGTTTCTTGCTAGCGTCGATTCTGGTTGATAAACTTCACGTGGCTCTAGTTGGTGCGTATTCCTCAGGCTAAAATTACAGCGCTAACGAACTTCTTCATAATTTTACCTTCTTTACTTCTTCCTTCTTGCTCCCACATGAATATGCTTTCATCGCTTCGCGTGCCAAATACACTATCACTCTCGTTACACGTTCCAGTTTTGATCTATTGTTGTTGCACATGTGCGGCAACTTTACCAAGTTTCATATATGCATTGGCGCATGAAAGAATAAAGCAGTTTAGTGAGCATTGTTTCGTTTCTTTTTTTTGCTCGTGAGTGTCTTGTGTGCTTGCGCTACAGATTTACTTTCAGGAGTGTGGTGACGGTCCCAGATATCAGCTGTGATTCTTGCTCAGCCATCTCAATTTTTCCCCCTCTGGCATAAGACTACAACAGTGAAAGAAAACGTCCCCACAAAATAAAAAAGTTTAGACCCTTAAAAGTGTAACACGAGTGTTTCCGTTAAAAAAAGGGCACATTTCATGTACAGTGGGAATTGGATGTATGCGAAGCACGAATGAGGAAGGTGCCACTTTCAAATCACCACAACCTACGACGTGGAGGTAAATTATGCCGTACACGACTTCCGTGTCATCATTATCATGTTCGTTTACATTCGTCATGTATTCCCGTCACGTGATGCCAAGTTTTGTATATGTGGAGCTAACAAAGCAGCCGCGAGCACGCTATGAGCGTGTTATGTTGCCATGTTCTTATATGACCCGCGTCTCATGAATATCATGTTTGCACCAGTTATATACCTTCGTCATCAATTACGTCACGTAATACCGAATTTGGTATATGTGGAGCTAGCGAAACGACTTCCAGTGCCTCAAGAAGAGCCCAGTATACTGTAACGTAACGTTTACAGGCGCGCACGCTGAACACAGCGACGCTACGTTAGGAAAACGCGAGCACTCTATAGTCTAACGCCGAACGCTACCACGGCGCGACCACCATGCATCCGGCGGCGCGGCCTGACGGCAACCTGCGTGAAATGCGAAGTGCTTGCTCATTTGGCGCCAATGCATTACCCAGACAGCACTGTGTCAGCGTCTTTTCGAGATGGAGGGACACCGGACGCACTCAAACGCGCATGCATCAAAGCAACGCAGCACGTACCTGAGAGTATATGGCAGCACTGGCGCCTGACATTTCAACGCCGGCGTGACGCGACAAAACGAACGCCGGCGCGCACGCCTGATCACGTCGAAGTGTATTGGCACCTTGACTGTGGCTTGTAGTCATGTTCACACATGACACGCATATCATGATTATCATGTTTGCATCAGTCACATACGTTCGTCGTCTACTCGCGTCCCGCTATACCAAGTTTAATATACGCGAAACAAGCGAAATGGCCGCAAGTGCATCATGAGCGTGCCATGTAGTGATGTTGCTACATGACACGCATGTCATAATTTTCATGTTAGGGTCTGCCGCTTGTGTTCGCGATGCAATCATGTCATACCAAACCAGTTTTTCAACACGTCATGTGAACGAAACCACCGCAGGAGCATCAAGCTCATGAAATGTCGTTCATGACATACTTTTCATGATTTTTATGTTATGATTAGTGTAATATGCTCGCCATGTAGTCATGTCATGACATATCAAGTTTGGCAATGATACCATTATCCAAACGGCCAAGAGAGCTAAAAGTTGTAGGCTGTTAGATAGATAGATAAGATACGCTCAATGGCGCCGAAGTTCGCTGAGAAATGCTTCGCATTATAACGGCAGGGCTACATGGAAGGCGCAACACATACACAGCGAAAGCAGGAACAGTGGCCTTTCGGAGGCTTTTAACGCGAGAGCGTTGAAGAACTCGTTTTGTGAAAATTCCAGTGTCGGCGTCGTTGGTTTTGAGCGAAAAATGGTCATCCTATGCATAACCGAAAAATTGAGAGTGGTGCAAATAAAATAAATCAATGATCAAAACTCTTGAGCAGAGTGAAAACAAAACCAGGGTTGTTTTGGTCCTATTGAGGATCTAACAGGGGTCGTTTGCGTAGCAAGCGGATTTTCTATCACACGGCCACGTTTTTGCCAGTGATAACAGTGAATAGAACTTCCGCTGCTTGGAAATGCAATAAAAGTAGTTTTCATACTTCATAAACACACATGTCCTGTATAGATGTTTCCCAATGTAACGCGAAATATCGCATTAGTAATACGTGGTACAAGCGAACATTGCCAACTGGTGTCAGAATATGTGATTATCATAATCGCACCGTGGGTCAAAGCCGCTAACCTCGACAAGAGGCACTACTGCGTCCATTGTCTTAAAGCCACGTATAGTGGGTGCATAGTAAGTTTGAAAAGGTTTCATGCACTAAGTGTTTCAAATACGCACGAAGAACAGGATGTCGCAATTGCGTTCTACTCATAAAGGCAAGGCTTTAGGGTCCCCTAATTTTGCCTAAACACTTTTCGGGCAGATTCTTAAGCACACTTGCTGGGTATCCACTATGCCACAAATATTCAGAATTCCTGCACAGCAGGCCGGCATTCACTCTGTGTTATCTTTCGTCATTATTCAGAGAAGCGTGGCATCCACTAACCCCTTGTAATAAATTTTGTGTTGCATTCAGTGGCTGGCGACGATGAAGAATTACGCCAAAAGTGGGTATGTGCCACAGTTAATGGTTGATAAAGAACAAGCTTTTGTAATGTGTTGAAACATTGGACGGCCCACTAGTTACGTGATTAGCATTGTGAGATGCCTGTTCGTTTCTTTGCTGTTCTGAAACGCTTTATTACTCATACTAACACGATTCCTTTCCCGACATCAAGCCGGCCTAAGACAAGCTTGCGATAAACGCTAAGAATTTTTGACAGAGCGAGAGCGTGCAAAATATTTTTTGCATCAAAGCCTATTTTTATTTTGCAGGTGTTGCACTGATCTCGTGTACACGTGCAAGCTTTTCATAGGATATTTGCCTGTTTTATTTGGAGCTCTACCTGGGAAACCCACGAGAAGAGACAATCTTCTGCTTGAAAAGGGTGGCATCGACCTTATGTGTTTGTTTGTGCGACAGTTGGAATTGCGATTTTTTTACCTCAAGAATGTGTGCCACCCCTTTCTTTTAACGCTACGTCGTGACCGTCTATCTTACCACCTTCCTTTTATTCATGTCACAACAAACATTGCTAAGGAATTGCCGTTGCGGGAATTCCTAAAAGAAATTGTTGATACTGTCAATTTTTTGAAAGCGAGGTTAAGCTTAGAGTATTTGTATACTACTGACAGAACCAATTTAACCGCTGCCCTTGTGAATAACCATTTCCCCGAACATGTCTATCGAAAGCCATAATCGCTTTTTGCCTTTTCACGATGTATTATTTCGGGTACGTAGAATGTGTATATCTCCTTCAACGAAAACATTTTTCTTTAAACTGCACACTTCCATGCTGCCAGTGAAAACGTGGCTGAATGAAAATTCAATATACGTACCCTGGACAGTGAATTGTAGACTCTGCAACAGACCTGAGATTAAAGAGCATTGTTTTATTTATTGTCCTGACGCTTTTTATTTTTCGGACATTCTAAAGAGAAGTTTAAGAAAAGAACTTCCAATCACAGCTCGTGGTATTAGGTTACCCCATTCAAAAATAGTCTGACTGATAACACTCCTTATGACCTGTTCATGTTGTTGGGACTTTATTCACTATGGACAAGTCGCACGATCGGACACGCCGAGCCACCACGGTCAACGAGATCTGTCTTCCGAGAAGCAGCTGTCCAAGTGCGCAGTGTTGTTGAGACTTTCGACTCCGTTCCGGAGTAGCTTCCCGTTCTTGACGCTTGTGTGTGTTTGCCTGATTTCTGATGAAGTATGTTGTGTGTACTTTACTGGTGATGATTTCATGCAATAACGAAAAAAAGCACTGGCATGGAGAAAGACGAAGACGACGTTCTGAACGGACGCGTTTTTCATGTTCTCTGCTTCGAAGGATTTATCGGCCATGGGCCGAGGTGCTGCTCAGGCTTTAGCCAGCGGCAGCGACTACCGTGTTGTACTTCCTCGCCTTCCCACCGGTAAGCTTGTTGTGGACTCTGTCTTTCTACATGCGGACTTAGCTGGTCGCCCCTCCCGGGTTCAAGATTTTAGAGATGCTCTTCGGGACATCATTGACTTGAAGGAAATAAGCTCCCCAGGTCAATTTAAAATGTCTCATGTTTGGATGGTCACATGCAAGTCAACGCTGACGAAAACAAGGTTGGTCACAAGAGGCGAATTTTTCGTCAAAAGTCGTCGATGCCTCGTTATAGACCCGGAGCCCACGGAAGTGAAGTTGAAGCTTATGTGGCTTCCTGAGTGCTTGGAGGACGCCTATGTGTGTGAGGCACTGCAAGCTTTTGGGAAGGTCAAGACAATATCACAAGAAAGCTGGAAAGTAGCGGACATGGAACAAATGCGGACGCTAAATAGGGATGTTGTTTTGTCCCTTGCTGATGAAGTTCACATTGCGAATATTCCTCACATTCTTGTTGTCTGCGGAATGCAAAGCCTCGTCCTGATACCTGGCCGCCCACCACTTTGTCTTCGGTGCAGTAAGGTTGGGCACATCCATCGAAACTGCAGGACCCCTCGCTGTGACAACTGTCGACGCTTCGGTCATTCGGCCGAAGATTGTGTTATGACATACGCCAACAAGCTGCGACAGCACACAAAACAGCCAGATAATAACCTACAAGAGCATATTATGGATGCCACCGAGGTTTTGGATGCAACGGGAGACACTCCGTCAATGTCATATGCTGCAAGCTATACCACAAGGAATCCAGAAGAGGCAAGAAAGTCACTTGCTGTTGACACAGTTGAAACTTCTGCGTGCTAAGAGCCAAGTGAATCATGCAAGCAGCATACCCAAAACGACTGCGCACCACCCCTAGCACAAGTAGGAGTTCCTTTGGAGAGTGCTGTTGCGCTGACCCATAAAGATGCCGAAGAACCACCAGTACAAGATAGAGACTCTGGGCTGGATGCCGCAGAAAGTTCATCACCTGCTTGCGCTGCCGCTCCGCAGCAGCTTTTTCATCATGGTGCCGTGTCGGAAGATGATATGCAGATCTCTACGGATACAGCAATACTGAAACGTCGTGCATCGTCAAGCTCGGATTCAAGCAAAGGGAGTGACCCAGCGTCAGTGACTAGGGAGTCACGCCGTCGCCGAAAGTCCACGCCAAAGGAGAAGTGTCGCCGATCCCGATCTAGGAGGCCGGCTGGGGGCTCACGGGAAGCCTCAGCGCCAACTCTTGGGACTGATCAAGTGGGACGATAAGCGAATTAGAAGGTAGTCACCATGGCGCAGTCTGAGCGACTCATATTTGCCACCTTGAACGTACGCGGCCTTAGGTCTTCGCAGAAACAAGCGCAACTCCGTAGACTTCTCAATCGGAAGCGTCTTGACTTTGTCGCCATCCAAGAGACAAAGATCGAGAGCGAGGAAGAGACCGAGAAGGCCCTGCGGCCTTTTCTGTCTCAGCTGTGTGTGTGTGTCTCACATGCTAAAGGTTTATCTGCGGGCTGTTGGTTGTTTCTGAGAAAAAGCCTACCCTGTTCAGCATTGTGCACTAGTGTTGATGAAGAGGGCAGGTATATATGCTGCGATTTTTCGTTGCAAGGAGTGCCATGGAAAATTATCAATCTATATGCGTTTAATGATGTTCTGAAACGGCTTGAGTTATTTGAAAAAGTGCATAATTTAATTGACGTTGACAGATGCACGGTACTTATGGGAGATTTCAACTGCGTATGTGAAGCTATTGATCGTTATAATTCGTCTGGAAAGAGAGACAGGAGTGGTGAGCTTTTATCCGGTATTGTAGATAATGCAGGACTAATTGACATCGGGGTCTGGAATCGGACAACAGCATATACAAGAGTACAAGGCAGCTCTCATGCTCGCCTTGACCGGATTTACGTGTCCTCATCTCTCCTATCTCGTAAAATTTCCTGCAGCACCGAAGCTGTATCATTCTCAGACCATTGTATTGTCATAACGCAAATTGGCGAAAATCGTCACAAACAATTCCGTCCCCAGTGGGCCCTTTGGAAAATGAATGCGAAGGTCCTCTGTGATCAGGAATTCATGAATCGCGTAAAGATGGCATTGAGGCTATCTTTTTCGATTGGTTTTTATATCTTGCAGCTTGGCAGCTTTTTAAACAAGAAGTTCGCTCTATAGCTTTAGAAATTGGAGCTGTTAAGTCTTTCTATAGAAAGAATGATGAAAAGATACTTGTTAAAAGCCTTTGCAATCTTTATGAGATGGAATGCGAAATGCCGGGAAAATACATCAAAGATATTGAGAATATTAAGTGCCAACTACAGAGATATGATGCTACTCGCTACCAAGGGGCACGTATTAGATCTCGGAACCAGCGCACTTTAAATTCTGAGCAACCGACGCGCCAAGCTTTACTTGATGAGCAACGCCATGCGATTTCTAAAGTTATTCCAGACTTGTACTTTAACGATGTGCTCATAAAAGATAACGGAGACATTACTTTGGCGTTCGAAACGTACTATATTAGCTTATTTATCTCTCCCTCTGATGATCCTGACGCTCACCTCAAGGCTAGTTTGTTTCTCTTGTGAACCCATTGAAGGACAGTGATTGTGAAGTCATTAATGGGCCCATTACTCTACAGTAAATTGAGCAAGCAATCCACGACTTGCCGTTATTGAAAACACCAGGGCCTGATGGCATCTCAGGCAAATTTTACAAAGCTTTCAAGAAAACGCTTGCTCCTATATTGCTGAATATTTTTTCGATGAGTTACGACATGGATACACTCCCACAATCTTTTTGGAAAAGTCACACTGTGTTAATACCGAAAACAACTGACAAGAAAAAACTTCGCTTCGTTGAGGGCTACAGACCAATGTCGCTGTCAAATGTGGACTACAAAATTTTCGCAAAAGTATTAGCAAATAGGTTGCAATTTGCTATGTCGATCCTCATTGGGTCTCATCAGATATGTGGGATCAGAGGTCGATCCATACAAACCAATATACATGTCGCTCGAGCAATGCTTCAATACTGTCATGGTTCTCAAGAACATCTCTCAATGCTACAGGTAGACCTTGCAAAAGCTTTTGATCGTGTTCGTCATTCCTTCCTTTTTTCTCTTCTCGAACAAGCTCATGTTGGCAAAGTTGTTCTTAAAGGCGTTAAGTTATGCTATAATGAATGCTCAACTCGTCTGATAGTTAATGGTCAACTCTCCAAGCCAGTTTCTATTTGCTCTTCTGTAAAACAGGGATGCCCGATGTCACCTCTTTTATTTGCACTTTATCTAGAACCACTGTGCTTAAGCATAATACAGTCGAGTTGCATTCATGGCTTTAGAATATTAGGCAGTGAGGTTAAAGTATTGGCTTATGCAGATGATGTCGCATTCTTTTGCACAAATAAACCAAGTGTCGAAAATGTGGTATATACTATTGAAAAGTTTGGCGTAGTATCAGGAGCTCGTTTAAAATGCCTCTAAAAGTTTAGGACTGTGGTTTGGCTTGTGGGGTAGCACATTGAACCACTTTGCAGGGATTAATTGGACAAAAACTCCTCCAACATACCTCGGTGTACCATTGCATGCATATAGATTCAGTGCGCATTACTGGAAGGAACGCGTCCCTAAGCTTGAACGACAGGCCCAGACATTTGTGCACTATCGACTTTCGATATTTGGGAGAGCTGAAGTTTGTAATACCTTTTTAGCGACAAAACTTTACTATGTATTGCAACTTATTCATTGCGCAAGAATCTATATACAACGCTTTCATCGGATTTTCGCTACTTCCATATGGTGTTCGACTTTTGAGTCCATGCGTCGTGATAATATATTGAAGCCAGTTAGTGAGGGTGGGTTAGGACTAAAACGCCTTTATCTATGGCAAATAGTGTCCCGATTCTTCTTTTTTTGAGACAATTCCCATCCTGTAATCCGTTCCTTCTTGCAGGTTACACTTGTTGATTGCTTACCAGATTTAATTGTTTCATCCAACTTCTCCGAACGCCCATGCTTGTGGGGATTCATGCAGGAAGTTTAACTCGCAGTTCAGTTCCTTAAAGCTCGCTTCTCTGTAGAATACCTGTACTCAGTAACGCGCAAGGTGCTTTATAAGGACCTACTGAGTACACTCTTCCCACCTCCATTGTACCGTTCACTGTACGCCAATCTTCCTAGTCACGATGTGTTGAAGCGAGTGCGCAAAATCTACATTCTACCGAATTCAAAAACATTCTTCTATAAACTCCACTCTGAAACATTGGCGGTAAACACATGGTTAGAAAGAAAAGGTATTTTCATTCCGTCTGTTAACTGCTTTCTATGCGATGTGCCGGAAACGATTGAAAATTGCTTTGTTAGCTGCAAAGATGCCATACTATTTTGGGATGTCCTTCAGCAAGCACTGAAAAAACGTTTCGTCATTAATTCTCACACAATACGTTATCTTCTGCCAGCCACATTTGATGAAGTACCATATGATATGTTTTTCCTCATGGGTTTGCACAGCTTGTGGAAGACACGAATGCAAGACCGCAATGCAGAGCCCACCACCTTTTCAAGCGCACACTTCATTCAAATGGCTGTCCACCTAAAGTACATCTACGACGAGCTCGACTTTAGACCGGACTGGTACTCCGTCTTAGTTTGACCTCACCCCTTTTTTGTTTGTATAACACGATGTGAAGAACTCTTCATGTGAGGAACTCACGCTGTGTTAGCCATTTAGTGTTTATAAGTAACGCTTGAGCGCTTATTTTGGCGATTTGATTGTACTTTTGTTCGCTTGATATTGTCTTTATTGCCCAAGTACTTTAATAAGTACCATAAAAAAAGCACTGGCATGGCTCAACGGTAGAATTCTGAGCTGGCACGCAGTGGACCGGAGCTCGAGTTTCAATATTTCACCTCCACAGTTTTTTTGTTATTTTGTGCGATAATAGTTATGAAGACCATTCGCGGTGGCAGTAGACACCTACGGCGCCGCGCGTGACCACTATTGTGATCTCGTTGCTTTCGCTGTAAAACGCCCTTATTACGCTCTCACTAAACAATTATGGTGTTCCTAACACTCCATTTAAACGCCCTTACAACACTTCATTTACACGCATATCTTAGTGGTTGTATGAGCAAGGCTAGAATCACCGGACATTTTTGCCGTTTTCATTATATTTTTAGTATACATTGACCATCCTGATTCCAGCAAGGCTCCTACTACTAGCTGCTTGCGGGTCTAGTAATGAATCGAAGCAGGAAGTAATGTCACCCAACCGAAACGCAGTGTTGATCGAGGAAGCGCGCAAACTAGAAAGTCGGAAAACAAAACAGAAGCACCGCTTATCCAATAGACTAAATGCCAATCTTTTAATGTATGTTCCACTCATCTGTGTCGTCTTCGTGATTATCGAACACTGACGAAGTGCAGTAACTTGCCTGATACAAAGTAATGTTGTGCACAACGGCGTAGCCATTGCAACCCCCCCCTTAAGATCGAAGCTCCTAAAGGTGGAGGTAAAAAGTCTGCCGCTTGAACAAAACCATCCGCGCAGTTGACTAGCCACAACATCCACATCAATAGGCCACCAGCTCCCTTACAATGGTGCACCTTGACGTGATGTATTTTGAGCAGGCTTGTTATATTTATTCACTGTTGCAAACAGTTCTCTTTGTGTGCCCTGACAAGTGCGTTAGGAAATTCGAAAAATTGGAGGACCCTCAAGTTTCGCCTTCAATAGTGGATAGGTTAGAGAAATCCGGGCCATAGTGCGCCCTTCAACCGCTAAGTGCACTCTTAATAATATCTTTTTTACACACACACACACACACACACACACACACACACACAAACGCGCGCGCGCGCACGCACGCACACAAACAAACACACACACACACGAGTGCGCGCGATAATGGTACATACAGGTTTTTGATCTAAAGAAAAAGCCGCATGGTATCCAAGATACACGCCGCGTGCTCGCCACCTTGGAGGCCTTAAGGAATTTCAGAAAGCCTCACAGACGGCAGTACATTATCTAGCGTTTGCTGTTTGCTTGATCAACGCGTCTTGAAAGGCATGATATGTTTTCCGCTAGATGGTCATAGTTGTCCATTCTTATAGCTGTTTAAATGTTCCTGTGTGTTTTTAGTGGTGATGGCTGCAGTATCTCGGCCTTTTTTGACGTAGTTTGATGGTTACGCGAAGGGCCCGGGTTTGATCCTCAATGGGACCGAAAATGTTTCGCTCATGGACAATTTTTCGCACACGGACAATTTTTCGCTCACAACCAACGGTGCGGACGCTGACGTCGGAATTTCTGCGACACGACCTCTCTAACGGTATTGAGTTAAATAGAGTCCACTGATCGCAACAAAGAATGCGGAAAAAAAAGACGTTTCGGTGACCTTGACAAAGCTTTTCTCACAATGACGGCGGCCTTGCTGACTAAATTGCGAACAAAGCTCACCCCGGGAGAGCCAAAACGCATTTTATTGTTTTTGTTTTTCGTGTGGATGTGGTTCTTTTTATTTTGCATTTGTTTCCGAGCCGACGTGATTCGGTAATAACCTAGACTTCGCAGACAGCAAAAATTCAACAATACCGAAACATTTTCAGTCACGGTCTTGCTTCGATGGGTCGCAAGCTAAGTGCAAATATGTTTTCACCAAATAGTGTGATGGTCGATGCATGGAATGTTGTGTGAAGCAGTGTCTTTTCCGAAAAGAAGGTGCTGATAAAATATCACCTGCGTGGCCATGAATGCGCAGTTCTTAAATACCCATGAAGGTAAGCAAAACCTGCAGCTTTGCTTTTTGACATGTCTTCACGATGTTATGTCGGTGTAGTTGCGCTAAATTTAGCTCTTGGATATCACATCCACGTGCTCTGACTAGGATCTAGTGCTGGCCACACTGCTTCGTCGCAATGCTCACTACGATTGGAATAACGCAACAGATCACGGTCGCAAAAAGGAAGCTGCGCCCGCATAACCTGTCTAGGACCAAAGTGGTAAACCGGATCCAGCCGGAGATCAAGCACCACACATATTCGCCGCTTAGACAACCTCGGCTGCCTGGACCACCGCGCGTGCGCCGGGGGCGCCGAGTGCGGGACAGCGGATGACTTCATGTCACACGTCACTGCGTCCACTGGCGAAATACTTGAAATACCCTTCTGCTTGTGTGCGTGTGGTGCACGTCGCTTCTCGACGGTAGAGTGTATTTGTCGGTGTTCTGTAGAGCTAGAAATGTGCCAGCGCTTTGTTTTCTTCCTGTGTGTTCTTCCAGTGCTGCTTATTATGAATATGAACTGCCCTGAAGGTGAACCTTGCACTTTTCTATCGTGGAGCACTCGAAGTGAAACAGTAAGTACCGCTTTCCCGTTGGGGCGATCAGCGCTTTGTCAACTGCGTAAACGCGAAAATAACACCTTCAAACAATTTTTTATTTACTAGCTGACGATATGTGAGCATTTGTTTTCTCAGCAAGAATATTTGTGTGGACTGTTTCACCCGAATGTTGGAGAAGTGTGGATGCGGGCATGTTTTAAATGCGAAGCATTTCTTAGCGAAATTTGGCGGCTTTAGCGTTTCTATCTATCTATCTTTCTATCTATCTATCTATCTATCTATCTATCTATCTATCTATCTATCTATCTATGTATCTATCTATCTATCTATCTATCTATCTAGCCGCCTATGGCAAATAGGTCTCCTGGCAGTTTCGGTAAGGGTCATCATCCTAATCATCATCAGCCTCACTACGTCCTATGCAGGACAAAAGCCTCTCCCATATCAACTCGGTCAACTTGGTCTTGTGCTTGCTGCTGTCAATTTATACCCATAAACTTCTTAATTTCATCTGCCCACCTAACTTTCCATCTCCCCCGAGCCCGCTTGCCTTCTCTAGGAATCCAGTTGGTAACCATTCATGACCAGTGGTTATCCTGTCTACGTGCTACATGCGCGGCCCGTGTCTATTTCCTCCTCTTGTTTTCAACAATGATATCCTTAACTCCGGTTTGTTATCTAATCCACTCTGCTCTCTTCTTGTCTCTTAAGGTTACACCTACCATTTTCTATTCCATGGCTCGCTGCATCGTCCTCAATTTAAGCTGACCCCTCTTTGTAAGCCACCAGCTTTCTGCTCCATAGGTAAGTACCTTAAAGATTTTAAAGGTCGAAGGAGGAAGTTGTTGAGGGCATCCCACCACTGCCACCAGTTGTTGGGAATGTGGGTGTACCTGGTCTATTGTGGTAGCGTGCTGTAACCGGGTGGAGGAAATGAACGCTGACAAAAAGAAGATACGAAAAACAAACAGGTTTATGGCACTATTTACACATATTTACAGCAAAGAAAGGTTAGGAGTTTTACAAACCACGAGCGTGGTGGTTGACCCGTTACAAGGTTCAGAGTGACGTCCAGCAATCTGCGGCCTCATTTTAAGCTCTGTCGGGCTCCTGCTCTTTGAGTGGAACACCAATCGCACACACACAACAGGTGAGGGGGATGAGCATGCACGGTCAACGTGAACGTCCAATATTGACTCGTTATCGCTGCACTGCAAGGTGGAGCCAGTGGGGCTCTTCCTCGTCGTGTATGTGCCACTAGTCAAGAGGTCCCAAGCTCCTGACAGCATACATCTCAGGGTCCGCCGATCTGTTCGCTCAATTAGCGGGGCGACTTGCGGCGGCCGCCACGGTGTCTTCCAAGGAAGATGCTGTCTTTGTTGTCCTCTCTCGAGTGGTTTACGGCGTCGTGGCGACACGACGTCTCATCCTGCGGCTAGCAGGGACAATGCCTGATGGGCAGAGGCAGCCGGCATGTCAGCTACTTGATTGAAGCTTAAAAGAGCGCCGCTCACAACAGCTTTCCCCTCGCCAGATGAGTCGCCGAGTTCATCAGGCACCGCTGCTGCTCGAAGGGACGACGAAAAGGTCCGCATTTGAAATTCAAGAACTCGTCTTTTCTTGCCACATGGTCTGGGTAATTGTCGAAATCTTCGACAGCGTCTGGCAGACGGGGCGCCGAAGGTGTTGAGAGCCTCTCCAGTAGACCGGCTTACGCACAATGGCGTCTGCCCAGACGAATTGCCAGGCCAAACATAACAAGATGCAGCTGTTATATACCTTTCTCTTGAGGGATAGTGGAATTCTACCAGTCATGATTTGAGAGTGCTTGGCGAATGCACTCCACCCTATTCTTATTCTTCTAGTTACTTCAATCTCGTGGTTTGGCTCCGCTCCTATAACCTTTCCTAAGTAGGCGTAGTCTTTTACAACTTTAGGTGCATTATTACCTATCTCGAAGCGCTGGCCTTTTCCGACGTTGTTGTATATTACTTTTGTTTTCTGCAGAGAAACTTTAGAAACTACCCTTCTGCTCTCCTTGTCTAATTCAGTAATCATGAGTTGCGATTGGTCCCGGGAGATGCTCAACAATGCAATGCCATTGGCCAAACGCAGGTTTTTAGGGTACTTTTTTTAACTCTTATTCCTAAATCTTCCTATTCTAGGCTTCTGAAAGCCTCCTGTAAGCACGCGGTAAATAGCATTGCGGATTTGTGTCCCCGTTTCTTGCATCCTTCTTGATTGGTATTCTATCTTTGTCTTTATGGAGCACTATGATGGCATTTGATACTCTGTAGATTTCTTCCTCGATAATTATATATGATTTGTCGACAGTCTGACTCAGCGGTGTCTGCATGACTGTTCTGATTTCAACTGAATCAAATGCCTTGTAATAATCAATGAAGGCTATGTATAGTTGTCGTATGTATTCTGAGCATTTTTCTATTACAGGATTGATAGTATAAGCGAGGGCTATTGTTGAGTACCTTGCTTGAAGTCATGGTTGCTCTTCTGGTTAATTGAATCCTGATGTGGTCTTAATTGTGCTAGAAATTACCTTTGTAGATAGCCTGTATACTATGGAGGGCACCCTGATTGGCTTGTAATTCTTCAAGTACTTGTCATCTCTTTTATAACGTATGAAAATGATGTTACCATTCTTCCAAGATTCTAGTAACCTCCGCATCAGGAGACACTTTGTAAACAGGATGGCTAGTTTTTGTACACAATCTGTCTTCTGTCTTTCAGCAGATGTGTTTTTACCTGATCCTCACCAGCAGCTTTGTCTCTTCGCAGTCCCTCCAAGGCTTCTCAGGTTTCTTGTCATTACTGGTGGAATGTCATCTGGGTTACCGCGAGTTCTTACATCGTTGTCTAGGTGGCCCCGTCTACTGTAGAAATCTCTGTAAAACTCCTCGGCTATTTTAACTATCCTATCCACATTGGTAGTTACTTTGCCTTCCTTGTTCCTTAGCGCATACATCTGGTTTTTGCCTATCCCAAGTTTCCTCTTCACCGCTTTGACACTTTCTCGGTTCCTTAGAGCGTGTTCAATTCTCACTATGTTATATCTTCTATTGAATACCTTACGCTTATTAATCAACTTAGAAAGTTCTGCCAATCTTAGTTTGGCTGTTTCTGTTTGAGGCTTTCATGCTTTGACGTTTCTTAATGAGATTCTTCTTTTCTTGAGACAGGTTGCGAGCATATTTTTCTAACTACCGTACCTTCGACTTCCACTGCACACTCCGTATTGACACTCGGCAGATTATCACTCATTGCGTCAAGCGCAATGAGTGATAATCTGCCGCAGACCCTATATGGCTGGCATTCTGGGTAAGAGCCGAGTATCTGTTTTTAAGCGAGACCTAATTCCTGTGCATTTTTTCTCAGCGGTAGCTCAATCGATTAACTTTTAACGACGTTATTCTTTCTTGGGGACCTTCGACGGAAAACTTCTGATCTGTCTGTCTGTCTCTCTGTCTGTATGTCCACCCTTAACGGTACCTTAAACGGCCGAACCCATCTGCATCACCCACCACTATTGCTCAAAATTTAAGCTTTCGTACTTGTGTGATTGTCCAATGAAAAGCAATTGTTGCGCATATCTAAGGTACCACAATAACACGTCGTTGTTTTGTAGGTGTCCCTTTATCAAAGAGAAGGCACACACAAGTAATTCTAGGGAACGTAGTGTTAAACACGCTGAGCTGGCAGTGCGACGCGATGCTCAAAAAGGCAAGTGTTACCAACGCTTTGCTAAAACGACTCGGTGGTGGCAACTGTCTGTCGCTTTGCGTTCTACACCTCATTGCCTTAGAGAATGATACGCATCATCGCAGGCGCGCATGCCTTCCTCCGTTTTTGAAGATGAATGCAAGATGGTACTCGTGTATAACGTGCCTCGATGCGCTCGTTCACCTTCGCTGCATGCTCGAGGCACTCCAACGCAGCGCCTTCAGAATACCATTCACCAGTTTTATTGCGCAAAACATCACATAAATGTTTTTTGCGTGTCAGTTTCTATTGTTCCTTCAAATCTGGGCGAGTTCGAGACCTTACCAATTTGTGGTCACTGCGTTGTAACTAGCCAAGCACTTCAACATCCTGCAGGATGCCTGGGTTTACACTCATTTTAAAGTCTATTTTTTTTACTTCGGTCACTAGGACTCGTCCATGTCCACCTATTGTTCCTTAGTTTTCGGTATATAGTATTCAAGATCCGTTCATTATTGTTATCTGTGAATTATACTTATAACTCCCTTCAGGCGATTCCAGTACCGATGCCATTATCTCCTACTGCCTGGTCTCCAGCCTGCTTCTTCCCTACCTTGGCATCGAATTCGTCCATCAGTATTCGAAGCGAGATCAGGCTATAGGTGGCAGCACCATTGCCGCGAAAGTGTAAATAAGGGGTCAGTGGCACGTATTGCCACTGCGTGCGGTCTCAGCTGATTGTCGGCGGATAAAATGCGTTGGCCACAGTTTACTATAAGTATCAAGAATCTTCTCTACTGAATCAGTACACGACGCCTATGTAACCGGCTGTCGTGAAATCGCCCTGAAGGGGGAGGGCGTCGCAATTTCGCCGCTGGTTCTATATCGTCAACGAATGGTAGTTTTGCTTGCCACTGAATGACGCGAAAAGAGACTGTGGTTGCTGTCACTCCAGCTTGAGCACGCTGCCAGCAGCCGCTGGAACGTGCAGGCTGCATGGTCCCGTGTTCCTTTTCATAAAAATTGACACTGTAGATCTACCAACAGCGCGCAAGTGCTTAACGTAGACCCTTATTTTTTTGCAACCAAGTCGCTATTAAGCACCGTATCCACACACCATTTATTATCCATCATGTTTGGGAGGATGCTAAGAAAATTCTGTGATGTGCTTGACACAGAAAGCGGCATTCTAGTGAATGGAGGGTACGACGACAATAAACAGCACTGTGGAAAGTTGCACTCGCCGCTTTATTACGATGCATTAGCAGCAGAGCAAGACCAAAGGCTTTCGTACGTCGTTTCAGACATACGTAGAAACAGTTACACTCGCGCTGACATGATTGAACAAACCACACTTTGAGAACGTGCATGATGTAGGCGCACATAAAAACACAACCTGGCTAGCAGGTGACGCACGGAGCAATCTACACTTTGCCTCTTCCGCCATTTGCTGCCATGCGGCGACTCTCCTCGATCTTGCGGCCAATAGTACACTGTGTTTTTACCTTACTTGTTGCCGATTCCACGTCCTCATAGAAGCTTCCAACTAAGAAGTCATGATGGCTGGATGTAGGCGCGGAAGCCTGTATTACCGTCATGTTGTATCTCTTATTCAAATAAGTACGATACCTACCACCATTTCATTATTGCTATCGTGTTCCTCTATGTTACCAGCTATATTTCTGTGGATAAGGAACCCCACGCCGAGTTCTCTTCTGTCAGCCAAGCCCCGATTACAACAGAAGTTCCCATTCTGTAGCACTGTATAGGTCTCATCTGTCCTTGTAACCTCACTGAGCCCTGTTAGATCCCATTTAACATCCTCTGGCTCCTAGAAAGTGCAGTTGGACTTGCCTTCCCAGATAAGGTTCCAGCGTTAAGCGTTGACAGGTCAGGTTCTAATGGCAGTCTGTCCAGGCCCAGAGATTCTTTGCACCCTGTGCTGCGTTGAAGTTCTGACCACCTCCGTAGTCAGCTGCTTCGCAGTCACTGGCTCAGTGGTAGTATGGCTCATTGGTAGAACGCTGCGCTGGCACGTAGGAAACCCAGGTTCGAATCCCATCGTGTGCTTGGTGTTCTCTGTTGAATAAGGGTACTGATACCGAATTTAGTATGGAATAGCATGAATGTATGACGAGCATATTTGACTAGCCATAGCATAAAAATCATGAGATGTATGTCCTGAATGACATGACTTACATTTCTTGGTCTTGCTGCTCTTGCGGTGGTTTCGTCGACATGACATTGGGGAAAACTGGTATGGTATGACACGACTGCATGGCGAACATAAGTGACAGACCCTAACGGGCTATTCATGACATGCATGTCATGTAAGATGACTACATGACACGCTCATGATGCACTAGCGGCCGTTTTGGTAGCTTCAAATATACCAAATTCGGTATTATGGGACGCGAACGGACGATGACGGTAAACGACACGTTCAAACATGATAATCATTACATGCATACCATGTAAAACGTGACTACATGCTACGCTCATAGTGCGCAAGCGTTCCTTTAGCTAGCTTAACATATGCCAAATTTGTTGTAACGTAACGTCCATCGATGACAAAGGTAACTCACACGTCTAACATTATAGTATTGATATGTTTCTCATGTAAAACATGACTACATGTTACGCCCATAGCACGCCCATGGCTGTTTTGCTAGCTCCAAAATGTAAAATTAGGCAGCATATTTTTCGGAGAACCTCACTAATACAGAATGCTTTTTTCAGTATTTTGGCATTAAAACAGGTATGTTCAGGAATTAGTTTCAACGAATAAGTATTGTGTAATACGAAGTTGCGGTGAAAAGCTTTCAGGATTGTAGTTGCTTCTTACATTGTTAGAGAAGCTGAATTATTTATTGTGGTGGCACGGGGTTCATGAGCGATGCCTTGTAAGTGTCGGCAATTAAACCTTTCTAATGCACAGCCACTGAACAGTCTATGCTGCATTAGGAAAAAGTACTGCTGTTTTAGCTGACGAGTATCCTTCTAACTAATGGACCAAATTTAGCTGTATGCGATTGTCATTAGGTTAAAGCAATGGGGTCAATTCGTCCAATAGTCAGCCGTTCTGACGACGATCTGCAATGTAATTAAAAAAATCGGGCAGACTTAATGTATTTAAAACAGTGAACTGGTAGAAGACTCCGGAGAGAAAAACATGGCAGCATATCCACGGGGTGAATGATGAAGAGTGGGGCGAAGCATCCGTCCGTCTATTCGTTCTTGCTTCCGTCCATCCATGCGTCCGTCTTTGTGACCGTCCATGTGTCCAACCGCCCGTCCGCGCGTGCGTCTGTTCGTGCAACCGTCCCTTCGTTCGCCCATGTATCCGCCCCTGCGCCCGTTCATGCGTCGATCCATGCATCTGTCTGTGTGTCCGTTCGTCTATCTATTCAACACTCCAAGTACCACAATCTCGCATCTTTTCATCATATATTCTGCATATTGAAGCACCGCCATCCAGCGGACATTTTAAGGACTAAACGAGAGGTGGCACAGGCACACATTCTTACGGCTTGCACTTTTGGTCTACTTCCCACCTTTAACCACCTCGAGTTCATGGTATATACTAGTTCACTGTATTCATGGCACTGCGGCCCAACACTCGCTAAAACTTTCTAAAACCAAGGAGGTTACGCCCAGCGAGTATAACGTAGCAACCTTTTCCTGGCAGATAGAGCTCAATGTACATGAAAATGACTGCATGGGAAATGAGACAGAGGAGAATGCGGCTTTTACTTTCTTACGGCTTGCGCTCGTATCTACTTCCCGCCTTTAACCACCTCGAGTTCATGGTATATACTATGAAAAAGGGTTTATTGGCGACTGTTGCGACGGTGGTCCTACGATGAAACACGATCGGGCAAGAGCAACGGTCGAGCAGATGCCGGCGATAATCAGCACGAGGCGAGCGAGCCAAGCACCCAGTACCCAAGCGGTGGCGATGTTTGCTTGTTCCTTTCTTTTTTTTTGGCTCTCACCCACTGAGGGGGATTGGCCAAGAAGCCGGTGGTTAATGCAAGTAAACACCTATACATTTTCTAGATTAGGGGAATATGATTACTGTGTTTTGACTGTGAAATTGATTTGGCGCAATGTAAAAAAATAAAAAAAATGAAAAAAGGGGGGGGAGAAATAATAGAATATGTTGAATATCTGTGGTGGAATCGTTATATGAAATTCTCCTGAAAGTTGAATGATTGCAGTGTATCAGCTAAATAATAAGTGGTAGTGTGACTAGTAAAATTCGAGAGCTGATGGCTGACTCAGCAAGGTAATCTTCTTGTGTTATATATAAATTCGCAGACAGCCCTGCAGATGTTCCTGTCGCTATGTCCCAATGAAATGGCCCCAAAAGACAAAATATTGGGAGTATTAAGTGATATTCCTAATTTTCTGAATAAAATTTCGAAGCAGTTTTTTCTTTGATTTTTGAATCGGTGACATGTGATAAGAAAATGGTCGATATGTTCAGGTTCGTTACAGCTTGAGCACAGAGGGGATGGCACCAGACCAGACCTGTTTAAGTAGAAATTAAGAGGTGGTACACGGCAACGTACACGGCAACGTGGCGATGTTGTTTGCCAACGATGCGTTTTCTTCTTCACAACTAGTTCATTGTATTCATGGCGCTGCGGCTCAACGCTTGCTAAACCTTTCTAAAACTAAGGAGGTTACATCCAGCGAGTATAACGTAGCAACCCTTTCTTGCCAGATAGTGCTCGACGTACATGTCAATGGCTCCTAATGGGGAATGAGAGACTGGAGCATTCGGCTTTAGTTAACGTGCACGCCGCGAACTTTTTATTGTTCAACAAAGCACAGGAGAAATCTCCCACCAGCACCACCTTGCAGGCCGAAATGTAACATTTGTTACACACTACAACTACGACTGCGAGGGACGAACAAGTGCCCTTCAAGGAGATTTGCCCCTAAAAATTCCTTGGTTACGTGGCTTCCTCCTGAACACCCCGGAATGTCGTCTGGGTGTTGTTTGCGAAAAAAAAATGTTTGAAAAGTACTGCTTCTCCTTTCTATACTAAGCTTGCTCAATATGTTAGGTAAAGGGGCTTGTGTAAGACGTTAGAAGCTAAGTAATATCAATTGAATTTTTCTGCCACTTACGTTACAGTTGGTATACTTTGAGGAAAACTATTTTATATACTTTAAGCTGATAAACTTTACGAGAAAAAATCACGGATTTCATAAAATCGTGATTTTTGTTCACATCGAGACACAATTCGCACCATGTGGTAGTCTTAATTAAAATGGCCTTTACACCTAAATTTCAATACAATAAACAGTCACCTTTAGTGGCAAGTTTTACCACAATTTTATTTTAAAGAAGAAAACTATTTTAAAACTTTTAATTTTTATTTCGGAAATACGCGCACTTTTGTTTATTGCTATATCTGTATTTTCACGCTACTACGCTATGCTCAATAATATTTTTTTCGCGACGTAATTCACGCGAAGACAGCTCTCCCCATACACTGTTGGGTTGCCACGCACCTTTCACTGGCTGATAAGGCATAGCCAGTGCACTCGCCTGAAACGTTTGGACAATTGTAGTGCCTGTTCTGACGAAGATGAAGGGGCCCTTCAATGGTAGCCTTTCGGGCACCTTCATTTATTACGGATGAGTACTGAATATTTTTCGCAGCTGGGCCAGACGATTTGAGCCCATTCTCCTAGTAGTAGAGAACTGACCATTGAGCACAGAGATTAGATTGACTCCTAAGACTGCCATCAAAGGACGAATCGGCGTCTTGGCTTCAAGTGCGTAACAGCTACTTTAACAGGAAGTGAAACAAACTTTTGTCGTGGTTATAGCAATGGCATACACAACAGTGCGTTTCTTTGACCTAAGCGTCCCTCAAATGCAAGCCATTTCCGAACAAAGGGAAAGGAATGGCTTCCACGCTTACTACCAGGTAAGTACAAGGTAGCAGTCTCGGGTGGTCTTTTCATTGTGAATTCTGTTGATGAGCAGATACTCACTAAAAAAAGATTTGGAGGGCATGTTGCAACGGACCCAAAAACGATGACGTAAGCAATGTGAAATCCACAATGAGTATGAACGCGTCATGCAAGCGATGCTGAAGGTCTTTCACATTGTTGAATTTTATTCAGCATTCAAGTGTATTGTCTGTGCACGTACGAAAACTCATTTACGTCTGTGCAGAAAACTGTTTCAGTGTATAAACGCTTCGGGGAAATGTTTGTTCATGGGTAAAGAACACTGATACCCGTTAACAGCCAAAAAATCTAGAAAATAATCAAAACACAATTTAAACAATGATCGCATCCACAAGCACAAATTTTAATGCTCAGATATTGGCAGAAGCACAATACAGTGGCAGGGAAAAAATGGCACAAATGTAAAACGACAGTGTGACCGCATAAACTATAGATGGAAAATATGTAAACAACAATATAGATGACAGAAATGAAGTTTTGTTCGAAAAAATGCATTCAGGAAATTGTGTATAAGTGACACATGAAATGCTAATCTTTAATTTTACATAGAGAAAACGCGCACCTAACCTTAGTATATAGCGAATATACACAGTTACAGTAAAAGGGACGCTATTGCTTCACCCTTGGTGGTTTATAGAGAGTGGATTTTAGGGGAGTGTGATTTTTCTCATTGTCCTCGTATTGCCCCGTTTTGATAAGAACACGAATTAGAGGTCAAGTAGAGAGTTTGCGGAGGTTTTATTGTGCCCACGTGCACCTGTTATGGTGTTTGTGCCTTAATGCCTATAAGTGCATTAGCTTTTTTTTTTCAAAATAATTGCCGATACAAACAGTAACTAGCCTTAAGTCTCGCTTTCTAAGGGCGCTTGAATATTCTGTTTATGAAACTGGGCAGCAGCGAGCGTTCGGACCTCTATTCGGTCTTTCCAACGACTATAAGTAGCGCAACAGTACGCCGATTGGCGGACGAGATGATGTCGCAATCATGCACGTCAGCATTTCAAAAAAATGCTTGAAGACGCGTTCATTCATTCATAACTACTGAGAGACTGAACCGCTTAGCAGATTATCACCATGTGACTGCTTCGGAGCATGGCTGCATGGCACCACCTGCGTCGCTGGAATGACCGAATGGAGATCAGATGCAGTCGGAAAGGCGCAATCTGTCCTTTTCTGTGAATAGCCTCTATGCAGACGTCGTTCACTTCTGCACCAACTTCGCCCTCCTCGTGAAAACTATCAGAAAACTCTAAAGTTGAGGAGGAACTCGGATTAGAAACACTGCGGTAATACTTCATGCGCCGCGAAGATTTGCCACCTCTGCAGAAGGTCCTGCAGTCGAAACAACTTGTGTGAGCTCACATATGGTCTTGGAGAAAAACCATTCTTTGTCCTTGAAGGATCGTCAAGTTCGCTATGAAGGATAAGGGACTGTGGTGTTTGGCTGCTGACCCTAAGGTTAAGAGTTCGGTCACAGCCGCGGCAGTCCGATATCGATAGAAGCAGAAAGGGCTGTGTACTCGGCGATGTCAGCGCACGTTCAAAAACGTTACATTGTTGAAAGATGTGGAGCCTTAAATTACAGCGTCCTCAGTAGTCACATCGTGCTTCAGGGAAGTAAAACTTCAAATATTGTTATTGCCGGGAAAAAAATAACCCTGTGGTCTGAATATTAGGATGAAAATATATCGGCGCACCTTTCCGGAGTGAGCATGGTGCCTCAATTATTCCACTGTTAAGCGCATTATTGAAAAATTGGCAGATCCCACTTAAAGTGGGAATCGATGATATGCGAAGCATGAATGGGAATTCTTCATATGTCATTTTAAAATCAGCACATTGTTACGAGGTGGAAGTAATTCATGCCATACATGACTTCCGTTTCATTATTATCATGTTCGAATGTGTCGTTTACCTTCGTCACCTATTTACGTCACCTGATACCAAATTTAGTATATGTGGAGCTAGCGAAACGGCCGCCAGCACGCTACGAGGGTGGTTTGTTGTCATGATCTTACACAGCATGCATGTCAGGAATACCACGTTTGCACTAATCATATATTTCGTCATCCATTCACGTCACGAAACGCCGAATTTGGTATATGTAGAGCGAGCTAAACGGCCGCGAGCGCATCTTGAAGGGCCCAATATACTCCAACGTAGTGGTGACGCGCGTGCACGCTGGGCACAGCGACTCTACATAAGCAAAACGGGAGCACTTTATTGTCTGACGCCAGGCGCGACCAGCGTCCGCGCCGCTCAGACGGAGTCTGGTCACACCTGGCACAAAATGCTACATCCTGCATTTCGCGCCGATGCCATAAAGTAAAATTAGTCTATGCCAATTTGTTGCGCAGACAACACTTCGTCTCCCTCTTTTCGTGACGGAGGGACGCCGGACGCGCAGAAACGCGCATGCTTCAAAGCAACGTAGAGCGGTGGTCGTCTGCGAGTATATGGCAGGACTGGCACCTGGCGTGGCAACGCCTGCGTGACATGACGAAATGAACGCCGGCGAGCACGCGCACCGCGTCGCGTCAAAATGTAATAGCGCCTTGACTGTGGCATATATCACGTTTTCACATGACACGCATCCCATGAATATAATGTTTGCACCAATCACATACCTTCGGAATCCATTGGCGTCACGTAATACCAAACTCGGAATATGTGAAGCTAGTGAAACGGCTGCGAGCGCATCATCTGTGTGGCATGTATTCAAGTTGTTACGAGACATGCATGTCGTGATTATCATGTTTGGATGTGTGATTTACCTATGTCGTCCGTTCGCGTCGCGTAATGCCGAGTTTGGCACATGCGAAGCTAGCAAAACAGCCGCGAGCATGTCATGAGCCTAGCATGTAGTCAAGTTGTTACATGTCACACATCTTATGTTTATCACGTTTGCACAAGTATCATACCTTCGTCATCCATTCACGTACCGTAATACCAAATTTAGTATATGTGACGCTACTGAAACAGCCGCGAAGGCATCATTAGGGTGGCATGTAGTCATGCTGTCACATGAGACGCACGTGATGATTTTCATGTTAGGATCTGTCGCTTGTCTTCGCCATGCAATCATGTCATACCTTACCACTTTTGCAACATGCCATGTGAACGAAACCACCGCGAGAGCTTCAGGACCATAAAATGTAAATCATGACATTCATGACATCCATATCAATATTTTCATGTGATGACTAGACAACTACGTTCTCCTTACAGTCATGTTATGTCATACCAAGTTTGTTATCGATACCATTTTCAAAACGGCCAGGAGAGCTAAAAGTGGTAGGCGGCTAGATAGATAGATAGATAGATAGATAGATAGATAGATAGATAGATAGATAGATAGATAGATAGATAGATAGATAGATAGATAGATAGATAGATACGCTCAAAGTCACTGAAGTTCGCTAAGAAATGCTTCGCATTTAAAAAGTTGCAGGACACACCACAATCATTGCAAACTGGTCCTGGTGTATCGCTTAGACCCGCCACCATTCTCAGTCTCTGAGAGACGCTAGCGTCACCCGTCGTCACTACGCCCTCACGCGCAACATAACTCGACGCCAGTGATTGATTCGAAGGTGCGAAGCCAACGGCCCAGCAAGGATCTTTCTATGAGCTGGTTGTGGTAGTTCCCCGGCAGTCGGCGAAGTGAGGAAGCACGGAGTGATGCAGGGGGGATATAAAACAAACGCGTAGTGCCGTATGAAGTTCCATATGTGGTTTAACGGAAAACTTACGCATACCGTATATTTTCCGTAACAGATATACGGGTTTCTTACGGATGTAAATGGAAGGTTACGGAAATTGGAAGGAAAATACGGACACTGACATATAGCGCATAAGCCATTGCATGTGGTTATACAAATCGAGCCGAAAGGAACAAACGTAGTCCATATCTAAAATATGGAAGGAGCCATACACCGATTTGCATAAACGGATTTCATCGCAAGGATCAAACGGCGTCCATATCTCAAATATGGAAAGATCCATACAACGATAGAGATAAACAGAAAGTATGATACGGAATAAATGAAAACCGCATGAGCATACGAAAGGGACATATCAAATCCAGAGCGACTCTATATTTTTGATTCACGTAGCACAATAAAGTATACATTGTTCTACACAAAAAATTAGGAATCAAGAGTTGAATGAGTGGACGACGTTAAAAAAAATTGGAACCAATTAGAAAACTTTCAAGCTGGTCGGGTTGAATTCTGTCCATTAGAAAATTTGTATGCAGTAAGGCCATTAGGATCTTTGCGCCCCTTGTGTGTCGCCAATTGAGTCAAATGGTGTAGAACATAACCGGTCGGCCCAATTGGCAGTAGTCCGTATGGCGCATAAGGTGTGGTAATTAAGCAAATAACCCTTTGACCGACTAGGCTTAAATTTTACAGTTAGCACAAAGAACACCCGTCTGTCAAGGTTCCCAAGCTGGAGACAGTGGTGGTGAGTCGTATGCCCAAGTTAAATTCCAGGATTAATTATAAGACAGAATTTAAACTGGCCAAAACATGAGCTTGTGCACAGGAAGAGGAGGCAGGGGTAAAGGCCACTATTCCTAGTCATCTAAAAGCAAAGAGGTTGTCCCTCCTGTGAGTGCCCGTAGGCGCGACAACTGA
The DNA here is from genome assembly GCA_013436015.1 of Rhipicephalus annulatus. NCBI lineage: Eukaryota > Metazoa > Arthropoda > Arachnida > Ixodida > Ixodidae > Rhipicephalus > Rhipicephalus annulatus. The sequence goes on along the minus strand of WOVY01010891.1, from coordinate 870,514 downwards.
GCGGCCAAAACTATATAACCGAAAGGGCCAAGGCGCAGTGTCATAGAACACGAGATAAGTTGAGGAGGTCCTGATGTGTAAATTTTCCCAAGGATAACATTAGATCACTGCACGGGAGTAGAGGACTTAATAGGGGCCGAAGAGGGGTGCGGGAATTCTTTTGGAGGATGTGACAATTGAGTAGTCTGCAGCGCTGTGATTTTCGAGAAGTGATCAGCACCACCTTCTCAATCAATGACCGAGGTTTTTTAGAAGCAGCAAAAAACTAGGCTGAGCTGGGTGTTGATGTTGTGGAGAGAGAAGAGACCACAGAGCTGGTGGTTTTCCACTCTGCTTGCCTCTTCTTTACAACCCTGGATTCTTTTCCGACCACTTGCTACGCTATACAGAGATATCCTACCTTGCCTACTCCGTTCTCGCTTTGTGTCCTCCATACCTCCACTTCCCTGTCTCGCACATTGATATACATTCCCGCCCCTCATTCCCTCATTACTTCTTTCCATCCTCAATTCCCTTTTGCACCCCTTGCGACATCACCTTGTACAAAATTACGCTGTTTCACCATCTCTTCTTGTTTTCCTTTACCTCCACCTTATATTCTTGCGTCTCATCCTCACATCGCTTTCGCGCCCCCTTGGTATATAACAACATTCATTGCTATGCTGTGGTAGCAGATACCTGGCTCCCATCACTTCCCATTCTTCCCATCACTTGTAGTGCTAAACTGCACATAATTATGCTATGTTTTACCATCTCAACTTTTGGTTTTCCTCCTGCTTTCCTTTTGTCCCGCTCTATTCTCGATAGTTCTGACCTTAACTTTTTATGTTCTATCTGCTTATTCAACTGTACTATACCATCTTAGGCAAGGGTTTACATTATCCCCTTCTCTTTTTTTCCGCCTGAACGTGTCACCTGTCTTCTTTACCCTCACTTTCCTTTGTCTCCCGTTTGTTCTAGCATATTGTGGACTGCTACACTTTGCTAGAGGCTGCTTTGTACCTGCAGACTTTCTTTAGCGCATACCCTTTAAATAGGCATCCGCAAGAAGTAAGAGGAGAAGGGTTGCACCCCTCCTTCAACTGACAGAAGGCTTCACGCACGCCTCATACATTTACACTGTCGTACTTGTGCCATTTGCAAAATAGACGGTGATAGAGATGCAGGTTTTTGGCGCCAGTGGCTGCCAAAGACCACTGACTAGGTATTCCAAGAGCTGCTTATTTTGCCTTTTTATCCCCAGAAATACTAGGACAAAAGGCACACCATCGCAAGAAGAAAACAGCCCCGCCGCGGTGGTCTAGTGGCTAAGGTACTCGGCTGCTGACCCGCAGGTCGCGGGATTGAATCCCGGCTGCGGCGGCTGCATTTCTGATGGAGGCGGAAATGTTGCAGGCCCGTGTGCTCAGATTTGGGTGCACGTTAAAGAACCCCAGGTGGTCTAAATTTCCGGAGCCCTCCACTACGGCGTCTCTCATAATCATATGGTGGTTTTGAGACGTTAAACCCCACATATCAATCAATCAATCAAGAAGAAAACAATCGCATTGTGTAGATTTGTGACTTTGTGCCCAAAATTTTTTAAATCAACCACCAAGATGGTGGGCACTGCGCTAACTTTTCATCCTCTTCTCCACCCTTAAATGGGCACCCTGTGCACGCCTGTTCCTAACTATGTTTGTGCGCATGATTACAGAGCTTTTTACGCTTAAGAATAACTTTTCTGTGGAAAAGTTTCACTTGTTGAGGAATGAACTGCCCTTGACCTTAACAAGCTTCACTCCTAAAACTTGCGTAACATGGACACCATTCCTGAGGTGGAGTGTTCAACGCTACGAAAGACAGCAGAGAACAACGGGAAATTCGGGTATTAAGGCAGTAGTAAAAACGTAAACATATACACTGCTGTACTGTGTCAGTTTAGTATATATCAAAATATCAGCATTGAGAGCACCAATGCCATGTCAAGTATGTGACGACACGCATAATATACTCATGTCAAAACCTGTTTTTTTCCGGCATACGTATACGTCACGTTTTGTATATTTTGGAGTCTGTCAGGTATGCTAGAGGCATGTTAATCGGCAGAAGGGTAAGGCATGCGGGATATTGAAAGAGTAAAAATAGAGAAAAAGGTGAACTACACACATCACGTTACAGCGCCGAGTGGAGGTCTTTTGCAGTTTACGGTGTTTATAAGGGTCTAGAGCCCCTCGTGCAAGTCTGTTCTCCAGAGACTTTTAGCGAACCTTTGGTTGCTTGTATTTTCCATGACTTTTCATAATGGCATTAGAGAATAGATTGTCTTGGACAAAAAAGGTAGTTAAAAATGGTCATGCCAGCTTTATTTGCCATAAAATGTTTCACATTTAGTAATACGAAAGTTATTACAAAAACCAAGGCGCAAGGCCTGTATCCAGAAAAAAAACTCTAGGCAGCTCGCAAGAGGACAGAAGGTTCCTGCTCTACTTTACGGGGAATGTATTACTATCGGAATGATATTATTTTCTGCTGACTTGACACTTGCTTAAAATGAGGGCAAGAATTTGCATACCGTGCTCTTATAAAGCGATGTATACAGAAATAAAATAAGCATGTCGCCCCAGTGAAAGGCGTAGGTTGCAGAATATGTCTTAGAGAAAATGGTAGAGACACACATAGGAGGCAGCATGGGAATTACAATACATTAAAAAAAAGAAATTACAGTGGAAAGGTGAACAGCTCGTAGAAAATTTTCAGTAAAAATGTCCATTTTTCAATGAAATTTACACATTGATTATAGGCTAAAGGGTCGTGATGAAGGAGAAGAAACAAAGAGCGTGAAGATGAAGCTTTTTTTTTTACCACCCAGCGCACTTGGTTCCAGTCTCCTTCTCGCACCAGTCGCAAAACACTCTCATGATTTGACATACTCGGGCCCACTGTAACTAAGATGGGCCAGGGAGTCTGAGTAGGTCCAGACAAGTATATTATGGGGAGTCTGAGACTGATCGAGGCTAACTGAGAGAAAGATTGGTGTGTCCGAGTGAGTCCGGTTGAGGATAGTTTCGGTGAGTTTGTCTCCAAGTGGGTAAGGTTGACGAAATTTTCAGTGTGTCTTTGCAAGCCACTCTGTTTTCTCTAGTCTCTATAAGAGTCAATTCACTCATTTTAGTAGCATGCTAGTCGAACTTTTTATGCTCGCACCTCGTCCGTTGTCGGTGGCATGTACAGTAGCCAAATCTTTAGCTATCGTGAATGAGTGGCATTTTTTCTTTTTATCTTTGCCACATGACCTAATTAAGTTAAAAAATAGGTGTTAAAAAGCTTACGCTCAGAAATCAAATGTTAAAGAAGCGATTTGTAGTAAATTTATTTCATAGTATGGTAATGAGGATTAAAAATGGCAGATCCTGCGTACAGTGGGAATCGATGATATGCGGAGCACGAATAAAAAAGGATGAATTGTTACATTAAAATAAGCATGACGTTACGAGGCAGACGAAAATTATGCCATATGTGACTTTCACATTAGAATTATTATGTTTGGACGTGTCATTCACCTTCGTTATCGATACACGTCACGCGATACCAAATATGGTATATGTGGAGCTAGCGAAATAGCCACGAGCACACTGTGAGCGTAGCATGCGGTCAAGATTCACATGACAGGCATGTCAAGATTATCGTGTTTGGGCGTGCCATTTACCTTTATCGCCTATTCACATCCCGTGACACCGCATTCGGTATATGTGGAGCTAGTGGAACGGCCGCGAGAATGGTGTGAGCGTAGCATGTAGTCTTGAATTACATAATACGCGTGTCATGATTATTATGTTTGGACGTGCCATTTACGTTGGTATTCTATACACGTCACGTGATACCGAATTTGAAATATATGAAGCTAGCAGAACGGCCGCGAGAATGGTGTGAGCGTAGCATGTAGTCTTGATTTACATAATGTACGTGTCATGATCAGCATGTTTGGACGTGGCATTTACTTTGGTATTCTATACACGTCACGTGATACCGAATTTGAAATATGTAGAGTTTGCGAAATGGCTGCGAGCACGCTATGACCGTAGCACGTAGTCATGTTTACATGACATGCATGCCGTGATTATTATGTTTGAACATCTCGTTTACCTTGTATTCTATACACGTCACGTGATACCAAATTTGAAATACTAGGAGCCAGCAAAACGGCCGCGAGCACGCTATGAGCGTAGCATGTAGTCATGTTTTACATGACACGCATGCAATGATTTTTACAATTGAACATGTCATTTACCTTGGTCTTCTATGCACGTCCCGTGATATCGAATTCAGAATATGTGGAGCTAGCGAAATGGCCGCGAGCACGTTTTGAACGTAGAATGTCGTGGTGTTTCAGATGATGCGCATGTCATAAGTATCATGTATGGACGTGTTATTCATCTTCATCGTGTATTCCCGTCACGTGATACCGATTTTGGTGTATGTAGAGCTAAAGGAACGACCGCGAGCGCGCTATGAGCACAGCATGTAGTCATGTTTTACATCACACGCAAGCTATGATTATTATGTCTAAACTTCTCGTTTACCTTCGTAGCATATTCACGTAACATGATAGCGGATTTGGTATATGTGAAGCTCGCGAACCAGCCGCGAGCACGCTGTGAGCGTAGCAAGTAGTCGTGTTTCACATGACACGCGTGTCATGATGATCATGTTTGAACGTTTAAATTACCTTGGCATTTTTTAGACGTCACGTGATACCGAATTTGAAATATGTGGAGCTAGCGAAACGGCTCGTGAGCACGCTATGAGCGGTAGCATGTAGTCATGCTTTACAAGACACGCATGTCATGATTATCATCTTTGAACATCTCATTTATCTTGGTCTTGCACACATATCCCATGATACCGAATTTGAATTATCTATTGCTAGCGAAACTGCCGCGAGCACGCTGTGAGCGTAGATTGCAGTCATGTTTCACATGACATGCATGTCATGATTATCATCTTTGGACGCATCATTCGCCTTGGTCTTGTATACACGTCCCGTGATACCGAAATCGGAATATGTGGAGCTACCGAAATGGCCGCGAGTACACTGTGAGCGTAGCAAGTAGTCATGATTTACATTACTGACTACTGACTCCATGTAATTGACCTCAAGTTCGGACCACAGAAGAACACCCATCGATCTTATTGCAACGTGCACGGAAGGAATCGCAATAAATGGTTTCACGTACGTCGCCAGCTTCATTTTGCTACCGGAATGCTCTAGAGAAAAAATTATCAGTATAGACTTCCTGAAGGCCAACGGTGCTGTAATTAACTTGCCGGAATCATGTGTCTCATATTCAACTAAACATGCAATCGCTATGTTCGACGCAGAGGAAAAAGTCAATGATCTGTGTATTGCGGACGACCTAGTGGTGCAACCTCCGAAGTCCAGCGTAGCTGTCAGGGTAAGGAGCAATGTGGTTAGTGACCATAAAGGGCTCACTGACAGCAACACTGTGCTCATACTCGGAAATAGAATTGGCATGGCAAGGGGCCTTGTGCAGTTTCATGACGGATGTGCTAACGTGTTGCTGACAAACTTTGGGAATGAAGTACAGCACCTCGCGAAGGGGACCATCATTGAAAGCATCCATGACTTCGTCCAAGTTGCGAACCTGAGCACCTCTGAGACGTGACCACCTGATTTCTAAGACGAAGGTTCTGTACTGCAATCCATTGAAATAGACCAACGACTGTTGCCAAGACAGAAGAGAGAAATAGAAAACCTCGTAAGAGGAATCGCCACGTGCTTTTTAACGTCATCCAAAGTCCGACGAACGCCCATTACGAAACACCGCATCATTGTCGACGAATCAGTCGGACCCTTCTGCCAGCATCCCTACAGGGTGTCACTAAAGGAAAGAGAAGAGACCAAAAATCAAGTCCAAGAAATGCTCAAAGGCGATGTAATTCAGCCGTCGACGTGTCCATGGGCGTCAGCGGTGGCACTCGTAAAAAAGAAAGACCAGTCCTTAAGATTCTGCATAGACTACCGGAGGCGGAACTCCTTCACTAAGCGAGATGTTTATCCTTTTCCCATGATTGACGACATTCTCGATAGACTACGAGATGCTAGGTTCTTTTCTTCCCTATACCTTAAATGTGGGTGCTGGCAGATAGAATTGGGCTAACGAGATCGCGAAAAAACTGAATTCGTGACACCGGACAGGCTATATGTATTTAGAGTACTTCCAGTCGGCCTTTGTTCGGCTCGCGCATCATTTCAGCGGATGATGGACAGTGCACTCTCTTGAGTAAAGTGGCAGTCTTTCCTCATTTATCATGACTATGTTGTGTTTTTTTTCGACTTCCTTCAGGCCGCATGTTAAATGACTGTGATCTATGCTTGAAGCTTTCAGTTTGGCGTACCTCACGATAAAGCCACCAAAATACCACTTCGGCTTCCAAGAGCTCCTTTTTCTTAGGCATGTTGTAAGGGCTGAAGGTATTCACATGGGCCCTGAAAAGACCGCAGTAGTACAAAAGTTTCTAAAACTAACAAACAAAAAGGCGGTTAGACGGTTTCTGGGACTTTGCGCTTATTACCGGCGCTTTGTGAAAAAAAAATTCCAAGATCACCCAACCTCTCATGCGACTGACAAAAGAAGATGCACCTTTCATTTGGCTGTAGGCACAGCAGGATGCCTTCTATGAGCTACAACATCGGCTTTAGAGCCATCCAGTCCTCGAACACTTTGACGAGGAAGCTGAGACTGATATTCATACTGACACAAGCAACCTTGCTCCTGGGGCCGTCCTGGTTCACTGGCAGGATAGTGTAGAGTGGGTAATTGCGTACGCTAGTCGAACACTTTCGAAGGCTGAGACCAATTACTTGATGACAAAAAAGAATGCCTTGCGGCTGTTTGGTCAATAAACAAGTTTAGGCCATATTTATACGCAAGACCTTTCGAGCCATCAGCGATCACCATTCACTGTGCTGGCTGGAAATTCTTAAAGACCCGTCAAAACATCTTGCAAGATGGAGCCTACGACTGCAGAAATGCGACATAACGATCGTTTATAAGTCTATGCGCAAGCACAACGATGCTGATTGTCACGTGCACTGGTTGATTTTACGGAAACAACCTCTACTGAAAGCGAACAGGATGTTCTTTTTTTGGGAGCTGTCACTGCATCAGAGATAGCACAGCAGCAGAAATATTATCCTGAGTTGGTGCTGGTGATCAACTGCTTACAGAGCAACCCGTTGACCTTTCTCGTGTTTTTTTCGCGAAGCCTGTCGTCGTTCATCCTCCGAAATGACGTATTGCACAGACAAAGTTTCGAACCAAGCACGAAGAAATTCCTCCTTGTCGTTCTTATAGCGCTACGACCCGAGATCATGGAAACATGCCATGATGACCCATCAGGAGGACATTTGGGAGTGAGCAGAACGCTGGCACGTATTCGTAGGATATACTACTGGCAAAAGTTGACGAATTCTGTGCAGCACTACGTAGGAAACTGCCGGAATCGCCAAAGGCACAAAACACCACCTGTCAAACCAGCTGGTCTACTTCAACCTATAGCGCCATCAGATGCTCCTTTCGCACAAGTGGGAATGGACTTACTTGGCGCATTTCTCACGTTGTTGTCAGGGAAGCGATGGGTCATCGTTGCAACAGACTATTTACTAGATATGCAGAGACAGCATCGCTTGTTCGGGGAACGATTGTGGAAGTAGCCGAATTATTTGTGACCCACGTTTACTGTGGCATGGAGTTCCTACTGTGCTAATCACGGATTGGGGAACAGTGTTTACAGCTGACCTGACAAATTCCAACATGAGATTGACACACACCTGTGATAGGAAAACCACGGCGCATAATACCCAAGCAAATGGATTGAGAGAACGGCTCAGCAGAACGTTAAATGACATGCTGTCGATGTGCGTCGATATAGAGCATCGAACTTGGGACAGAAAACTACCATACACAACATTCGCATAGAATACGCTGTGCAGGAGAAAACACGAATGACACCTTTGGACTTGTTTTTGGCCGAACAGCCACTACACCACTGGATGCATTGTTACCTGTTGATGATAACTGCGATCCTCACCACAGCACCAGTGACTTCACACGAAGAGCTGCAGAAGCAAAACAGCTGGCACGACATCGCATTCAGCAGCAACAAAAAGGCGATGACGATAGGTATATTTTGCGACGAAGAGACATCAAGTACGCTTCTGGAGACAAAGTATTCGTATGGACACACGTACGCGTACGTTGGCTCTCCGAAAAGCTACTTCGACGTTGTTTTGGCCCCTACAAGGTGCTTCGCCATCTTGGCCCTTTGAACAATGAAGTTTTTCCAGAGGAGCAAGTAACATCATCCTGACGGCGGTGTCGCACAGAAACTGTGCACGTCATCTGAATGAAGCCCGACCATGAAAGACAATAAGAAATGAAGCAACACCACTGAATGACGCATGCTACTACCGGTGTAATTACTATACAATACCAGCCTGGTACCTAAACAAGCATTGAGACGATACATTCTTGGAGGGGGGATAATGACGGGATTTATATTTAAAGTTCGCACGCCAGTCATTTGCTACGCCCTCAATCTTGCCTCTGGTGTAGGTGCGAGGAAGAGCAAGCGAAGCGCTGGTGGGGACTACGAGCATCGACATTGACAACTCAGGCACCTGCGAGCTGCGCGGGATAAGAGAAGACGACGAGGCGCTGAACTCGATAGCCAAAGTGTTCTGGACATAAACATTCTCTAACTGGTTCGTTTGTGGGGCACAAGTTCGCCCGGTTCTGCTATTTTATTAAAGTATGCTTTTGAATTGTGCGCGACAATACTGCAAATTCTAGTCTACTGCTTAACGGTGAACCCGCCCTCGAGTCATGTTTTTAAGTGATTGGTGAAGTAAAGAAACCACATTGAATTAAAAATGATACCGTTTTATTTATAAAAAAGCCGAAGAAATTTATCGGAAACAATTGTTTAGGTAATATTTGCACATTTTATTCGTCTTTTCATGCTGCAGCGCAAGCTATATTACGGCCTGAAACTGAAAATTAGACTCAAAATCTGGCTTTGCAGCAGTTGCAATAAAAGGTATGCCTCAAAAATTTCAAAGAAACGGCACAGATTGTATTGATGGACCAAATTGCTCTCAACTTTGGTTTAAACGGCTTTATTTTCGTATTTCAAAAGTTTTTTGCATATTTACTTTTTTAGGATCAATACTTTGGAAAGCTATGCAGTTGTTTGTGAACGTAGCTACTTACAAACATGTTACAAAACTGGTAAAAAATTGTTGAATTAGAACAAAGTGGAGGGCAATATTTCTACGTTCTAAGACAAATGAAAATTTTCATTTTAACGGTTTATTTTATGCTAAAAAGGAACAAAAGTTTGGAAGTATTGGTCTTAGTTATTACGTAAATACCTAGGGTTAGTGAATCAGTAAAATTTTCCTTGAATAATCTTCATAAGACGCAAAAAGACGTTCTCAGACGAATGGAATGCGTCAATATTTAGCGCTTTCTTTTATGCTAAAAAGGGACAATAGCATGGAGGTTATTGACTTTAGTTCGAGTTACGTAAATACCTATGATTAGCGAATCAGTCAAATTTCCCCTGATTAATCTTCATGAGACGCCAAAAAAAGCTGCTCTCAATGACAATAATGCTTTGAAAAAAATGAGAGGTGAAGTACACCTATATATTATCTGAAAAATACAAATGATTTCTTTGAGTACACTGAAGGATCTTAAAATTGATTTTTTTATTTGAGAAATAAAGGATCCCCCTATGGAAACTGTCTGATCGACAACTCGTCTCCGACCACCCCTTCTTATCAATCACTGTATTTATGCGAAAATAGAAGTTATTGTCATCGTCATTGTCAATAGACTACCGCTGTGAGGAGTCGAAGGTTAGCCGCTCTGTAAATGTAACCGCAAGGGCCACGCATTCATTGTTCGTACAGACGTGAGAGGTTCACATCTCTAGGTTTTGCTTCAAACACCGTGTGGCGCGCCGAAGCCTACTGATTCCAGAGCGTACACCCTTGCATCTGTCCTACTCCTGTTTGTAGGTGAGCGAGACCAATGACGTGTGGACGTTGTAGGCGTGGACAGACTTTGGTAGACGGCTCAATGTGAGGTGGCTCAAAAGGCCCCAAGCGGCGTGGTTAAACTACAGTAAAACTTCTTTTGGGCCTAGTTGGTTCATAATCATAGGGGTACTTTTACTTTTACTCTTTGACTGTGTTTTTCACCGCCAAGACCCATAAGACAGAAGTACCTTTTAGAACCATCGTCAGTGAAACGGGGTGCTGGCAACACAATGTTAGCCTGTTTTTGCAGAAGAAATTGAAGTCGCTAGTGTACAATGATCCCTTTCGTGCGAAAAATGCAGATGATGTGGTGCAGTTCTTGAGTGGGAATACTAATGTGGGATATGGTTTCTCAGTTGACATAGAAGATTTGTTTTATTCTGTACCCCAGCATGAGCTTATGTCTTCAGTGCAAGCATGCATTGAGGGTTACGGGGCTGTGCCTTTCCAGAATTTTGTAGGTGTTTCTTTGAGCAATTTCTTGAGCCTTTTAGAGTATTATCTTAAGGTCACTTTTATCGTTTTTAATGACCAGCCATATTTGCAGCGTAATGGCATATGTATCGGGTCCTGTCTGGCGCCTCTACTTGTAGATATTTTTTTAGCAAATGTGGATAGTTCTTTAAGCAAATGTTTTAGCGCGAGAAAGATTGTAAAGGTTTTCAGGTACGTCGATGATTTTTTGGTTTTATTATCTCTAGACTCCTCCTACCAGGACACGGTGACTAAGATTTTAGACGATTTTAGCCGACACGGACGAGGTCTTGTTTTTACATTTGAGCTCCCGCAGAAAGGTGTTTTACAGTTTTTAGAATTAAGGCTCGAGTTTTGTGAACGTCACGTGTGTTGGTCCTACCATCCACGGGCAAATAAGGACTTGTTACCTTTTAAGTCTGCACATTCGAAAATTGTAAAAAGAGGAATTGCGATGTCGGCCATGGAAGCGGCTCTTAGAAAATCATGCACTCACAAGATGCAAGATAGCTTCACAAATCAGATCAGCCGACTTTTGGCTGCTGGGTTCCCCAAGTCGCTCTTGACTGCAGTGGCGGAAACGCTCGTCCAGAAAAAGAAATCCACCAAGCGGGCGGACGCCGTACGGGACAAAGTGAGGCCTGTGGTGGTCCCCTATATGCATCGTATCTCCCATCAGCTCAAGAAAGTGGCAGGCAGACATGGTGTCCCTTTGGCGCTGTCTGCCCCGAACAAGCTTTCCAAGCTATGCTCCCGCACCTGCGGTATGAGCAGAGGAGGGTGCAAAATACGACACGGTGTGACCTACGTCCCGTGTGCCGTCGGCGTGGTTTATGCCATCCCGCTCTCGTGTGGTAAGTTCTACGTCGGAAAAACTGGAAGATGCATCAACGAGCGGCTCAGGGAACACTCACAAAAGATTAACAAGAATGCGGATAAAGGAGCCCATCTTGTGGCTCATATTAACGCTTGCTGCAATTGTGAGGCACGATTTGAAGGGACGTCGATTCTTGGCAGGAGCAGCAATGAGCATGCGCTGCTGGCTTTGGAAGCCTATCATATCAGAAAAAGTGCTCATCTTTGCATAAGTGACACGTCTCTGACCCTGCACCCATCCGAGTTTGATTTCATTTCATCGCGTATGTAATACGCTGCATCTTTTTTCAACTCAGATTACACTTTTCTGTGTACCTTTTTTTGTCGATTGCGTGGCGCATGTGCGGTATGGTTGCCTTGGAGGTATATATGCATTGACTTTTCCCGAAATAAATTCAGTTGATAGTCAGCGCTTGTGTGTGTCGTCTCTTTCTTTGTGGTGTGTCGTGTTTGCGCTGTAAAAGTACCCCTATGGTTAAACTACGTCGCAGGATATTAAATTATGTCTTAGGTAGCTGTTCGCAGTATGCTAGACGTGACGTCGATGGCAACAGTGCGTTTAGTTTTGTTAACCGTTTGTTTAGTTTTGAATTAGTGCATTGTTTTGCAGAGTTTTAGGTGACCCGGCCTTACTTTGCTCCAGCATATATCGGCCTAAATGTTCTTCGAATAAAAAAAGCAGGTGCAGGCTTAGAGTTTATGCTTGAGCGTATACACTGCTGCACAGAAGTGGGCTGCCCTCTTCTTTGTTAGTATATTCGACAGTGAAGCGGTGACAGCACGCTGACGTGGTGAAGTGAAGTTCTTAACGTAGAGAATTTCGCTGTACGTTATTTACACCTGATTTAACGCGTGTGTCTCGTGTGATCCTTATTGGGGGATAAACTTAAGAGTGTTAATACCGCAAATCATTGTGCTCGGCAGAAGGAAAAGGTTCCAGCTCTAACAGCTTTTTCTCAGTGTCGTGTGACATCGCCCTTTCGCGGCCGTGGAAGGCAATGCTCTATATTGTTGGCATACTCGGAACCGTTCAAGATGCGCTACAGCTTAGTATTTTCTTTTTTTTCTTTTTTTCACCTACAGGATGGATTCAATGGCAAAGACTACTTTGTGATTTTCCCATGGTTTATGAGGGATGGATGCGTATTTACAACTCTGTTCTTTTTCCCGTCGAAGAAATCAAGGGACAGGTGAGCACTTTCATTCAACAATTGCGTTCTGTTAGAGCGAGAACTTTATACGGCTCATCAATAGGAATTAACAATTGTGTGGTGAAGTATACGATAAAGGTACAGGAAGTCTGCACGGACCCAAAACAGGGTTAGAGAAATGCAGAATGAGGCACCCAAGCACGCCAAGTGACTGGACATGATTAGTATACAGTGTGTTTAAAAAAAATGTGTCCAATATGATGGAAAAATTACAGAAAGGAGGTACCTGCGTGCTACTTGCGGCGTTACTGTGGCATAGGGAATCTAAGGTGCGTACAAATATTGACAACAACAATAATTAAAGAAATAAAGCAGTCAAAGTTTTAACCACTTTAAATAGGTGGTTGGCATGAATGGACAAGTTCAACTCCTTGTGGCTAGTCCATAGCCTTTATGATGTTCCCTAATTCCGCACTCACCACGTGTAGGTCGGCAAACAGAATGTAGTCTGAATAATCTTCCTACCTTTCTTACATTCTTTCTATCTGTTTCTCGAAAATATGGCCACTGTATGGTGATCAGCCCGGTGCGGCAAAATCTGGCTAACTAAGCGAGCAAAACTGAAACGAACGTACGAAACAGCGTATCTACTATGCACGTCGAAAACAGCCTCAATGACCACGCTGAAGTCCACGCAGTGTGGGCGGAGGCTAAGCGAGCGTCGATAAGCGGCCATGACGCTGTAAAGTACTGCAAAACAAAAAAAATTCGGCAGATCGTACTTACCTTAGGGTTCAATATTAAGCGATGCAGGCAGTTGGAAGGTGACTGTGTTGTAATTTTTTCATTAAGCAAGACGTTTGAAAGTGGCTCTAATTATACGAACAAATGCTCGCACAGCCATATGTTAAACAGCCGCTCATGTTTTGAATAACTAGTTCCTTACAGTAGCGTAACGATGCCAACAGCAACATGAATATTAGTAACACCCAAAGCGGTAAGCTAACAAGAAGGTCGCGTGTTCGCGAAAATAGTTGGCCTGGACACTGCTACATAAAACGACTTCTTAGGCGGCGCTTAGATATAACTAACATTAACCCAACGTGACGGCTGTATCATAGGGGTAAATAATGACCAGGGTCTACATGTACACGAAAACGATGATGGCAGATTTATCGAACACTAGGTAGTGGGCCTCTGGCTTGACTCGAAAACGAAGAGGAGAATCTTGCGGCCCAGCTCAATAGCTTGCAAGCAAGCAAGCTATTGATAACACGCTTCTTTCGCTGTCTCAAGGCGTACCTGTGCTTTGTTCGCGTTGTGCCGCGACACTGGTGAAGGTGCTGGATCGCAACCCTGCCTTATGCTCCACACTCCTGCTGGGAGCCGTTCATCCATTTTAAACGCATTGTAACCAATTGCAACTTCTGTGCATTGTTTCAGTCGACGGTTGAGAGGCTTCGCGCGATAGCTCACTCTCTCACCGGAACCTCACAGGCACTGCTCACCTCAACCGATGGCCAACGCAAGCTCCAACAGGTGCCCAAGGCAGCTTTGCGATGCACCCATCTCAGGTGACCATCTATCAACCACTCGTTCCTGATCACTTTAGTGGAGGCGCCCAAGAAGACGCTGATGACTGGCTTGACCACTACGAGCGTGTTGCCAAGATAAATCAGTGGCTGCAACAGGAAAAGCTTTCTTGAGCCTATTTCTACCTTGACGATGGTGCTCGTACTTGGTATGAGAATAGAGAAGCCAATCTATCAACTTGGCTCGACTTTCGAGAGCAGTTTGTTGATACCTTCGCCAATGTCGATCGACGCGACCGTGTACAGCAGTTATTGAAGCTTTAGTTTCAAAAACCTAATGAAATTGTTGCAATGTTTCCGAAGACATGACTCGCCTCTTTCGTCGAGCTAACCCGCACATGACGGAAGATAATAAGTTGAGTTACCTCATGCGTGGTGTCATGGAGCATCTTTTCGCCGGGCTACTGCGTAACCCTTCAAGTACCATGGTTGACTTTATTAAGGAGGCTACGGCTATTGAGCGGGCCCTACATCAACGCTGCAGGTAATATGACCACGTGTCGAGCAATGTCGAAAATAATACTACCGCTATGACGTCTGAGAGTGAGAGCTCTTTGCGAGACTTGATTAGGGAGATAGTTCGCGAATAACTGCAGAAGTTCTGGACTCCGGTTGCTGAAACGCGCTTTGCTTCAATCGTTGAAGTCGTGCGCGACGAAATCCGCCAAGCGTTGACTACGGCTCCTTTTGATGCTGAGCAGCGTCCCATGAGCTACGCTGCCGGGCCCCGACGTCCACCACCCGCTACGCCGACGCTGTACCGCAGGCACCAATGGTCTTTTGGTCACCACCGCAAGAGCAGATACTACAGCAACCACCCATGCCACAGCCATATATCCAGCCATCCACAACCACACCCTGAGAATTGACGCCAGGGCAGAGGCTCCGACGTCCACCGACACGAAGAACAGATGCAGGGCGCAAAGTCAACAGGCGTCCAATTTGCTTCCACTGCTGAGGTGCAGGGCATATTGCCCGTCATTGCTAGCATCAAGGCGATTCATTCCGTCCTGTTTGACCTTAGTTTGAAGGTCGACGTGCCAACGGCGAGTACACTCCACGCCGCGATGACACCTCCTTCTATGAGCCCGTTTTTATTTTGAGGACAGCCTTACCACTGAAGAGGAGGCAATGCCTACTAAACCACCTGGTCTGGGACGCCGATCCCACTCTACAACTCCCGCGCGTTCGCCTTTGTCGCAGCGCCGCACCTATACGGACCTTAATAAAAGAAAGTCACCTAGCCCGCGCCGGGGAAACTGAGAGCGGCGACCTCCGGCGGCGAGGTTATAGGCCATGAATATGACGAAAAAAAAGCCCCCACTGCATGACGTCGTACAGTCGATAAGCCGTGAAAGCGATCAAATTGTGACTGCCGACCTAAGTATTCTTCTTGGCGGCCAGCAAGTGACAGCTTCAATCTACACCGGTGCCGACTTCTCTATTTGCAGTCAGGAGCTCGCCGACAGCCTCAGAAAAGTGAAGACGCCGTGGACGGGCCCTCATATAATAACGGCAGGGGGGCAGTTATTGATGCCCTCTGGAACATGTACAGCAAGAATTGACATCAGAGGTACTCCTTTCACTGCGTCGTTCGTCGTTATCGCCGCATGCTGCAGAGATGTAATCCTTCGCATGAATTTTTTACGAGAATATGGCGCCGCCATTGACACCCCAGAAAGTTTTATTACTTTCTGCAACAGTATGGGCTTACTCGATTTTCTAGAGGCGCGAGCAAACCAACTGCGTCTTACTGATGACGACGTGGTCCTCCCTCCTGGGTCAAGTACGCTTGGTACTCTAGCCACCAATGTCCAGTTTGACGCCGAAGGAGTTGCAGACCAAACAAGCTCGCTTCTGTTCACCACGGTATTTCTATCGCACGAGGTATCGTCAGAGTTGCTGCTGGACGCATGGACCTACTGCTGACCAACTTTAGCGCTGAGCAACGGCACCTTCCAAAAGGTACGGCTGTCGCTTACTTCGACGATGTCAGAGATGCCGAAGGCTGCTTGGCGTTAGTCGACGAGGCGCTAAAACTCGATTTAGCACCTTTTCTAGATGTTAGAATGACTTTGCCGGAGGCGAGTATGCAGACTCCTTGAGCTGATGGCCGAATACCAAGTCTGCTTTTCGACAGCATCAAGAGTTGGCCGCACACCTCTAACCAAGCATCGGATAATTACCGAGGAGATGGCGAGACCTATTCATCAGAATCCTTATCGCGTGGCTCCAAAAGAACGCGAAGCGATACAACAGCAGGTAGGCAGAATGCTTGAAGATGACGTCCTTCAGCCTTCCTAGGGCCCCTGGGCGTTGCCTGTGGTCCTCGTTAAGAAAAAGAGTGGAAGCCTGCGCTTCCACCGGAAGTTGAATACCGGAAGCTAAATTAGCTGACCAAGAAAGACGTATATCCACTACCTCGTATAGATGACTCTCTCGACAGACTTCGACATGCTCGGTACATCTCTTCAATAGACTTGCGCAGTGGATATTGGCAAATCAAGGTGGGCCCGAGAGACCGCGAGATGACTGCTTTTGTGACATCAGATGGGTTATATGAATTTGAGGTCTTGCCATTCGGCTTGTGTTCAGCGTCTGCTACCTTTCAAAAACTTATGGATATCGTGCTTTCCGGGTTGAAGTGGAAAACCTGCTTAGTATATCTGGAAGAAGTCATAGTGTTCTCCACAATGTTTTACGAGCACCTTGAAAGGTTTGAAGTGGTCTTACGAGCCATACGGTCCGCGCGCTTGACGTTGAAGCCTGAGAAGTGCCACTTTTGCTACAAAGAGCTCTAATTTCTTGGTTACGTCATCAATCAAGCAGGTGTTCGTCCCGATCCTGAGAAAATTGCAGCCGTTGCACAGTTCTCTGTGCCAACCAATAAAAGGCTCTCAGACGCTTTCTGTGCCTCTGTGCATATTATCGACAATTTATCGCGGACTTCACATGCATAGCATCACCGTTAACTCGCCTCACAAGAGAAGACGTCACTTGTGAGTGGAATAACGAAGAGAAAGCTGCTTTTAACGATCTTCGTCAGCGAGTACAAACACCTCCAGTCCTTGCCCATTTTGACGAGAGAGCCCCTACGATGCTTCACACCGATGCTAGCAATGTCGGTCTGGGATCTGTGCTTGTGCAGCAGCAAGAAGGCACAGAAAGGCTAGTTGCTTACGCAAGCAGAATTAACACGTGCTGAGGTTAATTACTCCACGACAGAGAAGGAATGTATCGCCGTGGTATGGGCCGTTACAAAATTTTGCCAGTTTTTATATGGCCGCCCCTTCAATGTAATTAGCGACCACCACTCACTGTGTTGGTTAACAAGTCTTAAGGACTCTACAGGGCGATTAGCACGTTGGAGTCTTAGGCTGGAAAAGTTCTCTATGGTAGTCATACATACGTCAGGCAAGCGACATATGGTCGCTGACTCTCTGTCCCGTTCAGCCGTTGAGTCGGCAAGTCTACCCAAGAAGGAGGAAACGGCATTTCTTTGTGTCCTCGACACGACCACCATCGCAGCAACAACGTGACGACGCTGTATTGCTTGGCCTAATGAACTACTTGGATCGTAGATCTCAGAAGCCGCCGAGAGTTTTCGCAAGAGTGCAGTCATCGCTTTGTTTACGGGGTGGAGTACTCTACAAAAGAAACTTCTCGCCGACGGGATCCGCCTATCTGCTCGTCATCCCAGCAGCCCTTCGCACCGAAGTACTCAAAGCATGCCACAACGAGGTGACCTCTGGCCATTTGGGATACACGAGGACGTTGGCCAGAGTACAGCAAAGGTATTACTTGCCGAGACTAACGACATCCGCGAAGCACCATGTTCATACCTGTCTCGACTGCCAGTGCCTCAAGTCACCACCGACTAAACCAGCTGGCCTCCTCCAACCCGTGCAGGTCCCAACAGCTCCATTCTACTATATCGGCATGAACATTTTGCGCCCACTACCTACTTCTAATGCAGGGAACCGCTGGGTTATCGTCACGACGGATTATTTTAGCCGTTAGGCCGAGGCAAAGGCTATTCAGTGAGGTACAGCAGCGGAGGTGGCAAGATTTTTTACCGAGAATAATGTTCTGAGGCATGGTGCACCAACCGTCATGATCACAGACAGAGGAACCGCATTTACAGCAGCTCTTTTGGATCACGTCCTTATGCTGAGTGGAACAACGTATCGTAAGACCACCGCCTACCACCCTCCAAAGGAAGAGCTGACAGAGCGTCTAAACAAAACCAATGAAGATATGCTTTCGATTTACGTAGACGTTGAACATGAAAACTGAAATTAAATCTTGCCATACATAACGTTTGCGTACACACGGCCAAGCAAGAAACCACCCGTAGGACCCCATTCAGTCTCGTTCATGGGCGAGTAGTAGGAACTATGTTACATGCGATGCTACCGCATGAAGGTGAAGACATCGAACCAGACGCCAACCCGTTTACGGAACGCGCGGAACAAGGTAGGCAACTTGCACGTTTACAGATAGCAGCAAAAGAACGATTCAGGCCGCTACAATGCTCACCGCAGAATAGTCGTCTACCAAACTGGTGACGAAGTATGGGTTGGGACACTCGTACAGAAACGAGGACTTTCCGAAAAGCTCTTAAGAAGATAATTTGGGTCATACGGAGTGCTGCAACAACTGAGTGATGTCACTTACGAAGTTGTTCCAGACAGTTCGTGTAGTACGAAGCGTCGCCAGCATCATCCTGAACTCGTTCACGTAGTGCGCATGAAGCCTTACGTGAACAAGTGATTGCGCGAGACTTTCCTTTAAAAACTGCATTATTGACTTTGCATCGGGTCGATGCTTTTTGAGAGGGAGGAGGAGGAAGAGAAAAAATGAAAGGCAGGGAGGTCAACCAGACGAACGTCTGCTTTGCTACCCTGCACTGGGGGAAGGAATGAGGGGATTAAAGGAGAAGAGAGAGAGAGAAGTGAAGGGCAACGTGTTTTTAGATGTGACCTTGTCTATTGCACGCTTATAAGCGGTACCGTAGTGCGGTCGTCTTTAAAAAACTTGGCAATGCCCGCGTCGCTTTGCTAGCGTGCGACGCGTAGAGCCATGAACCAAGGATCTTCTTTTCGGAAAACGGTCTACTGTCTAGTGTCTCTAACGTTTCGCGTAGCAAGTTGCGTTCGCTCGCAAAACGCCGACATGAACACAGTAGATGTTCTGTTGTCTCGTCAGTGTCGCAGGATTAACATCGAAAGCTATCCGCCATTCCTATGCGAAAGGAGTACGCCTTCGTAAAAGCTACTCCTAACCACAGGCGGCACAGTAAAGTTGCATCCTGGCGGAAGAGGTCCGAGAAAACTTGAAGCTTTCTCGATGGGTGCAAGTTGTGTAGGCGGTGGTTCCCGACACTGGGGTCACTCAGCCAAATTTCTGACATCACCATCATCATCAGCCTGACTACGTCCACTGCAGGACAAAGGTATCTCCCATGTTCCGCCAGTTAACCCGGTCCTGTGCTTGCTGCTGCCAATTTATACCCGCAAACTTCTTAATCTCATCTGCCCACCTAACCTTCTGTCTCCCCCTAACCCGCTTCCCTTCTCTGGGAATCCAGTCAGTTACCCTTAATGACCAGCGGTTATCCTGTCTACGCGCTACATGCCCTGCCCATGTCCATTTCTTCTTCTTGATTTCAACTATGATATCCTTAACCCCCGTTTGTCCCCTAATCCACTCTGCTCTCTTCTTGTCTCTTAAAGTTACACCTACCATTTTTCTTTCCATTGCTCGCTGCGTTGTCCTCAATTTAAGCTGAACCCTCTTTGTAAGTCTCCAGGTTTCTGCTCCGTAGCTAAGTACCGGCAAGATACAGCTGTTATATACCTTCCTCATGAGAGATAGTGGCAATCTACCTGTCATAATTTGAGAGTGCTTGCCGAATGTGCTCCACCCCATTCTTATTCTTCTAGTTACTTCAATCTCGTGGTTCGGCTCTGCGGTTATTACCGCATTACCGGATATTACCGGTTATTTCGGACATAGTGTTAGCGAACGAGTGAAGGCCCCTTGCAGCGTCGGTTCTCGACAGTGGAATTGGGGTTGTCTGAGCGTCCGCGTGGGCGGATCGGGCAGCATTATCAGCAAGGTCGTTACCGACAATATCATAATGTCCCGGTAACCACTAGAACACCATGTCATGTCCTTTCGATAAAACTTCGTGAAGCACTTCTCTTATTTCATTCACTAGTTGTGTATGCGTCCTTTGTCGTAAAGCTGACTGTAAGATCTGAAAGGATGCCTTGGAGTCGCAGAACACAGCCCATTTTTTGAGGCCGGGCTTCCGCGTTATAAAGTATAGCAGCACATAAGGTGGCACGCTCCGCTGCGGTGGATGTTGTTCTATGCGATAGTTTGAACTTTATAGTGACCTGGTGCGTCGGGATGACAACAGCACCTGTCAGCCAACACCAATCCATCGGTGTAAATGCGGGTCCTCTGGCCGTATATTTCTTTGAGTAGCGCCAAAATCACCTGTCGTAGGACCACCGTTGAATGATGGGTCTTGTTAATTATTCCTGGAATAGTGAGGTACACCTGTAGTTGTTGTAGGCATCACGGAGGTGACGTGACGATGGTCTTGTTACTAGGGGGAAGCCAAAATGAAGGCATTCTCTATGGGCAGAAATAATCTTTGAAAACATCGCTTGTGGTCTTTGAAGTGGCAACACTGCAATATGGTGACAAGGAACTCGGCAGAGGTGTCTTATGTGGGCTCTCAAATTGTCGAGGGTGATGTATGTTTCAATTGGATGTTCTCTTGCGATCACAATTGCCCCGTAGGTTGAGGTGCATCGCGGCAATCCTAAGCACACGCGTAGTGCTTGTCCTTGCAGACTTTAGAGGGGGCGGATGTTCGTCTTGCACGTACTTGCCAGTAACGGCAAGCTGTAGCGCAAAAATCCCAGAAACAGTGCCCTGTATAGCTGCATCATTGACCTTATCTATGTGCCCCAAGATTTTCTGCAGAGGAACCGCATTATATGGACGATGGAAGTTAGACTTCTCTTCAGGTAACTGCAGTGGACACTCCACGAAAGGTCCCTGTCAATAATCACACCCACGATGCGATGGTTCTTCTGGTATGGAATATTTTGTCCATCGATGGTAACGGGGCATTGTGTCATGGCTCTGCGAGTAAACGCAACCAATGCACGTTTCTCCGTTGAGACGGACAGACCTTGCTTGTGGAAATAAGAGCATGTCAGGGTGGCAGCCTGCTGGACTCTTGCACGTACTTGTAGACGAGTTACAGCCGAAATCCATAGACAAATATCGTCAGCATATAGAGATATGAGGATAGTGCTTGGCAAAATTTCACGAAGGCCTACCATCGCGAGGTTCAAAAAAGTGGGACTGAATACGGCGCCCTGAAGGACGCCACGGGAGGTATAGTAATTGGTGGTAGGTCCATCTGAGGTGTGTACAAAAAAGGACCTTCTCGTCAAATAATCCTGGATCCATTGGAACATCCGACCACCAATTACGACAGCTCCCAACAAGTCTAGGTTGGCTTTATGTGTTACGTTATCATAAGCCCCTTAGACGTCGAGGAAAAGTGCCAGTGGTATGCGCTTGAGGCTATTCTGTTGCTGGATAAGTGTTGTGAGCAATCACGTTGTCAAGAGATGACCTATCTCGTCGAAAACCCGTCATGCAGTTCGAGTATACGTTGTAGCGCTCGAGGTACCATTCTAGGCGAGTATCATCTTTTCCATGACTTTTTCTACACAACTTGCGAGGGCAATAAGGCGTAATGATGTCAAATCAAATGGTGACTTTCTTGCTTTGAGTAGTGGCACAAGTCGACTTATTTTCCAATCTTGGGGAACAATGCCCGCCTGCCATGATTGGTTGTGGGAGGCAAATAACTCGTGTCTACATGTAAACGAGACCGATGATGGGGGGGGGGGGGTTTAGCGGACACTAGGCAGTGGGCCTCTGGCTTGACTCGGAAACAAAGAGGAGAATCTTGCGGCTCAGCTATTGAGAACACGCTGCTTTCGCTGTCTCAAGGCGTACATGTGCTTTGTTCGCGTTGTACCGTAACAATATGAAATGTTTATAAAATTTGATAGCTAGCACTGAAACCCGAATTGATGCGTAACAAGCAGTAGGGTCGATTTTGAAAGAAGTTTCAGAATCTCTCATGGCTTTGTGGCAGACTACTTGAGCGCCACGCCGCATGCTGTGGTACGATTCTTGCTGGGACCTTTGCGTTGACAAGTAGACAAAATAGACCAAGAAGAAAGGCGACTAATGTTGTAGAGATTTGCTTTTATATCTAATACCGGCCTTTTGGACCAGATACACAATTTCGATACACCTTCATTTTTCTGAAGTGCCAGAAAAAGAAAACAATATGGTAAGAACTTTGCTGAAAGTCGTTTTCGTAGGGAGACGAGAGAGCCCTTTTCTATACTTCACACTACGGCGCACATCGGTTTTTTCGCTGACGGGTGGCTAGTCGCTCTCGACCGCTGAGCCTGAGGGTCCTGTCAATTACCACGGGGAGTTTCCAAGGAGTAAATTTATCGGCTTTTGGTGTGGGTGATAAAGATCATAGAGTGGCTGGCTTTGATTTTGGTGATTATTCAGGGTGGCCGTTTTCCTGTCGCCATCCACTTTGTGACACACCCGAGTATAAAGCGAGCCGCATGTTTCGCATGTTTTCCGGCTGTACTGCTGTGGCATCTTTCCAATCTTCGTCATATGTAGGAAGTTTGATAAAACACTCTCGCATCTTTAGCACGTGTTGACGATTTCGAGGAAGGTGGCATCTGTTTTTCATGAGGACTTGATATGTTGGAGTTGCGAGTGGTTTTTCAAACCACGCTTTTTGCAGCAACGCCATTTTCCGTAGAATTCCTACTTGATCACCTTTGTTCAATGGTTAGAGTGGATGTTTTGAACGACTTCCTTGGGTGTGTTTCTTGACCTCAAGTGCCTGGCGATCAGCGGAATTGGGCAGTCGTCCCCTCAGCTTTTTGGACATAGGGAGCGCAGTGCTTTCCCTCCTTTAAAGGTTCCAGCCTGTAGTTTTGAAGAACAGTTCATAAATACTATTTTGCAAACAATGTCTTTTTCAGAAGATGCCTCATTACTTGTGCTCCCTTGTCTGCTAGACCATTTGAACGAGAAAACCCCTGACATGAATATGTCAATATGGTTGATTGGGCAAGTTGGTGATACATGACTGTTTTAAAATCAGAGCGCACTCTTTACACGCGAACAGAAAGACAGGGACAAGCGCTTACTACGAACTGAAACTTCATTCGGAAAACTATGAAATATATACCGACAGATGAAACAGTATCATGGCACATACTATAAGACCAAATCACGGACCAAAATAACAAAGCCGATAACAGCTATGTACAGTAGGCGTGCAGAGTGAGGCTTACGTACATAGATATTATCGGTTTTCTTATTTTGGTCCGTGTTTTGGTATTATTGTATGTGCCATGACACTGTTTCATCTTTCAGTATATATTTCACAGTTTTCTAAATAATGTTTTGAGTTGGTAGAAAGCGCTTGTTCCTGTCTTCCTGTCCGCGTCTAAGTAGTGCGCTCTCATTTCAAAACAGCCCCGACATGAAATTGCGTGTCTGAAGTCACGCTTTCTGGCAAGAGAGCGAAATTCTTGCCAAAAAATGTGGTCTTCCATATCTGTACACTTCTAGTGAAGTGCCATGGCATGCACGTTTTAGCGCAAGTTGATAAATTACACGACCACTTATCGCTGTGAAAGGAGTTGCAGTTCGGGCTTAATGGAGTACACGCAAGGTATGTTTTACTGGCGTGTTGAAAGAGATCAACTCCAAACGGGCCCAAGAAAGAGGATGGCCCTCTGGAAACATCGACTCATCTTGTAGTTAAGCAAATCATCTACACGTTGGTCATTGATATAGCATGTCTGGTATTTGCGTGCACATTCCGGGCTTTGCCAGACATTCGCATTTCGCTATTCCCAAGTGCCCTTCATGAACACGTTGTAGCATCGCTCTTCTGAGCATTTTTTGAATTACGACTTTTGATCTTCGTATGAGTGCGCCGCTAACCCGTGTTAGTGCCCTTTCAAAAGGTCTAAATACGCTCCATCTTTCTGGTCAGTTTCCAAAGCTTCAACGACTTGCCTTAAGTCGTCGTATTTCTTGGTTTCTTCTGCCAGGCAGGCTATCATCGCGTGGCTGACGAGGTTGTTAACCACTGAGGCTGCAAAAGTTGTGACGTCATATTGGCGCTGTCATCGCTGTCTGCTGTCCTGGACAGTGCGCCAGCCAACCACAAGTACTTTCTGGGAACGTACTGAAGGGAAATGTCGAGTGATCTAAAAAGAACTAAAATTGCTGTAGGCGAGGGGGCATGCCAGACAACTCCTTTTGGCCTACTGCTAGCGGAGGTCGGTGACCTGTTTCTACTGTCGTGTGGAAGCCAATTATGAAATCACGGAATCATTCACACGCGTACGTTATCCCAAGTACTTCGTTGTCTATTTGGGCGTATCTTCACGGGGCGCGTGATGACGACTGTTAAGTGTAGGCAGGTGGACGCCAGTTCTTTTCATTCAGGTGTGCCTAGGCAGTGCTTAGTGTGAAGCTAACTGAGTCTGCCGCTATTTTAGGAACGAAGCACCTTACGCCGTAAGTCGTGCGTACGCTATGTGTGTAGTCGTCGTCGTAGTAGTAGTAGGTAGCCACCTCCACGGCCAGACTAGGGCGCGGTGTTATGCGCGCTATCTCTTGAGTCAAGTTCGAGACCCACGCGTTTTACTCATAAATGAAAAGATAGTTCTTTCTGATGATTCCCATATGTACAGCTCTACAAACGCGTTCAAGAAGTCGGCACTACCACGTGTCATTATTCTCTATAATAATTTGCTTCATTACAATGCTGCCGAGATCAACCATGAAACATTCTGTCATATCTTAATGAGCCGCTTTACAAACTTCACCGAGTAGATGCCTTTCCGTAGTGCAAGGATGAATTTTGGGAACTTTTTTACCATACACCCTCATCAAAGAATTTTTCGTATGCGACGTCAGATCAGCTAGTTCTGACTGGCAGTAATCCCGCCTATTACCTTGTTTTTCTTCGGGCAGCAAATTCACCCCGCTGTATTGCCGCCATGAAATGTATCGTTTTTTATCTTCCTCGCACATGATATTAGTTTTTATATTGTAAAACATGAACTTGTTTTAGAATTGTTGCAGCTGTTACACGTAACCACTTCATATTATCTTCCACTTTGATATTACCTTCCTCGCACACTTCCTCGCACATGATAGTTTCCGACAATGGCCCGCAGTTTTCGTCGACCGAGTTCTCACTCTTGGCCCAAGATTATGGTTTCAAGCAAGTTACGTTGAACCCTTTCCTCGGAGTAACAAACTTGCAGAGTCTGCAGTGAAAATTATCAAGACATCCATGACAAATTCTAAGGACTCGTACCTGCCTTTTCTAGGTTACAGGTCAACTCCTTTGAAGAATGGATATAGCCTTGCTGAACTGCTCATGGGTCGTCGGCCGAGATCCAGGCTCCCTCTGTTCCACTAAGCTGACACCCCTATTTTCAGATCAAGACAGCCTTCGAAATTTTGAGGAAAGATACAGACAACGCCAACAGAAAGACTTCGACAAACTTGACAGAGTCCGCGACTTTCCGGAACGTCTTTACTGAGATGCCGCATGAGTGACAGACCTCAAGAGCAAAGCGACAGTACAAGACCCAGCCGATGAGCCTCGATCTTATTGGGTCAACACGGAGACTGGTTTCGCTTACTGTTTGCATGCGTTATCTTTACATGTATATATTTACCTATAATGTTTTTTTGTTTATTATACCGCAATGGTATCTTTTATTACTTATTTTTGCGTACTTCAGATGTATATGTACATGTATCTAGTGTATCGCCCTCCTTACTCAATTCCCCCACGGCTGGAGTCTGTTGAAATAAATAAATAAATAAACTAGCCCACAATGACGAGTATGCGTGACTTTTCCCCGTATTCAGAAACGCTCGTCAACTCGAATTCCGTCTTTCACTTGATTGAGTTGAGTACTGTGCCGCTGCTCGACCGAATTTGACGGGGCACTTCTCAAGAATCACTGCATGTATTGTCGATATGCACTGACTTGGCCGGCCAAGTCACTGCATACTTTTTAAAGTCAAGTAGAGCCCTTGAGTTAAGGACCGTTTGTGAATACGGGAGTTAATGTCCAATTAAATTTGCCTTGAATTCGACGCTTACTAAAGAAACGCTAGTAGCAGAAGGACGTACTTTGAGCACTATCTCACCATAAAAGGTGACGCGTTGAACTCGCTTGGTGTAACTTCCTTTCTCTTAGCAAGGTTTAGCGAGTATTGGACCGCAGTTCCATGAATAGCAATGGTGAATGGTGGGAACTAGAAATGAAGGGCAGGCCGTAAGATAGTGCGAATGTGCTCATCTTCTCGTTTGGTCCTTGGAAAGTCGGCTGGATATATAATGACTATATCACCTTATAAAATGAATATATGACTAATAGAGGCAAGATGATGGTACCTGGAGTGTTCCCTAGATATGCAGAAGGATGGACAGATGCATGGACGCACAAAGTATGGACGCGTGGAACGACGCACGGAAGAACGCATGGACGAACAGATGGACGCACGTACAGATGCACTGACGGACGGAAGCAAGAACGAACACACAGACGGAGGCGCGAAGGACTGACGGACGCTTGGCCCCACTCATCACCATGCACTCCATGGATATGCTTTTATTCTTTATAGTCTACACATCGAATACCACGAGCACATGCGCAGTTGATAATAAAACACACGATCCTCTCCAATTTTCATTGGACGCACTCGCCTGGTTAAACAAATGATTGCGCTTTAGCAATGCGCGCAAGTACCGAGTCTCTTTTGACTACTTTAGGATACACCTGCCGAAATAATTTGCAACGCCTAGCAGCCTTTTCACTCTTTGCTTCGACGTTTGCAGTGCCATGTTAGCAATGCACATGACTAGCTATGCACCTGGTTTGATGCCGTCTTTGAAAGTTAGGTCACCCACAAAGTGCACTTCTTCAACGCCAAATTTCACAATTGAAGAGAGAGAGAGAGAGAGAAAGAGAGACAGAGATGAAAATATTTATTGATGAAAAAAGAGAGTTTGGGGGCCAAAAACTGGCTCCGCTACATGGTCGGCGTCCCTAGCCCGGGACACTGCATGAACAGGCCCCGACGCACGCCCGTCTCACCAGACTTTGTTAAGACCCCAGCGAAGAGCAGCTGAGGAGGGCAGTCTCCCATTCCTCTTGGGATGAAGTCGAAGAAGGGGCAAGTGGAGATTTTTCGCACATGCCCACACCATGTGGAAGATGTCGCAGGTCTGCCAACCGTATGGGCACCGCCCATTCGCGTTCGGGTCGAAAAGTGTAATAATTGCAGAAAAGAGTGAAGTACCTGTCTGCAGATGCCGTAAAGTTCGCTCATCCGCTTTACTCAATCCCTTTGCAGAAGCCGGAAAAAGCCGGTGAGGGTCGCAATAATTGGAAATAGTTTTTCCAAACCGCCGCAGCGGCGTATTGGCCTCCGAATCATAAGAGCTTTGGTGAGGAGCCCGGTGGGTAAGCGCTCGAGTGGGCGCGTCAGCCGCCGCATTACATCGTAAACCCTGATGGCCAGGAGCCCGAATTATGCTTTTTGGGGCTGCATCAGTGACAGTTTATCTTAAAAACGATTGAAAGTGAGGCCCGTTGGAGATGCTGCCATCTAGGACAAGCTAGGCGAAGCTGTTGACCACGTGTACTCGAGGTGCACGTGGTGCGTGGCAGGCACTTGTACACAAAGTTGGAACTTCAAAGGATGCAGAAACTCGGTGTCATCTCAGCTCTTGCCGACCGAGTGGTGTGCACCAATGGTAGTCGTCCCAAAGGCCTCCGGCGACGTGAGAATATGCGTCGACTTTACAGAGCGGAACCGCCACGTTCTCAGAGAATGGCATTGTATTCCTTCTGTGGAGCACACTCTCGGACTTCTTCATGGAGCTAAGGTGTTCTCCAAGCTTGATGCCTACACTGAATTTTGGCAAAGTCCACTTTATGAAGAATCAAGGACACCCACCACCTTTATCTCAACGTTTGGGCGCTTCTACTTCAACCGACTACCATTTGGCCTTGCGTCAGCTCCTGAACACGTCACATGGACGACATCCTCATGTGGGGTTCCAACAACTAATAGCACAATGAGACACCCCGAAACGTTCTGTAAGCAATTGCAAAGGCTCGAGTGACGCTGGTCGACAGCAAGTGCGTGTTCAATGTACAGCGCCTTGCAATCCTAGGACACTAACTCGATGAAGACGGGATAAGACCCGACAAAAAGGAGGTTGAAGCCATAATAAAAAAGGAGAGTTGCAAAATCACTATAGAGTTGCAGTGAATTCTCGGAATGAAAACATACCTCGCGAGACTCGTCCCCAATCTCTGATATTCTGCAGCCACTCACGCTCCTGTTATAAAAAAAAATAAGAACTTATTTGGGGTTCTCCACAAGAGCAGGCATTGAACAGGTGGGAGTTGGTGCTCTCATCTCGTCTTGTCCTCGGAGTCTACGACGCATCACAAGAAACAGTCGTCTCCACCGACGCATCATCATTCGGGCTTGGAGCATTATTCCGGCAGAAGCAAACCAATGCCAAGTTTTCTGTCATCGCTTAAGCCTCAAGGTTACTCTCAGAAACCGAGAAGCGCAACGCTTAGATTAAAAAAAGGCTCTTGCATTAGTCTGGGCATGCAATGAATTCACCAATTACTTATTGACAAGCTGTTCAAGCTATTGATCACAAGCCGTTAATTCTAATCTTCACTTCAAAGAGTCTTGACGACTTGACGCTTAGATTGCAGCGGCTAAAGACGAAAGTGATGTGATATGGACAAGAGGCTGCATACGTACTAGGCAATGAATTCCTACCGCAGATGCACTTTCGAGAGCACTTATGCGAGAAAGTGGAGGCAGCGAGCTAGAAGAAAGCATTGAAATTTTCCTGTGCTCTATGACAACCTCTATTCTCATAAAGCAACATTGTTTACAATGGTTAAAGGCATTCCGACAAGCAGACCCTATTTGCACACAACTTTGTCTGCTAAGCGAGAAAGAATGACCCTCTAGGAAGGGTTTAGGACCACCTAAAACCATTCTACAACCACCGACATTATCACACTGTCGAGAATGATTTACTCATCTACGCATCGCGAGTTGTCGTCCCCGCCTCACGCCGAAAATAAATCCTACGACTCTTGCATTGGCATAACAAAGACATTGTCTCGAGCCAGAGACTGCGTCTGGTGGCTCAGCATAAGTTATGACGTCTCGTCCCAGGTGAAGCGATATCAGCAATGCATCGAAACAAGAATAAACGCGAAATTGCCTATAATAAGGTCCGAATATACTGAGTGGCCTCAGCAACGCAATGCGATGAACTTGTTTCAGTTCAAGAATCAGTGGTGGTTATGGCTACCGACCATTATTCATGATACCCCGAACTATTTCGACTTGAGAAGCTCACTTCCGCAGCCGTAATCCACCACTGCAAGCCAATTTTCACACGCCACGGAATTCCCCAGCAAGTAGTTTCCGACAATGGCCCGCAGTTTTCGTCGACCGAGTTTTCACTCTTGGCCCAAGATTATGGTTTCAAGCAAGTTACGTTTAACGCTTTCCTCAGAGTACCAAACTTGCAGAGTCTGCAGTGAAAATCATCAAGACATCCATAACGAATTCTAAGGACTCGTACCTGCCTTTTCTAGGTTACAGGTCGACTCCTTTGAAGAATGGGTATACCCTTGCTGAACTGCTCATGGGTCGTCGGCCAAGATCCAGGCTCCCTCTGTTCCACTAAGCTGACACCCCTATTTTCAGATCAAGACAGCCTTCGAAATTTTGAGGAAAGATACAGACAACACCAACGGAAAGACTTCGACAGACCTGACAGAGTCCGCGACTTGCCGGAACGTCTTTACTGAGATGCCGCATGAGTGACAGACCTCAAGAGCAAAGCGACAGTACAAGACCCAGCCGATGAGCCTCGATCTTATTGGGTAAACACAGAGACTGGTG
The DNA here is from genome assembly GCA_013436015.1 of Rhipicephalus annulatus. NCBI lineage: Eukaryota > Metazoa > Arthropoda > Arachnida > Ixodida > Ixodidae > Rhipicephalus > Rhipicephalus annulatus. The sequence continues at coordinate 840,170 of WOVY01010891.1, read as the reverse complement.
CCGTCCGTAGAAACCGGATGGAGCTAGTCGTATATTCCCGGAATCACAACTACGCAGACAGTTCCAGTACCAGTGATGTTGCCATAGACACTTGCTCGCGTTGCCGTGACACTTCCCACGGGCACACTAGAAGTGGCAGGTGCGTGAAGCCGCTTTCTGCAGCGAACATCGCTCGATGGCATCAGGAAATGTAGATGCTGCCATCGAGGACAACCCATGCGAAGCTGGTGACCACGTGTGCTCGAGGTGCACGTGGCGCGTGGCAGGGGTTTCTAGGCTAGAACGCGGTTTCGGAATATACCTGTGTCCACGTAACTCAGCTTCCTGCCTACACGCTCGTCCCTGACGACTTCAACAAGACCAGTTGGCTGCGCTGCTTTTAAAATTCTGTAAAGACACCTGTCATGCACTTTTTGTATTCAGCCCCACAGAAGCACATTGTTAATGTAGACGCGCTTTCCTTCTAGTTCATGGAACGCGCTATTCATTACCTTTTGAGGTACTTCACTTGCCATTCAAATTGTAAACGGGAGCCTTTGAAAAAACGCAGCGCCCATAAGGTGTGCCGAATGTGAAAATTTTAGATGCAAAACAAATTTTGCTCAGGTTTATGCAATGCCACCTAAAAAAAATCAGGCCCACTCACTCTTCCAGCTGCGGGCTGTGACGTCAATCATTCTTGACCGTCGTGTTTGACTACACAGGCGTGCCTACGCCTGCTCATCCCGTTGGAACAGCTCCTTTAGTAAGCCTTGGGAACTCTAGTGGCGCTTTTTGTGGTGCTGCTCGCGAGTGAACAAGACCGTGTCTGTGTCTGTGAACTGCGGCGTGGATGTGTGACGCGCTTTGTGCTCGGGATATTCACGTAGTGTAGGGCTGCAAACCAGCATGACGGGGTGGTGCTGCGTGCCTAACTGTCGTGGTAACTATGACAATGGACCGAAGGTTCGCGTCTTCTTCTTTCCAAAGGACCAGCGAAGGGCGAAATGGGAGCATGCCGTTCGTCGAGAGGTCATTCTTTCTCTCCGTGATCCGAAGATATGTGCACATTCATGATGCACGCTTCTGATTGATTCCTAAGGGCACCATTTGATACATGTCGCGTTCTTGCTCCAAAGTAACGATCTTGTGTGCATTTCAGAGCAGACTTAGGGTAAGCCTTGGCATTAGATAATATTGACGCGTGTGTACTGATGGACCAAAACAACAATAAGGGGATTTGGCGGACACCAGGTAGTGGAGCTCTGGCTGATTGAAGATAAAGAAGGCGATCTTGCTGTTCGGCTGCTGAGAGTCGCTGTGTGAACGTTTATACGTTTATCTGCCTTTGGTTCGCGCTGCACCGCGACACTGGTGGAAGTGCTGGGATGCAACCCTACCTAATGCTCCATACTCCCAAAGGAAGCCGTTCATCGAGCTCGGACGCATTGTCACCCATTGCAACTCCCGCGCACCGGTTCAGTCGGCGGCTGATAGGCCTCGCTGCAGAGTTCACGCCTTCCACGGAACCTCGCAAGTGCCGATTACCTCTACAAATGGCCAACGCCAGTCCGCAACCGGCGGCCCAAGGCCCCCCGCCAACACAGCCTTCACAGGTAACCATCTTTCAACCACTGGTTCCCTATCACTTTAGTGGCGGCGCCCATGAAGACGTGGACGACTGGCTTGAGCACTACGAGCGTGTCGCCAAGATTATTCTGTGGCCTGAACAAGAAAAGCTCTCACGCGGCTATTTCTACCTTGACGGTGGTGCGAAAATATGGTATGAGAACAGAGAATCTAGTCTGTTAACTTGGGGCGACTTCCTACAACAGCTTGTCGATACGTTCACCAATGTCGATCGACGCGACCCTGCGCAGCAGCTATTGGAGCTACGGGTTCAAAAACCCAATGAAAGCGTTACTATGTTTGCTGAAGATATGACTCGTCTTTTTCGTCGAGCTGACCCGAACATGAGTGAAGATAGGAAGTTGAGCTACCTCATGCGCGGCGTTAAGGAGCAACTTTTCGCCGGGCTACTGCGCCATCCTCCAAGTACCATAGTTGACTTCATCAAGGAAGCTACGGCTATCGGGCGGGCGCTCCATCAACGATGCAGGCAGTATCATCGAATGTCTAGCAGCGCCCCAATCAATGCTGCCGCCATACCTGAGAATCAAAGCTCCCTGCGAGACCTCATTAGGGAGATAGTTCGCGAAGAACTTCAAAAGTCCCGGAATCCGGTTGCTCAAACCCCCGTTGCGTCCGTCGCTGAACTGGTACGCGACGAAATCCGCCACGCCTTTTCTACCGCTGGTCCTGGTGACGAGCACCGTCCCATGAGCTATGCCGATGCTCTGCCACGTTCACCATCTGGTACACCGCCACCCAGTGCCGACGGCCCCTTGGTCACCGCGGCAAGAGCAGACCCTGAGCCGACCGCCAAGCCAACCGACGTACCACCAGGCGTCCACAGCAGCACCATGGACATCGTCACAAGAAGGGAGGCTCAGACGTCCACCGCTCCGAAGAACAGACGCGTGGCGCACAATCGATCGACGTCCACTATGCTTCAACTGCGGAGGTGCAGGTCATATTGCCCGTCATTGCTGGCACCGCAATGACTCCTTCCGCCCACTTCGAACATGGTCTGACGATCGACGTGCGAACGAAGAATACATACCACGCCGGGAGGACGCCTCTTTCCAAGGAGCCCGTTCTCACATTTACGAATACTGTACTTCTGACGAGGAGGCAATACCTACCCGCCAGCCAGGTTTGGAACGTCAATCCCGCTCTCCTTCTCCCGCTCATTCACCTTCATCACACCGACGTACCTCCGCGGACCTTAACGCAAGAAGGTCACCCAGCCCGCGACGGGGAAACTGAGGGCGGCGACCTCCGGGGGTAAGGTTGCAGGCCACGAAGATGACGACGAAAAGCCCCCATTACACGACGCTGTAAATTCGACAAGACGTGAGAGCGACGACATTGTGACCACTGACCTGAGTGTTTTTCTTGACGGCCAGAAAGTAACAGCCTTAGTCGGCACCGGTGCCGACTTTTCTATCATCAGTCAGGACCTCGCCATGCGCCTCAAAAAAGTGAAGACACCGTGGACAGGCCCTCAAATAAGGACGGCAGGTGGTCAGTTATTGATGCCCTCTGGAAGATGCACAGCGAGAATTGACATAGGAGGTTTTTCTTTCGTTGCGTCGTTCGTCGTTCTCGCCGCATGCTGCAAGGATCTAATTATTGGTATGGACTTCTTACGAGAATACGGCGCCGTCATCAATATCCCAGACAGTTTGATTACATTCCGCAGCAGTTCGGGCACACCTGATTGTACACAGATGCGACCGAATCAATTGCGTCTAACTGATGACGATGTGGTTCTCCCTCCACGGTCATGCACGCTTGTTTCTGTGGCAGCCGCTGTCCAGTTTGACGGCGAAGGAGTAGCAGACCTAATAACCTCGCTCCTCTTCACACACGGCATTTCCGTCGCAAGAGGTATCGTCAGTGTCACCGCTGGACGCACGGACTTGCTTCTGACAAATTTTAGTGATGAGCGCCGGCACCTTCCAAAAGGCATGGCCGTCGCTTACTTCGACGATATCAAAGACGCAGAAGGCTGCTTGGCAGTAGTCGACGAGGCACCAAAGCTTGATTCGACACCAGTTCTTGACGTTAGCACTACTTTGCCTAAGAACGAGCGAAAGAGGCTTCTTGAGCTACTGGCCGAATTGAAAGACTGCTTTTCGACAACACCAAGAGTTGGCCGCACGCCTCTAACCAAGCATCGGATAATTACCGAGGACATGGCAAGACCAATTCACCAAAACCCCTATCGCGTGGCTGCAAAAGAACGCGAAGTGATACAACAGCAAGTCTACAAAATGCTAGAAGATGACGTTATTCAGCCCTCAAAAAGCCCCTGGGCGTCACCTGTAGTCCTCGTTAAAAAAAGATGGCAGCCTGCGCTTCTGTGTAAATTACCGAAAACTCAATCAGGTGACAAAGAGAGATGTGTATCCACTTCCTCGTATAGATGACTCTCTCGACAGATTTCGACATGCTCGTTACTTTTCATCGATGGACTTAAGGAGTGGGTATTGGCAAATCGAGGTAGACCCAAGAGACCGTGAGAAGACTGCTTTTGTGACACCAGATGGGTTATATGATTTTAAAGTCTTGCCCTTTGGTTTAAGTTCAGCGCCTGCTACCTTTTAAAGACTTATGGATACCGTACTTTCTGGGTTGAAGTGGGAAACCTGCTTGGTCTACCTTGCTAATGTCGTAGTTTTCGCCGCAAAATTTGACCAGCATCTTAAAAGACTTGAGGCAGTTTTACAAGCCATACGGTCGGCGGGCTTGACGTTGAAGCCTGCAAAATGCCACTTTTGCTATGAAGAGCTGCAATTTCTTGCCCACGTTGTCAGTCACGCAGGCGTTCGTCCTGATCCTGAAAAGATCGCAGCTGTTGCACAGTTTCCAGTGCCGACTGATAAGAAGGCTGTCCGACGATTCCTCGGACTATGTGCGTATTATAGGCGATTAATCGCGGACTTCTCACGCATCGCATCACCGTTGACCCGCCTCACGAGAGAAGACGTTGCTTTCCAATGGAGTAACGAAGAGGAAGCTGCTTTTAAGAATCTCCGCTAGCGACTACAGACGCCTCCAGTGCTTGCCCACTTTGATGACAAAGCCCCAACGATGCTACACACGGATGCCAGCAATATTGGTTTGGGAGCTGTGCTTGTGCGGCTGCAAGAGGGCACAGAAAAAGTAATCGCATATGCAAGCCGAACACTAACACGCGCTGAGACTAATTACTCCACGACTGAGAAGGAATGCCTCGCCGTGGTATGGGCAGTCACGAAATTTCGCCCGTATTTATACGGACGCCCTTTCAAAGTCATCAGCGACCACCACTCACTGTGTTGGTTGACAAATCTTAAAGATCCTACCGGGAGATCAGCGCGTTGAAGTCTCAGGCTGCAGGAGTACGACATGACTGTCGTACACAAGTCAGGAAAGCGCCACATGGACGCCGGCTGTCTATCCCGCTCACCCATTGAATATGCAACTCTATCCGATGAGGAGGAAACAGCATTTCTCGGTGTGCTCGACTCAACCGCTATTACACAGCGACAACGTGGTGACCCTGAGTTGCTTGCCCTGATTAATTACCTGGAGGGGAGATATCATAAGGCACCAACTGTTTTCGTAAGAGCACTGTCATCATTTTGCTTACAGAGCGGAGTACTATACAAAAGAAACTTCTCTTCGACAGGATCTGCGTATTTGCTCGTCATCCCAGCAGCCCTTCGCTCCGAAGTACTCGAAGCATGCCACAACGAGGTGACTTCAGGCCACTTAGGTTACACAAGAACGTTGGCCAGAGTACGGCAGCGCTACTTCTAGCCAAGACTGACCGTCGCCGTAAAACACCATGTTCGTACTTGCCTTGACTGCCAGCGACGGAAGTCACCGCCGACTAAACCAGCTGGCCTCCTGCAGCCCGTGCAGGTCCCAAGAACACCATTCAACCAGATTGGCATGGATATTTTGGGCCCACTTCCTACTTCTACTGCTGGGAACCGCTGGGTTATTGTCGCGACTGATTACCTTACCCGTTATGCTGAAACAAAGGCTATTCAGAGAGGTACAGCAGCGGAGGTGGCACAATTTTTTATCGAGAACGTTGTCCTGCGGCATGATGCACCAAGCGTCGTAATCACAGACAGAGGAACCGCATTTACGGCAGCTCTTTTGGAACAAGTCCTCATGCTGAGTGGAACAACCCATCGCATGACCACCGCCTACCACCCGCAAACGAACGGGCTTACAGAGCGTCTGAACAAAACAATTGAAGACATGCTTTCAATGTACGTAGACGTCGAACACAAAAACTGGGACGAAATCTTGCCATATATCACGTTTGCGTACAACACTGCCAAGCAAGAAACAACCCAGATGACCCCGTTCAGCCTAATTCACGGAAGGTAAGTACGAACCATGTTAGATGCGATGCTAGCGCACGAGGGCGACGACATCGAACCAGACGCCTAGATGTTTACAGAACGATCGGAAGAAGCAAGGCAACTAGCACGCCTGCGAATCCAGGAACAACAAGAGTACGACGCGGGCCGCTACAATTCTCGCCGCAGAACAGTCGTTTACCAGACCGGCGACAGAGTATGGGTTTGGACGCCCATACGGAAACGAGGACTCTCTGAAACGCTCCTAAAGAGATACTTTGGCCCATATCTAGTACTGCGACGACTGAGTGATGTTACGTACGAGGTCGTCCCCGACAGTTCATATAGTACGAGGCTTCGCCAGCACCGTCCTGAACTAGTTCACGTTGTGCGCATGAAGCCTTATGAAAGGTAGCGACTGCGCAAGACACTTCTTAAAGAACAGACAAAAAAACTGCACTACTGGTTTAGCATCGGGGCGATGCTCATTAAGAAGGGGGGGGGGGCAAATGACGCGTGTGTACTGGTGGACCAAAACAACAAAAAATTCCGCCATATCCACGAAGTGAATGATGATGAGTGGGCGAAGCTCCGGAGGTAAACCTGGTAAACCATTAATCCTCTGTACATTTTGCCCACTCGATTTTATTACATCGCTCCCCCTAGCGTACGTCGCCGCACTAAATCGAACGATTGCCTTCAACCAATGACACGCGCCATATGTGACATCATTCCTATTTTATAAGATCTCGCGTCTTTCATCAACTACAAGTACCGCTTTCTAGTTTATAACATCTTGCATCTTTTCATCATCAGCTACAAGTACCACAATCTAGTAAACACTACAAGAACTAAACGAGAGGTGCCTACATACAGGGGACGGTACCACCATCTAGTGAACCCTGCAAGAACTAAACTAGAGGTGGCTACATACAGGGGACGCACAGCCCACGCCCTAAGGAGCTTCGCCCCTAATAAGGGGATTTGGCGGACACCAGGTAGTGGAGCTCTGGCTGATTGAAGATAAAGAAGGCGATTTTGCTGTTCGGCTGCTGAGAGTCGCTGTGTGAACGTTTATACGTTTATCTGCCTTTGGTTCGCGCTGCACCGCGACAATATTTAGCTGAGCATCGCTGACGCTCACCATCATGATGATGTAGGGTTCTGAGACAGTGATGAAATTAGCATAGAATTCGCGTTTTAGACGAGCGCGTCTTGCCGCGACGCAGTCAGCGTGGCTGCAAAAGGACGGCGTAAAGCAGACGCACCTTCACGCTCCACTCAATCGAATTCATAGGCGGTGCGAGAAATGCGTTCTACGTTATGCCGCTCGCACCTCGCACTCGTCAAAATAAAGCAGTAAACGCACGTAGCAGTACATCCATAAAATAAGCGTTTTCTCTTCAGCTTCAATTATATTTCGCTAGCCAGCACGGCGAGCTTCTTGTAACACATCTGATTATTTGATTGGGAAACGGAAAGGTGTGCTAGTGTGTGGAGTCGTGCATCAGATTTGTACATAGTATTTGTTACCGCTAGTTGGCACCTGCTTGCGGTACTATGCGCCATTGTCGCAGGAACGTTTGCCTTATTTGTTTTCTTGAAATATGTGCTACTATAAGACAGCTACATTTATATGCCAGTCGACGCCTCAATGCATTCCTTGTTTTATGACGTAGTAAATAAAGGGCGTGCGGAGCAAAAAGCCTGTGATAAAGCGCTTTCTTACATGGTTTTCAGTTGTGCGAGCTCCATTTCAAGCCACAGTACCTTAGGACGACAACAAAATACACGGATCCAAGATCCGGCAGGATAACAGAAGCTCCCATGGGTGCTACTCGGCTTACTCCGGACGCAGTACCGGCAATATTTGCCAATGCCCCAAGTTATTTGAGCAACTATGCATCAGTGCGAGAGAGCCAGACCAAAAAAAAACGCCGAGAAGCATTTCATCTGAAAGACGCCATTCGACAGTCGATAGCTCTGCAGGAGGAAGAAGAGCACCGCAATAAGCTGTCATCGTATGAGGACCTCGTGTCGCGCCTGCAAGGTCTCGGCCTCTCCACCTACTAGGCCATGGTAAAAGCAGAGAATGCTGTGCTGTTGGTTCACATAAGTGGCGAAGATCCACGATTCGTCGAAAGGTCTGTCATTGTCAGTAGGAACATGGAAATTACGGCCTTCTGGAAGAAAGTGAAAGTCCCTGCCAAGGACCTCCTCATTCCTGCTACGCTGGGCGATCTGCGCAGCCTTCACACCAGACTAGGCCGTATGAGTAGTTTCAAGGCTCCAGACGTTTGCTAAAGGAGGGAAAAGTGCAGGCCACTTTTAGCTTTCTTTTGTCTTTGCTCAACGACCTCAAGTGAATGATCTTTTGCCGCAAGCGAAAGCAGAAGCACTTGCTTTTATAAAGGAGCAGCTTGACCTACTGCACAGAAAGGACCACTCATTGTGATATCCTGCAGATCTTTTATTATTCTCCAGTATTCTACGCACTATTTACCCACGCGCCTACCGATTTATTCGTGGTGCTGGCAAGATAGCACTGCCACATCCATCTACTATAATGCGAATTTGCCTGCAATATAGCGTTAACCCTGCTAATGAGCAGAACGACGGGGGGTTTTTGCTTTGAGTGAAGAAGCGGTCAAGCCTTCTCAAACCACATGAAAAAATTGTCACTACAACGAGATTCATATTCAGCCGTACTTTCAATACAAAGGTGGCTCAGTGACCAGGACAGCTTCTAATGCTTTCGAAGCGGCCAAAACTGCTCATGTTTTTATGATTCAGTCGTTGCTATCAGAGCAAAAGAATGTTGCTCACACTGTGCCAGTAGCCAACATTGAAGCAGTTCAACTGCATGCAGCCCGACAAAAACAATTTTGGTGCTTGAAAATGCAGGCTTACTGTAATCCCAGTAATAACAGATAACAATTCCATAAACAGAAAAGTGATGTCCTTGTTTTCTGAAACACGGACAGTTGATATGGTGTACCCTCACCCAGTGGACAAAGCTAGACCCCTTTTTTATTTAGTAGACCCCGTCCACCTTCTGAAATGCATCAGAAACAAATGGTTTACCCAAAAGAATCCAGGAACGTGTATCTTTTACCCTGAAACTTTCAGCACATCATTGTTAGTACGGGTTAACGAAGCATCTTTCAAGTTGTTCGAGACTTGCACGCTTCAGAGCAAAACAGCGTCACAAAGTTTGGTTGTGGATTGAGCTACAGAGCCTTGCACCCATCCAACATTGAGCGGCAGAACGTGAAGCTTGTTTTAAAACTTTTCAGTTTATTTGTGGGAAAGGCTCTAAACATGCGCGGAGACGAGCTCAAATTTAACTACGCCGAAGGGACAGCGCACTTCACTGACGTAATTTTGAAGTGGTGGCATGTGGTCAACGTGAAAAGCCCCTCCAAGGGCCGTCGTTTAAGACATCCTCTCCAGGACCGAGTCAGAAGTTTGACTGGCAAGCAGATTGAATTTCTCAGTAATTTCCTGGATTGGTTGAACACATGGCGAGACATCAAGATGGATACAGGCAAACTATCTACGGAAACGCACTCAGCATTGCGGCTGACTTGTTACGCGCTTGAAGAGCTGTGCCGTTACTGCCTTGAAAAATTGATGTTTGACTACGTGTTGCTGGGCAAATTTCAAACAGACAGTCTTGAGGAAAGGCTTGGACAGTAACGGCGGCTGTCAGGCACGAATTATTACATCTCAATACAGCAAGTGTTCGAGTCGGAGAAAAAAACTGAGGCTACAGGACAGTTTGGTATTTCTAGATATGCAATCATTAGAGAAGCCATGTGTTGTGCCACTTGACGGGGCTCAGTTAACAGAGGAGTACAGTGTAAAGATATCAGACCATGACATAACAAATAAGGGGTCAATATTGCCAGTAATCACGGACCTCGCTGGCTTTTGCGCCCATGCTGCGTTAAGAAAGCTGCCTTTTGAGTATTGTGCCAAGAATATTGCAACCCAGGACCAGGAAATTCAACTTGAGAGCAATCAGGTAATTGAAAACCTTTCAAGAGGCGCTCTGAAGTTTCTCCAGCCGGCTGTCGTTAAGGCAGTCTTGCATGCCCATATTGTACTTGAACAGCTCACAAAAAAAAAGAGAATGCAACGCGTTATCATGCAACGCCAAATCAGAGGGGGCGTCTTGTCGCTGTCACAAGACACTTTTGTTAAAATGAAGATTTCAATGCCTGTTTTAATGTTCATCACCCACACATTGTGTTAAATAACGTACTTGTGGCAGCAGCGAACACTCTCCTCAATAACTATGTGTCTATGAAGACAGATGCTTTGAAGAGCACAAAAGTGCAGGCACAACAGGGAAAAGTGCAGAAATTCAGAAAATCAGTATTACCAGTTTTGGCGCATCTTCTAGAACAGTGCGTTTGAGTGTGTGTGCGCGTGTGTGTCGTGTATGTGTCTGAGTAAAGCATAAATAATAAATACAATTTATTTCAGTTATTTCATCAACGCAATGCACCATCAAAATTTTTTTCTCTGATACATTGGTCGCACGATATATAGCGTATAATCTTTTTAAGGGGAATAATAAATGCCTTCCAGACAAACCGTGAAAAACGCCAAAGCGTAATGCATTCCTTAAACTAACGCCAATCGTGACGCTAAAGGCGAAATGAAGTTGTCGCACACGCAGAAAAGGCGCCGCGAACGCTTCATCTTCTCACGGGGGACGCTGGTGGCAATGCCTTCAGCCTCCCGTGCTCTCGCTCGCTCGGTCAAGACGCATGACGTAACGGCGGCAGTTAGTGGGCCTGAATTTTTCTTCTAGGTGGCGTTGCCCAAGCGCGATGTGGAAGCGAGCAGAAGCAGATGGTAGATGTGAATTAGAGAGTGTAACGCGTCACTGTTCTAGAGGGAGAAGAAAGAGAGTGGCCTGAGTGCGGAATATGGACGCGTGCTGTACTCGCAAGCAAGCCATCCGCTCCGCAGCTAAAAAAATGGCAGATCGTGTGGACTGTAGTAACCTATAATATTGCGAAGCGGGTTGATATGTCGCTATACTGAAAATACTCTAGGTCACTATTTATGCCACATTAAAATCAGCAAAAAGTTACGAGCCGGGCGTAAATTATGCTGTACATTACTTCCTTGTCATTGTTATCATGTTGGTACGTGTAGTTTACCTTCGTCGTTTATTTTTGCCACATAATACCATACTTCGTACGTGGGACGCAAGTGAAACGGCCGTGAGCGCATCATGAGCATGGTATGTAGTCATGCTCTTACACGACACGCGTGTCCTAATCACCAAGTTTGTACCAGTGACCTTCGTCATCCATTTATGTCACGCAATAACAGATTTCATATATGTCAAGCTACCGAACCAACATCGGCTGTGAATCACGAGCGTGACATGTAGTCATTTTCTTACATGGTACACGTGTCATGATTGTCATTATTGCACTACCTTCGGCATTCATTCACGTCACGTAGCCCCTAATTTAGTATATAAATTACTAAATTAGCGCCCCATGAGCCTGGCGCGTAGTTACATTACACGCGTGTCATGCTTATGGCGTGAGGGCCTATCACTTATGTTTACCATATTAGTTTCGCGTCATGTCATGTGAATGAAAGAACTAGAGAAGCAGCAGGACCATGCCATGTGTCTCGTGAAATTCGCGACAAACATATGATTTTTATGTTGATACAAGTCACTTATGCTCGTTATACAGTCATATTAGCCATGTTGCGTGTAGTTTCCATTAATCATGTTAGGTGTAGTTCCCATTATCAAAACGTCCAGGAGAGCAAAAAGCTCTAGGTGGCTATATAGTAGACAGATCGACAGATACGGTCGAAGCCGCCTAAGTTCGCTAAGAAATCTTCACATTGAAAAAACGGAATGCTCGCCCTGCACAACCAAGATGTCCCGCAATACCCGATGGTCTCCTACGGGGAGGGTACGGAATTGTTCGATACGAAGCATTTCTTAGACTAGCCTGTTTAATGCTGTCCCATGCGTCCGCAGAAACACCATCACCGCAGGTATGAGACCGGTAACAAGTAGGTCAAGTTGCATCAGCGCATTGACGTCACTCTCTCCCTCACTCGCAGCATCTGCTGGCCTTTCCGACCGCTCACAACTTACTTCTTTCTCGCCTCACGCCCCCAATCACCTGCAACGCTCAAGTGCACGTCGAGTGGAACCACTTTTGGCTCGTTTATCTGCGATGAAACTTACACGAAACAGTACCCGCTTCTTGTGTCTTTGAGTTTCAAACAAACGTTTACTGAAATAAATGCTATGCCGAATTTCGCTTTAATCCATTCTTCCAGCCCTTTCGTCGACGTCCTTTTCAACCGGGTGAGTGCCGCGTGTACCACTGCTGCTTCGCATCCAATCAGGGTCCGCTTCTGGGAGATCGCCCATAATGTTAGTGGCGAAGATCTGAAAGCTCTGGGTCATGCGTCTGCGATGTATGTAATAGTAGTAGTCTTCGTCGTAGTAAATGTAGCCACCTCCACGGCCGGACTAGAGAAGCGGCACGTGCGGAGTTTTTAATTGAGGGGGATATCTTAAATTGACGAGCATATCACGTAATCATAAATTAAAAAAGGTAGTTATTTCTGGTGAAAGAGCCTACAGAGACAAATATAGGTGACCTAATGTCCAATAGGATTTGCGTTGAATTTGGTGCTCACTAAGCAAAAATAGTAACAGAAGGACACACTTTGAGCACTATCTGACTAGAAAAGTTGTCACTGGTCGTAACTTCTTTTATTTCGCAAGGTTTAGAGAGAGTTGGGACGCAGGGCCATGAACTAAGAGCGTTGAAAGTGTGTGAACTAGGCCTAAAGCGTAAGTCGTAATAAAGTGCGCGCGTGCCGCTCCTATGGTCCAGCTGTGCTGCCTCTCGTTGAGTGCTTGGAATGTCCACCAAATAGCAGTACTTTTTATGATGAATATATGATGAAATTATGTGAGATGGCGGTACTTGGAGTGCTCAATAGATGGACAGACTGATAGATGCACGGACAAATGAATGGACATACAAACAGACGCATGGATGGCCTAACGCAAGAACAGACGCATTGACAGATGCCCAGATTGATTCACAAGCTTGGGAATGCTTCCGCAAGCTTTGTTATGACTCTCAACAGTTTGAGCACATTTAAAACACTCGATTTCTTTTAACAAAGTGAGGTTCCGCTCTTGCAGAAGTGTCACCCTCAATTTACAGTCTTTCGTACCGCACACCAATTGTTCTCTAAACAAATGAAGCTTCCAGGCCCCACCGCGGTGGTCAGCTGGCTCAGGTATTTGACTGCTGACCCGGCGGTCACGGAATCAAATCCCGGTTGCACCGGCTTCATTTGCGATGGAGGTTAAACTGCTGTAGGCCCATGTACTATGGTTTGGGTGTACGTAGAAGAACCCCAGGTAGTCAAAATGGCCAAAGACCTCCCTTATGGCATCTTTCATAGCAATACGACAGCTATTGCACGTATAACCTCATATATCAATCAATCAATCAATCAAAATTGCAGCTCTCTAAAATTACAATATTTTGAGTTCAGCTGAACATCTCTAAAAATTGCTCGAAGGACTCGTCCTCAAGTTGCAGGCGTGTTCTAAAAAAATAGTATTCGTATGGTTCAATTCACTTTGAACTGCAGTATTTCTCAAACGTCTGCTGAAGTATATCATTGCCCTCGTGCTGCTCATTCATCAGTTGAAATGTGTAAAGATAGAGATTGCTTCTTGACCTTCAACGAAAAGAAAGATTGTGGCTTTCTGAGCTTGTGTCCATGGCTCTCGACGCCAAAACGGGCACATGTATGCGGGTAGGTGAAGGTAAGCAGAAACAGAGCTAGGGTAGATGCCTGTAGCAGCTACCCGCAAACCTGTGGCACATACCCAGCCGCAAGTATCTGGAATCTATTTGATGAAAATGGTTAGGGAAGTTATCCATGTCATGACCAGCGAGTCATATTTGCTAGACAATCTCAACCTTTATACTACTTTTGGTTTACCTTATGTAGAGTGCGGGATTACGAGAGCACCCTGAATTAGGCCGCTGAATAGATAGATACGAAAATATACGCTAAAAGGCCTGCCGTACACAAACAAATGCTTCGAATTTATTATCAAGATTGATGGTTGGTAATGGCGAGTGAAACTTGTGGTCATCGGCATTTTTGAAGGTAATTGTTGATGCGCTTTTTGAATTTTTTTGTCACTTGCTGAATTAGTTTAACTTTATCTGGGTGTGGTGATTGCCAGTGGCCATGTTCAGAAAGTTTAAAGTGGCCGCAGGTATTTTATAGGAAGGACATGAATTCAACCTTTCCCACAAGTAAAACTCTAACTTATACCCACTCCCTCTGTTCCCTTGAGCAGAGCTCTCTGAGCTGCGTAGTGGCTGTTGCTATAGAAGGGAGTGGAAGGTTGGTATCATGGTGTCAGTCTTGTCTCTTCGTAGCAGCTGCTACTTCTAAAGGATGGGGACTAGCGCCTTTTGCTATATTGCAACAAGTCGATTTTATGTACAGGAACTTATGTGCATATTTACAAGACCCTTCAACGTTAGAACCGTGGCATGTTGCCTCGGCAGAGCCGATAGTGCAGAACACTCTTTGCGGTGACCAGAACGACAGCGAGGAAACAGGAGCCAAGTTTTAACTCTTCGGTTGCCCCTCCCAACTCTCCTCACGGCCAATCAGAACAATTCAGTCTGTTTATTGGACTGACTCAAACACGCTTGCTGCAGTCCTCTCCTCTCGCTCTTTTATTCAAGCACTCGAGCCCTCAGTCTGAGAAAGAGTGACGAAAAAACCGGCCTGCACACAAATTTCCGCAAAAGGACTGGCCACACACGACCTTTCGAAATCTACTCTTATCAATGGCGCTGCCTCACACAGTGTGGCTTCGTGCCGCCGAGACAATCCCCCCGCCCACGCAATTTCGTCCACCACCCGCTCTCCCATTAGCTCAGAAAACGGCCGAGCTACCTCCACATAATAGCTAGACACTACCTAAGCTAGGCGAGGCCCTCAGCTTAGGTAGTGTCCATATGATCCCTGAAATTCTATCACCTCCGTCCCTATAGTTGGCGCACTCAACCCCTTGACTACCGCAAGCTCCGCACCGTCAGGCGGCCGACAAGGGGAACCTGCAACACGCCGTAAGTAGCTCTCCAAATGAAATTCTACGCAACACTGTTCCCACAAGAGAAGTCTCCCCACTTCTCCCATTACGATTCTATGGAGATGCGAGCTCTTTCTAGTTCATCTCTCTTCCCCAGGAATTTGGTTGCCGCACCGAAGTCACATCGGGTGTGCCACAGAATGGCACTTCGTTCTGACTAAATATCTTGCGAACTCGGTCGTGATCTCGTTTTTCGGCATCAGCCGACTGATAAGACCGGGCAAGTACCCGCAGCACCCGCTGCTGCGGGCCGCGGTTCATACTAAGCATCGCTAAGTTCCACGCCTTGCTCGAACGATACGTCAACTGACCCGACGTTTGGGCAACAAAAGCGCAATTCACTCGCGTCCCCCAGCTGTCGAGGCTCCGCCAGCATCTGTGCCACGCACAAACACTGACGTTGTCGCTCAACAATGCTTTCTGCTTCCGCGCCCTCCTCAGCTATTTGTGTGGTTTCACCTCGGCATGCTCCTTTCCGCGCGTCGTGATCCATCGGGCAACGCGCGGCTGCCCTGGAGTTTGTCGTCGTCCCCGCTCTCTACGACAACATGGCTGATCATACCCTTCATTGTCGCGGTTTCCCCCCGGCATTCAGGGCTCTCGCCTCTTAAATGCTTCACTTTGCCCTTGTTCAGCCGGCCACTTTTTGGCATCAGCTGTGCGCCACCTGTCTCCTCTGCGCCTTTCAGTATGCTCTCGGGAGCGCACTCATCTTTAAACGATTTCCACAATTTTTCTGACAGCAGGCAATCCGCTCGAGCTATCAGTCGGTCAGTTAACGGTACAAAACACGGGAACCATCCCCATTAGGTCAGCGCTAACGCCGCTTTCGCTAGACATCGTCGACGGAACCACACGAGCTTGGCCTTTACTATACCACCGAACGATGGTGTTAGGTTAAAAGTGCCTTGCGGCTTCACCATCTACGGTGAGATCGCGCTCTCCCGCAACAAAGTGATCTCCACCAACATGTCCAAACCGCCCCGATATTCCTATCCTTACAATCGAGGGACACGGCGATTAGATGACTGTGTGCCACTACCGGCTCTACCACCAAAACGTGCTCCACTAAGCTCTTGCTCTCACCACCCGGAACCCCTTCAGTTGGCTGTTTCTGGCACCGAGGGCCATTCCATTTTTGGTGCGCTACTGCAATTGTAGCATGCCGTGTACTTACGCTTTCCTTCTGCGCCTAGGCTTTCTCCGGCACCACGACTCTTCACTGTCTCATTTTGAGCTCTAGCTTTGCTCGCACTCTGCAATTCCACGGGCTTTTGAATCACCCGTCTCGCAGCGGTGTTTGCACCCTGCGCTTCCTCAAACGTTCGCAGCCACGCGGATATCTCTGGGGCGCTCATTCACGTTCTCCCTTCTTGAAGTGTCACATACCGCACGACCTCTTCCGACAAATTTTTGTTTCATTTTTTTCTTTATTGAAAGCTTAACGAGGCCCTCGAATGTCGACAACCCCCTTGCCTCAAGGTAAAAGTGGAAGTAGCTCTCCAAACATATCGAAAAAAGTCTCCACCCTTCATTTGCACGCTTCCCTAGCCCCAAAAATTTCAGATACTCTCCTGCCGAAAGTTTGAGCTCGTCAAGCACCGTTTTCTTGATTATTTGGTAATCATTATGCTCTGTTGGTCTTAGTCGCGTGGATAAAAATGGGACTCTCTCCGCTGCCAGCAGGAAAACAAAACGTCCCCAAAACTCTCCCAGTACCTTGTACGCTTCGAGGGCACTCTCTACAGAGAGAAAGCACACCGGTGCTTCAGCCTCTGTTGGAAATTTGGGTCATACACCAGTGAGAACTTTCGAGTAGCGCCTCAGTTCGCTTCACGGATCCCTCCTGCCGAACTCAGGTCTAATCCACCGAGAGTTTCCGCCCATCATCCGCGACAGTCTCTCCATCTCCAACTGCAACTGCTGCAGTTTACGCTGCGGCGTGAGAGTTCCGAACCGGTCATCTCTCTGGCTCTCCCACGCACTACCCTCTTCCGGGTTTGCCTCGTCGCTCTCGTCTCCCGACTCACGACTCATGGCCTGCGCTCGCCTGTCCGGGATTAAGTGGGCAAACCTCGTGTCGATAGGACGCCTTAAAACTCAAGAAAGGCAGCGGCACCCCTTAGATGTAAGAACTCCTGAGTAATCACCACTTGTGTAGTTGCTGCTCCCTACTTTCTTGCCTTGCCCGCCGTCAGACACTCGACATCACCCGATGTCGCCAGAATTGCCGCCAGACCGATGTATTGAGGATGACAGTTGCTGGACCACTGACATCCTCGTGTCGATGGTTGCCGCAACGCAGCCTCTAAGCTTAGTCGCTTGATTCTTCGTTGGACTTGCCGTCGTTCTTACTTTCGTTTTCCGTGTCCTCCGCAACACGACGAACTCCTTGGTACGCAGCGCGTTCCTTATCGTCGTTGTCTCGATCGTGTCTTACTGCGCCAGTAAAACTCAACCTTCTACACTCTATGGCAAAAGGGTGTAAAAGTGTGTGTGGTTCGTCCTTTTGGGGACTAATGGAGCTGCCACAACCAATATTTCCTTTAAGGACTAACGGCACCAGGTTTAACAGTTAGTCCCCACAGACGAGCTCAAGGAATTAACATTGAGTCCTCACATTTAAACCTTAGTGAGCAACCTTTAGTCCCACAAGTCACCTAAAAGAACTAACATTTAGCCATCACATTCACACCTTATGGGGCAACTGTTACTCCTCACATTTAAATTTACCGGACAACCATTATTTCTCATAGTTGCATATCGCCGGACGAACGGTTGATGCACTGAATACTCCAATCGGATGAACTTTTTCTTCTCAGTTCAAACATTGTTTTTCTTTCGTTCTACGCCAGGCCTAATACTGTTTTTGCCTGTTTTTCTGCGCAATGAGCAACAAATAGTGCAGAAAAGAACACACGAAAAGTAGTTAGCCACCTATGCGTGACTGCTTTCGCAGCCATGGCAACAACGAAAGACGAAAATGAGACATCGCAATCTTTTATTTTCATACACACACATGAAGTATCTCCATTCTTTTCAGTGAATTCATGGTGAA
Source organism: Rhipicephalus annulatus (assembly GCA_013436015.1). Classification (NCBI taxonomy): domain Eukaryota; kingdom Metazoa; phylum Arthropoda; class Arachnida; order Ixodida; family Ixodidae; genus Rhipicephalus; species Rhipicephalus annulatus. Next base: position 821,941 of record WOVY01010891.1, on the reverse strand, counting down.
GTGTACAAGTACAGTCTCGTTGTCACATCTTGTTCTCTCCTAGTGGAGCTCCTCCGACGGAAGCGCTAGATGACAGGCATTGAAGACGCCAGCGCAAGCAGCCTTCTGCCTGTTGTGTTCCCACGGCTGCAGGTACAGTAATACAGTAAAAAGAGTTAGGCACACGACACAGAAGATGAAGATGCACGCATATGACAGGTACGTGCACGTTAATATAAAATCAAGCATTAAATTACGACACACAAATAACTTTACCTTCACATCTCGCACAGTCCTTCTGAAGCTGCTCTGACGAAAGATATGGAGGACAGGCATCGCAGACGCCAGTGCACACAGCCTTCATCACGGTGTGTGTCCACGGCTGCACAATAAGTAGGTAATATAATCACTCACACGTGACAGAGGATGAATACGAATGCATATGAGAAATACGTGCAAGGAGAAATAAAACATACGTGAGAAGTGACATGCTAATAATTTCACCGTGATGAAACGCATCGTCAAAGGCCCATTTCGATCCCCGTGGCGCAACATCTTCGCGAACCACCGTGCCGCCAACAAGTCGGCAAGTCCTAAGCGAGTGACGTTATTCAGCTCGAACAAGCAAACGCGAGACCAAACACGGCAATGCACGCGAAGTGTCAGTCGCCAGCGAACTTCGAACAGGAGAGCGAGCCTACGCTTGGCCACCGCCATGAACAGCGCCGAACTGGTTTGAAGCTAGCGCCATAGAAATCGATGGTAGTGCGGCGCTTTTGTACAAACTCGAGCGAGTGTAGTGCGCAAACGCGAGTCCACCGTCACGACCAATGGACGGCGCCGAGCTGCTCACGACCGAATAATATTAAGTATATTAGAACAATGAATATTCTAAAAGTGTTTTCACGCACTTCATGAAAATGACAAAAAATTTATGATTAATTTGTGTGAATGACTGAAATGCATGTGCCTAGATTATGGAGCAATAACTTACCAGTCTGAAACATCAAGCGTTATGAAGGTGCTCTATCTAGTTCACAATTCGGCAATTCATCTTTGTACAGGTGCTTTTCGCACTAGCCCTGTGGAAAGCTTGTACGATATATCCGACGAGTGATCGCTACATCCGCAAGACCTTACATGTCGTTTCTACATAATCTCAAAGTTAACGCAGACAGAGAGCACCCGCCTCACTCCAAGGTCAATTATCTGTTCAGTGCTGCGCTCTAAATCGTCCTTCCTCTTGGCAGTCTTATACTCACAATGTGTGAGTATAGGGCTATCGAGGAGACGGGTGTGCCATTTGAGTACCGCCTGTGGCTTTCACTACATGCGTGCCCCGGTGGAAGTGGCAGACTAATAATTACGATGGGTCTTTCTTATAAGGTACGAAGCACGTGTCCCTTGCACATATCTGCGCACGCTTACTGTAGCTGCGACATAAATACACATGCCCCGAGTTCTTCGCAAATGCCTTAAAGTCTAACATTGCCATGTCCTTTGCTGCGGTTTGCCCATCCTTTTCGGAGGCCAGTGCGTTGCATCTCAAGACAAGCATCTTCACTGTAGAAGCGTTTGCTATACTTGCTGCTGGTAAACACATTGAGTAAATAACACAACAAAAAAGAGGAATTCACACCGATTTTTTGAGCGTGATAAAAGCTCTGAAAAATCTTCGAAAACATAAAAACCCCATCTTTGTCTCTCTTTACTCATTATTATGCATATTTTATGCCCAGGAACAGCATGTCATTGTCTGCTAGATGCGAGGGCACCGTAGGATCCGAGGCAATGAGATGGCGAACCAGCTAGCCACATCCGCCCATGAAAGAACTGTCAATGCATGTATATATATTGCTGTGCTTGACCTAAAACCATTTCATAAACGATAGCTCAGAGCTTATTGGCAGAGCACTTGGGATAGACACACCCATAATATTTGCGCGTTATCAAGCCGTTTTTCGGTAATTGGCCGCTACTATCGAAATCACGCCGCACAAAAGTAACACTTACAAGGCTTCGATTAGGACGACACACATACCACGTATGCATAATTTCTGTCCGCTGACGATTGTAAAAGATGTGGAGAAGCACTAATCGTGCTTCGAATGCATATCCAGTGCAATGAATCGGGCGAAATTAGAAAGAAGCATTTTACAATACCCTATCTCGACATCAAGTTCCTTTGAATCCTACCATGTTCATCAGTAGGTGCCCGCTTTTCACATATCGGTCACGTTCTTTATTTTATGATTTCCGTACGTGTCATGTCATATACCCGTAGCACGTCCTCTGAGCAGAGGTCGTAGTTACTGTGACTGCTCTAAATAAAGCACCTACGTCGTGGCCCTTGGACCCAAGGCCATTTACAAGGCATTCGTGGTGTTTTAAAGATTTTATAGATTTTGTAACGATGACTCCACGTTATTGATGTTCACTGCACACACGTCACGTCACTTTCATATCTTAATTACTTGCACGTTTTACCCACCTTTAGGGCGAGGAATTTTAGGGTCCTATACAGCCACTTGACACCACTATTATTCAATCCACATCCCCTGAATGCTACTGTATATAATCAATAATTGTTATTTTTACATTACCTCTAATGGCGGTTTTTGGCCAAGCATGGTCCTTGTGCCACTATAACCCATACGTCATCATCATCATCACTTCCAAAACATAGCTTAAGATGTCGTTACTGAAGTTTCTGAGTAGTGCACGACAATTTGCTTTTGCACTAAAATACAATATTAGCAATTGTTCATGAACAAAATTTATGAGTATGCGGAAGATGTATTCAGGTACCTAGTGGAAATCGAAAGACACCTTTTCCTGCGCGACTTGGTAAAAAAAGCGAGACAGAACTGTGCGTTGTGAAAAAGCCCAGATTCCGAGCTACTTGTAAACGTGTTCAACAGAGTTTCTTGTTATTTTGTGAAAAGTGGTGGCCTTCACAGCAATGTCGTTTTTTAGTGGCGTGCAACAAAATACTGCGTAAACCACTGGACCCGTGGTGGTGTACTGATTTGTTGTTCATAGCTGACTGGGAGGTTGCGATATTGCATCCTAGCTGCGGCGGCTGCATTTGAAGTTTGAAGTTTGAAGTTTGAACTTTATTTCACCACGGTGTTACACCATACAATGTATGGTGTGGAATGCGGGAAAAACGCTGCGATAAAAAGGCAGCTTGACTAGCCTCACATCCCATTTACGTGAATGCTAAATTCTAAAAGCACGTGTGCTAAGAACGAGGTGAGCATAAAGCAGATCCGGGTTGTCCAATTTTCCTAAAATCTCTACTAAGCATCTCCCATCATGACATCGCGGTTTTCGGAGGTCATTACCTAAAATTTACTTAATGAGTTTGGATGGTTGGGTGAATGTCACCTGGCAAATGATCGATTCATGTACTGTTGCGAGCAGTACGAAAATAATTACGCCATGCCAAAAGCGCCTCTCAGAGATATTGAAATATGAAGATGAACACAGCATCAACTACCCTATACATGATCCCATATACACAATATTGAACAATAGAAACTCAGTAATATGAAGGTTACATGAACTGCTAGTATGCGAAAAGGAAACAAAAACATCCTTAGGAGTAATAAAACACCGAACCAACAAAAAGTAACCGGTACTCTTCGTTATTGAAATTATAATAGCACACAAGATCCATTTAACTCTCACATTTTCATTAAGAAAAAATTCCCATTCATGCGTTTCTTAGCTGAAGTGTCATTTACAGTGAGAAAAGAGCCTTATATAGTAAAAAAGGTGTTTCAACTTCTAGTACCGTGAAACTTTAGAAGGGTTGAAGCATTCAGTGTTGCCCTGTGTTTTCCACAGCAAAAACTCAGCACTTTACTGGTTCATTCGGATCTAGCACAATAAGGCTCCATCATTAGCAAATACTATTCAAGAAGCGGTGTTTCACATACATGACTTACCACAGCAGCGCACGTTTGTGTTCGTAGGTACTAATAGATACTTGAGCGCTTTGATAACTTTTTCGGGGATTCAAACACCGCTGCTAAGACAAGCAAACTCTACTTTTGAGGGGCATGCTTGTGTATGATTGACTGTCACGGCTACACGTTACGCCGACAAGCCAAGAACCTAAAGTGAATCACCCCGAGAAATTACATGAGAAAATATTACGCTCTGGAAAGCGTTTCACGTATTTTGCGGGAGTAACAGCCTGGTGTTTCATGCACGATAAGCTTCACACTGCGGCCGGTCTGGACAATTCCTGAGTGACAAGTATCACGAGAAAGCTTTGAAGTAAGACTGTATCAGCGATTTGCCGAACAATTCCATCAAGATCAGCCTTCATAACTGTAGCGCCAAAGCGAAAAGTATTATTGCCGATCACAATCATCGCAGCGACTTTTCATAGCATATTGCAGTGATTCAAGGAACCGTGTTCCCAGCTCATTTAACATCCTCGTCAATATGAGCGGGAATGCGGGAGTGCGTGGCAAGCAACGCGCCTCGAATCCTACGCGTTGCCATATGTGTTAAAGGTAAGGTCTGACCCAATGCGTATTTACGCAGTGCTTTGTTTTGTAGTGCTCGCAGGTAGAGTCTTTGTACTGTCTTTTGATGTTTTATTTTACAAAAGGAAGTAAGAATACACCACCTGAAAACATGGTGCTCCGGAGGTCCGCAACCCGACTCAAACGCAGAGCACAAACACCAAGGGCAGTCAAAACAACTGAAGATCTCGTTGTTTTCTTCAATTCCGACGATATTACGAAAATTTCGAAAAGTCATAAAATCACGATGAGATGTGCTTTGGGTTCCCTACCGCCCAACCGAAGAGAACAACGGAAGAGCAATTTAGAAAGTGTGTCTTTGTCATTATCAGACATTATAAACGAACATTGTGGGAATCAGGTTTATGTAATGGCCAACCAGCCTAATAGCACCAAGCTATATGAAGAGGAGAGTAAAGAACTAAACGAGTTTATAGAACGCAGAGAAAATAAATTGCTGATGAAGGATGAGCAAAAGGAAATTTATGCTAGGAATATTACTCTGAATAATTCATTGAACTTGGTAAAAAAATTCCGCAACCCAGGTTTATCACCCAGAATACGATAGGGAAGAGGTGGACAAATTACGAAAGTTAAGGCCTGTGGATGTAGATCTGCTCGAGTGCGGCCTTACATTTTACCTTCCTAACAATGCAGTGATTCAATACGATCTCTAAAAATTGAGACTAGATTATCAAAAAGTTTGCGGATAAAGATGTTCTTTTTTGATAGGGCAGGCATAGAAGACGTTGGCTATGATTTCATCAAACCACCGAGCATCTGAAAACCAGATGCAGAACAATGCTAAGAGCTGGATTCATACGTAAAACTTGTTTCAACAAAAATCCTAAAGACAGCTAAACAGAGCTGAATGCCGAAAAAAGTTGACTTTTCCAGAAAGCGACGTCTTGACACAAATTTCGAACAGAACACACATTGTCATAAAACCAGCGAACAAAGGTGGCCGTACTGCAAGGTGGCCTGTAGCAAAATGTGAAAATGAAGCTACCAGATAACTCAAAAACAACACTCATTAACGAAAATTAGTCTTGGACCCCACTCAAGAATATAGTAAGCGCATACAATACATCATAAAAGATATTCTAGCCAAGTAAGGAATCACTTCCGAGCCGGGATTCCTCATACTCGAAAATAAGCGAGCTGGTCGCTTATATCTTCTTCAGAAGATTTGAAAGTGTTTCATAGACGAAATGCTTGCCGCTGAAATCCAAGGCAGACGTATAGTATCCAGAACAATACACCTACTGAGTCACTATCATAATTTTAGATCTTCATTTATCTATTTACACCTTCCACACTACCGTACTTTGTTCAGAATATGCCTCGTTTCTTCCGAATGACAGATAATACAATGAAAAATTAACATTTCCGCGTCAGGTCATTCAGGAAACGTGTGATGTATGCTTTTGTATACGCATATACCTATCACTAAACAAATTGAAGTGGTGTAAAAGTCACTCATAGAAAGCAAGCAGACACATAATGCTGAAGCTTACCTCTTGTTGCTTAAAATACTCCTGACGCCTAATAATTTTGAATTTTATTCGTCCAACTTCTTACATTGTTCTGGCACTAGTACGGGAACTCCTTACGCGCCAACATACACCAACAATTTTATGGCACACTTTGAATCAGAACTGTTGAAATCAACTTCAGTAAGACCTTCTACCCATGGGCACTACATGGACGGCATATAAAATGGGAACATGGGGTTAGCGCACTAAACGCACTCACTGATCGCTGTAACAAGTTTGACTGTTATATTAAATTTATCATGCACCATTATTCCAATGAAGTTGTCTTCCTAGACACGAGAGTGTCAAATAAAGCCAGAAAATAAAACTTTGTTGAAAACGGACCGACAGCTAACAATGTCTACACTACACTACCACCCGCGACACTGCAAACGAGGGATTCTGATCGGTCGAGTGAGGCGTATAAGAAGGTTCTGAAGTGATGATGTTAAATACGTAAAGTACTTAGGTAACCTAAACAAAACGATATTTAAAATACAACCCTCAAAACACCCTAAACAATGTGTACAATATTAACGATGGGTGTAAACTAGATAGGAAAACAACCCTAACTAAAAAAACCCCGTAGCACAACCCAACCACCTGCGAGAATTCACAACCAAATACGGAAACTTACTCCCAAACATAATAATATCCTATAAAAGTATTATCCGATACTGACAGACAACGAGCACCCTAACAAGACGTTTTTCACTGCTTTTTGACACGACCACTGAGGCGACAAACTGCACCAAATATCCCTGGAGCAGCTAATTTCCCTACATCCTCGACTTGCAGCGTGGCGAGATTGGATAAAAAATAGTTAGCTGCTGTAGCCAATTTTTGGTACAATGTCACATGATTGCTATAGAATTCACTGCTTCTCCCTAAAAAGACTTTCTGTTTAAAATCAGGGGCGCATTTTATTCCCCATTTACGCTTGAATCAAACACCCTCTGCTCCATCTACCCCACGCATAAAGTGCCGTCGTGCATGAAGTGCTTCGCTCAGCGCTCTGTATGCCATGGTTCCGGTGCCGAAATGCCTTGAGTCATCTTACACGAACAATTCAGGTTGTCCAGCTTTCTCAATTTTTATTGCCTAAAAATTGCTTGCTAAGAATTTTGATGTGCGCTTAAACATTCTCTCTTTCTCTTTACAGGCCAAATTCCGAAATGTGCCTTGGACAGTTTAATCTACACTTAAAGAACAGAATCAAATTATACTTCCAGAAAACTGATGCCATGTATATGCAAATTGATCTCCAAGGTGTATCACAGGAGCATCTTCAGGTTGGAAGCTTTAAGGATGTAACAAGTCACCATCTCCTGCAATTCGTCAGAGATAAGAACCAGATGAGAGTGCGTACATATACTGTCGAACTCTGTTGATGTATTGCAGTTTAGTCAGAATTTTCCCAGTGGCAATGTTCGCGACCCAGAAAACACACACACACACACACACACACACACACACACATGCACAGACGCACATACACAAATAGACGTAATGCAGCTAAGCCTCCTATTGCGCGTCAGCAAATTCCTTGATCACTTAGTTATTCCTACGGAGCGTAGCCAAACTGGAATCTAGGAAAACATGTTTTGATGCCTGCTGCAATATTACCCTTTTGCTCCACATATTATATCCATTAAGAATACCCTGCTGATAAAATGATAGTTCAAATGTTATTTTTTTCCAAAAGCAGCTTTAAAGGGTTGTATGGCATTGTGGCACAGCGCCTGCTAGTTATGCATTGGGCGCCTGGTTTGACTCTCACTCGAACCAAATATTTCGCTTCGGACACAGAAAACACTGCTTTTTCACTCACAATGGACGACGCCGACACCTGAAAAGTATGCATAAGGAACTCTTTAACGCTACGCAGTTGAAACTATCATTTCCGTGACCGAAAATTGAGAAAGATGCTAAAAAAAGAAAAAATCTGGTTCTCCCCCCACCCACATGACAGGAATCAGTAAAAAACGAAATTAAAACTCGTAGTTACAGATGTATTGTAATGTTTAGTGCACATTGATATACAACAGAGCTCGCGCAATGTATATTTGCTTCCCAAATATTGCACCACTAAACGGAGATGAGTCCACGTTGACGCGTACGCATCTAGACCTGACGAATAACATCCACTATCAATTGGTTGAAGCCATCGTTGTGGTAATAATTTCTTCCTGTAGCTGTAGTAATTACTTGTGAGAGCGATGTGCCACCAAAAGAGCGTGACTGCTTGGAGGCCGACCTTGGATTAATGGCCACTCATCAGGCCTCACACCAAACTTTAACTAGGCAGTGGAAGTTGTTGGGTGTCCGACTAGGAACATTTAGCTACAATTTTTGTAATTGCTTCATTACAAGCTGACAACGCAGTGTTTCTTTTTTTGAAGCGGCGCGAAACGAGGATGAGAGGAGGCGATCTTGATACTCTTGCCGCTCCTCCGCGTAACCTTCGCAAGCCAAATCTCTTCGCTACCCTGGAGAGACGCTAGGTGGCGCCGACAAGAAGAGTCGTGTCCGCAAGTGCTCCGTGAGTATTCCGGCTTCATTGTGGAAACTTGTGTGTGCGGCCAATTTCGACTATTGCCATGGCTTCCTGAAGTGGTTCTACATCGACTGACAGCAACCACAGCTGTAAGTGATCGGAACTTTTTAATTTAGAACACAAACCGCACCTGTCTATCTTGCGAGCTCGACAAAGCCATTTCCGACATGTAGGCGGCTGCAGGAATGCTACCATGAGTGTTGCGCGCGTACTCGATGGCTCTTGTGAATAAACCCTCAGACGCTTTTGCGTGTCCTGGGCCCTCGCGGATGAAGGACACGCGAGGCCAAGACCTTGATAATATGGATTTTCAAGACTCTACAGCTAACAGCCTCTCAACGCCAAATGAAACCAACGATCAGAACGCCGAGACCGACAGCCGAAGCCAAGCAGATGAAGCCTGGCAAACGGCGCTCACTCTGCAGCAGTAGAAGGCTCTTGCAAAGGAAGGCCAAGTACTTTGATTGTTCGACGACCTCGTACCATCAACAAATATCCACTGCTGAAGCAGCCGGAAAATCTAAATACAGGCCTGCCTACAGGCGGCTACCTTTTTCCCAAAGACGACTTCAAGATAGTGTTGCGACCACGCCAAGGGCTACCAGTCAAGAACCTGACTAGTCCACTACTGGCAGACGCTGTAATAGCAGCTTGTAGTGGACAAATATCTGGTGAGCAATTTTCGCTAAGAATCAAAAGAGGTTCCAACATCCTCATTAGTTGTTTCGACACCTCACCAGACAGTGGCGGACCGCGTGAGGCGTATGACCACCCTAAAGATAAATGGCAGGCTACACTCAGTCAATGCCTACGTAGCGACACGCGAAGGCACAACTAAGGGCGTCATTCACGGCTTAGATCCCCCACAACGCCTGAAGCACTAAAAGCCAATCTCCGCATACGCACACAAGGTGTCGAAATTCTGCAAGCATGTATGTTTAAAACACCAAGACGGCCGTTATAACATTTTTAGAGTGATTACTCCTCCGTACGTCTATTACAACAGCGGAGAACTTGCTTGCTACCCCTACAAGGTTACCACCCAAGGTTGCAAAGTGTGCCATCAGGTTGGTCACCGTTCAGACGTCTGCCCACAGCCGGATACTAAAGTGTGTCACGTTTGTGGACAAAGGGACCCTGCAGCCGGACACGTGTGCTCTCAGAAGTGTGCAGCTTGTGGCGAGGGTCATTTGACAAGCAACCGAAGTTGCAGAAAATGACTGAAATCTCCGCAGAAAAGAACCTGAAGGGCTTGTGTGCACCAGCCTGCTCTGAAGGACACCTAACCGAAGCCACCTCAACACCCCCGCTGGTTCATTTGTGATGGTGAACAATCTGTCCTGGACCACTGTCCGGAGTTGCCAGAGACTCGCCCAATGTTCAGCCCTAGATACAGACCTAGATCAAGATCCCGGGCCCGGAAGGACTCTACTCGCAAGACCCCACCCCATTTACACTCACGCAAGTGACCTAAGTTTGGGGCTCCAGGCTCTGCGATCAAGCAAGCACCCGAACGAGGCGAGGTGAGCTATGCACGAGTTGCTTCTCCCGCTGCTCGTATAACGGCTAATCCAGAATATTGATAAATTATTAGTGAGAACAAGCTCCTACATGAAAGCTTGGCAGAAGTAAAACGAGAGCTGGTCTCCCTCAAAGGTAATCGTGGTATAAAATCGAGCCAAAAAATACTTTTTAAAGCAACCGGCGCATCTAGCCAGGTTCTGATCGAGTCAGATTCTATGTAAGGTACATTACAAAAAGTAATGAAGCAACTGCAAAACATGCAAACCTTTCAGCAGCAAATGTTTGCCTAATTTCAGAATCTAAAAAGTTATGTCGATGAATCTCTCGCCAGCATAAGGGCCGCTGTTCTAAAACGGCCTAAAAGCAGCCAGGGTGCTCCGCATATCCGTCGTTGGAAGCAACTCTCAACCTCGGACAGTGATAGCACTATCCATGGCGAGTAAAACACGAGCGCACACCAAATGTCTTGAAATTTGGCAACTGAATTGCCGCACCACCTTACACAAACAGGCAGCCGCTCTACAACAATTTCTTGATATGGCACCAGTCAAACCTGATGTCATTTGTCTACAAGAGGTTGGCAATTAGCCAGTCAAATTGAGTGGCTACTACACCATATCAAATCCAGACTACCCTAAAGTCGCCGCGCTGGTTCTTAAGGGAATAGCGACTAGTATAGATTATCTGGTCACAACCAGCATTAACCACCAAATCATAAGTATACTACCGCACAAGCGTAGCAAAATCGAAACCTAATGACGAACGTGTATAGCTCCGCTAAAGAAATCAGGGCCGATTTTGACGCACTCATTCGATATGCCAAGAGTAATTCCAGCATCCGGGATCGGCTACTGCTTCTAGGGGATTTTAATGCCCCTCACACTACCCGGGGGTACCGAACAGATACCCCGAAAGGCCTGGAACTCGAAGGAGTTGTCGATGCGCATGGGCTCCAACTTCTCGTACCCCCGCAACACCCGACAAGATTGGGTAACAACGTCAGCGCAGACGCATTTTCTGGTCTTGCATTCATAAATGATGTTGACGAGATGTTCCGGAGAACCTAGAAGAGAATCTCGGCAGTGGCTATTATATTTTGAGCGTGTCATTTGCCTCCCGCGAAATTCGGCAGTCTCATGGTCATGTTGTGTAAACAGATTAGGTAACTTATCGCAAAGTCCCTCTGCCCGAAGTTTTACCCGATAGCACTGAAAAATGGGCAACGCACATATGAGAGGCTCAAAAAGAAACTTCTAAGCGGGTTACTTTCACAGCGGAAACCCTGGTAGCCGATAGCCACCTAATACATATGTGGGAATCCAGGAGAGCGTTGACCAAGCGATGTAAACAACAGTGACTCAATTGAAAATTGCGCATAGTATTGTTCAGATATCTGAGTGGGCAAACGGTTCCGCGCAGCAGTTGGAGACGGCGAGCGGATGAATTTTCGCGACTTGCTCCGAGAAACCTTGCACAACTCCAAGACATGGGCAATACTGCGCAGCGTAATATAACATGGTAAAACCAAAACGGCAGCAAACTGAACTCTTGAGAAGCTCGCTGTGGAATTTCCAGGAACAGATGACGCCCTCATCGCTAAGCTCAAAGACAAGTACATAGGCGTGTTCACCACTCCCCCGTGCACTTCAGCACACCAAGGCCAGGAAAACGCAGCGCTCGACGCACAGATCACCAAGGCAGAACTATTCGCGAGCGCGCAAGCAGCAAAGCGCTATGCTGTCCCTGAACCTGACCAGCTAACAAAGGCGATGATTCGGAATCGCAGCGACGAATACCTGGAACAGCCTACTCGGTATTTTAATGAGCAGTTATGGGTAAAGGGCCTGGTTCCTCAATATTGGAAGGAAGCCATAATTATTCTTATTCCGAAGTCAGGAAAAACACCCGACCTACAAAATCTAAGACCATTATCATTACCATCCTGTCTTATTCGAAAATTATTCGAAAAGGTGATTCACACACTTCCATGACTTACATTGAAGGTCGGAACCTTTTGCCAACTACCAAGTTTGGATTTCGCCAAGATTTGTCAACGCAGGACGTCTTCCTTCCACTTCGGGAAAAGGTACTCTGCAATACCACGGTGGGTGCAAAACATCTCGTTGTAGCTCCCGACTTGAAAAGTGCATTAAGCACTATGTCCCATGAGCTCATCTTATCTGAGCTAAATGACATCGGTTGTGGGCAAAAGATATATGACTACGTTTGCTCGTTTCTAACCTCTCGCACTGCTACAATAAGCCTAGGCAATACACGCTCAGATCCGTTTCCTATGCCCAATAGAGGCACACCACAAGGGGCCATACTGTCTCCTCTTCTCTTCAACATTGGCATGAGACGCTTAGCAAGAAAACTATACGGGGTTTCAGGGCTAGGGTATGCGTTTTATGGGGATGATATTACCCTATGGGCCAACAGTGGCTCTTTGGAACAAAAAGAGCAATTCCTACAAGACACAGTGACCGCTGTTGACGACTTCGCTTATGATAGCAGAACGAGCTGTGCTTCTGATAAATGTCAATTTATTAAAATCCGAGGTAAAGGCCGCCGCATTTACGAGCCGGTCAACCTCTTTCTAGGAGACCAAAAGATAAAAAAGGTACAGAAAATTAGAGTCCTCAGACTGTGGCTAAAAAGCAACAAGCGAATGGACACATAATGAAAACCCTCAGAACAACAATGAAGCCGATCTCCCGTATGAATTATAGAGTCACCTATCATCGAAAAGGTTCTAAGGAAGCTGAGACGCTCCGGCTGGTTCAGGCTTTTGTCCTCAATCGGCTAACATATAGTCTTCCTTTCTAGGAGGTGAATAAAACCGATATAAAGGCCCTAAATGCGTTGATGTGAACATCGTACAAGGCGACTCTTGGCCTACCACTTGGAACGTCTACAGAACGTTTTGAAGCCCTCGGTATACATAATCATTATGAGGAGTTACGCGCAGCAGTGCTCATTTCTCAACGGTAGAGGCTTACATTAACCACTACTGGGAGAAAATTGCTACGCCGTGTAGGTTACCCGGCTCGTCCTCAGTATGCGGGAGAGGAACTGGAGTCCATGGCTAAACAGCTACGTGAAAAGATTGCAGTATCCCCTATCTCAAAAAACATGAGCTCCCGGTATCACAAAGGTGGTTGGAAAGCGCGAGCTCGCAAGTTTCAGAGGCAATTCGGGAACAATCCGGACATGTTATACACAGATGTCTGCTTATACGGCACGAACAAGTACGTGCTCGCAGTCGTAGGAGCGGCCCCGGGTGAAGGCCTTCTGATTTGCGCCACGGCACGAGCCGTGTCCATGAATAACGCTGAGGCTTTGGCTATCACGCTTGCTAATAAAGCTAAGGATATTCTGGGACGATCGTTCCGTGTTCTCACTGATTCCATGGTCGCAAGCAGACTCTTCCTCACGGGAAGACTACCACACAACACCATTCGCCGATTAGGACCGGACCTATTGCAGGAACATTATATTATCTGGTGCCGGGGTTACGCAGGACTCGATGACAATGAGAGAGCGGACAGCGCAGCTCGTGCTTTAACCAACCGAGCAGCCTACCACTGCGACGACAGCCCCCTTTTACCGCGAGATATTCTTGAAAAGCAACGGCTTGAGCGACGTAGGTACAGTGTCCCACACACAGCTTTGCCTGGGCGCAATTGTTATCACTGGCGCCGTATACAAACAAACACATATCCAAATTTTTCGTTAAAGCATGCCACTCACCCTGCGATGTACAGCGATAGTTGTCCGTGGTGTGGAGGGAGGCCTACTCTCACCCACATAACGTGAGATCGTCAGAACAGGTCCACTGAAATTAACTCGCCACAAATAGCCGGAAAAATTTCGCATGGGAGCAGTCGGAGGCTTTGCTCGCCGGTGAGGAACAGGGGGTGCAACTAGTGCTCCTTGACCAGGCACGGAGGCCGCTAAAGCCAGTGGAGCCCTGGAATAGGGGCCCCGTCCACATGCGCACCGTATGTTTTTTTCTTGTTTGTTATTTCACATAAAAGTTTTGATATACATTTTCCCTACCGTCTCCGGCATACGACCGAGAGGTCGCCTACGCATGACTTGCCCGAGCTAGCCCAACCCGCGACCACGCAAGCAGCGTTGTATTGTTGACCAGCGTCTCCTTTGTAGTCTGTTGCCTGTTTATGCGGGATGGTTTGCAAACGCTGGCTTAGATGCGGCCAAATATATGAGCACAATGAGTGTGCGAACGCGTAGGAGCGTTATTTTTGCTGCCACGGCTGTCATCTGCTCGATGAGCTGACCGTGGGGAAACGAAAGGCATGCGAAGCGCAGGCAGATTAGCCCCGCATCTTGTTGCAAATAACAGAAAAAATAAAAGAAACACGCGCACATTTTCTCATTGCATCTGAATATGTGTCTGAAATTTCATATTTCTATTCAAACAGCAAATCATCCAAACTATGCATGTCGTGTTGAATCATTTAAGCCATGTAACGTGGTATACTGTTGACAACGTTCGAGCGAAGTTGTCTACGTAGATGACCAACGTCACTGCATTGCCGTGTAGGCAGGACCATTCATATGCGCACGTAACGCCCTCATTCTCTGGGGGCGCGCCCGCTAAAGGGAGGGGGATCAGCGTTCATTTTGGAATTTGACCCGTTTTCGCGGCACGTAGCATTGCAAATTTTGGCAGACGTCATTATGAACGCCTCATTACCGCATTGCGCTTGTCAGCTCAAAATTGTCAAACCTAGTGAGTGGCCCTTTAAGTTCACCTGCTCGAGGCACGTTGGAGTGATTGATCCCCACTTGCCGACTAGAAGGAAACGCAACGCGTGTCTTGCCTGCTATTTCGCCAGCCAGAATTATTTGCAGGGCGAGCATGCGTGGGGAACACAGAGTTGAAGCCATGCTACAGTGCACTAGAATGTTTTGGTGCACTCTAGCCATCCGAAGCCGACGGGCGCCGCAGAGTTATTAGTAAGGTCACTCGAGTATGTTGGTAGTTCGCCGTCTCCGCGCCGGCTCCATTAAAGGCCGTGTCCGCGCCGATAAGCATGAACCAGCGGCACAGCCACGTCCATGCCACTGGAACATTACTAGGTAAAGTCGCCACCTATCAGTGTGCTAACGCAATCTCAAAATCGCACTTCTATTAGAAACACGCTGCTTGGCATGGACGCTTGAACGATGCGTAGAAGAAACTAATCACGGATCCCACGTCATGATGCATTAGTGTACTTTTTTAAGACCACTGTGAGAGGGCAGTGGTATATACAAGAAGGAAGGAAGGAATAAACGTTTCTTTTTGAAACGGTGTAGCGGTGTAGGTTCCGCGTTCACCTTAGGTGGGAGGTCTCCTCATATAAGGAACTCTCTGCCTTCGCTGCCTACTTGGCCCTGGCGACAAGATGTCGTTGTTGGACCAGGTCCTCCAAGGCGAGCTTGGCATCCCACGTTTCGAGAAGGTGTTCATTTTCCTTACCAGCGTCGCAGGTGTTCGGCGGAGGCGATAGGTCTGTATTTGTATTGCATGGACATTCGAGGTTCAGGTGGGCCAACGTGTCAGGTACGGCGCATATCGGGCAAACATATTCATGCAATGTAGGGTACAATAGGTGAATTAGTGTACCGTGTGTGTATGTGTTGCTCTGCAGTCTTCTCAGTATGGTGCGGTCGTATTTCGTGAGCTTCATGTGTGCTGGTGGATACTCTCTGCGTGCCAGCCTATGGTGTTGCAGTATTGCAGACTAAGTCTTGGGTACAGACTCAGCCTCCCCGAACACAGTCCTGGCGTCTAGAAAGCGGGAAAGGGTAGCCCGGTAGGCATGATTGTGGGCCGTGGCGTGAGCCGCCTCGCTTCCCTCCAGTCCTTCTTGTCCAGAAAACCACGTCACACAGGTGAACGGCATCGCAGTACTTAGGCGCTCTAATATTTTAATTTCTTGGCTAGACACACGACCCTTGCTGTAGTTTCGCAAATCTGCTTGAGAGTCTGTGACTACCACAGCTGCATCCAAGCACATTCTGGTAGCTAGAGCAATTGCCGCCTCCTCTGCAATTCCTGGGCTTTGGGTGCGTACTGTGGCAGATGCGAGCTCTACGCCTCGAGTATCAACGACGCTCAAAGCGTAGCTAGGCGTCTTTTCCAGGATACTTGGCTGCGTCTGTATATCTGGCGTCCGGATCTTGGCTGTGATTTCATCATATAGCATTCTATAGTGCCGGCCTTCTTTCTTTGTGATGTGTAGGGTGCATATTGCGGGGGATTTGTGCAATACAGAATGATTCGCGGATGTTTGGCGGAATCCGTTCTTTTCGGTCTGCGTCTATGTCGCCTGTAAAGGTTTTGCTATAATTCAGCCGTTGTAGCACTAATCATCCAGTGGGTGAGAGCTTTGGTCGTTCTAGCTGGCTAGCCCTCTGAGCTTCGGCTTGTTCCTGCCAGTTATTGTGCTCGCTCATTATCAGTTGTTTCACTATGGAAGCCGTGAATGGGAGCCCTAAAGCAATTTTGGTGGTCTTACGAATCATGATGTTCAGCTTCTCTACCTCTACGATCTTCAGGGCGAGGTAGGGAGTGCATAGCCCTATTGAAACGATTCGTATGCGATGTCCAATATTTCCGTATGTTTCCGTAAGAATACACATGTTTCCTATACATTTTCCATATATTTCCGTAAGATTATTACAGAAACATACGGAATTATTGGACATCGCATACGGATCATTTCAATAGAGAGGTTATTTGACTGCTGAGTAGAGCTTGCACAACGCGCAGTGTGTCTTGCTCTTTAAGGCCGCTTCTACAGTTCGTGATTTACCTGACGAGATGGGTGAGTTGAGATAGCGTGCGCTGTAGTCGAGGGGAGTGTGGCCGCACCTGACCCATCTTTGTGAAAGCGGAGCCCTAGTACTCGTAATGTTTCCACTTTCTTGATAAGCTTTCCGTTAACGGTGACGCTCGTATCAGGTTCGATGTAGGCGGCAGGCCACCCTCTCGTTTTACACTTCCGGATGATGTGTTCCGACTTTTCGTGAGCACATTCGAGCCCACATTTTTCAAGTACCTCTCGATGATATCTACTTCTTCTTGTAAGCGCATTTCTTGCATTTCGGTATTTGAGGCCCTTGTACATAACATAATGTCGTCCGCCTAAAAGGCATATCGCTGGCCTTGTACACAATCGAGAAAGCTGGGTAACCTGATCAATGCAACATTAAAAAGCAACGGTAAATGACCCATCCCTGTGGAGTACCTTTGTTCGGTATAATCTAAGGCAAAATTACCAAAAAAAGGAGTATTGGAACCCAATAGGCGCGCGCGATGAACAGATAGACCGTTGAGGAGCAACCACAGAGTGAGGCGTGCAGCGCGAAACCACTTATTCTCCAAAGAGATGAACCACCCGGGGATTGCAGGCAGCACGAAAAGCGTTGCCAAGGTGACCAGCCCTCCTTCTCCTTCTCTGCTGGCTCAATATTTCCCCGTATTTTGCCGGTGAAGGTTCGCGTTGCGTCGTGCTCGGCGTGCTTGACCACGACCGCCTGGATTCGACGATCAAAGAATTATGACGTGGTGCTTGTGTGTACGCTTGGATGAGCGTGGGCTGCTGTTTTTGCATTTCGCTGCACCCATGAAGTCTGGAGCAAGTCCCGACACGTCACCTCTCCGCGCTGTATATCTCTGGCTTCAAAATAGTCACGACCAACACACGACAACAACAGTTGGGAAGGCCATTATGGTGGCCGAGAAGACAACTGGCCAATCGGATATACACTTTAGTACGACTCAGGGCAGAAAACAGCGCTGTATTCTGAGGCAATTAGGTTATCATTCTTTATTCTACTCTACTTGTCACGTGTGCGATACGGATCACGCTTGCCGGCAACAGGCTCGGTCGTGTTATATGTCGCACGCACGAAATGCATTCCGAAGTTCAGCTTCGGCGTGCTTCTGCTTTGCGACCGCCTGGAAATTGTCCGCCATTGCCGTCGGACTCCCGTACACTCGCTCATCGAGTGCTCGTCGGTCTTCGCCGTCACGATGAGCTGACGATATTGGGCTGAGACCTCGTCGCTGTGTTGGGAGTCATTGAAAACACGTGGCGGGTTCTCGTAAAGAGCTTGGTTGTAGTATGTCGCGAGCTGTAAGTGCACCAGCACGGGCCGGCGGGGCTTTCGCTAGCGTCGGAACTCACTGAAAATCGGTCGCCATCACAGTTGGCTTCCCCGTCAGCTGGTCGCAACAGCTCGGCGCCGTCCGTTGGACGCGGCGGCGGACTCGCGTTTGCGCGCGGCACTCGCTCGAGTTTGTGGAAAAGGGCCACATTACCGTCGATTTCTTCGGCACTAGTTTTAAACCAGCTCGGCGCTGTTCATGGTGGCGCCCAAGCTTACGCTCGCTCTCCTGTTCGAAGTGTGCTAGCGGCAGACACTCCGCGTGCAGTGCCGTGTTTGGTTTCGCGTTCGCTTGCTCGAGCTGAACGACGTCGCTCGCTTACGACTCGCCGACTTGTTAGCGGCGCGGTGGTTCGCGGAGTTGTGACTGTGGCCGCCGCTCCTAAGCTGGTGGGCTACTGGAATCGAAGTGAGTCTTTCACGATGTGTGACATTACGGTAAATTTAGTAGCAAGCCATATCTCACATATGTTTTCATTTCACCTTGCACGTATTTCTCATATGCATTTGTATTCATCCTCTGTCACGTGTGACTCACTATTTTACATACTTACTGTGCATTCGTGGGCACACACCGTGCTGAAGACTATGCGCTGGCGTCTGCGATGCCCGTCATCCATCTCTTTCGTCGGAGCAGCTTCAAAAGGACTGTTCGAGATGTGAAGGTAAAGTTACTTGTTTGTCATATTTTAGCGCTTGTTTTTATGTTAACGTGCACGTACTTGTCATATACGTGCATCTTCATCTTTTGTGACGTGTGCCTGACTCTTTTTACTATATTACTGTACGTGCAGCCGTGGGAACACAACAGTCAGAAGGCTGCTTGCGCTGGCGTCTTCAATGCCTGTCATCTATCGCTTCCGTCGGAGGAGCTCCCCAAGGAGTGAACAAAATTTGACAACGAGACTGGACTTGTACACTTCACCATGAATTCCCTTAAAAGAACGGGGAAACTTCATGTGTATGTAGAGAAATAAAAGATTTTGATGTCTCATTTTTCTCTTTCGTTGTTGCCATGACTGTGATAGCAGTTACACATAAGGGGGCTAACTCCTTTTTCGCGTGTGCTTTTCTATGGAATTAGTTGCTCACTGGGCAGAAAAACAGGCGAAAAAAGTATTAGGCCTGGCGGAAAATAAACAAAAAACAATGTACGAACTGGGGACAAAAAGATCATCTGATTGGAGTATTTGAGTGGATCAACCGTTCGTCCAGCAAGGCGCTACTTTGAGGACTAATGGTTGCCCGGTAAGGTGTAAATGTGGGGATTAACAGTTGCTCTATAGGGTGCTAATGTGAGGACTAAATGTTAGTCCTTTGAGGTGAACTGTGGACTAACGCTTACTCACTAAAGTGCAAATATGAGGACTAAATGTTAGTCCCTAGAGAGGCCTAACTGTGAGACCCAGTGCCGTTAGACCTTAAAGGGATTAACGGGTCTGGCTGCCATATTAGTCCTTAAAAGCACGAACCACACACTCTTTCAACACCCTTTCGCCTTAGAGGGTAGTCGGGAAGGGTTGCTGCGAAGGTTCTATATTCTTACTGTGGCCGTGCCATGCTTGTGGAAATTTCTCACGTAGTTGTGTAACCAACGCCCGCAGTCCGGACGTTCAAGATTGCAAAGGATAGCGTCGTGGCTGAAGTGGTCGAAAGCTCCCTTTATATCTATTTCTATGATAGAAGTTTACCTTCTGGTGCTGAGGAGATCGTTGAGGTCTTCTTTGAGAAAAAGGAAGATGTCTTGTGTTGATTGGTGTTGCCTGAATCCGAACATTTTGTTCGGAAAATATCCCTTGTCTTCGAGGTACGGGGTTAGGCTCTAGTGCACCATGTGCTCGAATAGTTTACCTATAAACGAGGTGGGGGAAATTGGGCGCAGGTTTTTGATGCTCAAGGGCTTGTTGGGTTTCGGGTTCATAGTAATCTCTGAATGTTTCCAGGTAGCCGGTATCTCACCACTCTTCCAGCAACCATTGAGATACTGGGGTACGGCATTAGTGGCCTGCTGTGGAAGGTTTCGGAGATGCTTGTTCATAATGCGATCATTCCATGGGCTGGTGTTTTTAGTAAGTGTAGCTAGTGCTGCACCTAGTTCTGCCAGCGTAAGTGGTTCATCAAGTTCAGGGTCAGGTTTTCCGTTGTATGCTTCGTCGTGTGCCGTGGTGGTTATGGGTTCGTCTCCAGACAGCTCCTTCTGGAGCTCTCGAAGGGGGTCTTTTTCTGATCCGGCATAGTAGTGTACCAGCCTGAAAATATGTTGTCGTTGCTCCCTCCTTGCAGGGCTGATGTCGAGAAGAGCGCGCAGAATGTGCCACGTTTTCTTCTTGCTCAAAGTTCTATGTAGTGCGTCGCAAAACGCAGACCAATTCTGTCTTCCTAATCTCTCTACATATTCGTGTGCTTCTTCAGTGAGCCGGGCGATTCTCTTCTTGAGTTTTTTGTTTAGTTTCTGCCTCTTCTATTTCTTGAAAAGATAAAGGAAGCGCACTTTTAAAAACGTACAAAGTATGTGCGTGGTGGTAAAATCATTTCTTTAAAAGACAAAAAACAAGAAAGCTATGTGACGACTGCCTCATAAGAAGGCGGTACCTAATACTAGCAAATGGGCATCCCTGGTACGGGACCACATCAGCGTCAGCTGGTGCCTGGGCTCGCCTAACCAAGGCCTTTTGGGCCTGGAGGTGAGAACAGCAAGCAGGGTCGCCTCTCACTCATCCCGGTTTGGATTAATGAGGGGGGTAGAACGGGGTTGCAGGACCAGGCCTTCATCGTGTGGTGAATGTCTAAAGACAGCTCCCATCGTGTGAGCAGCTGCTGAAAAAGGCATTATCAAAATTTTTGAGGGCTGCTGGGCCCAGCATTAGTGTACGTCAAGAGGCGGAGTAAAAGCCACTCTTCCGCTTTATTTAGGCCTTTGCATGGGCGTGCATCAGGTTTGTGGGCGCGTTGACGTTATGAGACGATTTTGCATAAAGAATACACCAGATTGAATTCAAGGTCCTCCAGATCGGGGCAGGCTAGTGAGAATACCTCCTGATAGAGTGTGTGGGCCGCGGCGTCGGCTCCCTCATTCCCTTCAACTCCCATGTGAGTAGGAGCCCTAACTTTACAGCGGGATGGAGCGATTTCCTAATAGTGTGTCGGCGCAGTTGGTAGCGTGCCCGGCATCTGTTGGAGACCCAGATATCTTGGGCTCGACTCCCGTTGAACAACCTGTTTTCCTTTGTCCTCTTATTGTGGATACTATTTCGACGTCATTTCTGTGACGGAAGTGCGTCTCTGAAGTCTTGCTGTACCTATCCATAAAACACATTCCTGGTAATAAAGCAAAATATTATTAATTTCCCGGTCCAAGTGAGGACTAAACCCAGGCCGCCCCGCCGTGGTGTTGTAGTGGCTAAAGTACTCGGCTGCTGAACCGCAGGTTGCGGGATAAAATCCCGGCTGCGACGGCTGCGTTTTCGATGGAGGCGCAAATGTTGTAGGCCCGTGTGCTCAGATTTAGGTGCATGTTAAAGAGGCCCTGGTGGTTGAAATTTCCGGAGTTCTTTACTACGCGTCTCTCATAATTATATGGCGGTTTTAGGACGTTAAACCCCACATATCAATCAAACCCAGCCCGCTTGCGTGGCAAGCAGGTGCTCTACCACACATGCGCGTATGGTTGAAAACATAGTGAAAATAACTGTCGCTTGAAAATGGAGTGAAAAGAACTTCCATTCTTCACAAGTATAGACAGGCTTGACAATACAGCAGCTAACATCGCAGTAGTATAGTGAGATACAAGCGTCGTACATTGCTTTCGGGTGTCAGAACAAGGTGTTATGGTAACGACATCGCGTTTTAGAGCTGCCACCACCCATCCCCCCTATTTCAGAAAGCACACGTTACTGCACAAGTTCTATTAAAACTGCGTAGTGGGGGCGCATAGCAATATCCAAAACACTTCACGCACATCACGGGCCAATCAGGTGGATTGCAGCCACTAGCGAAAGCCTCACTAAATCACTTTCAACGTTATCGATTACTATTGTAGGAATCCACAATCAGAACTTCTCGAGTAAGATCATACAGTAAAGAGTATGCACTAAGGGGATGAAGTACGCACAAAGGCAGAACACATCGCTATCGCTTTCAACTCTTAAAGAAGAAGTTTATGGGGGCCTCAAATTTATTCGCACCTGCTTTTTGCTTGTTTATTTTGGGTTTTTTCATTTCCGTTTTTTGTTTGTTTTGATTGGTTTTATCCTATTTTATGTATGGCTCACTTTATCTCTCTCTCGATGTTCTCTTACATAAATTTTCCCATTTTCTTTCTAAGTCTTTTCCTTTATTTCTCTTTCGGCAGTCTTTTCCCTCAGGCTATCTCTTTCGCATTCATGAAATGTAATCCTGTATTCTCTCCCCTCCTCCTTTTCTTCCGCTGTTCGAGCAACTATTCCCATTGTTTACATATACTATCTCGCCCAATAAAAAGTTCGAAAAAACAACACCAGCCTGATTAACCTATGATACTTGGGTATTCTTTGATCGTTTTACGCATGTGTGTGCATCACCCCGCCGCGGTGGTCTACTGGCTAAGGTACACGGCTGCTGACTCGCAGTTCACGAAATGGAATGCCGGCTGCGGCAGTTGCATTTTCAACGGAGGCGAAAATGCTATCTGGCGCGTGTGCTCAGATTTCGGTGCACATCAAAGAAACACAAGTTGTCGAAATTTCTGGAGCCCTCCACTACAGCGTCTCTCATAATCATATGGCGGTTTTGGGATGCTAAATCCTTCGTAATAATTATCACCATCTGTGTGCTTGAAGTTGTTCGTATATGAAGCCCCACTTCATATTGTCTCAATCAATAAAAAATTGAAGCGCGTTCACCTTTCATACGAATACTTCACATCGATTGCCATGGTACTTGGGATCTGCCTATTCATAAAAAACAGTGAAGTATTACTGTGGTGCACCGAGATGCCAAAGACGGACCTCTTGCACGTGGGGTGGGTATTTTATTATGTCATGACTGCTGAGACCACGTAGATTTAATTAAGGTTAGCTTAATTTGACTTAATCCAGATCGGCTCAACGTGACCATGCTCCAACAACTAACAGGCCGCAAAATCTCAACTACAAGTTCACTTCCTCTCGATTAGCTTAAAGTGTATTACCCTGATCCCACTTAATCCACTTTGCCTTATTGTTGTCAGATCAGTCTGGCTATGCAATCTGAACTTACTCAAACTCATCTTTAGAATTAGCCTGATTCAGAGTAGAATAATTTGCCTGACTTTGAACTGGCCTAATGTGGTCGTGCTCAAGCATCCGAAGGCAAGATATTTGACCTCGAACTCGTTTGCTTCTGAATAAATTATTTTAGGTAGCTCAATGCGGCCTATATAAATTGTTTTGTGACAACTTACTAAACTAATTTATTTCACACAAAATGGCTGGTTAAGAATTGCATATCTCCGAATTCGCTTAATCCGGCCTAATTCAAGCAAGATTAGTTCAACCTAATCCTTACTGTCTTATTTTAACCATACTCAGTCATTCAGTACACCAGCCAACTTCAACACACTGACAAGAACCTTGCTGAAGATTAGCATAATTTAGATTAGCCTAATGTGGGTTATTAAACATGGACTTGACATGACCATACTCCGGCAATAATCAGGCTAGACAATCTGAGCTCACTCCAAGTTTACTTTCTTATGATTAGTTTATGTGGTTTAGTTTAATCCAGCTTAATCCACCTTGCCTTTTTGGCCACGCTCTCTCATCCGACTTGCTAGGAATCTCCACTTACTCGAAATTAGATGGTTCCGCAAAGGCACGTTGCCAGAATAGCAGGTTGGGGTTCATGATTCAAATGGCTATAGCACACCACAACAGGGATACAAAAGAGAGAGATACAAACACACAGCGTCAAATTGCAAGTAATGTTTTAATTGTGGTCACACGTCATGCTATTTGTAGCATAACAGTAGATTGATCAAACCTGTTCCCGAATTCTACTTGCCCTATTCTGGTTTAATTAAGCCTATTTGCATCGGAATAATGTAATCATACGTCACCCGAACGGCTAGTCTATCTAAATTCAGTCACCAGCCATTTGTTCAGGATTAGCTTAACCCAGATCTATTGAGTCAGACTTTATCCAAAAGAGCATAGTCTAGTGATGTCTAACCTACTTCATGGCGTGCCGTCTCGTCTTGAACTGTATTAGCATGTGCTATCGTAATCTTTACTAATACTGGCTTGCCCCCCTTATTAGGTATATATCAGTATAAAGCGGCATCTAGACCAGCAAGAAATTGGATTGTCGAAGCTCAATTAGGCTGCTATGTAGTGGCTTAACTAGGATTTTTCTAAAAATACCCTTGTTTAATTCAGTGATTCATTAGGTATTATAGGTATCAATCAGTATTTATTAGTATAAGTACTATTTATAGCTTTCACTATGCTTATTTAGCACGAGCTGTGATTACCCTGCCTTGTGCCAGTTTATCCAATACTGGTGTCACACGGACATTTTTAATCGGGATCAGTGCCGATCCAGATTAGCCACGATCCGGGTTAGGTGCTCCTACGTGGTCACTTTTAATCGCCATCTGGCGCGATTGCGATCAAGACTATTGCAATCCTCGCATCGCGATATTGCTGAGAGATCGCGATTTCACGTCGTCTTCACCATGCGGCTGAGCTTGTTGAAAGCCAAAGAAATATAAAATCAAGCATAGTTCTGTAAAAACAGTTTTAAAAGCTAAATAAATATTTATTAAAACTTTTTAGGTGTTTAGTTTGAAAAAAGTATTTGTAATATTGTATATTTTAAAATCCTTGTTGACCGTATGTAGTTATTGCAGAAGCAGACGATAAGCAGACGACAAGAACTCTCGCACTGTCGGAACAGTTCGAGCACCTCGAAGCAAGTTCATTATGAGTGTCGCCAGCTTTTCGACCACGTCGCAGCGTACGCACACTTCGTGGTCGAATGAAGAGACCTTTGCATTAATTCATCAGTGGCAGGAGCAACTGGGAGACTTGACGTGCCAGAGGTGAAACTCTGGGATGTACAAAAACCTTTTCATTTCTCTGAGACTGGATGGCTACGAGAAGGAGCCATGAGTGATAACAGTTAAGGTTAAGATTCCCGTACAGCAGTACAGGCAAGTGCGAAAAAAACTCTACTGAATGATTGATTTATGAAATTACTTTTTGTGGCACGCAAAGTTTTTCATGTTTGAGCAGTTCTTGCACGAATAACATATTACTGTAAAATGGCTGTATTAAAATATTGTAGGCGGAGATTTGTCAAGTACACATGTTTTATGGCGCTCAAGTGACACCTGGTGCATTTCATCGGACCTCAATCTAGTACCGCATTAGCTTGGGCCGTGTAGCAGCGGTCATTGAGCTGATCACGATCAAAAAAAGTGATCTGAATCACCCTAATTGCGTATTAAAGTGCCCGGGTGACACCGGTATAGAGTTGTCCGAAACGTGCAGGTGCACTTACTTACCTCGCTTAGCTTAACGCAGAGCTTAACATCATCTTCGTAAAATCAGCTTAACGAGGATATTATGTGATAGCGAGACAAGCAAACACATTTTTACCAGCATACCCATTACCAGGGAATAAAAATTGCACTGCCACACGCTTCACAAGTCAACTACTTACCTCTCATATCTTGGCGCGGTCGGTCGTATGCCAGTGGTAGCGTTTCACTTAGGCTTGCCAATTTGTGTCTTCACTCACTGTTACCAGGAAAGCAAAACAGCCACTGCCCTTTCTCGTGGAAACTAGTAAACAGTCATGCACAGCAGCCTGTCATAGCTGTGAAAAACAGACGTCAATACATCAAGAACAATATGTTTATTGCACCGTTTCCGCGCCTACCTGTGTGTGCCGCCTGACACTTTCGAACAAATAGAGCCACTAGGCGGTGCGGAGTCTTTCACAATGCGTCTCCACCATGAAGGACCCTACACTCCGTTCACGCTTGTCACCACCAGTGTGAAATAGCCGTAATAATTTTTTGGTTATTAGCGTCACATTTGCGGAGCTGAACCCTTACAGCATGGTCTGCAGTTGCTTCAGGTGCTGGGCTCCTTTATGCGCAAGTCTAAGTAGCAATCAGAGAAAAAAGAAATAAACACTGATGGAAGTTTTTCACTAGAGACTCAATAAAATGGAGCTCAAGAGAGCAGCGAGAAGCCATACGAAAATTCGGCTTTGTTGGAAAGCATTTTTCTCGGAGTTCTCGCACACAAAAAAGTGAAGACAAACAAAAGCAACCCAATAAAAGAGTGCGCTGCACGCCATGTTTTATTAGCGCAATTATAAAAATCATGCAATGTAATCAAAGCTAGGAGGAGATAGTAAGACTCGTGCATTGAGAAACAAAAAGAAAAAAGCGTGGTATCTACCGTTAGGTTGCATCGGTCAGGCGAAAATGTCGCTGTCATGTGATCATTATTTAAAGGCATGTGCTTACTAGCTGTTCTAGGCACGCCATGGACGAGTTTTGCAAAATAATAGGAGAGACGAGCGAGTTGGTATTGGTTCATGAATAGTGATGGGGATCGTCGCCCCGTGTCCTCTTTTTGTTGTGATTTCCGCACATCCCCTCAGTTATTGTGGACGAGTTTCTGAGAAGAGAACATGTAGAACGAAGCGTTGCAAAGTAAATGTTAAAAAAAAGTAAGGCGGTTGTGAGGCTGTGCTCATCATTGAGTTGCTTCGTGTTGTGCCGTTGCTTTTTGCGTGAAATGGTTTAGATGAAAGTGCAGACCTTAGTCAATCTTACGCCTGTGACGTGGAAAAGCTTACGCCTGTAAGCCTTTCCACGTCACAGGACGGAACAAGACGAAATAGGCAGCCTGCATGTGCGCGTCACATGCGGAGGTGGCGTTTGATGCTTTCTTTTCATGCACTTCCACCTGCTTCACTCCTACATCAATTTAGTCATTATTCATTACTTTTTAATTTCCTGTCCCAATATTTCTTTGTGATGAATGGGCTCCAGACAAAAAAAATTAGAATTTATTTTGTATTGGTAGTTTAATTTATTTTGCTTTGCATCTGACAGGTATTTTTGGACGGCAAAGAAGTTGTTTTCAGTAACCCACCGACTGGTCCCGGATTGGATGAGTTCGTCGTGTTTTACTCGTTACATTCGACACCCAGGTTCGCCATGTTGGAGTCACACTACACCATGAAAGACACCACATTGATTAGGACTGTGAGTTTCACCGCTGTTTCTACTTGTTACTAGATACAGATTTCAGAGGGCAGCGAATGTGTAACTTAAACTTTAAGTTAGTGAGCCTTGGTGGATCAACGGCTATGGTGCCCTGTTCCTGACACAAAGGGGTTTATAAGGGTCGCGGTCGTCGCATTTTGATGAAGGTGAAATGGTAGAGCCCCATGTGTGGTAAAAAACACATATTCTCAAACTTTTCGGAGTTCTCCACTACAGCCTCTATCAAAGGCTATTCGAGTTTTGGGATGCAAAACCCTCCATATTACTATTACTATTATAAAATTTCGAGCTAGTAATCCAGAATGCAGGGTGTAAACCAGCTGCAGCCGCATGATGTGGTAAATAGGATATAAAGCGTACACACCATGGCCTCCGACATGGTGCTCTAGCAGGTTCGGCTAGTACGTCGTCTCACAGGACATAGCACAGACTATCTAATAAATAACACCTTTGCATTTATTTACTACATATGGCAATTCCTCCTCATTGCTTCCCTAGTTATCCTCAACTTTGCCTCCTCGTTCTCTTCTCCACTTAGTGGGTGCAACATTTACTACCCACTTGACGCGTGTATTACCTTTCACTAGATCGA
The DNA here is from genome assembly GCA_013436015.1 of Rhipicephalus annulatus. NCBI lineage: Eukaryota > Metazoa > Arthropoda > Arachnida > Ixodida > Ixodidae > Rhipicephalus > Rhipicephalus annulatus. The sequence continues at coordinate 793,764 of WOVY01010891.1, read as the reverse complement.
TCTGCCTGCTTTACGTGTTGTGCATATTTTCGTTACTACTTTATGTGTCGGAGTTAGTAGAGGTTGGTACTTCTGTACGTGATGGGTTTGTAAATGTTACTACTTGTATCAGCTGTGCTCTGCTGTGCTGCGATTGCGACGGCGGTGTGAGAAATTAGGAGAACTGTAGTATATTCATTGTGTCGAAATAACTGTTTTAAGCCACGCGATGACACATGTCAATGCAAGTTGTGAAATACAATCATCCGGCTCCAAAGCATAGAACCCACTGTTAGAGTGTGTGATGTCTATGTTTCTGAGCGTTCTTTAATATACTATGTAAGAGTGGCACTGCGATGTGCATTCACAAAGGTAATAACGTTAAGAAAGCCAATGGGAGTCTAAATCATAACCTTCTGGAGTGCGACAACAAGCGCCGGACACGCTACCCACTGCGCCACCTAACCATAAAGTGGAACATTTACAAACGCGCCTTTAATAACTAACACTGTCCTTTCCCAGTGTTCATGGTAAAGTGAAGTAATGCGTGATAACCGCCACATTTATTGCTATAGTTTCTTGAAGCCTCATTTTTACGCGCCAGTCCCATTTGCGCAATGCCAGCAGGAGGCATGAAATTTTGACAAATCATTATTACAATGCGAAGTGGTGACTCCGCCTTATCTAGTTACGCTCACCAGGCGAAAACATCGCGGCTGGCCTACAGAGTAGACACGACACACGTTGCGTTTATCTCTATGCGGGCAGTGGCGTTCAACACGGCTTCTGTGGATGACACCGCTTTCGCTTATTACGCTTTCAGCGTTAACTACTACATCTACCACAAGCATCTATGGCCCCAAAGGTTTATGTGAATGTTGAACCTGTACTTTAGTCGTTAGAAAAGATATATATCGCAAAGCGTCAACGCCGGTGCGCTTACGTTAAATAGTGCTATAGATAGCTGTCACACATGAAGAGACATTGTGTACGCATTCGCATATCTATGTACAATAAACTGGCCACTTCTTCAGTAGGAAGAAGTTTCAGTTTCATGTTATACTTGCCTATGAAGAAGAGATCAAGCGTGTTTATTTTCATTTAACAGTTGCGAGATTTTACGAAATTCAGCTTTTCTTACGCATTCTATGAGAAAAATCTTTCAGTAAAACGAACTTATGGGTATTGTTTAGAAGCGGCGTAAACCCAGAAAACTCACAAGGGGGCGGAGATACATATCATAAAGGGGAATACATATTCTGCGATGGCGTTCATTTTATTTTCATGGCATGGGTTATTTTTATTTGCATAACAAATAAGTCAAGCTTTCATATAAATTTCAAAAAAAACCAGCATAGGGTTTTAGTTCTATTATTGACATTACTCTCTTCAGTCTTCTTTGAAACCGTAAAGCGGCTTTTTGGATTTACAGTCTTGCACGGCTGAACGGTATTGAACAGAGGTACACGCTAAAACAATATGGTTGGTCTTTCCGTTTGAGGAATCGGTATAACAAAAAAGTAACACGTCTCCTTACACAAGTAGTCTACTGCTTACTTATTCGTATAGGAGAATGAACAGAATGAAAGCTAAACTTAAGCAGCGTTTTTTCGTAAATGCATCCACGTTGATGCTTAACGACACGTCTCCATCCCAATGACTCACGTCCATGATTATTGATTGATCATTGAATAAGCATGTCTTTATAGTCATGGATGCCTTTGGTAGAGCTCTGGTAGTCAGTGGTGAAAGCGGAGCCGAAGAAAGCGCAGTGAAAGCCAGAAGAGCTTGACTGGTTGTAAGCGAAAGTTGGGCGCAAACAAATACCAGGATAACCATGAAGTGAAAAATGATGAGTAGGGCGAAGCGTCCATTGTTTGCCCATGTGTCCACCCGTCCGTGCGCCGTGACGGACGGACAGAGGCACAGACGCACAAAAAATAAAAAAGAATTCTATAAAAACGGTATAAAAAACACCCGTCCCGTAAAAAAACAAGGTGCCACGGAGCATCGAACGTGCAACCTGCGGATTCCCAATCGGAGACACTAACGACTGCGCCATACCAACATGAGAATGGTTGTTTGTAAAATAGTTAGTTGGCATAGAAACTTACGGTTCAACTTCAGTTATGTTTGTCGTGTACATGACATAGACGAGATCTACACCTGCTACTAAAAATTGCACATTTATTAAACACAAGCAGCAACTCCTGCCTGTAACGATCGCCACAGGATTAATGGCACCAGTTCTATTTTTTTACAACTCACAACTGCAAGAAAAAAAATTCAAGTGGACTGGGGAGCAGCAACAGTTTACCGGGGGTTGTGCCAAGTTTAATATCTGTTTCGCGCTCATTCTAAAGGGCGACTTCTGCTCACGCTTTATGACGCTTCTAGGCTCATTCCATAGATACGCCCGCCTAATTTATTTGATTGAGTATTGGGATGCTTTTCGCGCAACGTAGAGGGCGGTCGTGCCAGCGCAATGCTGTAGGTCTTTCGCTAAAGCAACAACTACATAACGGCTTGGCCAAAACGAATGCAGTGAGCCGGAAACATTACGCTATCATATTGGTTCCCCAAGCATACAAATTACCACGTCTGAGTTCTCGCAAAAAAGCTAGAGAAGTGCCGGCGAGTGCGACCGGCGGCTGTCGGTGAGAAGAGACGTAGGTTCTCTGGGAGTGCTTGAATCGCGTCACGTTGATGTTTGTTGCTTTTTGAGCGGGCACCATACACAATGAAAAATGCTTCATTTAGGATGATTGATGCCATGGCTACGCTGTATTGTAATTCTTAAACGTCGAAATCATGTATTCTGAAACACGGAAGCACGGATAACACTGTTGTACGCGCTCGGTCGGTAGGCCTAACCTTTGGTGGAAATCATGGTGGTAGAACATGTAGTGTAAAGATCCTAGCTTGGTACACTATATATTGTTGCGTACATGCACGAAGACAAAGAAGCGTATACGGTGAACGCACTTGTGGGCCGAAGCGAGAGAGGAAGAAGAGGATAAGGGGGATCTTTAACCAGTCGGCCGCTTCTGAGCTGCCCCTCACGACCTAATAAACGGCCCCTTTAAACGTCTACCAGTCTCTTTCAAACGTAACAGAGTGGTGGAGGTGCTGGGTAAGCGCTTCAACTACGGAACGATCGCTGCCACAGCTTCGAAGAAGCCGTCGACTTGCCGGTCTCCCACCATCTGCCTTGAGTGACTTCGACAAGCCCGAAGAAGCAGGCGTTTCCAGGACGGCACCATCTGGCCCGCTTCTGTACTACCGAGTTCTACCGCCCTTCGGAGGAAAAGCCGAAGAAGATGTCGAAGCCTGGCTCACCAAGTACAAACGTGTGGGCAAGTCCAACGGTTGGGATGCAGCCGCTATGCTAGCCAACGTAGTGTTCTCCCTTACCGACACCGCACTGGTATGGTACGAGAACCACGAGGACGCACTCACGACGTGGGATCTCTTTGTTGAAGAGCTCAGGGAGTGTTTCGGCGACTCGGTTGCTAGAAAGAAGCGGGCTGAGCAAACACTGCCGCAACGGGCACAGCTACCAGGTGAGACATGCACCACTTACATAGAAGAAGTGTTAAGGCTGTGCAAGGTGGTCTGAGCTACCTTGTCGGAAGAGGACGAAGTTGGGCATCTGCTCAAAGGGATAGCTGAGGACGTGTATAATTTTCTATTTGGAAAAGAAAGCCTCAGTTCTGTGTCCGACGTCATTCAGCATTGCCGAACGTTTGAAACGCTTAAGATGCGTCGAATTGCGCCCAAGTTTGGTCGGCTGGCTAACGTTACAACTGTTGCCAATGTGGACACGAATCCTGGCCTCGACCTTTTTCTACAATTCCACAGATTGTTCGTGAGGAACTGTTCCACCGAGAAATGTCTTGTTCGACAGCTGACCATCGCGAGTTGTGTCTGCCACGTGAGGCTACGGATGTGCCTCCTTTGACCTCATGGCAACCGACGATGAGCGCGGCAACTGTGGAGTACAGCCCAGCCCCACAGTCAATGATGACAACCAGATTTCCCGCGTCGCGATATGACCGACGCTCTCAGCGCACGCCTCCTCGACACCCGACGTCTCGGTACGACGTACCCGACCAGTACATCCGTTACACAAGAACAAATGATGACGCTCGATTCAACGACGAGCGACCGACGTTTCGACCTCGGCTGGTGTGCTATTCCTGCGGTGTGCCAGGCCACATATCGCGATTTCGCAACCGTCGGGTGACTCCTCGGTATCACCAACCATCTGGCTTTTCACGACCCTTCGAACAGCCTCATGGTGTCCGGCGGCCGGCCCACATACCACCTGATGACAACTATTGGCCCAGCAGCTTCCACAACAACTCCCCGGCATCTCACAGGAGATTAACGCCCCCACCGCGACCTCGTGCTCATCGTTCTCCTTCACCGCTGCGTCGCAAAGCACCCTTTTCACCAGCGGAAAACTAGCCAGCGCAGCCAATGGGGGTGGGGTCGCTGGAAACGTGCTACTGAGAGAAATACCTCCTGTGTGTATGTTTAAAAACAAAGTGCGTGTTTTGGTGGATCATGTGCCTGTGATGGCCTTGGTAGACACAGGTGCAACGATTTCCGTGATGAGTGCTTCCTTAAAAGACGTCTTGGGGCGGAAGGTTGTTTTTACCTGGGATGAAACTTCGACGTTTTGTGGAGTGAGTGGAGAGCCATTGCGCCCTATTGGTGTGTGTGGTGCTGAGGTATTTTTGGGAGGCCTTATGATAAGGACAGAGTTTGCGATTACTCCTTGGTCGACTCATGATGTCATTCTCGGCATGGACTTCTTGCGAGAATGTGGTGCCACTGTACACTGTCGCACGGGGAAAGTCTTTGTGAGTGGCCAGATGCCTTCAGAACTTCTGGAAACTCCGGCAAATGACCAAACTACGCTGTGTGTCTGTGGCAATACGTTCATACCTGCGTTGTCTACCGTACTTGTTCCTGTTGTTTGTCGCGGTGCTGATTCTGACAGCTTCAATGCGAGCGTAGAACCAATGCACATAAACTGCGTGAAGAAGAATGTGTTGGTTTCCCATTGTGTGGTGTCGACTGATGGCGGACTAACTGGCCTATGGATTGTAAACTGTTCCTCTGAGCCCGTGACGCTACTCAATGGTTCGAAATTAGCTTCGGTCAGCAAAGAACACGTGACCTTATCAGTGGTCGAGCTCACAGACGTGCCGGAAGAACGTGACGGAACTGGTTGTCACAATTTGGGCGGGGTGCTTATGGCAACGATAAATAAGTCGCTTAGCTCAAGCGAGCGCCGAACTTTATTGAATGTGCTGTTGAAGTACGTTTCGGTATTTGACTTTGCGCAGAAGGGCAAAGTAATCCCTATCCCCCTGTAAAACGCGCCATACCATCAACACTGGCGCGGCAAGTCCGATTTGCCAAAAACCATATCGTGTTTCCCCGTCAGAAAGACAAATTATCAACGACCACGTGCAGGAAATACCAAAAGAGAGTGGTACAAGAGTCAGCCAGTCCGTGGGCAGCACCGGTAATCCTTGTTAAGAAGAAAGATGGATCTTGGAGATTTTGCGTCAACTATCGCCGACTGAATGCCATGACTAAAAAGGACGTGTACCCGCTGCCACGTATAGAGGACGCAATAGACTGCTTACATTCGGCATCTTATTTTTCCTCCGTAGACTTACGATCCGGTTATTTTCAAATTCCGATGCACCCCTGAGTACAAGGAAAAGACTGCCTTTGTAACCCTGATGGGCTCTTTGAATTCAACGTGATGCAATTTGGACTGTGCAATGCACCGGCCACGTTCGAGATGTTTATGGACACCATCCTGCGTGGCTTGAAGTGGAACATCTGCATGTGCTACCTCGACGATGTCGTCATCTTTGGCCGCACGTTCAGTGAACGCAACTCTCGTCTGGATACTGTTTTCAACTGCATCCGAAACGCTGGCCCAATTTTAAACTCGAAGAAATGCCACTTCGGAGACCGCCAGACGCTTGTGCTCGGGCATCTCGTTGACAAAGATGGCATCCGCCCTGACCCCAGAAGACAGCAGCAGTTGAGGCGTTCAATGCGCCGCGTTCCGTCAAGAAGCTTCGTAGTTTCCTGGGGCTTTGTTCATACTTCTGCAGCTTTATTCCGAAGTTTGCCGACGTTGCGTATCCTCTCACATGCCTCTTACTAAAGGACAATTCCTTTGAGTGGACTCCGAAGTGCGATTCTTCATTCCGTCAATTGAAGTTTTTGCTGACGTCGCGACCCATCCTTCAGCACTTCAGTCCTTCTGCTCCGACAGAGCGTCATACGGATGCTAGTGGCATAGGTATTGAAGCCGTCCTAGTACAACGTTACGGCGACCGCGAACACGTCATCGCATACGCAAGTCGCTCCATAAGCAGGCCGGAACAAAACTACACTGTTACCGAACAAGAATGCCTGGCGGTATTATTTGCAGTTCAGCGGTTTAGGTCTTACCTGTACGGACGCCCATTCACAGTCGTAACCGACCACCACTCCTTGTGTTGGCTTGTCAACCTTCGTGACCTTGTGGCCGCCTTGCGCGCTGGGCACTCCGGCTACAAGAATACTGTTTTACCGTCGCTTACAAGAGTGATCGTCGACATGCTGACGCGGACTGTCTTTCACATTTGCCACTTAGCACAACAGATTGTGAATCCGATTACCTTGACCAGCCTGTAGCGTCTGTGTCGCCTACGTTCCCGGACTATCCCAGTTTCAGAGCAGAACAGCGGAAAGATGCTAAACTAGCACCACTATTCGCTGCTGCATCCGCTTCCACTAGTGAACGCCGTTTCTGTATGCGTGATGGACTGTTGTTCAAAAGTAACCTCTCCAGCAGTGGTGCGCGTTTCCTTCTAGTGGTCCCGGAGAGCCTGCGAACAGTTATGACTGTCATGCACGACGACCCTACATCTGGACATTTAGGTTTGGCGCGGACGCTTCACCGGACTAAAGAGCGCTTTTATTGGCCTGGTATGCAGAAGTCTGTTGAGAGTTATGTGGCAAGCTGCATGCAATGTCAGCGTCACAAACGTTCATCAACTGGTCCAGCTAGTCTTCTACAGCCGATGCCTACTCCAAGCGCACCTTTCGAACAAGTGGGCATTGACTTTCTGGGCCCCTTCCCAAAATCGGCTAAGGGCACCCGATGGATAATTGTTTGCGTCGACTACCACACACGCTACTGCGAGACGGCAGCCGTCCCCTTCACAACTGCCAGTGAAGTCTCGTCGTTTTTGTTGTAACAAAACCCGCCATTGTAATTGCCCGCCATTGTAAGCCCACCCATCATCTGCTTATTGCTTCCCAGCATTATCGCAATGGTGGGCAGAGCTTCTCAGTTTGGTACACCATGTGGCCCACCATAACAAGCAGCACCCGTAATCTGCTTAGTGCTTCCCAGCATTATCGCAATGGTGGGAAGAGTTTCTCAGCTTGGTACGCCATGTGGCCCACCATAATAAGCACCACCCACCGTATGCTTAGGGCTTCCCAGCATTATCGCAATGGTGGGCAGAGTGTACCATAATTGCCCACTATCTAGCCTCTGCTTTCCGCCATCATTTCCACTTTACCCAACAACTGTACATCACACCACCCAGTATGTTCCGGCATATCCACCACATTTTCCACTACGTCCCACCACATCCATCATAATTCCCACCATGCCCACTAATATTTCCACTACGCCCACCATGTTTTCCAGTATCCACCATGGCAATTTTTCCGATAGGGCAGGCTCTGAACGTGGATAACGTTTGAAGGTATGGAAGGTGTGCGAGGCGGAAAGGCATCGATGAGCAATCTGACGGGTCTTTTAGGCTGTGGTAATAGCGGGGCTAGTGTACGTTGTTGACTGCTTGGCAATGTTCGGTATGAGTGTGTCATAAGGCAAGCTTCGTTCCCAGCCATACAAACGATAGAAGAAGAAATATGAGGAAATATCGAGCTTTGTTGTGCCACGAGGTGTTGTACGCAAAAGGACAAATGGTAGTGCAGTGTCTAGTCACACTGGTCAGTTGGAACAGACATATCTAATATGTTCGTGCGATTGAAATGTACTGTGACGCTTTTTGTTTGGACATGGTAAGCACTGGTGAGCTCGTCCTTCGTTGCAAAAGAAAGCCATAGGTCATGAATCACATTGGATAAAATTAGTGACTTAGGTTCACAAGAACTTGGCGAGAAATGTCATAACGTAGAAAAACGTCTTGCAACGAGAAGTCGGTGACGTCGCAGGTGCAGCTGATCAGAAGAGGTCTCGTCATGGCAAAACGGGTCTAAGGGTCTGTGGCGATGGTGATACGTCTCTTGCTGTTCGAAAGCGAGAAGAGTTCGAGAAGAAAGAAGGAGACTCGAAAAGGAAAGACTTAGTAGGTATGTCGACAGGTTTCAATAACCCGGCTGGGTGTACAACTGGCGTTTCGCGTTGTTGAAATCACTCACAAGAAGATATGTAACGATGCACGTAACAATAGAGGCTGGGCAAGAAAAATATTTGGTGGACATGGTCGCACGTCAAGGCAACACCAAGGTGACTGGAGGTTGGTATATGATTTAGCTGCTGAAGCACGTTCGACCGCATATGAGTTGGTATTTCAAGTAGTAGTTCTTGTGAGACGGGGTGCATGTTTCGGCGGTATAAGATGCTGTCCATGACAACAAACATGCGAACTAAACTTTCTGACGACTCAGTATTCAGGCGGCTAAATATATCTCCTAGAAACGCGCCAGGAGAGTCCTGCAGTGATGTCGCCAAATGTGCCACCACGACTCGAAGTGACGCTCTTGAAAACATCAGCTCCATGGGCGCCATCGTTCGCGACGCTAGGACGGACACAGATAATCTCCTACCAACCACAGAGGACGTAGACGAATCTCCAGTGCTTTCAAACGCAGTGGAGATTCCCGTCCTGGGCAAGGTCACTGGCCAACGGAAGCAGGATGTTTCGGAATCGTCGTCATGCACGTTGAGCGAGGAAGAAGAATCTTCATCAACTTCAGAGTCTTCATGCAGATCCGATGCACCTGTGACATCCAATCAGACGCACCTGCATGGTGGTGATGGCTCCTAATACTCCGCCATGGCTCAGAATCTTCCAAAAGAGCACAACAGCTCTACGTACATAATTGTTCGTGACGCCCAGACATGCTCGGACAATAAATACAACTCCGAAAGCAGTGCACATGAACGAGTTTCTGATGCCATCGAAAGTCTCCGAGATGCCGCTCTTTGATGCGGTCACTGCACTAAGAGCCAGAATGCCTCTGCATCATAGTTGTCCTCGCCAAATGAGGAAGGAGAATCATCGTCGACCTCAGAGCCATCAAGCAGATCGGATGGACCTCAGATCCAGGCACATGTGAAAGACTACATGACCACTCAAGTACACGAGCAGGAAATGACCGCGCAGCACCAACAAAAGCTTCAGATGTAACACCAGGAGCAGAGGACAAACATGACTCCCAAGAAACACGCACGTTTTTCGGGAAACTGCGAGAGTTCATGGAGGTAGGCGAACATCAGACTCTTTTTACTACAAGTGACGCACGAAGTGCCAAAGCCCCCAGTATGGCCTGAAGATACCTAAATACGTGACCAAGAAATTTTTTAGAAACTATAGTTTGAATGAACGGCTCCCTCCGCAAGACAAACCACCGCCTCCACAAGCTTTTTCGTCATTGGCAAGCACTCCACCTGCTCCGTGTAGCACCTCCCCCTTTTCCTCATTCGCATGTTGCTCGCACATGTCCGCCTAAACTTCTGCCGCTGGGAACCCGAACATTGCCGTGAGTTTGGTGGGCGCGAGAGTGTGTTGCAAATAAAAGAGAAAGAAGGGGTGGCGGGCACGAGCACGAGCCAGTGGCACTGGCTGGCTCAGTTGTTTTTTTTACCTTCGATGTAGCCAGACGATCGGGTCCGGGTCTCTTTCCTCGTTTCTCACACCCTCTTCTGGCATAATTCTTCATCGTCATCAGCCACAGCAAAAAAAAATATTGCACAATATTTCCAGCAAGTGTGTAGCTGCTGCCAAGCTTCTTCCAAGTTTGACAAGGAGAGCATAGTGCATGCTAGCCTACATAAAAGTAATCTATATTTATCGCGCAGTGGGCACCCAGCAACTGTACTTGTGGTTCTTTCTCAATTAGTGTTAGGAAAAGGCTCACAAACGCTGCTCTTCGAGCTTTTGCTGTGACAGTGCTGCGCGTTCTGTGCAGGCGTGACGTTTTTTTTATAGAAGTGAAAACTCATGAACTCACTTATATGTAGGTGCGTGTTAAAGAACACCCAGTGATCTAAGTTTCGGGGCCTTCTGGTACGACATTGTCATCCTCTTTTTAAAAGAGGTAATTACCACTGCGTCATGATAGGGTGTGTGGCGTTCAAATCTGAGATATGACAGCTTGCATAGATCACCCTTTACGCTTGGTTGTGACCTATTTAGCACTCGCTAAGTTCGTGTCCACCTTTAGGTAACTATAAAAATGTTTCGCATCATGATGCAATGCAGTTCCTATACATTTCCCTTATTTTATAAAGCGTCACACTTACTTTCGCTGGCTTGTAGTGACTTGTGTGGCGCTCCAGGTAGGTGGGCGACTGCGTAAAAGGAAACTGTGGTGCATTTTCGACTATACTGAGATGACACCGTTTTGAATAAAATTGACACTACTGCAGCAAGTAGAGTGGTGAATTTCGCACATTCTTCAGTATATTTATTAAGCAAGTAATGATGAGCCAGAAGAAAAAGCTAAACGGCAATCTGCTCCAACTTTTGTGGTGGGTATGAAATGACGTCACTAAATCAGTACTCGATGACGCCACGAAATTCGCCTCACACCACCACGGCAGGCGAGGGTGTAAATATAGTTCACCTGCCTCCTCTGACGCGTGAGAAGCAAGTTGGTTATGTCATCCGACGATAATTCAAGCTGTGCCAGCTCGCCTGAACTTACCCGTGACATGTTTAGTGATGATTGCACCTACTATTTGAGCACGGACACATCGCCTTATCCTTTCGATCCGCTGGGCGTGAAACATATGGTGTGCCAGGAAACCATCTCTTCATGGCCTAACATTCTGACGTCAACAACGACTAACACGATGTATGCAGCAAACAAAACTAGACTCGCTCACGTCGTCTTCGCCTCGTAGAATGAAGCGCATGCTGCATTTGTCTACTGGGCAAATGGGGTTCTGAGAAAGAGTAGGCACCTACGTTACATACAAAGGGTGGTCGTTCGCAAGTGTGATTCTAGAATTGACTACCGATTTCTTGATTGATATGTGGGGTTTAACGTCCCAAAACCACCGTATGATTATGAGAGACGCTACCGATTTGCGAAACTGTTTAGTTGAAAACACTATATGACTTGAGGTTGTACGATTTGGCACGAGTGATCAAGGTACCAAAAAGTACACATGTGGTAACGTTTATTAAAATCAAATAATGTGAATAGGTCACCGGAGATGAATGTGGAAGAATCACTACGTCAGGACAGTGGTACGTTTAATGCTCCTAGACACCCTTCTCTCGCACCCGAAAGATAGAGTGCTAAACAAATTTGAAAAAAAATCTTTCTTCCCTATTGATGAAACGTCCACCATAGGAATGGTGGATTCTAACATTCATTATTTTGGTGAAATATGGTGCTGGAAATGCTGGTGGCACATGGTGTATGGTGGCGTAAGGTGGAGCGCATGGTGGATGGCACGTTCCATTCGGCAATGCTGGAGCGAGAAGCAGCGTCAGAACCACTACGACGAGCTGCCACTAAAAAATATCAAAAATAATTCTATAAAAACGTTGTAGAAAACACTCGTTAAAAAAAGTCGTGACAGCGCGCAATCAAATTTCCCACCTTCGTATTTCTAACTGAACGCACTAACCACTGTGCCACATCAACAGATGGCAACTTCGGTGTTAAAGAAGTAGTCAGCTCAAAAACTCGCTGTGTAATTTCAGTTCTGTTTGTCGCTCACTCAAAATGAACGGGATCTACACCTGCTATAAGATTTGAACAATTGGCAAACATGAACAACTGCTGCCTGTAAAAGTGTCGCTGCGATATTGGTAACAGCGCTGTGTTTTGTTACAATTTACAACCACAAAAAAAAACTCAGTGGACTGAGGAGCAGGCAGAGTTTTTTGGTGGTTACTGCGAAGTTTAATATCCGTTTCTAGGTCCCTCCGAATGGCAATATCTGTTCAGGATTTATTGATTGATTGATTGACATGTGGGGTTTAACGTCCCAAAACCACTATATGATTATGAGAGACGCCGTAGTGGAGGGCTCCGGAAATTTAGACCACCTGGGGTTCTTTAACGTGCACCCAAATCTGAGCACACGGGCCTACAACATTTCCGCCTCCATCGGAAATTGTTCAGGATTTATGACGCTACTATGCGCAATCGATAATTGTGCCCACACTATTGATTGTGATGTTTCTCGCGCATCGCACAGTTACGTCGTGCCAGCGCTCTGCTGTTTCTCTGTCGTTAGGAACAACTAGAAAACAGTTTGGCCAAAAAGAATGCAGTGCACCAGAAATGCTACCATATTGGTTCGGTAAGCACACGAATTGACGAGTCTGTGTTGTTGCATAAGAGCCAGAGAAGTGCCGGCGATTACGACCGGCGGCTGTCGCTGAGGGGAGGCGTACATTTGGTGGAAGTGCTGCAAGTGCGTCGCATCGATGTTTGTCGATTCTTGCGCATACAGCGTACACAGCTAAGAGGGCTTTATTTAGGATAAAGGACGCCACATCTGTGCTGTATTGTCACTTTGACTCACCAACAATGTGTATTCTGAAACCCATAAGCGCCGTTAACAGTTGTACGGGCTCGGTCGGTAGGGCTAACCTTTGGTAGAAGTCATGGTGGTAGAAAAGAAGGATGAAAGTCAAATTCACTAGGGCTACTCTCGATGCATGTAGAATGTGATAGTTTTTGCCGATCCGTGCGCCTTTTGTTAACTTGAAATTACGGCTCAAGCAATAGTGCATGCAAGAATTACCAGAGTTGTGTTTCTAGCGTGGCGACATCAAGTGACTGCTGTGTTCTGCTCTAACATTCAAAAGGGCTACTGTGAACTGGAGCTCATTTATTTCTCGACAACTGCGAGCTGATGTAAAGCATTTATTGACACTGTTCACTGTCACAGTGACACCTCTAGTCTGCTAAACATCACAACAAAGAAACACATCGCGAATGTCAAACTAATTTAAGTAGGTGCGCGAAATGTAAACACATTCACGGCCGCATATTCTTCGCTATACAAAAATTGAAGCGTTGTCGACGGCACAGGAATGGAAAAACAAACGTGCTAGAAAGCATAATAAGCAGCATTGATTTTTTTACCGTAAATAAGCATCTGTGTGCTTTCAAGAATGAAACACTGCAAATAAGTAATTTCTCATACTAGAAGGGGATTTTTTATCATGCCACCATCATCCAGCAAGCTTCCATCACACCACCGTAATCCACCTTGCTCTCCAAGGCTTCCACCAAACACGTTTTACCTCACCACTATCAGCCGGAATTTTCCACCATCACCGCCATTGGTTCACCACCACCACCATCATCTGCCACTTTTTTTGCAACTCTAGCCCGCACCAGCCAGCATTTTCCATCATCACCAACATTCGCTCGCCACCACCACCACCACCATCTGCCATCATTTTTTCCACTCTCGCCGTCTTCAGCCAATATGTTCACTACATTTTCCATCATACCCACAAATACATCCACCATATCCACTATTCAGTCCACCATATCCACCAACGAATTTAGCATCGACTAACCCAGATTTTTCAATAGGGTGCGCAAAAAAAAACATACTGCCGAAACCTAAACCCATTCAAATGCACTGCCTATGTACGACGGACTACTTTTCTGGAACGGAAAATCCTGTAAGGCGTACCGACTCTGCCAGCGTGAAGTAAGAAAACTGCCAAAGCCGCGAAGAGCAGATACTTAGCGGATAGGTGACCTCGTAAACAACGCCACACGATATCTGTGACTGATCGTGCCTTATGCACAAGGTCGTCGGAGCTGTCAAATATTGTCAGCTACGATTCGGGCGCATTTGGTGGTCAACATGCATCGCGGTTCCTCTTCGATGAAACAAAATGAACATGGAGGAAGAAAACAACTGAAGAGAGGCCCTTACGTCATTCTTTGTGAAGCCTGAGGAAAACCAGAAGTCGGCCATATTTACTGGGCAAATTCTCCTCTCTTGTTTACATTCAAATGTGAAGCTGAAGGCGCGCTTTCTCTACGGATGGAAAACCACGTTCTCAGCACAGCACAAGTATGTGGCGAACTGAAACTCTCAGAACGGGGCTCAACACGCTGGGCCTTTACAACACCGTTGGCAAAATTATTTCGTCCGAATAGGATGATGCAAGCTCAACAGAATGCGTGCTACATGCAGTGGCAAGGGCAAGTGTGGCGTCAGTGCTTTCACGTCATCAGTTTGCGCGCTGTAGAGACAACACGATCGCCCGTGTGCCGCTTTCTGCAGTTGCATTCCATCTGTCACGCGGCCAACACGGCGTCTGTCACCGTATTCATGTTGCACGTAGAAGTTCACCGGCGTCAGCATTGTGCAGTCGCAGTGACCTTGTGCACGGTGCAAGTGACGCTTGAACACAGTTGCTTTAACGCCGAGGGAACAATGCTGGGGGCAAGTATAGCAAGTGAAGCAGAAAACGTGATTTATACACGTAGAGAACACAAAGCTACGCATGTGCACATGGTTCTCATTGCGTCTTGCGGGGCACAGAAGTTTTGTTCCTCGTGAAAAGCAAGAACACTGAACAACTGTCACTGACCGGCAAGGCGTTCGTCATGGTTATGTTTTGTCATGGTACCCAAGCGCAATTTCGTTCGGCACTTTAAGTACTTCATCCACGTCATCCTCCCATGCCACAATATTATGCGCTTGTTCTGGGCACGGTTGAAGCCTCGTGGCTAACAATAGGTTGGTAAAACTTGCTAGGCACACTACCTTATTAACAACGCGACACAGAGCATGGACATTGTCAGCCATGACTCAGTACGAGACCCACGAAGACGCACATACCGCCACTGCTATGCACAACACGTAACCATAACATCGGTGGCATTGTTCCCAGTGAATATGGCTGCCATGGCGTCATTTTCTCCACATATATTGTGGGCTAAGGTGCAGCAGCAACAGCACGATGTTCAATCGTTGCTTGCTTTTCATGCAGTGTTTCGCTGGTCTTGCTGATGTCAACTTCTGGGACGTCACGAGCTCTGACACCGGTTCGCATGATTTTGCCCAGTCATTTCTGGCTGGGCACGTGGACGTAACCGAGTGTTTGCCATGGGACTGCCATATCAGTCCGCTATGGAATGGCGCCTGCGCATCAGCCTTCAAGCTGCCGCAATTCAACGATCGTGGCCATCCTCTACTTGACCAGCCATTCATTGACAACTGCGGGACCGTGACGTCAATCACCACAGGAATATAAGTCACTACCCGAGGATCGTCGCTTCAGTGGGCTAACGTGCAGCAGCAATAGCACGATGTTTAATCGTTGCTTGCTTTTCATGCAGGTATGTTACCTTTCCAATGCTGAATGCATTCGATACGATGATCGCTTTCTGTTGCTGCTGGCTTGCCCACGTAGACTTGTATTTTTATGCCACGTGTCATATTGCAAAAGTCGTCTCGTTCTGAGTGGTGATGTGGAACTAAATCTGGGGCCTTTGAATAAGTCGGTGAATACCAGTAAAGGCAATACTTCTGGTAATAGACTTGTAACCCGAAACGCAGCTGGTTCCAATGCTCTCGACGAGGTTACTTATACACCCTCTACTTCCGTACCTGTTGACACTGGCGCTCCATCAATATCTGAAATATTATCTAAACTTTTGGAAGGGCAAACTAAGCTATCTCACGATATTGCCGACATCAAGTCACTTCAACAGACGGTCGCCTGCCGTTTTGATGATTTAGAATCACGTGTTAATGCATTGGAACGGGCTCCAAAATCTAAGGAGCATAATTCTGTGAGTGAATTCTGTTCCAAAATAAATTGCTTAACTTCTAAGATTACCGAACTGGTCTTAAAAAACGATGTCTTAGAAAATCGTTGAAGGCGTAATTATCTGATAATACACGGTATTTCAGAAGATCCTAATGAAAACGCTAGCACCCTGTTGTGCAGCGTTACTTCTGTATTCACTAATAGCCTGAAAATTGCCTGCCCTCAAACCGAGCGCGTACACCGGCTTGGTAAACCACGTACTGGCTACACACGAACCATTATTCTGAAGCTTTCGAACTTCGGTGAAAAATTCTTTGTCCTAAAATTGCATCTAAACTCAAAGGCTCAAACGTGTTTATTACAGAAGACTTCTCTTCGCGGATTAGACACATTCGGACAAGAATTTAGGAGGCATCTCTTCTCTTTGGCAACGATGGCTCTGTGATGAAGTTAAAATACGATCACGCGTTCATTGACAAGGCTCGTTATAACTGGGACGACGCCTCAAACACACTAGTGAAAGCCTCAGGTCAGCTCCGTGGCCCTCGTTCTTCTGTCCCCACGTCCTTAAATGCCTCTTCATCCACTCCCTGACCTCGTTATATCCGTCAGGAACACCTTGTAGTTCTAAACGTTAATGCTCGAAGCATAGTTAAGAAACTTCCAGATCTATTGACCATTGTTGCAACTTATTCCCCTCATGTTGTTGCCATTACTGAGTCTTGGTTACATAGTAACGTTTATGATTCTGAGTTTACTCCGCCCGGCTTTATTGTCATACGTAATGACAGGGCAAATGGCATTGGCGTTGGCGTAGCTCTACTTATTCACTCAGATATCCGCTTCTCGGTGTTGCCATCACCTCCAGAGATTGAATCCCTGTGGTGCAAGACTTATCTAAATAATCAATGTATTGTAGTTAGCGTTACATATCGCCCACCTGGATCCTCCCTTAATGTTCTTCATGCTCTTTCCGATTTCATGTGCGATATTATTATAGCTTCATCAAAGTTGATCTGTATGGACGATTTTGATGCTCCTGACATCGATTGGCCTTCCCTGACTGTAACGGGTCGTCATGCTGCTATCTGTCATGAATTATTAAATATTTCTTTATCTTTTGGGCTTACTCAAGTCGTTTCATGTGTGACTAGGTTTAATTCTATTCTAGACTTAGTTTTCCTAAGTACAGATTTAGCTGATAACTTTTCTTGAGAGGTAATTGACGGATTATGAGACCATAAAGGTGTCTTGTTATCACTTTGTTTTCCCACGACCAAATCGCCCTATACGTTTACTAGTTTCGCTGATTTCACTTGTGCGGATGACAATTCCATTACTGATATTCTAGCTAATCATTTTGATACGTTTTGTGCACTATCTGACAGGCAGGATATAGATTACCTTGTTAATTCCTTTGAGGATCTTGTTGAGTCATGTGTCCGAAAATTTGTGCCACTTAAGACAAAGAAAAGCAATACTAATCTTCCTCGGATCACTCGTGGCATCTTACATTTGTCTCGCCGTGTCCGTCGACTTAGGTGCTCCGGAAGAACTCACGATCCCGTTAGCCTAGACAAATTTCAGAAGGCAAAACGTGAACCTAATTTCTAAAACTTAATTTCTAAAATCAGAACAGCAAAAGATTTCTTTTTTCGCGTCCAGTTGCCGGGCATGTTAAGCATGAACCCACGCAAATTTTGGTATTCGATTTTGCCTCATGATGCCTCACCTTCTTCTTTCAGAATTGATAATGACGTTATTACCGACCCGCCAGCAATATCGAAGGCTTTTATTAACTATTTCCAGTCTGCGTGTGTTTATGACAATAACTCCATTCCTTCTTTGACAGGCATAACTCGTTCTGAACCAATCAGTGGCCTTGAAACAACGAGCGAAGGCATTCTGAACCTTATCTTAAAATTAGACGTAAAAAATGCACTGGTCCTGACGGGATACACAATGCATTCTTAGATCGCTACTCCATTTGGTCATCCAGATATCTGACGATCATATTCAACAAATTTTTATCTTCTGGCACTGTTCCATCCACATGGAAGATAGCAAAGGTACTCCCTCTTTATAAACCTGGCAACAAGCAGTCTTTAGTGAATTATAGACCGATATCATTGACTTCTCAATTATGCAAGATGTTAGAACATATCATTCATAAACACATTATGCTCTTCTTGAAATCGCACCAACTACTATCAAACATGCAGCATGGGTTTAGGCGTGGTTTCAGTACCACAACACAATTAGTCGAATTCACGCATGATATTTTTTCGAACCTTGATCTTGGCAACCAGGTTGACGCTATATTTATTGACTTCTCAAAAGCCTTCGATACAGTACTGCATTCTAAACTTCTCGCTAAACTCGATGTCATAATAAACAGTCCTCAATTGGTTAGTTGGATCTCTAGCTTTTGTCATCTCGCTCTCAATTCGTTTTTTACAGGTCAACCAACTCTACTGCCATTCATGTAACATCTGGAGTGCCCCAAGGGTCCGTTCTTGGGCCTCTTCTTTTTTTAATTTACTGAAATGATTTGCGTGTTTGCATTTCCTCTTCCATTTGTTTTACGCCGATGATTGCGTTTTATATGACGAGGTCATTAAAACACACGATGACCACTACCGCTTGCAAGAGTCATTTGCTGGTTTTTGCGATTGGTGCAGAACCTGGCAAATGAACATTATCTCTGAAAAACCGTACTTATGTCCTTTTGTAGTAAATGTCCTTCTGCTTTTGATTACTCTTTCAATAACCACGCAGTAAATATGGTTTTCGATTAAAAGTATTTAGGGGTCATTTTTACTCATAATATGACATGGTCTAAGCACATTGACAACGTATGTAACAAAGCATTAAAAAAAACTAGGCTATCTACGTCGCACGCTATCTAAATCTCCGAAGGAAACTAAGCTTCTCTTATTTAAATCACTCATTCGCCCAATAGTAGACTACTACTATTGCGAGATTAATAGGTTAGAAGCAATTCAGAAAAAAGCTGTAAGATTCATATTTCATTGCTATGACCGCGACTTTTCATCCTCTTCTACTCTTTCTTCACTGAACTTAACTTCGCTCTCTTCGCGTCGCCGAATTGAGTCATTAAAATTTTTGCATAGCATTGTGACGTCTTCGGTTAAACTTTCAAATGACAAGGACTACATAAGCTTTGCACCCCAGTCAACGACAAGAAGCTATCACAACTTAAATTTGACGCGTTACTATGCTCGAACTAATATGTTCATGTTCAGTTTTTCCCCCGTTTTTTTGAAGACTAGAATTCGTTACCTGGTACTATTCGTTCACGGCCATCATCCAATTTTCAAGCCGACATCCAAGACATGCGTCTGTAATATACCCTCATCTATTTGCAATCGGTGTTAGCTCTTTAGTTCCATTGTTTCTTTATTCTATTTTCATTCATGTTAATCACATGTTTGTGCACTTTTGTCCTTGTATAACCACACATCTGTATTATGTTACCTCTTTACATAATTTTTATTCCTGTCTGTTAAAACTGCGCGTATTTTGTACACCCACTCCTGCCATAGCACACTTAGCGCTGGAGTATGTGTAAATAAATAAATATATAAAAAAGCGCGCCGGCTGGGTGGGACCTCTCTTCTCATTACTTTCTCTGCGAGCAGCACAGATTTTGCACATGCTTGCCTCGTCACTCATAATGCCACCAGAAGACACTACTTGTCTAGGCTATAGAATTTTGTGACTGTGGCGATCAGCTAAAGTGTTTAAGTTGAAATGGTGAATACATTGTGACAACACGAGATAGACGATGAATCAGAGGGAGACAGACAAATACCCTTTCTCTGTTTCTGCAGAAACGCAGCCATGTTTTTTTGTCCTTGTCCTGACTAAGTGTCCTACCTCTGCGTCTTTGTCCTCACCACTGGCACTAACGCACGGCACTCATCCCCCTTCAAAAAGGCATTGCACAATGATTAAGGCTCATAAAGCAAAAAGAAAACTATAGTAGCTGACGGTGTGGCTTCATTCAAATCCCGTGAACAATTTCTGGCGAATGTCTTCAGCTCATCGAACCCTCAGGGACGTCGGGAACAACCTCAATATTAACTTCATTGAGATATTAACTTCATATTAACTTCGTCGGTAACAACCTCGATATTAGCTTCAATAACTTCATTAACTTATTAACTTCATATTAACTTCAACCCTGAAAGGAATAAGTACCTCCGCAACAGTTTTTCGGAGAGGCCGTAACGACGAATGGATGTCCAGACCCACGCTTTGTCGCCCACATTGCATGTGACGGGCCTGTGCCGGAGATTGTAGTGCTGGGTGGCACTGTCCGGTTGGTCAATTATCCGCAACCGAACAAGTTTCCGAGCTTCTTCTGCTCACTGCGTACTAACTTGATTTCCGTCTCATGGGCCTCGTTTTCGTGGGGGAGCATTGCGTCAACCATGTTGCAATATCACGGCCACAGAGGACGATGAATAGGGTCTTCTGAGTGGTCTCCTGACGAGCCGCGTTGCACGCGAATGTGACGTAGGGTAGGATGGCATCCCAGTCCTTGTGTTATGCGACTACGTACACGCTGATCATGTCAGCCAGGGTCCTGTTGAGACGTCCAGTTAGCCGGTTCGTCAAGGAACGGTATGCTGTTTTCTTTCTGTGCGCGGTACCACTTAGTCGCAAAACGGTGTCCAAAAGATCGGCCATCATAGCAGTGCAACTCTCGGTGATAGTTACTGCGGGAGCATCGTGCCTTAACACGATGGCTGCAACAAAGAATCACGCCACTTCAGCTGCTGTTGCCCGTCGCAGATCTCCTGTCTCGGCTTATGAGGTGAGGTAATCGGTATTGATGATCATCAACCTGTTTCCGGTGGTACACATAAAAGGACCAACAATCTTCATGAATATGTGCGAATAGGGTTGTCAGCACTTGAACAGGCTGCAGCAGGCCAGCTGGCGTACGGGTGGTCGTTTGCGGCGCTGACAGTTCAAACACAAATTTTCATGGCCGTGGCAAGTTTCCGCCTGTAGTATTTCTGCCTGACCCTTGCCAATCCCCTGGTGTAGCCTAAGAGACGAGCGGTTGGCTCGTAGGGGCAGGCTTTCAAATGTTTTCACGTCGAAGCACTGAGGGATGGGCGAGTAAGTAGCTGCTGCCGCTAGATGAGCAGCTCTTCATGTAAAACACGTTATTGCGCAAGCAGTATGGAGTTAGCCCTCTTGCAAATAATTTCTGCACGCTATTGGTTTGTCTTTCGTGGTAACGAATCAGCGGTAGCAGTTCAGCGTCGTTTAGCTGCTGGCATGGAAAGATGACACTGTCTAAAACGCCCAAAAATGCCATGTTTTCGTCGTCTTGCTCCTCTGCTTCATTGGGAGACCTAGAAACACAGTCGGCGTCAGCATGTCGTTTACCCGATTTGTAGGCAATCCTTAAGTAGAACTGTTGGAGCCGATGTCTCCAGCGTGTGAGATGGCCGGATGGATCTTCTAAATTCACTAACAAGCAGAGTGAATGAGGATCGCTGATAACTGTGAACAAGCGACCGTACAAACCCGAGAAAATTTGATGACTGCGTATACCATTGCGAGACAATCCATCTCGGTCGTCCTGTAGTTCGCTTCTGTTAGACAACGTCATACTGGCATTAACAATCACGTCCTCGTTGTTACCCTGCCACTGTACGAGTACTGCTTCGAGACCAACATTACCAGCGTCTTCGTGCAATATGGTTGGCGTGTCTTCATAAAAGTAGGGGTATGACAGGCGCTTGCACGCACTGACAAAGCTCGTGAAATGCCCGTTGCATGTCTTCGCCCAATGAGAAGGGGATATCTTCACCCTTCGGCGTACGCAGGTGGGATAAATAGCGCATGCTGTTCTGTTACAATGAATCCAGCTGAGCCTGATACGCTCTGAAATTTCTGCAAAAGGAATATGGCACTGTTACACACGTCGCCGACAAGTGTAACGACCTTCACCCTTTCTGTCCTGGCGGGGCCAATTCACACCCCAGGACCCTTCCGAAGCGTCTCAGAATTGTGAGGAATGCTGCTAATTTTTGCGGGAATAGTTTTTCAATGATCAACTGTGCAATTGACATCAGTATTGTCACTATGATTCAGAAGTACTCGGGGTTTATCAAGCCACCGAGCAGCCATAGCTCGTCGAGAATGCGTCAGTCACGGCTTGCTCTCGAGCAGAGCAGAAGCACGCGATCTTCTTTTTTTCTCCAGGTTCAGAGCCGTTCTTGCCGTTGACGCACTACGTGTGAGTGGCATTAACCCCCTTTCCAAAAGAAAAAATTCTGCAGGTCCCACGTACCTGCGAATCGACGTTATGCGAAGCACGCTGAGGGAAGGTCACCGTGTTGCAATTAATTAAATCGAGTGAGACGCCATGCAATGAGGCTAAATATATGTTCAAATGTTACACGCCAACACATTTGCTGAAATGTTGAGATATTTATATACCCAATTGATTGCACTTAAGCAACGATGCCAACTGGAACATGCGTATTCGCAAAACCACAAACTCTTTTGAAGCGCTGAAGCTCGCGATGACGCTGGCCCTAGACACTGCTACATAAAAGTACTTTCAGGGCTAAATACCTTACCGCAATTGACGTTGACCGAATGGGACGGCTGAATCAAAGGTGTACATATGTAATGTTTATAAAGTTGGGTAGGCAGCACTACAACCACTATTCACGTTTCACGGAGATTAGTGTCTATTTGTAAAGTAGTTCCGAGACGTTGCGTAGCTTTGCGGTAGATTGCTTCATTGCCACGCAGAATGATTGGGTTCGATTGAAGCTGGGACCCAGGCATGTATTATGCATTTGTCGGGTCGACACTACTGATGTCACGCATTTCTTTACGCTCGCGTGTATAACTTGCCCATGTGTGTTCTTGTCGTTCCTGGGTAAATACTAAGTGGCACATACCCGCATATCAGCGGGACAGACCTGGTCGTGGGTATGTGCCACTGTCTGGCGGGAAGTGTTTGACGACGAAAGCGACGGGACTATTACAATAATCATGTCTGGATCAGTGCGCCATATTCATCAAACTATCTAACATCTTACCCTTCCATGCTAATCTGGGTTCATGCCAGGTTAAAGGTGTGACCCTGGCAGCACCCAAACGTAAGCGGCTAAATAGATAGATACGCTCAAAGTCACCGAAGGTCTCTGCATTTACAAAAAAGTACCAAAAGAAAGAAAGAAAAGTACGTACCACCATCCAGTTCCTACAACATAGGCACGTGAAAAAAAGTATAAGAAATAGGGATAAAGTGAAAGTAGAAATTAAGCAGTCTACCAGTATAGGAAAAGTCTATAAAAGAAAAGGCAAGTTCATAAAACAAATAAACTCCCGACGAATGCTGAACGGTAAAGCAAAAATTATGAACAACGGGCAATAAATGATTACAAGCGCAAGATATGAACGACGTCCGGCTTCGGTCGTGTCCCGGTCAGTGCGTGTGGTGTTGAGTCCGGAACTGCTTTGTAATTGACGTTACTGACGTGGCGTAAGACGTAACAGGGGCCAAAGTACCAGCTCAGTAACTTTTCACTAAGGCCACGCCGGCCGATGGTCGTCCAC
This sequence comes from Rhipicephalus annulatus, assembly GCA_013436015.1. Classification (NCBI taxonomy): domain Eukaryota; kingdom Metazoa; phylum Arthropoda; class Arachnida; order Ixodida; family Ixodidae; genus Rhipicephalus; species Rhipicephalus annulatus. The sequence goes on along the minus strand of WOVY01010891.1, from coordinate 770,107 downwards.
ATGCAAACTTGGTCTCTGGAGTTGTAGAACACTTCTCTGTGACGCATCTTATAGCGTCGTACGTCTGTCTGCCTGCTGTTGCTGGCAGATGTGTAGTCGTGTGAGCTGCCGAGGTTCCTTGCCATGCTCTGTGAATTTTTGGTGTCAGTTGCCAACTACTCATCTGGATATGGTGGCATATGGTTCAGCATGATCTGCACTTCACGGTCGAGAAAAGCCGAAATGGCGTGAATCCCATGGTCTTTTGCACGTGCACGGCGCTATTGTACGCGATGGTCACGTAAAGCAAGATACGATCCCATTTTTGTTCTTTACGTCGATATACAATGCGATCATTTGCGCAAGGGTCTTATTCAGTCGCTCGGTAAGTCCGTTGGTTTGCGGGTGGTACGCTGCTGTCTTTCGGTGTCTAGTGTTGCTTAGTTTGAAAACTTCGTCCATAAGTTGCGCCGTGAACACCATCCAACTGTCCACATTTTACTTCAACAAGCACCGTGTCGTATCACGTTGTGGTGCACGAAAACTTGTGCTACCTGGGAATACTTGGCTCGTGGGATCGCCTGCGTCTCAGCGTAGCGTGTCAAAGATTCGGTAGTGACAATCACCCACTTGTTGCTCTCTGCAGACAGAATAAACGTCCCGAGATATTGATGCTCGCTTGGTCGAACGGCGTGCAAGGTGCTTCAATTAGCTCAAGAAAACCAGCTGGCTTAACAGGTGGTTGCTTTTGGCGCTTACATTCCCGAGAAAATTTGACGTACTTCTTGACGCTTGCCGAAAGTCCGAGCCAATAGCACCTCTCAATCCCTCTGGAAAGTGTCCGTCAGTAGCCCAGATGACCAGATGTTCGTTCCTTCTGGCAAGATGACAGGACATCGTCTCGCATGTATCGAGGTACCACCAGGAGGTAAAGACGTACAGTCGTTCAAAGGGCAATCTTTTTGTACAGCGCACTATCTCGCAAACAGAACGACGTCAACGAGCGGGCTAAAAAATTGTATAATTGCGTCCAGGTCCTCTAAGTGATAGATGATCAGACGAATCTCTGCGTTATCTTGCTGCCGTTTGCTGATGATAAGCTTATGGCACCCAGAAAAAGCCTTTGTCACTTTCTGCTTCCTGACTGACAAGATGAAGGTGTGCGCGTGACAGTGTGTCAGTGTCTTCCTGCTTACGGTCGGACTTATAACCAATGGTGACGTCAAATTCCTGCAGCCGCAAAATTCACTGTGATAGTCGTCCTGAAGGGTCGCGCAGGCTAGCGAACCAAAAGAGGGTGTGGTGGTCCGTCACCATCCTGAAGATACGACCCTAAAGGTACGTGCGAAACTTGACGATTGCCCACACTAAGAGTCCTGCATCGCGACCAATGTTACTATAGCGTCAGTATGCATCTGCTTGTGAGCATCACCGTCGAAATGAGTGATAACGGGTGCTGACTTCATGTGCTGTCGCAGCTCATCAAAAGCTGCTTGTTGCTCGTTTTCCCAGACAAATGGCGTGTCGTTCTTTGTGTGACGAGTCAGGGGTGCTGCTATCTGTCAAAAGCCATGAATGAATCGGTGATAGTAAGCGCGCAACCATGAAAGCACCGGGTGGCTTTTTTATCGTCAGGAGTTGGGAATTATGCAACAGCGGCAAGCTTGTCTAAAACGGGCCGGACCCCTTCAATGCTAACTAAATGTCAAAGAATTTAAGTTCCTGATAGCCGAAGTGGCAATTTTGTGGCTTTAGTGTGAGGTCTGCCGATCGGATAGCGTCCAGCACACTGCGGAGGCGGTGAAGGTGCTACTCGAACGTGGCAGAAAGACCACCACATCATCAAGGTAGACAAGTTTGGCACTTCAGCCCTGTTAGGACAATGTCCAACATTCGGTGAAAAGTTGCCGGCGCTGAACACAAGCCAAAACGGAGTACTCTAAATGAGTTTAGGCCTCCTGGAGTCACGAAGGCTGTTTTCTCGTGGTCTCGTTTATCTACCTTGATTTTCCAGTCGCCGCTTTTGAGATCGAGAGAAGTGAAATACTGGACACGACGAAGTCTATCCAGCGAATCATCGATACGTGAAGGCGGGTACGCATCATTTTTGGTTACGTTGTTAAGCTTCCAGTAGTCTAGGCTGAAGCGTAGTGACCGGTCCTACGTTTTGATAAGGACAATTGGAGATGACCATGGGCTGTTGGACGGTTCGATAACGCTAGCGTCAGGCATCTCGCGGACTTGCGTGTATATCGCTTCCCCTTCTTTAGCGGACACGCGGTAAGGGTGCTGGTGTATCGGGCGTGCATCCTCGTACATGATGATCTTGTTTTAAGTAATGGACATTTGGCGGATGGTTGAAGAGCCTGCGAAGCAAGACCCTGAACTCAAACAAAAGCGCTCGCAGCGCAGTCAGTTTATCGGTGGACAGACCAGAATTGATCTCAATATTACTCTTTGACGTGTCCGCGGTATCCATCAGTTCTGACGTGAGAAAGTTGGTGATGTTTGCTACTTCGTGAGCAAACGCTAACGAAGAACCACGGAAAAGGTGACAATGCTCGTTGTTCATGTTAGTAACGAGCAATTTAGATCGACCAGCATGAAGGTGTGTTACATTTCTTGTTGCAAAATGCTTTGCAGCAGGTGTTCTAAGTTTGTTTTGGCCACCACTTCACCATCGCCGAAACCAGAGCATGGGACGTCAGCTAGAACAGTTGCTCGTGGAGAAAGCGTCCCACTCTGTTAAGAAACATGGAGTATGTCGAGACGGCTTTCGTCATCCTGCAGGTTGATTGCTCGCTGGACTGAGGACATGACGCGGCGCTCCTGGATAAAAAATGGCTCCGATCTTGTGCGAAAAAAATTCTCAGGTCTCACGTACAGTGGAAATCGATGATGTGCGAAGCACGAGTGAGAAATTTTGATAAGTCAATTTAAAATCAGCACAACGTTACAAGGTTGAGGTAAATGATGCCTACATGACTAACGTGCCTTTATTATCATGTTTGGGTGGGTCGTTTACCTTCGTCAACTATTTACGTCACGTGACACCAAATTGAGTATATGTGGAGCTAGCGTGACGGCCGCGAAGGTGCAATGAGCGTGGTATGTTATCATGTTCTTACATGGCACGCTTGTCATGATTATCTATTTGCACCAGTCATATGTTTCGTCTTTCATTGACGTCACGTAACACCAGATTTGGTCTATGTGGAGCTAAGAAAATCGCCGCAAGCGCATCATGAAAGGCAAAATGTACTCTAATGTAGCATTGACGCGTACGCGCGCTTAGCACAGCGACGCTACGTTAGCAAAACGCGAGCATTCTATAGTCTGACGCCAGGCCCAACCAGGGTCCGCTGGCGCGGCCCTATGGCAACCGGCGCGAAATGCAAAACGCTGCATTTCACGCCGATGCGTTACCTAGACAACACTGCGTCTCCCTCTTTTCATGACGGAAGGACGGCGGCTGCGCTGAAACGCACATACGTCATAGCAACGCAGCGCGGCTGCGTCTGCGATCATATGGCGTGACAACACCGTCGTGACGCAATGAAATGAACGCCGCCGAGCACGCACACCGCGTCACATCGAAAAGCATTGGCGCCTAGACTGCAACATTTAGTCACGTGTTCACAATACACGCATTTCATAATTATTATGTTTTCTCTAATCACGTACCTTTGTCATCTATTGGCGTCAGTAATACCTAATTTGACATATCCGAAGCTATTGAAACGGCCACGAGCGCATCATCAGCGTCGCATGTAGTCATGTTGTAACATGGCACGCATCTCATGATTCTTGTTTGCACCAGTCACATACCTACGTCAACTAGTCACGTACTGTGATACCGACTTTGGTACATGTGAAGCTCGTGAAATGGCCGCGAGCGCATCATTTAATCTTGTTACATGACACGGATGTCATAACTTTCATGTTAGGGTCTGTCGCTTGTTTTCGCCATACTATCATGCTATACGGTACCAGTTTTGTATTAGACCATGTGAACAAAACCACCGCAAGAGCTGCAGGACCATGACATGTCAATCATGACATTCATGACATACATGTCACGATTTTCATGTTATGACTAGTCAAATATGTTCTTCGTACTGTCATGTTATGCCATACCAAGTTTGGTATTGATACCATTATCGAAACGGCCAGGTGAGCTAAATGTTGTAGGCGGCGAGACACATAGATAGATAGATAGATAGATAGATAGATAGATAGATAGATAGATAGATAGATAGATAGATAGATAGATAGATAGATAGATAGATCATTCGGCAGATTCCACGTACCTGAGAAACAACTTCATGCGAAGCACGCGGAGGGAAGGTGACCGTGTTGCATTTTTTTGTTGAGTGACACGTCATGTAATGACGCTAAGTTTCTATACAAGTGTTGCACGCAGAGACATGTGTAGAAGAGTTTCAGATGTTTACATAACCAATTTTCCAGTTGCACAACGTTGTCAGCTGCAATTGTGTTTTAGCCACATCAAAAGCTGATAGGCAGCGCTGATGCTCACAAAGATGCTGGCCCTTGATACTGCTGCCTAAATCAATTTCAGCATATGGTACCTCCCACCATTGACGTTAACCCGACGTGACGGCTGTATGAAAGGAGTACATATGTAATTTTAAAAAAACATGGGTTGGCAGCACTGCAGCCACTATAGGCGTTTCCCGAAGATTAGCTTCTATTTGAAAAGTAGTTTCGTGACCTGGTGTAGCCCTGTGGTAGAATGTTTGACGGCCACACAAAATTCTTGGTTTCGATTCCTATTGGGACCATGAAATTTATTATTTGCATTCATCGGGTGGCCAACGCTGCCTATGTCCGGTTTTTCTAACACTGACATTTATCTGATGCCTTTGTTGGGTCGACGCCACCAATGTCGGGTATGGCCTAACGCTCACGCGTTAAAATTTTCGATGTGTGTTTTCGTCATTCCTGGGTAAGTATTAAGTGCCAATCACCTGTGACCCTTTCCCGCTTACCAGTGGCACATACCCATCCGTGAGTATGTGCCACTGTCTGACGCGAAGTGTTTGACGATGTACGCGACAGGATTGGGACATTATTCAAGTATTTACCCGCGTGTCATATTCGCCAGACTATTTTACCCTCTCATGCTAATTTTGGTTCTTGCCAAGTTCAGAGGGTTCACGGGAACAACCAAACGTAAGCGGCTAGATAGATAATTAGATAAGCTCAAAGTCGCCGATGTTTGCTAAGAAATGCTTCGCATTTAAAATCAATTTCCCAGAATCACGTCACGGGGGCATTCGCGTAAAACACGGCAGCTTGCTACAAATGTATACCCTTCAATCTAAACTCTAGATGCAGAGGTGTGTAGTGGAGTAACGACGTGGCCACCAGCTGTGCAAATCTGAGTTATGCCACAGCGTGTTTACCTTCATCAGCTGCGTAGTCAGTTTCTCGTTCAGTATGGAATAGTCTGTGCCGGTTTCCACTAACTCATTAACTGCGTAACCATCAACTGTCAATGATACGTCGAATGAAAGCCCGCAATCCTTTGCAGCAGCAGGTGATGTAGCCTTTTGCAACTCTCCACGTACTATATTACGGAGGAGTTCACGTAAGCAGTCATTGCTGATTCTAGTGGCGGTGAAGATGTCAGCAGTTGGCATGACACTGACTTCTCTTTTGTAAAGGTTGGATCACTGGTGTAGCATTTTTGGACTGTCACGGCCTGGGACATGAAATCCTCCACCATATTCGGAAGGTTCCACACGAGGCCAGCAAAAAGCTGGTGCATGCACCGCGCGTCAAGTGACGCAACTTCTTATCCTCCGTCATTCTTGGGTCGGCCCGTCAAAAAAGGCGCATCATGTCCTCGACGTACGTGGTCACCGTTTCCTTTGGCAACTGGACGCGGGTCAGAATAGCACTTTCAGCTCATATTTGATGACCAGTGTAGGCTTAGGTCTGCAGAAGTGTCCGAGAGAATTCGCGCCACGACACCAGCTGCTCCTCTCGATTTTCATACCCCGTATATGCCCCGCCTTCGAGGTAAAAATATACACGACCCAGTTTCGCTGCGTCGTCTCACTTGTTCAAGGTGGCTACGCACTCGAAGTCCGCCAACCCGTCCTCATTGTCTTCGTGTTCCGTGCCATAGAACGTCGATGGTACCAGTGGTCTTTTGAACGTATATCGGTTCGACGTCGTGCTTTCGGTGCCGGTCGGCGAGGTTTGCACTGAAGCGCTGGTGATATTTATTAACGTGGTGGGAGCAGTATCGTCACCTTCCGAAGGCAATCTCCAGATTCAGCGGCTGGCCGAATGCGTGGGTGTGTTGACTGGCACTGTACACGTATTAGGGTTTCATGAGGGGGGGGGGGGGGCTGCAAAATCTGTGAAACTACCCAGAACATCTACTAGTTTGTCATGGGCTAGCTCCTGGACACTGTGTCAGGCGTGGCTGGCTCTCGTCCAGGGAAGAAGCAAGCAATTTTTTTTCCTCCAGAATGAGAGCCGCTCTTGCTATCGACCTGCTACGTTAGGGTTGCAATATTTCAACACGTCTGTAGAGGTAATGGGTCACGAAGCAGAAGATGCGCGAGCGAAGTCTTCAGTGAAGCTGAGGCGCATAAGATGTGGTGGACAAGCGTGATTTTCAGGACGTCGTACCAACCAAGGTTTTATTGAGTACTAGGCTGACAAGTGACACGTTGTTTACCGTTTTGTGTACATTGTTGATTAGCAGGAATAAAAGAGCACTTTTTTATTTTCCAATAAATAGGTCCGGATAAACTACCTGATGCGACGTTAGTTAGTCCAAAAACGCTTGCATCACGAGCTAAATTTTTTGTTTGTGGTCTTCTGAGGTGCGAACTACAAGAAACACGCACAGAAATGTATCCGATCAAAATAAAAGATTTAGAGCTAAAAGAGGTAAGAAGCCCCCGCCTCCCCTTCCCACACCTACACACCCTATTCGCAACCATCCGAGCGATAGTATTGATTGATTGGTGGGGTTTAACGTCCCAAAACCACCATATGATTATGAGAGACGCCGTAGTGGAGGACTCCGGAAATTTTGACCACCTGGGGTGCTTTAACGTGCACCCAAATCTGAGCACACGGGCCTACGACATTTCCGCTTCCATCGAAAATGCAGCCGCCGCAGCCGGGATTCGTACCCGCGACCTGCGGGTCAGCAGCCGAGTACCTTAGCCACTAGACCACCGCGGCGGGGCATCCGAGCGATAGTAGACGCTATTGTCCAGCCCCGCCCTCCCGACTGAGCTTGCATTGACGGCCAGCCAGGAATTGCTGAAAACATATGGGTCCCGAGAATAAGGAACCACCCCATCTGGTACAAACAAACCCCACCGAGCCTTCGAGCTCAATAAAGTTGATTCTTTCTCTCTTTTCTCTCTCTCTCTCTGTAGTGAGCTGGGTCATTGGCGAGTGTATGTGTGAAAAATTGGCAATAAATTGCCAGTAATAGGCCTATGGTCCCAAGAGACGCCGAACTGTTTTTTTTTTATCAGGCGGTATGGGGAGATTCGCCATAGCAGTAATTAAGTTTATATGAATCAGGTTGGATCTTATGACTGCGGACGACGTGACCGAAGAATAGGATTTCATGGAAGCCAAAGTGACATTTTCGGGCTTGAGTGTCTGTTAAGAGCTTATCGTCTGTGGCCATGCAACACCAATTCGCACCCATCGCATGACAACCTGCACGGAAAAGGAAATCGATTGCTCAACCTAGAAAGCGTGGTCCAAACACACAGAATCTGTAAGGCAAGCAGACACTGCAGGGGCACCTCAGTTCTGTCACTTCTGTCACTTCGAATAATCAACGTCACACACAGAATGTTGCCAAAATTTTGGCAAGCGAAATGGGCGTTTCGATGGCAGCTATGAAATTGATTTCAAAAAAATTTGCGACACTCTTAAGCCTAGAATTCGGCTTGAACGGCGCAAACGTGCAAAAGAACGTACACAGTGAAATTAATTGAGATCCACTGCCCTGAACACGAACATTCGCCGGAGTTGACCTTTATATAGGTGCTGCTACACCGTCTGTCATCTACGCCAATAGGAAAGTCAATTTTCCTAGAGTAGCTTGGCCTGCTGTACGTTAACTTGGAATAAATGATGCAGAATGAGAACAAGCCTAGCTTTAAGGTTTCGCAGGTGCCAGAATGTTGTGATTTCACAGAAATGAACCTTCTATCTATCTATCTATCTATCTATCTATCTATCTATCTATCTATCTATCTATCTATCTATCTATCTGTCAGTCTGTCTGTCTGTCTGTCTGTCTGTCTGTCTGTCTGTCTGTCTGTCTGTCTGTCTGTCTGTCTGCCTGTCTATCTATCTATATATCTGTTTATTTATCTATCTATCTTACTGTCTGTCTGTCTGTCTGTCTGTCTGTCTGTCTGTCTGTCTGTCTGTCTGTCTGTCTGTCTGTCTGTCTGTTGTTGGTAGTCTCCTTCACTTGGTATATTTCGAGTATCAGCGCGAACACGACACAGACACAAAACGAGCACATAGCTTTCGTACTGCGTCTTTCTCGTCTAGTCTTCACCGTGTTCGCTCTGATTTTCCAAGAATTTAGTGTTTACAACTTGCAAACTTTTCAAGTATTACCATAGTATACAACTAAACTGGCAAATGGTGATATTAGTGCATTGCGAACATGTAAGACAGCGAATCAAAATTAGTATATTCGTAGGCCTATCATGCAAACAAACAACATTTTACTCTTTGTACGTGTGGCGCATACCCACGTCGGCATACCGCGGCAAGGGCTATTGGGTGAGTGCCCAACATCGCCAAAAGTTCAAGTGAAGACTTTTTCAACAATGCAGAAACAATTGAAACATAAACCTCAAGTATTAGAGGAACATGCTTTTTGTGAGCTGACCGAGAGAGAAACCGATGGTTACTCATACGTTATCATTCTAAGCCAGGCATAACTAAATCGGACAGAGACAAGTGTGTTGCAGGGATTCCCAGCAATCTGGGTTGTCAGTTTAAAGAAAACAAGGAAATATCTATGCATTGATCGAAACTGCCTGAAATGAAGTCAGCCTAGCCAAGGCGGTGAAAGTAGCCACGCGTATCTGAAAAAACTGCGCCTTTAGGAACGAAGCTCTTTAAAATCGAGTCTTGTCTGTTGGCGTGCGCCGCAGCCGTGATGACAATGACGATGATACTAATGGGGAAGTAGAAGAAGCATGTTTCAGGCCGTACGATCTCTTTCTGTCATCAAGGCACAGTACATCAAAGGTACCGAATATGCATCATGACGACGGCGATAACGTGGATGACGATTAAGAACAAAACAAGTGCGTTCCAGACCACGCATTCTCTTTCTTCCATCCCGGCAGAGCCCATGCAAGGTACCAGCTAAACGCCATGACGATGACTAGGACCATGATGATCCCGCACAAGCAATGGCTTGCGCAGTAGATGACGTTTGGACATGCTCTAGGATGCATTTCACAATACTGGAAACGATTAACCACCAGGACAACATGAAAATACCCAGTCATTGCCAACTTCATGCTAGACACGAGACCACAAAGCAGTAATAATGAATACAAAACAAAACGAACAACTCAAGAGAACATACGATCGACAACCAATAAACATTGTATACAACTGTACACCGCTTCTTCACTCAGTTACATGCGTGAGGGTTCAAGGCCTTGCATGATTTGCGTTAACACCGAATGATACCACTGCTTTCTGCGCTCATCACCATTCATTTCGTCGATATGCTGTTATTTTTATTGCAAGGACTAAGCGCCAGGCAAGAACATTTTTGACAAAAAACTTATGCAGAGCAACTATCCATGAAAACTTGGTGAAATTTTGGTATTGTTGTCGGCAGCACTCATTTCATGAAGCTTTGAAGTTTCCTGACCAGCTTTGGAAGAAATATCTTCATACGTCATGCTTAACATTTAGGAGAAGGACTTATTTGAAAAATTGACTTCTAAAAGAGGAGCCTTATATTGACAATGCTAATCTGTACTACAAAGGTGTGCTCAAAATTATGGTTTATGGGACTGAAGAATCAATTGTACTCGCTTCAACATTGCTCCTTAGTGACGATGAAGTCCGTTTGCTTAGAGTACTTCCGTGTCGCACTTAGTACGCAACCATAAGCTCCTTGTCAGACGATGAAGTCCGTTTGGTTAATACTTTCATGTCGCAGTTCGTACGTAACTCTAAGAAATAACGCAGACGAATATCGTATGTCGAATTTCTGATATATATGGCTAGAAAACATACCTAATAATAAAGGTGTTAAGCGCTTTTCATTGCCCTGTTCACTTCCATTAACAGTTCAAAGACGCGTTCAGCTACAGGTTCACAGTGATCTGTATAGCCAGGCCCTATAAAACATTTCGCCTCGAACCACTAGCCGAGTATTCTTCAAAAGTATTTTCTATTGTCTCATGAGTGTGCCAAGTTAAAATTTGAAGCAAACAAAATGAAAGAAACAAAACTGGCATGGTCAGTTCCTTTTTGGGCGGTAAGAGATGGTCCAACAATTTTGCATGTATCTTTTCAAAGAAATGACGTTGACAGAAGCTCTTGGCAGCAAAATAACAGGAAAGAAGTTGATAATTTACCATAATCATAAACTGAAAAAATGATTTGGAAAAAAGGCTTGCTTTTTCCACTGGGCCTTATACTTTATATTATGCAATACGGCCGCAACAACTGCAACATATTGCAGAAAGTGTTATCAATGGGAACCAAGGAACTTTTTAATTTGTTGTTTAAAAAAAACGCAAGCTCTGTTTTTATTAATATCATCTACTTCTCTCTTAGAAGTGTAAGAAATTTGTCATTCTCATTCTCGCTCTACTGTGCTCATTTCAGACGCCCGCTCACTGGAACCGTTTAAGTAAGATTTATTTCCATCACGATTATAACTACGTTGCAACTGGAGGCTACGCGCTATGGAACGGCAGGTGGCCGAAAGGAACAAAGTAAGTGTTTCGCATGCAAGAATTAGGCTTGCTAAGGACGTTCACGCGTGAAGTTTTACCCCCATCTTCAGAAACGCTGCTTCGCTTCAACTTGACTTGCCACCGACTTCAATGGCGCGAAAATGCGTTCCGAACACGCTCTTTTTAGGCGATGCCAAGGCAGCGCATACACACAGATTTATTTCAAACTAGCAACATTGAAGGTGGCTTCAAGTCAAGTTTAAATCAACGAGTGTTTCTGAGTATGAGGGCTAAGTTTTTTTGTAGTTGAAAGGTTCCTATTACGTGGAATAAGTCGCCACGAGCTATGGACAAGCCGAAGTGATGGCTATATGTAAATAGGCTGCGCGACTTCGTGAGCAAAAAGCCTCCCTCATGCTTATAGGCAGTTGCATGCTAACTGTTGAGCTCGCCTGTGGTGCATGCTGCTTCAAATCAGTCTTGCTGTAGTTCTTAATCCTGAGCCTTAATGTAGCTTTACTACCGTGAAACATGAATGAGTGTGCAGCACGGACATTCCAGCTATTTATTTGGTAATCCCACCTTGAGAACCACTTCGGCAATCGAACGTTTGCCGAGGTGTTGGTGCCATCTCTTGAGCGGAGCAGGTATCCGCCATATCTTGGAAGAATATTGAACTTCTCAGCGCAGAAAACTTCTGACAAGTAACACAAGAGACGAGGACGAGCGCAGACTTTCAACTATATTTATTACTACTACGACGCACATATATAAGATACAAAAAAGACGATAAGATCTATTGCTTTAGAAGAAACAAAAAAACACCAAAAAACAAAAAAACGAAAAGCAAAAAACCAGAAGTCAAAGGAGACTGCTACAAACCATGTGCTCAACCCGAACCATCACGTGCCGAATTTAAAAACGCAAATTCTTTTTCAGATAATGCTATTGATGGTTTGCTGATGCAGCTGCCTCGAGCGATTGCTGCAGCTTCGATTACAAGTCTTGTGCCTTCGTTATGGTGGGATGCGAGAACCCTTGTCTTATCGAATAATGACTGGCACCCACATTCGGAACAATGAGAGGCCAGAAACAGTCTTGTCCTGCACTTCTTACTTTCTGGCAATGATTCTCCGTCTAGTCAAAGTTTCGACTAGACGAAGAATCAGCTAGTCCAAACTTCGTTGCAGTGAGTGGAAGCAAGATTTTGTTAAAGCGTTATGTGTTACACGCTTTTACGATTCCACGCTTTACCAGTTTGCTGTGAGAAGACGCGTACGGCAAAAGTGGTTTTTTCCCCCGTGGCTTATACGTCCAACAAAGATGTCCAGTTGAAAATGTTACCATCAAATTTAAACACCCAAGGTTGATTAGTACTGCCGTGTCACAGTTCGTACGTAACCCTAAGAAATAACGCAGACGAATCGTCGTATATCGAATTTTTAATATAGATGGCTAGAAAGAAGACCTAATAATAAAGATGTTGAGCGCTTTTCATCGCCCTGTTCACTTCCAATAAGGAAGAAGCGTTTTTCTGAAAAATAACTGAATTATTGCGATCAATGTATTCTTATTTCTTTGGTATGTATTGGTGATGCCACCTATATGTAAGTATATGCATTGCGCCCGCTATATGTAAAAAGTTGATGCACACAATATGTTTGCAGCCTAAAGTGAATTTTTTTATGTGCTATCTTGGCGACGTTGTGACCATCGGGGGTAACGAATGGGTATACATTATTCTGGAATGTTTTGGGAATGGTTGCGTGGTTCCTATGGCGAAGAGGTGCCATTTCGCCACGCGCCAAACATTGTTGCTTGGACACATCGACAACTAGGATTACATCAGGCCTGATCCAAATAACATAGTGGCTGTAAGAGCATTTAACCCACCTCGCTCAACAAAGGAGCTTCGGAGATTCTTGGGCCTCTGCTCTAATTTTGCCGATTTATACCCGTATTTCATGATGTTGCCTTTTTCCTGAAATGTATTCTCCGCCAAGGTGCTTGTTTTAATGGACTCCTTATTGTGAGATTTCAGTCACCCAACTGAAATTCTTCCTCACTTTACAGCCTCTCCTTCTACACTTCTTTTTGCGGTGACTGAAGTTCACAAAGACGCAAGTGGCATGGGTCTAGGTAAAATCTTGGTACAGCGATGTAATCAAAAGGAACAAGTAATCGCATATGGTATGGTGCATTAGGTAAGCCAGAACAAAATTACACTGTGACATAGAAAGAATGTCTGACACTCATCAAAAGACGAACCTATCCTAATGCTGCTCGGCACACTTTAAGTGTTCGTCGGCAGGCTAAAATTACAACACACTCAGGCCGTACAACAAGTACCGGACGTTCGACGTCCAGTGCTTGCAAGCCTTCAGTAGGTACCACGAACAGACGATTTACGGTGGAACGTGATATGCCTGAACTCTTGCGTCCACTAGTATAAATGAAGCAGTTTAGTTTAACCTCACCGGTGTTTTATGTTCTCTTCTTTTTTCTCTCTCTCTTTATTCCTCAAACCCTTCTTTCCCTGGCATAGAAAAGCGAACCGGAAGCTTGCTTGGTTGACCGTCCTGTCTTTCATTCCTGTACCTCCTCTTCACACTGGTCTTCGCTTTGTAACGATTCCACTCATAGCTGTACGGTAGTCTTTTCAAAGCAGTTGCGAATCATCATTCCTTGTGTAAATATTGGAAACCCACCAGGCAGTCTTTCACGCAAGGCCCATAGGCGTATCAGTCGAGGGAGCAAGAAGGGCGTTAGCACCCCCTGAGGAAAGGTAAAGGGGGCTGAGCTGCCCCCCCCCTTTCGACAGTGCACCATGGTCACTCTTGGCAGCACGCCGGAGAAACTTACAAGTAAGGTGATGTTTTCCGTCCCAACCGCGATCACTCAATTTCGTTCTTACGGTAAAATGAAAATGTTTCGGGGTCAATATTACAACAGAGACTTCATCGACGTGCTCACACCTTGATATGAATTTGCATGCACAGAAGTGACGTGACGTGCCTTCTTAGATGCCACGAAGTTCAATCACACTTTAACAGGCCGAGGCCCAGGAATGGCGCTCTTAGCCCGATTGCCGCGTTCAATATGTGACACTCAGCTTGCTATTATGCCTCTTTCTCTGATTTTGCTTTGGCGGTAAACATATACAGATACCGCAATAGCTTAATAATTTTACCATGCATGTTAGTCGTCGTGATGGAAATTTACTTGGCGTCAATGAGGATACATTCACGTAAAGCAGGGATATAGCTGCGAAACACAGAAACTTACATTAACTTACATTCGGCGAAGCCTCCGCTGTCAATGTACCCTAAACCATAACTATCCCTGTAAAGGCACGTTTTACTTTCGTGTTAGATGCCCATTTCTCTGACTGAGGAAACAATCACGTTTTCTCAAGACAGAATTGCTGTTATATTTTTTCATAAGTACCACACTTTCTTGCATATATTCAGGAATGTGTGTAATATAGCTTTCCTTATTTGCTAACAGTTCGAATTTTGTAACTTGAGCGTGCCCTTAATGATAATATTGCTATTGTTACATCACTATTTTTAACTTATTATCAAATTCTAGGCTCTTTTCTTTAAAATGTATATTTTCGTGGTGTTAGGAACGTAGTACTTTGGTTAAATTCATTGTATTTTTTCAAAATTTCTTAACTGGTCCAGGCGCATGCATAAATACACCAATACAAACAGTGTAATGAAAATTTTCCTTTGAAAGAACAATATGTCTGTGATAATAATGTTAGAATATTCTTCATTGCTTGCTATTTAAATGGTCGTTAGCTGAATATGGAATTGAATTCAGTTTATTGCACAACAAGGTTGCGAGGAGACTAGGCGAAAAAGCTGCACTGAGCAGCTTGAGAGAACCTCGAGGGAATGTTGGCGTAAACAATCCTTGTCATGCACACAGTACCAGCTTGTCATGTGAGGCTATAAATGAAACAAAAATGACCCATCGCGTAATGACCACCTATGCACGACCACATCAAAGAGAATAAGTTATTATCGATAAGGATTAGGTTTTTCATTTATTCTTCAGCATTTAAAACTTTGTGCATGCCACAAAAGAGCCTGGTTCTCAAAAGACGTCGCGAATTGAAGAGCATCTTTTTGTAAATTTAATTCATGTAGGCTTGCTGCCAATCACATAAGCAGTGGCTACATATAGCAGCTGGCGTGATCAATTTTGTGTTTAATAAAATATGGCAGCTTGCAGCATACGGTGTTTTTATATCAAATATCAAAAAACTTTATTTCGTCCACAAGTGTGTGTGTTGTGGAACAGGAGGGCTCGAGAAAAAGTCAATTTATCAACTTGAGAAGCCTCGAGCCCCCATTTTACATGGCATTAGTTTGTGCGCGTATACATCTCTGTAAGCTCATACTTGCTGACAGAAATAGAAATAAAGGAAATAAGGAGCCTTGCACATGCATGGTTCTTTTGTGTCTGAGATGTATTTTCAGATGGAAACGACAATTCAAGTCGAGTCAAAAAGCAAGCAGCCTGATTCCCAACTAAGCCTCCGATGTGCTAATGAACCACGGGACACACTAAAAGGACACAATAAAGGAACACACTAAAGGGACACACTAAAGTCAAATAACAGTTTATGTCAGGGTAAAAGCTCAATGTACGACAACGTCTGAAACGCAATAATATCAACAGCAGTGCCCAATTTACCGAGAAATCAGGGTAAATGAATAAGAACACTGGAGCTACGGTCGGACATTTTCAACACTAATCCAATTACGAGAGAGGGACCACCTACAAATAATCACCCCTAATTGAACTAGCTGCAGTAAATAAAAAACCTTCCAAGCATCAAGAGACGTAATGAATTGCTGCTTGTTTCTGTCCGATTAATAGAAAGAAAAACTCTCTTTGGCGTTACTACGGAAAATGGCGCGCGGGATTTAACATTTCCGTGCTCGCCGGACTCCACTTCGTCCGGCGCGCCGTCTCCCTCACGCGCTCAGATAACAAATACGACGCGGTCGCCTCTCAGAAGTAGTTCCGTTTGTTTGCACGCTCGTGAAAGTAGCGCTTACAGAAAATTCGACAGAATGCCGCAAACGTGCGATGTTGCCAGATGCCTCAATGGTGCACGCCGCCAGTACCGCAACAGGGGAACCGATCTGTCTTTTCACTGGATGCCACAGAAAAAAACCTTACGCTCGAAGTCATGCCCTTGTGCCAGCGTGCTAAACAGTGAAATAATGTGCGTGTGTGCTCACTGCAATTTCGTGATGAGTATTGCGAGACCAACCGCAACATGGCCGATGCTTGAAATGGGCCCCTCCAAGCAAAGATTTGCCCCTGTGCCGTCCCATCGGTTTTTTTTGGAATAAGAGAGTCAGCTCGACATCCTGCCCGAACTGCCTGTGACCAACGACCTGCAACAACTTCTGCAGGACGACGACGCGGTGAGTTCGACATTGGCTCCTCTTGAGAAAGAAAGCTGCAAGAGTGCGTATGTATGAGGACTACATGACGAGGACGTCTGTTATTTTCAAACTGAATGCACGAAATCCGGAACCACACGATCTACAATCGATAGCGGCACCACCACTGACCCGAAGGTACGTAACAAACGCGAACAGTCTATGGTACACGCACTTAACAGTGGTGACAGAGTCCCCTTACAATTCAGGCGCACGTGACTGGAAGCTTCGCCATTTCTTCGTTATTTCTAGGTGGCTGTTGACGTGGAAGCTCAAACTAATCGTTCGTCGAGGACTGGCAATGACAAAAGTGTGCAAGTTTGTCTGCATGGCACGATCAATGGTGAGTGCATCCTTAAACGGGTCTGCGCATTCCGCACAGCCTGATTGAAGCTGAAATGTGAAGTTCATATTTTAGTTAATCTCTCTTTGTTCAAACATAAATTCAGACTTAATTTTTTCAATTTGAGCAAAAAAACACAGCTATCGCAAGAATTGAAACACTGTTTTATGATTTCGATTATTTCAGGCAATGAGGTGCTGTTTTCTACGTAGATGTCTAGTTATATTTGAAATCAAGCAAGCGTGTTGGCAAAATTCGTAATGCGAGAATCATAGGTGCAATTTGATTTTTTCTGTGTTGCATATGGTACAGTAAGAGAAGTAAAAAAACGAAGTTTAGTTAGGAAAACCTCTCAGCTTGAAATATGCTAACACTAGACACTTAATTATAGGGCACGTTCGCTTTGATCGTAGCTTAAATAATTTAAAAAAAATGACTGGTTGGTACTGGTCTGTTACAACGTGACTTTAAATGCAGGGGTCCAAGTTCATTTAACTGTAAAGAACTCAAAAGAGACGGAAACACAGATGCGTAAAAGGAAAAAAAATCCACAACATCAACACCAGAAAAGAGGAGGGGAACAAAGATGAGTAAGAAGAAAAATCTGATGTCATCATTGCAATGCCCGAAGAGATCAAAGAGCAACACGGCAGTGAGAGACGTCAATATATGAGCCTAACATTTTAGTCTTATCAGGCCCATAACAATTGAAATGAAACCCACCATGCACGATGTGACGTACGAACGAGAGAACTTGACCTGAGTCTGTGATGACACAATTGCTGATGAGTAACTATATTTCACATTTCAAAACACAGAAGGCAGAACCATAGGACAAATTGGCTGCTACTGCAACCAATAGTGTATTAGCGCTTGCCATCTTTGCTTTTGTTTTTTTATCATTCTTCCCGATGAAAAAAAGGTAACATGGCATAAGTTTACAGATTGATATTGGGCAGTGGGTTTTATGGCTTGAACCAATTCAGCAGAGTTTTCAAGGATGCCTGTAGCACTTATGAACAAAAATATTGGTCAGGATGATCCATTCGCTCTATAAAGGTAAGAAAAAAATTAGTAGTGGCACTTTTTGTTATGAGTGTGAGACCACAATTGAAAAGATGAAATGGTTCACTTCTTAAGGTATGTATATCAGACCTGGCACTGAGTATTTCATCCATTTCTAGAAGTGTGGAAGGTCAACCACAAGGCAACCATAAAAGAGTATTTCCTGGTGCACCAGCCTTTCCAGGTGACACCTCTCAACCGGTGCCACACATGTGCGTCGGATTAAGCCAATGTGAGCCTCTGTTGCATTGGCACTCAGTTAAAAGCAAAAATAGAGTGACCTTAAGGACATCTTCGCACATATTCCCACCAGTACTAGTGGGAAGAAAACAAAAATGCAACATTGACCTTTCAACAGCGCTGCTTTATTCCGGCTCAAGTCCAACTAGTACACTCAGGATGATGCGACAGATTGGCATGCAAGTATTGAGTGACGAGGCTTTCTTCAATTAACAGAGCGCACATTTTCTGCCTGCTGTCACCGTGGTCCATGCACACAGGTTGCTCCGAGTATCCGAACAATAATGAGCTGCTTTTGCACAAGCTATATAGGGAAGAGTCTGGAGGAATGGCACAGTAATCTATCTCTCCTCTGGTTACTTAGCGGGTGTTAGCCAACGACTCACAAAATGGTGCTACCACGCCATACGCATGAACGCAATGTCGGACGTCTTATGTGAAGGAAGCTTTCTGTAGCAGTAAGGTGCCTTTTTTACATTTCGATGTTCCTGCTGTCTCAATTATAATGCTCTCAGATTACAACCGCAGATTTTTTTGCTGGACAAATTTTAATCATCACAAACAATTTTTTACAGCTGTACCATGCGTCATACGAAGTGCTGCATCCCAGAGGGCTTTTGGCTTGCTTAGTCTTTATTGCATTAGAGTCAATCAAACAACGTTTGATGTTTAAATTCTTGAAAACTAAAATTATCCCCGTAAAAAGTGCCCCAACCTTTGCCACTCTCCCCTATATGGTAAATTGACTTAATATCTTGTCTTTCCTATGAAGTTTTACCTCATATACAATGATGAAAGTGCATGCTATTATGTAATAAACTTCAAGGCGCAGTGAAAGCACATAAGGGAGGAAAACATTTAAACACGGAAAATTTGAGTAGGTCATTCAGAACCGTGAACCGACCCGGTAGAGTTATGCATCATTGATCAAAGACCAAAAAAAGTCAGGCAGTAGCTTTCGTTTAGGCGCATTTATTGAAAACAAGAATATGCATGCCACTTGCAAGGGACAAAATATTAATGAAGAAGTGAAGCATACATGGAATGCCAACGAAAAAGTGGTTTGCATTCAGCTGCAATCATAAATTGCCAAACTTATTTACAAGTCTATTCAATTAGACTCATTCAGACCGGAATCAAGTATTCTGGCGAGTTTGAGCTCCAGTGATTTCAGTTCAAATAAATCCTGTTGAGGAAAATTTTGGCGAGTCTGAGACCGAGTGAGCTGTGAGTGCAAATTGATTTTCATGAACGAGGACGATTGTGCTCCACATGTTTTACCGACCTATGCCTAAAATACACGCCCGGCTAAGTGCCTTCCTTCTAATCTGAACTTTTTGAACCTAACCTAATCATATGCATTGCCATCAGAATAATACGGAGAATCATTAGAAATATATTTCAATCTAGGATATCATGTCGCAAGAGCATTTCACTTAACACTCCTGTTTGTGACACTAAAATTATTATGGGGTTCTTGGTTTTCTAGTGAGCACTTGTAAATTTGAATGTATTCGACAGACGTTGATCAATTGTGCAGTTAGGTGTTATGACTTTCTTCCATTTGTAAGTTTCCTTTCTTCTTTATTCGCCTTTTCATGATTTTTCTTCCGGTGCATAGTGCCATCTGTAAATAAGCTTGTGAAGATATCCCATTCACGCTGGAGGCTTTTGCAATCTTCTGCATTTTAAAACAGATATCACAGAACAACGCCGATTACCATTTTTAGATCTGACAACTTTTTTTTCATTAGAACATGAAGGAGCACGAAGCATGGGATATTTTGCTATGTTAATCAGCATTTTGATGTATTTATTTTGATAAAAATATCGAACATGCTTGCCATTTCAGAGAAAAAATTGTGCAATTATGTCCCACCTGGTTTATGTTTTCACGTGTTGGCACAAGAAATGAGTTTTGACCATGATGAGAAGTGCACTTATTATTAGTGTGAACTTCTCACAGGTGTGGGCAAAGCAACAAGAAAATGTTTTGACACAGCTGCGCGAGACCAACTTACAGCTTTGTGCTGATGGATGGTGCGATTCTCCTGATCCCAGTGCCAAATACCTGACGTACTCCTTCCTGTGCCCCGATTGAAAAAAAATCATCCACGCAGATCAAGTGCAAGCGAAGGAGCTAAGTAAGGCAAGAAATATTGCCGGTATATTCACTGCTGCTTGATGATAAAAGAATAGTCAATGTCAGTCAACAAAAACATTGTTTGTATATTGTTGACCTGCAATCTTAGCTATTTTGTGTCTAATCAAAGTATGTGAGCTTTCATCACAATGCTTGAACAATTATTTACCACAGTTTTTCGATAGCTGTATATCAAAAGTAGATGCGCTCTCTATTCATTCCTGTTTGCATAGTGAACAAGTGAAGGCGAGTGCCACAATGGAGATGGAACGCCCTATAAAAGGTCTGAAATTTTTTTCAGAGGATGGAATGACAGTGAGGTAACTGACGAAAGATTGCCACCCAGGCATTAAATATACATGCGGCTGCAGTGCCCAGGGATAGGTCACTACTATGATATGTGGCATGTTGAAAAAGACGCGAAAAAGTCGTTCTTCAATCTTACAATACGTGGCCGTGCACAACTGTGCTTCCTGAACATGTACGCTGCATAACAGCTTGTTTGTTGGCTAAGTTTTTTGCACCAAAGCAATTACAAATAATGCGGAAACCAGTGTGCAGACATATACAAGCTATGAGTGCTTGCAACATTAGTTTGCACGCTTCCTATCAACGCTGCTATTTTTTTTCTGCAAGGATTACGATTTGCACCTGTGTACATCTTTCCGAGATTCAGCAGCAGTGAGTGTGTTGTACGATTGCATTGTTACAGGCATAAGGAAAAAGCTGGCTGCTCCTTCCCGAAGCGCCAGATGTGTTGTGATCATAGAATGAACGCAATCAATAGTCAAGAATTTATACTGGTGTGCATGTGCTTGTGGAGTCAATGGAGACCTGCTGGTGGCTGCATGGAGCAGCGTTTTAAACCTAGTCAAGAACATCCATGAATGGCATGGAGATTCGTACCCCCGCTGCCTTCATGGACAATCTCGCCTCATGCGTTGGCTCACTGCTGGTAAGCACAAATACCCAAACAGTGCCACAGATAAACTGCTGCACATATCGAGTGATACTATGCACATTACACCCTCTTTTTCAGATTCTCCAGCCTACAAACAGAATAAATGCGCGTGACTACATAATTGCTCTTAACGGACATCCGTCAACTATCACCATCCGTGAAAACCTACAGCCTTGAGTCCTTTCATAGTGTCTTGAATAATTTTTTCCCACAGTCTAATGCATTTATATAAGAAGGCATGAGATCCCGGTGAGTCTATATGACCAATATGTTATTTAGATGAGGATGCAATACACTATTCATATTGTAAAACTTCTTTCCAAGGACACTAATTGCAGTGCTGCACTTTAAAGTACAAAAACTCTCATCGAGAAAAAGCAAGAAGTAGTGACGACACAGAACAGTGGCGTGTCAAGACATTAGAGTTCAAGCCAGGCACCTCGTCAGCTTTTGCACTCAAGACAGAAACCACATTTGGCAAGACACCTTTGACTGTCGCATTCTGCTGCCTTGTCTGTTAATAAGTGTAGTGTTACTCACACAGAATTTGTCTGTACAGACATGCTGTGCACTGAATAGTACACTTGTAGGCAACCATTCAATTTACAGTCGAGTGAAAGTAAGAAAGCCATTGGCGAAGAAAGTGTGTTCATCAACCTCGTGTAAGTACTATTATTAAAAGGAAGAATCAATTACATTGTACTAAATATAAAATGGAGAAAGTTTTTATATAGTGGTTTGCGAGGAAACACCTCTAAAAAATTGACGCCCACCATGACACAAGATGCACACAAAAAGTATAGGCTGCTTAAGCTTGTCTTTTGAGCTACCAAGTAGTACCACACATGCCCGCACAAAAAGTATGCTTTATCAATGACTCTTCTGGTATATTAGCTGTGTGTATGTAATTAGGTTTAATTCTAACAGGTCTGAATAATTTGTCAGCATGCGCAATTCTTCGCATGCCGTAGCACCACATACAACCTAGAGAAGTATTGTTTTCATAGTGAGCTAAGGAATGACAGTGTCACTTGTCACAACACACTTATATTTGCACACTCACTTGTTGGAATATTGTCATTGCCATCTGTAAAAGTACGCATATTTTGCCATATCTGCGTAACTCATTTCACATAGCCTGCTGTGTGAAAATGGAAATTGATATCACCTTGTCCTTGGACATGGTGCAACCACATAAGAGTCGAAGTGATAACAATTATGAGCACTGAGTAGGCAGACTGGTGGTGTGTGCTTCTGAAAGCTGCGCAACACTTCTCTATGAAAATGTGCAACCACTTACACTTCCAGCAATAAATAGAAGCAGTCAATAAGCTTACTGGTGCAAGACAAGCCCAGTTCTCTGATAAGCAGTGTCAAGGAGAACAATTATAAGGTATTTTTTGTAAACTAGTAACCCATGAAGTAACAAACGGTATTTAGGCTTGAAAAATTCATTTCCCGTATTGGAATTTTACGTTTGGTTACTGAGAGGCAAGCCGGTATGATAGGAGCACTCAAGTACCACAGTAAATGAACTCACTGCAATGACGATAGCTGAAACATATGTCTGTCTTTTACATGCCTTGTTCTAAAATGCATGCATATATTTAGACTGTTAATTCTACCAGAGAACTTCAAACTCTGTATATGTACTGGTATAAAAAACAAGGTAGAAAGTGTATCCTAAACTATTTTTTTTCAGACAATGCGCAAGGCTGGCGCGAAGAAGTGATGGAGCTGTGTCAGTTGCACGACCCATTCTCGCAAGCACTTTCACAGGTGGAAAAAGTCCCGCCAGCATTCACATTCAAGAATGGCCAGCAGGTGCCCAAAATAGATCTGGTAGCTGCACAAAAAGCACGGTTTCTCAAATTTTTATATAGTACACTAATTGTGCTCATACTGTTAGATATAATTTGGAATTCCCTGTATGTCAGCCTTTCCGAATTTTGTCTAAGAGGGAGTGGTGTGAACTGAGGTGAGGGAACATTCCTCACTTTCTGCCTTTATCAGTTTATGAAGAACAATTACAAAATTGTCCAAGGAGACACGGCAAAAACAAGCATTGCCTGATTGGGCAATGCCACCTATACAGCAGCAGCCGCGGCAGCAGCGGCGGCGGCGGTGGCGGCGGCGGTGGCGGCGGCGGCGTGTTTAATGCGCTCTATGCTGAGTCGGTTCCTGCCGTCCTCCTGCAGGATCACTCCTAGTATACGAACCGAAGTGACTTGTGGTACTTGCTTACGGTGTTCTGTGTATACACAGATGGGTGAGTTGGGGATCCATTTAGAGCCTAGTTTCGGCCTGTGAAGTAAAAGTTCAGATTTTTCGGCCGATAGCTGTAAGCCCGTCTGTCGAAGGAAGGCCTGCACCTTGTCCAAGGCCATCTGTAGATTGCGCTCGATGGCCCCGTCGCTACCGCCCCACACCAGATGGCAATATTATCGGCATAGATTGCGTGGCCCAGGCCATCGTTTGAGCTCAATTCTCTCGAGAGAGCAGTCAAAGCTAAGTTAAAGAGAAATGGAGAGAGAACTGCTCCCTGCACCGTGCCTCTGGGACCCAAGTCGTGCATCTTGGAACCCAAACAGCCTAGTTTAATGGTGGCGTTGCGGTCTTGGAGAAATGATCGCACGTATGCATAGAAGCGGTTACCGAGCCCAGCGTCAGCAATCGTTAGTAGTATGTGTGAGCGCTTAACTTTCTCGAATGCTTAATGCTCGCTTAACTTTCTACATCTTTTCTAGATGTAGCGCAAGCACGGCCCTGGTGTCCGTGGACTTGCCCGTTGAGATTGGCCTTTGAAAAAGATAGGTCCTCCTAGCGAAACGCCGGCCAGCCAGTCTGATACACTTCCACTGTTAACCCTCATTATCCCACTACGTTGATTCCATCTGTCGGCTCCCATATAGATTTTAGATGTGTTGACTGAGACACAGATGTCTCATTAAGCAACAAACGTGTCTGTGTTGCTTATCTAGGCATAGTTTGCAAAATTGTGATCCTTGGATGAGCT
Source organism: Rhipicephalus annulatus (assembly GCA_013436015.1). Taxonomy (NCBI): domain Eukaryota; kingdom Metazoa; phylum Arthropoda; class Arachnida; order Ixodida; family Ixodidae; genus Rhipicephalus; species Rhipicephalus annulatus. The sequence goes on along the minus strand of WOVY01010891.1, from coordinate 745,925 downwards.
TAATGGGTTTGATGTGAAACACTGTACTGCCAGGTTTTACTCCACTTCCAGTGCAGGCAGTGTGCAGGTGTGAGCCAAAGCGTGCAGACTACATAATCGAGTGGCAAAATGCATCAATGCGCTGTCTACCAACTTAGCACCTTCTGCTGTGAGCATACCCACCATATTGTTATCAGGTGGCCTATCATGTTGCATAATGTAATTGGCATGGAATTATTCATGATCAAAGAGAATCCAAGCTCAAAAAGGTCCTAACTGCTCCTGACTGAGGCAAGTCTTGTTAAGCTATTACGTAGGTCAATAAAGTGGGTAATAATTGAATTATGACTCAATAATGTGTTTCACATTGAACCAAGCTGACTCTAGGTCCCACTATTATTCAATTACATCTAGTTAAGCCTAAAAGAACTGTTTGTTGCTGAATGAGATATCTGTGTCTCAGTCAACACCAGCGAGACCTAAATATCTTATTTAGTTGGTCAGTAACAAGTTGTTAGCTTTTTCCTGGGCTTGTCTTCTCTGGCTGCGGGGAACTCGACTTGGAGTATTTCGAGCGCGATTACGTTTGCCGTATTGAGGCTAAATATGCTAAGGTAAATCAAGGGATACTGTGATCAATTATGCCTACTTAGATTTGAATATACGCTACTTGGCTCATTCAAGCGTTACATGGCTCAACGCGAAAACAGCAAATGACTAAGCCTAAATAAAGTAGCTTAATAGCATCTGATTGTGCTGGGCTTTTATGGGTTATACCATGCTACACTATGCTTGAGTAGTTTGGACTACACTTTGGCTTAACAAGGCAAGTTTAATCTGGCTTAATGGGACAAGGGCAAGCTGGGCGGAGAAAACCTAGTTTTTATGCTTGCCTTCCTTTAGTTTTATGGTGCTAGTTATGCTTACTTATGGTAACTTGTAAAAACACTGTTTGCTCGGCACTAGAATTGGCCCTGCCTAACCTGCTGCGTGGAAGAGTGGCATAGATTTGATGAAGCAAAGAAATCAACACTCATTTGTTGTTCTGCCTATGAGCGCTGTAACTTCGTCAAACAAAGCACTGTTACAGGCCACCTGATTACGACTGGCGAGCATGCACACTGCAGCAGGCTTGTTTCAGAGATGGCACGTCGATGCGTTCTGCCACGTTACCCCGCGGTCTGCACACTTTTTGTTACGCGTGTTCGTTTGAGACACGTTGTAAGCTGTACAAAGCTGGTGCTGCGTTCAAAAATGCCTTTATTAACTTGCGAGCCCATCATAGTAGCCTAGGCAGTGGAATAAGCACTTGAGGCTGAGTGCTGCATGTTCTGTGTTTATTACACTCATAATTTTCAGTCACACTCATTTATTACTAGTTGGCATGCAACTGTATTCCTGCAACAAAGTATACTTGACGCTGAACTCTGGCACCTTTCAGGAAAAAGAGGCAGGCTCCAAGCCAGATATCAGTTGGCCTATGGTGGTTCTCGTTTGTGGTAACGTATGCATTAGTTTATATTTGCCTACTGTTATTTCTTTTCATTTATAATAAGGTGGGGCCACACGTTTCATTGTAGCTGCTTTTTGGTGCGTGCAGCAGTGATAAAAACTGTGGGAACTCGGCAGGATCTGTGTATAAGTTAGTACATCGTACTGGATGACGATATAGTACCAAAAAAAATTTTTGAACACAGACATATACATAGCATGAATAAAATTCTTGCACAATACCTGTGTGGTTAAAAAAATTTGGCAGCAGATTTTGATAACAGTGGATGCGAAAATAGAAATTGACATCTAATGTGCCTGCTGTATGGACAAGTATGTCCACCTCCCAAAAGCCATTAAATGCTTCTCGTAGCCTTGCTAACATGAATAGTATTTTCTGTACGCGAGTCCCACAAAAATTTGTGTCACAGTGTGTAAAAACAAACATTAATAAACTTCCACCAAATGAGATGACCTATTCGCTTATTAAAGAAAATTTAGCATGAGTAAAGAAAAGAGGAATAGCAAGAGATTATAAGCAAAGCGAAAGGGACGTTAGCATTGTGGTGCAAGCTTTGTTATGAAGTTTTATCGCCAAGCCGTACAGAGATGTAGATAGCTACACCTGGTGCTATGTGTGTCACAATTGCCTATAGGAAGAAGAAACATTTCTGGTCAATTAATTATTTGCCTTTTCTTTACAGAGCCATTGCTACAAGTGTGCAACAGTTAATCTTGCAATCATAGTGGGACTTGTGCCAGAGGGCCTGCTGGACAATACCCACAAGGATTTGGTGGCTTCATACTGGCAAAGCATGTGCTGTAACCACAAGGCCAGCTAAAAATCCTAAATTTCGGTAACTAGCGTTTGTGTTTCTCCGGCCAAGTCATGCTCGTGTCTGCAAATCAGATGCATTGAACTCTCAGTTTGCGAGCATTCAATCCGATGTCGAGCATTTGAAGTTTCAGGGCAAATGATAGGCAACTGACTAGAAGAAACTACGCCTATTTTCATCAATAATTGGCACTGAAGCATCTGGAACTCCCAAGAATTTGGTTTCGTCATTGCCAGGAGAAAACCTCTTCGTGAAAGTAAGACACCTTATTCAATTTCACTGTTGTAAATGTAGAAAGATGTAAATTCAGTCACAGGTTGCAGCTTAAGAATGAAAGTGACGAAGATTTTGTAGTAGATTTGAAGAGCCTAACCTGGAAACGAGACTGTTCTGGTGTTTGATCTGCATGGCAGAATGGTAGCTTGAATTCAACTCACGTTTGAAATCGTCTGCTTTCGACAAGAGATCCACCACATTACAAACTGCTAAAATAAAAGCTGGAAACCTGGATTAGTGCTTGAATGCTGCCAATATGAAAAGAAGCGTTGCCGAAAGTGCTGTGCCCCCCACCCTAGGAGGCGTGGAAACAACAAGATGAACGTGAATAAAGCCAAGAAACTAAACTGGTATATTTGTCGCAAGGCCCAAGTACCACAAAAGTATTCTGACAAAAGGTATTCATAATAAAGATATTCATGCCATGCTCATGAACAAAACATGTGACGAACAAGGATAAGTGCATACAGCAATAAAACCACCCGAAAAACATGAATACACTCCAAACAACTGTGCAGTCGCATTAGCGAAGAAAACATGAGGTGACTCTTATAGGGAAATGCCATAATTCTTAAATTCAGGTTGACACGTGCTCACAGCAACCATTACTCGTGGAAGTATGCTTCATAATAGTGAATTGTTGGGTTAGTTAGTTTACATTTGGCCTAGAAGAGCAAATTCTTGGAATCAAAAGTAGACTGCTTGAAAGACGCTCATCTTGCAGCTGAGTATATTTTGCAAAGAGTCTCACCTTGAGCACGAATGCACAGACACAGTCACACCTGATTTTCACTGAACCTACTACAAATTTATGGGGAAAGATGTGTCAACAATCTATATTACCTTCAAAGGGCATGCTTAATCAGTTTTTAGAGTATACTACGTTGAAGTATGTTTATTTCCTTCATATTCAGATGTACCGAAGTTGCACCGACACATGCATCTGCGGCAATTTAATTCTTTCCCGCCTGTGAGATTTTGCCCTCACACCTTCCCTTAGCCCTGCCCTTGACGTTGGCCTCCTTAAAAAGTGCATGGCAGCAACATGTACTGCAATGCGCAGGAAGATGCGCCCCATTTTCCGAGCATTCACCGTAGTTGCGTTTTCTGAAAAACCTAAAAGGTTTAAGAAAACAAAAGCTGAACCGGCAAATGAGAGCCAAGATATCCTAACTCAACAAGGCCTTAGAACAGCATGCGAAGAAACACGCTGTGCAGCAGTGATGTGAGGTCTGCAACGAAGCAGACGGCAAAATGTGCAAACGTAGCAAATGGGCCCTACTCAAGCATTTGTTTACTGACAGCACCAAACCATCCAAAAGCAGCACCTGGTTGGACATTGAGAGACTCGTCTAAAGAAACACCTCAGGAGGCTGCGATCTACAGATCTTTGCTGACAGATTGGTGGACATATACTTACCAGTTGAAAGCAATTTTTTTCGTGAGACAGCCCCACACCTAAACATCCAGGAACCCCACAGTCAGCCTTGTGTAGACCTTTTGAAGTTGCGGAGATCGCTCATGCCTAGCGGGACCTCGACGGACGGTTGGCGCCCGGCGCAGATGGAATCTTAAAAGGACTTCCTAGAATCTTTGACAACGCAGCGATAGAAGTCCTGAAAGAAAAAATCAATGAAAAATGGTCCAATGGCAATGTCCCCGAGGGGTGTAGAACGGCTAAGGTCAAACTCATACCCAAACCAAAAAAAAAGACATTGGGACCACAAAACTTGCGTCCGATATAACTTACCTCATTCCTTGAAAAAGTGGCTAAACATGTCATTCATAATCAGATCAGCGGGCACAATGAGGACGAAGTTCTTTTTCACCACAACATGGTACGCTTCCAGCAACCCCTGTCTACACAAGAGGCTATATTCCATATCAATGGGACCATAATAGATAACACCTGTTGAGACATCAAAGGGATATTGGCGCTCAATCTGAGAAATGCCTTCGACACACTAAGGCATCAACACATTCGCATTGAAGTTTCAAAGTTGAGCCTCAGTGAAAAATTTTTCAGCTTTGTCAAGTATTTTTTGGCAGATCGGAAAGCTAAATCAGCATCGGCCCAATCAAGAGCAAAGAATATAGACTGATCATCGCAGGCACACAGCAACGATCAGTGCTGTCCCCGCTTTTATTCAACATTGCAATGCACAGCATGTCTCAGCTGCTCGCCGACGTTCCGGGCACTGGCTATGCAATATGCGCGGACGACATCACCATATGGTCTGAGGAAGGCCTTCTTGGGAAGCTGAAGGGCAATCTACAACGAGCACTCGATGTCAAGGAGGATTTCATGACCAGCATTGGCATGCACAGCGGTCTCCTGAAAAGTCAGAACTGCTCCTCCACAAGCGTTTTCCGAGGCGGGGGCCGGAGATTCAAGCGCGTCCTATTAGCCTGCGATAGAGAAGTGGAAAACCAATTCGCATCTGTGAATTAGTTAAGGTTCTATGCATGAGAATCAGAAAGTACAGCAACAACAACACCGAGGCACTCAGATGTGTCGTGAAAAGTGCTCATTGCTTCAGTAGGGTCATCTTCAAAATTTCGAACGAGAAAGGTGGGCTGAAGGAGTATAACCTCATGAAAGCTTTCCATGCGTTTCTCCTCAGCCACATAATTTACGCCACTCCATTCCTAAAACTGAAAAAGAGAACTTAATGAGATTGACGTCCTTACTAGGACGGCACTAAAGCGGGCTCTAAATCATCCGAAAAGCACCAACAGGGAAAGGCGCTTACAGCTAAGACTGCATAAAACAGCAACGGAGCTCTTTGAAGCTCAACGAACAGCGCAGCTATGCTGATTGACACTTACGAGAGCGGACACAAGTATCCTTTCGAAAGTGGGCTACAACCCCTTTTCATGCCACCGGAAAAGCAGATTATATCTGCTGAGATAAGAGGGGCTATATGGGTTGACCTGGTACCCAAGAACATCTATCCGGTTCACAACGAAGGGCGCCGACAAAAAAGAGCGGAGTTCATCATGAGGAAGATCGGGCGCTCAAGCTCAGCTTTGTCGGTGCAGCCCAATACTTTAAGAAGGATGCGTATGTCGTCATTGTTGTTATTGAGAAAGGATGCCTTGTAAACGCTTCCAGGTGCTCGTCAGCAATTCGCAATCGCGGTCGCTCTGCACGAAAGAAGAAGGAATATCAGCATCTCTTCAGACTCAAAAACAGCCATTCCTTCATTCTCACCCGGCTTCGTTTTCACTACAGCTGCTCGCATCACGAATAAGGTACCTACTCAGGGCAATGAAGTGGAACTTCCCCGGACACATATTGCATGGTTTCCGGCCCATATTTCTAATCTCTCGTCTTCCCGACCGGCAATCCTAACGAGAGGACTCAACAGCTCGCGCGCAAAATAGCTACCCGTGGTGGTGAGTGGCCTTCTCAGAGGGGTAGTGAAGGAGAATGTATGGTCTTGAAAGATCATCTAATTACATTCCATGAAATCACTACAGATATTAAACTACGGCACATAGTTTTCCCTCCATCGCATCCTGAGATAAATAAAGGACAAGCACTTACACTTCAGACATACAGAAGCAAACATACATCAGACCAACCAAACTGCAGAGACTTGATCCGAAATTCTCACCCTACTGCCCGCACTGTCATCACGAGTACTGTACGTTCAAACATATGGTCTGATTGTGCCCTTTTAAAGCGTACCTAAAAAGATTTTTCTACAATTTGTTATTGATTAGACTTCTACTGGAGGAAATCATTGGCACCAGAGTTCAATCGAAACACCCATACTCGTAGCAAAGGTACGACTATTGAAGAAGTACCTTCCTTTTCAGCTCCGTCTTTCACCCTCAACTGCCTTCAACTCTTCCTTCGAGCACTCGGCCTTCACGACATCTGCTTCACGATGTGGCGAGAGACCGCATACGCGAACATCCCGCCACCGATCTAATACCATTGTGCTGTGAGTTCCTCAGATCAGCTGGAAATGATCACGTCAGTGGGGCCGAGCGTATCGCTTGGTGTGTGGGCGGTTGAAAACGCATTTGCCGAGTCGCAGCGATCTGCAGTGATCTGATTGATTGATTTGTGGGGTTTAACGTCCCAAAACCACATATGATTTTGAGAGACGCCGTAGTGGAGGGCTCCGGAAATTTTGACCACCTGGGGTTCTTTAACGTGCACCGAAATTTGAGCACACGGGCCTACAACATTTCCGCCTCCATCGGAAATGCAGCCACCGAAACCGGGATTCGAGCCCGCGACCAGCGGGTCTGCAGCCGAGTACCTTAGCCACTAGAGCACCGCGGCGGGGTCTGCAGTGATCTGAGCGACCAGCTTTAAAGCGTTGTAATAAATTACACAGTTTACATAGTGAGCTAAGCTTGGTCTCTAAATTATCCTTGGTACTTGGTCTATCATTCCAATGTGTTCGTAAAAAATTGTCAAAACCATTTAACCGTCCCTTTAACTCGGCGTCAGAACTATGGGACCAAACCTCCTGAAAGACTGCCACGCGCAACACGGAACTCGACAACCAACTCCTGGCTGTCCAGAAGGCTCGGGACATCGCCGAGAGACTCCACCTTCAAGCACCATCATGGGAGAAGCCACCTGGCTGATCTAGTGGAGCCTGTGGTTCCGTCTAGTCTCTGCCGCCTTTGAACAAAAACAAAGTTCTCACTCACTCACTCACTCACTCCCTCACTCACTTTCCTGTCCTTTTTATAGGCCACCGTTGTTGCTTCAGGCATTCGAGCTCTGTTCATAAGACAGAGAAATGCAGAGACGCATTTGCTTTTTATAGAGAAGGTGGACAGGACGACGAAAATTTTTGAGCTTTACCTGTTTGACTGGAAAACTTGACTCCCCCCCCAAAAAGTGCATTCAGGGCGTTTCCAGCGGGACTGAAAAAAAAAGGCTGTAGTGGGGTTGGTACTCTCTCCTATCAAGAACACAGAAGTTACAGCTAGTTTCTCGATACGGTGCCCTGTCTTTTCTCTCTTACTTTCATAATCATGCCCTTCCGTCCTACGTGGAGCTGGGTGGTCAAATGGGTTGCAGAAATCGTCGTTTATCTCCCCCCCCCCTACCTCTTTCAGAAACGTCGATCGACCAACTATTGCGGACGGTGTTTTGCACAAAAAAGAGCAAAAAGAAAATAGCACAAACTGCGCCTGTCTGTGCTTTCTTCCTTCTTGTTCATTTTTTTGCGCAATACGCCGTTTGCAGTGGAATACCAACTCACCCGACGCTCGGTTCTACTGAACACTACAACCCGTTTTGCCAAGCGACTCGCCTTTCTCTTTTTTACGCATTAGTCGCCACTGGTCTCGTGAGCTCCTTTCCTCGCTCTCTTTCTTGTCCTGAAAGCAGGGCGACCCCCTAAGGGCTGAATCATTCAGATGTCACTTAAAGATAAAAAAATAACCCAAATGAGCACGTGTACCCTGTTCTAAAGTCTGCACCAAATAAATAGCATCAGCTAAATTCACGACACTTATAAAGAATTATCACTGATTTAAGTTACTCATGTTTTATTAGCACAGCTTACATAAAAGAATAATATAATTTATACGCAGTGGTATACCTCTACACGACGTTTTTAATATGGCAATCGGACAAATATTACCGCTTATGTATGATGGCAATACCAAAAAGACTTGAACCTGTTGGGTTTACTTATAGCCATTACTAAGTTCTTAGAAAATCAACCCACGGCCATGACATTTTCTATCATTGCATACCTAATCAGCGCTCCAAGTATTAGTGCTTTAATTAAAATTAACGAAGTTATCTTTAAAAAAGACTGCTAAGTGAAAGAATGCATTATTGGAATTTCCACTGACGTTTACTGACGTCCTTTAAATTTAGACTATTATCGATTACCTGTTCGCTCATCAACCCAACATTTTTATCTTATACATACAAGACTAGAATAACACAGATAATTCAAAAAGAGCTCACTCACCAGTTTTACACCGCACCAGCAACCGCCGAGTCACTCACGACTCGCGACATCACAATGTGTCGTTCGTTGCCCGGAACCATCACACGATTATGGTTCCCACAACTCCCTTCTGCGATGACAACATTCGTTGCCGCTTTTAGTCACTTGTGATATCCAGAAAGTAGACAGAAAAATTTCCTGTTTCCGAACGCACCAGAAGGCTTGGCACAATTCTCACTGCATTGGCTTGGTCTGCTTTATGTTCGTTTGTGCAGTACGGCTGCCCGGCGAGCCTACCTGCCTAACTGCTCCAACAGCCATTGAAATCCGCTCAGCGCTCACTGGAGCAATTGCGGAGCATCCCCTGGAGCATAAGCAATGCGCCGGAGCAATTGTGGAGCTACCACCTGAGCATAATCGGGGAATTATACCCATTTTTTCCCGGTTTCCTTTGTCCGAAGCCTACCAGAGGGAAACACTGAAAAAATAAGCTATATGCTCCGGTAGGTACATTCCGGTTTGAATGACGCCACCGGAGCAGAGCGGGGGTATCATCCCCATATTTTTCTAAGCTGGGTATAACTTTGTTTACAGTGTAGTGCACATATAGAAAATTTTATGTTAGAGGGCCCCTTAACAGACCTCAAGATGTCAACTTTATCACAAGCGCCAGCATTGCTCGTTGCATATCTACAACACCGGCTGACTTCAACTCTGCGTTGTCTACTTATGGACGCACCAAGAACAATTGGCGGCCTAAAGCGAAGACACGACGCGCGTTTCGTTTCTTTCTCCTCTGGCAATAGTGTTGAATAAATGCAACATGCTGTGAGCAGGTGATGTTAGCCTTAGTTTGCCGTTGAATCACTCACACTCTAATGACTGCGGGAACGTTTTATCTGGTTTCGCTCTCAGCAATCACTAGAGCGACCACAAGCATTTGTGACCACAATGCTTTGTTTAATAATTAATGATGGACGGTATTCTACCAGATCGAGGTGTGTCACAAGGGTCAACGTAGATGCGTTTACGCAAAACGCCATCAGGCATTGTATAAGTTCTCTTTTATAAATGTACTGTAAACACTGAACTACTTCTGTAAGGACACATTTTATTTTTCAGTTTATCGATTCCTACGACCAAGGGATTCAACCACGTTTTTGTACTAATAAATGTTTTCTGTGGTTTGGGACAGCTCTGCATTCTGTCATTTGGCCAGACTGTGAGAACCCGAGAACTTCTGAAGCAAACTCCGAAGAAAAATGGCGGAGTCTACTTACAATTGGAATCGACGATATGCGAAGCGCATATAAGGAAGGTTGACATGTCACTTCAAAATTAGCACAAGGTTACGAGGTGGAGGTAGAGTACGCCGTACATTACTGCCAAGACATGACTATCATGTTTGGTCGTCTAATTTACCTTCGTCATCTATTCCCTTCACGTCATACCAATTTTAGTTTATATTGAGCTAGCAAAGCGACCAAGAGCGCGCGATGAGCGTAGCACAAATTCATGTTTCACATTACACGTATATCATGATTATCATGTTTAGACGTGTTACTTAAGGTCGTCGTCTATTCACGTCAAGTGGTACTAAATTGGTATATAAGGAGCTAGCGAAACAGCCCCAAGCGCATCATGAGCGAGCATCATTATGAGCGAGCATCATTAGGAGCATCATGAGAATCATTTCAGTGAGCGATCAGAGCCTGCGGACAGCTGTGTTTTGATCTTCTAATCCGGCTGCCTTTCCTACACAGGCCTCGCTGCTGTATCTACGGGTTGGTTGCATATCGCCCTCCTGGTGAACCTGCAATCCGAAAACTTCGACACGCGTTTTGCAAGCAACTGGATCCTATCAACTACTGCTATCTGCTGTCTCCGCCACTGGTGTCGCTGCTGTGCCTGTATTCAGGATACTTAAGCTGCCCCGTGGCCATCCAGCGGCATCATTTGAGCGAGTGATCAGAGCCTGCGGACTGCTGTATTTCGATCTTCTAATCCGTCTGCCTTTCCTACACAGGTGTATAAGTGCTTCATTCTTGGGTTTACTTTTCACCCTGACGGCAGTGCCCTGATCACTCGTTTTGATATGGCTCCTACCGTGGCATCGCTTTCCAAAGAGTTTGAAGACTAAGTTGTATATTTAAAGGAAGTTAGCTACACTCTAAAAAATATCGAGCAAAAAGGGTGTCTTTTTGTCCCACAACAATAATCGTTATCAGGCTTGCGTGCGCTTCCTTTCTTGAAAACTCGGCGCTGGCCACTTTCCTATCGAGAATGCAATGTAATCCTGATAATGGGCATGTCGATCGTGACCGGAATGTACCGGGCGCGCGGCAATATTGCAAGGATGGAACAAAATATAGATTATTGTTTTGGGACAAAAACACACCGTTTTTACTCGCTCTCTTTTTTTTAGTGTGCAGTTCATAACACGTTGGAATCGGTATGATCTGTACTGACTGGGTGTCATCCTGACAGTGTGAATAAACTTCCACCTGAGGTCGATGACATCAAGAAAGCCATGGATTTTATGAGCAGCGGGTTTGAAGCAGCGAAGTCGGAATACAGCGGCCTTATATCTGACAACAAGCACCTGAAAGAAAATAATCAGATGCTGCTGCGAACAATTAGGCATTTGAAACAGTACTCCCGCCTCAATAATTTGGAAATAAGAGGTGTTCCAACAACGCAAGGCGAAAGCTGCACAAACGCTGTTGAGCTTCTCGGCGAAAAGGTCGGTTGCCCTATTTAACATGAGGCCAACGATACTGTACATAGAGTACCAACGCGCGACAGAAATAACAAAAGCATCATTGTGCGCTTCTGCTCTCGGGACAAGCGCACAGAGTTTCTGAAGAAGGCTCGGAAGTCGTGCCCGAAAAGCGACTTGCTCGGTTTTTCAGCAGCGCAAAAAACCAATATATGTTAATGAGCACCTGACGTCTGATAATATGTGGTTGTTTTCTAAAGCACTTGTTCTCAAGAAACAAATGAAGTGGGATTTTCTGTGGACTGAAAATTGTGTTATTAAGGAAAGGCAAGCTCTTGATAGTGTGGTGGTCAGAATTGTCAGTGATGTTTATCTGCATGTGTTCAACGCATAGGCTTGAAATAACGTTAGGCTTGGAAAAAGAAAACATAATAGCTTATTTCGTCCGGGTGACTTTAATAACATTTCTTCGCAGAATTGGGGTTTTTCTTCAATCCATTTCGATGCTCGCAGCCTTCCTAAGAATCATGACAGTGTTACCGCTCTACTAGCTTCCGATGTTCATCAGTTCTTGGCTATCTGTTGCTCCCTAAACATGGCTATCATGTGGTCATGGTGACTTCTATGGCTTTCCCAGTTAAATAAGTGAATATTCTCACCGAAATAACGATCGTCATGGTGGCTCCGCCATTTTATATCAAATAACATTCTGTATCAAAGGCACGATGATTTAAATATAAATGTGGGGAAATGTGAATCTCTTTGGCTGGAAATTGATCTGCCGGGTCTTTTTCAGAATCAAGGAAAAACTATTCTTGCTACTGTCTATCGATCCCCTTCCAGTGACCCGTCTGGTTTTGTAATGCGCTTCATCACTTGCTTGATAAACTTACTGCTGTGCGCAAAAATATAATAGGTATGAGTGATATGAACTTTGATTTACTAGATTTCTCTAACCATTTTGCTCTCGAGTATACGACCTGTTTTTATAGTTTTGGATTTAAATCACTAACATCTGCACCAACACGTTGTTCTTATAACGGCTCACAGTCATCAATCGATCGCATCCTCACAAACATTGATGACTTCAGTCATGCTGGTGTCATTGAGAGTGACATCGCAGATCAATTTCCTGTATTCCTATATTTTGAAAAGGTCATCACTCGTAGCAACGTAATAAGTCAAAAGCATCGTTTTGATTTAGACAAGTACTGCATGCTCATTGCCGATGAAGATTGGTCCGGTGTATATGCCGCGAATGATCCTGAAGAGGCCTTGACCAGGTTCTACGACCCTGTTTACTCAGCAGTTGAGCGTTCAACTACATTGCAATCATCTAACAGACGGTACTTTGCCCCACGGTGTCCTTGGTTATCAGAATCACTGATACGATCTCATCGCAAGAAAGGGAACTTATATAAAAACACGCAACGTCGGCCTTTTATTTCGTGCTTAAAATCCCGCTATAAAACTTATTCCAGCAGATTGGCTACACATTTAAGAAAGAAGAAACAAAGTTATTACGAGCGAGAACTGCAGAATTGTGGACATACCTCAAGAAAAAATAGGCAGCGTTTAAAAGAATCTTTTAAATTCCACCCAGTCACGCAGAAAAGTGACCTCTATTCGTGTCTACAACATCACTTTCACTGAGGCCAGTGACGTGGTCAACGCATTTAATGTACACTTTGCCACTATCCTTGCAGTCCGTTCCTCCTCAGACTATGTCCCTCTGTTTTTTCACAGTCCTCAGCCGATGTTTCTTTTTCCTACTTGTGCTTCCGAAATTTCCTCAATTATTTCAGGATTAAAAGCTACTGAAGTTGGGTTAGACAGCATCCAATAAAACCGCAATAAACATGTAAGATCTCTTGTAGAGCCTATATTAGGCCACATTTTTAACCACTGTTTGAAAAACGGCGTTTTCTCGGATAAATTGAAGGTTGCGAAGTTAGCGCCAGTATTTAAAAAAGGTGATCCCCTCAGCATATGCAATTACAGCCTGTCCTTCCCTCCTGGATAAAATTTTGAAAAAAACTAATTGAAATAAGAATATCTAAATATTTAAGCAAATATAACATACTTTCTCCAAGTCAGTTTGGTTTCAGGGCTGGTTTTTCCGCTGATATTGAAAATTCTTGTTTCACTGACAAAATGAGATCATTCATTAATAATGGTAACATATCAGAATCTGTTTTCGTTGACTTTACCAAAGCATTCGATAGTATTGATCATTTCATCTTATTTTGTAAACCTGAGTACTATGGCATAACTGGTCCTGCATTATCGCTATTTCAGAACTTTCTTCTAAATAGGTTTCAGGTGGTATCCGTCGAAAATTTCACATCCAGTCGCAACCCCATTACCAGAGGTGTTCCGCAAGGTCCAATTTTGGATCCAATATTATTTTCAATATTCATAAATAACAACCACGTTGTCTTAATTATTCTTCTTGTTTACTTTACGCTGATGACACGACTCTTTTTCCATCGCTTCAAGTTAGCGACTCTTGTGTGAAGACTTCAAGCTGACCTTAACTGTCTTGTTAACTGGTGCAACTGAAATAGAATAATAATTATTCCTTCCAGAACCTATTTTATGCTTTTTCATTCACCAAACAAGAAACTAGCGTCAAGTCCTCGCCTTTTTGTGAACTCAGTAGTTATTCATTTAAGTGATCATACGTCATTTTTAGTAGTTATAATGAACACTCACCTGAAATTTTGGTAACATATCAATTCCGTTTGTAAAAATATTTCATATGGTATCAGGGCGTTGGTCAAGTCACGATTGTGTTTTAACGTCGAAACTCTGAAGGCATTGTATTATGAATTCGTACACAGTCATCTCAGTTATTGCATCACATCATGGCGAAATTCATACTCGATGCACATTTGGCCGTTAAAGTATTGCAAAAACAAGCAATGCGACTCATAACTTTCGCTTTACGTCGAACGCCATCACATGTAAATTTTTGCCAGCTTGAAGTATTAGCCATCTCCCAAAAGCACTTCTAGAATGTGTGTGCTTTGTTTTTGAAAATTTTTCACCGCACCCTCACTATCGACATATTATCTTTTGTCTCGTTGAATAATTCCAATAAAACTAGATTCGCGACCGCCCATAACCTGTTATTACCTAAAGTTCTCAATAATTATGGAAAAATGAGCAATGTTTTTTCGTCCGTTTTTTTATGGAATTCTTTATCACATATGAAAGACTTAATGCACAATCATGTTTTTAAGACAGACTAGAGAAAGTCTCTATTAAACGCATAATTGCTGCATTTTGTTAATTTGCGATATCTTGTTTTGGTTTGTAACAAAAAATTCAGAATGTTTTTGTGACTTGCTCATTTGTTATTCGTATTTTAGCTCTTTCTTTTGGTTAACATAGGCATTTCCGATGGAGGCGGAAATGTTGTAGGCCCGTGTGCTCAGATTTGGGTGCACGTTAAAGAACCCCAGGTGGTCAAACTTTCCGGAACCCTCCACTACGGAGTCTCTCATAATCATATGGTGGTTTTAGGACGTTAAACCCCACAAATCAATCAATCAATTGTGTTAACATAGAAGTTTCCGCCTGCGGTTTACTACCTCGGGACCTCCTCCTGCATACTTACAAATGTACATTTCTGACGCTAATAAAGAAACAATAATTGATTGATGAGTGTAGGATCTAGTGAGATTGTTACATGATACGCATCTCATAAATATTATGTTTACACCAGTCACATACATTTGCCATTCATTCACGTCACGTAATACGAAATTTGGTGTATGTGAAGCTGGCGAAACGGCCATGAGTGCATCAAGAGTGTGACATGTCATGTTCTAACATGACACGCATCTCTTGGCTATCATCTTTGCACGTGCCATATACCTTCGTCGTTCATTCACGTCCCGTAGTACGATTTTGGGTATATGTGAAGCTAGCGAAACGACCACGAGTGCATCATGAGCGTGGCGGGTAGTCGTATTGTTACATATGAAGCTTAGGAGACAGTTGTGAGCGCATCATGAGCATAGCATATTGTCATGTTGTTATGTGACAAGCGTCTCGTGATTATGATGTTTGCACCGGTCACATACCTTCGTAATGTATTCACATCCCGTAATACATTATTTCGTATTTGTGAAGATAGCGAAAGGAACGTGTGTGCATCACGAGCGTGGCGTGTAGTCAGGTTTCATGAAGTACATGATATGTATATCATGATTTCCACGTTAGGGTCTGTCACTTGTGTTCGTCACGCAGTCATGTCATACCATACCAGTCTTTTAAAATTCTGTGTGAACTAAACCACCGCAAGAGCAGCTAGACCATGAATTCTAAATCATGACATAACATACATGTTATGATGTTCATGTTATGACTCGTCAGTTAAGCTAATCATACAGTGATCCTATGCCATACCAAATTCGGTATCGGTACCAATAACGCAATGACCAGGAGAGCTAAAAGTCGTAAGCTGGTAGATAGATAGATAGATAGATAGATAGATAGATAGATAGATAGATAGATAGATAGATAGATAGATAGATAGATAGATAGATAGATAGATAGATAGATAGATAGATAGATAGATAGATACGCTCGAAGTCGCCGAAGTTCGCTGAGAAATGCTTTGCATTTAAAATGTCAACTAAATTTTTTATCGACATCCTTGATACGAGTTGCCGAGCACGACGCCATTTCGTCCACAGAGAGAGTACTAAAAAAACAGACAGTACATGCATTGGCACGAACCTCTCCTTACATACATTTAATTAAAAAAAGACAGTACTGTTTCGGGGCAAAGGTGCGCAGCTAAACTCTAACAGGATCCCGATTAGTCCTGTTGTCGGCGCTTTCTTGGCCGCTGACAGTCACCAGCATGCCTGTGAGCATTATTGTTATGCTCTTTTTGTAAACAAGCTTACACGTCAACGACCGTGGTATTGTCCAAGTGAATATTCCAAGTGAAATTAGTTTTCGAAGGTGCAGGTACATACCGAATTCGAAAAACACGAAGCAAGAGAAATTGTACGTGAGGTCTGTGTTTTAAAGGGCGGAGCTCCTTAAAGCGGCACCTGTTTGTCCGTCGTCGTAGTGCGTAACCAGTGTAACGTTTTGACCTGCAAGGTGGTGCTGATCGGAGATTTCTCCTGTGCATTGTAGAACAATAATAAATTCGCCACTTGCACGTTAACTAAAATCCGAATTCTCCTGTCTCTCATTCCCCATGAGCAACCTTTGGCATGTACAGATGAGTCCACTGTTAAAGAGAAGACCTGCATGAGTGGCATGTTTAAATTTCACTATCTTACAAAATCATAGCAGATTAGATATGCATAACACTAGCTACTGGTGGTTAAAGGTTCCGACTCTTCTTGACCCACTATTGACTTGCATGAAGATTGTTTTCAATCCACTGGCTCTTAGAGGGCCAGGAATATTAATGGTGTGCATTGGAGTGTTCTTTTTAACAGTTGACCATACTGTCCTTACAAAAATCCCCTAAATGGACTTATATCAAAATCTCCATATATGGCTACATCAAGAATTGGGCATATCAGAATTTATATGGAATCCCCATGTATGGGCCTTTTAGAACCTGATATGCCCAATTCCTGATGTAGCCTTATATGGGCCTTATACATCCTGATATACCTAATCCATTGTATACCCATATATGGGTGTTCCTTTATATGGCCATATATGGCCTTATAATGTGTGACTATATATTTGACTATATGAAGAAGCATCCATAAAAGCTAGACTAAACATGGTTTTATATGGATACCTGTATATATAGCTATTCAGACAATTCAACCATATGAGTTCAGCTTGTGTCGCTGGCAAGAATTATAGCCACACCAATCATTCTTCAGCTTGAAATATAGCTGTTTGTTGAAAGGTCTGCATGCAGTCATCATCGTCTCCAAAACAAATTCAGTACGTAACCCCTCAACATACTTGTTCAAGTTATCCTCAATAAATATCGAGTTATTCTCAACAAATAATTGCTAAAATGTAACTTGGCAACATATATAAAGTTTAAGGTGGGCACATGCCACTGTTAGTACACTTTCTCTGAAGGGATACATTTTTGTGCCTAAACTTATTGCTTTTTTTATCAAGACTTTCTTTATTTATCTATTTATTTCATTACCCACCGCACCAATTGACATTAGAGTGGGGGAGCGTTTACAAAATCTAGAATACAAAAAGATACCTAGTCAGCCAAAAGTATAAGCAAAGTTGCCTCAATCAGAATCGGCAACACAAATACATATATAAATAAATAATGTAACACACCCCAAAAATGCAACACACTGATTCTAACATAGAACAGAACAAATAATTTGAGATAGTAGAGGCAACGCTAGAAGGCAGTTGGTTCCATCCTCTTATTCTTTTGGTAAAATGCATTTTGAAATTCATCAGTCTTGCATGCGATTTTTCTTATCTTGAACCTAAGGTCAACATGGTCTGAAACATATTATGGTGCAAGTAAATATTCCGCTTAATCGATTCCGACTTGACATTATTAAATAACATAAAAGAACCCAATTTGAGTTTTGTATAGAAATTTTCTACAACGTGTTTATTTAAAACTTTTCTCGCATGCCAATCAAGCAACCATAGTGAGTCAAAACGAAATATTGACTTGCTGTTGACCGTATCAACTGCGCGTGCATTGAATGAACTAAATGAGTTGATAATCAATCTTTAAGCAGTTCGGTTAAAAGCCATTGGTATGCAAGCTTGTCATGTAGAAGTATTCTGATTAGGAATGGCCTATAGCGCGACTGCTAAAACATACATCTATAGGTCTCTGTGCGCGTGAAAACGGAGGCTTTAGCAATATTTGTTGCCAGCGGGACACTAAAAAGGGTCTTTTGTAAACGCAACCCACTTTCCGTTCTGCCAATAATGCTTCATTAACGTAACAGTGGAAAAGAGCTCGTTCAATTCCGGCGTAGGCGTCAATGGCTCTCAGTGAAAAATCGTCTTGTCCATGAACGAAAATTGAGAGAATGCAAGTAAAACAAATAATATACATTTTCGGGTTTGAGTGATGATCGAAATCTGGCAGGCCATTTGCATGGCAATCACGTGCTCTACCACACAGCTAAGTAACTGCTTGGAAATAAAATACGAATAACTTCCTCTGGTTGGAAATGCAAGGAAAATGACAGTCACGCTTAACAAATAAACGCATCCTGTATACAAGATTCACAGTACAACACTTAATATCGCAGCAATATTGCATGATGCAAGCGTGAATTGTCATCGGGCATGACAAAACATTAATACCAACGTGACTTCGCCGTCTAAAGACAGCAAACCATTACAAAAGGCACGCACGTTACTGCGCGTATTCCCTTACGACTGTGTAGTGGGTGCATAAAGTTCTAAAACATTTTACACACATGATATTGAGACGCACAGTGTGCTGGCCGAGTTGGAAATTCATCCTAACTAAGTTGTGCGAAAAAAAGTGAAGTGCAAAAGAAAGACACCTAGACACAGCACATACTAACAACTGAAACTTTATTCGAGAAAGCAGACATATGTATGCGGTTACGAGAACACGTGAGGCGGAAAAAAGGATTCAATGAGCAGACATCTAATCATATTTTTCACCGTGTGGACATCGTGTGGTGTACGCCAGTGCGCTGTCGTGTAGGAATTATTATTTAGGATTCAATATTTATTTGTAAATCACCATTTTCTCTAAAGGGACAACCAATCTCTAAGTGTTCATCACATTGTAGAAAGTGTGGCTGCGCGCCCTTGTTTGATGATACGGTAGGTAAAGCTAGATTTAGGGACATGGTAGTGCGGGAAATCAAAGAGGCGTATTTCATAAACAAAGCTGGTGATTCATGTGTCGCCAGCTTTCGGTTATGTTGCATGCCATTGAGGTAGCTTTCCTGGAAACGCATCATTGATTCAATCCGACTGCTCATCTAATCATTCCTTTCACCGCCGCGGGTCTTCTCGTAACCGCATACATATGTCTGTTTTCTCAAACAAAGTTTTAGTTGTCAGTGTGCGCTTTGTCCAGGTGTCTTCCTTTTCTATTTAATTTTTTTCGCGCAACTCAGTAATAACGTAATATTTCTCTAGATTTAAACTACGCTACCCCTTTTTTACACAAAACGCAGCCATGTGCGAAACCTTCATTGAGACATTTTCAACATTCTCAAATACACAGTACTATTCCACAATTAAAACTGTTCAAGTAGGATCATGTAATAAAAAGTACAAACTGAGTGACTGAATTACGCACAAGAAACAGGATATTGCTATTGTGTTCAACTCTGAAAAACGCAGCTTAATTGTCCCCCAGTTTTTTTCCCACAGTAGCAAGCCCTAATGCATCAGCCCAGTTTATTTGTCGGCTTGCGTATAGCTATCTACAGTGCTCACGTATTAAAATGTGACATCATATAATTTTGTGTGACTATGTAGGCAGGTATGTGCAGTGCCTCAAGATAACCACGCGATGTTGCGACATCAGTAACGATAATGTTGCCTGTGATGTACTTAGTTCAGTCAAATTTACATTTATATGACTCAAATTGTAGATGGTGGAAACAAAATATTGGGCTTTTAGGTTTTCCCGTTTTGATCTGTGAGCATTGCACCCTGCTTTGAAGAACCAAACTAGAGAAAACATTTTCACTTCGTGACCTTCTCAAACCACACGTAAATATAAAAACAAGGAAAACGTACACGAAGAAAAAAATTCAAACGCAAGACAAATTCAAACGCGGACTCATAAATCTCATTACACCCTTGGAGTTGCAAATATGCAACTCTTTATCTTTGTTTGTAATTGCGCAAGTTGTAATTTATCCTTGGCCATTCCTCAAGTGTTAAAATGAGAAAAATGCAAGAAAAGTATATTTCCATCATTATATTTATGAAAAGTACAGTACGATGAAACCCATATTATCCTGGTGTAGATTTTTCGATTACTAGAGCACTGTCTGGCAGAAATAAAAAAAGAACGTGTTGTCGCATCGCTTAAGCAAATCAGCCTAATGACGTAACCACAATTAGTATGAAGTTATTTACTTAGCAATTATGCAATGTGCTATGTTTTCTGGGTTATTATAATATTTATTAACAACATGTGAAAGTAATGAAAATGATGAACTTACCTTAACACTTACCCGAAACTTGTCTTTCAAAGAGCCTGTTAATCCTTATAACCTATTCACACCTTATAGCCACCACGTCCATTCGTACTGCTTTTGAGAGTTTTTAAGGAAGGCTTGCCCGCAAGCATAGGTGACCGTTTTTTTCGCACGAAATGTGCGAAAAAAGGGACACCTATGCTTCCCGAGAGCTGCGTGATTCCCGAGAGCTGCGTGATTATCTTGTGTAAATTGAAGCAGTAGTTGAACACGAAATAAGAGCAAGAGGAATGAAAAGTAACAAACTCGATGAGCACTGCGCCCATGACTCCGGCGAGGAAAAAAGCAACAATAGCGCGGATAACTGCAGTGCAGGCTTTACAATTGAACATACATTACTCCTTGAAATCAATTATTACGTGCATTTCACTGAAGCTAAATTTTCCTGAACTTATTGGCGAACGACGTTTCATTTTTTAACAATTTTATGCAATATTATTACCATGCGCTTGAATGTTTGTGCAAACTATTTTCTTCGTCGTTACTTGAAATGGGCCGTGGCACTCTCTTTCCTGATGTGTCGACAGACTGTGTAGGCCATGGCAGGGCTGCCAGGCACCAACGCGCGCTTCTTTAAACAACGTTCTCCGAATTTTCCACCCCTCCAACTGGCGCCTTTTTTGCATTTTTACTGTGTGCACCCCTTGCAAACTTGCCAGCAGCTGCAGTGCAGTAAGGCGAGTTTTTTGGGACAATGAACTTCAATTTCCTTTCGCGGGCTCAGAAACCTGCAGGTGAAGGACCTTTGAGACAGGCATTTCGTGAAGCTGAAATCACTGCTTCATGTACGATGGCTACCAAGACGTGTTCCAGCCAAATTTTCTTCTAATTTCTCAAACATTTAAAATATAATATTATTCAATCTATCAATAACTAATCAACCATTTTTAACGTATCCAGAAACAACCATACGGTCTTTCGTGCTGACAAGCACAAAAATAAAACAAAATATAGAAACATTGCATTGCAGACTGTCCACAGAAAAGCAAGTCAATAAAAAGTGCAAAAACGAGCAGTGAAAGGAAATCAACGCACAATGGGAACAAGTGCAAGAGTAGATATTCGTGGAATGGGACTGAAATAATATGTTGAATATACACAACCGTGTGGAAGGCTTCCTGAAAGACAGAAAAGGGAAGAATCTGTGCATGCGCAAATGTACGTTAGGATAAGGGAGCCCTGACAGACAAAAAAGTGACTGTAGACTATGAAAATAATAATGATTCAAGAAAGTTGACGCTTGAGAGACTCGGTATTCTGTAAAAGATAAACTGTTGGAAGAAGCTGGCAGGTACATGCAACGGTCGATTCTCTCTTGATAGCTTACGCGGACTTTGAAAATTAATACAACAGAGAAGGGCAATTATCTCACCCTGAACTAGCTTGTGAAGAAATAACATCTCAGTGAGATTTTGTCGGCTGTTAAATGATGGCAAAGATATCATTCTAGCAGTGTTGAAAGAATTCTAGTTAAACAATGCAGGTAAATGCTTATGATTTTTTTCTGGACTCACTCAGTCGCAGCACTGCCGGATTTAGCAAGACCATTCCAGATCAGATATGCCTATGTACTCAAGCTGAGCATGACATATCGCGGTGTACAATTTGTAGACGGCTGTAGGAGAACCGGATACTCGAGAGATATTCTGCCAACAGGGAGAAAACAAAGGCCTCGCATTGCAGCACATTTATTGCAAGTAGACAAAATTCAGCGTGCTATCAAAGAGAACTCCATTATCACCGATCTCATAAACCTTACATAACGACACAGTATTGACAGCGTATGAAATTGAAACGTTGGAAGCTTTGCGAGAAATAACAAACACAACAAGAACGGCAATAAGAATATTAATAATAGTAATAATAAGAATAATTATAATACACTCATATTATTCTGACATGACCGAAAATATCTGGCCACATTGAAGAAAATGCTAGTGTCTGGGTGCCTATGAATCTCTATAGGCGAGTACGTGATTGCGCAGTTTGATGGGTATGTACCGGCATACATATTTCATAGGTAAGTGCACCACAGTGTTGGTGTTCAAAGGATATATTCGCAAGCAGTTTTAATTATTACGCGCCTGCAGAGCAGGGGCTGTTTACATAACGTAGAGTTTGGCTAAGGTATCACGCCAGCCCGCAAAAATGTGTCATACTAATTATATTCGCAAGGCGATGTTTAAGCTAATCCTGATGATGGCACATGCGCATTAGTGGACTTGACCAAGTAATGACACATCCCCACAAAATATAAGTTTCGTGAATTCGGCAGCCTACGTTCAATATTGCTATAAAGCTTCATTCAGCATTTCAATACACGGTTCAATAAATGTGTATCACGTGTGAGTTAGTTGCACCTTTTTAACGTATTTGTGTATGACGTGAGATTTATTTGACGCTTGCACACATTGCACCAAATTAATTGTTTACTAGTGCAATCATAAAATTTTCGATAAATTTACTATGTGCACAGCCAAGAACAATACACATAGCCAAAGGAAACGCAAGAAGTATTTATGCAATAAATTAGTACAACTTTCATCCTGAATTTATTCATAATAGTGCCTGCAAGTTACATTCGCGTCAGTTCTTTTTTGTTTTTGAAGATACTCCCTCAAACATTGCAATGCGCATGCAATTATGGTAAATGGCCGCCGAAAGCAGTCGCAAATGATGGCGTCAACAGGATTTACTGAAATCTTGTTATATTAAGGGAACATATAGTCATCAAAACCTTTAAATAATCAGCAATTTTGTCCACCAATGTGGAAGCTAAAATGCACTCAAATTACTATTTCTTGCTGCCACTTTGAACAATGCTATATTGTGAACAATATAATTTGCATGCATTTCGTTTTTACTTATTTTATATAGGATTGCTCTATAATAATAGTGAGGTTCGGGAGCTTCAATACGTTTTTGTGACCTGACATGATTCCTTCCTTTTAAAAAATGTCTCCACTCGTATACATTATTTACATCATATGAATTGCAACCTATTGTTTCAAACCTAAATGCCATGAAAAACCTACAAGTTAAATTACACTAATGCATGCATAGTTGCAACTATCACGTACACAAAGCTGACCAGAAATTTATTTTTTTGCGTGACAGAAACAACATATATAATTATTGCTCTTGTTGTTGTAGAAAATAAGCAGGTCACCTTTGTATTCAAATTGTTGTATACTACAATCCGCATAAAAGTATGTGATCCTAATGCTCAATATATACGCGGTTCATCCCATATAAGAAAGGAGGCACTTCCACATATAACGGTCTATTTGATATGTTATATATGGTGTGGCCGTGCCTTATTAAGGCTGGATTTGACTTTTTATATGGGCGGGCCAACCGCGTGATATATGGCGGTATATAACCCCATACATGGACTCTGCCAGATATACATCCATGTATGCTTATATGTGTTGACATATGCTAACATATATGCTTGTATAGGGCCACATATTCTAACATATATGCCTATATGTGACCACGTATAACCTATATAAGTGCCATGTATGGCATTTCCGTAAAGGTGTACATTGAGCACTATCTGACAAGAAAGGGTTGCTACGTTATACTCGCTGGGCGTAACCTCGTTAATTTTAGAAAGCTTTAGCGAGTGTTGGGCCGCAGTGCCATGAATACAGTGATCTAGTATATACCATGAACTCGAGGCGGTTAAAGGTAAGAAGTAGACATGAAGCGCAAGCTGTAAAAAAGTGTGCGTGTGCCACCTCTCGTTTAGTCCTTTGAATGTCCGCTGGTTGGAGGTGCTTCTATATGCGGAATATATGATGAAAATGAGCGCAATGGTGGTACTTGGAGTGCTGACTAGATGGACGAACGAACACACAGACATGCATGGACGGACGCACAAATGTCTACATGGACGGAGGGACGCATAGACGGACGCAGGAGCGGGTGCATGGAAAAGTGCAAGAATGGGCGCATGAATGGACGTGTGGACGAACGAACAGACGCACGCACGGTCAGACGAATGGACGCACGGACGGTCACGCAGACAGACAAAACGACGGACGGAACCAAGAACGCATGGACGAACGGATGCTTTGCCTCTACTATAAATCAATCACCCCTTGGGTATGCTGCCCCGCCGCGGTGGTCTAGTGGCTAAGGCACTCGGCTGCTGACCCGCAGGGCGCGGGTTCGAATCCCGGCTGCGGCGGCTGCATTTCCGATGGAGGCGGAAATGTTGTAGGCCCGTGTGCTCAGATTTGGGTGCACGTTAAAGAACCCCAGGTGGTCTAAATTTCCGGAGCCCTCCACTACGGCGTCTCTCATAATCATATAGTGGTTTTGGGACGTTAAACCCCACATATCAATCAATCAACCTTGGGTATGCTGCTATCTTTTTGTCAAACGCAACCATTGAGCGAAGGAAAACATAAGTATCTATATTTTTTAAACTGAAGTGCAATAATTTTAAAATAAAACAAATTATAGTAGGTGAACACAATGTCACCATTTGCGTCAATGACATTCTAATCCACAAAACTATAATATCTTCACTTTAGTCAAACACCGACGCGTGGCTGTGTGGTTAACGTCCGACGCTGTACGAATTCAGCTAAGTTGGCAGGCGCTCCCTGGTTCATTTGTTGACCATTTATGCCCATTTATTCATGGGAGCATTATTACGCGCCCTTCGCCGCCAAGACGACAACTGTAGAATACGTTTTGCCATGTGGTTACACGTGGCACAAAATCTCCACAGGAGGTCGCTTGTATGTGTGTCCGCCCGAAACTGAACTTCAATTGGTACTGAGTGCCTTTCCTTGTTTCTTCTGTCCCTGCTCTACAGGGTTTTCTTTTCAACGGTGGGAAACAGTGGCATAGCTGGAGAGTGGTACTTCGGGATCGTACCCTTACTGCGAACAAAATTTTTAGTCATGGCACACATACCCGAAAATTATACTTGACCACATCGGCGTTCCAAGCCACCGCTTAAAATTAGAAGGTTATCCCCTCACCCTCTACTGCCGAAAAAAACTTATGGCTGCGTTCCTGGTGGAAATTGAAGAAAACCAACCAGCTGAAACCGAGATGTTCTTCACCAGCCATAACAGTATTATTGAAATGACACTGAAAAGGAACATTGATGCAGTTTTGTTGAATAACTGCACTCTGAGAATGCCATAAATTTTACCATCATAAGTTCATTATATGCGAAGACATTCAAGATTGAAGTTTAATTTTTAAATTTTACTCCGATATAACCATGCGGGACGTAAGAACCCAGGCAGCACAGAAGGTTGGCCCAATATTGGGGATAGATCGGCATTGCCTGGCCCATGAACGGCCCAGTTTTCACAACGTACCGCCAAGATTGGCTGTGCCAGCCAAATAGAACGGCGACGTTGGACCAGCGTTTACAACGTACCCCCAATATTGGTTCTGCCAGCCGAATAGAACGGCTATGTTGGACCAGCATTAACAACATTCCGCCAATGATGGCTGTGCCAGTCTATTAGATTGGTTATATTAAGCCAGCTTTCAGAACTTTCCGCCCATATGGGCTGTGCCGGCCTATTAGAACGGACACATCGGGCCAGGTTGTACAAGTAGCAGCCAATATGGGCGGAGCCATCCAATAAGACCGGCATTATTGGCCCACCGTTTGAACGTTATTGCCGGCGTCAGCTGAAAAGTCAACATCACGATGTCATAATATTAGAATA
Source organism: Rhipicephalus annulatus (assembly GCA_013436015.1). NCBI lineage: Eukaryota > Metazoa > Arthropoda > Arachnida > Ixodida > Ixodidae > Rhipicephalus > Rhipicephalus annulatus. The sequence goes on along the minus strand of WOVY01010891.1, from coordinate 719,783 downwards.
TGAGCCAATTTCTGCGTGTGCTGCTTTTTGGCGCTGTTCTGGCCCCAATTCACGCGCCGATTTTTCAAGTTAGAGAGAGAGTAATATATGTGCCGGGCATAATATTAGAACTATCTTATCGTCATTAAACCATGCCCCGCCGTGGCGGTCTAGTGGCTAAGGTACTCGGCTGCTGACCCGCAGGTCGCGGGTTGGAATCCCGGCTCCGGCGGCTGCATTTCCGATGGAGGCGGAAATGTTGTAGGCCCGTGTGCTCAGATTTGGGTGCATGTTAAAGAACCCCAGGTGGTCGAAATTTCCGGAGCCCTCCACTATGGTGTCTCTCATAATCATATGGTGGTTTTGGGACGTTAAACCCCACATATCAATCAATCAATCATTAAACCATGCACAGCTCGTTGAAATGCATAATCGTTGGTTGAAGTTGTGCAAGGTAGACTTTTTAAGTGAGAAAAAATTACCGATCAAGTTTCTCTGTCAGACGTGACGTCCGATGCGGTGCTATCCGTACGTATGACGAAGCTGCTGCGGATACCGCTGTCTTACGCATGCATGTAGACGTCGAATATCTGACGCAAATCTTATCGTATCATGTGTCGGGCTAGCTATCTACGCGACCTATTCGAATCTGTTTTGCGTTCATAGCACAGTACAGTTAACGGCACTTGCTGCTGCTTGACGTGTGGGAAGAGCGGGGGTCGTCAGTTGCGTTATGGTGACTGAATCATACAACAGATGCAGTTGCCGTGATCTAACACACAGACGCGCGTGCGCACGCGCGCCCGCATGCACGCGCTATATTCATGCAACGACCACACGAATTCCCAACAACATCGCAGCGAACGGTTGGTAAGGTGTTGCGGAGTTTGTGGGCGTCGTAGGGCACCCTGTCGGTGCCCAGCTCGTTGCGAACGCGAATTTCGGCGTGGAACGCATCTTTTTCATGTACTTTTTTACGTGTGCCCAAAACGGTAGGCTGCGCGATACGAGAAGTACGACACACAAAAAAAGAAGAAACGTGAATGCATAGGGCAAATCGTTAATAACAAAAAAAAACACGCACACTCACGCCACTGCAGTGGCGTGAGCGTGCGTGTTTTTTTGTTATTAACGAAGCACATGTGCTTCCATAAAACTTGACAGCCAAGAATGATGAAGTATTCATTTACATACAAATTACTATGAGTTGCTGAAACTCACGCAAAAGAACATAATTTTCTTCCTTGGATATTGATCGAGTGCCTTGGAATTATGCTATGTGAATTTGACACATCAACTGTGCATTATGATTCCCATCATAAGGGGCCACAATCTTGGCAAGTAATAGAAGTACTCTTCCGACCTGATGTGCACCTAACGTAAAGGGCCTTGTTTCTCAAGTTAGCAATATATATATATATATATATATACATATATAAATATATATATATATATATATATATATATATATATATATATATATATATATATATATAACCACTGGAAAAATATACCAGGTGTAACCAGAAAAAGGCGCGCCTGCAGTTTTAAAGTTTAAAAGAAGCAATGACATGCCAACCATCCAAAATAGAACGCCCGAGAAAGGAGCATCAATCAGTATTACAGCAGCTAAAAGCCTGCTAACAGCTGAAGGTAGTCATGCTGCTCTTCCATTCAAGTATAGTGTACACTGAGAAAAGATACTGAAGATACACCATCAGCAAATGACAAAAGCAATACAGACAGAGCTTTCTCTTATAATACAAAAAGTCTTTAGCTGAGGAGGCAAATAAGTCATTGGCACACAATAAGTGCACAAAAAAAATAAGCTGTCGCACGAGGCTGAACGCGCTTAGACAACACAGGAAAAAATGCAGTAGACTGAAGAAGGGAAAACCCATAGCAAAAGTTACCATACTCCTGAGTTCTTGCTTTGCGTGCAAATGAAGCTAGCGTGAAGTTGAACAGTAGATTAAAGCACCACAATCAAAATCTGGAAGTCAATGCTTTAGGAATAATACAAAGTACTGAAGAAGCATGCAAAGAGCATTCCTGTAAAGGCAAATATGAAAAAAGACTGAAAGCTCTGTGGCCCTGAACAAGACAACACCACAACCAATCGAAGAGCCGTTCGGACACACCAGCAGTTCTGACCAACACTAAAAAGTCACAAAAACATACCTTTAATGCCTTTTTTACAAGAGAACTTCAAAAGAAATGTGCATACACCAATGCCAGAAGTATCGATGGAAGCTATTACTCATATTCAGCTCTTCATTGAAACACTGACAGAAGATACTTGTACCTGGATGCTTAATTACTTTGGTACAACTCAAGAGCGCAGACGCCAAGTGGCAAAAAACTTATGATGGAAGACTACAATTTGATCAAATGCACACGTCAACCACCAACCAAAGTCCTATGCTAGAGTGAATATCGCAAAAAGTCTTGAACGCCTAATGTCACTGGCTCATACTCACCGTTCTCAATCAAAATCTTGACCTCCCACACAGCATATTATTTCAACAACCTGCCACCTCTCATTATGTCATGAAACAAGCTCGAGTATACAGAAACCCTCCTCACCGTTAGGTAGTTAGACAGCTCCACTAGTGCTTCACTCTCGGAACACATAGACCAGGGCCGTTACTAGACGGGTAGTGAGGAGGTTCTGAGCCCCTGAAGTATTTTCATGCTCTGACTTTTCGTCAACAATAGCTTAATCTGGGCAAGTTGGTTCATCGTGGTTGTGTTCTAGTAACAGTGAGAGAAGCTGAGGAAGAGACAAAAAGGACAGGAAAGAGCGCTGACTGCCAACTAAATTTTATTGAAGGTACTACGCCCACTTTTTTACAGAGTACAAGAACAGTGCTCATGCACAACGACACATGTGAGACCATGATAATATAATCTTAACTGAGAAAAAAATACTCTCTCTCCGAATGGATGAGTGAAGGTATACTGATGCACTGACCCATGGCCTTCCTGACAAGAAAATGCTTTCACAGTCTCTCTTTCATTTCTTGTTCTTGCTTTTTTCAATCAAAAACAGTGTTTTATGAAACATAGAACTGCACTTACATTCTTTACAGTGTATGGCCATGCGACTACCATAGCCATTCTTAACATTTTAAGCATGCTGTCTTGCTCAAACATTGGGGCATTGCCCAGTTTGTCTTATGTTTACGTTTCCACGTGTCAATAGTATCTCATACACAACATTATATTCGCATTCAGTATACCTATTCTCGTGAGGAATGGTGAAATAATGGCTATTCCTGTTGCTTTCTAGTACACACACTTTTGAAAACTTGCAAGGGATGGCAAATAACAAGATAAAATCATATCGGCTCGCTATTTTCTTTATATTGTGAAACACCCTATGTACGTACGGTATAGCATGCAAAGATCTTTGGTCATTCTGTTTTTATTTTGGTCCTGTTTTGTTTAACTTGACTTTCTGCAGGAAGGTTTAGCACACGGGTGTGATGGTGCTGTTGGGATATCCAGCATCCTTTAGTCTTTTAATCTGGTTTTTAAGGCTTACCTCATCCTTGTGCTCACATGACTTCTGAAGGGTGGCCTCAATGCACGTGGTGGCAATTCCTCTGAGTAAATTGTGTAAATGTGTAATTATGTGTTATGATGTACTAAAAAAGATGTCCCAAGAATCAGAATAAGTGACAGTAGTCAAAGTTTTTGTCACTGCCTTTATACAAATACCAGTTTATTTGTTGCCTACTGCAGTATTTTAGGGCCTCTTATATAGATGGGATGTTTTCTCACTTTTAGTACATTTTTGTATTGATGATGCCATATGCTCAGGAGGTAGAATGTCGTTATGTTCTTTCTGATAACTTCTAGCTTCTGAGCAAAGATAATGTTTCAGAAAAATGAAAAAAGGCTAGCATAATATTAAGACATGGGAAGAAAGCAGAGTTTATCAAAAATGAATGCATTAGTTGGGAATGAGAAAAAAAGATGGATGACAGGTCAGTAATGTCAATTAATTTATATTAGGACACATGAAATGTAGCAGAGGGTGGCAGGTGATTAGTTCCAATGAGATTGAGAAATTATCAGCCATAATATGAAATTGGCTCATACAGGACAGGGAACATTGATTGGGCTTCCACCCTGCAGTGGACATAATATAGGCTTAACGCTAACAATGAGCAAAGCCTGTGAAATTAATGCTCCATGAAATGAGCAGTACTGCACAGATTGCTGTGCTAGACTTCCCATTTTGCATGTTTTTACCAGCTTATCCTGCTCGCTGTTCAGACATAAAGCTTCACCAGAAAAACAATGTTATACTTGGTGAGGATAATGCCAGTGAATCCAGTGTTTTATCTACACCTTTCCTTGCTTAAGTCCTCCTCCAAACTATACGATTTTTCTTGGAAATGTTCTGCTTACAGCAGACCAACCGATCAAGTGAAACAACTTTATTGGGGTCCTGCTGGACGCGCCCTAGTATGCAATCACCATTTCACTTCACGTTACAACATACTGGTGGTAAAAATATTCTCTGGCAGGGTACAGAAGTGCATGCACTGAGCTAGCTTGTGCAGCGCGGTCTATTCCAGAAAGCTGAACCTATGTTTGGTACAGAATTTTGTAACCACACGATGCTTGCACAGATTAAATGTGGCCACACATAGAATCTTCTGAGCTTTTTTTATGAAATGATCTCGCAGTATCTGAAAACATTTGTTTTTTTTGTTTACTTCATATTTCCCAGTGAAATATTTCTCTTGTTCCTCTCATTGAATAATGGCATTTGGTGTGACTAAGGTGTTCCTAATGCCTCACTATGAGATCAGAAAAACGATTCTCCTTGAAATTGCTTCACAAGCGTTTCCTAAGATATTGAATGACACTGCTTGCACATGTACAAACATTTGCTAGTTTTATTGAGGGTTGATGATAAAGGGAATCAGTTGGTGCATCCAAGCCGGACAGAGATTGACTGGCCCTGGGGCCGTTAGTTATATATCTTGCAGCTTGTTCCAGATAGACAGGGCTTCATTCTGTAGAAATGGTAACTCATCACACTGGTTCCCCAGCATGAAGAACATAACTTGATGCTAACACTGACTCAGATGTTCTGAAATGTCAAAGAGGGTACATGAAGGCTGGGTACATGAAGGTTGCAGTTATACTAACTGTACAGTCAGCATGCTTGTGTGATATGTGCATAGCTGCATCAAAGCCACGTGTGAGAATTGCGTGAACAGCTGAAAATCTGAATGGCAGCATAGCTTAAGAAGGCTGTCATCCCTTTTTTGCCAGTTTCCAATATCATCCTTCCCTTTTCATGCATCTTCTTTCAATATATCTGGGGTTTTAATTCCCAAAACCACGATATATTAATGAGAAGCAAATTTTGAACATCTGGTGTTCTTTAACATCTTCACTTGTTTGCAGCGCAACACCAGAAACACAGGACAGGGAAGGAGCAAAAGAGAAAGAAAAGACGGCGCCGACTCTAAAAAATACGGCACTGACATCATGACACGCACATGTCGTGATGTAAGCTTCCCAAAGAGTGGCCTCCCGTGAGAATAGTGAAGAATTGGGAATAGGATCTACCAGTAAGGGCTTTGTGTGCAATTCACAAACAGTGAAAAAGACCCACCAGGGGTGAACCACAGGTACATGGTGCACTCTGGTTGAGAGAGAGCAGAGTAAAACAGATGTGCCAGACAGGAGATTATAAATAGTTTTGTCTGAAGCTGGTGCCAGACCGAGCTCTGATTAAGCGTAAGGGGGTATTGAGCGCCAGGCCAATCTGATCCCATTCCTGTGATGGGGTGCAATGTGATGACAGGTGCGAATTCCATTTTCTTTTTTTTCCATGGGTTTAGGGAAATAATTTTTCAGGGATCAGATGAAAATACCTCCGACATACATAATGACATGCTTATTCTTGGGCGTAGTTATGCCTAGCCACCAGATTGGGAGAAAAAGGAATGTTTCCCGAAATGTGCGATAAAGTGTTTGGTGCTACGCCTTGATGGAAGTATTGATAGGTGCTTTGGAAATCGGTACGCCATTTCTGTAATCGTTAAATATGCAACTGCATGTGCCACTGCTAGGGATAGCGTGACACTCTCAGCCATTTCGGGGTAAGCCGTTTTAATCTACATGAAGATGTTAATGAGCCCGTTCTCCATCACAGCAGTAGCTGTGGCCATTCCTTCAACTAGGCCTACTGCAGCGCCAACTAAACGTCTGCATAAATTTAGCGCTAGTACCGTACATAATAATCAGCACGTGCCTTGGGTTCACTTCGATGGTGTTGTGAATTCATCTTGCATGACAATGGTTTAAGTTGCATGCGTACCTTAATCATTATTGCAATAGGAGACCATGATTTATCGTCACGCATGGTGTTGCTTAGCTCGGTCCTCAGTGTTCGAAGCAGGTTCCGCCTTGTGAGTGCATGAGAGAGGCACAAGAGTTGATTTCTGCTCTGCGTTTCTATAATGCCCTAGCCTGTATTATACAGGAAGCGGATAGTGCTGGTGTGCGTCAGCTGCCTCGATGCGCTCTCAACCGCCTGCCTGGTAAGACTGATAGCTCATTCTATCAGCGCATTGTCGTACTCCCTCCTCACACTGCGACATGTCCTCCACTTGGAGGACAAGATGATACGAAGCCCAAAACCGCAATGTTTGCAAGCCACAACCCGAGCAAACAATTCAACAGTGAGGCCAGAAAATCTACCTGACTAGGCCTGGAGCAACAAGCCAGAGAGCATATTCTTGGCTGGATAGATGGATAGATGTGGCCGTACCCTTTAGATCGGGCGGCGGCTAACGTCACCTAGCCGTAATGCTTAGTGAACTAACCACTAGATTTTTTTTCCCTTTAAATAGAAAAGTTGCACGGGTACTTTGAAGTGAAGGGTTTAATTTTCAATCGTGCCTTGACTTTAGCCACCAATCAGATAACCTCCTTCTAGTTAAGTCTACCCGCTTAAAGTCTATTTTGCCCTCCCTGTCCCTAAACACCAGTGCTTTGAAAAACTCTGCGCCATCATCTTGAACTATAAGGTGAAGCCTTTTGCAGAGCATTGTAAAGTGTTCGGCAGTTTTTTCTTTCTCTTCGCACGCACTGCATATTGTGTTTACCTCTTCATATTTGGCCCGATATGTCTTGGTTTGCAATACTCCCGTCCTGGCCTCAAACAGTAGAGAACTACCCTGAGTATTATCATAGATTCTTTCTTTGGCAATTTCCTGCTTAAAAGTTCGATAGATCTCTAGTGCGGACTTCTTAATCATGCCAATTCTCCACATGTCAGTCTCCGTTTCCTGCAGTTCCTTTTTAACGGATAGTTCTTTCTGGTTTGGCCACCTGCTGTTTTCTGAGTATTTACCAGTCAATTTCCTGGTTCTCTTCCTCCATTTTGTATTGACATTCTTCATGTACAAGTAGCTGAAAACCTTCATAGCCCAACGCTCCTCCCCCATTTCTCTCAATCGCTTCTCAAATTTTATCTTGCTGCTAGCTTCCCTGCCATCAAATGATGTCCATCCCATATCACCTTGTACTCCCTGATTTGGTGTATTCCCGTGAGCTCCTAAAGCAAGCCTACATATTTCACGTTGCCTAATTTCTAATCTTGCTTGAACTTCTGACCTCATGCACAAAACCGCGTTGCCGAACATCAGCCCAGGAACCATGACCCCTTTCCATATTCCTCTCACAACATTATACCCATTGTAATTCCACAGTGCCCTATTTTTCATCACTGCTGCATTCCTGTTATCTTTAGTCGTCACGCATATTTCGTGTTCCCTCAGGTACTCGGTCCCATTGCTTATCCATACACCCAGTTATTTGTATTTATCTGTTATCTCTAGCGTGACTTCCTGTATTCTAAGCTCACTACCTTTGTTATCATTAAAAATCATGACTACTGATTTTTCCTAACTGAATCTAAAATCTAACCTATCTCCCTCATTACCGCAGATGTCCATCAACCTCTGCAAATCTTTCTTGTTGTCGGCCATTAGCACTATATCATCTGCGTAGATTAATGCTGGTAGTGCCTGATCAATGAGTTTTCCTTGTTTGACTAAAGAGAGGGTGAAGCCAAGTCTCCTTGCCTCTAATTTCGCCTCTAATCCTTGTAGGTACATCATGAATAAGAAGGGTGACAGTGGGCACGCCTGCCTAAGTCCACGTTTCACCACTGTGGGCTTGGATATCTGTTTTTCCCACTTTTTAACTACATTGTTAGTTTTATAGATTTCCTTTAAACGATTAGTGACTCCATCTTTTACACCCAGTGTGTCTAGTATTCCCCAAAAGTCCTCTTGAACCACGCTATTGTACGCTCCCTTGAATTTCTGCAGGCCGGTAGGAAGCTTCACAGCGCAGCGCCTGATCTGGTGAAATGGCGCAGCCATGCAGGCAGGGCATTCAATTCCCTCCCTATTTTTTGTATACTACTGTCCTTGTGTACATCATAGAACACATAACAGTAATGATAGCAAACAGATCATCGATTCGGGTAGGCTTGGTGTTTTTATTTAAAATGGAACAACGAGGAAGCTGCTGAAGCTCGTGCCTGTATACAGCTGCTTTATATGGAGATGAAACTTTAACGGAAAAAAAACGTAATGATAAACAGTAGGCTCATAACAAACAACATTTCTCTGAGGGTGCATGGAATATATGTCCCATGCAAGGCTATGCATTGCAGACCACACGAGAGAACAATTCATCGTGGGCTAAAAAATGTGTTTTAAATATTATACACAGCTTTGCAAGATAATATCGACGAGTTTTACTCGTCTAGGTGTGGGAGGTGTAGGCCTGATAAAATGCGATGTTGCTTCAGAGCCTTTCTTTCGTAATATTGCAATTTTATTCAACTCTTTCAAACGCGGCATCGTAAATTTCTACTGGGTGCTCGAACACGGCAAGCAGGTCGCGGGGCAAAATCTTTGTAGCATTTTATTACCGAAACAGCGATACTAGCAATGCTTGAGCTGCACTTGCTGTTTTCTAAATTGTAACCTCCTCAATCTCATCACTGTGATCAGGAAACAGAGAGGAAAAGGACAGCAGTAGTACGTAGAGAAATATTCAATTTCAAGCCCTTTAGCAATATCATCTAAACAAATTGCCAGTTCACTGTTGAATTCTCGATGGAAACAAACAGCTGATCAGGAACGCAAGCTTGGCTTGGCACTGGCTTGGCCGTTCATACAGAGCCAAAAGCCGCTGCAGGAAACTGGATTGCGGATCGTATTGAGACAAAATATTTTATACATTTTTGTTTCCTTTGTTTCATTTCTCTAAATGCTCTTGTGATGGCGTGGACCGCGCTTCGTGATCTCATGTACCGGCGCGCTGTTTTTAAGTTTAGTATGGCGCACGATAATACATGATTGCGTGCTTTAATTTAAAAAGGTTCGCGAGTATGGCAGCAACACTGCAATGTCGGGAAGAGGCACGGAGAAGAGGATAGTAGTAGAACCAGACAGTAGCAGCTGCATGCCCGGGTGGAGCGACTGATGCCCAGATGGAGGAATGTCAACGCGATGCCTTTTTTGTTGGCCGTTCTGGCAGTTCCGCCGACTTTATAGAAAGAGACGACCCCGTCGCTTGTCCTCTTCTCTTTTCCTTCGGGCATCAGCGACAACATTGACGGACGACGAGTTCGACTTCACCGTGCACGTGAGTATAGGTTGGTTTTTCATTCGAGTGAATTCTTGTTCAGATTTGCAAATTGTCGACTTCATCCTGATCACCTGCCACCGGTAATAAGTCACATACGTGTGATATTTAGGTGAAATAAATGATAATGCACATTTTCTGCTCCATTTCCGTGACTTAGCTACACCAGGACCTGATGTAAAGCCTTTGTCGCCTAGCCACTAGCAGGCAAGATCGATCACTCGCATCCTTCAGTTCACGAATCAACGCGCCTGCCTTAAAATTAGTAAGCTGCTCGCAAAGAAATCTTACCGAGGCAATTTCGTTTTCTGTGAACAATGCACCGTAGATTTGTCTTGAATAACAAAAAAAACTTGAAAAATAAATGTCGCGACCTTTTAGAAAACGCCGTGTCTAAGAGCTAGACGCGGCATTTTGTAAAAGGCTCATTAAATTCAGTATGTTTTCGTAGTTTCTGCTTAAAATTATTATTGTCTATGAATTTCATGGCCCAATCTTTTGCTTTGGCTGAAAATCTCGGCGGCAAAAACTTTGTTCAGTGTCCCTTTGAGGGCAGGTGTAGATGCCATCATTTCAGTCGAAAATCTTTTTGCTGGTCAACAATAAGGGTACTAACTAGAGTTCCAGATTTCATCAGCAACACAACGTCATGGCTTCATCAGATGCTGCATTATATACATTCTATCCTCGTTTTTAAATAGGTGCACCGTATAGTCCACTGTTACAGGAAACAAGCGAGCTCATGGACAGTGAGCCATGTGGTGCTAACTGGCAGCGAGGCTTGTGAATGGGACGCATGCGCATAGAATCGGGGTGCGCCCAGTTTTGTCTGCCATTTCTCCGCCTGTACGCATGACAGCATTGGAAAGCGCATCCGTATTTTAGCTGCGCAATTTATCTAGCCCAGTGTCTCCTGCTTCAGGGATTTCCTGTGAGCACAAAAGTGCATGATTTTAAGCGTTGCTGCAGTGTTTTGCAAGTTGTCACCGTTAAAGCACATCATATTTTTCGCATAATGCTCGCTGCAACTAGCAAGTTTCGATGACTCAAAATGCTGTTCAGGTCTGATGTAGCAAACATTTTAAGCTCGTCCTCGTGACCATGAAATATTGGTTTATTAAATAATGAAAGGCAGAGTTGGTATCAGTTGATTTACAGTGTGAAAATGAAAAGTGCGAAGGACCGTGCCTCGCAAGTAAGCCCCGAGAGCATGAGCAGAGAAGTAGCAGATGAGGATGCTCATGCGCTGCATTTCCAAATCTCACCAGCACTAATGCTTGACGGACTGCTGGCCACGCACTAGCGTGTTCTTTTTGAAACAGGACTTTGGCCCTGTAAGCAAGTTCTTGAAGGGCATAGGTAAAACGTAGAATGGGCCCCCTAAATGCACCCATCCTCGAACCATTGGGCTTATGAATTAGTGCCCTTTTCAAAATACAACTATTTTGAGCTATAAATTGTGACAGAACAGTGCACGTAGTTTAAAAATGGGAAAAAAGTCTTTAAATGTCCCCTTTATACATAGTGTTCTTGTGATGTCACTTCTGCCGTTGTCGCCCTCTCCCGCCATGCCCGGGTAACTCCCTGGGTACCTACGGCAGTTCACGAGCTGCAGTGCGGTTTGTTGGGGGCTCGTCATCTGTTGCTGTGAACGATGTGGAAGCATTGTGGTTTTTTGTTGTCTTACTTTAACGAGCTCATTGGATTAGGAAGGCCTCGCTCGTTCACTCGATACAAGACCAGATAATCAAGATGTGTGACACATATACCAGCCACGGCGTACACCGGCTGCCCACCACAACCTATGAGAGCCTATTATCTTGCTTTCACTACAAATTGCCTGGCCCAAAAACAAGTGAAAGCTCAAAATCTCTCGAGCCGCAATTTTAAGAGTGGATGTGCGAAGCGCAGCTGCTCCCATCGAAAACTAGTCGTGCAGAGCTAGGCAAGTTTACAAGAGATATAATATTATGAATATATTGTCACGGCCTACGCCACCAAAGTAGCAATGCCCCCCCCCCCTCCAAGTGTTTTAAGCAGTGCTGATGTTGAGCTTGAGCCTCTTTGATTGGAATTTGTGGAAATAGTCGAGGAAAATATTATACAAGGCAGATAGCGACTTTGCATGGTGTGTGCCGCGGTAATGCCAGTCATCACTTTATTTTTCGCATATGCTTTAACACACTTTTCACTTTGTATTTTGCTTTTGTTGTACGCTAATGTACAGTGGAGTCACTGAACATGATAGAGACCGTGTATAGAATTAATTGACTAATTGAAAAAAACCCTGACGCCCAACTTAAACCGATCGGCTATACTTCAAAGTGAACTAATATTGTTTCCCATTCTTTATAGTTTGTTTCAATGCAATACCAAATCTCCGCGATCGCCATGACGATTTTAACCGCCTTCCTCGCCATCATGATTTTAACTGCGGACAAGTTTGCATGTACAGTATCTTGGTAAGCTATATCTGTTTGCAGGTAAATACTTGGCTATGGCACTTACCCGTAATGAAGTTGCACCTGAAGATGCAAATATTGCAAAGTTTCTTCAAGTAGCTTTTGTTAATCTGCACCAGCCAAATACGCTGGTACTTTTAGGAAAATCGGAATGTGCGTTCTAAATTTCAGGTTATAACTTTCAGCGAAGAAACACCCTAAGCTCTGCTCCCTCTGCGTGGACTACTAAATCAACTTGCCTCACTAGCAGCTCATAATTTCTCAAACTTGCATCGTGAGGCAAAACTAAACGGGTGCAAGCACGAGGAGACAACATGGCAGTTGTAGGCGATAGATTCGGTTGGTGCCCGGGCATGTTGGTGGCGCATTTCGGAAGTGACGAAAAGGCGCTGCGAGATGCACGTGCACACTTTGTATAGTTGCTGTATTGGACAGCAAACTTTTTTTCTTATCTGAGCAGTTTTACCAAAAGAAGCTTCATCATATGGCGTGATAAATGAAGCGAATCCACAGGTTGACCCACATCATAGCCTCGCTGTGCTTTTGTACTTTTTTTAGCTCGCAAAATTTATTTGTACATATAAGTGACAACTTGCCAGTAACAAGGCAGCACTTGTTTCTTTACCATATAATCATCTCAGGTGTGCTGCTGCCTCAATACTTCAAATTCTAAGCATTTACACCATTGTATGCTAACCTTTCCTTCAAAGTGAGACAAGCCACATGTGTATCGTAGATCAAGAAGCATGCCAGTTTTACGTACTTGCAAGGTAAACATCAGAAATGCACAGTTGATCAAAAATACTAGTTTAATGGTGCATCTACATAGCAGAGCACCTGTGGCACCTCGGGAACAAGATAATGCCACATATGTTACAAGAGATAATTAAAAAAGACAGGGGACGTTCCGTGAACAAATAGAAACAAAAATAAAATGGCACGTGGCAGCGAGCGAAGGCGGCAAGGGGGGGGGGGGGGAGCCCGTGGGACTTCGGCGGATGAACGTAAGGTGTGTGTTTAATATGTGGAAGAAAAAAAAACAAAATTTTGGCGACTGAAATGAGGGTGACTTAGTGAGTGCGCTCATGACGAGAGTAAACACGGTTATTATTTTTTTTTCAAATCTCTTTTGAAAGCCACAAAAAATCTGTAAGTGGTGCAGCCTAACAGAAGGTTCGTGAAGGCAAATTATGAATTCGTCGTTGTATAAAGGCCTATTTTTTTTTCATGCGCACCATCCCCGTCGCGGTGGTCTAGTGGATAAGGTACTCGGCTGCTGACCCGCAGGGCGCGGGTTCGAATCCCGGCTGCGGCGGCTGCATTTCCGATGGAGGCGGGAATGTTGTAGGCCCGTGTGCTCAGATTTAGGTGCACGTTAAAGAACCCCAGGTGGTCTAGATTTCCGGAGACCTCCACTACGGCGTCTATCATAATCATATAGTGGTTTTGGGACGTTAAACCCCACATATCAATCAATCAATCATGCGCACCATAAATAGTCCTCAAAATTTAATTGCATATGTTGTTTTCATCCTCGCTGTATTCCGTGCTGTTTATGATGTAAAAAAAAGTAGCACGCTGAAGTGGTGCTGCTTTTGGGTAACAGTTGAAAATTGCGGGGTGCATGAATGCGGAATACTGCCGCTTACACTCAAATCACTCTCGTGGTGACCTCCCACTGTTTGCAGCATGTGTTGTGTATACACAGCTGCATATTTCCTAGCTAGAAAAATTTGGTTTTAGGTGTTTCACGCCATCTTCCATGTAACTATTCCACAATTGCACACACTGATCAGCAGGCTTTCAATTGCGCTGAGGGACACAGGTGCCATAAAATTCATAGTCGATTCTTTCAAGAAACCGTATGTAAAGGCTGAAGCTTCATGCGTACATACACACACACATACCATATTGTTTTTTGTACTTTATGAAAGCTGCGAAGGTCTCATGTGCCTCCAAGCGTAACCTGTCTTATTTATTCTCAATCACCGCAAAAGTTTTGTGAGTTTCAAATAAAAGTACTTTGCGCATGGCCACTTTTGGGTAATTTTTTTGTGTAGGTGTTATTTGAGCAGCCTATAGTGTTTACTTTATAAGCCTGTATGTATATGTTGCATTATAAGGATGCAGAATGTGTGTAGCTGTACAATATAGATGAAGTGTAAAAATTAAGTGTGTCTATTGTAGTGTTCTTGCAACCAGTCTTACCCCCGTATTCTAGAACGTCCCTCCACTCAACGCTTCACCTTCACTTGAGATGGCTGATGGGAGCGCCGTCTCTAAGCAGAGAAAATTGCTGCATGTCAGCAATAATCTGCTGTGTTTCTCGAGTAGCGCAGCGTCGCTTTCAAACGAGCAGCGGCACAGTGCTCATCTCTGTCAAGTGAAGGGTGAAAGTCGAGTAGGGGAGCGTTTATGAATATGGGGGTTAGTTTTGTTGTCTTGTTAACCTGCCATTAACACTGGATTGATGCTACTTTGCTCTAGCTGTACAGTGCTCTCCAAGGCTCAAGGAGGCACCGCACGGGGAAGGCTCGGAGCAAACCATGCGTGAGTTTCCTTTCATTGTTACACTATGCACGTATTAAGTGATAGACTTTACTGTATGCTATTTGTATTGTGCAAGTTTTTGGGGACATACAACTTCCAACACTTATATGTTCTGACGAAAATCACGCAAGAATGAGAGAAGCTTGTGCAAAAATCATGCAAGAGTGTAAGAAGCTTTTGCAGAAGTCTGTGAAATGAAGTTTTGAAATTTCGTGGCAATGTGTCATTGTACAGTGGTCAACAGTCTTGCTCAGCATGCTTGACTGCAGGGCTCCCGGCTGCACAGGCGCATCTACGGAGTGCCTGATGCATGATGGGCCAAATGTCAGCCTGCACACTGGTGCCTCTTATCCCCGTTTGTCTGTTACATCAGTGTCTCTTGTAAAGGGGATCAACTGTGCTACCTTTTTTTCGAATTTAATGAGTTCTTTTTCCAGATTATTGTTGTTTTAAGGTAGAGCCTCACATTTCTATCAAATACTGAAGATTCTATTTTTCCTTCTAGATGCTATGAAGTCACTCCTTGTGTTACACTAGAGTGAACACTGTTTTGAGAAAAGCTACTTTATGGAGTTAACTCACTCCATATTGACTTAACACACAGAATTTGTGAAAACTGCACTCCATTCCAGCTGCATTAGCAATAATATTCATTTGCATACTTCTGTTTCTTTTGTTTGTTTGTTGGCTGGAGGTTTGGAGTATAGGGTGGCCAGAGGGCACTGTGTAGTCTTTCTTCATCTTCCCAATTTTGTGAACATCAATTGATAGCCATATGGGAAGCAGCCAGCATGCTGAAACAGCGGTGCAAGCATGCAAGATGTTCACCATTGCATGCAGTCAGTTGCTGTGAGCAACCTACTGCATACAATTAACTGCGAGTGGTGAACTAATGCTGCACTATGTGTGCCTCCTGGAAAGCTGCAATGGTAAAGTGCCACAATCGTATAGTAACATGGATAACATCGCAATTTATTTGTTGAATAATTTTGCAACAGAATCAATGAAGTTTTGGATAAATTTGTGTATCTGCCTGGTTCATCAAAGCTACAGAGTCAAATGCGGTATATACTCGCGTATTATGTGTACTTTTTTTGTCAATCCGGTCATGTGCGAAGCTAGTAAGAATCGCTGGCCTAAAAGCTCAACTGGGAATATATGTTGCAGGCGCTGTCACAGCTGTCTCAAAGCGGATTGTCATTTGTTTGCTAAGCCTGTTCAAATTCTCCCATTTTCTTGAAGTTCTTCCGAACAGTGCTCACAAAAACCAGTTCCCACGACAGGGTTATGCCAGAGAACATAAGTACTCTCCAATAATTGTCGGGAACCCAACGTAAAGTAAGATGCAGACAAGGAAGCGCGATGCCAACACAGTGCTGTGTGTGTCACCCTTCATGTGTGTGTGTGTCCATTCCTTGTCCCAGTCTTCTATTGTGTTGTGTTCCCTCCGATATCTAACCAACACAGCCAAGCTTCTATGCTAAGTGTTATTCAACGCACTCTTCTGCTGGCTCCCATACTGAATATTGCATGTCGAAGAACTCCACGCTGATGTGCTTAGCGGCAGCACGGTTTCAGTTTTCTTCGGTAAGCTTTATAACAGCAATCTGCCTCGCATATAATTATTGTAGCCTATCACAAGGAACGGTAAAAGCGCAATGGCCAGATGGCGAAACGGAAAAAAATGAGTGCGAAAACCTGCCTCATCTAGTTGATGTGACAGGTCCTTGCACGCGTTCAACATCTGTGCTTTGTCTCGGGAATACATTCTTGCCGTGGAAGAGGTGGGAAGATAGGAGGCAAACCTTTAGGCATTTCGGACTACACATAAACAGGTTTCAGTTTTCTAGTTCGATATTCTAGGGAAAGCATAAAAGTTCATGGAAGAAGGGACCTTGCACTCAGTCCATTTTGTGTAAGACTGCACTCGCCTGCTCGACAAGATGTGCCTGACCAGAGCATCATGAAGTCAAATGTGTCTGTGTGTGTGCTGGCTAGGTGGCTCAGGCTGGTTGGGGAGGGCAAAGTATGCGAGAAAAAAGTTTTTTGTAGTAAAGCAGGCTGGCTAATTATACTGGTGAGCAAATTATGTGAGGATGCAAATTGTGCGAGTAAATATGGTATGTACTCTTGTATGTTTCAGCTCTATTGCTACGGATCCTGCGGATCCAACTTGGCATCCGGCAGCAACAAAGAGAGGTTCTGCAGGAGGTGCGACTGCTGAAGCACCAGGTACGGCTCTTGTCCGTGCCTCAGCACGCTCAGCCAGCACAGCGCCCCTCTGACCTTCCCCGGCTGCCTGCTGGTACAATTGGAGAAGTGGAGGCAGCAGAGGCAGCTGTGCAGAGTAAAGCTGTGGCTGCGGCTTTGGTGTATATTTCTTGATTTTTCATATGCCTATGTAACATGCAGAAATTTAGTACTGCTTTAAAATACTGTGTTTCGGGAAACAAACTAGTCAGGTTATCTCATGAGCCACTGTACTACAGTCGAATATGAATAATTCGTACTCAAAGAGGCCAGAAAATTTGTTCAAATTAAAAGAAGTTCAAAATAATGAAAGTTACCATAATTACTTGAATCTAACACGCACCTTTTTTCCGGTTAAGAGAGTTCATAAATCGCATGTGCGTTGGAATCGAGTACGAAAAAAAAATGAATATGGTCATTCTATTGCCATCGCCACTTACAAAAGGGCCGCCCCCTACGTGCGTCGGCATGGCGCGTCGGTCATTTCTGCCTATGTGTTTCCCATGCGCGGCACTTCATACGTGTGCTGAGGAGTTCGTCATCTTGTAGTACATTAGCATCGACGGCATGGTAGGGCCGACTCCAAAAACAAAAACTCGACGAGTGCACCACAATGCTGCTTCTAAAAGAAAAGTCGTCGCGTGTGCCGGAACGGACAGAAAACGGGCCGCATCGCGGTCATTCGGAGTTCCCGAAACGTGCGTGCGGGACTGGCGGAAACAAAAGCAGAATATTGTCGACAGCAAAGATTCACGCAAAGGCTTCAGTGGACCACAGCAGGGTCGGTTTCCACAAATTGAAGAGCTGCTCGGCGAGTATGTGATTAAGCAGTGAGCGGCACAGCGGCCCGTGACGACAGAACTGCTCCAAGTGTAGGCTATGCAGTTAGCCTTAGAAAAAGGGCTAATGCAGAGCCATTTTAAAGCGAGCAGGTGCTGGCTAACGAACTTTATGAAGAGAAAAGGCTTTTCCCTCCGAAGGCGAACGGGCATATGCCGGAAGTTGCTGGAGGAGTACGAAGAAAAGCTTCAGAGTCTTCAGAGGTTCCTCCTAAACTTGCGGCACAACAACGGCTACCTGCTTGGGCAAATCGGGAATGCCGATCACACGCCTCTTTACTTCGACATGCCTGGCACCACAACCGTCTAGGAGAAGGGGGCGAAGCAAGTTTGTGTACTGACATCGGGCCACGGTAAAACTAGAGTGACAGCAATGCTCTGTTGCACGTCAGATAGGCATAAGCTTCCCCCGTACTTCATTTAAACGGAAGACGCTCTCAAAAAGAGTCGTTTTCGCGAGTGGTGTGATCAAGCGGGCCAACGAGAAAAAAGGGTGCGCATTGCAACCGATGTCTTAGTTTTTTTTTTTTTTGTCGTGGAAACCGGGCACGCGTTACAATCGAGGGCGTGGTAGAATAGAGTAAATACGGTAAACGAGCGGAGGGCTCACCATGCAGTGATGCATGTGCATGGAGAAGTTTTATTCACAAATTACAGGACATCCGTCATTAATTAAAGTAGTCAATACATGTCTGTACACGTTGGCCTTGCAACGAGTCAAGTTTTGCGTGCAGTTTGCAAAGCATTTGTACTTCGGCTTCAGTATTCTCCTGGCAAAAGAAGTTGCGTGCGGCAATGTCCAGTGCTTACACTCTTCGAAGACAACTGTGTTTCCACTGTTACCATCTGCGCTGCAGCTGGAGCGTGGCCAGCACATGATGAGAATGGAGGAGCGTCTCCACCTGAAGAGAAGCAGATCGGCATTCGAGAGAGAAACACTCCGCGGCAGCTTTTTTTTTTCTCTCTTCATGCGCGGTGTTGAAAGGAGAAGAGTCTCTACATAGCAGGAACGAAAAACAGGGAAGCGTGACACCGGCGCGTTGCAGATCGGCATGAGAGAGCCAACTCTCTGCGACAGCTTTTTCCCCCTCTTTCTCTTCATGCGCAGTGTTAAGAGGAGAAGGGTCTCTACGTGGCAGGGACGGAAAAAGCCGAAGCGGGGCACAGGAATGTCGCAGATTGGCATTTGGCAAACATTCCACCGCAGTCTTTTCTTTCCTTTTCTTCATTTTCTTCTTCAAGCACAGCGATGAGGTGTCTGAAGTGCCACCGCAGGATTGGGCGGGATGCTGAGAGCATTTTCGGAGCGCGGTATAGCTTTGATACGACCACAGCGTCAGTTCAAATTAAGTGTGTTGGAATTAATGAGATTCGACTGTATTTACTATAGTCTGTGAAGTCCGAGTGAACGGTCCTAACCTAGCAGACGATGTAGGCGGCATCGTGTGTTTGATGGGCAGTGACTAGCAATAGCCTGCTTAAAACAGACATTCAGTAATTTTGTTCATTTATCACCCTATTTCGTGTCCGCTGCGGCTCTCTCTACTTTGAGCTACAGTTCACCCTGCCTTGTGTTAGCCGATTTCTTACTTTTTTAAAAATCTAACACGCACCCAATTTCGCAGTGTGAAGAAAAATGCACCTTTGTTTATTGTGATGATATTTCTATAGCGACATGCCTCTTTGTTGGCTATCACAGAAAAATATAAACAGCAAATGGTGCGACCATCTAGTGCGACCTTTACTTTTCTATCAGTTTCATCTATGACCAAGATTTGGTCGCTCTAAGGTTGCCTCTTAGTACGCCTTGATAATGTTCTTTTATCTTGTTGTGCTCTGCTTACAATGCATTGATTAAAAACATGTCCAAGCTTCTTTTTGAATTCCACATATTTTATCGTTTTTCACCTGTAGAAGCTACTCCTGGTCAACATTCAGGCAAAGACATTGTAACCTCGAAGAAACGTGTATTGGAATTTGAGCACTGTACAAAGTAATTATACTATTTCATAGCTAGAATCAATATTAAGTGTTATAACAGTGTTGTATTTGATTTCATAACAGCGAAACTGCATTCAGAGAAGGACTCTGAAAGGTTCTCACACTGAGTGTGAGAGGGCTGATGTGGAAACCATTTTAGGTCAAGTGAGTTGAAGTTAGCGTAAAAAAACATTGAAATGTTGTGATGCCCAAAAATTCAAGTTGTTGTTTTCAGTGTTTCTTGCAGATTTTTATCATGAAAACATTTCGATGTGCTGTTGCGTTTACCCCATCTATGCTTCTTGCATTTTTTTACAGCGCAAGCACCTCCTGCAGATTGGGGGACGTGGCCTCCGAGAAATTGGTGTGAATGCCATGAAGGCTGTATTGGCACATGACGTGCAAGTGCTGTACAGCCTTCATGGCAGAAAAGGGAAAAGGGCCTTTGTGAACCTGAGGCTCTGTAGATAAGTGACAGGTTAGACTTGTTCATTGTTTTATGTGTGTGTACCCTTGTGTATTTTCTGTACTGCAGTGCTTCATGTGTACTATGGTATTTCTGTTCTTGTATGCAGATGTCATCTGCCAAAAAGCAGGGTGCGACCAGGCGGAGGCCCTCAACTTTATTAAGAGGTGGCTGCCAGGGTCTGGTGATCGCTGTGGGGGCAGGAAGCGGCGCTTCAGAGAAGCATTTGTTGTGGAGCAGCCCGATGATCCCCACTCTCAGAGTGCAGATGATCGGCTGCTCGCGGCAGCTGGCTTCCTGCCCAGCCACAGCAGCCAGGTCCTTGACAGCACCACTGTCACTGTGCCCCCAACGCAACCTGACCTGCAGTAGAGCGGGCCTTTTTTAGTTGTGTATATATATTTTTCAATGTATACATTTTTTGTTGTACCAAATAAATAAAAAACAAAGAATAAATAGTCTGCAGACTGTCGGTGGTGCACTGTTTGGCTAGCTTATGCTGATCCGGAAGCACCATCACCATGTTTTAGTTACAAAAAAATGCTCCAAACTATGAATATTCTCGATTACCATGTGGGGGACATACACTTTCAACATTTACTTCCTAACGACTTTTTTCGATCTGCTGTACCAAATAAAGCACTCTCTATTGCAAAAGATAAATTGGTAAAAAAATAAACTACACTTCTAGTGTTAGCAAAGGGAATGAGGTATAAAAGATGAAATAGATCGAGTAACTGCTTTCAGTTCTCAGAATTCAATTTTCTGTTGCCCCAAGTATACAGGGCTGCAAAGCTACAAGAGCGGGTCATCGAGACATATTGTTTAAATCTTCCGGTAAGAAAAATTCCCTAATAATAATGGTTACATAATGGCAAGCCAATCAGTAGCCAATATTCGTCGTGCAGGAAACATCGGTGTAATAACGGCATTTGATTGGCTGCAATGTGGCCCTGGATTGGTCCAATGTCGGTCGTACATCCGTAGCCAATATTCGTCGTGCAGCAAACATCGGCATAAAAATGGTATGTGATTGGCTGAAATATGGCCCAATGTTGGCCGAACATTGGCAGCTTTGTCGGCAATACGATGGGCCTTCGTCGGCCCAATGTTGGTTGCATACTGGCTAAAACATCGGCAAAACGTCGGCCCATCATTGGCTTCAACGTCGGCCCGACATTGGAAGAAGTTGCACTTCCGACGTCGGCCCGACGTCGGTGCCGACGTTAGCCGATGTTGGTCCAAGATTGGTCCAACGGCGGCGTGCTGCCTGGGAAATTTCAAAATAGGTTTTCGTGACATTTGCTGAATAAAATGTTCTGAAAAATTGTATGCTAAATCTATGCTACCTAATATACAAGGTATTAACGCGATAGTGTGAAAGAGCTCGTGTAACAAAAAACCCGCCGCTGGCGTCGGTTCTGTTGGTTGTGAGCGAAAAATCATCTGTGACCATAAATCAAGTTACCGAGACAGCCGCAGGAGACCACCACTTGTCCACGCGTGCGCACGCGATCACACTGGAGAAGCCGCGCACTCGAGAAAAAAGGGCTCAAGCTCACGAGGCGCGGTAGCTTCTTTGCCTTGCCACCCTTCCCTGCTTAGCTTCCAGCACTTTCATGAGGATGAGAAAAGAAATAATGCAATTGCAGCTTGCGATAAACCTTTGGAACTCCACTCGCACTGGGCACATTCTTAAAATTTTGGAGGCGTTGAATTCGTGTGGCAATACGCTCTTCTAATGAGTTCATTCCACGGTTACTTGAAGAGTGTTTCAGGGCTAAGTTAACGCATTTTTTATAGGTTTCACGACGAAAACGCGCTCATTCGGCGATATTAGCGCGCGCTAGTGCCATCCACTGTGTGCGTGTTTGTGTGCGTGCGTTTTTATGTAACAAAACATATGAGTAAGTATGCACTTAGCGGTTGAAAGTGCACTAGGGGCCAGATGTCGCTAGCGCGTTCAACTCTTAAAGTTGAAGCTTAAGGTTCTCCCAGTTTCTTTTTGTCGAATTTCGTCAACTGTAAGTTACACAAGACCCGGGACACGCTTTCAAATTTTACTATGTCACGGTGCTTTTAGCGCGAAGGTCACTGTGGCACCATTACCCAATTTTTTTTTCACGCAATTTCTCGCTTCGCAAGCGTCACGTCGACAGTAAGAGTGAACTTTTCGGGATGGTGAAATTTTACATTACTAATATTTTAAAATTCATATCGCTCTTCAGTGTCACTGTTACAAAACTATGCTAAATGCTCTGTAAAGAAAGAGAAAAAGAGCTTGCTTCTGTTTTCTTCCTCAGGGTTGAACCGAAGAACAATAAAGGTGATTCTTTCGCCCCACCCGTGGAAGTCCCGAATATAGAAAATATGGTGGTGGTGCTCAAGATATACAGCACGGGATGCACGTTCTTCGACGCCAACGCGACCTCCACGACGCCAACCATACAAAGTACAGTCCGGGCTATTCGCCTTGTTAACCTATCCATCAAGCCAGATCCGGACGTACTGGTGGAGTTCACAGTGGTAAGAAGTGAATACTTATGGGGCGAATTGCTGATGAACCTTGTTGTATTTAATTCCGTGGGCACAAAGCGACGGCATATATTAAATCTTGTAGCGAGGGACACATCCTACCGGAATGTAAACTCAAGGGTCATCTCATACGAAAGTCAGTCACGTCATGGAAAGCTAGTAAAACAAACGCGAATCCTTCTCTAAGCTACGATTGCTTATAGAATTTTGTTTTTACTTTCGCCTACATAAAATAATAAAAAGTTTTTCAAAAAGTTTGACAGATGCCACGTATAGTGGGAATCGATGACATGCGAATCACGAATAAGAGAGCTTGAAATGTCACTTTAAAATTGGTACAATGTTACGAGGTAAAGGTAAATGATGCCGTACATAACTTTTCTGTCATTATTACCATCTTTGGATGCATCGTTGACCTTCCTCATCTATTCACGTCAGGTGATATGAAATTTGGTATATGAGGAGCTCTAGCCTTGGCCTTTTTTATGCCGAGATGCCCTGACCACGCGTTTTTCATGCGCCAGTTCCAATAGTTGGCGACGATACTTTTGTAGCACCAAGAGCTGCTCATACATGCGACCTTGCGCATTTGTGTAGTTCCGATACAAATGCCCTGCTTTCTCAAAAAAAAAAGAAATGTTCTTTTTCTTTTTTCTCAAGTTTACGCTTTCCAATAGCACTTTAATCGAGAGGTCCTCACGCTGCTCTAGAATGAGCGTTTCTCTATCAACCTTCGACAGCTCACTCCAACTTTCCGCTACAGGCGATAGCGTCGCCGCCCTCTCGCTTTGATTCAATGGTGCCATGTCGTCTCCCCCTGCTACGGAAGCCGCGCCGGTCGCTTCGGCGACGGGCCACTCGAGTGACTGCTCACATGACTCACGCGGAAAATTTCCTCTCTGAGGTTCCGTCGACCCGCCGACAAGGTCACTTGAGAGTTCACCGCATTGAACAAGATCACGCTCCTGCGAAAGCTTCCGCGCTTGCGATCGCGTGAGGACCATGTACGCTAAGTTGGGGAAGAACGATTTACCCTGCTCTTTGAGAAGCTGCTCTGAGTTGTTAGAGAAAAAGATAACGAAAATGATCGGGAAGCGCGGCAGACACAGCCGCTTCGGTGCGAAGCTTACCGAACGGGCCTTCAATGACAACCGTAGCGATTGGTAAGCAAGCATTCTGCTTCTCGGCGACTTGCCTGATCCACGCGCATTCTCCTGTAAAGTCATCCGGAGATACCATTGAAGGATGGACAACGTCCATGGTTGCCACTGAGTCACGAAGTGCTCGACTCGTTTTCCTATTCACAATAATTTCTTGGAGATACGGCTCTAACAACCGCATGTTCTTTTCCGATTCTCGGATTGTTACAAAAGCAAACTTTTGCTTACAGTTTATCGCGATGTACCCTTCCTTTTTGCAGTTGTAGCAGATTAGCGGCTTCCGTGATTCAAACGCCCGTGTGGTATCAGTGCGTTGTTTAGGAACCTCACTCGATTTCTCTGCTTCCGTTTGCCCTTCCCTACAGCGTCCTTCGTAAGAGACGGGTCTTTCTTTTAATTACGGTGGGGAGCGGGTTTCCGTTGATCAGGTTTCTTTGAAAAGCCCTCTTTCCTTTCATCCTTTTCAACGCGCACTGCCCTGCTATGCAACTTTCGGCGAGTATAATACTCCTCAGCTAACTCTGCTGCCTTGTTTAGCTGTACTTCACTAAGTTTTTCCTGCAGCCAAAGTTTGACATCCTTCTCGATGCAGCGGTAGCACTGCTCCAATGCAATGCAGTCCACCACTTTATCGCGGTCGTCATAAACACCTTCGCCCTTGAGCCATTCAACTAAATCGGCTTTAAGACGAAACGCGAAGTGAACATGTGAGTCATTCTCCTTTTTAGCATACCGGAACCTTTGCCTGAAAGCCTCGGGTGACAACTTATCACGTCTCAAGAGCACTTCCTTAACCTCGTCATAGCTCTCAAACGCTTCCCTCGACAAGCAAGTTATCGCGTCAGACACTTCGCCGGGAAGAAGAGCTAACAGGTTCTGCGCCCAAAGAGACCGCTCCACAGCATTTCGCTTACAGACGTGTTCAAACCTGACGAGATACTTCGCCATGTCCTCGCCTATTACGAACGGTGGCAATAGATCCCGAATTCTATAACCGCTAACCCCAATCGTCGGAGAAGCTACGCTAGGCGCCTGCGAACACTGTAGGATTGCCAATTTTATTCGTTTCAACTCGAGGCGCTCCTGTCTCTCGGCCTCCTCGCGGCGTTCTCGCCTTTAAGCTTCTTCACGAACTTCTCGCCTTTCATCTTCCTCACGTTCGCGAGCTTCTCGCCTTTCAGTCTTCTCGCGGCGTGCTTTGATATCCACCCAGGCCTCATCCACTTCCTCAGCCGACACTCTCTCATCCTTCAGGATCTCAAGGATCGCTTGCTTTCGTTTCGCACGGCCCAAAGTAATGTCGAGCTCCTCACAAATTTGGATGAGTTCCTTCACTTTAAGGTTCTCCATCGTTCACACTAGCCTCTTGTTGTTTGCCCCTGTTAAGAATTTACTAGCCGTACCTACTATAAGTCTACTAGCAAGACGCGCAAGCAATTTTTAACACTCCTGTGTTTACCCCCTCCGCATTAACTTTGGTTTCAAAGCACTTCGACTTTGCTTGAAACGATCAAAGCTCACTCTAATGCTTCACACAGCCCTTCTCTAAACTACTATAACCTGAGCTAGAGTAGTCTGATGAACTGAGGGGAAAACATCAGACACTCACCGCATCGATGTCGCTGACGCCGGCTGATCCCGCAGCTGCCAACCCTGTTGCGAAGTGCGCCTGCGACGACGTTACGAAGGACGCCACAAATTTCACCGCAGCAACCACTGTTACGAAAGACGGCGACGCCAACACGGTTCTGAAGGCGCCACTGCTCCGATCTCCGCCGACACGGTTACCAGCTGTTTGGTAGCGTAGGTTTCTCAGCTCCCGACTGCTTGTGCGCAGAGCTGATAGACGAGCGGACGAGACGACGGTGAGTTAAACAAGGTTTATGTACAGCATATATACAGAGGCATTACAAATTCGGCACTAGGGCCAACAGCCTAGAGACCCGAAGAGCCGAGCTCTTCTCTCTAACACATAGGTCTGCTGCTAACACCTAGCTCAACTGCTAACACATAGCTCCACTCTCAAATAGGTCTGCTCCTAACACATAGCTCAGCTGCTAACACATAGCTCTCCTGCTCACATAGCTCAACTCTCTATCACATAGCTCTCTTCTCTGACACACATGTCTGCTGCTCGCGACGCGCCGCAGAGTTTCTTTTATATGCATCGGGTGGATTCTTTGAGTAATCAAATGTCCAACCAGAAGCGCAGCTGGTCGTGAGGTCAGACTCCTCCAATGGGGTCGCCGCTGGGCCGCGTCATTCTCATCGAATCTGGAGAGGCTGCGCTGCAGGTGGCTGCACCAAAGGACGAGTGACGTCGCCCCGCATTGCGTCAGACCCGCCAGACAGGGAGGCGCTGGTTGCTTGCTCGACGGGCTCGCTGGCTGAGGTGACTCACTGTGCGTGTGCGGCAGAGAGGCACCGCCGCGTGTTGATGCCGTTGAGTTGTTCTTTGCGTCAGGCTGGCTCGCGTGCTGGCCTTGACACAGATTGCCTTTTTCAGAGGCATGGACGTTCGCTGTGGACTCGCAGGCATAACAGAGCCCAGACTCCCAGCACCAAACTCCCCTCTAGGTATGAATGTAAGGAACTCTATGCTGCATTGCTACTACGGTGCGATAAGTGGTCAAGGCTCGAGCATAAGCAGCAAGCTCCGAAAACCTACTGCTCGCACGCCACAACTGTTCACTGGCCTCCCCGTATATGTAGGCACTGGATCTTGACCTTTAAGGTAGCGCTGGTGAGAGACTTCCCCTGTGCGTTGTTGAACAATAAAATTTCGCAGCGTGCGCGTTAACTAAAAGTGGACTGCGGATCTTTGCGTTGGATCGGAGCCTTCTGTCTTTCATTGCCTATGCATGGGCACCGCCCACTGACCGGAGAGAACTCCGTTGCTCACACTGCCCCGCTTCAAAGTCTGACATTCGCCGTTAGGGGCATGCAGAAAATAGACACGTGCTCACGTCACTCAAGTATCCCGGCCACAATCCACCGACAGATGCAGGGCGCGAGAGGCGCGCGTCACGTTCAATTTTCTCCGACGCCCGTCTCAAGGTTGCTTTTTATATCCGCTAAGCTATATAAGTATTTTGGTGCTGTAGTCCGACTGGAAAATACGACTGAATGATGCCCACTAGCTGTGATTGGCATGTTACAGTAAGAAACACAGGTCTATCATTGCTTGCTTTGCGCTTCCTACATTTCTCTTCTGCGCAACGCGATGATCAGCACCAGCGTCAATGTCGTCACCAGTGAAACGTAAGTTAGTGTCCACTGATTCACATCTACACACCGTTATTTTTAGTGGGATATGTCGCAATTGCTTAGTAATAACAGTGAAATTTTCGAGACCCAAAGTTTTCGATGCCCCAGCACTGAAAATCCATACGAGCTTTCACAGACGTGAATACGCACTGGTGTAGTGCTTTTGGCAGCGGTGATGCAAAGCACTTATTGTGCGTGCTTCAATGTGGCGATCAACGTTAACACCGGAACAAGTTCGCGAGCAATGGGCAAGAAAAAATTATAACACGGCCACATAAATCACTTGAACTGCTCACAGAGAGACTCTTAGAGAACCGATCAGCAGTTTTTATTTCGTCGTGTAGCCACTTGCATGAGAAACAAGGAAGAAAGAACAAGTGTGACAAACGAGCCCAATCGAACAGCTTGTTTGTTTCTGAAAAAAAAATAAACATCGGCACAAGTAACCAAAAAGACTTGTGCGATCTCGTCAAAAAGCACATCCCTGGCGGACATCGCACACACGTATGCTTGTGAGGCCTCAAGTTATGGCATTCGTAGCAACAGACTACTCGTTTTTCATACTCCTTCCGACGTCGTTGTTTGTTCCCCCAAGTGGCTAAAAGATCAAGTCATTCCAACTAGCCCGTCTATAATGTGTTTATTTATTTGTGCGAATCACCATGCAGTTTTATACGTAGGGGCAGTGTCTGACTGATGAATAAATAAGTAGGTGAGGACCTAAGAGCATAATTAATCATTATGAAGTCATAGACTGCAAATAAGAACATCCTTATCCAACATTTCATTACCGATTGATGTTTACCTAGGCCTTAAAGTGGACTGGATTACGAATGTTAGTCAATAGTTCTGGAAGATCGGATCATTGAAGAATAGCCTCCAGCAAAGAAGTGGATATTTTTGTAGAGGGACTTTATGCTTTTATTTGAAATAGCAATATGAACACTCTCGGCTGGATTTTGCCGCCGGCGTTAACGTAATTTCCCGACGTACACACACACACATATATACATACAGACATTTACACACACACACACACACACACACATATATATATATATATATATATATATATATATATATATATATATATATATTATATGGCACAACAGGAACATTGTGGAAAAGGATAAATATATTTATTTCCCAACAGTTTCGGGATGGTTCAGGGGATGAGTTATACTAACATAGACGTTCAAACATCGTTGCTGCCACGTGCCTCTCACCTTGAAAGATGTTTGCGAGAGTGCGAGAGAACTAAAGAAACAAACAAACAAAAAATAAACAAAACACAGTGATTGCTGAGCACAAAACCAGACTATGCACATCCAAATGTCGGTGTAACATCTGGTTCTCATGCTGTGCTGCAGAGGTTCACCCAACCATACAGTCGAAGCACTGCTCCACTACTCTTCTACTTCTTTCGCGCCCCGTACGCTCGCGCACCTTCGTTGCATTTCCCCCGGTGGCAGACGAAGCTCGCCGAGCGAGTTAAATAAGCCTATGATGGTACTGTTTGAGGCGGCCTACGTGAACAATTTGCGTACTGCACGAACGCCGGTTACTGGCTGTGACTCGGGCGCCAACGTAATTCACGTCACTGAGATGAGTGACTGTCACGAATGGGCCGGAATAGTTTGCTAGAAACTTCCGGTACGATCCCTTTCTACGAACAGGAGTCCACAGTCAAACATAGTCGCCAGGAGAAAACTCTGCGGCGATATTCTTGGCATCGTAGCGTCTCTTGCTTTGCTCTTGAGAATTCAATGTTAGAATGCGTGCTATTTGACGTGCTTCGTCAGCACGACACAACGTCTGAGCGATGGACAGATCTTCCTGATGCCAGGAAGGTAGAAGAGTGCCAAGAAAACTTCATGGGTTTCATGCGTAAAGCAGAAAAAAGGGCGAATGTCTAGTAACATTATGCTTGGCAGTGTTATGTGCGTAAGTAACAAACGTTAAGACAGCGTCCCAGTTCCTGTGGTGAGCATGAACGTACATCAGTAGCATATTCGTAAAATTTTGATTCATATTCTCAGTGATACCATTAGTTTGCGGATGGTAGAGGGTGGAGTGGCGATAAAAGGAGCCACAAAGGCACAAAATTGTTTCAACCACATTGGCGATAAATTGCCGTCCACGGTCACTGATGACAACCCGTGTAGCACCGTACCGCAGTATGACCCCTTGTAACACAAAAGAGGAAACAGCGCCTGCTGTGGCTGATGTCAGTGTGTCCGCTTCTGTGTAACTGGTTAAATAATCTACGCACACTATAACATATCGGTGGCCGGATAGGGTCTTTGGAAGGGGTCCGAGCAACTCGATGCCGACGTTTTCAAAAGCAGATGTAGGTGGAGGGATGGGCTGGAAATAACCAGCCGGGACAGTGGTGCGTTGCTAGTGGCGCTGACATATAGTGCAGCTGGCGACGTACTCTTCTGTGGTCTTCTACGTTTTCGGCCACTAGAACTTCTCACGTAGTCGATGTAGCGTACGTGTGAAACCATGATGACCAGATGTTATGTCATCGTGCATAGAACGAAGGACGACCTGGCGCAGGCTCTCAGGCACCACTAGAAGCAACGGGAGGCCGTCGGCTGAATAGTTTCTCTTGTACAGCAAGCAATTTGAAATGGTAAAGTGGATAGTTTCTCTTGTACAGCAAGCAATTTGAAATGGTAAAGTGCTTGTCGGCAAAGTTAAGTGCAGCTTCAAGCAAGAGTTTCAGGGTAGGTTCGCGCTGTTGCATACGTTTGAGGCCGCTAGTATCTGGGAAGTCAGACGAGACAGAAACTAAATAATCATCAATGTCATCGTCGTCAGCATTGATATGTAGTGAAGGAAGGCGGAAGAAGCAATTGGCATCCATGTGACATCGTCTGCTCTTATAGGTTACAAAAAATGGTAGCATATCTACGGAGTGAATGATGTATAGTGGGGTGAAGCATCCGTCCGTTCATTCGTTCTTGCTTCCATCCATTCATGCGTGCGTCTGTGTGGTCGCCCAAGCGTCCATTCGCCCGTCCGTGCGTGCATCTGTTCGTGCGTCTGCACGTTCATCTGTGCGTTCGTCTCTGCTATCGTCCATGCATCCGCTCCTGCCTCCGTCCATGCGTCCATTCGTCCGTGCAGCCATCTGTACGTCGGTCCATACATCTGTCTATGTGTCCGTTCGTCCACCTATTCAACACTCCAAGTACCACCATCTCGCATCTTTTCATCATATATTCCTCATATAGAAGCAACGCCATGCAGCGGACATTCCAAGGACTGAACAAGAGGAGGCACACGCACACTTTCTCACGGCTTGCGCTTCGTGTCTACTTCCCACCTTTAACCACCTCAAGTTCATGGTATATACAAGTTCACTGTATTCATGGCACTGAGGCCCAACGCTCGTTAAATCTTTCTTAAATCTTGGGGGTTACGCCCAGCGAGTATAACGTAGCAACCCTTTCTTGTCTTCTGTGCGTTGTTGAAAAATTAAATTAAAAATTCGCAGCGTGAGCATTAAATAAAAGCCGAATTCTCCTGTCTCTCATTCCCTCTTAGCAGCCATTGGCAAGTACATTAGGCACTATTTTTTATTGTCCAACAACGCACAGAAGAAATCTCTCACCGGCACCACCTTGGAGGTCAAAATGTTATACTTGTTACACACTACTACAATGGCTACGAGGGACGAACGCGTGCTGCTATAAGGAGCTTCGCCCCTAAAAGGCTGTACTCTTGGAGGCGAAACGCCCAACGAGCCAGCCGGCCAGACGGGTCGTGAAGTCCCATAAGCCAGCATAGTGAGCGATGATCGATCACTGTTATGAACTCGCGGCCATGTAGATATGGTCAGTGTCCGACTTGCATATTCTACGACGTGCTGATAGCTGTTTCAGAGTTGGACCAGCACGGCACCAACACCTAGCCCACTAGCATAGTTCGGTCACCATACAGAAGTCGTGTAAATAGGCAATAGCCGTGCTTTGAGAGGTGTTGAAGTTGAGTAGGACATCTGCACGGCCATTCGTCAAGTGAGCAAGACCCCGAGCTATGCAGACACCTTTTTTTCAAAATGAGCCCTACGTTTGTATCCGCTATGCGTTCGTGGTTCTACAATGTGTCATTCTCTACGAGCACCATTATACTGCCGCGTGGTGGCACAGTTACGTCATCATGAACAACGCGCAGAGCAGTTAGGCGTCGTTCCTCAGATTCCTCCACAGGCATAGCTTGTTCAGTCGAAAACGACACGCTGGACCTTCGCAGCTTAATTGCGGCGAAATTAGCTCGCAAAAAACCCATTACTCTAATGAGTGCCCTTGAACATTCTAATAGCGCAATGAAATCGGCAACGTAAATAATGCACCGTATTTCAAGTCTTGCAGTGCGTCTATCAAGGGGCGTAATAATGTGACCGCCTCCCTAGCGTATCTGCAATTCAGTCCACTTTGTCAGAACTTCGTTTAGCTTCTTTGCCGTCTTGTGACTTATAACTGACTAATCAACACCGGTGTCGACTAAGGCATGTAGCTCCCATCCTTTCATTCTCAACCGCAAATCCTAAGTAACGCTTTTGTTTTCATTGTTGCACCCATTTACAGGAAATACACCGTCGTCACCCTCAAACCATATTGGAGGATCTTCGTAATTGACGTTATCAGTTGTCTCACCTCAACAGGTGGCTTGCTTCAGTTTTCCGGGAGTGGGCTTGGAGAGCGATGACCAGGCTGCCTTGAAAGTGCACGTGGGGTGGGTGACCAGTAGCGCATAGGCGATCGTGACCATAAATAAATATATATATATATATATATAAATATATATATATATATATATATATATATATATATATATGAGATCTAACATACAATGTTGCCAAGGAAGGTATAGGGGAAGTCATTAGACCAAATGTAATGTAAATGAGAAGAAAAAAATGTAGGTGAAAAGATAACTTGCCATGGGCAGGATCCGAACCTGCTACCTTCGAATAACGCGTTCAATGCTCTACCACTGAGCTACCACGACAGCTATCCTCCCAGCCACTTTATTGGGTATCTATGTCAATTTAAACATGGTAGTGTCAGTCAGCGCCTCTAGTCGCCATGGCGGCGAGTGTGGCACAATCTTTATGAGCCTGTTTGGCGACACGTAGCACGTGAACTTATTACTAACTGGCAGCTGACCAAATAGTCCCTCGTATACAAGCTAAAGGCACGTAGTCTGCCAGTACGAGACCCTCGGTAATGAATAAGGAAAACAAGTGTATACTTAAGGGCTCGTTTTTCGTGTTTACACAATATTAATGACATCTAACAGACAATGTTGTCAAGGAAGGTACAGGGGAAGTTATTGGACCAATTTAATGTAAATGAGAAGAAAGAAAAAGTAGGTGAAAAGATAACTTGCCGTGTGCAGGATCCGAACCAGCGGCCTTCGAATAACGCGTTCGATGCTCTACCACTGAGCTACCACGACAGCTATCCCCCCAGCCACTTTATTGGGTATCTATGTCAATGTAAACGTGGGAGTATCAGTCAGCGCCAATAGATAACCTGCCCACGGCATCCCAGGCGGGCTATGCTTTCAGGTGTGCTATGCTTCACAGATGGAGGGGCCCTTATTCACGCACTTATCTTGTAGTGGGGGAAAAACGCGTGCCTTTGGCTTTCACTGGAACGATTGCATTTGGTTACCGGGAGCACAAATATCAATTCTGTCGCTCGACAGGCCCCGTTTGCGAAAAGAGCGCGCTTTTCGGACACAGCGAAGTGACAACTGGACCAGTAGATAGTTAGCAGTCATAAGTGCACTTGTGATTGGGTTTCATCCATCGTTATATCTATCTATCTATCTATCTATCTATCTATCTATCTATCTATCTATCTATCTATCTATCTATCTATCTGTCTGTCTGTCTGTCTGTCTGTCTGTCTGTCTGTCTGTCTGTCTGTCTGTCTGTCTATCTATCTATCTATCTATCTATCTATCTATCTATCTATCTATCTATCTATCTATCTATCTATCTAGCCGCTTACGTTTGGTGCTCTCATGGTCACCCCTTTAACTTGGCGTGAAACAAAATTAGCATGGGAGGGTAAGAGGGGTTGACAAATATGACGCGCTGGTCAAGACATCAATTATGTCACAATTCCGTCACGTACATCATCAAATACTTCACGCCAGACAGTGCCACTTACCCATGGGCGGGTATGTGCCGCTGGTATGCGGGTATGTGCCACAGGCAACTGACACTAGTATCTACCCAAGAACGACGAGAACACAAATGAGCAATTTTAACGTGTGAGCATTTATAAATACCCGACATCGGTAGCGTCGACCCAATTAATGCGAATAATAAACGTCAGGTTCCCAGCTGGAATCAAACCCAAGCATTTTAACACAGAGATAGGCCAGGTCTCGGACCTACTTTTCAAATAGACTCTAGTATTTGTGAAACGCCAATAGTGGTTGCAATGCTGCGTACCCAACTTTATAAGCATTATATATGTACTCTTTTGATACAGCCGTCACGTCGGCTTAACGTCAATTGCGGTTAGGTGCCATGCGCAGAAGTTGATTTATGTAGCAGTGTCCAGGGCCAGCATCCTCGCGAGTCGCGATCATCAGCACATCATATCAGCTTCTGGTGTTGCTAACACACATGTTCCCATTGGCATCGCCGCCCAAGTGTAAACAACTGGTTATATAAACATCTGAACTCTTCAAGATATGTCTGTGTGTGCAACATTTATACATATATTAAGCGTCATTTCATCATATGTAGTTTACAAAAAATTGCAGCATGATCATCTTCCCTCCGCTTGCTTCGCATAACGTCAATTTCCAGGTACGTGGGATATATGCCAATTTTTTTGTCTACCGGCGCACTAACTTTCGAGCTTAAAACATTGTTAGTTAGCTCTTGTGCTGTGGGTGTTGCTTTTCTGCCGCGTCATTTGTGCGTCAACAGCGCGCTGCACGTTTCGATCGGCTTGCCGTACTCAGCGTTACACTTCAAGTTGTTGCTATAGCATTTATTGCGTCATCCTTGCTGTGAAACTCACTTTTTAGGGGTGAAGCTCCTAAAGGCGTGGGTCGGTCCATCTCTTGTATGTATGTATGTATGTATGTATGTATGTATGTATGTATGTATGGAACGTCGCCAGTGTTTTTCGGGTCGGTTAAATCTTACGAGTTTATGTATGTATGTATGTATGTATGCATGTATGTATTTATGTATGTATGTATGTATGTATGTATGTATGTATGTATGTATGTATGTATGTATGTATGTATGTATGTATGTATGTATGTATGTATGTAATGTGTGTAATGTGACGTCCCCACAAACGCGGACTGAACCCCGAGCCTTTCAAGATGTTTACGTCCGTTTCTTCAACCCAGGCATCGCAATAAAAAAACTCCTGGGGTAACAAATGTGCATTTCGCAGTAAAGTTCCTCGAATAATTTTGTCGATGGTTTTTGTGGCCCTCCTCACAAACACCAGGACCGTGTGGCGGCTTCATGTCTACGAACAGTACGGTGGCGATGCATCGTGCACGCCCTTCAGACTTATGCCAAGGGGGCAGCAGAGTGCCCCTTAATGGTTCTATACTTGCGACTCTGCTGTAGCTCCTATGCTGGGCCCAGCCTGACTCCGCGGCTTCAAGGTTCATTACTGCGTTCCGCCTGAATGACCACCTGCGGCGTCGAAGGATGAAGAAGTGGCGGCTGCGGAAAATTGTGCGGGAAAGACCGGACTGCAAGGAGGCGTCGAAAGTCGATCTGCGCATCGGCTTGTCGGGCACCAGAAACTGGAGCAATTGGGGCGGCCAGGGACTTTTCAGCGCAGAACTCGCGCGCGCGTCAGCCATTAGAGGCGGCGCACTTTGTGTGAGCGTAGGGACTCCTTGTCGTCCATAATGCATGCGCCAACGAACGGGTCACTGGTATCTCTCTCCAAACTTGGAGGTTATGCATTTTGCTTCATTTACTTTGCTTGTAAAGGGTTTTTGACAGGAGTGGGCTGCGGGGGCAGTCTTTGAAGCTGACACACACCGACTCACAGAGAAATAGTCGCGTCAACAGTCGCGATTGTTCAGGTGCCACGGAGGGGCGAAGTCGGGTCCTACAAAAAGAGACTGCGGAACGGTGAGAGAAGAGACGACGGCGCGATGATATTGAGGTGGTAGACAGACGGAAGGGAAAAGGAAGATAACGGTGCGAAGAGACAGCGATGAGAGTCAATGAGATGATTACTGGGGCAGGGATGGTACGACCAGGAATGAAAGTTTGAGATGGGAGACGAGGAGGCGAGTGATTGGGACGTTGTGAAAGAAGGCTATGATGAGAATGACTGAGAGAGACGACGAGGGCGACGATTACGAAGACGATGAAGACCGAACTCGACAGTGACCTCAGGAAGAAGCCCTGAGTGTCGACTCGGACTCGAACAGCTAGCTCCGAGGCCCCAGAAACATGGACCTTTCGTGAGACGAAGTTTATGTACCTATTTACACGAGCCTTGCGGGATGGGAAGGGGCGCGTTAAGACATTACGCGGTTTTGTTAACTAATATTTTCATCGTTTGTGTCGTCGTGTGTATCTTTTATATTGGCGTACCCTTGTATTATTGCAGTTACTTTCGTTGTGTGCCCTGTATCGAACGTCGCCAGTGTCTAAACCTTGTGTTCTAATTTTTCGTAGTGGTTGTTGTACGCGGGCAGCACAGGTGCACGATGTTTGCAAGTAGTAATAAATAAAATGCATCAGTAATTATAAACAGGTCGTATCATCTCCTATTTCCAGGCCCCAACACGAATCCCTGTGTGTGTAAAGTGGTTGAGACGCATAGCCAAGAGGGAACCGAGAAAAAGGGTTCAGTGGTCTTCCCTCTCTTTGGTGATCGGTGGCGTAGCGGGGCTTCTCAGTATGTATGTATGTATGTATGTATGTATGTATGTATGTATGTATGTATGTATGTATGTATGTATGTATGTATGTATGTATGTATGTATGTATTTATGTATGTATGTATGTATGTATGTATGTATGTATGTATGTATGTATGTATGTATGTATGTATGTATGTATGTACGTGACCACCTTTGCCAGCTGCCCACTACTTCGTCCTTGCAAACACTACGCCCCAACACCGATCCACCAATTTACCGACCATGAAGCAAATACTGTTGAGAAGTAGCCAGTATGAAATGCAAGAAGGTCGTGTACCTGCATCCAGGTGCCCCAGGTGCCTGTTAAAGAACCATCTATAGATTGTCTCACAGTGTCTACTCCTTGTTTGTACGTCACCACCTATAGTTTCAGAATTGCAAACTGCCCACTGCCTTGTCCATGCAAATGTCCCACTTTGCTCAGTCACTATAGTGAACTATGGTTTACAATACCCATCACCGATTCACCAGTTCACCGTCCATAAAGCCGTTATGCTGAAGGGGGAACGAAAATGGCGTATAGCTACCACTTACGAATTCTAGAATTTCTTGTATAAATATATTCAGTATGTGTATACGTAACCCTCCAGCGCTTCACATCACTCATCATCATTCACTCCGTGAATATGCTGTGATTTTTTCAAGTCTCCAAGCAAACTATGCAAATCGGTTCATATGTTCAAATAACCCCGAATAATTATACAAACTGCGGAGAACCTACCAAAAAGATAAATTTCTATTTTGTCATATTCTTGCGGACTAGCTCAGCTTTTAGCAGATTTATTACTATGTGGTGGTAACTTCGCTTAATAATTAACTAAGATACGCCGCGTGAATAAAACTCCTATACCCCAGCTGTTACAACTACAGTGAAGCGTCGGTGGTACGAATCTTGCTGGACCACTGAAAATATTGATATTTTCTGAAACTCGTTATACAAGGAATATAGAAAACTAGTAGCTACAAAAAAAAGCTTACACGCACTTTCCCCTAATTTTTCGCGGTGGCAGCAACGTCATGAACAATTCTGTGTGTGATCACCAGTAAAATTTTTAGAAGTTATCAATGTCAGTTGTTCTCGTAAATATATGGTTCGTGCGCGCATGCGTATTTAGTGAACCGAATTTCTTGTGACACGTGGACCCTAGTAGTCCCTTCGCACTCTTGTATGCTCTTTTTTGCAGAACAACAAGGTAATGCTGCGAAAGTAACTTGCGAAGTATTTTGCACTGATTATAAGAAGGGCAGAAAATTTCACAGCCGCTGCCCTCATTATTTTTTATCGCAATTGAGTTGAAGACAATTTTTCGAAATATTTAGGGCTCTTGTTGCACAATTGGGAGGTTTGCTGAAAATTCGACAGACTTCCGTGCAAACCGGAAAGCTGACAGACGTGCGCGTTCCGAAAACTCGTGCCAGTAGATGATGTGAGGCCTAGCTCTTTGGCGAGTATAACATACGCTTTTACCTTCGCTGTTTCTCCACACTTAGCAAGACTGGGACTGCTTCCGGGGTAAGTTGTTGTCTGCGTCAGCGTTTCCGTTAACGGGCGAGAATGTATTAGGTTTGTTTTCGTTCATTTTTCGTCTGGATATGCTACTCGACCAAGGCATGAGCGCACAATAACACCCTATGCAACCCGTAACCACTGCTTTAAATATTCATTCTTTCCACGAACTATAAACGACTGGACAAACTAACCAACACGGAAGTTTTACAGCCATCCTTCACATTGTTTTCTTCTAGCCTCGATGACAGTGTTTAATATAGAATGCCAATTAAGCTCTGTCCCCATAAACATTCGAATTTTTGCATATTAAGGTTTCTTTTGTTTTTGTGTGTTTTTATCTTCCTGTTTTGATAATTTGTTTGTCTGCATATTGAGCATTCATGTAATTTATGTAACGCGCTCTGCGAAAATCCCTACAAGGATTGCAGTATTCATAAATAAATAAATTGTCAAATGCGTTGTGTGGAATGCACATATTCTTCATAGTAATGAGCGTCGTTGTCATTGTCAGTGCGCACAACGCAGAAGCGTAGTCTCGCAAGTGCTTCGCCCGTAAAACGTGACTTCTGCGTCATCTGTAATCTAAAAAAAGGCGGCACGGAAATGCCCATCAAGGTACCGAACCCGAACATTCGTGCGCACTATCGCGGAGGCTACGACTCACCAATGGGCACACTGGCGGCGTGGTGTGCAAACTCGGGACTGCGTTGCTGCGCCCGTGCGCAGTTGCTGCGTCATCCACAACAGCGCTGGAAACACCTGTTCGTACCTGCTTGGTACCAGACTTTCCTAACAAACGTCGCAGTGGGAAAACTAGTTCGCAGCACAACCGTGCTACTTGGCATGACCAGGACTGCGGAAAAGTGTTATCATCCTCAAAGTGTTAAGAGCCGTGATTGGATCACCGAGGTCTTATTGTAAAAGAACTCTTTTAGTGGATGTTACGCGTTGTTTACGTCATATCACAGTGGCTGTGCTAGAGCAGGCAGTATTAGTAAATAAGTTTTGCGAATTTTCTATTAATCTGCTGCGTCAATACGGCATCGTTGCGGAAACTGTGGAGGAGCTTCGAAATATGAAGAAACTTTTCTATACAAGTTAAGATCTTCAGTCACAACTGGCCTACATCTGTAAATGTAAATGTGTTTAGCTTCGTTACAAATAGAACCGCTTTACTACTGACTACTGCACCGGTGAACGACAGCGCAGCTCTAGTGAAAACAGCTGTCACCTTTTGCGTAACATGATTCTGTTAAGGAGCTTGTTTTGTACATACCAGTTTCGACGTCAGAACGCCGACATTTGTTCTGAGGGAACAATCATCTTGTGCATGAGCGAAAAATCCAGAAAGATGCATATGAAATAAAGTTTAAAAATTCCCGGGTCCGAGTGAGGATCGAAAACATGGCCTTTGCGTGCAAGCAGGTATAGCCTAATTGAAGAACCCTTGAGCATCACTTTGAGAAATTGGATGCACTTGCGATGTCTTGTTCCTAGAACATTTCACACGCGTAATTGTTCGTGGTTGAAAGCATGCTACCGATTACACATAACGCAGGCATATGCAAAATGTTCACTGGCACAAGCCTCTTTCAAGTTCGTGAATGTTATTGCATGCCAATCTACAATTTCTGCTTCTCGAGTAATATCATACAAGTACACTGGGTACAAAATATTGCCATCGCATTCAACTTTTAAAAATAAATCTTTCAAATCCCTGCTTACTGTGGTACTACGTGAGTGATTGTTCGCGCATAAAAAGAGCTGCACCTTCACAGTAGCGTTTCTTGCAGGAGTCGGGCGAAGTACCGTAGTACTGGACACTGTTTGCCAGCATTGTTTCCTTACTTGCGAAAACACAAGACCGACTGTTATACGCTAACTGTGAACAACTTTGCTTACTCGCAATAAAAACGATATGCATCGTTTCTCTATGACACAATAAACACGGTTTGACTTGATGCTGACATTGCTCCAAATGCATAAATTCATTTTCCTTGTAATATACGTGTATTTGCAGTTGTACTCCAAGAGGAAAAGCTTATGGGAAAGTGAAACACGCGCTAGCGCTAAGAACCACACGGAACCTGCAAGAGCGAAACGGAACGCAGCAGAGACGTAGACACAACTTTTTTCAGGGGGGGGGGGTGCAAGTGTCAGATTTCCTCTATGGAAAGTGATCGATCACGAATATTGGTAGTTTCGACAGACTACATACTGCAGCAATACATGATCTTGGGCCTACCAGAAAAGCCGGGCCCGGCCTAGTTCGTGGTGTGGGCCGCGGGCCAGATAAAGTACCTCTCACTGGCGCTCAGGCCTGAGCTTCCTGTATTAGGACCAGGCCGGCGTTTGAAGTAGCTGATTGGTTCGGCCCTGGCATGGACTCGGCCCAATTGTTAAGGGCACACCAACTCAAAACTTTAGCACCTTCTTTTTTTTGCAATCAGTAGCTGATATAAAGGTCGCTTTAGAGCACCCAGTCGCAGTTTCGGTTTCATGGCGTATGCATAGGCCCAATCATGGCGTGTGCATAGGCCCACGTTCACAACGTTTTCCTAACAAAGGCTCCCTCCGCGGTGTTATATATATATATATATATATATATATATATTTATTTATATATATATATATATATATATATATATATGACCCCCTGATGATGCACTGTCGAAACAAGGCCATCGACCTTTGCACTTCTATGCAAGCCTGTACCTTCTATATGCTGAACATCTGGGCTAGAAGATAGCGTGACCAAATATGCGGCAACCAAAACAGATTGGTGATGCAAGCGGCAGTCGGTTATCACACGGTTACCATTAAAGCATGTTTGGCGTGGGATGCCACGGCGGGCACCATAAATTGATCCTAATTATGTTCTAAGCACAAGCATGCACGGGGTTCCCCTTAAGGGGGGAGGGGAGCGATGGTTCGTCGCACTTCCCCTCTTACTATCACATCGATTTGTGCAAATTTCTTTGCGCCCCCTCTTTCAGCCCCACTCCGTGTAATATGAATGTATGAAAATGAATTTGCGCTCCCCCCTCT
This sequence comes from Rhipicephalus annulatus, assembly GCA_013436015.1. Lineage (NCBI taxonomy): Eukaryota > Metazoa > Arthropoda > Arachnida > Ixodida > Ixodidae > Rhipicephalus > Rhipicephalus annulatus. Next base: position 679,089 of record WOVY01010891.1, on the reverse strand, counting down.
CGTTTCTATTGCTCCTCCCCCCTCCGTCGACCCTGTGCGCATGCCTATGGTTGTAGGCTATATTATCTATTGCTTTTTTTGTGTGATGCATGTAAAGATAAATCTATCTCACAAGGTATGCTGCTTCCAAAGTTTTGTGTTTCTCGTCTTTTAAGACGGTTCTACATACCTTTTGTATACGTATATGAAGGTGGTTGACTTATTATTGCACCTACAAAAAACAGGACCTGCCAGAAAGGGCTTGCAGTAGACATTGTGCGTACATAAGTCTTGAGTGACAAATTTATCTCTTATTCAAGAACACGGTGAAGACCTGTTCAGAGCGTATCAGCTGAAGGATTTTACTCTCCCTCATTACAGTTACGAGTAGTATTCGCACAGTAAGCGTAAACAAGACCTCAGAGAAAATATTCTACCATTGTACCATTAAAAGACTCTTCCGAATACACGTCACGCAATATAACAAAGACTAGGAACTTGCACACCCCGACAGTCAAGCTAAAACCTCCGTGTACCAAAGGGAACCTAGACCATTTTGCCAAAAGAGCGAACCTACGGTAGGCAAGTACAATGAAATCGGCATTTTCTACGTGTTCACTACACCGTAACACTCAAGGTGTTACTCAACCACCCAAATTACTTGATGCTTCGTGTCGCACACTAAGTACACATTCCTTCGAACGTGTGACGGCATTTACCCGTGACGAGCTGGTGAATCCTCAAAACACCTGCCTACACCACGATGTTCCAAACCAGAGTCTTTGGACAAATAATATAAGCTCAATTAAGCGGCAAAAATTAAACAACATACGTCACCAGAATCACCTCGAGTAATGTCGGATGTGCGCTCATTGTCAAGTGTTAACACACATGTGAGCCGAAACACCACATAAGTTTCGAACTTATCAAACCCTTCACACTGTGAACTGTCAGAAGCGTCTATAATGAATGATGACTCACAACCGTCTAGGGAGCTTATTCATCGGTCTGCCACGCTGCTTTCATCGCAAAACAAGCCCTGCAGTAGAATATCGACTACCGTCCATCTACTGATCACATAATTGTGCAAAGAAAAGCAGACTCAAGTTCCTGGAGGGCGCCCATTTGACTAACTTTCGCAACAGAACGAGCAACTGAAGCAAACGCAACTCCACAAACCCTACACTCTACAACGGCTACTCGAAGAAGAACAGCGACTAAGTGAAACCTCATCACGAGTAAACTTGTCGCTGCAATGGTAGGCAAAAAGTCAATGATAATTTAAGAGCTTGTTACAGTGGTAAACTCCGGCAAGCCGTGAATCCTCCGTACATACGCTGAGCATGATACAAGGACATGACATGGGATTTGTGGTGTTATGTATGTACACATTACAATGTTATAGCATTTACATAATAATGAAGTATGCACACTGCCGTCCATTATGAAAGGGAACATGCGAGTCGGTTCTCGGGGCTCTACGACGGCTGCCTACGGCCATGACTCGTCATACTATTTGGCAATATATGACGCCACAAGCTGACGTGCGTTCCTTGGCTGTGGGATGATGACGCTGTACGCAGACGCCGCAGAGCTATCGAAACGATCCGTATGCGATGTCCAATAATTCCGTATGTATCTGTGGGAATCTTACGGAAATATATGTGAAATATATAGGAAACATATGTAATCCTACGGAAACATACGGAATTATTGTACATCGCATACGGATCGTTTCAGTAGGGACTGGCCACGCACGTGCATGTTTCCTTTAATTCGTGCGTCCGTTCGTTGACCGTCCACCCGTCTGCCTGTTTTTCTGTCTGTCCGTGCATCCATCTGTGCCTCCGCCCGTCCGTTCATCTAGTGAACACTTCAAATACCGCCATCTTGCATATTTTCAACATATTGTCGCGTGTGAAAAAAAGAGGACTTCGGGCAAGGAATACCGCGCAGTCACAGAGACGCAGATAAGTGACACGACCAAAAAGCCTCCGCAAGAGCGCTCGCTGTCCCAAATAAGTTCCTCCTTTGTTTCTCTTGGATGCGGCTCGTGCTCGCCGCAGTTGATGGCAAGGTGGAAAAAAAACATCGCCCAGGTGCTCGCGCAACTGGTGGTGCATGAGCGAAAGCAAACCAAACGAGCTCTCTGTGCGAACAATGAAGAAGAAAAAAACAATGAAGTAAGTAGCGGCACTGTCACTCTATCACATGAAATACGGCTTCAGCCGTACAACGTGAACAATCTTTGGGTAGTGCTCTTTGGGTAGTACCAATGGAGCATCGCACTCCACATGTGTGGAGTGCGATGCTGGGCGATATGGTTCCGTCTGGGGCTACCTCATAGTTCACGTCACTCACACGACGCACTACTTTGTAAGGCTTACAGTAGCGACTCAGAAGCTTTTCGGACAACCTTGGGCACCGAACCGGAGTCCATACCCAAAGTAGTTCTCCTGTGTGGTATTCTACCTGTCTATGGCGAAGATTGTAGCGGTGTACATCTGCAGTTTATTGTTGCGTGACATGCAGGCGTGCCAACTGTCGAGCTTCTTCAACATACTGAGGTAGCTGCTCAGCGTCAGGTGTGAGTGACCCCATGTAATCGTCTGACAACATAGCATCAAGCATGGTGTGGATCTCACGCCCATAGAGGAGACGGAATAGTGTGAATTGTGGCGTTTCTTAAATGACATGGTTATACGCGAATGTTATATAAGGGAAGACCTGATCCCACGTATTGTACTAAACTTTCACAAACATGGATAACATATCGGCGATGGTGTTGTTGAGACACTCCGTCAAGCCGTTAGTCTGCGGGTGATAGCCCGTCCTCTTGCGATGGCTCATGAAGCTTAGTTTGAATACATCGTTAATGAGCAGTGCCGTGAAAGCTGTTACGCGACCAGTGATGAAGCAACGCGGGGTGCCATGGCGAAGAACGATCTCGTCGACAAAAACTGTGCAACATCGGAAGCTATAGCTCGTCGGAGGGCTCTTGTCTCGGATTATATTGTGACATATTCTGTCGCTACAACAATCCACTTGTTACCGGCAGATGACAGAGTAAATGACCCCAGTAAATCCATTCCTATTTGATCGAACAGCGCCCTTCGTGATGAGTTTCGTCGCAGCAGGCCTGCAGGCTTCAGCGGCTGAGAATCACGGCATTGACATTCATGACAGCTTTTCGCATATCGCTTGACGTGCGTAGAAAGTTTCGGCCAGCAAAGTACGGCTGTGGAACTCTGGCAAGACTTTGTGAAAAAACTATATGACCGGATGAGGGCTCGTTGTGGAGGGCCAGAAGAATTTCGTCTCGAATGTAAGAAGGGACCATTAGCAGGTAGGTTTTTCCATTGCCATTCGAGTTTGTTTTTTACAAGGCAACGTTTTGTAGGCAGCAGGAAGAGGCATTCCGAAAAAGGTGCTGAGTTAAGGGTGTGTTGCGTCCTTCTAGATTGTCAATGATTGCGTGATTCTCGATGTTGCAGGGAGGACTCCGAGAAAGCTGATGTCTTCCTCATTGTCGGGATCACAAACTCGAGTAGCTGAACGGGACAAGGAAACAGCATCTTCGTGCTTGCGGCCTGATTTATAGACGATGGTAAGGTCAAATTCTTGCAAACGAAGACTCCATCGTGCCAGACGCACAGACGGGTCTCGTAAATTGGCTAACCAGCACAATAAATGTTGATCAATCACTACATTGAAGTGACGACCGTAGAGGTGGCCTGAATTTCAAGGTGGCCCACACTACTGCTAGGCCCTCCTTTTCCGAGGTGGAATAGTTCATTTCGGTGCAAGACAGGGTACGGCTGGCGTAAGCTATTACACGCTCGTTGCCTTTTTGGCGTTGGACAAGCACGGCGCCGAGACTTACATTGCTGGCGTCAGTATGAACACCGGTGGCAGCATCCTCGTAAATGAGCAAGAACTGATGGTGCCTGCTTACACTCACGTAGATGAATAAAAGCCGCGTTCTGTTATACATTCCTTAACGAATGGTTCGTCATCACATCTTACAAGAGTCAGAGTCTCGGCATTTTAAGAAAAACTGGCGTTGAAGCGTCAATAGTAGGCGCACAGCCCGAGGAAGTGACATATTGCTTTCTTGTCACGGGGAACGAGAAAGGAGGCTACAGGGATTGTCTGTCGGGGTCAGATCGAACACCATCTGCGCTCATAACATGGCTCATAAATTTAAGTTCTTTAGAGCAGAAATTACATTTTTCTGGCTTCACCGTGAGGTTCGCAGAGCGGAGCGCTTCCAGAACAGCCTGCACACGCTTCAAGGGTTTCTCGAAAGTTACTTGGAACACGACGACATCATCAAAATAAACTAGGCAGGTGTTCCACTTCAGGCTGGTAAGAACAGTGTCCATCATTCTTTGAAATGTCGCTCGCTCAGAACACAGAAAGAAGGGGAGCGCCTTGCATTCATACAGGCCATGCGGTGTAACATAATCAGTTTTTTTCGGCCTCTTTTATCAACCTCAATCTGCCAGTATCCGCTTTCGAAGTCTATGAGTCTATGAATGAAAAAATACCTTACCCGTCGTAGTCTGTATAGTGAACCATCAATGCCCCAGGCAGCACATCGGCGTTGGACCGATTTTGGACCCGTATCGGCGAACGTCGGCCGCAACATTGGCCTAAGGTCGGCTCTCGGCCAATTGCAACTTCTTCGATCTAGAACCAATGTTCAAGCCGACCTGGGGCCACCGTTTTGCCGTTCCATTTTCCAATACCCAGCCGACGCCGGCCCACTCTACACATGCCAATGAAGGACCCTCCTTTCACCGACGTAGTTGCCAACATATCTCAGCTGGTCCACACATATCGAACATATCATCAACAACGCTAATAGCATGTTAGGGTATTTACGCCGCAATTTTTCCAGAGCCCCATCGTCACTAAAATTATCGCTTTACAAATCCTTAATACGCCCCAAGTTAGAGTACGCAGCATCAGTATGGGATCCAAGCCAAGAAAATCTAATCGCTTCTCTCGAGCTTGTTCAAATTAATTCCGGTCGCTTTATCCTGTGAAACTATAACCGTACTGCCAGCATATCTTCAATGAAAAGCAGCCTTTCCCTTCCCTCTTTATCATCACGCAGGAAACTTTTTCGGTTAACCATGCTACATAAAATATATTATCATTTCTTCCTGCGCAACGAACTCTTACCCCAACCACTATATATTTCCCATCGCATTGACCACCGTCACAAGGTTGGCATTAACTATTATCATACAAAATCTTCCACTCAGTCATTCTTGCCCCGTTCGTCCCGGGAATGGAACCACCTTCCCGCTGAAATTGCGGGTATCACTGATAACCAACTGTTCCGTGCTGCCTTAGCCAATATTGTATATGCAGAAATATCTGATGTTTAATCTTTGTTTGTGTGACCACAATGTTGCGATAATACTAATTTGTTTTGTCTTTCCTTTTCCTTTTTATGTACACAACGTTTTTTGTAACCATGCTACCTCATGTTATGCCTTTGTTCTGTACCACTCCCATCTGTAATGCCACTGGCCCTGAGGGTATAATAAATAAATAAATAAATATATTCAGCATAGGACCGTTCTCGGGCCACTTTGTTGCCATTGAAATGCCATTATTACGCCAGTATTCGCTTTACGACGAATATCGCCTACCATTGGCTTGACAATATTCCACCGCTATTATTACGGACTTTTTACTTCTGGCATTCTTTAGCAGGTAAACTTTACATTAAGCCCCCAGAACTTCCCCTAGCAGCTTATAGCAGCTCCGTACGAGCGTCACGGTGTAGTATACTTCAAGGCAACTGACCACTGTATGACTAGTGTAGAAACACTACACGATGCCACTAAATCGCTCCTTTTTGCCTGTTTTCTTGCATTGCCTATTACCCTCCCCAGATGTAGAGCATAAGATTGCACAAGTCTAGTTACTGTCTAGTTTTCTTCGTGCATTCCTCCCCAGTTTTGCGAAAAATTGTAACATAAGCTGTTACAATTTGGTCAAGTATTAGCTAAAAACATTACCTAATATAACTTCTCGGTGCAAATATTCCGCACACAAGCAATCTATAATTAGAAATACCAGAACACAATTTTTGTAACTTTATTTCTAAATATACCAAGCCAAACCATTTATTTTTTAGTTCAGCTTTTCAAGTTACTACTGTTCATTAATGCAGCCCAAACTAGGAGGCCAGTTCAGCAAGGCTCTATGGGCATAGGGCTGGCCAGGGCAGCAGAGGTGGGGCGATGATTCAGAGGCTGCAGCAGGAGAAGAGGCAATGACGGTGGGCTTCCCAGGGTCCTGCAAGCAGCGATTGGGCAGAAAACCAACCATCACAGGCTGTCGCGGATCCCTGCTCTGAGGGGCAGCAGCCATCGGGCTGCAAATCTATGAACACATGCGTGGAGTGCCTTTGCTAACCTCCATCGAGGCCAACAAACTTCAATAGCCACGTCTTGATGAAACGCTGAGATTTTTCAAACACCTGCATACGTGAATAGAAATAAACACCTCAAAATAAGTTCTAAGCCCTAAAGCTTAACATATATGCAAGCTAAAACAATAAAATAACAATGCCAACAGACGTTTTAACGAACTATTCAAATCAAATGCCATGTGGCCATCATGAAAAGAAATGAACAAATACTTCAACAGTCATTGTGCAAAAATAAACTGTCACAGACCAAAATATTTAGGAATACGTTTCAATGAAAGTTGATCAAAACAAGCTCGTTTGACTAATTTACAAATAAACACAACGTCTTTCATTATTTCTAAACATGACTTACAAGGTTGCAAGCCAGGTGAACTAGCCTTCAGCTATAGACTATGGCTGTATAAATTTATAACAGGACAACAAGACACACGACCGCACGAACTTTTAACTCTGGATTATTCTTAGGCACACATCCGCTAATACTGCACAAGTGTATGACTGACCACCAGATAGACAACACAAGATGAAATAATCTATGCAAACCTAACTTCAGCACTGACACTTGTGGATTAGAGCAAGGCGCCTGTAATTCAATTAAAATGCTATCTCTAATTGCTATGAAAGATGTGCTGATCTGGTTTTCTATGTAAGCCTTTTCGCATTAAATAAACCTCGGAAATTTCACGTGCTTTTTTAGACTTGCATTGATCCGAAGTCTTGGCTTCATAGGAGACCAGGATTGGATAAGTGGCTAACGAAAAAACAGCACTTGGCAGAGAGTCGCGACACAACTCAGCCATTCGCACCCAGACGACCAGCTTTAGGGAGAGCATGCACTTGTGGCGCTGCCGTGCTTCATTGTGGAACGAACAGCTCTAAAAGCCATTGCACCAGTAATACTGCACTGTGGTTTAAAAAAAATGGCAGCATATCCACGGAGTGAATGATGGAGAGTGGGGCGAAGCATTCGTCCGTCCATGCGTCCGTCTGTGTGACCGTCCATGCGTCTGTTTGTGCGCCCGTTCCTGCGTTCTTTCATGCATCCGCCCCTGCGTCCGTTCATGCGTCCATCCATGCATCTGTTTGTGTGTCCGTTCGTTCATCTATTCAACACTCCAAGTCCCACCATCTCGCATCTTTTTATCATATATTCCCCATATAGAAGCACCGCCATCCAGCGGACATTCCAAGGACTAAACGAGAGGTGGCACACGCACACTTTCTTACGGCCTGCGCTTTGGGTCCACTTCCCACCTTTAACCACCTCGAGTTCATGGTACATTCTAGTTCACTGTATTCATGGCACTGCGACCAAACGCTCGCTGAACCTTTCGAAAACCAAGGAAGTTACGCCCAGCGAGTATAACGTAACAACCTTTCCCTGTCAGATAGGGCTCAATTTACATGCCAATGGCTGCTAATGAGAAATGAGAGACAGGAGAATTCGGCTTTTACTTTCTTACGGCTTGCGCTTCGTATCTACTTCTCATTTTTAACCACCTTGAGATCAATTTATGGTATATACAAGTTTATTGTATCCATGACACTGCGGCTCAACGCTCGCTAAACCTTTCTAAAGCTAAGGAGGTTACTCCCAGCAAGTATGATGTAGCATCCCTTTCTTGTCCGATAGTGCTCAATGTACATGCCAATGGCTGCTAATGGGGATCGCAGCGTGCGCGTTGACTAAAAGCCGAATGCTCATGTCTCTCATTCCCCATTAGCAGCCATTGGCATGTACATTGAGCACTATTTTTTATTGTTAAACAACGCACAGAAAAAATCTCTCACTGGCACCACCTTGGAGGTCAAGTGTTATACCTATTTCGGGTATGTGCCACTGGTGGTTACATACGAGGGACGCCCAAGCCACGCCATAAAGAGCTTCGCCCCTAAAATTGTCTGAAGGCTACTTTCACACAAATAGCACTTGAAAACGAAGAGAAGCTCTGCAAAGCGGACTGCGTCTATGCATGGGACATTGAAGAGGCAATGTTGTGCAGTGATATGGTATCTCTCTCGTGATCATTTTCTGGTTTTCGTTTTTTGCAATGGTAATACCAGCTTATATGCCCCTGTGGCGACGATACTACACTGCAGACTTCTGTAGTAAAAAAACGAATATGTAGTGGCTGCGGCATCACTTTTTTTTCTGGCGGCATATGTGCATCTTGTCTGCGGTCTGTATGTACGTGGATGTTGATCGAGGGAACCACTGTGACAGCATAAAACGGGTGGTGTCGTGGTCTTATGCTTGATGGCGTGGGATGAATCTCCGACCACAATGACTGCATTTAGATGGGGACGAAATATAAAAACAACACCCGTGAACCAAAAGATATGTGCACATTGGAGAACCCCGAGCGGTCACAATCTTGGTACGCACCCTACAGCGTTTTCAGAAGGATATCTTGTTGGTGCATTAAAGCCTAGCAAATATCGATGTCGAACACACATGTTCATTTTAGGCCGACGTAGGCAAGCGGAAAAAATTTAAGGTGATCAAAACAAGTAAACATCAAAGGAATTTGATACTACTCTAGCAGCGCATAAATTCCGATGTTACTAAGCCACGGCAGCAAGTGAGAAAAAAGCTTACTGAATAGGTGACCAGTAATATGGGCAATCGCAGAGAACTGTGGGATACGACGGCTTCCGGTTCGACGGACCACGCGGGTTAGCAGCGGCACACGCACATTTTTGTACAGCTCCATGAAAAAAACACCTCACCGTGCGATGTCAGTTCTTTAGAAGTTGTTTTTTTAATTTTTGCTAACCGTGACTGTGACAATGACAAGCTACGAAAGCCATGAACGGTAAAGAAACCTTTTATCACACTAAAATTATCTGCAATGCTTTTTGCTGATCAGGGGTACTGTCAATTTGGCTAGCAGATCTGTCGACACAGAAAACAGTTATCATTGTATGATAATAAACATGACAATATAGTCAGCATAAACATTATAGCATAAATAAGCATAAACAATATAGTCAGATATAGATGGCGCAGAATAATGTAAACCCTGCACTTGTTTAGCGCACTTCTTCCTTTGAGTGCCGTCCGGGTGCACAGTTTGAGCAAGATAAACGCAAATGCACTCGTCCAGCGCTTATTGTAATTTTACTTTTGAATGAAGCTTTTGCCTTTTTTGTCTTATATATTGGTGCAATGGCCGGTGCTCATCTCGTACGGCAGGTAGATTTCACGCTCGCGTTCACATAATCTTTGCTAGGCGCTTGCGCGACGACTTATTTCTCAATATGATATTCGCAGCATATTGATCAGTAAACTTTTTTTAGTGTGGAATACACATGTATCTGTGATAAAATTGTTTTCGCACACTCTGGATTCAACGTTCCGTACTCAAAGGCTACCTGTTGCTGTAGCTCTCTTCACAGCCGCGGCCAACCTGATTTTTTTTTCACTTCGTTTCATGGCAATCGATTCATGCGTTAGCCTTTCACGCTCGAGTTGGAGCAGCCAGTGGCTGAACAACCGACCGTGGTTTATCAGGAGAAAGATAAACGGGTGACCGCACGTGTGAATCCCGGATAATCTGAGGCTTCCGGCGAAGCGATTCACTGTCGTCTACTCTTGTCGAACCGGAAGCCGCTAGCAGACGGGGCATTCCACAATTCCTCGCTCTTTTACTGGTCACCTATTGGCCGGCTCCATGGAGCTAAGCTTTGAGTAGTCCGCTCCTTTGTTCGTAACAAGAACCCTGTCTTTTGCACAAACTAAGTTAAACAGAGGCACTTCGGCATCAAGTTTTCACCTTCTGTCCCTTCCCTTGTCCTATGATTCTAAACGCACTTCGTCGATTAATTATGTCTTACCAACATGCCCAACTTTATACTCTGCTATATCTTCCCTCTGAAATATTCTCTGCGCAATAAGGACGTACGACGTTTCTCTCTAAAAATACAATACCAACCAACCCAAGCAGCCACTACTTTGGTTTTGTTATGGCGATGCGCGCACGCACCATATCTACCAGCCACCACTCTCATCTGCGGGAGCAGCTCAGAAGTGCGCGCTCTCATCGTCAGGGTGGCCATGGAAACTGCAGCGCTGGTTCCCTATACTAGCAACGTTTAGGATTCGATGGTGCGAGTTCCGGAGAAGAAACCTTCGAAAAGGATAACTTTGACATAGCAAACTTTGAATGACCGCTTTACCTGAGATGAGCGACAGAAGTCAAACTTGATAGGCACGTCATCAGCACTACGGGGAGGACCCTAAAAAACTGGAGATGGCCGGACTGTGAAGGCGCAATTTTGTACTCAATTGAATACACTAGAAAAACAACGTCTCTTTGACGTAAATCATCTTGATTGAGGAGGTACATCTATGAATAAATTTCCATACAACTGTGTGGAAATAATTTCCATACAACTGTGGCAAGGAGGAAGACGAAGTGATTCTTTGTAGAACACATCTCGCTCGTCTCAGTGCTTTTCTGGACTTTTCGCTGCAGTTGTGGGGTGTATTGCCCCGTACGTTGCGGTAATGGATGTACAACCTCACGAGGTGACGTCCGACTCCGGTTCGACCGCGGCCACTACCTCGAGGAAGCGAGTAAACACTTCGAGTGAGAGCGATGACACTGAGCTGTACTCCGAATCCTGCGACGAGTCCTGAGACGACGGCTTTCAACCTGTCCTGCACCGCAAGGCCAAGCGACGGATCATCAATCCATCGCCGGTGTCAAGTACAGCCACCGTTACAACGGCGCTCCAGAGATGACCCCATTCCATCCTGTTCGTGCCAAAGAACGCTACCGAAAGCCTGCGCGCTCTGAACAGGCAAGCGCTTTCGCTCTATTTCGAGAACACTGTGCCGAAGGAGATCAAAGAAGTACGGCTTAATACAAGAATAAACATCCTGGCTGTCGATGTGGTGCACCCGAGTGCGCTGAGCACGCTGCAAGAAGTGACACAACTGGGAAACATTGAAGTTAGGTCCATCATACCAGCCGATGGTGCGACCACATCAGGAGTCATTTACGACATTACCACGGAAATCCCAAACGCAGACCTTCCAATACTTATAAAATCAGCGAGTCTAGACAACGTCATTGTCAGTGTTGGACGGCTTGGTAACACACGCTGTGTGAGAGTAACGTTCAAAGCTGACTGTCTTCCCGCATACGTGAAGGTTGGCCACTTTCGTCAACAAGTTCGACCGTTTATTCTTAACCCCGTGCAATGCTTCAATTGTCAGAAGATCGGACATGTAAAGGGTGTTTGCAGGAGCTCCGCAGCGTGCCCCCGGTGCGCCGAATCACACGCGAAAGACAACTGTAGCGCTACCACATTGAGGTGTCCTAACTGTCAGGGTGCTCACAAGGCTTTTTCGAAAGAATGTCCGCACATAAAGAAAGAATTTTCTATTATGAAGCAAATGGTACGAGACAGCTCAACCCACAGAGAAGCTGCTGAGAAAATCCGGCGAAGACGACGTCGCCGTCGAAGGTCTTCACGTCGGACAGCGCCAACTTCAGGCAATAAGTCGACGCATCCGGAAAGATCGCCAGCTGCAGTTTCCAGCACGGCAAACACAGACGTTGGAAAAGAGCGAAGGGGCAGGAAAGTCTCTACAGAAGAGTGGCCCCCACTTACGCGTACACAACGCTTACAAGAGCCGCAGCAGAAGCCGTCTTCTTCAGAGCAAGCTGCTGCAATGGAGGACTTGCGGAACACAGATCAGCAAGTGATAGCTCTTTTGCGACCCTTAATTAACGCCATTCGCTTGTTGTTAAGCAACATGCACACACCGTCAGCAAGAAGTGCATTGCAATTACTGGACGCTTTGAGTCCAGTACTCGCAGCGCTTGAGTAAATAATGGCTCACCAGCCACTGTCTTTCAGAGAAGAAGTCCGAAAGGCAGCGATTATTCAATGGAATGCCCGGGGACTGAGGTCACGCATCGCCGATTTCCGTCGGTTCGTGTACACCAATAAATTCCCCATCATTGTCATCTGCGAGCCAAATTTACAGAAAGAAATCAGACTTTCTGGTTATGAGTCATTCATGTCGTCTACAACTGCGGACAATAGCAAAGTTCTGATGTTTATTCGCTGCGACCTCACCTACATCCATCATCTGGTGTCACCCCATGACGACAATCAATATATAAGTAAAACAGTGAAAAGGAGACTTACCATCACGGTTGTGGGTGCTTACCTCTCTTCGTCAAGCCGTTTCGACCATACAAGACTACAAGGTGTCCTGTCAGCAACTTCTCACCCATGCATTATAATTGGCGACTTCAACGCCCATCATACAATATGGGGAAGTTCGAAGACCAATGTTAAAGGGAGAAAGTTGGTGTCCTTCGCCTCCGACAACCAACTTTTCTTACTAAATGATGGCAGTCCAACGTTCCTACGTGGTTCAAGGTATAGCAGCTGCCTTGACCTGGCCTTTGTCTCACGAGGCCTCGTCAGGCATGCTGAGTGGTTTCCAGACATAGAAACGCATGGAAGTGACCACATTCCCACTTACGTCAAAATCGAAGGATTGTCTCATGCTAAGGTACGCGATAGTGTTCAGAGAGTGGACTGGTTGAAATTCCTGTCTCGCATGGAAGAGCAATGTGAGGCAAACATATCCCTCGACATAGAGGAGATAATTAAAAGCACAATGCACGATACTACATGTACCCTCACCAGCTCTTCCCAAGTAACGCAATTTGACATCGAGCTAGAACGACTTCGAGAGATCCGACGGCGTGCTGAACGAAGATACCGACGCACGGAGGCAATAGAAGACTTACGGATTGCGCGACGTATACAAAAGAAGATTCAGCGCCGGATAATTAAACTCGAGTCACAACGTTGGACTGTTTTTTGTGAGTCACTTGACCCACGAAAACCTTTATCCCAATTGTGGAAGACGGTACGAGGTCTCCGCACAAAACCCGCTCAGTGGTCACCATTCAGGGCTCTCGCACTTTCTGAACAGAGACGTGGCATTGACGTGGCAGAAGACTTCTGTGCCACAGTATCTGAACCACTCGCAGTGCCCAATAGCCTATTTTCCTCGACTAACTGTCCACAAACACTGGATTCCCGCATGGATATGCCTTTTTCGATCGGGGAGCTCAGAGCAGCACTAGCTTTGTGTGGAAGCACGTCGGCACCAGGGCCCGATAGGATTTCTTTAGGGCCTTGTGTCATCTGGGTGAACGCGCGAGAATCCTCCTTTTGGAGTTGTACAACAAATCCTGGCAAGATGGAGCACTCCCGACAAGCTGGAAGATAACTCGCCTAGTTCCACTTCTGAAACCAGGCAAGTCACCATTGGAGCTCTCATCTTATCGTCCGACCGCATTGGCTAGTTGTGTAGGCAAAGTTATGGAGAGGATGATCCTGGGACGCCTAGAGTGGTTCTTGGAGTGTAACAACATCTACCCAGATGCCATGGCAGGTTTTCGGCGTGGTCGAGCATCGATTGACAACGTAGTCGACCTGGTCACTTACGTCCAACGCGAGAAAGGCCGTAAGCGTCTCTGCGCATCTTTGTTCCTAGACGTTAAAGGGGCGTATGACAACGTTACGCATGAAGCTGTTCTCACCGCTCTCGAAGATATAGGAGTAGGTGGTCGGATGTATCATTGGATACGTAGTTATTTGTCAATGCGATCCTTCTTTGTCAGCACTGAAGACGGTCCAACCTCTCCACATTACAGCCACCGCGGCGTCCCCCAGGGTGGCGTACTCAGCCCTGTGCTGTTCAATCTCACGTTGATTGCTCTCACTGAGCATCTGTCAAGCACGGTAAGGCTATTAATGTACGCAGATGATATCTGCGCTTGAACATCGGCTGTAACACGCCTGCAGTTACGAGGCGGAATTCAAAAAGCTGCCACTGAAACATTACCCTACCTACGAAATCAAGGCTTGGAAATTTCTTCCGAGAAAAGCGCCCTCGTAGCTTTTACACGAAAGCCTATGGATAAGGACACTATAAGCATCAATGGTCAAACTGTACCATACGTTCGATCGCACAAGTTTTTGGGCGTCATAATTGACAGGAATCTCTCATGAAGCGATCACGTTTCGTACATGAAGAAACGGTTAATGGACATCTGTAGTATACTGAAGTTCTTTGCAGGGAAGACTTGGGGAATGTCTCCCAGTGCAATGCTACAGCTGTACAGAGTACTTTTTCTCGGTTTTCTGCGGTACAGTTTACCGGCATTGACCAATGCAAGCAAAACAAGCCTTCGAACGCTACAGAGTGTTCAGTCCCAGGCACTCCGGATTTGCCTCGGCTTGCCTCGTAGTGCGTCGACAATGGCTACTATAGCTATCGCCGGAGACCACCTCATCACGACACATATCGACGTTGAGGCACTCAGGACACATATAAGGCATATTGCTCGCACACCCTGCCACCACCTAGCCTCTTTACCATCAGACCGACCACGTTCGTCATTTTGCCAAACGGTCACCACATATAGCGATTCTTTGCCAACATGCTTCACACCCGCCGCCAGGCCTTCGACTCCTCCCTGGTGCCTGACTCAGGCTAACATCAGGCTACCTATACCTGGCATTCAGAAAAAAGCAGATATGTCGTCACCTGCTCTTAGACAGCATGCTCTGCTTTTGTTATACGAGACGTATCAAGGCTGTATACGCGTATACACTGACGGCTCTGTTTTACAGAAGAGTTCAACGGCATCGCTTGTTATACCGATAAAAGACACAAGAAAATTCAAGACCTCCTACCTTACATCAACGGGAGCAGAGCTCACAGCTCTTCTTGCCGCATTGCAATGCATCAACGACCAACAGCCACAAAAATGGACAATTTTTAGTGACTCAAAGGCGGCACTGCAATCCCTTTTATCACCTTTACGCCACGACCCGTACGAGCAGCTGGTATTTGAGATTGCAGAAAACACCCACCATCTCATTAAGGAAGGACATGAAATAGCCTTTCAATGGCTCTCAAGTCATTGTGAAATAATTGGCAATGAACGGGCCGATCGAGCTGCCCGTTCTGCCCATACTGAAAGCGATGAAATATGAATTCCGCTTTTCAGAACTGACGCTGCACGGAAACTCCACATGCTTGCTCGCAAGCTTACCTCGTCACAATGGAACGAGTCACATTTCATCCATGCTTGGTTAGGTACTTTGGACCCAACTCTTAGTCTCCGATTTCCTCCGGAATTACGCCGACGAGACGCTACTATGCTGTGCAGATTATGGTTGGGCGTCACATTTACCAATGCGTACGCGTTCCGCATAGGAATGGCCGACACTGCAGCATGCGACCATTGTGGAAGTGATGAAACAACTGGGCACATTCTGTGTGAATGCCCACAATACTGCTCGCAGAGACAGTCACTCTGCAATGCACTAGACGAACTGGACAACCAGCCTCTTTCGGAAGAAAGAATCCTGCGCTGCCGACAGGACTTTATGTCGCAGAAGAAGGCTGTAAAGGCGCTCCTGCGCTTCTTCGTTCAACCGGCCTGTTCAAACGACTGTGATCGGAACTCCCTGAATGTGTTCGCCTGTGTGTGTGTTGTGTTTTTTTTCTAATTTATTTTTTATCTCTCTATTTCTATCCTCTTTCCGACCCTTTTCCCCACACCGTACAGGGTAGCAAACTAGTTCGTCTAGGTTAACCTCCCTGTCTTTTCCTTTTATTTATTTCTCTCCTTTACTCCATACAACTGTGAGGTTGCTACAACAGCAACCAGTTGTAGATAACTAAAATGAAATTTTGATTGTGTAGCCTTGTGCTAGCGTTTTTTTGCAAATCATATTCAGCCAAAAACAACGTTGTCACAAAGCTGCTCCACCCGATGTAGAGTCATTTGCCCCACCTCAGCTCCCCACCTCAATAAAGCCATTTGTATTAAAAATGTGGATCAGTAGAACACTCCGTAGTGCGAGAGAAAGTCTTATAAATGTTCTACCAATATTCATTTGCCTTTATATTGACGACTCTCCAGCAAGAGAAAAAACCTAAAAATACTGTCACAAAGTAACCCCATTTCACAATTGTACAGGTCTTCGTCATCTAAGCTAAATTCGCTGCATGTCTTCGGATCATTCTGCCGCAGAAATATCGCGATAGCCACTGAATTGGGCGCAAGAAAGGGATCACAATAACGCTACGCCAAGCCCCAAAAAGAACTCATGATAGCTTTTAAGTCGTTAGAACACGAGGTCAACGACATGTCCAAGCTCAATGAAGTGATAGGACTAGAATGTCAGCCAACCTCTTATGTTTTACTTGAATAAAATCAAGAACTGCTTCAAAGCAGTGTTTGCAGTGACTCGCATCGCACTAGCAGTTGGCAATATTTTCTTAAAGGTACACTAAAGAGAACCAATGCCTCAGTTTAGATTGACACGCTGCACACCGAGACCTCTCATGCCACAAGTTCTTTATTAGCGGAGAAAATTAGGGTTGAAGTTTATTTTTTGATTTCATGATGCTCAACTTTTGAAAATGTATTGCGTTTTTGCAACATTGGCATGATGAATATTTCTGAAACTATATATCTTAGTTCCATCACACCAACAGATGACAGTGTACTTAATTTTTATGAATTGATATTTACGTTAGACTTAGTACACGCGTTTGAATTTCATATTGTCACGTAGTTTCGCGCGAGAAGATCAAAGCGGCATCTCCACCCACATTTTCTTTTCGCGCGTTTTCTCACTTACCAAGTGTTGTTTTGCGTAACAAGTGGTATTTACTGGATTGGGAAATTGTACTTGACTAATAGGCAAAAAACGTTTTTGGTTTTATTGTTTTTTAAATGTTTAGTGACAATTTTGAGACACCGCAAAAGGGACATTTTTATTTTATTCGATATGCAAGTAGTACTACCACTTACCACACAATATTCAGCCAGCATGCATAAGATGGTTACTTTGATTGTAAAGATTTCGTTGCAGAGTATTGGCAAGCAATGGGGTGGACATTATCGTGACGAGTCAACAAGGTTCCTCCGAGTTTGCGAACGGAGTTTCCATGCAGCCTGAATCACAGAAATCACTATCTTCGTCAATAGGGACAATGCGCTCATGGTTTATATGTACAACAAGCAGATCGCTTATCTGCCACTAGTATGCAGTGAATTGCCAAGTTCCTGCAACGTCACACTGCCCTCTCATGTCAAAGAGAAGCCACCCACTTGATATCGAAAGTGAAGGTGTCTTTTAAAAGTAGAGGTATTAAAAACATATGCGATGCTTTCCCACGCAATACAGAACTCTCTCCTTGAAACCAATCGTCTTCTATAGAACAACAATTCCTAAATAGTGAAAATTCGTCTCAGTACTCCTTTACGTGCAGCCAACTAGATGAATCAAGGCAGTATTATTAGACGGTTTGGCAGTATGTATTTCGGTACATGCACGATTACCTCATGGAATGTGAAAGGAACAATATTAACGAATGGATGGTAGATCACGGCTGGTCTATAGGTGCTCACTCACTCCCTGCTTTTATGGCCTAAGCAGCCGCCGCGAGTGATGTATAGTTGTTTTTATACAGTGACAGCGACTCCGCATGAGGGCGTAGGGAGCCAACTCTTCCAAACGCATTTTGCCGCATACGCATTGCCTTGTAAATCAGCTGTCCCCAGCCACTTTCTGGTGCCACTTACTTTTCCATTTGTAGGGAGTGGTGAGAGTAGTAGAGATGTGTGCGGGCACAGCCTGCATTTTTTGGCACTCATGCATTGGGTAATGATTACGCGCACGCAACGACCGAAAATCTTTTTTCAAGGCTCGAACACAATCTATTCGCTGAATCCGAAAATGCTTGAGGCTCGTGTGGTTGGATTTATCATTTATGTGCACGTTAAAGAACTTCACATGGTGAAAATTCCTAAAGCCTTCCACTATGGCGTCCTTCTGAAACATATCAGTGAAATAACATATTCGAACAAAAATCCTTGACAATCGCAGTTGATTCTTGAGCCATACATTTAAGATTCACTGCCACTGGCTTGTCTGGAAAGTGTGGACAAGAGCCATACAGAAGCGTGGGCACTAATTACCTCTGAAAACTTTCTCTGGATTCTTCTAATTAATTGCAAAAAATTTTAACAAATCAAAATGACATGTCATCTGGCTTTGTTGACTAGCCCACACAAAAGCATTTCTGGTTAGAAACAATGTCGCTACTTCAGCTAAAAGAATCACGACAAAGTTTTGCCAACAGTGCTTTTTTTTCTTCAGGCGCAATGAAAATGTATTAATACTAATGAGAACATTTTCTGGTTCTCTAAAATTGTATTGTTCCCCTTCTTCTTTGGCGAGCCTTATTGTATATGAAGATGTTTCACGCTCATTTTTTCATCGGCACTGAAGATTGCATCTGGGCTTGTTTGGGCTTGGGGTTGTTTTTTTCTTTACTACAACGACTTTCCAAAACTGTAACACTACATGCTCTTTCATGTTTCTAATTTTTGTGATATCATTTGAACAAATATTTCTTCATTGACATTTTTAATACTATTGCTAGTACTCCTGCTATTGCGAGTGCTATTCACACCTACTTGTGATAAATAGTGACCATCTCTATTATGATTTTACTTTCGCCTTTTTGAAGTATTTTTTCAATAAGCAAGAAACCTTGAACCAAAATGTGCAAAATTTATCATTTTTATGGACACTGGCTGCCGGCTTGTCGATTCGAAGTAAGCATTTCTAAAACTAATTTTCTCAGAAAAAAAATACGTTGTCTGTCATTTCGTCTGTCAGTTAGGGACGGAACATGTGACCGAGCCTTCTGGACACGGCGCACAATGGTTCATGCGTGCAGAATGAAATATTTATCCTTTTTGGCAACATCTGGTCTTTGCGCCAATAAACTTCAGTAATCATCAAAGAAATATTTATCAATTCACTCGTTTCTTGAAGTATCAGGAAGAGCTGTGATAAATGCTTCCTACCATGTTTCTATTGAATTAGTACCACCAGGAAGTGTGACAGTAGAAATGAACCTGAGCATTATTTGAGTGCGCTACCCTTTTTTCCAATGGACGGCAGCGAGTTAGTTTAGAGCGAGATTGCGGCGATAGATAGAAGCACAGCCTCCTTCCTGCACACAGGTCGTAAAGAAAGCGAGCGTGCGCCTCCAGACCTGCTGCAGGTGGATATACTCGGTACAATAAAGAGAAAGAATGGCTTGCCTTAGAATAATAAACTGTGGTCTGAGAACTCTAATGCTACAAGTGTCACTGTCTTCATTTATTATTAATAAATAAAAATTGAAGTTGAAATTTCATTGTTAAATTTTGTGCTTAAACATTTTTCAGGGGTGCAACAGCCGTACTAGAACTAGGAGCGATTTTCGGAGCAGGAAAATGTTACTTTTGGAGCACTAAAACTCAAATTCGGAGCAGGTTACAAGCGAAAAAAACGTTCATTTTTTTACCACGAAAGACCGAATTTCGAGCAGCTTGAGAAAGAAGGCCTATATGTGTATATATATATATATATATATATATATATATATATATATATATATATATATATATATATATATATATATATATATAATGTGTGTGTGTGTGTGTGTGTGTGACGCTACATGCGGGAGACGTGGCCTGGCTCATACGCCATGTTTATTCCATTCTCACTTCTTCCTCATCTACTTCCAACTCCTAACCATCGCTACCTTCTTACGTTACAGGATTCCCCCTCCCCCCGAAAGAAGTCGCGTCAGACACTTAACAAAACAACAAAAACGGGTGTTAAAGCGAGCGAAAAATGTCATAATGCACCATAGTTTCATTTTAGAAGGGAGTTCCTTAACTCGCACAAAACTACAGCAGAGGGAAGCAGCCCGGCCGTCACTAAGAGAACTCGGGTGGACGAGGCTGGCTGTTGCGTCTTGGATGGCATAACCATGCATTCGACGTTGAAAATGATGACGACACAGCCTGGATAGTAGCGAAAAACGAACAAGGTTGTGAGTCCTGGTATCTTTGGAAGGTTGGATGTCTCATGCGTCGGATTTCGAGTCGTGGCTGCGACAGACGCATTGTATCTAGAATGCGTGCTTCTTGAGAGATAATGACGGCTAGATGCCTGTGTGCTGGCGCCGTGCAAAAAGTGCTTCCGCGTCTTTCTGGGCGTTTTCAGTGGTGTTGTCATGTGTGTAACCGCAGGCGCAGAGAACGTCTGTGGCGATGTTCCTTCATCCGGAGACGTTCTACTTCTTGAAAGGGCCCTTGTATGAAAGTCCTTAATTTTTTAACTTGTTCAAGTTGTGAGTGTGCTTTCGTTGAAGTTTTCGTTCGTCGTCGTGTTTTCTTGGTTTGGTGATGGCTCGGAGAGAGAGAGAGTGAGAAAGGAAAGGCCGGGAGGTTAACCAGATATTGGCATCTGGTTTGCTACCCAGCGCTGGGGGTGGGGAAGTATGGGCAAGAAAGAGGGGTTAGATAGAGGAAAAAAACACACGCGCACTCATAAAAAAACGAAAACACACACAGGAAGGGCGTCCCAGCTACAACCGTTCAGCAAGGCCGGTCAATCGCAGAAAGTGCAGCAGCGCTTTCAGGGCCCTCTTCTGTGAAGTCGAATCCTGACGATACTGCAGAATTTCCTGCTCCGACAGATGCTGATCATCTAATTTGTTGAGTTCCCTGCGAAGGCATAGTCGCCGCCTACTATACGATAGGCACTCACAAAGAACATGTTGAATGGTTTCCTCCTTGCCACAGTGGCCACAGGCTGCGGTGTCGGCCATCCCAATGCGGAAAGCGTAGGCGTTGGTAAATGCAACGCCCAACCACAGCCTACATAACAGGGTCTGGTCTGCTCGGCGAAGCCTCGACGGGACTTGAAGACTTAGCGTAGGGTCAAGCGAGTACAGTCGGGCATGCTTGAAGTGCGGCTGATTCCATTGCGATGTGGTTTGCCGGCGAGCAAGTCTGCGGAGCTCTCCTGCAGCATCCGTCCTAGAAAGTGGTAGTCGTAGTTTATGATCTTCTGTGTGGGCTGAGCGGGCAGCTTGATCGGCCCGTTCATTGCCGATGATTCCGCAGTGACTGGGCAACCACTGAAATGTAATTTGGTGCCCTTTCTCAGTAAGGTGGTGTATAACCTCTGCTATCTCTAGTACCAGCTGCTCGTGTGGTCCACGGCGTAAGGCTGAATGTAGAGACTGCAGTGCCACCTTCGAGTCGCAAAAAATAGTCCACTTGCGTGTAGGTTGATCAACTACAAATTGCAACGCGGCACAAAGTGCTGCCAATTCTGCTGCCGCTGATGTTGTTGCGTGAGATGTATTGAATTTAATTGTCGTGACCAACCTTGGTATCACTACTTCTCCTGTAGAGCTGTCCGGCTGAACCGGTCCGTCAGTGTAGATATGTGTGGAGTCTTGATATTTCTCATACAAGAGAAGTAGTGTGAGCTGTTTAAGAGCCGGTGACGACAAATTGGACTTTTTCTCGACGCCAGGTATGTTATCATAATCATTGGTGGAGCGAGGCACCATGGCGGAGTCACAGGTCTAGCGGCAGGAGAGAACGAAGTTGGGATCGACTCACCATGTGCGGTCACTGTTTCGCAGTAAGATGTGCATGGTCGAACCACTGGTACAGAAGCTAGGTGATGTCGAGGGGTTCGAGCAAGGTGTCGTATATGTGTCCTCAGCACTTCCACATTAATGTGGGTCTTGATGAGCTCGGAGAAAATTGCGGGAGGTCATCGTCGTTGAATAAGGAGACGCTGTCGGTAGTCCCAGCATTATTTACGAGTGGGATGCAAGCATCATTTCTGTCAAGGAAAGCAATAGATACATTTTCGTTTTTATCGGCGAGACTTCCATTGAATGGTGACTCCGTAACGTTTCGACTTTCGGTTGGTCCGGTTGCTGAGAACGACATCGCCGCAAACATGGCTTGACGTGGTTCCGATTCCGTAGATTTGTTTCTTTGCGGGAGAATTGAGCCAAGCGTTCCTGAAGTACAATCGCTTTCGGAATAGCAGTGGCTTGACAAGTTATTTGGCCGATATTTCAGGTGGTCAGTTGCGTATGTAGCGATATCTTGAGGGGTGCGATGAGAGTGACGAGCACCAAACGAGCTACTTGACACAAAACCAGGTGGTGGCTTACGTAAGCAAGACGAACAGTCAAGTACATTGGGTGCTTGAATATTGTCTTGATTTGTGTATTGTCTTGATTTGTGTGTGGAAGAGGTTAGCGTTGGTGACAGTTGTGAAGATGGGAAACCAGGTGTAAGGTTCGGCCTTGTATAAAAATGGCTGGGATGTCTTTCTATGAGCAGATGACTGACTTTGCCTTACGGGAATCGTAAACTTCTGCTCTGTGCTCGAACGCGTGAAGGCTGCGTATGACTGTGATTACTGAATTTGAATGCATCAATATGGCTGGTTGTAACTGACTCTTCATTATTGTCTTGAAACCAGATGATCATTTCTTCTTTTATCTTTTGCCATGACTCGTCGTTGTCGAATATGTGGGTGAGGTAAAACTTAAATGCCTCACCGGTGACGTAGTCGCTGAAGTTCGTAACCATCTCCTGTTCCGACCAAGATGCAGCGGTAGCGTGGAACTCGAACAGGTTGAACCAGTCTTGTACGGGTCCATCGTCTGCTGCTCCGGCGTACTTGGGGATGGGAAGGTCAGTAGATGCTTCTGACATTATGCTGGTCGATGCGTAATGCTAGGCGCTTGCACGGAAGTCCAGTTATGCTCAGGGTGTCTTGTGGAGAACTGTGTCGACGATGAGACACTGATGAAGTGGCTTGGAGGTCTTCATCCTGTCGATTTGTGTGACGCTACATGCGGGAGACGTAGCCTGGCTCATACGCCATGTTTATTCCACTCTCACTTCTTCCTCATCTACTTCTAACTCCTAACCATCGCTACCTTCTTACGTTACATACATATATATATATATATATATATATATAATTTTTTATTCACCCCAATTAGCAAAGAATGATGAGGTCCATATTAGAAGTCACCAGGCCTATCAAATTGTTTGAGAATTCAAATGTGGATTTCCCGAGATGGTGACCATGAGATTCGTAATACTGAGAAAAAGAACTCTTTGACAATTTAGAACTGCAGATATGTCATATTGAACTCCAAATATTTTTGCCAGTACTTTTTTTAGACATCAGCGAACATATTAGTACTCAAAAATATGTGGCATATACATACATCAGTCATTGAAAAGAACTGTGCAGTGTCTAGAGACAAATATAAGCCCCTTCTAAATATTGTAACGCTTTTTCGCAGGCCACCAATGTACCATGGCGAAGGTGGCTTGAGCGGAGTTTCTGCACAGGTTACAACAAGACCTAGAAATTTTCGAACCACAACCCTCCTCCCCTCCATTTTTTTCATGAAGGGGTTAGGTTTAGGGCAAAACTTTTTCGCTTGCTTGCAAGGCGCGTTTGCCTAGATGAAGTAATAATGGCACGCACCTGTTGACCTCACAACGGCACCAGATATCTATCGCGTGTGACGTTGCTATGGCAACTGACGTGGTCACGGCATGAACTAAAGTTGGTAGTGTACAAGCTCGATGTTCTGAGAGTTTGTACACATCCAGCTTTAGTTCCTGATGGTTCCTAACAAGCTATGGCCGAAGTTTCTGACTAGAAAATTCATATTGGCAACGAAGAGTTGCTGGCTACGGCAACACATCTTTTGTGTTGTAATTGCGTCGTTCTGCCGGCAAATATCTGGTGCGGTCAGCAGACCGACTGGCACGCGCCGTTGTTGCTTCATCTGGTCGATCACGTTTCACGAGTGTCTTGACCTAATGAGCAGCTATCTTACACTGCGGTTTAGTGTTAGGGTCAGCCCACGTAGATTGATGACGCAAACTACAAGTGGCTAAAGTGGTCTCCATTTTTCGCTCAAATTATGGGAAATTAGGAAATTTTGAAGCTGGTCGGGCATTTTGCCGCAGCGTGGCGCAATTCCGGCAAATTTTATGTTTTTGGCATAGCTCGGCGCACAAATGAGGAATTCCAACAAATTGGGGCAATCAGCGCAGCTGTAGCACCCCTGTCATGGCTGCAACAGCCGAAATAAAACTTGGAGAAATTTTCGGAGCAGCAAAATATTAGTTTTGGAGCACTAAAATGTAAATTTCGAGCAGGTTACAGGGAAAAAATTATGCGGTTTTCATCATTAAATACCAAATTTTGAGCAGTATAAAAAAGAAGGCTTACATTTAAAAACAAAATATGTACGAACCATTTGACATCACCTAAACTTCGCAGTGTAAACATCACTGCTATTTCAATGAAAGTGGTATTTTGAACCACACCACTGAGCCAACAATGATGAAGTTTATATTAGCATTTGCTGTGCCTGTAAAGGTATTTTACAGACTCTGTGAATTCAAATATTGATCTGCCAAGCTTGCGACCATGAAATTAGGGAGATTCCTGAAACCGAAGAGTACAGGTGTTGAAAAAAAGAAAAAAAACTGGTGCACAATTTAGTTACTTTTTTTAGGGGAAAATGTCATACACTGCTCCAAACGATTTCCAGTAACATATTTAAACATCAGTGATTACACTGATACTCATAATTGGGCAGCGTACAAATGCATGAGTAAGTGAACATTATGTGCAGTGTTCCGTGACTAGGGATAACAGCCCCTTCCGAATCTCAATACGCTTTTTCGCAAAGCACTAGTGTGAACTCGCAAAAGTGGCCTATTCAGGATTTCCGGCACGGGTTAGAATCCCAAGCCAAGAAATTTTCTAATCACTACACCTCCCCTTCCCCAACTTTCCACCTTGTTGTTTTTTCCACCGTGGAGTTAGGTATCGCCTTGAAGGCGCGTTCGACCAAGTAAAGTAACAACGGCGTGCACCCGTTGACCTAGCGACAGTACCTCAGATCTCCATCGCCAGGACTGTGGCCAGGACGACGCAATTTCGAGACAAAAAAAGGGGGGGGGGGGGCTCAGAGCTTTCAATAAAATAGGGAGTGACCAGCTTTTTTTTGAGCTTTGATCACAAACTGTGCGATATTTCACGGCAGCTCTTAGAAGAGCAAGCCGTTCTAGAAGCTTACGAAGTTTGCGCCTGTAGATCAAAAGAGCCTTCAGAGAAAGTGACAGTGGCTATGGGCCCATCCTACAAACGTAATCTATAAGCAAAGAACCGTGTGAGCTGAGGTCGCAGATGGCAGAGGCGTAGCAAGAAATTTTTTCGAAAGCGGCGCCACCTTGATTAGAATGGGTCCCAGCTAGGCAAGCAGTGGTGCAATTATATACAAATTCCAAATCCGGACGGAGGCGGTCTGTCGGGACGTCAAAAAGTGGGCGGTCCGTAACGGTCGCGAGGACGAAGGGAAGTGAACAGCCAATGAGGAAAATGAAGCCTTGCGTCATCATTTTGACGTGGACTTGGGGACCGTATAGCAAAGTTAAAAGTGTTTATAACGTATTGAAAAATTTTTAACTGCTATTGCTCACTATCAAAATGGGTTGGAACAAGTTTTCAAACGTTCAATAAGGAGTACGGAACAATATAAACGTATTTTTCTCGTTATTGTTTTGAAATGAGGCTAAATTTAGCGGGGCGGTAAGTAGTAGCGCTAAGTACAACCCCGTTTCAAGCAGTTACAGTTTCCATATCTCCACCGCTATACAAACCTAAACGGCCCAACTTTCGAAGTTGTTGGCTCAGTCGAGCGCAATCATGGTGGAGGGCAACGGCACCACTAGCCAACAGCAGCAGCGGCTCATCCGCGTTTCCTAGGCTCAGCGTGCGCTGGTGCTCGCCTTTATGAACGAACACCCCCACCTCGTGGTGAAAGCCATCGAGCTGCGGCACGGCGTCACCGTCGCCGACCGGCGGCGGCTGTGGCAAGAACTCAGTGACGCGCTGAACCATGAAGTGCCTGCGCAGGAGTGGCAAACTTGGTGGCGCAGGCCGGTGCACGAGGCCCGCCATGACGCCGCCGCCATCAGAGAGGCACAAACGTGAGTGACCGTCGAATGGTGCGGGCGATTTGTTCTTTGACATTGGTGTATATTTTCAGGGGCACTGGAGGGGGTTGGCTGCCTGGCTTCCGCGGCCGGGTTCTACAGCTGACTGAGATGACACGCTTCAGTGGCGTCTTTGGTCTCACCTATCTACAGGTAAGTACTCTGCCGCCGCAGTATCACGGGTTCCTGAGCGGTGCCATGACAGAGTTTGATATCTGAAGGGGTGTCTTTAGCGGAACCTTGTTAAACGAGAATATAGCGCAGGAGAAAGTATTCAAAAGAGGGTAGGCTTATTAACTAAAATCTCAGTTCGCAGCTCTTGCAGTACAAAGGGTATTATATTTTTATCATGAAACACGCAATGCCTGCGGGCAAGTGCATTCACTAAAATGGTAATACATGATATCAATGCCCACTAAATAGCTGCAGAACATTTCCGCAGATGTTTAGTACGTAAGGTTGCAAAATAGCCAGAGTAACGAATACCCACTTTCTGAAAGATCATGCTTACTACACTTTCCAGCAGGCGGATATTCCCACTGCTGCGGTGGAAATGAATGCGGAGGCCACTGAAGCGGCTACAGATGGCAGTGACACAGTAACACGCAAGCATCTGGGAACTTAGCGCTTTATTGAGCGCAGGACCTGAACCTTGAGCAGGGCGACAATGTGCTCAAGGTAGACCCTTTGTTTACATTTTACATAAGGGGCATAAACATTCTCCATGCTCTATTATGATGACTGAAACCAACTTGGGCTGTAAACAAGAACCATGCATTGTATTGAGGGCATGGTATCGGGTATCTGCAATGATAAACGGCCGGGCAAAAGGCTGGCTAGCCTTGAAAAGGGCTGTTTCATGGTGAGAGATGCATTTGAGGACATTAATAAAGGGTAGTTTCAACAAATGTTTGTTGGTTCGCACGAGGAGGGCATAGCTTGTACACAAAACTTCACACTTTCAAAGGATGTCATCAGGCCAGTTGATCTTCAACTGAGGGGAAATGGTTGTGCCCGTTGCAATCCTTGGCATCAGCAGCTGCTTCCAGCCACGAGATGGTTAAGGATTTACCGGCAGCTCACTTAAAAATTTACACCATGATGATTCATCGCAGGTGCTGCGGGAGATAAAAAAATCAACAACCTGAATCGCTTCTGCAGCACGGCGTGTGGCAGCGGTACAGAAGGCGGCAGTGGTGCAGGAGGGCGCGGGCCATGGCTGAGGGCTTTCTGCGAGGAAAAGATACGTAGTTTAGTCAATTTTTTGTCATGTATTCAATGTTTCTTCTTGTCATCATTCATTAATGATTTGTCGGTTTCAATGTGTTTAGGTGCTGCAGTTCATGTTCCATTTTATACGCTTCGGGAGACATATACATAGTTTAGTTTGTTTTTCACCATTTTTTCAACTTTTTATCATTCATAATTCGTTTAGTGCTTTTGATATGTTTACGTGTTGCTGTTCATGTTCTATTTTATATGTTTTTTGTTTGCATTTAGTACGTATTACTAGATTTAGGTTAGCATTTACTTTGTACAAGGAGTGCAGCATTTTTATGTTCGATATATGCATTTCTCAATGTATGTTCAAGCTGTTCCAGTGGCAGTGTTTTTTTCCCACATTTCAAAGGCGTCTAGTCATTCACACGGTGACCACGAGTGTATATTTGACATTTTCTGTTAATGTTTCTGTGATATTTGTATTGTCCCACTGTGTTTTCTAGCTCACTGCGCTCTTTATGCAGCTTTACCACATAGTGTAGTAATGTGATATTTTTTGCATCACACTGTTTTGCAGTTCACTGTGATATTTTCATATCAGCACAATGAGGCTAAGGTGCAACAACTACATTCTCAATCTTGTTTGAGAGCACTAAGCTAGTAAGTGGTCATCTCGCACAGTTTCCCAAACGAAAATGGTCATCATCACAGCCACATGCCAGCGATTGATTTCATCTAGTTTTCATTGCAAACGACTCGTTGCGGGAATAAATTTTGAACGTGGTATGGTTTGGGAGCCGCGAGATTGCTGAGTGAATTATTCATGCTGAATGTTGTTTGCCGTCTTGATTGGCGTATCTTTTAGCATTGCAGCATGAATGCAGTCGAGAATTCAAATCAAATGTTATTTTAACATTCGTACGATG
This sequence comes from Rhipicephalus annulatus, assembly GCA_013436015.1. Lineage (NCBI taxonomy): Eukaryota > Metazoa > Arthropoda > Arachnida > Ixodida > Ixodidae > Rhipicephalus > Rhipicephalus annulatus. The sequence goes on along the minus strand of WOVY01010891.1, from coordinate 650,521 downwards.
TTTAGGACAATGGGCAAAAAACCAGCTTAACTTGACGAGCACGATTACTCGTCAAGTCTGGCGTGCACATTTGAATGCTTGTAGTCAGTCACTATGAGAAGATACGGACTTATGTATCATGTGTTCATGTAACATGTTACTAATGGAATCGCGATTTTTATGCATTCTGGTGAAAGAAATTTTGAGACATTGCTGCATTGTTCGCACAATTTTGTCATAGCAAGATTCACCACAGAGTGCCGCTCATATATGCTTGCTCCAATCTAGTCTGTTGTGACTGTGATCACTGATATGGAAAAGGGTGTTTCTGTTGCATATTTCATGTGCCATTTAAAGAAAATGCAGTATTTACACATTGCCACCTTGATTCATATTGAAGCACGAGTAAGTACTTTGTGCATTTAAATGTGGCACACACAGCCCTGTCATGTCTAGATGCAATAGAGTCTGTGTAAATAAATTATGTGTTGGATATGAAAACATGAAAACTCACCGTTCCTGTGTACTTCAAAAAAGGTCCAAGACAGCGCTGCGCCGCTGCCGTCTCTGAGCAGCACATTGCGTGGTGAGAGCATATGGCTCCTCCTTGGCTCCCCATCGTCATCCTCAGCTGGTGGCATGTCCATAACATACTCGTCCAAGGTCCAGTCGCCTCCATGCAACGCAATGTTGTGGAGAGCAACGCAAGCATAGATGATTTGCGCTGCCCGATAGTGTTTGTAGACCATCGTTCGAAAGTGGTACAAGCAGCGCAACTTGCTCTTCAACACGGCGATACATCTTTACACAACATGGCGCATAGATGCGTGCTGCTTGTTGTATCGGCCTTCGGAAGTGTTGCACGGTTAACTGCGAAGGAATTGAACTGAGAGCCATGGCTCGAGGGGATACCCTGCGTTTCCTGCAATATAAACATAAAAGCTGAGTGCTCTGCCCAGATAGTACACATTACTTACCAAGCAGATATTCGCCAGGCTGCAGATGTGCAGCTAGGCGTGCACGCAGTGGGTTGTGTTCCCATACCAAGGAGTCGTGGCACGAATCTGGGAATCATAGATCCATGACAAGGATGCACAGCCATGCTTTGCACACCTGGGATGAGAAGCAATATAATATAGTACTGCATTTATACTCAGAATAAATCCCTTTTTTCTACGCATACGCAGGAAATAATGCGTACAAGTACAGTCATTGGTACAAGGAGCTTCACTTAGAAGGAAACACAGGGTGTAGCACACTGAGGAGGGGGGAGGGTGGGGGCAACGACCCCTCTTCTGCTGTACACATGGCTACGACTTCCACTGAATGATCGGTAAGTGAAAACCTACGCGTTGCTCTTGGGAAAGAACACTCGTAAATGCCAAAGCCAGCTCGTTCAATTGCGATTGTAAGCACTTTCGTGTTGGAAATACTTCCCTGTCATGTATATATTTCTGCTACGTCTACTGCCCATATTACCGATTACCTCTAAAATGCACAACTCAATTGCGCATGCATGCCAGTGCAAAAACGGCAACTGGCTCACGCACAAAACACTTGCCACTTATCATTACCGAGGCCTTGCGAGCCACCAACTAGCTCGCACCCAATTCCCTGCAGGTTCTTTTTCATTCGTTGCATTATTACTTTTTCCAGCTTTGGCGTCACAACTGAACAATTGCTCCAATGGGCGAGTAAGCAAGGATCCTAATGGTACTTACGATCATGACGTTCAGGACATAATAGCTTTTTCTGGACATGAAGCTCACCGTGTTGGTCAGTCTGAATCCCTCTGGCTTGCGAATGGTGACCAACGTGCCATCGACACACGCCAGCACCCCTGGGATGCAACCGCGTAGCCCAAACCCCGCCTTTGCCTCATCCTTAGTAGCTGTTGTCAGTGGGAAGTCCGCCAGCATTTTCCTAGCAGCCACGGTGATGATGGCCTGCGTCACTTCGTGGATAGTATTGCTCATGGCCGGCTGAGACTTGCCAATGTGCTCCTCGCGACCAACTCTCCTCTTGAAGCAACCGGTGGCGAAAAATCGCAGCGCACACAACACTTTCCTCTCCGTGGAAAGGCCACTGGCTCGCTGGTATCCGATGACAGGGACAAGTTCGTCGCACAAGCTACGGACTGTTCGTTCGGACAGACGAGAACATTGCCGGAACTCTTCTTCGGTGAACTTTTCAAATACATCTTTAACCTCGCTTCGTCATCTCTGCTAGGCTGCAGCTGCCGCACAGGCCAGACGAAAAACCATGGCAGTGGGAAACACCATGTTTTTTAAGTGCCCGGATGCTGAAATGTCACGAAGCCCTTACATTTCAATCTAATCCAAGCCACCTTGCAGCCATTTCAATCCATCTGGTTCCTTTCAGGCGGTCTCGCCGACCGTTCTTTCGCTTTCCTCCGAAAACCGGACAAAAACAGTCACGTGACACCCCAGCCCACGTCGCTCATCACGTCACAGAATTCGTCACAGCTCCTAAGGGCCAATCGCGTGCGACTCAATGGAACAGACCGCCTTTGGCCGGATTTCGAACTTGTATATAGTCGCACCACAGATGTGGAAGACCATTATTTTTTACGCCCCTATATACCATAGTAAAATATGGGGGGGGGGGCAGAGGCACCGGCCTGGTGTGCAACCCCCTGGCTACGCTACTGGTGGATGTAAATTAGTGTGGTCGAATACACACATAGGGAAAGAGAGCCGGTGAGGAGGGTGGGAGTGGCACAGGCTCCTGTTAAGTTACTTTGGCAAGAGAAGTGGATCTAACTGTAGCGGCACATGTATGATGTAAGAAAGAAGGTTTCATCTAACGTGCTGGCCGAACACACAGAAGCAACTGACAACGAAATAGACTGGAATAAGGGGAAATTACAGAAATAAAGGGAAAATAATTGGAGTTCCGGGCTATATCTAGACTGTCTGACTATCCGGGCAACAACGGGGCACATTCTTGAGTGTAATGACAATGACAGCTACTTCTCCCAGATATACACTCCTGCATCCCATTTTGAAATATACATAATGGGACTGTTCGCACATTCATTTTTAGTCGTAAGCGTGACTCTCGTGCCAAAACTTAAACTTTCCGCTATTATGCGAGCATTCATGGTTGGTGCTCATGTTAACTCCATAGTTGAATGACAACCACAACACAAAAAGAGAGAGGTGACAGTGGCACTGCAAGCCATCGTAAGAGTACCCTCACGTATGTAGTACACTGTGGCATGCCGCCGGTGACTTTTGCTGTCTTTCCGGATTTTGTAGTCTACAGAAGTTGGCACACATGAAGCCAGAGCAAAATAGCTCTGTTCGAAAATGAAGACACTGCAAAGTCCTGGTAAAATCAGACATGCAACTGCCAGCTTTCCTTCGCCAGTGCGAGATGAGATCATTTGATCTAACCCTGCACGTCACAGCTATTTCAGCACTCACGCCTCTAGTGGTGGGCCTCACGCCCAATATACTGGAGAAACTGCAGGGTCGACCCTTGGTATACTGGATGGTGCAGCAAGCAATAGAGGAAGACAGGAGTGGTCGGTGCAGGGTGAATCAGTGGTCGAAAAGACAGTGACAAGAAACTTTTTAAAAACAGTCAACCACAGATTCTTCGCTCTCTAACACATTTGTGAGTAGTTTAAGTAAACATCTTGTATATTATAGAAACCAAATGTCAGTGAATTACTAAATCAAACCCTTTTATAACATACTCTGTCTCTCATGCAAGTTTTGGTTCACGTGAAACATTAGTTGGCAAAAAATTAGAGCTCACTCAAACTCACTTATACATACTTTGCGTCTGGGGCTTATTTTGACCCACAAAATATTACTCACCCTTACTTACTCAAACACATGGCTTAATTCTTGAGTATGAGCGAGTCTTGAATAAGTCAACTCATAAGTGAGTTGCTGACCTAAGGTGCCAAGTTAAGAAAACGATCACAGAGTGCCCAAACTTAATAGGCTCGATTAAATCGATCAATCAGATAGATACTACACAGACCGACTGACAAACATATATGGTCAAGGTGCTTTTAGTCCGCTAAAAAAATGTTCTGATTTAAAGAGCAAGTGACTACCAGGAGCTCAGCCTTGAAAGGAAGCGTTCTCTTTGAGACTTCAGCTTTTCTGGTTTCTATGAATAGAAAGCACTTACAAGACATTTTGAGACTTGCCACTTTGTACTATCACTGGTGTCCAAGCGATAGCCAATGCGCTGCCCTAAACAAGCCTTGGGATGCAAACCACAGGTCAACAGCACGATAAAAAAGGAATTCCTTGTTATTGTGGCAGGGCGTCAACATTTGCTAGGCCAAAAAAAAAGAAATAATTGGAACAATAATGTGTTTAACACCCGACAGTGCTGTACAGACCTTGTGTAGAATCTGTTGCCATCTAGCAGACACCGAGCGCATGTGTGCATTATTGAGGGCTGGGCGCGCTCTACCTATGCAGGCACGGAATGTCAATAATAACGTGTGGTGGCAGATAGGGGCGGCAGCGCCAACAAATTTTCGAGTGCCATGTTGCTCAGACTGGGGAAACCTGGATGCTAGAAATATTTGCAGGAAATAACCTCTATTTTGTTTGACTTCCTTGTGGCTGACGCGAAAGGCCAGATCTGGGGCTGCCTTTGCTGCTTACAATTACATGCGTGTTTATGATCTCCGTTCGATCCAGATATGGGACAGCACAGGCACTCATTACAGCACGCTCTTTCATGCCATGCCAGAATGAAACAGTTTTTGCACCGTGTGAATGCAGGCACAGACAAACCGGCCATGTGCACAAGCTTCAAAGATGCATCACGGCTACTTATGCTTGCCTCTGCTGCTGTTTACACGATTACATTGTCGATTACATCGCGATAACAATTACATATTATCCACTTAGCTTCTGCATGTCATCGATTCTCGTCTAATGACCCGGTTGTGCTTGAACATGTTTCTTATAGTTACTTGTTTATTGTGGAGATAAAAAAGGTAACATTTGGTGGTGTGGTTTGCACACGTATTGCTCCACCATGGGTACTTTTCAAGCATTCCATGTGCTCTTTCAGAGGGGGCGGCCAATTTCATAAGGGCAAACCGAATGCTGTGACGCTCCCCCTGTTATTTTTTTATACCCCAAGAAGAGCAAATATGTTATTCTAAATAATGATCTCCCTTCCTACAAAATCTTGTATCCGCCTTTGTGTGCCGTAAAATTTTAATAGATGTCTCAAGTTTGTCAACGCTCTTCAAAACTTAAAAAATGCTGTTCTGGCAAATCTGCTGCCCTTAAATGTGGGTGCGCTCCCACTGTTCAGGCACAAAGGTGGTTTCGCAAATGTTCGGTAAGCGATACACAACTGCCCTGCTGCAAACGATGTGAAATTGTAAGGTGCAAATAAGCACCGAAAGTGATGACGTGAACGCAAATATTTTACAACTACTGTGCTGTTTACGAGCACATTCTCCCCCCCCCCAACAGAGCATTTAATGAAATACCAGCTAATCAGCACCTACTGTAGCATTACGCTTTTCATTTTTCTTTTTCACGCACAGAAGACTAAAAGTTTAAACATAATTACTTGTGTGTTAATGCTCTATATAGCGTACGTTGATGACTACAGCAGCAAAGCATTATTTATTTGAAATATAAAGTTTCAAGTTAGATGTGCAATAAACCGGAGGGGCTTCTTTGTCAGTATTGTATCTACAACAGGGCAGACATGAAACAGAAGAATGAAAGGGAGCCACACTATATTGGTCAAAGCTATTCTCGTGAGAATAGCTATGGAAGGTGCATAGAACGGGTGGAGGCCGCATCGCATCAATAAAATGAAAATAAATGGCATCCGAACAACATGAATTCGATTGAAATGATGCGATTGAACCCAAAGAATCAATTTAGCTTGTTTTGCACCTGACTTACCATCACCCTGCTGCGGAAATCACAACAAATGGCTCCTCCAGATTGCAAGGTCACCTAGCATCCACTCTAGACACAAATAAGTGGCTGAATCATCCCACTCTGCAATCTCAAGCTTTGAAAAACAACACGTGCCAATAGTAACGGTGCGCTGAATTCATTTTAAATTTTTTCATAGGTTAAAAGCATTTCCGAATTCTCTTAGCTTGCCTACAAGCTTTTTGATCCTCCTTTTTCTTTCATTCTATCTTCTCCAGTTCTAAATAAAATGCTCACAATTTAACCCCCACGTCGACATAGGCCGTTTCTAGTAAATTACGCTTTGCAATGGTGTAACAGAGCTTCCTTAGCCCCCAGCTGTGTCTCCCTATAGCCTCTTCTCAGCCACCCTGCATTGTTCCTCATGAATAGCAAATAACTAAAGCAATCCTTATTTTAAAATCCGGGGACCACCCCGGTCAATTGAAAGGGCTCCTAAACTACCCTCTACAAATATTTTTTCAAACGTTTGAAGTAAACACGTGCATCATATGCCAAATGCTGCATGATCAATGATTCTCCACGTGGCAGTGCAACAAGCCGCCTGTGCACCACAAATTCCAAGAAAAAATCCCCCTATGCCTTTCGAGCTGGCACGTGACATGAAGAACTTGAATCTGACGTGCAGCATAAATATGCTACAATCGGTCAAGCAAGTACCTATGACTTCCTGTTAGCCGGCAAGAAGCTGTTGACGCCACTCGTCGTTTGTCGTGATGGCCGCATGCATGCACATGCTGGCAAATCAGGTACTGTGGTTCGTAGCACATGGTTCATGCCAACGCTATTTGTGTAAGCACTGGCTGGCACAGCAACAGCGATTCGCCCACAAGCACCCAGTTGACAGAGGGTGGAGTCGCGGCAACCGTAACAAGGCAGTGTTTGGAACAATATGTAATCGATTATGTATGCCGCGCAAGATTGGGAGAGGTGCCCCGCAAAAGGGCAAAGCGGCTTCGGGAGAGGTACCTCCATAGAATAGTGAAAGGAAGTATGAAAGAAGTGATTAGCGTGTTTAAATGATCAAACGCATTTAACTCCGCTATTACAGCACCGTTTCAAAAAATTTTAACGGCTTTATGGTCGGTGTGCACATGGGCACAACATTCTTCACCACAACTGAATTTCCACCTCGGCGTGGTATAATATTGCATCTAGTTTCTGGCTGCATGAAGTATCGCACATATTGCGTGCCAGCGCTGTTCAGTTATTAAAATAATCTTTGGTGGATGGCGCTGACATCGGTGGCCTCAAAATCAACTGGCACATGTTTAGACCAGCTATGCTACTTCCACTGATACACACTGTCAAACGTGGGACTCTGGCGCAGCATGGCATAATCTACATTGGTTTTATTAGGATGGCGCAGGAAACTTAGTTTGGCACATTTGTGCCCAGAAGCAGCATCACTCGATGAGGAATCGGGGCGTTCACACTATTAAAACCACACGAAGCTAAGAGACAAGGCAAACATAGAAATTCAGATGAATTATTACTTGAAATCTCATGTTTTGTTTCTGACTCTCCATGAGGGAGTTTTCAAAATAAACTGAGAGGCATTGTTGGGCTCTCAAAGCGAGAAAAAAAAACGAAAAAGTAACTCAGACCTCCTTTTGTTGTCTGCCAAGCTAACCCCACTAGTAGCAACATAATCACCACCACCACTTTCTTTGCTGCGAAGTAACTGACATAAACGTTGATGGCACTTTTACTTACTCGTATAGATGTCGCGATGCTTTTAAACGTTGCTGCTCATTATATTTAATGTAGCTAGCAAGTTACACAAGCCTCGTCTACCGTACTAACCTCCCAAACAGAGAACTACCTCCGGGTACATTAGGCCACGCTCCACGTAATGGCCACGCTGAACCAAAGGCAGACTGCAGTAGTTGGCCTTGTTTTAAGTGCATCCTAAAGACGCAGTTATGCAAAACGGTGCGACATGTGCTACGTGTATGCACCATTTAGCTCACATTGCCGATCCACTGCACAAGTTTCACACCCAGACACATAAAATTAGCATTGCTGCCGGGCAGGCACTTTTCTAAAGGATACCCGAGACATAGGCAGACGACATAGGCTTCCGTCATGTTCCGGTAGGCTTACACAAGTTGCACATTAAAAGATTACCTGTACTCTTCTATGTACTCTCGAATCAAAAGAGAAAAGATCAATCACTCGGCTCGCACGTACGCGACTAGCCGCTACTCTTCGTCCTACTTACACGCCGAATACTAGCAAACTACGGTGAGCGGTTGATCAAGGTGCACGTGACAGGTATGAACAAGAAGGCACTCATACAGAACAACAGTAACTTATACTCACAACTGTAATCTGTCTCGTCGCTGGCGTTGCTGAGGCAGCTGAAACTCCCTTTTCTCTGCCCAGAACCCGGATGACAAAATCAATGTTGCCAGGTCTCGTTAAGGGAGCGTCGACGAAATCGGACAAAATCACCCGGAAGGTGGCCAGGGAAGTATTTATTCACAACAAAACTAAAAATGATTTCAAGCCTCCTTAACAAAAGTGACATTTAGCACTCAGAAAGGCAGCGATGGTGTAGTCAATCAGCAAATGAGAAAATCTGCTGTCGCTCAGCTTGGCCAGCTGGTATCACGATCAAGGTTGTGGGTGGCGCAAAAAACTGTAAAACGGAATTTTTAATGAAGTACCATGCAATTTATAGCTTTTATACATCACAAGATGGCTGTATAACCAACAAAACAAGCGTACTATTTCTTACGACTGTGCTATGCTTGCGTTGCGTGTCACACGGACACCTATCATAGCGGAGGCAATAAGATGGTCGCGATCTGCGCATCGCATTTTGCAGCTCTCAGGCCGTGATTTAGCTAATGTGTGCGCCAAACGTTTGCGTTATTCTGCGCCAAACACATCCTAAGGGGCCTGATCACGATCGAAACACACCGTTAGAAGAAATCGGCAAGAAAATTCAGGTGATCATCGCAAAATTGCAAAAACCAGCATCAGCTGATCTGATTGCAGCTTATATTTCATTTCATCATGCCGAAGTTCCGGATGGTATGCAACTGCAGTAGTCTTGAACTCGACATGCACGAAATGCCACGGATGTACGTGCCAGATTGCTGCGTAAATACCAAGCGAGAATGACGGCCGTAAAGAGGCGAAGAAGCGCTCAATTTTCGTCCTAATTAAATTAAGTGGTAGTATAAGGTGCTAGGCGTTGCCACAAGGTTGGGTTCAAACTATACATACAATAATACCGCTTTACCCACACCGTGGGTTCGACGCTTAACCCAGAAATAAGCACTGGCTGCGCCCTTGAAACCGTGACCCGGCATGGTCACATTTGTGTGTACTTTTAATCTCAGATACACCTCGCTCTGATTGCGACATACACCAGACCGCGTGAACAAAATACGGCAGCTAATGAATTCAATAACTAGGCGTATACACGTGCATGGTTTATTAATAAGAAATGCGCAAAGCCTTAACAATTCCTCTATTAACTTTTTCCTATCAACATTGCATTATACACTCTGTAAAAGCACCAAATTATGCTACCAGGAGCGTATAAGCCACACATCACAAAAATAACGAGGACAATGGAAGAGTGTGCACAACACGAGCCCTAATTTTCAACATTTTTGACAGCTTAACCGCTAAGAGAAGCTCTGCATCGGTGGGAAGCGATTGGTCAGATTATTACTTGTGTTTTAAAACATAGCGATTGTACCTGCTTATTTTCGTTGCAACGATACGATTGCACACTACATTATAACTGTTTCATATATTAAACCACGGAGCCACCACAACAGTATGGAATAGTTCTTTGAGAACGAGCTCTAGTCTCAGGGCTCTGATGACAGTGAAAAAAAGAAGAAATAATTTTGCATATGGCAACTCATCCTTGAAATCGACGTACTACATAAATTATATTGGAAGCACTATTTCAATAGGGCTGCAATTCAAAAGAATTTTTGAGGCAGCCATACCAAATCACGCATATATTTACAGATTTTGCCGACTTCAATCAGCCAAATGTGTGCTGTGTGGTGGTGTTACTGTGTTCTCCGAATGGTACTGAAGTCCAAATCACGATGCTGACGGCACAGCACCAACAGTCAACTGAGCCTATCTGTTTCAACCGAGCACCTCACAATTGTATATAATGTCACAAATATATGATGCAGCAATTTCCTCCGAAATCGTCCTCATGTGGTTCAAACATCAAATCCTTGGAGAAGATGTGTAGGTTTCAAATAACATACTGATAGTGACACCGTTCTTCATGTCTGATCTTCTACATATGCCATGCGACATGACAAATTCCAGAATTTTCTCAAGCTTTGAATTCTGTCATGCTTGCCTCAACAGAATTTCACGTGTTAAGCTGGGACTTAAGCCCGGTGCTGTTCCTAGTAATTTTCCAGAAATTCCTGGTAACTTTTCTAAATCAGCGGCATTAAAGCGCAAAAGAGAACCCCCAGAATCAGAATAAACTGACAATTTCAAGGGCTGTGTTTCGGCACTTGCTGGTGATGCTGGTGATGCGTCTGACGTTAACATAAAGTACAGCGATGTTGATGAAGCTACTGGTGATTGAGACTTATTTGCAGAGGTAGAAACGTGGTTGCCTGCAGTACAAGGCGGAAGAAAGTTCCAATCCAGAAATGTCGAGCTCATCCAGGAAGAAGCTCTTCTTTTTCAAAGTTGTTCAAAAAAGCTATTTTCGAAATTAACCAGGCAGTGGTGGTAGCAAGAGACTTCACCTATTTATTTATTTATTTATTTATTAAAGGTACTTTCAAGGCCCGAAGGCACTACAGAAAGGAGTGGTTTGAACAATCGTAAGTGCAGTTAAAAAGTTAAAAAAAAACAGAAAACAGGAAAAAAGAAAAATTTTACAGGGCATCATGTATGGCGAGCTTGAAGTCTTTTTGGTCCGTTATACAGGCGATGGAGGCGGGAAGGTGGTTCCAGGCGGCGCTTGTCCTTGGCACAAATGAATCATTATATAGTCTGGTGCGACAGGATGGTAAGCCCACCTTAAAGCGATGATCCGTCCTTGGTGATATGAAGCGAGGTGGATGAAACAGGGCGTCCTTCAAATGGCTGTTATAATGATAGATTTTGTGAAAAAGGTTAAGGCGAGACAATGTGCGGCGCAATGAAAGATCAGGCAAGTTTAGGGTGCTCTTCATGGATGTGACACTGGAATGACGTGAATAATTCGATAAAATGAAACGTGCTGCGCGATTCTGAGTGGTTTCGAGAGATTGAATGAGAATGGCATGAGTTGGGTCCCATATGGCGCATGCGTACTCTAATTTTGGTCTGACCAATGTTTTATACAGTGTTAACTTGAGTGACGATGGCGCAGAGGAAAAGTTACGGCGCAGATAACCAAGCATGCGGTTAGCGTTGTTAATCACATATTCTGTGTGTTTATTCCAGGAAAGATTAGAAGATATGTGAACACCAAGGTATTTGTAATTGTCAACAGATGGTAATGGAATGTTATTGAGGGAATAAGTACGCGGACAGTGGGTGGTAGTGTGACGTGAAACTTGCATGCTCTTGCATTTAGATATGTTAAGTGTCATGAACCATGTGTTACACCATGCGAATATGCTATCTAGGTCGCGTTGAAGGTTAAGGTGATCGACATGACTGGTTATTTTCTGGTAGAGGACGCAGTCGTCTGCAAAGAGTCGGACAGTAGAAGAAGAAACACAAGAAGGAAGATCATTAATGTAAATTAAGAAAAGCAGTGGCCCTAAAACGGACCCTTGCGGTACACCAGATGATACTGCGGAATTAGGTGAACAAAAATTATTAGCTGTCACGTACTGGCTGCGGTTAGAGAGGAATTCTTTAATCCATGTAAGTACATTGGGGTCGATGTTAAGCTGAGTAAGTTTGAAAATGATTAGTGCGTGTGAAACGGAGTCAAATGCTTTAGCGAAATCTAAGTATATGCAGTCAGTATCAAATTCAAGATCTGCGTTAATAAACAAGTCGTTAGTAAAACACAGCAACTGTGTTTCGCATGAAACTGTCTTACGGAAGCCATGCTGATAAATGCTAAAGAAGGAATTAGATTCAAGGAATTCAATGAGGTGCGAGTATATGACATGCTCTAAGATTTTCACTGGAATGGATGTTAACGATATGGGACGGTAGTTATTGGGGGAATGTACATCACCAGATTTATGCACAGGGACCACCTTCCCAGTCTTCCAGTCAGATGGCAGTGTGGACGTCTGTAATGACTGTTCAAAAAGTTTTGACAATATTAAAGAAGAATAGACTTGAGTACACTTCAACATTTTTGACGAAATGCAATCTGGACCAGCTGATGATGACACTGTCAAGTTTCCAACAAGTTTTTCGACACCAACTGCATCAATGATAATAGGGTCCATTGGCAAGAAATCGGTGCTTGTTAACTGTGGAAATATAGTTGGGATGCTGTTCTGAAAGTGTGCAGCAAATACATTACTCAGAACGTTGCAGCACTCGCTAAGAGCGACTGGGACATCAGACTGTATTAATTGGATATGTCGCGTTGTAGTTCCGCTAATGATGCTCCAAAACTTACGTGGATTAGAGCGCAGCAGCGAAGGAAGAGTTTCATCGAAAAATACTTTTTTGGCTTTCGAAAGCGCAGTACAGAATTCTCTGTTAAATGTCTGATAAAAAGACCAATGGTCTGTTCTGGCTGTTGATTTGGCGCGTCTGAATAGCCGCTTCTTTTTATTGCGCATGCGTTTCAACGTGTTATTGAACCACGGAGAACGAGGATTCGATGAAACCTTTCTCTTAGGTACAAATCGGTCAATTAGGGCTAGCAGTTTGTTCTTATAGTCTAACCAGTTCTGTTCAACAGATCGCTGCTCAAAACCAGCAAAGAATAGGTCAACAAAAGATTGTAACTCTGTATTCATTCCATGAAAGTCCGCTTTGCTATAGTCTTGGATAATTTTTGTTCTTTTCTTGATGGAAACCCGTCCTACGTTGTAGGGGGAAGCTTGTTCTATTGTGCGCGCACAGCGAACATGGTTTAGGAAGCCAGTTTAAACTCACGAGCTTGCAGATGGTATCAACTTTTCTCAGTTATGTTGATCACCTGAAGATATCTGTGGCTGTCATAGCAGCTTATTTTCAAATCCCGGCTGCGGCGGCTGCATTTCCGATGGAGGCGGAAATGTTGTAGGCCCGTCTGCTCAGATTTGGGTGCACGTTAAAGAACCCTAGGTGGTCAAAATTTCCGGAGCCCTCCACTACGGCGTCTCTCATAATCATATGGTGGTTTTGGGACGTTAAACCCCACATATCATCATCAGCATAGCAGCTTATTCCCATCGATTTTGAGTGCAACATCAGCCCTGAAGATCCAGGACGTGTGGAGCGACACTTTTGGGTTGTCCCGGAAAAACCTATGCCCATCATGCAACAACACAAGAAATAAATGGCGAGATTGATAGAAGAAAAAAAGAAAAAACTATACAAATGCAACGTAGCTTCATCAAAAATTACACTCGACTACTAAATGAACTAAAAAAACAATTAGGTTTAACTCTTGCTACTTAGTGTAAACCTGAAAGGATACACCGACCCATTGAACACGCAGTTTACTGACGTTTCAGCCCCTGATAAGGGATGGATACCTTGTTCACAATAAAATCCATAAGAAAGGCACAGCGTACCTAAGTACTCCCTAATACATGACGTAAGCTGCGAGAGTACATTGTCAGAAGCACCCTATCACTCCTGTTCAGCGTATGTACAGTCGTCTGCAACTGGATTTCAAGTGCACGCATGACGCAAGGTTCTTTTATATGCGAAGCATTTTAATGTCGCACCTACTTGCAAATCGAGCGTCGGCAGCCTTGCCACAACGCTACTGCACATACTCGCATCTCGTGCCAACTGTCGCTCCCCCCCCCCCTCTCGCCTCGCAAGGCCGACGCAGGCAGCGTCTGCTAGTAAAAACCGACTGTTCGCGCTGGACAACTGTTCTAGGGCCACCCCGTATGTTAACGCACTGGATCGGGCACTCGGAATTCAGTTAATGGGGCCCTTGCTTGGCTTTCGCTTGGCTTTCGCTTGACTTGACGCTTTGCTTGACTCGAGTAGATGCTATGAAAGCAACCAGTAGTGGGGCAACAGTAGCCGGGCACCACTAGTGGGGCACAAACAGTAGTGGTCCTTCTTCCTTTTCTTTTTTCTTTTACTATTAGTTTATTAGGAACAATTTTAAAATTGTCCAAGGAGACACGGCTAAAGGCAAACAGTGCCTGACTGGGCAATGCCACTTATACAGCAGCAACAGCTGAAAAAAAGCATTACATATATAAAAAGGTTATATTAAAGTCAAATACTACCCCTTAGATCAATAATACACAGTTTTACAGCACTAAAAAAGAAAAGAATACACAAGTAATCTTTTAACAAAAAGATGCACGCACAACTCTCGAGCAGAGAAAAAACATCGCATTTTACGAATCCACAAAAAATAAAGAACTAATAAGAAATTGTAGGGCTCACAATCTACATGTGGGGAGAAAAAAGAAATAAAATTCAACTAAGGCATAACTTTGATACAGAACCAAGTTATTTTTCGATTTGCTTAAGTCCTCTGAAACTAATATTTCTTTCATTGTTTTTCGACAGGCCGGCTTCCTAATTCCAGTTTCAACCAGTAGTTGGGCACAACAGTTTCGAGCCACTCATTGAAAACAACGCTTCTCCTTCTTTTATTACGCATGAATAACAAAGACAAAATAACAATTAGGCAAAGCGTTCCCAAACCTTAGCCGATTACGCAGCATTCACAGGATACTTTCACCACTCTTACGGGTTTACACGAGCCTCCTCCCCCCCCCCCCCCCAGAAAAGATGCAGGTTTTTTTTTCTTTGTCCAGAGCGCACGAGTTTTACAAGTCTAATTGGTGGTCTGTAGATTCGGCGTGTTCAGCAAGAGTGGTCAAGTCCACGCTCCATTTCCTAGTGTCATATTTTTGCTGTTTAACTCTTTTCTCGAAGTCACCAGTTTCGCAGGTGTAATGGCTGTCAAATTGTAGAAGCATATACAAGACGAAGGGAATTTCGCTCAAGTGTTCCTTTCCTTCCATGGTGGTACATCTACTATTTTGATGTCTGTTGCTTCTACATATCATATGGCATATCTGACATCTGAACCACTTTACGCACGTTTGTAAATTTATGCATCTTAGTCTACGCCATTATTTCGGCTCGACTTGAAGGCCGTCTGGTTTGTCTTGGCTCTAACTGCCATGAGCACAACCTTGC
The DNA here is from genome assembly GCA_013436015.1 of Rhipicephalus annulatus. NCBI lineage: Eukaryota > Metazoa > Arthropoda > Arachnida > Ixodida > Ixodidae > Rhipicephalus > Rhipicephalus annulatus. The sequence continues at coordinate 635,276 of WOVY01010891.1, read as the reverse complement.
CCGGCCACAATTGTTTTTCAGTAATAATAACAATAACAATTAAAGTATTATTATCAATATTTTTGTGATTAATATTGGTGATACAACAGTAAATATCCTCAGCTAAACACTTACTGGTTGTAGCTCGTGTTTCAAGAGTAGCATTTGGGTAACTTCAGCTTTAAATTTTTTATATCAGTTTTATGCAATTTTATAAGTAAATCTGCAATTATTTTTTAGCATCACGTCCACAGCAAAGTACATAAATCAAGGCAACGTGCCGACATTCGTGAGTAATTTGTAGAATCAAGGAAGCTGTTGCAACATGACAGATTCTGTTTTCCAACCACAAATTCAAACGTCGGCATTTTAAAGCTGTTTCCAGCTTTCGTTGCAACCGTCCGAAGACTTTCTTTGCACTTCAATTATCAGAACCCGGAAACATTAAACACAAACATACATGTTCTCGTCGGAAAAAGAAAGAAGAAAGATAATGTCGCAGTATGGTTCTGTTTTGCAGCGTGGTCCTTACACTTTCTCAAGGGGAGATACACAAAATACGTGAGTAGTAGTGTTTTTTCTTTTTTTGCTGAAAGGTATATACTGGAGGTGTACAATTTAGGTGGGGATCGAAATCACTTGCAAATTGAGCAATCCATGTTGCATCAGATTCAGTTGAATCCACAGTTCAAACAGTAAAGTCAGTAAATACACTTCAATTTAATGCAATCCATATCCTAAGCAGCCGGACCAGTAGCCGTTATAGGGAACTAGAATATATTATAGTGGTGAAATCGGTTGGGCTCCGGTATCCTGCATTCACTCGGATGCCGCGAGATGGTGCGACTTCTACGTTTTCTAGAAGCTATAGCTTCAATGTAAGACAGTCATTGGCCCCTTTGAACTTTTAGCTGCGGTTAATTTTAACCGATGTATTCACCTTCTGGTTCTTCCAAACAATTACTAGCCAACTTTCTTACTCTTTGACTCGAAAGTTGCATTTTGGCTAGATATACATATTTTTCATAATGTCACGCGCCAAGAGTAAACCCAAGACAGGAACAGCGAGCAGAAACACACCAGCGTGTATCTTCAAACAAAGCGCTAAGACACTTCTTCGTTCTCTTTGCCCTTTCGGCTCGCTAGAGCTTGCCGGCTCACAACTCTAGGTGGCGTTATTCCCCCTCGCATTAAAGTATCGACTCGATGCTCATACACAAGGAGACAGCAGGGCCCATAGGGGGAAAAGAAGAAAGAGGGAAACGATACTTATCGTGCACCGGGCATAAGCAGGGGCAAAACAATGTCTGTGCTTGGTCATAAGGAAAGAAACATTAACACAGTTCAAAGTTCGTTTAGCACCCAATGGACAACGTAAAAAAGAAAATGTTTGCTGCCCGGGCATAAGAAGGCAAGTATGACCACGTAAAATAAGGTTTTAGGCAGATGACATGCACTCTCTCTGTTCGTGGTTAGCGGCACTGGGTCATTGCGGAGCCTATGTTTGAAATAACTTCATAGTTGACCTTGTTCAAACGCCGTATTACTTTTTAGGGTCCGAAGTACTTGCTCAGGAGTTTCTCGCTAAGACCTCAGCACCTAACAGCAGTCCAACCCACACTTTGTCGCCAGGTTGATAGGTTACTGGTCGATGGTGGATATTGTACCTTCGGGCGTCTTCACATTGCTGCGATCTTATGTACACGCAAGCTAGGTGACGTGCTTCCTCTGCAGGCTGAATGTGTTCCTAGACATTCTGAGCACTTTTGACGCTGATAATACGCACAGTAGGCATCTAAGGATAACTTTGTTACCGTCCATTTCTGCACTCCTTTGCCTCTTTATCTCATCGAATGCACAGCTAAAGCGTAGGCTGTGACAGTGGCACACTTCATGGGTTAAGCTGTGCTTCCCTGTGTGTGGCCTCTGAAATCTGCTCGAGCATATGCCATGCTGACGGCACATCGGCAAAACAAACTGGACTGCATAGCCCCATAGAAGTGCATTGTCAAGACCTGCTCTGCTAGCAACAGCAACGATACCAGCAATTACCTTATTCTTCAGTTCTACAATTACCAAGGTGTAGATTGATAATTAAAGTAGTGCGAGATGTGGTGGTGACTCGGTTACAGCTGCAGCCATGATGGATCCTGGTGTTGATTTGATAAAATGTGATATGCACTTTGGCAGTGATTTTACAGTTCAGTGTCAAGTGCATTGCTTGCTGTAGTAACTGGTGAGTGGTAGTTGGTAATGTACTGGTAATGTACTGCTCACCAGTTACCCTACATACTTTCTTACTATTTAGTTAAAGCGCCTTGGCTAGATAAATCATGTTTATCCTTGAACATAATACGAGAAATACATTGATAATAGCGCCTTTGGTTGCTTTTTCTTGTGATTGTATTTTTTGCGTAGGCCTTTTTCACATATACATGCGCTCTGCAGTGAGCGAGGAAAAAAATCAAGGATAATTGATGGCACATAGTCCAAAACTGGCAAATTTCCAGCGAAATCAAGTAACTTTTCTGAGCAAATAAACACCTGCAATACTCCCAAGGTGCTCGTTTGTGATAGGTGTCCGTTTGTGATAGGTGTGATAGGTATTACCATCAAAAGATAGTTTTTACGGTGAGATCCTCGGCTATCACATTTGGTTTATAGCCAGCTATTTTTCCCTTGCAGCTTGGTGATAGCTGTGATTGGTCGCACTGATATTCTCGGGCAACAGCAAAACACTGGTTGTGGGTACAGACTGCTCAGACCTTGCTACGCAGTAGAATTACTCAAGATTGACTAAGGGTTGCTGTAGAGCCTGCCTCTACCTTTCCTATGCCGACATGTCCATGGAATCTGCTTGGGAACGTGCATTTTCTTGCGAGTGGCAGAGAGTCCTTGAGCGCGTTTCTGGTGTGTCTGGGAGAGTTTTTTTTTCATTCTTGCTAAGCAGTAAAACTCTGCTCAGTGGTGCGGCGGCTGCAGCTCCGATGGAGGCGGAAATGTTGTAGGCCCGTGTGCTCAGATTTGGGTGCACTCTAAAGAACCCCAGGTGGTCTAAATTTCCGGAGCCCTCCACTACGGCGTCTCTCATAATCATATAGTGGTTTTGGGACGTAAAACCTAACATATTAATCTGCTCAGTGGGGGTTCAACATCTAGAAAGCTATCCCTTGGCTACGGCAAAATCAATGTGGCTCTTGGTGCAGACATATTCTCATGGGGTCGGGACGTGGCCGAAGACAGGAAACTTTGCGTTGGAAATTAACTGTTTTGGGGGGGGGGCGAACCTGTGCCCGGTAATTGGAAAGTCCTATCACAGTAGCAGTTTTGGGCTGATAGCGGCGAACGGAGCGTCAGCCGTCGATCAACTACTGACAAGCGGCGAAGCGTGTCGGCATTTATACTCTTGCCGTCGAATGTTCTAGCGTTATCGGTGGTGGCGGCGTAGGTCCCAGAATAATCTGTACAGTTCGCAGAGTAGGCGTGTTCTTATCGAAATGATCTAATACAGTCCGAAAGCTTCTCGAAAACTGCAGGCGTGGTTTGCGCTGAGAATGGTGTAGTGTTTTGGGACGATAACAAAACTTGGGAAATGGAACGTGGCACTGCCCCCCCCCCCTCTGAGAAAGGCATCGTTTCGATGCTTTAACTAAAGTTGAAGGTACAACAATAATGTAAGAAAGTACAACGAATAAATTACGATACATTAATAATACAAAAACACTGTTTTAGTTTGTTAACACGCATGAAACGGCTTGAGGCGCGTGACATGGTGGACTTCAGGTCGCGATCGGCGTCGTTGAGAGTTCGTGATGCCGTCGGTAACAACCTCGTAGTCAAGTGGGCCGAGACGTCAAACCACCCTGTGTGGTCCGAGGTACCGTCGAAGAAGCTTTTCACTTAGTCCATGTCGGCGTATCGGCGTCCACACCCAAACACGTTCACCGGGCTGGTATTCCACGAAGCGTCATCGAAGATTGTAACGGCGGCTGTCGATCGTCTGTTGACTCTTGATACGGAGGCGCGCAAAATGTCGGGCTTCTTCGGCGCGTTGAAGGTACTCACTCACATCGAGGTTTTCTTTGTCAGTGACGTTGGTTAACATGGCATCGAGCGTCGTGGCCAGGCTCCTTCCGTAGACCAATTTGTATGGAGATATCTGCGTCGTCTCCTGCACAGCCGTGTTTTATGTGAAGGTCACGTACGAAAAAATGGCGTCCCACGTCTTGTGTTCGACATCGACGTACATTTCCAGCATGTCGGCGATCGTCTTGTTAAGCCGCTCGGTGAGGCCGTTGGCCTGTGGGTGGCACGCTGTCGTCCGGCGGTGGTTTGTCTGGCTGTATGCCAAGATCGCTTGAGTTAAGTCGGCAGCAAATGCCGTTTCTCTGTCGGTGATAAGGACCTCCGGGGTGCCGTGACGTAGGACGATATTTTAGACGAAGAACTTAGCCACCTCAGATGCACTGTCTTTGTAAAGGGCTTTTGTCTCGGCGTGGCGGGTGAGGTAGTTGGTAGCTACCACGATCCCCTTGTTTCCGAAAGCCGACGTCGGGAACGGCCCCAGTAGGTCCATGCCAATCTGCTGGAAAGGTTGGAGAGGTGGTTCTATTGGCTGCAGAAGTCCCGCTGGCCTTGTCGGCGGTGCCTTGCGTCGCTGACAGTCCCGGCATGTCCTCACTTAACGAGTGACGTTGGTGGTAAGACGTGGCCAGTAGTACCTTTCTTGTATCCTTGCGAGCGTGCGAGAAACACCGAGGTGCCCTGCCGTCAGATTGTCGTGCAGGGCCTGCAGGAGTTCTGGTCGCAGAGCTGAAGGCACCACAAGGAGGTACTTAGCTCGAAGCGGTGAAAAGTTTTTCTTTTGTAGAAGACCGTTTCGCAAGAAGAACGACGCAAGTGCGCGCTTGAACACCTTCGGGGCTTCGGTGGTCCTGCCTTCAAGGTATTCAATTAGGGCCTTAAGTTCCGGATCGGCCCACTGTCGTTCAGCGAAGTCGTCGGTAGTTATGGTTCCCAAGAAGTAGTCGTGATTCGGGTCGTCGGGTGGTGGTTGGTCGAGAGGCGCATGAGAGAGACAGTCGGCGTCGGAGTGTTTCTTGCCGGACTTGTAAATGATAGTAATGTCATATTCTTGAAGTCTCAAGCTCCATCGTGCGAGGCGACCGGAAGGGTCCTTCAAGGTGGCTAGCCAACACAAGGCGTGGTGGTCCCTCACAACTTTGAAGGGCCTGCCGTAGAGGTAGGGGCGAAATTTCGACGTAGCCCAGATGATGGCGAGACACTCCTTTTCTGTTGTGAAATAATTGGCTTCTGCTTTGGATAGCGATCGGCTGGCGTAACTAATAACCCTTTCAATCCGTCAGCCCTCTGCACAAGAACGGCGCCAAGACCTACGCTGCTCGCGTCAGAGTGTATTTCTGTCTCGGCGAATTCGTCGAAATGGGAAAGTAACGGAGCCGTCTGGAGGCGATGTTTAAGCTCCTAGAAAGCGTGTTCCTGCGACGTGTCCCACTTGAACTCCACGTCGTACTTGGTAAGGTTAGTGAGAGGATCGGCGATGCGGGCGAAGTTTTTCACGAACCGCCTATAATAGGCACACAGGCCCAGAAATCGGCGAACAGCCTTCTTGTCAGTGGGTGGCGGGAAGTCGGCGATGGCGGCTGTTTTCCGTGGATCGGGACAAACTCCAGACTTGCCAATGACGTGCCCCAGAAACAAGAGCTCCTCATACGCAAATCTGCCCTTTTGTGGCTTCAGTGTGAGTCCGGACGTCTTGATGACTTGAAGTACAGTTTCAAGGCGCCGAAGATGCTCGTCGAAACTCGAAAAAAACATGACGACGTCGCTCAAGTACACAAGGCAAGTCTGCCACTTCAATCCTGCCAGTACTGTATCCATAACGCGTTGAAAAGTTCCAGGCGCTGAGCAAAGACCGAAGGGCATCATCTTAAACTCCAAGAGGCCGTCCGGTGTTATAAACGCCGTCTTCTCTCGGTCTCTTTCGTCGACTTCGATTTGCCAATAGCCAGTCTTGAGGTCTATTGACGAAAAGTACTTGGCGTTATGGAGCCCATCATGTGCGTTGTCTATTCGTGGAAAAGGATTTACGTCCTTTCTTGTAATTTTGTTCAGGCGGCGATAATCGACGCAGAAACGTAGGGTCCCATCCTTTTTCTTCACTAACACCACGGGGAATGTCCATGGACTTTGGACGGCTGGATGATGTCATCCCGCAGCATTTCATCAACTTGTCTCTTCATGGCCCCACGTTCTCGCGTCGAAACCCTGTACGGACTCTGACGGAGTGGTCTGGCATTTTCTTCGGTTATGATGCGATGTTTCGTGATTGGGGTCTGCCGAATTTTCGATGACGACGAAAAGCAATCTTCGTATTGCCGGAGCAGGGCTTTGAGCTTTTCTTGCCTATGGTTTGGAAGTCTGGGATTGACATCAAAAGCTATGGGAGGGGCTTGGTTTCTCTGAGCAGGTTCCGCAGAATTGGCGAGGGCGAAAGCACTGGTGGCTTCGACTATTTCTTAGATGTATGTGACTGTTGTTCCTTTGTTCATATGTTTGTACTCATTGCTGAAAATTGTGAGCATAACCATTGCTTTGCCTCCCCGCAGCTCTGCAATTCTTCTTGCGACGCAAATATTTCGGGTGATCAACAGATGCTGACTGCCTTCAACGACGCCTTCCAAGTCAGGTGATTTAGGAGCGCCGACTGAAATAATGACGCTTGAGCGAGGCGGAATGGTGACTTGTTCTTCCAGCACATTCAAGGCATGGTTTCCTGACGGCGTGCGCGGCGGTAGTGCTTCTTCTGTGAATAACGCTATCGACTTTGTTTTTAGGTTGATGACAGCGCCATGGAGGCATAAGAAGTCCATGCCAACGATGACATCTCTCGAGCAACGCTGTAGGACTACGAAGTCTGTAGGACAAATACGGCCGTTAATGGTGACTCTCGCTGTGCAGATTCCTGCAGGCGTTACGCGATGACCTCCGGCTGTGCGGATTTCAGGGCCTTCCCAAACTGTCCTAACTTTCTTTAACTTCACGGTGAACGACCCACTGATGACGGAGTAGTCGGCTCCAGTATCGACGAGAGCCGTCACACTGTGGCCGTCGATAAGAACGTCGAGGTCGCTAGTTCGCCATCTCGCATTACAATTAGGGCGTGGCGTCAGGTCACGGCAGCGTCGGCTTGTTCCGCTGCTTCCATGTTGCGTCGTCAGGTCACCTTCGGTAAGTGAGGTTTCGTCGTCAGGGCTTTGCCTGGTTGACGTTGTGTTTGGAGAGCTCCGTCGCGGCGTCGTCGTCGGAGGAGGATCTTCGGTAGTTCGTCACACAGCCACCGCACCTCCATCGGTTGCTGCCCTTAGTTTCCCGAATACGGGCTAAGAGACCGGCCCCTCGTTGGGCCAGAGTTCTGCCGGTGGTGCGGTGACGTGCGGCGGCTGGGCGACTGCGAACGGGAAGCGCTGTGTGGTGTCCACTGAGTTCCTGTCAGGTAGTCGGCGATGTCACGTGGCTGTTCTCCTGGCTGTGGACGCAGTGCATTGAGGGCGAAGCCACGCAGTCCCATGTGTCGGTACTGGCAACGGCGGTATGTGTGTCCGGCCTTGCCGCAGTGTAGCATGGCGGGCGGTGGTCAGAGGTGCGCCAGACGTCAGTATTTCTCGGTGCACTGCGCTGGGCCGCTGGCGAACGGTATGACGTCGGTGGGAATGGTGGCGGCGGTGGCGTCTGGCGACGGAAATGCGATGGGGCAGTGTTTTGGCGTGCGCGTAGAGGAGGGGCCTGGCGGCGGGCTGCAGCAGCATGCCTCATAGCTTGCAGCTGAGGTTCTTGAGGCTGGTAAACGCCCAACGATTGCTGGATCTCCTGGCGTACGACGTCCGCAATGGATTCCACGTGAGGCTGCGCTGAAGGAAGTAATTTTCACAGATTTTCTTGCACTATCGCTCGGATCGTCTCACGCGAGTCAGTGGTTGCAAGCGCTTGAATGTCGGCGTAGCTTGTAGACAAGAAGCTACAGTTATATTGCCGCGCGCACATCTCGAGCGTCTACTTTATCGTTGATGCTTTTGAAATGAATTCGGCGACCGTCTTTGGCGGGTTTTTGATCAGTCCAGCGAAGAGTTCCTGCTTTACTCCTCGCATGAGCAGACGGGCCTTATTTTCCTTGGACATGTCGGAGTCAGCGTGGCGGAAACGTTTAATCGTATCTTCCGTGAATAGCGCCACGTTTTCATTTGGCGTCTGCATGTGGGTTTCGAGAAGTGCTGCGGCTTTCTCCTCGCGCACCACCCTTGCGAAAGTAGTGAACAACCTGGCGCGAAAAACGTCCCACGTTGTAAGGCTTCGCTTTTGATTCTCGAACCAGGTCAGAGCAGCATCTTCCAAGGTGAAATACACATACCGGAGCTTGTCATCGTCTGTCCATTCATTGAAGGTGGCGACGCGGTCGAACCTTTTGATCCATTTTTCCGGGTCTTCCATTGGCGAAGCACGGAAAATTGGCGGCTCTTTGGGTTGCCGGAGCAGGAGTGGTGCAGGCTGCACGGGAGCGGTCATGGTTGCAGTAGTTGATGTCAGGATCCGGATCTGCCTGGCTGCTTCAGGAAGGGGCCCGTACTCTGGTTGTAGTCCCCTCTGCCTGCGGCTTGTTAGCTGTTCAGGTTTAGCGTCCTTGTCTTTGCACTTGGGCTGGGGTCACGGCTTGAAGGGGGCGTCCGGAACATTAAAGAAGCAGCACCTCCACCAGATGTCGCGGAGTCGTTACGTGGCCGAAGACAGGAGACTTTGCGTTGGAATTTACCTGTTTATTTTGATGAACCTGTGCCCGGTAAACGGAAAGTCCGATTACAGTAGCAGTCTTGAACTGATAGCGGTGACCGGAGCGTCGGCCGTAGATCAACTACTGACAAGTGGCGAAGCGCGTCGGCATTTATACTGTTGCCGTCGAATATTCTAGCGTTATCGCTGGCGGTGGCGTAGGTTCTAGAATAATCTGTACAGTTCGCAGAGTAAGCGTGATTTTATCGAAATGATCTACTACAGTCCGGAAGCTTCTCAAAAACTGCAGGCGCAGTTTGCGCTGAGAATTGTGTCGTGTTTTGGGACGATAACAAAACTTGGGAAATCGAACGTGGCAATATCAAGGCCAGGACTGGTCAAATCTTGAATAAGAACTCGTAAAGCCCGTTTCTCCAGCCGCTGCATTTAGGAAGTGATTTAAACAACTACCCTAAATATTCTGGTAGTATATACTGCTGTACCACTGAATATACGTGCTTGCCCGATTCAGTTTTTTTGTGGTCGCAATGCGGCAGCATAGTCTGTAAACTTGATATTATAGCATAATATATGCATTTAAAAGCTACATATGTCTTCTGCCGAATAAGGCAGACTATCAGTTTATGCAGCCATATGTGTAAAAATTCGAGGTGCCTTCTTGTACTGGAACAATGTATGTGCCTAACTGCTTGCACGTGCATATAATATACAGGGTGTTTTTAAGCCATAAAGATTTTTCCTTAAAACTACAGACCCTTTCTACAAACACACGCCCTTGTTGACACCTGGATCCGTTTACCAATGTGCATTAACAGCATAGGTGGGCATGAAGAGCTTTAGAATATAGGCTGCTGAATTTCTACACTTTTCTTCCTCAATTTTACAATATATATATATGAATACACGATTTCTTAGGCTATTTCAAAATTATAAGAGGTTTCTCTGAACTTTATGCACATTTTCATCTGAAAAACTAGTGAGAGTTTTTTTACTCTTAAAAAAACTTGAAAACGTGCCTACAGTTTCGACGTTATGAGCTGGTCAAGGTGCCCGGAAGTGTTGCTAGGCGTGACTTAGCCGTCTCTGCCTTATTGTTTACATATTAACCTTTGCGGGTTTCTGTGCTAGGTGAGCTCTCGGAACACCAATGCATTACCTCTAGGCGACATTTTGATCATTGTGATAGCATTTATAGGATGATTTTGATTTGTGGGGTTTAACGTCCCAAAACCACCATATAATTATGAGAGACGCCGTAGCGGAGGGCTTCGGAAATTTCGACCACCTGGGGTTCTTTAACGTGCACCCAAAACTGACCACACGGGGCTACATCATTTCCGCCTCCATCGTAAATGCAGCCTCCTCAGACGGGATTTGAACCCGCGACTTGCGGGTCAGCAGCCGAGTACCTCAGCGACTAGACCACCGCGGCGGGGCGATTGCAATTATATAGACACTCTTGGCTGGATTTTGCCATCGGCATCGGCGTTGGCGTCAATGTCAAGCACCGTATATGTATACGTATCTATATACGTGAAAACGCAAGAAAGAAAAAAATCCGAACATTAACCCTCCGGGCTCTGAATCGAACGTGGTACCCCTGCGTCAACAAAGCGAAGCGTTAGCCACTCTACCACCCCGCAAAAGGCTCTGCATCGTTCAAACGGCAAGCTTTTTCTATCTATCACTTACTGCTGCTGTGTTTTCCGCATTACCCGAAAGATGGCACGCAAAATGAGCACACGTCGCCACATCACGCAGCAGCGCCCGCTTTAATCTGTTGCGCGAAGTTTTCCCGGCTTAGAGAAAGGGAGCTAGGTTCCTCGCACGCCCTTATCTCGTGGTGGCGAGGATGGTAGGATCGTGCGCCTTAGCTGGCCTCGGGCTTTACGTGGAATGATTCTGCTGGAGTTACCTAGCGTACGAAGGTCACTGCAATGATTGCAGTCTCCGTGCACAAAAAGCGCACTTCTCGGACTCAGCAAAGTAACAAATGAAACGCTTATTCGTGGGCATTCGTACATGTGAGTACGTTTCGTGCGTATTTGTGTGTGAGAAACACGGGTTACGTTTCGATCTGCTTCCATTATGCGTGTGACCTTTAGAGTTGTTGCTATCGCGTTCATTGCTTCGCCTTTGCGGCAAACCTGTGACTTTTTTATCAATTACATTTCTCCGTATTTTGCGCTTTGAGTATGAATTGGCAACCCCTTCTTGTGTTTTTTAACTTGTTTAATACATGGTATGCGTTCACAGGAACATGTTTTCCCACAAATTTATTTTTTGGCTTTCTCAAAGGGAATGAAATTTCACTGGCGTACACCGCTTGCAAATTTCACAGCGTCTATAATAGGTAGCCACTTGTCTTTGCAGCACATTTCTAAGCCGAGGCAGATTTTGCCACTAATTCGATCACTCAGGAATAGTAGGCAAAAATAATTTACCTATCTTTGTTATCAATTTTGGGTGGTTGTGTATATGGCGAAGTTGTTCTGCATCACAAATTATGGCAAGCCCAGTTTTTAAAAATTGTAAATATCACGCGTGGTTTTAAACATTCGTCGTCAAATTTCCACACAGCGGTGCAAAAGAAACTGAAACTACCACACCAAGTGCGTTAGTTTTGGTTTCTCCGGCACTGCAGTCAAAATTCGGTGGATCTATGAAACCCCTCATGATTTTGCCGATTTTTAAAAACCTTTTCATATGTGGACGCTTTCGAGGAGGAGGAGGAATTTTCTTCTCTTTGCAGGTGCCCGCAGACCGTCCGCGCTGACAACAGACCGACAGCGATGCCGACAGACCGACAATAATACCGGCAGACCGACGAACGTGACGATAGCCTTATTCTTTTGTTTTCGACATGTTCACTGTTGTATTATTTTATTTGCCCTACCTGCTTGGACTACGTGTCTGCAGTATTTGATAAAAAATATTGTGCCAGGTTTCTAGCTATAACTTGTGTCTCTCAGCTGCAGGACACGTCTATATAGCCCAACCGGGGCCCAGACCTGTGATATATCTATCAGCTAAGCAAGGTTCGCACACATCCCCACCAGTGGCTGGTCTGTTTGTTCACTATACATCTTTGCAAGATGGGGTTTTAATGATATGCAACGTACGCACGAGTGCGTTGGCGACGTCACTCCCCTTCTCAACCTGGACAGGTACATGGACAATTATTGACAATGTGTTGGGTTCACGCAAAGTTGTGCTTGACCAATGTTTGTGCGCGTCATATATCTGCGATAACACTAGTACACTTCAGTTGATAATCAGGGTCCTGTTGCGTTCGTTTTCTCCGCGGTTATTTCCTGTCTGTCGCAAATATGGTTGCTGCCATTCTTTGCGCTTCTCTCGATTTTCGATTGCGAAACCGGTGCTTCAATAAATGGAAACATAAAACGCATTGACCTGCTGTTAGCGTCTATAAAAACGAATCCGTTCAGTGAAATGTACCTCTCCGAACGGGAGATCACATTGTCTGAGCGAAGATTAAGTGGCGCTTCTTTCAAAACCTCACGGCGCCTCAATACATCAATGTAGTTACGCGGTTTTGTTCGCACTTGGCTTCAATGCAGGCAGAAGTGAGTTTGTAAGAAAAAAAGCTCCCAGTTGCCCAGCGGTTATCACCGTCAAAGGACGTACCTACCTCCCTGACTTTCCGCCTGTTGGCTGGTCCTCATCACAGCTTAATTAGTGCTCTCAACTAACCAGATTTCTCTTTTGTTCTTACCGGCACAATGGCCTTCAACTTGCTGCCTCTCGACCAGCTCAGCCTTAAGACAATACAAATGGTGGCTGCGCAAAGAGGGCGCAACGGTTTTCATGCCCACTATACTGTAAGTAGAGAGTGTGAAATTGAACAGCATCTATGGCACCCTTTTCTATTCCTTTAGTATTTCACGCTGAAACAAGTGGTATTTGATGCATGTTCAACTCTCTCCTATATGTGACGAGCGCGCAGGAAAAACTAAAGTATGAGACACTACGAAATTCCCGTGTCTTCACAAAACGCCCGGACTGCGCCGTAGGCGCAGCACAGTCACAGCGAAAGCTAGAAGAGCGGCCTTTCACAGCCTTTTCAAAACACTCATTGGGTAACTTCTGCAAGCACACTTGCTTGGTACCCCCTTGGACATTATTATCAAAATTAGTGGAGTAGGCGGCATTTGGTATGCTATTTTTTGTCAATATTCTCAGAAGCATAGTATCCGCTAAACACTTGTAATAGTTTCGTGCCCACTGCCCATTCAATGACTTACGACAATGAGAAATTATGGCTCAAATGGGTATGCACCACGTTATTAGGGGAACAAGAACAATATTTTGTGATGGTTTGGAGCATTGCACGGCCCACTCGTTGCGCTATTCACATTGTTCGACAAATGCTTGTTCTTACGCCGTAGCCCCGCCGCGGTGGTCTAGTGGCTAAGGTACTCGGCTGCGGACCCGCAGGTCGCGGGTTCAATTTCCGGCTGCGGCGGCTGCATTTCCGATGGAGGCGGGAATGTTGTAGGCCGTGTACTCAGATTTGGTTGCACGTTAAAGAACCCCAGGTGGTCTAAATTTCCGGAGCCCTCCACTACGGCGTCTCTCATAATCAAATGGTGGTTTTGGGACGTTAAACCCCACAAATCAATCAATTCTTACGCCGTTGTAAAACGTTTTATATGTCGTAATAACGCGATTGCTTTCCCGACATCAAGCCTGCTTGCACAGTATTGAAACATTTTTCCGACTCATATGAACAACTGGCAATACTACAAATAGACTTAGCGAGAGCATTTGATCGGGTTCGCCGTTCTTTTCTGTTTTCTCTTCTCGAACATGCCAACGTTGACTCCACTATATTTACACGTGTCAAACAACGCTACAATGAATGTTCAGCCTGTTTAATTGTTAATGGCTATCTTTTAAAACCCGTGTTTCTTAACTCGTCCGTTGAACAGGGCTGTCCGTTGTCACCAATGCTTTTTGCTCTTTACTTGGAGCCAGTCTGCTTAAGTGTAATTTGATCTAGAAACGTCCGCGGTTTCAGTGCTTATGGAATTGAAGTGAAGGTATTGACGTATGCGGATGACCTAGCGCTTTTTTCTGTACAGATCTTTCTAGTACAAAAATGGTGGTATCAATAATTGGAAAATTTGGAAAATTTTCAGGGGCATGAATTAACTTTGCTAAAAGCTTCGGACCATGGTTTGGGTCATAAACACATAGGCCAACTCAAGTTTATGGCATAGAATGATCTTGTGTTCTACCAAAATACCTAGGCGTTCCATTAGATGCATATCGATCAAGTGCAAATTATTCCAAAGAACATACACCCACCCTAAAGTGCTATGCCCAGACGTTTATTCCTCATAACATCTCTATCTTCGGCAGAGCTGAAGCGTGCAACCTACATTCGGCAACGAAATTATTCCCCGCTCTGGAAATAATTTGTTGTTCGAGGGTTTACATACAAAATTCGCACCGTATAGTTGCTACCTTTGTTCGGTGATCAACTTATGAACCGATGAGGCGAGATAATGTTCTTAGACTTTCCTGCGGAGGTGGTCTTGGGTTGGTACACCTCTTTAATAGACAACTGGTGTAACGCTTTTCCTATTTTCGTGACTGTGCTCATCCACTGGTTCGAATATTCTTGCAAGTGAATTTCGTAGATGTTTTACCAAATTTAGTGGTATCATCTAATAGAGCATCACCTATCTGCAAAACTTCATGCGTGAAGTATTCGGGTCAGTGTGTTTCCTGACAGCTAGATTTTCTTATGAGCACTTGTTTTCCTGCGCAAAAAATGACCTATATTCTGCTGTCTTGGATGTGCCCTTTCCTGCCCCACATTAGCGCTCACTATATATTGGATTTTCTGGTCACGGCGTGCTATTACGTGTAAGAAAAATGCCTATTTCACCAATAACCAAGACATTTTCTACGAAGTGCATTCAGAAACGATACCTGTAGAAACCTGGTTGAACACCAAAGGCATATTTGTATCCTCAATTGACTGCCGGCTCTGTGAAGTTCCAGAAACAATCGAACATTGCATTATTAGTTGTAAGGACGCCATACTTTACTGGGACGTGCTGCAGAGGGCTTTAAAGAAACATCCGGATATAAATTCTCATAGCGTTCGTTATCTCGTACCACCCGAATGCAACGAAGTGCCAGTTGACATGCTGTTGTTAATGGGCATACAGAGGTTTGGGAAAACTCGCATGTTGGACAAGCATGAGGAACCAATGGTATCTTCGTGAAGTCACTTTGTGCAAACGACTGTGCGGCTAAGAGACTTTTATGACCAACTGCAATTTCAGCCGGAGTGGTACGATGAGTTGATGAAGTGAGTTACTCAAATACCCGTTTAGAATTGTGTTGTATGAAATTTACTTTGTAACATCCATTGTACATTTGTCGACTTGATCCTATGTATGTTGTACGTTATGTATTGACGTACGCCGCATCGGTAATGAATACCAAGTAAGAACAAAAGCGGTGTTGCTCAGTTGTAGAATACTGGGCTGGCACTTAGCGGACCTGGGTTCGAGCCCACTGTGCCATTGGTGCTAGGTCATGCCTGCCTAAAGCTAGCTTTACTACATGTTAAAAGCACCGGCGTAACTCAGTGGTAGAGTATTGGGCTGGCAACCAGCGGACTAGGGTTCAATACCCACTATGTCATTGGTGCATGTTTTTTTTTCGATTTTCACGCCATGTGGTTATGGACACCAGCGGCGGACAACAACAACAGTGCGTGACGCGGAAATTAATCTCAATATAGCTTTCGCTGTGACAATATGAAAACACGGTTCGCATCTGTTGCAACGCTGTGGGAGCTACCCGAGAAGCTCGGCCACGAACACGTGTTTCTCGCACTTTTCTTTTATTGCTGTAAACGCTAACGCCAGACGAGCAAGAACGCGCCAGTACAGCGTCGCGAAAGTTTACAAATAAATATTAAGGTTTGAGAACAAAGAAATGTTAACTGGGGCAGCCAAATAAGGAGGTGTCTTCATCTCCGAAGAATCTTCATTTATTATTATTCCAAAAAAGAAAAAAAGGCATGGCTCCGAGTAAAAATTATCGTACTAGGTCTTAGTGAGAAGGCAGTCATTTCGGTCATCCAGAACGTTTCTTTCAGTGAACATTGCGTCACACAAGTCGACAAGATGAGGACGAGGCAGCCACTTCATCAACTGACCATCAGCATAGAAGACCTCAGCAAGACGAAGTTACCGTATGTGGACCACAGAAGTTCATCGCCACTTGACACCATGGCCAGCATCATGACAGAATCATTAACTGACCTTCTCAAACCGAAATAGACCGGAGCAGCGGATTATTGACCTGTACAGGACCAGGTCATCCTATTTGAGCTACACGCTTCCTCTGCATCCTCGTCTGAACGGCAGACGCCACAAAATTCAGCGTTCAGAGGTCAGGCATTCAAAATTTACCTCACCCTTATTTTTGAAAACAACAATTTATGGAAAAAATTAACAGAAAATGATCCTCTGAATTCAAGAATACAGTGAATACCTGTTCATACCGCATAACTGAAGGCCTTTCAACACACTCATTGCACTTACGAGAAGTATTCTCGCAGTAAGCGTATTTTCTAAACAAGGCCTCAAAGGAAATATTCTACCATTGTGCCACCATATGACTCTTCCGAATACACGTCACACATTCCAACACCGACTAAAAATTCGCACACCCCAACAGTTAAGGTAAAGCCTCCGTATACCGAAAGGAATCCAGACCATTTTGCTGAAAGACCGAACCTACGACCGGCTTTCACAAGGGCAATAAAATCGGCATTTCCCACGTGTTCACTGCACTGTAACAATGTAGGTGTTACGGAGCCACTTGAATCCTTTGATGCTTCGTGTCCCACACTTGACCCACATGCCTTCGAACGTGTGATGCCATTTACGAGTGACGAGGTGGTGTATCCTCACAACACCAGCCCACACCATGACGTTCCAAACCAGAGTTATTTGACTAAATTTTTAAGCCTAATTACACTGCGAAAAGAAAACCATACGTCACCAGAATCACATCATGTCTGGTGGGATATCATTGTCAAGTCCAGGCAGCCACTTTATCGATTGATAAGTGGGGTTTAAGTCCCAAAACCAGCGTATGATGATAAGAGTGCCGTAGTGGGTGACTCCGGAAATTTCGACCCCCTAGGGTTCTCAAGGTCAAGTGATTGATTGATTGATTTGATTGATTTGAGAGGTTTAAGGTCCCAAAACCACCATATGATTATGAGAGACGCCGTAGTGGAGGGCTCCGGAAATTTATACCACCTGGGGTTCTTGAACGTGCACCCAAATCTGAGCACACGGGCCTACAACATTTCCGCCTCCATCGGAAAGGTCAAGTGATAACACACATGTGAGTCAAAGCCCTACATAAGTTTAATACACCAAAGCCGGCGCATTGTGAACTGACAGAAGAATTTATGAAGAAGGATGACTCACAACTATCTAGGGAGGTTTCTCATCAGCCTACCACACTGCTTTCATCAGAAGACAAGCCCTGCAGTAGACTATCGACTACCATTCATCTACTGATCACATCATTGTGCAACAAAAAAGCAGACTCATGTTCTTAAAAGGCGCTCATCTCACCAACTTTCACAACGAAACGAGGAATTGAAGCAAAGGCAACTTGACGAACCCCATACTGTATATATTGCTACGTGGTGCCACGGATAACTCGAAACTCGATAAGGAAGAAGACGATGTCGGAGCTCTCGTGCAAACTGGGTTCCATCTTGTATGCCTGCTTGTTTTCTCGATAGTAAACATATTTCTACGACACCTGTTCCCCGTAACATTTTAATGGAGAGTGTGGGTCCTCCCAGAATCAACATCCACGACGATTCTACGAAGCGGGCGTTCCTTGGCTTCCTCTACGATGTCTGATCACGACGAGAACAAAAATTTGTCGGTACCTTTCCCAAGCGTGCCTCGTCAGACCGCGCAGCGTCCAAGAGCGTCGCATCCAGCTGTCACGAACCGCACCGTCGTTGTGACGACTCCACATGACCCTGGCACCTTTCCCGGCCACGACGACAAGGATGCCGAAAAGTGACTTCAGCTATACGAACGGATCAGTGCACTATACAGCTGGGACCTGACGCTCATGTTGGCCAATATTCTGTTTTGCCTTGAGGGCACGGCCAAAGTCTGGTTTTCCAACCATGAGGAAGATTTCACGAGTTGAGATATTTGTAAACACAAACTCGTCGACCTCTTTGGCAAGCCCATTGAACGCTGTCGTTCGGCACAGAAAGAAATCGCGTGCCGACTGCAGTCCTGCACCGAGACATACATGACATACATTCAGAATGTGCTCACCCTCTGCCGCACGGTCGACGACAAAATGCCGGAATCCGAAAAGGTCGCGCACATCTTCAAAGGAATCGCGGATGATGCCATCACTCCCCATGTGTTCCTCAACTCTTCGACAGTGGACGACGTCATTAACCAATGCCGACGCTTTGAAGAAGCTAGAATTCGTCGTATTACTTCCCAATTTTCGCGTCTTCCCAACAAGGCTGCCACGTCTACCTGTGAAGACGCCCGTCTCCCTTCAGCCGCTGCAACTACCGACAACGTTGTGCGCATCGTCCGCCATGAAATCGAAGCCACATCTCCTATTGTTGATCATGCCCGGGCCACTGACGATTCTCGTGCAACAATTTCTTTAATACAGACCGTTGTCCGCCAGGAACTGGCCAACACCAGACTACAGACACTCTGCCCAGTTAACAGACCTGACGAATTACCTAGTGTAACTGATATGTCCCCGTCCACGTTATTGGAACTCGGCTGAATGGTGAACCTCCGAATATAGACCTATCTGCTTCCACTGCGGACGAGTCGGCCACATTTCACGTCATTGTCGTAATTCCTGGAATTGGCAGCCATGGCCGCACTACGCCAACACCCGGCGCCCACCTAATGGCTCTCGCATGCCAATATACGTCGACCACGACAACGCTTCGCTACCCATGCCCGCTCTACCAAACCGCTCGCCATCGCCATCCGGACGCCTGTCCCGCTCACCCAACCGTCGCCGCTCTCCCTCTCCCTCCTACCACCACTAGTCTTCGGAAAACTAGCGGCCGCAACTCCTCAAGATGACCCTGCCTTGACGACCCAACCCGAAATTCCTCTGCGCACGCTAGCCGTACACAAAAACTTGATCAACGTAAATGTAGACGGCACACCTGCAATAGCACTCATTGACGCTGGCGCTCACATATCTGTAATGAACTCTAGTCTTCGTGCTCGGCTAAAGAAAGTGCTTACGCCTGCTCCTATCACTGTAGTCCGTGTAGCTGATGGAGCAACGTCAACAGTCACTGGGATGTGTGCCGCCCGCGTCACTGTGGCTGGATGTAATACATCTGTTTTGTTTTACGTCCTGGACTACTGCCCACATGAAATCATTCTGGGATTAGATTTGCTGTCGCAGCATTCCGCCCCAATTGACTGTTTTGCTGCTGTTGTTCAACTTGCTTTACCACAAGCCATTGACCATCTAGCTCCTGTGCCACCAATGCTATGCTCCGTCGAGCTCATTTGCCAATTATGTTGAGCTGTGACTACAAGGACGACTCTTCCGATCCGCCTGTGGCCGACGGAGAATATGTGGTGTCACCTAACGCTACCATCCTCTCTTCGTTCTATGTAACGTTCCAGCACACGATTATCACTATGGAGGACAACGTGGCACCTCTCCCTATTGTCAACTTTGGAATTTGCGCGCAAGTACTGCCCCGAGGAATACCCCTAGCAGTACTTGCCTCGGCCAGCGACTACAACATTTCCGCTTTAACAGAGGACACATCGTTACATCCCAGTCTTGAGTTGGGCACTACCCGAGATTGCAAATCGAAAATGATAGCATCTGATCTCCCTGGCGAGCATGTGCACGCGCTTTGTGGCCTGCTTGCACCGTATGAAAACAACTTTGATCTCCACGATTGACCACTAGGCCAAACGACCATCGTGAAGCATCGGATTAACACCGGCGATGCAAATCCGGTACATCAGCAGCCCTATCAGATATCCTCCACCAAACGCCACGTGATCCAGAAAGGAGTCAACATGCTTGCTCGGAACATCATTGAGCCTTCGTCAAGCCACTGGGCTTCACTTGTTGCCCTCGTCAAAAAGAAAGATAACAGCAGGCGTTTCTGTGTCGACTACCGGAATGTTAACAAGGTAACAAAAAAAGACGTGTATCCCCTGCCGCGGATAGATGACGCCCTTGACTACCTTAGAGGAGCAAATTATTCTTCTTCCATCTACCTCCGTTCCGGCTACTAGCAGATAGCAGTTGGTGACATGGACCGTGCAAATACAGATTCATAACTCCAGATGAACTCTATCAGTTTAAAGTAATGCCGTTCGGTTTATCCATTGCCCCAGCTTCATTCGAACGAATGGTGGATGCTCTCCTTCACAGTTTTAAATGGTAAATCTGCTTGTGTTACCTTGACGACGTCAACGTCTTCTCACCGACTTTTGAAACACACCTCGAGCGTTCCTCGACTATTCTTTTTGCTTTCCGCAAGGCAGGACTTCAGTTGAACTTGTCCAAATGTCATTTCGGCCACCACCAACTCGCTGTCCTCGGTCACCTTGTCGACTCTTTTGGTGTTCGTCCCAATCCTGAGGAAGTCCGCGCAATCTAGGATTTACCTGTACCGACCTCTGCGATTGACGTTCGAAGCTTTGTGGGCCTTTGTTCTTACTTTCCTAGATTTATGCGGAATTTCGCTGACGTCGCACACCCACTCATGGAAGTACTAAAAAAAATTTGACTTTTGTGTGCGTACCTGAACAAGCAAGAGAATTCAATGAACTGACGACCAGACTTACGACACCACCAATTTTCGACCACTTTGATCTATGTGCTCCAGCGGAAGTGTGCACTTCGGCCAGCGGCATTGAAATCGGAGCCGTTTTGGCGCAAGGACAGCTTGGCTGCGAGCGCATCTTTGCATACTTTAGCCGTCTTTTACCGCCAGCAAAACCAAATACTCCATGACAGAACATGACTGCCTTGCGCTCGTCTGCGCAGTGGCGTAAATTTGGGATGGCCATCATGGATGTCACTGTTCACCACGCCTTATGCTGGCTGTCGTTCTTAAAAGATTCTAGTGGACGTCTCGGCCGGCGGGCTCTACGGCTACAAGAATATTCGTTCACAGTCGTTTACGAATTGGGCCGCCACCATGAAGATGCCGACTGCTTGTCACGACATCCAGTCGACCCACCGGACGTTTCTGAGAGTGGCGAGTCTACTTGCGTGCTGGCACTTTCCACCTCGGGCAACATCGGAGATGAGCATCGTCGTGATCCTCACTTGAGAGGTATCATCTTTCGGCTGACTGGTCCTACAACTCCCCCGTCTCTCCGTATGTTCCTGCTCCGAGATGGCGTATTATATCGCTACAGCATGCATCCCGGCGGACCTGAGCTGCTAGTGATCATACTCCATCACATGCGTCTGTCTGTCCTCGCGCTGTTACATGACATCCCAATGGCTGGTCACTTAGGAGTCTCAAGAATTTATCACCGTGTTCGACGTCGCTTCTTTAGGCCTGGTATGCACCGATCCATTCATCGTTATGTCGCTTCTTGTAAATCTTGTCAACACCGCAAAAAGCCAACAACCCTTTCAGCAAGACGCCTTCAACCCATTCAGGTACAATTGGAACCATTTTATAAGGTAGGTCTTGACCTACTTGGACTTTTCCCTTTATCGGTCAGTGGGAACAAGTGAATAGCAGTCGCCACGGACTACGCCACTCGGTATGCTATCACGCAAGCCCTTCGTACCAGTCGTGCAACCGACGTCACTGACTTTCTCCCAGAAGACGTCATACTACATCACGGTGCCCCTCTTGCCGATCGGGGTCGCTACTTCCAATCCCAGGTTATACAAGACATATTGCATTCTTGCGCTACAAGACACAAGTGCACAACAGCCTATAACCCTCAAACCAAGGGGTTCACAGAACGGTTAAATCGAACTATCACAGAAATGCTCGCCACGTACGTTTCCACCAACCATCATGACTGGGACGCAGTCCTGTCATTTGTGACATTTACCTATAATACGTCCCGGAATGATACTGCAGGTTTCTCGATTTTTTTTTCTCATGTATGGACGAGAACCCACGCTACCTCTTGACACGCTCTCCCCAACCGTTACCCACACATCGGACTACGTCCGCGATGTTATCTCTAAAGCTCTACAGGCACGTGAAATTGCTCACCTGCGTCTTAGTGATTCGCAAGACCACCGACGACTGCTGTACAATGCCCGCCACCGCGATGTCAGCTTCCAGCGTGTTGACACGGTCCTTCTCAGCACGCCATCATGGCGAGTTGGCCTGTGCAAAAAGCTGACTTCGCCATACTTGGGTCCGTACCGTGTCGTGCACCAAGTTACCGACGTGACCTATGAAATTGAACCATTTCACAGCACCAGCAGCCCCCCATGTTCTGACGTTGTGCACGTCTCTCGGCTGAAGCGATAATACTCGGACCAACCAAGCACCGAGACGGTGCCTTCGCCGCCGGGGGATGATGCTACGTTGCACCACGCATAACTCGAAACTCGATAAGGAAGAAGACGATGTCGCAGCTTCCGTACAGACTGGGTTCCATCTTGTATGCCTGCTTGTTTTTTTCGATATAAACTTATTTCTCCGACGCCTTTTCCCCGTAACAATATAGACGGCTACTGGAACAAGAACAGCCAGCAAATAAAACCTCATCACGGGTAAACTTGTGGCTCCAGGGTCATCAGAGACACCAACTGAAGAAAAAAGATAACGTCGATGACTAAGCCATCTACGCAGAAAATTATGTTGCCGAATTTTCTGCGCCAGTTCTCAAACCCATATAAGATCCAACGAACTGGAAGAAAGCCACAGAAAGTCACGAAAGCGCATGATACTACCATGTGTACAACACAGGAAAATTGGCATCGTTTGATCAGTCTCTGTTCTCACGCACACCGACAAAAAGCAAAGCATCTGTTGCCGTGACGACGCAGGATCAACTTCAAGGGACATTCGTTAATCCATTGCTACAAGGATTCCAAACATTGTTCGTTCTTCACAAGACCTCCAGTCATGTCATCATCAGTGTGGATGTGCAATGCTTGATTATTCTACCCAAGACACAACAGGCAGCCTCGTCCGCCGGAGCTGCATGCCCTAGATATCGCCAGTCTGCTTCCCTCTTCTGTGAATTTTTGTTCGAGTTAAGGAACTCTTACTAAATGAAAGTACGGCGTAGTTTGCCACTTTCGCCTGAACACTCTGCTTTTGTCGTTTGTTGATTGTAACTTGTGAATACTTCCGGAGGGAGGGAGAATCTTGTGACCGAAGAAATTAGCGATGATTGGTAAAAGCTGATGAAAAAGTGGAAGTAGAATAAAAAATTGCAGCATATCCACGGAGTGAATTATGGAGAGTGGGGCGAAGAATTCGTCCGTCCATTCGTTCTTGCTTCCGCCCGTACATGCGTCCGTCAGTGTGACCGTCCATGCGTCCATCAGCCCGTCTGTGCGTGCGTCTGTTCGTGCGTCTGTCCCTGCATTCGTCCATGCAACCGCCCCTGCGTCTGCTCATGCGTCCATCCATGCATCTGTCTACGTGTCCGTTCGTCCATCTATTCAACACTCCAAGTACCACCACCTCGCATCTATTCATCATATATTCCCCATACAGAAGCACCGCCATCCAGCGGACATTCCAAGGACTAAACGAGAGGTGGCACACGCACACTTTCTTACGGCTTGCGCTTCGGGTCCACTTCCCACCTTTAACCACCTCTAGTTCATGGTATATACTAGTTCACTGTATTCATGGCACTGCAGCCAAACGCTCGCTAAACCTTTCGAAAACCAAGGAGGTTACGCCCAGCAAGTATGACGTAGCAAACTTTTTCAGTCAGATGTTGCTCAATGTACATGCCAATGGCTGCTAATGGGAAATGAGAGGCGGAGAATTCGGCTTTTACTTTCTTACGGCTTGCGCTTCGTATCTACTTCCCATTTTTAACCACCTCGAGTTCATTCGTGGTATATACAAGTTCATTGTATTCATGGCACTGCGGCTCAGCGCTCGCTAAACCTTTCTAAAGCTAAGGAGGTTACACCCAGCGAGTATAACGTAGCAACCCTTTCTTGTCAGATAGTGCTCAATGTACATGCCAATGGCTGCTAATGGGGATCGCAGCCTGCGCGTTAACTAAAAGCCGAATGCTCCTGTCTCTCATTCCCATTAGCAGCCATTGACATGTACATTGAGCACTATTTTTTATTGTTCAACAACGCGCAGAAGTCTCTCACCGGCCCCACCTTGGAGGTCAATAGTTATACTTGTTATATTCTACGGGGGACGAACGAGTGCCGCTATAAGGAGCTTCGCCCCTAACAAGGAGGTGTAGGAGCCGGGCGACGTCACACACACGAAGAAATATATATATATATATATATATATATATATATATATATATATATATATATATATATATATATATAGATCAGCTGTGCAGGCATTTGAGAAAAGTAGGACCGTCACTCTTTGATTCGCAGCCTGAATGAAATAAGAATGATCAACGTTTCTCAAATAAAGTAGTTGATTTTACTTTAATGATGGTTTACAAAATACTGCCCGTACTTTCTTAAATAAAATTTGTGAGTTGTGAAGATGCTCATCTCTACTATTGACTTTAGTAAATTGGGTAGGATGCACAGTGGCATGCGAGTGCTATAATTGAGTGACATTTTTTGAATGGCTAGTTGGTGTATTTTATTTTGTTATGTTCTAGCTTACAGTCATGTTTTCGACCACGTAAATATTGCTGACAAAATTTATATTGTATACATGGAGTTGACTGATAATACTAAGTTTCACGAAGGTTTTGAGTTTGAGAGATGTTCGCAAGCTTATATAGAAATAAAATCACACACCTTTATAACACCGCAAGCTGGGTAATATTCTGGCTTCTGCTTTTTACTTTGTGGCAGCAATTCATGAATAATTATGGTTGTCATTTGCTGAGTGCATCGCGCTAATAGTTTTTCGCAGTTTACTAACGTCGTGGGCTTCGTGTGCATTGTGGTGACCGCAGGGAGGATTCGACGCCAGCCAAAGGGAGTTTGGTTTCTTCACACCGGGGTATTTATGGCACGCCACATCCATCACCGTTGTATTCAAGTATCCTGCTCCAAGTGGTCTGAAGGCTGGCCCTCAGTGAGTACTGCCCTTCCTTTTACAGCGAACACTGTTATGAAATATGAACACGGGTCGTGCGCAGCGCCGTAGTTCTCCGCCGCCACCTCCACTGCTAGTGTTCGTAACCAACATCGCATGAAATAAAAAATACTCAAATAAAGAACACCAAGGACATGTGGTGATGTAGTGAAATCGGAACCCGAGTCCTCTGCGTACCAGCCCAGTATTCTACCACTGAGTCAAACCGGTGCTTAGAACTCGTTCACAAAGTTGCCTTAGGTAGGCTTCATGTTGGGAAACGAATTTGCGTTACTACGAGTAACAAAGCATTTTAGAAAAGCGAAGGAACAACCAGGCATCAAACAATGCGAATCACGTAACATGTGGGTCTTCCAATGTTCCTAAACATTGCAAAAGCTTGTTCTTCCTTGCGTATTATCTGACGCACATACCCCCTTCATGCGTAATTCTTAAGTGTCGTTAGCGACTAAATGCAACATGAAATTCGTTACCTGTACTAAGTGGATACTACTCCTCTCTAAAAATTGACGAAAGATAGCATATTGAGTGGCATCCTAATATGCCAAAATTATGAATATTTATGGCGCAGTGGACACCCAGCAAGTGTGCTTGTAAATCAGAAGGCCGCTCTTCATGCTTTCACTGTGACTGTGCGGCGCCTTCCACGCCGACCTGGCGTTTTTTACCGAGACTGCGTTTGTTTCTCTGCTCACCAAGAAGACCTTCAAGTCCGCCATAATAAAGAAGATCCTGAGTCCAGAACGGTTTTCAAACATATACGACAACGCCTAAGCCAGAATGAAGGTGTTCTCGAATAAGGCCTGGCCTCCCCGAAATAGCGCCGATGCCACTGCGCATGCGTGAGACCCGAACTGGGTTTGGGTTTTCTGTTAGGGACGCTATTTCACGAATTTAACGGGAGCCCCAAAGCGCCTTTCAGAGGGTTCTTCCTTAGACAAACGTCACCCACTGATGTTTGTCTACACACCAAGGCGTTTGGTGTGTAGCGACACCAGGGACCCGAGCTAACGGGGAGGGGGGGGGAGGTTCGACTCCCTCCCACGCTTAGCCCTGCATGGCATTGCCCTCTCCGGGGAAAAGGGAATTCAGGGGGTTCATTTGACGCTGGGTGATTGGACCGGGAAGCCCCACCCTCCTCCGGCAGGGGTAACACATACATCCCTTTGGCCCCGGTTTCACGTCTCAGGCACACCTGGGCTGACCCACCCAGGGGAAATCGGCTGTCGCCTTCTCCTATCTCTCTCCCCTACACAATCATCTTTATCTCTCACTTTTTATCTGTCCTGTCTACATCTCTCTTTTGTTTACTTCCGAGTCTTCCGGGCGGCAAGGGTTAACCTCATGCGTTCACCCACCTTGCGATGCGTCACATCAGGTTGTAGTGGCGGTGTACAGCCGGCGTATGCAAGCCATTTTTTTCGTGTCTTGTTGCGTCCCCTTGTTGGGCTCGGTGGTGGATGGCTGCCACCGCTACCGAACACAATCCATATTTTATGGCAAAATCTTTCAACTCTCTATTGATCCTTCCGTAAGAGGGTGCGCACCGAAGCAACCTTTCAACCTTCTCAACTCAACAAGGAGAACTTCCCACGCTACCAAGTTATTCATAGTGACACACCTGCAAAGCCAGTCAGAACACTCTCCCAGTTCCTCGTTTCAAGTGCCTGATAAACACACTTGGAACAGGTTACAGAGATACGAAAATGACTATTGGAGATCTGCTTATTGAAATCCGGGACAAAGAAAAAGTTGTTAGACTATTCAACCTAAAGAGCTTTGGTGATGTCCCCATCAGTGTATCGGCACACCGTTCAATGAGCACTGTCCGAGGAGTTGTATCGGAGGATGATCTAGCTGACTTGACGGATGCAGAACTTCTTGATGGCAGAAAGGATGAGAATGTAGTCAATGTCAAGACAATTATCATGAAGCGAGGTGGCGAAGATGCGCCAACTAAGCACATCATCACTACGTTTGGCTCAAGCATTCTTCCAGAGACGCTTGTAACTAGCTACACAAAGCTTCGTGCTCGCCGATACATTCCAAACCATCGCCTTTGCTACCAATGTCAGATATATGGTCACGGCTCACAGAGCTATCGTGGTCGGCAAACCTATGCCCAATGTGGAGTTTCTGACCACAATTCCGAAACCTGCGAACAACCCGCGCATTGTGTGAACTGTAACGAAAATCATCCTGCCTACTCACGGGCCTGCTTATTCTGGAAGAAGTAAAAAGAGATTATCATGTTGAGGGCGAGGAAGAATATCTTGTTTAAGAAGCAAGAAAAGTTTTGTCATTTTATGGCTCAACCCTACGCTGACGCGGCGCGTAAGGGGGCAGCGTCGCCCTAGCCCTCGCCACCCCTTCGACCCGCGCATAGCGAGCCATCGGCTGTGGCACCTGCCGCCATGACGGCAGTAGTTCAGCCTACTCCGCCTTCTCACGAACAGAAGTAGGAGACCCTAAAGACTTCAGGTCTTAAGGCCTCGCCTCACCAGGCGAGGTCCAAAATTCGAACTACCAGCTAGCACGTGCGGGCATCCAGAGCCTCCGAGGAGGCAATGGATACGTCAGTACCCTTGGTGTCGAAACAGCGGTGCGGCTCCTTAGAGCACGTCAAGGAAAAGAAAAAGCAGATAGCGAGGCCTGGTGATGGCCCTGTTACTTGGATTCAAACTTCCTGCCTAAACAGCCACTCGATCTTCGTACACATGGACTACTTTACGTTCACCATGAGCACCCAAATTATACAACAGGACGTCAGATACCTTCTCAGAAACCATGACGACGTTCAAGAACTTTTACACGAACACTCATCAAAAGTGCAGTGTGTACAATAAACACAACTTAATTCATGGCGCACCAACTTTCTTCGTAAATACGTTATTTTCCGAAAGGGCCGTGATGATGCATGACATCATTCGGAGGTGTTGCCATTATAGTGAATCCAGGGATTCCACACACACACTTGCAACTCCGAACATCTCTTGAGGCAGCGGCTCTTGGAGCTGTGATTTTCAACAAACTGATCAGTGATCAAAAGTTGTACTGTTTACGTATCTACGAGGTATCACCTACAAGAACTTGACTTCCAGACCTTAATAGACAGACTTCCGGAGCCTTGTGTTCCCTTTGGAGACTTGAATGCGCATAGTGGGCTATAGTTTATTCTTGTTACGAAGCGCGAGGTCGACTGACTGAACAGTTCCTTCTCTCGTCCAGTGCGTGTCTTCTCAATCGAAAGGAACCAATCTATTATAATCTCGCCAATAATACCTACCACTCCCTAGACCTAAGCATATATACCCCATCCCTTGTGCCTCTACTTCAGTGAAAACTCATCAGTAATTCCTACGGAAGTGACCACATTCCCGTAGTTTTGAGCACAACTACAGCAACTGAGCGTACACCACGGGTTCCCAAATAGCTCATATACAGAGTGGACTGGGAACAGTTTTATACCATCGCTAATTTAGTTGGAAATGATATATGTACTTTGAGCATTGATGCTGTTGTCAACTACTTCACAGCGTTGTTGATTGATACTGCAACAAAATACATCCCACAAACGAATGGACACCCTGAAAAACGACGTCTGCCGTAGTAAAACTCTGAATGCCAAAACACAAGCAAACAGCAAAACAAAGCACGTAGGTTGCTTTTGAACTCACCGACAGCCGAAAATTGACAGCTTTAGAAAAAGAAGTGTCAAGGCAGGAGAACGCGTCGGCAGGCCAGAAGAGAAAGCTGGCAGAAGGTTTTATTGGGAATCAACTCATATACACAGCAGGCTAAAGTCTGGAACATGGTTGGCAGGGCAGTAGGAATACAAGTACACTCACTTCCACTCGTAAACACACAGGGTGACCTCTTGGAAGGTCAGGCGAACTTCCTCGGTACATACTTCGAACGGGTGTGCCGCTCGTCACACTATACTGATGCTTGCCAAAAATACAGAGCAAGAGTAGAAAAGCAGAAACTCGAGCACAAATGTACTAGGTACGAGGCATACAACGAAGCTTTCAGCTTAGCTGAGCTCCAAAAGTCACTAAACTCTTGCAGTAATTCCGCCCCAGGTTCTGACTGAATGGTGTACGATATGTTGAAAAACCTACCAATCGAAACGCAAAAAACATCAATTTGCTTGTACAATGCTATCTGGTTTTCTGGTGCTATCCCTACTTCCTGTGAAGAGGCTAATATTATTCCCATATTGAAAGAGGGCACAAACCCTTCTTGAGTTTAGAGTTATAGGCCAATTGCACTTACCAGCTGTCTGTGTACACTTTTTGAAAAAAAGGGTATACCGCCAAGTTATACACTTTCTTCAAAAAACAATTCGCTTGACAAATTCTAGTGCGGATTTCGAGAGGGTAGATCCACCACCAACCACCTTTTTCGTATCGAGGCATAGATCAGAGATGCTCTCGCCCACAAGCAGTACTTTCTTTCTGTGTTCCTCGATATCCAAAAAACATATGATACAACAAGGCGCTTTGGAATATTGAGAGACCTGTCTTACCTTGGCGTCTGTGGCAGAATGTTAACCATAATTGAAAGTTACGTATCAAACCGGTCATTCCGTGTTCGAAATGGCAGTGTTCTTTCTCAAACATTTGTCCAAGAAACAGGCGTGCCACAAAGTGCTGAGCATGGTTGCACACTTTTTATTATCAAAATAAATTCTTTGCGCTTGTCGATTCCTTGCAATATGTTTTATTGTACATAAGTCGACGACGTCCAGCTTTGTTTGAAGTCTTGTAATCTAGCCATGTGTGACAGCCAGGTCCAGGTTTGTTTGAACAAAGTCTCCAATTGGGCAGAAGAAAATGGGTTCGACTGAATGCACAGAAAAGCACGTCTGTCTTTTTCTCAAGGAAGAGAGGCATGCATTCCGGACTCGATATTCAACTGCATGGGCAACGTCTTTCCGTTAATACCAAACACAAATTCTTAGGTCTAATCTTGGACACCAAGCTAACCTTCACACCACATATTCAGTATTAAAAAACAAGCGCATAAAAGCCATGCACGTTTTAAAAGTGTTGTGACGCACTACGTGGGGAAGTGGCAAGATGTGTCTGATTATTTTTATAAAAGCCTTATACGTACCCGCCTAGACTATGAGGCGATAGCATATCAGTCTGCGACACCTACTGCCCTTAAAAAATCAGATCCTGTTCATCATCTAGGCATTCGTCTCTCTACGGGTGTCATTCGCACTAGCCCCGCTGAGAGCCTGTACGTGGAATCGAATGAATGGTCGCTCCACCTAGAGAGATGTTACATGTATTTTAAATATATTTTAGAGTGAACGCTGAAAAGAATCACTCATCACATTCAACAATTAATAACAGGCCAAGCCTTGCTGTGTTTGAGAAACGGCCTTCTATGTGACAGCCCTACTCACTCCATGTGAGGGGCCTAAGATGGCTTCCGCAATATGCCTGCCACCGTGGCAGTGGCAGGCAACAGATTGCGACGTGTCTTTCTTGGAGGTTACGAAACACGTGCCAATTGCACATATTCAGATATATTTCCTAGAAGTACAACAGAAATACACGTGTCCTGAGTTCTTTACGTATGTCCCAAAGACCAACACTTCTGTCTCGTACGCAGCCGTTGGCCCATCCTTTTCGGAAGCCGGCGTTCTGCCCTGTGATTCAAGTATTTTCACCGGCGAAGCTTATGCCATACTTGTGGCCGTTAAACAAATTAAACAAATGAAACTACAGAAGGCAATAATATATACATATTCGCTAAGCGTAGTAAAATCTCAGGATAGGAACACACAGACACAGACAAATTGCATTTTCATGAAGTTTTCGAAGGCTCATCATCGTGTTGCCCATTGTCGTCTAATTTCCAAATTGTCTGCCCTTAAATCAGACCGTTTAACGCTATCGCAGCTCCGGAGTTTCTTTATTTCTTGAACAGCTCACATTTACAAATGGTTCTCATTCAGAACTTGCAGAAGTCAGTTCAGGAGTAACCCAACCTTGCGTCCTCTCCTCCCTCTTCTTAATTTTGGTCAATGATATGCTGACCAACACTTCGTCGTCCATACGCCTTTTCACAGATGACTGGGTCATTTATTGATCTATAACATGTTACCGGGGTCCTCTAAGTGTCAGCCTTGTAATCTACCACGGGGCCACACTAATGTTTCGGTGCAGCGCGTAGTAGTTAGAACATTCGCCTCGCATGCAAAAGATCTGTGGTTCAAATCCTGAGGAATCTTCGATTTGGCTTGCACTAGTTCAGAAAAGTGCCGCAGCGGTGCCAAGCGGTGCAGTGAGCGTGCAGCGCCGGTCGAGCAAGTGCAGGTGCAGCCTCAACACGCCTCGGCACTAGCCGACACTAGCGCGCGACGGCTACAGCCAAAACGAAGGCGTGAGTTGACGTGAGTGCAGGCCGGAGAACACCTTGTAGTGTAAGCCTAAAATAGCCGCCTCCGCCGCCTTGTCCGATCAATACACGGCCGTGATGGCACTTCTTGTGACTGCGATGGAATTGCTGGACTCGAGCAGCGACGACGATTCCGTCAGCGGTGCCGTTTGCAGTGACTGCGACGATGAGTACGACGATGCGTGCATCTTGGTCGCGTGCGCGTTGGTGCGCGACGATGCCAACCGTGTACCCGGGTACGAAAGCATTATCGGCAGGTACCATGAGTATGAATTCAAGCGCCTCTTCAGGCTGTCCAGGGAGACTTTTGATAGTTTCAGTGCCAAGTTCAAGACTTCAGCCTTCTACCCAAGGGCAGTGCAAGGCCGCCAACAAATCAGTGCCGAAAAAACATGCCTCATAGCGCTTGTGTACCTAGGCTCACAAATATCTATGTACGCCATAGGCGACAAATTCGATGTTACCGAGTCGTCTGTTCATGTTTGTGTGACACGGGTCGTTCACTTCTTACACGCTATTAGCGATGAGATAATTTGCTGGCCTAGTAGCGCGGAAGTGACCCGCATAAAGAACGGCTTCCTCGCCAAAAGTAAAGGCAAGGGCCCAAGAAACACCATCGGCTGTATCGATGGATCACACATCGGGATACTCACTCCAAGCGAATCTACGCAGTCTTACTTCAACCGGAAAAAGTGGCCTTCGATAATCCTGCAAGGAATCTGCGACGACAGGAACAAGTTGCTGAACGTGTTTATTGGGTTTCCAGGTTCGGTTCACGACGCCCGTGTCCTGAGGGAGAGCCCCTTCTTTGCACGCGCAATTCAGGAATGTGAAGACAATTATATACTGGGTGACAGTGCATATCCACTGATGCCATGGCTCATGACCCCATTCAAGGACAATGGAAGTTCTTTTCCTACGTGGAAAAAGAGCTTCAATAAACGACACAGTCAACAACGAGTGCTTATTGAGAACACCTTCGGCCTGCTTAAACAGCGTTTTAGGAGGCTCTACCTTGTTGATGCAAAAAGTGTGCAACAGTGCTGCTATATAGTTATGGCTGCGTGTGTGCTACACAACATGTGCAACGATGAAAGGGACTTCCTTGAGGAACTTGCAACGCTTCCCCAAGAAGAAGATGTGGGCAATGATGAAAGTGAAGGAGATTTTGATTGCAGTCTGCCAGGCTACAGTCAGTCTCTGCGAGAGTTCATTGCAAAGGAACAGTGCTAGAAGTTCATCTTTGCTTCGCGATTTATTCAGTGTGCAAATGTTTTGCGAAGTGGGGTGCCGCGTCTAGAAGCAATGTTTTTTTTTAACAAATTAGATGGAGTAGACACTGCTAGTGTTATAAAAGTTTATTGCCCATATTATAACCCGTCCTTATTTGAGAGTACGTCGATCAACCGATCGAATCGCTGCATGCGCTCATCATGCCGCTTTGCCTTTGCCTCTTCCCATTTTTTTCTTTCCTCCAGTTGTTTCACTGCTGCCTCCTCTTGCTTAGCTCTCGAAGCTTGCATTTTTTCTAATGCCTCCAAGAGCGGCGTGACTTGGGACCTACTCTGGCGCTTCCTTTTTGGCGTTGTGCTGCTCCGAACTTTGGATGCTGTGTTGCACTCGACTGGGACTGCTGCATCTTGAGGTGCTTCAGTGATGCTGGTGCTGTTGAAAGTAATTGTACAGGTGCCATGTCATTTCCAGGCTACAGCACAAATTAAGTAATTTTTACTTACTCTGGACTTGCACTAGGCAGGATTGTTTTTCCAGGCTCCAAGAGCAGCCTTGGATTTACACTATGTTCTTTTTCCAAGACTTCTGCCAGCTCTCTGTAATAGACACTATGAGAATCACTGAAGATATGAAGACACAATCGTAACTTACTCTTCATATTCACAGTTCACACGGTGGTGACCTGAAGAATTGTTGTCTTTTTTTGACTTTTTATATGCTCTGTCCAGCGACTTCCATTTGTTTTCCACTTGTGTGGCAGTCACGTTGCACAAGAACTCCGTATTGATGGCCTCAGCCAACTTCTTCCACAGAAGCCTTCTTGTGCTAAACAAAAAAGCAAAGCACAGTTAGTAGGAAAGAAGGAAGCGACGTAACGTGACCCAAGTCTTGCAGTAGCACATGAACCTTTCCTTAGTACTTCATATGTGTAGCTTTCAGGGATAATTGCTAGGGATGTTCGATTATTCGAAAATTTTGGATAATGAATCAAACAGCACTGTATTCGGTTCCTAAGTCGAATCGAATTGCACATATTCTAAGTAACAAATATTCTTTTAATAATCGGCACTGGCGGGAGAACCCCAAAACAACGAAACAGCTACAAGTCATTCTTTCAATCCCTAATGTGACCTGTACGCAGCCCAAGCTTTTGCAAGACTACCTACACTATATTGATTGTCGAATGAATGCGCGTCTGAAAGCTCCATTCTTGCTCAATTTTTACTGCACTTTAGCTGTATCGCATTTATCAGCTCCTGTCTTCGTCTTGTAATAACCAAAGGTGGGAACTACGAGTGCTTGCAGCTTCACGACTAGCAACAGATACAAGTTTTGCGTTTGCGTAAATTGTTCTTGCAGATGTAAATTTCAACGCCCATTGTTATCCGCTTTTAGTGCGCAGGCCATGTTGTGATGACGGGTTGATCTGCTCCGTTACATATTTAGTTGTATCTGCAATGTTTGGTTGTAAATTGTTTTGTTTTTGTGTCCCAATTTTATTTAAAGTGAGGTGACAAAGTCTCACGTTGATAACGCTAGTCAATGCCGTAGTTGAACCTACAATTACAAAATGTTACGAATATTCTAGTTCCTGCTGCATACGAGATTACCTTAGTTTTCGTAATTGTGGTATTTTGAGTAGATTCAAACTGACTGTAATGGCCTTTGTCGAAAGTTTGTGACTATTTGTTTCAAATAAAATGTTCTGTTCTAAGGCTGTTTTGAAAATGGTCTACTTACTATTCAAACAGTATTCAATTACTATTTGTATTCTATTTGGTGCCATTACTATTTGACTCTTACTTGATTAGGTTCCGAAATTCACTATTCACACACTTCTGATAACTGCGAACGTTCTTTTTGTGCGGGAAGCATTATGTTGGAGAAGTTGAACATTGTGTAAATCACTCTTTTGGATCATAAAGCTTCACTAAGGAGACAGCCATATTCTAACCTGTCTTTGCATTGTAAAACATGCAGCTGCGCAACCTTGTTTGCTGACACGACGGCGCAGTCTAGGTTCAAAGATAGGGTAGCACGTGTCAAGAAGCATATCTCTTTTAACAATGAGCTGCACCATCTTGAAAAGTGGCAGTGCGAGAGAAATGCGGACAGACAGTGAAGACACAAGGACTGCAGGGCGAGACTTGCTAGAGATGTGCCTCAGAATAACAACATGCAATTCCCTCTAGTGCAAATTCTCAAGGCAGCACTACACTTGCAACATGGCTTGAGCTTGGAGGTGCTGCACCTTATCTTGTTGGTGCTTGCCTAGAGTGAAACGGAATAATAAAAAGCTGCAAATAATTTTGGACATAGGATGACATACCGAAGTGCCCTGGTTTTTCCCACCAAGTCCTTCATTTCCGAGTATTTGGCGATGAAGAACCTTGTTTTTCGGGCGCTCCAAAGCTCTTCCACATCTTCAGCCGACGCGGCTGCTGCTGGAAATGCGGCTAAAGCCCCATCGCTGTCAACGTCGCCGTCGCAGGCAGGAGAAGGCGTCGGCGGTTGTGCCGGAGGGGGGTCATTTTCACGATTCCCTGCCATGAACCGCAACGTAACGCGCTTGCCGTCTGCAAGGGCGAAAACCAAGATTAAAAATACCGACATAGCATAAGCAATGCTACGAGGCTGTTTGCTGACCGACTACGACTCCTGGCCGCTAACCACGTTTTTTGGCAATGCATGCAGCCTGACTTACCTGATGCCTCATAGACGTAACCGTTGGCGTCCGTCATAAATGACCCGTCGGGATTGTGAAGTGCCTTAACTTCCTTTTGAACGCCCTGAACAACTATTTGCAACGTCGTCTGCTCTGGCCTTGGGGGGACGCCCGCCATGCTGCACTACTCTGCACCTGCTTTGGAGTGCGTGCACGCCGGTACAGAACTCGTCAGGAACTAGGCTTACACCTAGACAAAACGAGGGAGCCAGTGCAGAGGGTGCGACAGAGGGCGCGCGCTGCTCCGGCAAAACGAGGACGAAGGTGCTGCACCCTTTGAACTGGTTCAGCCGGTGCAGCCAAAACGAAGAGACCTCTGGTGCTGCGCCGTTCCCATCCGGATAAAAAAAATCCGCGTCGTGATGGAACTGCATAAAAAGGCCTAGGGTGCGGCCTAACCGGTAACCACCGCCGGAACGCACTCTCTCACCATAGAAGACTTGGCAACCCTAGTGCAGTATCTGACCGCTACCTCCCACATGCATATATACGTCAAAAAACTCACGGCCCTAAGCCCCAGCAGCCGCGAAGCAACTGACCGCGGCGGCGGTCAGATCTGCAACGCAGCAGAGGGTGCTAAGAATCTCTGGATCCGGACAGGCTGCCATTGAAACCTGAACTTGGCAACGTTAAACGCTAGAACCTTATCTAGTGAGGGAAGTCAAGCTGTACTATTCGAGGAGCTAGAGGGTGTTAAATGGGACATAATATGGTTCAGTGATATAGCTTAATAAAACTTGTTGTTGGGCTAGTTGGTTATACATCATATAATTAGAAATTTGGCGCAACCTCGACTCACGCAAACACTCACACAGGCACACACACTTGCACCAGAGCAACACACACGACACGCAGCGCTCACTACCAACTGTTTATTGCTCCTATCTGACCTTCTTAAATACGTACATCAAAATGCGCAAAGGCACAAACTAACAGAACTGCGCCAGTAGAAAGCCAACATCACGTGAAGTAAATGGCGTCACCACACCACAAGGAACAAGTAAAAAAGGGGGGGGGGGTGAACACGAAAAGGAGATATAATCTCTAAACCCTCGCATCAAGGAAAGATATTTCTTGTTGATGCAACACCAAAGAGGGCTCGCTGACACATATATCTTTATTCTTTTCTATATAATATGCTTCTAACAGCAAACGTGCTGATAAATTTGAGCTTCTTCCAAGAATCCTTGTATCAGAAAATCGTGGTTCACACCCACATGTGGCAATATGCGACACAAGATGTGCGTACTTGTCCTCGTTTTTCTTAACCTTTAGCGCATGCTCCCTAAGCCGGTCATTGAGGCATCGCTCGGTAATGCCAATGTACACGTTACCGCAGGAAAAAGGAATGGAGTAAACAACTCCCATGGAACATTTGACGAAGGCATTCTCATGTTTTTTCACGCAACCGCGTCTCTTGCCATTGCAAATACGCGGACATAACTTGGCGAGCTTTTCTGGCGCAGAAAATTATTCGGTACCTCATGATAAGCTTTTGACTTCGGTCCGACAGTGCATAGAAGATAATGGTGACGTTTCTTTTATGAATAATGCGGGCGTATCCGTTGAAAACTTTTTAGCACTTTTAGAATTTTATCTTAACGTTACTTTTATTACTTTTAACGACAAGCCCTATCTACAACGACAAGGCATCTGTATAGGTTCTTGTGTCGCCCCTGTTCTTACTGATATTTTTTTAGCAGATGTAGATAGGACGTTGGAAAAATTTTTAAGGGGGAATAAGGTTTTGAAGATTTTTAGATATGTTGACGATTTTTTAATTCTTTTAGACAAGCGGGGGCCCTATACACCCCCCAATTACTTTTTAGATTTTCAAGTAGACGCCTGTACTTCAGTGAGTGTGTGTGCGGAAGAGGTATCATATGAAGTGCAGCGTTCTTATTGTGACCATGTGCTTAGTGTTTTTAAAGATCATGGACGCGGACTTAGGTTCACTACCGAGGTACCCACAGAGACTTGTCTCCAGTTTTTAGACCTCAAGCTACTGTGGGGTAGTGAACACTTTTGTTGGGTGTACCGGCCTAGAGTGAAGAAGGGGCTGTTGCCGTATGATTCTGCGCACTCGAAAATAGTTAAAAGAGGAATTGCTTCGCTATGTCTAGAGTCCTCGTTGATTAAGTCGTGTCCACACCACATGCGTACTAGTTTTTACGATCAGATCAGCCGATTGACGGCGGCGGGCTTCCCTTCGTCGGTCCTAAACGCGGTCGCCGAGTCACTACTGCAGAAGATGAAACGTGGAACACAAAGGGATAGAGCTACTTGGGATCCTTCGGGTTCCAAGCTTCAAGTCGTGCCTTACGTGCACAAGCTCTCCCATAATATTAAGAAGGTTGCTGCAAGGCATGGTGTGGCTGTGGTCTTTTCTGCGCCAGAAAAGCTCGCCAAGTTATGTCCGCGTATTTGCAATGGCAAGAGACGCGGTTGCGTGAAAAAACATGAGAATGCCTTCGTCAAATGTTCCATGGGAGTTGTTTACTCCATTCCTTTTTCCTGCGGTAACGTGTACATTGGCATTACCGAGCGATGCCTCAATGACCGGCTTAGGGAGCATGCGCTAAAGGTTAAGAAAAACGAGGACAAGTACGCACATCTTGTGTCGCATATTGCCACATGTGGGTGTGAACCACGATTTTCTGATACAAGGATTCTTGGAAGAAGCTCAAATTTATCAGCACGTTTGCTGTTAGAAGCATATTATATAGAAAAGAATAAAGATATATGTGTCAGCGAGCCCTCTTTGGTGTTGCATCAACAAGAAATATCTTTCCTTGATGCGAGGGTTTAGAGATTATATCTCCTTTTCGTGTTCACCCCCCCCCCTTTTTTACTTGTTCCTTGTGGTGTGGTGACGCCATTTACTTCACGTGATGTTGGCTTTCTACTGGCGCAGTTCTGTTAGTTTGTGCCTTTGCGCATTTTGATGTACGTATTTAAGAAGGTCAGATAGGAGCAATAAACAGTTGGTAGTGAGCGCTGCGTGTCGTGTGTGTTGCTCTGGTGCAAGTGTGTGTGCCTGTGTGAGTGTTTGCGTGAGTCGAGGTTGCGCCAAATTTCTAATTATATGATGGTTCAGTGAGGTTAGGAGGACAGATGAGGCTTATACGGTGCTACAGAATGGGCACGTCCTTCCCTATAGGGACTTGGCTGACAGAAGAGAACTGTGAGTGGGGTTCCTAATTCACAGAATCATAGCTGGCAACATAGAGGAATACTATAGCATTAATGAAAAGGTGGTGGGTATCGTAATTAAACTGAATAAAAGATACAAGGTGAAGGTGGTGCAGGCTTACGCGCCTACATCCAGCCATGATGACGCTTCAGTTGAAAGCTTCTATGAAGACGTGGAATTGGCAATGAGTAAGGTAAAAACACAGTATATTATACTCATGGCAGACTTTAAGGCAAAAGTAGGGAGAATCAGGCTGGAGAGCAGGCAGTAGGAGACTATGGCATCGGTACTAGAAACGCCAGAGGAGAGCTACTAGTAGAATTCGCAGAACGTAATAATTTAAGGAATTTTATTACCTTCTACCGAAAACGAGGAAACCGTTAGTGGACATAAAGCAGCCCTAATGGCGAAAATAAGAACGCAATAGACTTTATAATGAGTGCACACCCAGGCATCGTGCAGGATGTGGAAGTGGTTGGCAAGGTACGATGCAGTGACCTTAGAATGGTACGATCTCGAATTCGCCCTAGAATTGAAGAAGGAACGACAGAAACTGATACGCAAGAAGCCAATCAATGAGCTAGCACTGAGAGGGAAAGTACAGGAATTCAGAGACTCCCTTCAGAACAGGTACTCGGCTCTTAGTGAGGAAACCAACCTTAGCGTAGATACAATGAATAATAATCTGACGAGTAGTATTACGGAGTGTGCAGAGGAAGTTGGAGGAAGGGTAGTTAGACAAGACACTGGCAAGCTTACCCTGGAAACGAAGAATCTCATTAAGAAGCGTCAAATCATGAAAGTCTGAAGTACAGCAGACAAAATGGAACTGGCAGAGCTTTCAAAGTTGATTATTAGGCGTAAAGTATGCGATGTGAGAAGGTATAACATGGAGAGACTTGAACACGCTCTGAAAAACGGAGGAAGCGTCAAAGTGGTGAAGAGGAAACTTGGGACAGGCAAAAGTCGGATGTATGCACTAAGGGACAAAGAAGGCAAAATAACTACCAATCTGGATAGTATAGTTAAAATAGCGGAGGAGTTTTACAGAGATCTGTACAGTAGCCGGGATAACCACGACTTCAATACTATAAGAACTAGCAGTTACCCAGATGACACCCCACCAGTAATAATAGAAGAAGTCAGAAAACCTTTGGAGAGCATGCAAAGAGGCAAACCTACTGGTGAGGATGAGGTAAATTAGATCTGCTGAAAAATGGAGGATAGATTGTGTTAGAAAAACCAGCCACCCTGTTTACGAGATGTCTCTTGACGGGAAGAGTACCAGAGCCTTGGAAGAACGCTAACATCATCTCAATGCATAAGAAAGGAGATGACAAAGACTTGAAGAATTATAGGCCAATCAGCTTGATCTCTGTAGTATACAAACTATTCACAAAAGTAATTGTTAACAGAGTAAAGAAAGCATTAGAATTAAATCAACCAAAGAAACGAGCAGGATTTCGAACAGGCTACTTAACAATCGACCACATTCATACTATCAATCAGGTAATAAAGAAATGCTCAGAATATAACCAACCACTATACGTAGCCTTCATAGATTACGAGAAGGCGTTTAATTCAGTAGAAATATCAGCAGTCATGCAGACACTGTGGAGTCAGGGCGTCTATGAAGTATATATAAACATCCTGGAAAAAATCTACAGGGGATCAGCTGCTGCCATAATGCTTCATAAAGAAAGCAACAGAATACCCATCAAGAAGGGTGTAAGGCAGGGGGACACAATCTCCCCAATGCTGCTTACAGGAGGTTTTCAGAAGCCTAGAATGGGAACAGTTAGAAAAAAGAGTTAATGGAGAGTACCTTAGTAACCTGCGCTTTGCCGATGACATTGCATTGCTGAGTAACTCGGGGGACGAATTGCAACTCATGATTACGGAGTTAGACAACGAGAGCAAAAAGGTGGGTCTTAAAATTATTCTGCAGAAAACGAAAGTAATGTACAACAACCTCGGAAAACAGCAGCGCTTGGAGATAGGTGATAGCACACTTCAAGTTGTAAAAGACTATGTCTACTTAGGGCAGATAATAACCGCGGAGCCAAACCACGAGATTGAAGTAACTAGAAGAATAAAAATGGGGTGGAGAACATTTGGCAAGCACTCTCAAATTATGACAGGTAGATTGCCACTATCCCTCAAGATGAAGGT
This sequence comes from Rhipicephalus annulatus, assembly GCA_013436015.1. NCBI lineage: Eukaryota > Metazoa > Arthropoda > Arachnida > Ixodida > Ixodidae > Rhipicephalus > Rhipicephalus annulatus. The sequence goes on along the minus strand of WOVY01010891.1, from coordinate 594,428 downwards.
ATATACCAGGTGTATCTTGCCGGTACTTAGCTACGGAGCAGAAACCTAGAGACTTACAAAGATGGTTCAGCTTAGGTTGAGGACGACGCAACGAGCAGTGGAAAGAAAAATGGTAGGTGTAACCTTAAGATCCAAGAAGAGAGCAGAGTGGATTAGGGAACAAATGGGGCTTACGGATATTATAGCTGAAATCAAGAAGAGGAAATGGACATGGGCCGGTCGTGTAGCGTGTAGACAGGATAACCGCTGGTCATTAAGGGTAACTAACTGGATTCCCAGAGAAAGCAAGTGGGTTAGGGGGAGACAGAAAGTTAGGTGGGCAGATGAGATTAAAAAGTTCGCGGGTATAAATTGGCAGCAGCAAGCACAGGACCGGGTTAACTGGCGGAACATGGGAGAGGCCTTTGTCCTGCAGTGGACGTAGTCATGCTGATGATGATGATGAACATATTACACTGATCATTTCACCCTTCAAAATGACCTAGACCTCGTTAGCAGTCGGTTTACTAAGTGGTTAATGAGTTGGAACACTACAAAATGTAAAATATTGTCTGTTTGCCTCACAAGTTTGGCTCCCTCGTCAGCTCTATTTGACACAGATCATCCAAATCATTCAAAAAAGAGCAGCCCGCTTCATCACTCAGAAGTACCAATGCCATAGCAGTATTACTCAAATAAAACATGATATCGAGTTACACTCATTAGAAGCTCACTGTAAGACGGCCCTCCTTGCGTTGTTTCACAAGTATATCTATTATATGAAGGCATCTCCTTTTCCTTTGTACTCACTAGATCACAGGTAAGCAAGTGCGCAAAATAAGTTCAGCTTAATGCATCTTTTTGGCAGAACACACGCATTAAACCTATCCGCTTTGCTACGGGCAGTTTCGCTGTGTTATTATCTCCCGATGCGATAGTTCAGTGACTAACAACTAGGTGTTCCGAGAGCAACTAAACTCTCACAACACGTAGCATCACTTCATAGCCATTTATATGGATGTGCATAAGTTTGACATTTTCTTTGTAAACAATGTCTAAGTGATCAGTTCTGTTGTTAGGTTGTATCCATATTGTGTAACTCAAGTGTATACGTTCTCGTTGATCTATTTTGTTTGTTTTCCTGTATGTGCCCTCTTCATCCTATGCTCTAAGAAGAGCCTGTAAGGTATAGTAAATTGATAAATAAACAAATTATCTATGACTATGACACTTCCAGATGGCCGAAGTGGCAGCAATTTCTTGGTGAATCATTTTTTTGTAGTGGTCACCACTAATCTCACTGTAGTAATCACCTAAGCTTTTCTTTGCGCGGAACACTGCACCTCCGTGTTCCTGAAAGCCGATTCAGCTCCAGCGATTAGTCACAATAGGCCACTTTCTCCACCATGGCCTTGAAAGCCTGTGTGCAGCTCAAATCGACACGCTTTATGGACGGTATCAATGGTTCAGTCAACCCACACTAGTCTACACGTCTGGTCAGCGTTGACCCATGCTCTGTCGATGTCAAAGATCAGCCTACCTTGTCGCCACTACTCCGCAATCTGACGCAAGTACCAGTAGTAAGGCTGCACAATGTTCGCAACTTCCATGAGGATAACAATAGGCTGCTTCTCATATAGTTAGTCCAGCTTTTTTAACATGATGTGCAGAGTTGCCCTCATAGCAGATGGCAGCTAGCTCACTGTCTTCTTTGAAGTGGGTCATAAGGTTAGTGATAGTGGGTATATTGTTTCTGCGAAAAAAAAACGGCACAGTCTTTCGCAGCGCTCTCAGGTCAATGCTGTTTGGAGACTTTTCGCGCTTGCATCCTTTCTCAGCACATCGATTGTTCTGTCCCCTTACTCTGCTCACCTTTTCTTTTTCAAACCCACACTCGTACAGCGTCCACTAACTCACCTTTGTTGGCTGTGCAGTCCCTCAAATGGGAAAGTTCGTGCTGGCTCCTTCGCCGCATTCATTCCGAAGGGTTGTTTAGGAAGGTTAACTCAAGCATCCTCGCCTCTTTCGAGTAGAAATGAACTTTTCGAGAACGGCATGACCTCATTATTTTTCAAGATCTGATAGATTATTCAAGAATGCCATTGAATAAGTGCTCAATCAGTGAATAGATTTTTCGCATACCTTCTCTGAATGTGCAAGGAACTATTCAATCAACGACGTTGGTGAAAAGTTCAAAAAGAAACTGTAATACTAAAGTGAAGATTCCCAAAATTAAGCGCAGCAAAACACACCTATTCGGTTTCAAGTAATACGAGCACGCACAAAAGCACTTATTGTAGCTAATAAAACAACAAAAGTACACGCCCGAAAAGCGTACTACTCTGAAGTGCACTAGAATACCACCACTGTGCACCCCGTCCACGCAGTGGCGTCTGTGTAAATAGGCGTATATTAATTTATTGATTTATTTATTCATTTGTTTGTTTAATTATTTATTAATTTATTTATTTACACATACTGTCAATCCCAGAGAGATTATAACAGGTGGACAATCTAAGGCAGTGATTAAGTACAGTCAATAGAAAGCGAAAAAAAATAAGAAGAAAGAATTAACAAAAGAATGACAAAAAAGAAAACATATAAGCACATTTGTCAAAGTACAATCATATGCCACTTTACTTAAATAACAAGAAAGATCACATAGCACCATATTATGTTTGCTAGGTTATCAAGTCGCTTTCTACTAGTTTTGAGAAAGTGGCTAAGGATGTGCTACTGGTAATGAAGGGGGACAGGTTATTCCACTCTCTGATCGCAAGCGGGAAGAACAAGAATTTGAAGGCATCTGTGTGAAATCTGTAAAATGTTTAAAGTGTGTACGGCACCACGGACCCGAGCTAACGGGGAGGGGGGTCAACTCCCTCCCTAACCTAGCCGTGCGTGGCGGAGCCGTGTTCAGAAAAGGTTATGCTGAGGGTCGAGCCGGGTGATTGGACCTTTAAGGCCCCCAGGTAGAAGCAACACACTCCTTTGGCCCCAGCTTCACGATGGCACCCCTAGGCTGACCTAACCAGGGGAAGCTAGCAGTCGCTTTTTCGGATCTCTCTCTCCCTACATCTTAGTCTTTCTCGAACACTTTTTATCTGTCTTGTCACCTTCTTCTTTCTGTTTACTAACGAATTTCCTGGCGGTGAGGTTTAACCTGGTGTAGCTATCCAGCCTACGGTAATTATAGCAGGTTATAGTGGCGATATATGGCTAACGTCTCAAAATGTTTACTTTCAACATTATAGCGTTCCCTTGTTGACCTCGGCGGTGAGTGGCCACCATCACCGCCGAACTTTTTAGTCTTTTTATGACAATAGCTCCACCCCCCCCCCCCTTCTTCCTGATCGCTTCCTAAAAAGGTGGCACACCAAAAACACAACCCTGCTCAACACACCAAATCCGACGTTCCTAAAGTACCATGTTATCCAGAGTCAAAATAAAAATTAGACAGTCCGGGCGATTTCACCTTTCCTCGTGTTCAAAACTCTCACAGAAGCAATAGGTCTAGGTTATAAATTGACGGAGGTGTGACGTGGCGATCATCTTCTGGAGGTTCGTGACAAAGCTCAGTGCGAGAAGCTGTCTAAACTTATAGCATTTGTGAAACCTCTGTTTTAGTGGGCCCACACTGGTCAATGAACACTGTCCGCGACGGTATTTCTGACGATGACCTTATACAACTTTCTGAAAGTGAACTGCTTGAAAGTTGGTTGGACCAAAACGTGGTCAAAATTTAGCGAATAACAATAAGGCGCAACCACAAACAGACCCCTAAAAACACATATTACTTTCGGAACTAGTGGCCTACTAGGATCAAGCAAAACTGGTTTTTGTAAGCTCAGTGTTATACCATACATTTTCAATCCCTGTCGATGTTTCAAGTGTCAACGTTTCGGGCATAGATCGCAGAGTTGCAGAGGGCGCACCACTTGCGAAAAGTGTGGATCCATTAAACACATATCCGATAAGTACACCTGAGAAGCAACTCATTGTTCGAGCAGTGAAGGAGATCACTCTGCCTACTCACAATCATGCCCCACATGGAAAAAAGAGAAACAAATAATAGACTTAAGGTCAAATTCAATCTGTCAATCCAAGAAGCACATCGACTTTTTCTACTACACAAGCTGTCTTTTCCCTCCTTCGCCGATCAAACATGCCGGGGCACAGCGCTAAACGTTTCTGCACCCGCGAATGTCACACGAAGTGTGACCGCAGCCGTGCCACCAGCATCCGTGGCTGGAGAAGCCTGTACTGCTCCACCACCAGAGAAATGGGGTCGGCAGACCCTCGTGTCTGCTGGACTTCAGACCAGTGCAAGTGCAGTTAGGCCCGAAAGTTTGGTGAATGTGCCTGCTGAGCAGGCACTATCCACCACCTCACAAGAGGTGACTGATACAAATATTACTCCTCCGGTGCCTCAGACGTCAAAAGATTGGCAAAACGTTTTGGAACGCACCAAGAAAAAAAAAACCCGAACTACAGGGCCCGCAAAAGGCCCTTTAACATAAGGCAACACTTTCGTACACACAGCACCACACATCATTACGTTGACACAAATACTACAGTGGAATGCCAAAGGACTGCTGAGGAACCTCGACGATACCTAAGAAAGTTTGCACAAACATACACCAAAAGTGCTATGCGTACAAGAAACAGACCTGAAAACGAAACACACCAACCTTTTACGTCGTTACGTTATTTTTCTAAAGGATGCAGATCATCCCGTCGCGTCATCTTGTGGTGTTGCCATCATAGTCAATAAAAGGATTGTGTGCACATACCTACCTTTACAAACATCTCTAGAGGTGTTGGCTAGTCGAACAGTTCTTTTGAATAAGCTCGTGACCATCTGCGCTCTTTGTATATCTCCACACCGCCGTCTTGAAAAGCATGAATTACAGTCCTTCATCAAAGAACTTCCAAACCCTATCTTGTCATAGAAGACTTCAACGCACATAGTGGCCTCTGGGGTGGCTCTCGCTGCGATGCGCGAGGTCGCCTGATTGAGCAGTTCCTTTTCGTCCACTGTACGTGCCTCCTGTATCTAACATGGCCAAATCATTACAACATGACTAACAATACGTACTCAACAATAGACTTCAGCATAACAACTCCTTCCAACACTCCTGCCTCAACTTAAATGGGAAGTCACTAATAGTTCATACCGAAGTGACCATTTTCCTATCGCTTTCAGCACATCAATAGCAAATGCATGTCCTCCACAAGTGCCGAAGAGGCTGACCAACATAGCCGTTTGGAACAGTTTCAAAAAATGACTGTTACCTTGGACAGACATAGCGATGTTGAGCATAGATGCTGCTGTGGGCTACTTTACAGCTTTCTTGGTTGATGCTGCAACAAATTGTGCTCCAAAAAATGTAGACTGTCAGGCAAACGACGAGTGCCAAGGTGGGATAACGAGTGCCGTAATGCGTGCAAAAACAAAATAAGGCATGGAAGTCACTTAGAGAGTCACCGACAGCCAAGAATCTTACAAACTTTAAGAACATTAAGTCGCAAGGCAGGCGAACACGCCGACAAGCAAGAAGAGAAGGTTGACATAAGTTTTTATGGGGCATTAATTCATACACAGATGAGACAAAAGTCTGGAACATGTTTGGTAAGGAAGCAGGTCGAAAAGCACACTCAATTCCTGTACGCACAAGGAGAGAGTTTAGAATACCAGGCGAACACTCTCGGGGCACACTTCGAACAGGTCTCCACCACATTCCATTACAGTGCAGCGTTTCAAAGTTACAAAGAAAAAATTAGGAAAACAAAAATAGAGCGCAAATTCACACTGACGCATACAGTGAACCATCAGACTTAGCTGAGCTCTAAGCATCACTAAGCTGCTGCAATCAAACCGTTGGCGGCTCCGACATCATAGTATACCAAATGCTGAAACGTTGCGCCGTGAAACCCGAAAACACTCCTTTCCTTGTTCAACACCATTTGGCTTTCTGGTGAAATTCCTTTTGCCTGGAAAGAAGCCATCATCATTCCAATTCTTAAACAGGGCAAGGGCCCGTCTTCAGTGTGCAGCTATAGGCCAATGGCGTTAACTAGTTGCCTTCGCAGGGTCTGAGAAAATGAGAAATTGTCGAGAATGCTCTTCCTTGAAACTATTGGCCTACTCGACCCATACCAGTGTGGTTATCAAAAATCTAGGTCAACCACTGACCACCTTGTTCTTATCGAGGCACAAATTCGTGATGCTCTTATTCATAAACAATTCTTTCTGTGTTCTAGGTATAGAGAAGGCCTATGACACTGAGTGGCGCTTTGGCATACTCCAAGACTTAACACACTGACGTGCGCGGGGTAGAATGTTATCAATAACTGATATCTACCTAACCAACCGAACATTCTGTCTCCAAGTGCGAACTGCTTTGTCCCGTAGATTCATTCAAGATACAGCATTGCAGTAAGGAGGCGTTTTGAGCTGAACACTATTTATAGTCAAAATTAGCTCTTTGTGCCTCGGTTTTTCACGAAATATGTTTTACTGCACATATGTTGATGATGTACAGGTCAGTTTTAAGTCATGTCCCCTCTTCATGTGTACACGCTAGGTCCTATTAGGTTTGACAATATGTAAAAATAGACGGATGAAAATGGGTTTCAACTGAACGCACATAAAAGCACTTGCATCTTATTTTCTAGAAAGAAGGGCCTTCACCGTACGCCGATCTTGGCATCGACCTGCATGGTCATTGTCTGCCAGTAAAGAGCGAACATAAGTTTCTTGGCATACTAATAAACACAAAGCAGACCTTCACATCACACATTAATCATATCAAAGGGAAAAGTATAAAAAGCATGAATATTCTAAAAGTGTTGTCTCAAACTACATGAGGTAGTGGCAAGAAGTGCTTGCTGAACTTTTACAAAAGCCTCATTCGCACTCGCTTAAACGGGGCCGTCATTTATCAATCAGCAACAACAAGCGCTTTAAAGATGCTGGATCCTGTGCACCATTTGGGCATCCGCCTTTCTACGGGTGCTTTTCGCACTAGTATCGCGGAGAGCATGTATGTGGATTCGAATTAATGGTGACTCCACCTACTGAGATGTTACATGTCTTTTGTGTACTTTCTGAAGGTGAAGGCAGACAAACAATACTGCTCTCATCTGATGATTGATGATTAGTCAAATATGGCTTTTTCCAGAACCGTCCTTCGTTAGGCGGCCGTACTCACTCCGTGTGAGGGGCTTCACCGAAAAAACAGGCACAACACTTCTCGAACAGAGTTTGATGGCTCCTGCTCCATATCTGCCGTCATGGCAGTGGCAGCTCATTGACTGTGATGGCTCTTTCGCGGAAGTCACAAGGCACGTGCTACTTGCACACATTCATACATACTTCCTCGAACAACCTACACATACCCTGAGTTCTTTACCGATGCCTCAAAGTCCAACACCTATGTTACAAATGCAGCGGTAGGCCAATTCTTTTCAGAGGCCAGCGTTCTCCATCCTGATGCAAGTATTTTCACTTAAGAAGCTGATGCAATACTGGCCATTGTAACACACATCAAACAGATAAAACTGCAAAAGGCTGTAATATACACAGACTTCCGATGTGTGGTAAAATCCTAAGAACTCCTAAAAACACAAAAACCCCTTCTTAGTTTCTCTTTACTAACATTTATGCACTGTATACACATCAAAACAGCATGCCGTTGTTTGCTGGGTGCCAGGGAACCGTGAGATACAAGGAAATGTTTCGGCGGACAAGCTGGCTGCATCCGCCTACGACACCACTTTCAATGCATCAATACCAATCCCTGCAATTGACTTGAAAGCTTTTGTAAAACAAAAGCTCAGGGCTATTGGCAGAGCACGTGGGATAGACAAGCATACAATAAACTTCATACTATTACTCCGCAACTTAGTAATTCGCTGCCACTATCAAAATCACGACACACAGAAATAACGCTTACAAGGCTAGGAACAGGGCGCACACACTCTACACATTCACATATTTTGCCTGCCGGCGATACACCGTTGTGTGAAAGATGTGAAGAACCAATAACGGTTCTCAACATCCTCGTCCAGTGCAATGAGTTAGAAGCTCTTAGAAAAAGGCACTTTTTACTGCCGTACTTACAGCAGTTCCCACTACACCCTGTGATGTTCATCGATAAGAATCCGCTTTTTAAACTCTAATCACTTTTATGTTTTTAAAAGATGTTGATAGTTTTCACCCCATATTTCGAGGTGATCCGTAGCTTGACCTCTGTACAGAGGTCACGGCTGTGATGGCCCTCTCCACCAACATTGTCATTTATTTTACGGCCATGTGTTTGATGTCACCGGTTTGATTTTAATATTGTTTAGTTTTAACCCGCCTCAGAATGTGAAATTGTAGCGCCTTTACAGCCTCGTAACACTATCATTGTTCGTAATCTGTTTATATTGCTTCAATAACGTACCATTCCTTTTCCCTAATCATTGTTCATGGCGCTCTTTGGCCATTAGATGACGTTTGCACCAATAAACACCATATATCATCATCAACAACAACTGTGCACCCCGTAGCTTCCACAGCACTGCAACCAGCTTGTGAGATGGAGTATAAAGTGAGAGGTCAGCCATGATTTCTTTCCAACAAGACAATGCTTTATGCTGGGATACACCAAAACTTCACTTCAGCTTCAGCGTCGTCGACGATGCGGGGAGACACTCCGGAGTGGCTGGGGTCGGCGTAAGTTGTTGGGGCGTTTGTGGTTACGAAAGTGATTAGATAGCGTCGAATGTCAATTATAGCACTATGCTCCCTGAGAAAATCCGTGCCAATGATCAGGTCTCGAGAACACTGCCGGAGAACGCTTAAACTAGCAACAAATGTACAACCGCGGACTTGCAGTCTTTCCGTGCACATACCGAGTGGCGTTACGATATGCCCGCCATCTGTACGAATTGGCGTTCGGTTCCAAGGCGTCGTTACTTTCTTGAGAAGGGCGGCCAGCAGCTTTTCGCTAATTATGGAATAGTCCGCACCAGTGTCCACTAAAGCGCTGACTTCGCGACCATCTAGCAGAACAGGAATATCTAAGGAAACTCTTCCGAAATCAGCCGGTGGTGTCGTTGTCGACGTATCGTCGGTATCTTCAGTCCGCGTCGATAGGGGGCCTTGAGCATGACCAGTCTGAGCGGCCTTGCCCCTGAAGGTCGCTGAGGCTAGTTTTCCTGACGCGGGCTAGGTGACCGGCCCTGCGACACGCCCGCATAGGCGCGATGTTTCGGCGAGAAGCGCCGTGGTGATGGAGAGCATGAGTGGTGCCGAGATGTCGATCCGCGCTGCTGAGCAACGTAGTCAGCGATTCCCGGAGGCCGTTGGCCGAACCTAGTAGGCGGGGAGTTGGCCGAAAAACCACGAAGTCCCAGCTGTCGATAAGTGCACTGTCGGTAGATGTGCCCAGGTTCACCACAGTGATAGCAAAGGGGACGTCGATCGGGGGCCCGCCACACGTCTGATTTTCGCGGAATCGGTCGGTGGTCACTGAGGTACGGGCCCACTTGGACTGCCTGAAGCATGGCTGGGGCTGTGGTATAAGGCGAAGTGAAATGTTGTGCAGGTTGGCGTAGAGTTTGGTCTGCCGGAAGCATAGCAGGGGCCGCGGTGGGGAGCGGAGCCAAAGGTGGTGCTGGCTGGAGGAGAGTTTGCGCATACGACATGCAAGGGAAGTCATTTAGGGGCCGCGGCTCTTTCTGACAGGATGGTTCTCGTAGTGCCTGCTGAACTTCATTTCGGATGATGCCGGACAAAAAACTGACAGTGGACGCTGAGGGTACAGATAACTTCTGCAGTTCTTCGCGACTTACAGAGCATATGAGCTCTCGGAAGAAGTCGATGTTGGCCCCAAGACCACCCATGTAGTCCGCAGCAGAAGCAAAGTTAACTTGTCGCTCAAACGTCTGGGTCCGTTGCCGAAGCGTGCTTTCAATCAGGACGGCTTCAGCAAGAAACTCTGACATAGTCTTGGGGGGGCTTCGTACAAGACCACCGAACAACTGCTTCTTCACTCCACGCATCAGGTATTGCACCTTCTTCTCTTCCGGCATGTGAGGGTCGGCTCATCTAAAAAGACGCATCATGTCCTCAACATACATTGCTACGCCTTCATTTGGCATTTGCATACGGCACTGGAGTTCACGTTCAGCTCGCACTCGGCGATCGGGACTTGCATACGTTTCAAGAAGCCGGCGTTTGAAGTCCACCCATGATGTCAACACACCTGCCCGGTTTTCGTACCAAGCACGTGCCCCGTCATTCAAATTGAAGTAGACATGTTAGAGCTTGTCTGTGTCATTCCACATGTTATGAGCGGCAACGACGTCATAGTGGACTAGCCAATCTTCAACATCCTCATGGACAGCACCATGAAAGGGATTCGGTGTTTTTGGTTTGACCAGTGTATATTGCAATGGCGTTGTGCCTTCAATATTGGCTGGGTTGAAGCTGCTTGGGACGGCGCTGCCTGGAATTGTTGGGGCCGTCATCTCCTCTGAGAGAAGTCCGAACTCAGGGTTCAGTCCACGGATCCTGCGGCTAGCACGGTGAACAGGCGTAACCACCGGTATGGGGCTGGAGCTTCTTGTACTAGGAGAGGTTCGGTGCATAGGGTACCCAGCACCTCCACCAGTTGTCACGGGCTAAGAGCTCGAAGGAACGTATAAAGGGACGTGACTGTCAAAAATCTCAGAGACAAAGAAGGACGTCTCCGCTGGCAGGGGCTGCTCGTCTTCGTCTTCCACGTTCACCGGCACAGAACTGACCCACTGTTCACTGGCACAGAACACCAGGTGGCAATATGTACAAAAAATGTACATCAAAGCTCCACCAACAACAAAATCGTTGCATTGCTCTTCGTGTTAGCCTGCAACGGTTCATTGTCAAGGTAGCACTGCTTTCGCATACACCCCTGGTGGTTCTCTGCAGCGTTCTGCTTGACACGAACTCGCACTGCACTGAAAAGAAAATCACCATAAATAGACGAAGTGAATTATGATGAGTACATGAAGCACCGGAGGATCAATCGGTTAACCCCGTGCATTTGCTTCTGGAACAAGTAAATGAGTGACCAGTGGCGAAGCAACCTCACTCCTCAGGTGGAATATATATATATATATATATATATATATATATATATATATATATATATATATATATATATTGTCACGCAGTTTATTTACGTACAGACCTACTGGAAGGCCGAGGAACGCCAGAAGAGCGAGGAACGCCAACAGGCCGAAAATACAAAACAAACGCAAGCTCGGGTCGCGCGCGTGCACCAACGCTGTTGTTTGCCGTTTCATGCTGCTTCGTCGTCGTTCGCATAGTTCCCTACATTGGCCCCCGGTGAATAGCGTAGCCAACCTGGTGACTTAAGGCGTAGTCACTATAGTGGGGTCGTAGTACGGCTTCAGGCGACTCACATGCACAATTTCTCGGCCACGACGGCGTAAGTCATGAGACTGTGTCAAAGGCTCAATCTCATAATTGACTGGTGACGTACGGGCGAGAATGTGGTAGGGCCCGTGGTATCGTGCTAGTAATTTCGACGAAACGCCAGGAGTCCTCGGTAGAATCCAGAGCCAAACGAGAGCACCAGTCGTGAAAGTAGAGAGATGTCGGTTGGTGTCATGCCGTAGCTTCTGGTGGCCTTGGTCCTCGGTTGTCAGTGAACGGGCCAATCGTCTGCAATCTTCTGCGTATCTGGCACTATCAGAAATTGCAGTGTACTCAGAGGAGTCGGACGTGTATGGGAGGATAGTGTCCAGCGTGCACGATGGTTCGCGTCTGTACAACAGAAAGACAGGGGAGAACCCTGTTGTCACGTGCGTAGCGGTGTTATACGCATACGTGACGAATGGAAGGACAGTGTCCCAATTGGTCTGGTCTGAAGCTGTGTACATCGTCAACATATCACCGAGAGTGCGAATAAATCGTTCTGTGAGGCTATTCGTCTGCGGGTGATATGCTGTCATCATGCGATAAACCATGTTGCACTGAGCGAGCAACGCTTGAATGGCGCCAGACAAGAAAACACGCCCCCGGTCGCTCAAAAGTTCGTGAGGAGCACCATGGCGAAGAACAAATTTGCGCAGGATGAAAAACGCAACTTCCCTCGCGGTTGCTGCGGGTAGTGCTGCCGTCTCCACGTAACGCGTGAGGTGGTCCACGCCGACAATTATCCACCTATTTTCAGAAGACGACGTGGGAAGTGCTTCGTATAAGTCGATACCGACGCGGTCAAACGGACGCGCTGGACAAGGCAGAGGCTGAATGTACCGGCAGGGCGTTGAGGTGAGACTTTACGTCGCTGGCATGCAGTACAAGCACGTACGTACTTGCGGATAACTGTGTACATGCCGCGCCAGTAGTACCACTGACGTAGACGGTTGTACGTTTTGAGAGCGCCAGCGTGAGCACTTTGTGGGTCGTTGTGGAAAGCAGTACAGATTTCCGACCGCATGTGGTTGGGTACCACTAACAGCCACCTCCGACCTTCAGACGTGTAATTCCGCCGAAAAAGTAGGTCGTCTTGAATAGCGAAATGTGTGGCTTGACGGCGGATAGTTCTTAAGACCAAATTAGCTAACGGATCAGTCAGAAAGGCGAGGAGTTGGGAAATCCACACATCTTTGCGTTGTTCCGACGCCATGTCTGTGAAGTCGATTGGTGTTATGACAGCTGAAGAAGGTGACGAGGAGGTTAGGTCAGCCGGTAGCGGCGAACGGGATAGCGCATCAGCGTCGGAGTGCTTGCGGGCAGATCGGTATACAACACGAATGTCGTATTCCTGTAGGCGAAGTGCCAGACGACCAAGGCGCCCCGACGGGTCTTTGAGCGAAAATAGCCAGCATAGAGCGTGGTGGTCCGTGACGACTTCGAAAGGGCGGCCATAAAGGTATGGGCAGAACTTCGTCAAAGCCAAGACAATTGCCAGGCACTCTTTCTCCGTGACGGAATAATTACACTCGGCTTTCTTGAGGGTTCGACTCGCGTAAGCGACCACGTATTCTTGGTACCCTGGTTTTCGTTGAGCCAATACAGCACCAAGACCGACACCACTGGCGTCGGTGTAGACCTCCGTAGGCGCATCAGGGTCAAAATGACGTCGTATTGGTGGTGATAGTAATAACCGCCGAAGCGCGGTGAAGGATTCGTCGCACTCTTTTGACCAAGCAGAAATGCCTTTGGAAGTTGTCAACAGGTTGGTAAGAGGCGCGATGATGGAAGAGAAGTTGCGCACAAATCGACGAAAGTATGAGCACAGGCCGATAAAACTTCGAAGCGTCTTGATGGAATTGGGCTTCAGATAGTCGGCCACGGCGCGGAGTTTCGCTGGATCCGGGAGAACGCCCTCTTTTCAGACGACGTGACCCAGTATAGTGAGCTGACGTGCGGCAAAATGGCACTTCTTGATGTTAAGTTGAAGGCCAGCAGAGGTGAGACACGTGAGAATAGCACGAAGACGAACAAGGTGAGTGGAAAAGTCGCGAGAAAAAACGACGATGTCGTCTAGGTAGCAAAGGCACGTGTTCCACTTGTAGCTGCGCAGGATGGTGTCCATCCGTTCGAAGGTAACTGGGGCGTTGCAGAGTCCAAACGGCATGACGTTAAACTCATACAGCCCATCAGGTGTTACAAATGCAGTCTTCGATCGGTCAGGATTAGACATTGGAGCTTGCCAATATCCTGAGCGTAAATCTAAAGAGGAGAAATCTAAAGAGAAGCCCAGCTTACCTGGGACGACCGAAGTAAGCTGGGCTACGTCACATTCTACCTTGCGGACACCGCGCAACTGTGGTTTACTAACCACGCAGCTGACATTACTACGTGGTCTGCATTCAAGACGGCTATTACGGACATCTTTGGACGACCTGCGGCACGCAAGCTTCACGCCAAGCACCGTTTATGTCACCGTGCGCAGCAACCAGGCGAGACCTACACGGGCTACATTGAAGATGTGTTGCATCTATGCGACCGCATTAACTTTACCATGCCTGAGGAAGAAAAAAAATTGCCCGCAGCTTCCCTCGGGGGAACACTGAGGAGGATGCGGAGCATATAATTGGTTAACGGGGTGTTAAAGTGCGACTTACTTGGGTCGATGGGTAAATTGGTTAACGTGGTTGTGAAATGGGGTGTTAAATTGCGACTTACTTGGGTCGATGGCTAAATTGGTTAACGTGGTTGTAGGAGGGGGTGTTAAATGAGTGAACACGTACACACGTATGCGAAAGGGCGGCGCTGGTCGAAGGGACGTCGATCATTGTGTTTGTGGATTCGTTGGAATTCATTTCACCGCGACCTTGGACGTCGACGCGCCGTACAAACCAACCGACGAGCGCCAACTGAGCGAGCGAGCGCCGACCTTGAGTATATATACAGCGCGACGGCGCATGCGCTGTCAGCTGTCGAATGTTCTCGAAGGAGAAGCGCGCGCGGCACAGATGGTGGGCGACGGCGCGACGGCGCATGCGCGCGCGTCAGCTGTCGAATGTTCGAGAAGCGGTGCGGACGGCGCACTACAAGGCGCGAGTATAAGATGCTTCCGCATCTAAAATCAGGCACATATTGAAAGGCATTGACGACGGCGCCTTTAAGATGTTGCTCGCGAGAAATCCCCCCACAATTGCTGTCCTCGTTTCCCTCTGTCAAAGCTTCGATGAATTGCGTAGGCAGTGCGCAATTGCTCGTCAAGCCCTCACGACGCCAGACGCGCTCGCAAGCTTGCACCTAGCTGCCCATCCTACCGATCAGCAGCCGCTGCTTTCGACAATCAAGGACTTCGTCCGCGAAGAGGTAGCGCGCCAGCTGTCACTGCTGCCACTGACACATGAGCCCACGCAAGCTTTGGCACCGGACCTCCAACACGTCATTCGGACCCAAGTCGCTGAAGCCCTTCCGCCGGTGCATCAGCAACCACCAGTCCCTACGCCTCTCACGTACGCCGCCGTCGCTGCTCGTCCTACGCAACAGCGTATGCCATGTGCTCAACCTGCCACGCCACCCTATGTCGTGCCTACAAACCCAATTGCTGCGCCGTATTCCTACGCGAGGTCTTCAGCTCCATTTTACCGTCGCTCAGACGCTTGGAGGACGCCGGGTAATAGGCCCATCTGTTTCGCCTGTAGTATCACTGGACACGTCGCCCGCCACTGTCGCCGAGATCCCCCTCCAGTCGACACTGTGGGCAGGCCAACGGCGTCGTCGTCTAGGACGCCATCAAGGTACACCACTGACGGTCCTCGACCCTACGCAAACCTTCGGTCACCATCGCCCCGACGACGCTCCCTGTCACCTACGCGTCGCCGACCTGCTACGGAAGAGGGAAACTGATCGCTGCAGCTCCGGAGGTAACAGCTGCATACAATTTGAACTGCTTGACGCCT
The DNA here is from genome assembly GCA_013436015.1 of Rhipicephalus annulatus. Taxonomy (NCBI): domain Eukaryota; kingdom Metazoa; phylum Arthropoda; class Arachnida; order Ixodida; family Ixodidae; genus Rhipicephalus; species Rhipicephalus annulatus. The sequence goes on along the minus strand of WOVY01010891.1, from coordinate 579,026 downwards.
CCATCTTTTTCGCCGCAAAACGTTATTGACGTCAATGTTGAGGGGACCGCCGCACAAGCGCTTATCGACACAGGGGCCGCCGTTTCCATAATCTGTGAGACCTTATGCCGCAAGTTGAAAAAGGTGACGACGCCTCTTTCGGGCCTGATGCTCCACACGGCCAACTCGCAGTGCATAGAACCTACAGCTGTGTGCACTGCACGTGTCATTTTCCAAGGTGAACTTTATGCCATTGAATTTTTGTGCTGGCATCCTGCTCCCACGAAGTCATTCTTGGATGGAACTTTCTTTCGCGTCATCGGGCCATCATAGATTGCTCACGTGCAGAAGATACCCTTACACCACTGCCAACCTCTTGTTTGGTGGATTCTCTTTCTGAACCTTACAAACTTGTCGTTGTTGCAGACACGGAAATAGCACCGACAACATCCACCCTTGTAGCCCTGACCTGTACGGCCACTCCTGCCGGAACTGTTTTGTTCACTCCGTCTGACGTATTTACCCGCCGCTGTAGCCTACACCTGCCCTTTGCCGTACTCACCGTGGAATCCGGTGCTACCGCCATGCTCGTCGCGAACTTGCTATCGTCGCCAGTTACCTTACTTCGCGGAGAATGTTTGGGTAACATACAAGACGTTGACCTCTTGCGCCCTCTAGAGTTCGCCGAACACGCACCTCACCTCCAGCTCAATGCTTTGACGCCACCTGTGGCCACACTGCCCAGCACCTCCACCAGATTTCACGCAGTTTATTTACGTACAGACCTACTGGAATGCCGAGAAACGCCAGAAGAGCGAGCAACGCCAACAGGCCGAAAATACAAAACAAACGCAAGCTCGGGTCGCGCGCGTGCACCAAGGCTGTTGTTTGCCGTTTCATGCTGCTTCATCGTCGTTCGCATAGTTCCCTACATTATATATATATATATATATATATATATATATATATATATATATATATATATGGCGTAAGAAGGCAGGGATGGTTAGGAGAAGTAAATGAGGAAGAAGTGCGCAACAGAATAAACATGGCGTATGAGCCAGGCCACGTCTGCCATTCATCGTAGCGTCACACGAGTCGACAGGATGAAGACCTCGCAACCACTTCATTTCCTGGCCATCATCATCGAAGACCTCAGCGAGACGCAGTGACCGAACGCGGACCACAAAAGAACGCGGACCACCAAGACCACCAAGCATCATGACAGCAGCATCAGACGACCTTGACATCTCTAAGTACACCGGATCAGCGGACGACGGACCCGTACAGGACTGGTTCAACCTGTTCGAGCTCCATGCCGCCGCTTCATCATGGTCGGAACGGGAAATGATCACCAACTTCACTGACTACATCTCCGGTGAGGCATTTAGGTTTTACCTGATACACATATTAGAAAACAACGAATCATGGCAAAAGATCAGAGAAGAGATGATTGCCCGTTTTAACGACTACGACAAGGACTTCCTCATTAGCGGCCATCTGCATACAACCACACGCGGCCGTCACAGTCCACGCTTGTTTCTCAATGAACGTAGCTTTCCACCAGGTTTCCCTTAACGAAATCCGGTATTTTCAAAGTCGTCGCTCCAGCACACGACACGAGACGTTGCTTACCCACCTCATGCACTTGATTTTTCATCTCGCATACGTGGTCAACCACCCGGTTTTCCATCACGTGGCTCCTCGCGTGCTCGGATCGCTAACCGTCTGCCTCGTAAGGACACCGTGTTCACAATAGGTGAACCATCGACGCTTCGGGAAAATACCCAACCACGCGATGATGACTCGAAAAGGCGTTTTTCATCACAAGACTTTATTTTTATGGCTCAGCAGGCTGTGCAGTCCGAACCTAAAAATGCCACGTCACCTATGGTATCCCCATCCAGTGCTCCAAGAACCGAAACAATGCAGAAGTATTACATACACCAAACCTCACACGCAGCTGTCTGCCAGAGGCGTTCATACTGGACCATTCTACGGAAGCTTTTGAAGAGCATGCTAGCAATGATGGCGCATTACCAACTATTCCCGATAAGCAAGACACCATTTCACCATGCATCAGCTGTCTACAGGAAGCATCAAACCTCGAAGGAAATGAATGCCCAATTCCAGAAGGGGCGCCACTACAGCCATCTCCTAAACAGCACCAGCAAAGCAAGCAAAGCCAAGCTCATAAACTCATGCTACAACGAGAGAGACTGCAACGAGGGCATCGACGAACGCGAAATTCAACGGAAGTGTACTCACCAATTGAAGAACATCGGAAAATAAGATCTCGAAACCAAAGACCAATTCAAGACGTCAGACACTCTCGCACAAAGAAAAGTCACCAGAGACACTCCATGCCTCAGCTATTACACCGACTGCCCCACCACAGAAAACGCTGAGAAAGATGCGGAAGCACTGCTTGCACACCGCAAGAACTCAGGCATTTTGTCACAATCTGTTAAAAAGCACGAAAGCCACAAACACCAGAATTGCATCATTCGCGACGAAAAATACAACCCCGACGACATCCGAGCTGCCGATGCAACAATGCATTCCATCCTTGCTCAGTCCCCAGAGGAGTTCAAGCAGTGTTGTCAGTATCCATGTGTAGCCCGCTCAGTCCGGAACGCAACAGTCAAGCGCGTCCACCAGAATCGTCATAAAAATCACCGGACTGCTCCCTCGGCCTTGAAGATTTATTGAGATTGTGGAACTTCGTCGGGACGTGAAACTGTGAACTTGGCCATTGTTTTGTTTTTTCTCTTCTTCAATTTGTTGTAGTTTGCAACTGGTGCCATCTTTCGGGGGGGGGGGGAATCCTCTGGCGTAAGAAGGCAGGGATGGTTAAAAGAAGTAGATGAGGAAGAAGTGCGGAACAAAATAAACATGGCGTATGAGCCAGGCCACGTCTGCCATTCATCGTAATACCATATATATATATATATATATATATATATATATATATATATATATATATATATATATATATATATATATATATATATGATGCTTAACAGCGACAGCCAATGCGGGTACTGACTCTCTGCACGAGCTGCTCTTCTTTTTGCTAAAAAGGGCGACCCACTAGAAGGCGCTGGAGAGGACGACCCACTGTACGAAGGCTTCGCCGCAGCTACCCTGGGTACGAAGAGGGAGCCGCCTGGCAACATAACAGCTGGTTACTATGAGCGGGTCGTGGTAGGCTTTGAGGCGCTCCACGTTGACAGTGTCGCGCCCTCGACGGCGCATGTCCAAAGATGATTCGATGGGTTCGATCAAGTAATTTACAAGGAAGTGCATTCGACAGCACGGTAGGGGCCTTCGTATTTGGGCAATAGTTTTGAAGATAGGCCAGTTGAAGTGGTAGGAATCGAGAACCAGACGAGTGCTCCAGGGAGGAACGTGGGCGCAGTAGTGCTGGTGTCAGCGCGAATAGCTTTTTGCCGCTCTTGATCATACGCTTTAAAAGTCCTTGCAAGCTCTCGACACTCTTCAGCACGCTTGGCTGTAGCAGAAATAGGCGCCCACTCGAACGGATCTGGCTTGTACGGAAGTATAGTGTCGATGGTGTGTGACGGGTGCCTTTCATATAATAAAAAGAAAGGTGAAAAGCCGGTAGTGCTTTGAGGGGCGGTGTTATATGCGTAGGTGACGAAGGGTAGAATGGCATCCCAATTTGTGTGATCGGCGGCGACGTACTTGGAGAGCATGTCGCCGAGCGTACGGTTGAAGCGTTCAGTGAGGCCATTCGTTCTGTGGGTGGTAAGCAGCAGTTTTGCGGTGAACAACGTTGCACTCTTTGAAAATGGCTTCGACGACTTCAGACAGGAAGACGTGGCCTCGATCACTGAGCAGTTCCTGAGGTGAACCGTGTCGCTGCATGAATCGTTGGAGCAGGAAGGAAGCCACATCACTCGCTGTAGCCGCGGGGTGAATGGCAGTTTCGGCGTATCGCGTGAGGTGGTCCACAGCAACAATGGCCCAGCGGTTACCAGCTGACGTTAGTGGAAGTGGCCCATACAAATCGATGCCCACGCGCCCAAACGGCCTGGCAGGGCAAGGTAGAGGTTGCAGACCTACCGGCGACAGGTTCGTTGAAGTTTTGCGGCACTGACATTCTATGCAGGAGCGAACGAATTTCTGCACGTAGCGGTACATGCCGCGCCAAAAGTACCGTTGGCGAATGCGGTGGTAAGTCTTCGATACCCCGGAGTGCGCACATTGCGAATCAGAATGAAAGAATTCGCATATGTCATAGCGCAGACTGTGGGGTATGACTAGTAGCCAATGGCGGCCGTCACCGTTGTAATTGCGTCGGTGGAGGAGGTCGTCGCGAACGGCGAAATGGTGGGCTTGACGACGCAACGCGCGAGTGGATGGAGTGGATGGATCAGTCAGCAAGTCTATCAGTGAGGCAATTCATTGATCCTTGCGCTGTTCAGTAGCAATGGCATGAATGCTAATGGAAGAAACGGCAGTTGGGACGCTGAGTCGTGGGCATTGTCTTCAGTCAAGGGAGAGCGCGACAAGGCGTTGGCGTCAGCATGTTGCCTTCCGTTGCGGTACAGCACACGGATGTCGTAGTCTTGCAGGCGAAGTGCCCAGTGGGCGAGACGGCCTGAGGGATCTTTCAATGACGACAATTAGCATAGTGCGTGATGGTCGGTGACTACATCATATGGGCGACCATACAAATAAGGTCGGAACTTTGTAAGGGCCCAGACGATTGCCAGACATTCTTTCTCAGTGACGGTCTAATTAGTCTCGGCTTTTGTAAGCGTACGGCTTGCATACGCCACGACATATTCCGGGAACCCTGGTTCGCGCTGCGCAAGGACAGCGCTGAGACCAACACCACTGGCGTCCGTGTGTACCTCTGTAGGGGCCGTAGGGTCGTAGTGGCGGTGTATGGGAGGTGACGTCAACAAACGATGGAGCGTTGTGAATGCGTCGTCACACTGTGATGACCACGAATGAAGAGGCCCGTTACTTCCGAGAAACTTCGTCAGCGGCGATACGATAGACGCGAAGTTTCGGATGAAGCGCCGAAAGTAGGAACACAGTCCTACTAAAGTGCGCTGTTCCTTGACGGATGTCGGCTTGGGGAACTCGGTCACGGCCCGAAGCTTGGCTGGATCGGGTAGAATTCTGTCCTTGGACACGACGTAGCCGAGTATTGTCAACTGCTGCCGAGCTGCAAATTGGCACTTCTTTAGGTTAAGTTGCAGACTGGCGTCACTCAGACGCGTTAAAACATGCCGCAGGCGTTGAAGATGCGTGGAGAATTCCGGAGCAAAGCGACGACGTCATTGAGGTAGCACAGGCACGTGTGCCATTTCAGGTCACGCAGAACGCCATCATGCGCTCAAAGGTAGCGGGCGCATTGCACAGCCCAAACGGCATGACGTTGAATTCGTACAAGCCGTCGGGAGTGACAAAAGTGGTCTTCGGTCGAGCGTCCTCAGCCATAGGTACTTGCCAGTACCCTGAGCGCAAATCGAGAGATGAAAAGAATTCGGCTCCTTGCAGGCTGTCAATCGCGTCATCTACACGCGATAGCGGGTACACGTCCTTACGAGTGATCTTGTTGAGGCGCCGGCAGTCCACACAGAACCGCACAGAACCGTCCTTTTTCGCGACGAGAACGACAGGAGACGTCCAGGGGCTGTTAGAGGGTCGAATAACATCGCGGCGAAGCATGTCGTCCACTTGCTCGTTGATTACACGGCGTTCTGTGGGAGATACGCGATATGGACGTTGCCGTAGTGGTGGTTGTGCGCCTGTGTCGATGCGATGCGTAACAGTGAATGTGCGGCCAAGAGAAGGTTGACCGACATCAAAAGAAGAGCGGAATTCTTCCAACATGGCCAGAAGCTGAGAGCGCTGGACCAGCGTAAGGTTGTCGGCAATGGAAGGACTGAATACAATAGCAGATGATGAAACAGATGTAGAAACAGCACTAAGCGTATTGGAACTTTGGCAGTGCGTGTGATCAGGTTGATCCATGACTTTTGTGTCTTCGAAGGGTTCCACACTGCCGAGACAATCCCCTCGCACCAACGTAACGCTGTACGGGGGTGAGTTCAGAACAAAAATAGTGGTGCAGCCGTGAGTGACTTGCATGGTCGCGAAAGGAACCAGCAAGCCTTTACTGTGAAAACACGATGAGATGGCGAGAGGCGTGCAGCAGTGTCGGAAAGACTTGCGCAGTAGACCGACACCGCCGCGGACGAATTTGCAGGCACTTGCGTGTCGTCCCTGACAAGTAACTTACTTGCAGCAGGTGGACTGTCGGCCGGCGTCAAAGAAGAGAATTGTGTCAGCTCTATATCTGCTGGTGAGCAATGAATGACAGCGTCGTGGCGGGAGAGAAAATTCTATCCTAGGATGACGTCGTGAGAGCATGAAGGAATTATGATGAGTTCAACGGCATACATCACGTCCTGAATCATGAGGCGGGCTGTACACATCGCTGTAGGGTGAATGCTTTTGGCACTGGCTGTACGGAGGGAGAGCCCGGAAAGTGGCGTGGTCACTTTGCGCAGTAATCGGCTACGTTTTGCGTCCATAACGGATTCGGCGGCTCCAGTATCTACAAGGGCAGATGCACGAACACCATCCACAAGCACGTCTATCACGTTCGATGGTCTTTCCTGAGGGCTGCCGCAGTTCGACAGCGTCGCAGCCCTTGCCTCGTGGACTGCGACGACTAGTTTTCCTAGTCACTCTCTAGTGGACGTGGCCGCATCGGTGACAGTGAGTGACGTCGCGGAGAATGTGAACGGTGGGTAGATGGAGCGGGGCGGGACGACGGTGACGTAGGCGCCGTTTGGTCATAAAAGCGGCTTGATTGGCTGGGAAAATTGAAGGCGACCAGCGGTTGCTGCACACGATTGCAATAGCGTGCTACGTGACCGACGCAATCACAAGCAAAGCAGATGGGGCGATTCTCAGCAGTGCGCCATCAGTTCGCGGGTCCCATCCATGTAGCAGAACGCGATGGGCGAGCCGGCTGCTGATATAACTGCATAGTAGGTGGTCCACGGGGCAGGTGGATGACGTCAGCATATGTAGGCGGCACAGTTTCTCCGAAGGCCTGGGGCCTGGCGATGGTTTCGGTGTAACCAAGGGGGCCAGTCACAGGAATCGGGGAGGGGGGTGGTGGCCTGGTGACAACTTGGGCGTGACTGAGTGGTGTAAATACTGGAGGCGGCTGGTGGCATTCAGGAATGACCTCCGCGATTTCCTGCTGAATCGCTCGGCGGAGGGGAGGCAGAAGCGTGCTGGACGGCTGTTTAACACGTTGCGGGGAAGCAAGAGCCAGTAAAGAGACCTGGCGGGCAACTTCCTCACGCACGAATCACTTCATTTCATGGAGCAAGGTGGTGTGGTCAGGAAGTGTTGACAAGGCCGAGAGATCAGCGTCACGAGAGGGTGGTCGACGGGTCATCGAGCGCTGCCACCGCAGCTCCTCGTAACTTTGGTATAGTGTAATGATCTCTGCCACAGCGCGAGGGTTCTTGGCCAGGAGCACGGTGAAGACATCGTCGGCGATGCCTTTTAGAACATGGGTAATTCTGTCAGCCTCTGACATGCTCGCGTCCACTTTCTTGCACAAGTCAAGGATGTCCTCTATGTAACTTGTGAAGGACTCACCGGTCTGCTGTGCTCGTTCACGTAAGCGCAGTTCGGCTTGTAGCTTACGAACGGCAGGACGGCAGAACACGTCGACGACGGTGGTTTTAAAAGCGGACCAAGTGGGGAAATCGGATGCGTGGTTGTTGTACCACATGCCGGCCACACCCGCGAAGTAGAAAACCAGGTTGCCGAGTTTACCTGCCTCGTCCCAATGATTGAGGACGCTGACGCGTTCGTACATAGCGAGCCAGTCCTCGACGTCGGTGTCATCCGCACCGGTGAACACAGGAGGGTCGCGGATACGGGAGACACCGGAACATGGCATCGGCGCAGGACGAAGCGTTTGCTGAGCGGCTTCTTGGTGCATGGTAGAAGGCACGGTGCGGAATCTAAGCTCCAAGGGCATCTAATGCGAACCAAAGGTGTTTGAAGGGCACAGCACTTACACCAAATTGTTGAGACGCTTATTGGCGGACACTTGTCAATGATGCCTAACAGCGACAGTCAATGCGGGTACTGACTCTCTGCACGAGCTGCTCTTCTATTTGCTAAAAAGGGCGACCCACTAGAAGGTGCTGGAGAGGACGACCCACTGTACGAAGGCTTCGCCAGAATATATATATATATATATATATATATATATATATATATATATATAAGATCTTAGAGACAATATTGCCAAGGAATGTATAGGGAAAGTTTTTAAAACCAATGTAATGTAAAGAAAAAGAAAGAAACGTGGGTGAAAAAATTACTTTCGTGAGCAGGAATTCAACCTACGATCTTCGAATAACGCGTTCGACACTAACCAATGAGCTATCACGGCGGCCCTTCCCCCAGCATCTTTATTGGGTTTATATGTGAATTTCAACGTGGATAGATGGATGGATGGATGGATGGATATGGCTGTGCCCTTTAGATCAGGCGGTGGCTAGCGCCACCAAGCCGTAATAATTAATGAACCCAAAACTATATTTATTTTTTTCTTAAAAAGTGAGTTTGAGGATTCGTACTTTGCAGTGAAGAGTTTAATTTTCACTCGTGCCTTGACTTTAGCCACCAATCAGATAACCTCCTTCTAGTTAAGTCTACTTGCTTAAAGTCTATTTTGCCCTCCCGGTCCCTAAACCCCAGTGCTTTGAAAAACTCTGCGCCATTCTCCTGAACTATATTGGGAAGCCCTTTACAGAACATTATCAAGTGTTCGGCAGTTTCTTCTTCCTCTCCACGCGCACTGCATACTGTGTCTACCCCTTCGTATTTGGCCCGATATGTCTTGGTTCGCAGTACTCCCGTCCTTGCCTCAAACAGTAGAGAACTACCCCGAGTATTTTCATAGGTCCTTTCCTTGGCAATTTCCTTCTTAAAAGTTCGATAGATCTCTAGTGCGGGCTTCTTAATCATGCCCATTTTCCACATGTCAGTATCCGTTTCCTTCACTTTCTTCTTAACCGATAGTTCTTTTTGGTTTGGCCACCTGCTGTTTTCTAAGTATTTACCAGTCAACTTCCTGGTTCGCTTCCTCCATTTTGTATCTACATTCTTCATGTACAAGTAGCTGAAAACCTTCCTAGCCCAACGCTCCTCCTTCATTTCTCTCAATCGCTCCTCAAATTTTATTTTGCTGCTAGCTTCCCTGCCATGAAATGATGTCCATCCCATATCACCTTGTACTCCCTGGTTTGGTGTATTCCTGTGAGCTCCTAAAGCAAGCCTACATATTTCACGTTGCCTAATTTCTAATCTTGCTTGAACTTCTGATCTTATGCACAAGACCGCATTGCCGAACGTCAGCCCAGGAACCATGACCCCTTTCCATATTCCTCTCACAACATCATACCTATTGTGATTCCACAGTGCCCTATTTTTCATCACTACTGCATTCCTGTTACCTTTAGCCGTCACGTATATTTCGTGTTCCCTCAGGTACTCGGTCCCATTGCTTATCCATACGCCTAGATATTTGTATTTATCTGTTATCTCTAGCGTGACCTCCTGTATCCTAAGCTGACTACCTTCGTTGTCATTGAAAATCATGACTGCTGATTTTTTATTACTGAATCTAAAATCTAACCTATCTCCCTCATTCCCGCAGATGTCCATCAATCTCTGCAAATCTTCCTTGTTGTTGGCCATTAGCACTATATCATCTGCGTACATTATTGCTGGTAGTGCCTGATCAATAAGTTTTTCTTGTTTGACTAAAGAGAGGGTGAAGCCCAGCCCACTTCCTTCTAATTTTGCATCTAATCCTTGTAGGTACATCATGAATAATAAGGGTGACTGGAGGCACCCCTGCCTAAGCACCCGTTTTACCTCTGCAGGCTTGGATACCTGTTTTTCCCACTTTATAACTACCTTGTTACCTTTGTAGATACCCTTTAAAAGATTAGTGACTACATGTTCCACGCCTAGTGTGTCCAGTATTCCCCACAATTCCTCTTGAACCTCGCTATCGTACCCTCCCTTGATATCCAAGAATGCTAGCCACAGGGGCTTGTGTTCCTTTTCTGCTATTTCGATGCACTGCGTCAGTGAGAACAGATTGTCTTCCAACCTCCTGTGTTTCCGAAACCCATTCTGCAGTTTGCCCAGCACCCCCTCATCTTCTATCCATGCCTGCAGTTTTTCCTTTATAATCTGCATCGCCAGCCTGTAGACCACTGATGTCACTGTTATAGGACGGTAGTTGTTTATGTCGGCTTTGTCCCCCTTTCCTTTATAGATCATGCTCATCCTGCTAAGTTTCCATCCATCGGGAACTTCACCATCGAATAATATTTTGCTCACTGCCTCTCTCAAAGCCTGCTTAGACTTCGGACCTAATGTCTTTATCAGCCTAATTGGAATGCCATCTGGGCCTGTTGATGTACTACTAGGAACCCTTTTCTCAGCCCTTTCCCACTCTCGTTGGGAAAATGGAGCCATTGCACCACTTGATTCGTCCTTGTCTATTGTGGTGCATAAAGTACTTCTTTGTTGAAGTTTTTCTGTCACCCTTGTTTTTATATATTCAATAGCTTCGTCCCCTTCTAGCCTGGCACCTTGGGCTGTAGTTATAAAATGCTGCTCTAGGCTCGTCTCATTTCTTAGGGAGTTTAGATGGTTCTGAAATTTCGCAGCTGCCGTTCAATCTTTTTTATGTACTTCTGCCAGCCTCTGAGCTTCCTTTCTTCTAATCTTTTCATTGATCAGAAAGAATGCAGCCCTTCTACAGCTTAGAAAGGTTTCCCATTTTCTTTCAACATCATCTGTCGGTTCAACCCGCTGCTAAGCATGTCTGTGTTCCCTAGAGGCTTCCTGACGTTTCGCTATGGCTCTCTGAACTTCCTCATCCCACCAACTTTTGGGTTTGTGTCTTCTTTTCCGGGGTGACTTGTTACGCGTCTTAGCAAGCTCTAGCTCAAAGAGTCTAATTAGATTCGTGTATGTCCACACTGTCTTATTATCCTCCGTGATTACTTTCTTAATTTGTTCAGTGGATATTTCAATTTGCCTTTCTGAATAAAAAATTTCCTGTAGTTGCTCATCTTGTCTCCTTCCCACTTTCACTGCTCTTCCAAAACTTAGCTTGATACGTTTGTGATCACTACCCAGACTTCTGGAGTCACCTTCATCTATGTGCATTCCCCTGAGCTTATCATACATCCTATGTGACATCAGTACATAATCTATCGTCGACTGCAGCCTTCCTACCTCCCATGTTATTTGCCCTTCACACTTCTCGGTGCTGTTGCAAATGATCAAATCAAGCCTTTCACACATATCCATGATCCTTTTGCCTGTCGGGTCGGTATACCCATCTATATCTTCTATGTGCGCATTCATGTCTCCTAGTATAATTTTCTCGCACTCTCTTCCTAACTCCTGAATGTCCTTTGATACACACTCTACCATTGCCTGGTTTTCCTCTCTGGCCTTTGATCCCGTCCACAAGTACACGAAACCAAGGAGTGTCATTTGACCTACCACTTTCCCTTTTAGCCATAAATGTTCCTTGCACTCCTGCTTGACCCTTTGCCAGTCTGTAATTTTATGAATGAATGCCCCAATACCACCCCCCTTTCTGCTGCCTTCTGTTCTATTACAATAATCCCACGCATAGTCCGGATTGTTCGGAGGTTGTTTCATGTCCCTGAGATATGTTTCTACAAAACCGTATACCATCGGCCACTCTTCCCTTAGCTGTTCTTCTATCTCTTCCCACTTCAGCCTGTTCCTACCACCCTGCATGTTAATATACCCTATGTCTTAATGGGCTCGGTGCTCGTGGCTACGTCTATTTATGCCCCGGACTCTACCTATTTTAGACATTGGTGCCACTTTGGATTCGTATCTGTCTATAACACCTGTTGAAGAGTCTCCCTAGTTGTTTTCCTCGTTACTAGCTATCCTGACCCCGAAGAACTCGCTTGCCCCTAAAAAAGCTACTGCGCGTCCTGCAAGTCGCCAACCCACCTCATGACCTAGCCGCCCATCGAAGTGAATTCTGTCTCGTTGAAAACCACCCCACCTATGCACCTCTCTGTTTATTTCCACCACCTCAAAGCCTTTCTCTCGACTCATTCGCCATATCTCTTGGTTTGCGTTGACAACCGCTCTTTGCAGGTTGCTATCACGCACCGGTACCTCCGGTATCGTGCATATCACGTGGTAGTGTCAGTCAGCGCCATCTGTAGCCATAGCGGCGAGTATGGAACACCCTTTTATGAGCCTTTGTGGCGTCACGTAGCACGTGAACTTATCACGAGCGGGCAGCTGACCAATAGTCTCTCGTATACAACCTAACGGCACCAAGTCTGCCAGTACGATACCCTCGTCAATGAATAAGGAAAAGTAGTTTATACCTAAGGGCTCGTTTTTCCGTGTTAGGGGCTCGTTTTTCGTGTTTTTCCGGCTGATAAAAGGGTGTTCCACACTCGCCGCTATGGGTAAAGATGGCGCTGACAGGCACTCGCACGTTTAAATTCACATCTAAACCCAATAAAGTGGCTTGCGGAACGGCCGCCGTGATAGCTGTGTAGTTAGAGCATCGAACGCGTTATTCAAAGATCGCAGGCTCGATTCCTGCCCATGGCAAGTTATTTTTTCCCTTACCTTTCTTTCTTCCTATTTACATTACAATTTCGTCTAATAACGCCCTTATATTTTTCTTGGCATTATTGTCTGCTAGAGTTCATTAATATTGTCTCAAAACACGGAAACACGAGCCCTTAAGTGTCCGTTCTCTCCCTTATATATATATATATATATATATATATATATATATATATATATTGTAGTGAAGAAGAAGAGCTTCAGCGGCATTTCTCGGCGCATCAGGGGCATCGCCATCATCATAAGCTCGTGCTTGCTGCGCTTGGCCGGACGCTGCTGACTGCTTCGCTTTCTGCGTTCTGCGCTGCAAATAAACCCCGTTACAAGTGGTGGATTCTGCTGGGTTTCGATCACCCTGGAGCTTCGGAATCGCATTTTACCATCAATTATGCCTACCGACGCAAGCGCCGCTCCAACTCCTCCACCGGCACCGCCTACTGTTCTCTGCGCCGGTTCTCTGCGTCTGCGAGATCCCCCTGTCTTCTCAGGCACAGAAGACAAGGACGTTGACGACTGGATTTCAATGTACGAGCGAGTGAGTACTCACAACAAATGGGATGACACCGCCAAGTTGGCCTACGTCTCTTTCTACCTGTCGGACGTGGCCAAGCTGTGGTTTATAAACCACGAAGCGGAACTCCCTACATGGTCGGTCTTCAAAACGAGCCTCACACAAGTTTTTGGGCGGCCTGAGGTACGCAAACGCCGTGCCGAACAACGCTTACATACTCGGTCCCAGCAGCTTGGTGAGAATTTCACAAGCTACATTGAGGATGTTCTGGACCTTTGCAAGCGAGTGAACGAGTCAATGTCCGAAGAGCTTAAGATCAAGCATATCATGAAGGGCATTGAGGACGACGCTTTCCAAATGTTGCTTTCGAAGAGTCCTCGCACTGTCCTAGAACTGACCGAGTTATGCCAGAGTTTTGACGAGTTGCGCAGGCAACGTCTTTCCACCCGACGTCCCTCGGTGCTCGACGACTCTTCGTCCAGCCTTTCCACCCTTGGCATAGGAGAAGACCATGCCCCTCTTCTCTCCAAGATCCAAGAGTTCATCCGCGCTGAGGTCGCTCGTCAGCTCTCTTTGATGTCCTGTGTACCCGATCAACCACGCAGATCGCCGTCTACACTCCGCGACTTCATTCAGGACCAGGTCGCACAAGTTCTTCCTCCCGCCCGTGAACCTCCCCCAGTCGCCGCACCTCTCACGTACGCCGAAGCCGTTGCTCGACCTCGACAGCCTGCGTTCCAGTCAGCGCCTATGTATTCGCCGCCGCCCTTTTCGCCGCCGACCTATTCACCGCCGACCTATTCACCGCCGACCTATTCACCGCCGCCTATGCCGATACCACCTCGGCCGCAGTTTTCTGCCCCCCAGCCGCAAGTCGGAGTCTACTCCGACCAATGGCGGACCTACGACAACCGTCCCATATGTTTTTCTTGTGGTGGTGTTGGCCACGTGGCACGTTATTGTCGTCGTCGCCAGGCTGCCCAGAACATTCGACGAATGCCCTCTTTCGACCCTCAGTTTTCGTCTACGCCTTCAAGCCCTCCTTCCTCTTCATTTTCTTCTGATCGTCCACACGGCCCGACCCGCCGCTCCCCATCTCCACGTCGACGTTCGCTTTCCCCTATGCGTCGCCGTTCCGGACCCACCGACCAGGAAAACTAACGGCCGCAGTTCCCGAGGCACGAACTGCGTCCCCGTCGCCATGCACAAGTCCTCGCCCCTGTCCAGCTAAGGTCATTGAAGTGTCAGTCGATGGTATCGTCGTCATGGCGCTTGTTGACACCGGAGCCGCTCTATCCGTCCTGTCCATGAACCTGTGCCGCAAACTCCGCAAAGTTCTGACGCCATTATCCGGCCTCTCTCTTAGAACGGCTAACGCAGAAAGTGTAACACCTCTCGCAGCCTGCACCACACGAGTCGTCATCGAAGGGATTGTGTATATCGTCGAATTCGTAGTGCTACCCTCGTGTTCCCATGACATGATACTCGGCTGGGACTTCCTTGCGAATAATAATGCCGTCATTGACTGCTGTCGCGCTGAACTTGAGCTATCTGCACTTCCTGATGTTGATGCTGTTGAAGCCTCCCTGCCGTGTTATAAACTGTTTGTTTCCGACGACACCACCGTACCACCGCGCTCTTCTTTGCTGGTGACTCTGTCGTGTGACGCTACTTCCGACGGTGATGTTTTATTTACGCCCTCTGCCCAGTTCATTCAACGGAAATGTTCTCCACTGCCCATTGCTCTCCTTACTCTCCACCATGGCGTCACGAAGACGCTCGTGTACAATACGCTAGAAGGGCCTTTACCTTTATTCTATGGTGAATGTCTCGGTCACGTGCATCCGATCGACGCCCGTCACATTTTTGACGCTCCATCTAGTTTACTTTCTACGGACCTCAGCGCACTTATTTCTGACTCTGATGTTGACCAGTCACTCCTTGACGCTTTCCACCGCTCCATCGATGTCGCAACGTCTTCGTCAGAACGAAGCCAGTTAGTGAACCTGCTGCAAAAGTTTCGTACTTCTTTTGACAGCCACGCTTCTGGCCTCAGTCGCACATCGAACATATCTCACAAGATTGATACAGGAAGCCATACGCCTCTACGGCAGCGCCCCTACCGAGTCTCAGCGTCGGAGCGCCGTGTTATTGACGACCAGGTTGCTGACATGCGCCAGCGGGGTATTGTACAGCCTTCTAACAGTCCCTGGGCGTCACCGGTCGTTCTTGTTAAGAAGAAGGACGGCTCCATTCGGTTCTGTGTGGACTATCGACGTTTAAACAAGATCACCCGCAAGGACGTTTACCCGTTACCTCGAATAGACGACGCCCTTGACTGTTTGCAGGGAGCAGAATACTTCTCTTCGCTGGATTTACGGTCTGGATACTGGCAAGTTCCTATGGAAGCATCTGACCGACCGAAAACAGCATTTGTCACACCTGATGGGTTATACGAGTTTACCGTTATGCCTTTCGGCCTTTGTAACGCTCCAGCCACTTTTGAAAGAATGATGGACGCTATTTTACGAGGCCTCAAGTGGAACACATGTTTATGCTACCTCGATGACGTAGTTGTCTTTTCCACCGATTTCGACACCCATTTAAACCGTCTCGAGCACGTCCTCACACGTCTCACCGACGCCGGCCTTCAACTCAACCTCAAGAAGTGTCGTTTTGGTGCTCGGCAGCTCACCATTCTTGGCCACGTCGTATCGCGGGACGGCATACTTCCCGACCCCGCCAAGCTTCGAGCAGTCGCCGATTTTCCGAAGCCAAAGAACTTGAAGGAACTTAGAAGTTTTGTCGGCTTGTCGTCATACTTCCGACGTTTTATTAGAAATTTTGCTTCCATATGTGCGCCCCTTACGGACCTTCTTAGCGGCGACAAGGACCTTTCCACCTGGTCACCAGCATGCGACGATGCATTCACCAAATTACGCCACCTGCTGACTTCACCACCCATCCTCCGCCACTACGATCCTGCCGCTCCCACGGAGGTTCATACTGATGCCAGCGGTGTTGGACTTGGCGCTGTGCTCGCGCAACGAAAGGCAGGGTTTGATGAATATGTCGTCGCTTACGCAAGCCGTACTTTGACGAAAGCCGAGGCTAACTACTCCGTGACCGAGAAAGAGTGTTTAGCTATTATTTGGGCCCTTGGAAAATTTCGCCCCTACCTGTATGGCCACGCATTCGACGTCGTCACTGACCACCACGCCCTTTGTTGGCTATCCACACTTAAAGACCCTTCCGGACGACTTGCTCGCTGGGCGCTGAAACTTCAGGAATACGACATCCGCGTTATTTACAGATCTGGTCGTAAGCACACGGACGCCGACGCCCTTTCTCGCTCACCCATATCGGATGAAGGTATTTGCCTCTCTTCCCTCGAGCCTGCACTTGCGTCATCCGCCTTGCGCAACATGACGGTGGAACAACGAAAGGATCCCTGGATCAGTGGCCTCATAAGCATTCTTTCTGATCCTCTCACTCCTTCGCCGTCTCGCGCTCTCCGCCGCCAGGCTAGCAACTTTTGCCTAAGGGATGATCTTCTTTATCGACGCAACTACCTTTCTGACGGTCGCAAGTGTCTCCTTGTGATACCCCGCCATCTTCGAGCTGCCATCTGTGAAGCTTTTCACGCGGACCCACAGTGCGCCCACGCAGGCCTCTTCAAGACATACGCTAGGCTTCGACTCAGATATTATTGGCGTGGCATGTATAACTACGTGCGAAAGTTCATTCGCTCGTGTGCTCAGTGCCAACGACAAAAGTTACCTCCCGGGCAAGTCTACCCGTCACAACCTCTTCCTTGTCCTAGTCGACCTTTTGATCGCGTCGGCATTGACATTTACGGACCACTACCATCAACTCTAGCTGGCAATCGCTGGATTATTGTTGCGATAGACCATCTGACACGCTATGCCGAAACAGCCGCGCTGCCGACTGCCACAGCCCGTGACGTTGGAACGTTTCTGTTGCAACGTTTCATTCTGCGTCATGGTGCCCCTCGCGAGCTCTTAAGTGACAGAGGCTGTGCCTTTCTTTCTGACGCCTTGAAGGCATTACTCAACGAATGCCGAATCGTGCACCGCACAAGTACAGCGTACCACCCTCAAACAAATGGCATGACGGAGCACTTCAACCGTACTCTTGGCAGTATGCTGTCGATGTACGTCGCCTCTGATCATTCAAATTGGGACCAAGTTCTCCCGTTCGTCACCTACGCGTATAATACTGCCGTACAAGCTACTACTGGGTTTTCGCCATACTTTCTTTTGTACGGACGAGAACCTTCAAATACAGTAGACACTATTCTTCCATATAAACCTTATGAGTCCGAAAGTACAACTCTGTTTGAAGCTGCCCGACATGCTGAAGAATGCCGCCAGCTTGCCCGCTCTTTTTCTACCGAGGACCAGTGGCAGCAGCAATCCCGCCAGACTGGGGACCGTTCGGCTCCGAACTTTCCACCTGGTTCATTAGTATGGCTTCGGGCACCTGCTACCGCGCCTGGCCGCTCCGCAAAACTTCTTCCCAAATACATCGGGCCATACCGCGTTGTAGAGCGAACGTCACTCGTCAACTATATCGTGGAGCCCATCATCCCAACCACAGACCTACGCTACCGCGGCCGCGACACTGTCCACGTCTCTCGCCTCAAGCCATATTACGACCCATTAGTCGTTTCTTCTCCCTAATCCGCCAGGATGGCGTCTTTTTGTGCCGAGGGCGATTGTAGTGAAGAAGAAGAGCTTCAGCGGCATTTCTCGGCGCATCAGGGGCATCGCCATCATCATAAGCTCGTGCTTGCTGCGCTTGGCCGGACGCTGCTGACTGCTTCGCTTTCTGCGTTCTGCGCTGCAAATAAACCCCGTTACAATATATATATATATATATATATATATATATATATATATATATATATATATATATATATATAGGGCTGCATTTTCGATGGAGGCGAAAATAGCGTAGGCCTGTGTGCTCCGATTTCAGTGCACGTTAAAGAACTCCAGGTGGTTGAAATTTCCGAAGTCTTTCACTACGGCGCTTCTCATAATCATATCATGGTTTTGGGACAGCAAACCTCACGTATCAATCAAGCAACTCACGAGCACTCACGCAGCATTTGCGTACACTAACCATTACAACACACCATCCTACAGAACCGTCTGAAATGAAACAGGTTTGTGTAGGCTCTGATGAGTCGTTTTCACACGGCTCGAAAATTCCTGCAGTTACTCCAAAGAACGGGTGCTTTTCATGCCGTGTGCAATCTTTTGCGCACATTTCATCGTGTGGAGGTGCAAATAGCCCTTTTCGGGGTAACTGTGCAGTTACTCCGCTAAACGTTTTAGAGTGTATGTGTGCGTGTACGTCTCTGTGAGCTCATTCTTCCTGAGAGAGAGAGAGAACTAAGCAGTGCTGCGAGTGTGTGCTTCTTTTTTATTATAGCTGTATTTTGAGCTGTACAACACACCTAGAGCTGAATGAAAGCTAACTAGCCCGACCCCAATCAGGCCTTCATCGTGAAAAAACCACGGCCTTTCACCTTCTCCTTGTTCTGGTGCATCAAGCTGCGGGGTAAGCTTAAAAGCTAAGCTTCCCGCTTTACTGGAGCCTACTGCTTTATTCTTCGCCACTATGCAAACTGCTTTCATCACTCTTTGTTATCGTAAGCAAGGCTGATCAGATTTATCAGACTAAAGCGGAAACCTTGTTGTGGCGTTTCTAGTGGACAGAACTAAAGCATTTTAAAAGATTTGTCACAGTCATCGCCTCACAGCAGCTTTGATAAAGCCGCGATGACGCTATACATTTTTGATAAAAGCAAATTTTCTCGAAATAGCGAACGCTCTGACTTGTTCATAAAACGACTTCTCGTTCCCATGCCCCGCCGCGGTGGTCTAGTGGCTAAGGTACTCGGCTGCTGACCCGCAGGGCGCGGGTTCAAATCCCGGCTGCGGCGGCTGCATTTCCGATGCAGGCGGAAATGTTGTAGGCCCGTGTGCTCAGATTTGGGTGCACGTTAAAGATTCCCAGGTGGTCTAAATTTCCGGAGCCCTCCACTACGGCGTCTCTCATAATCATATAGTGGTTTTGGGACGTTAAACCCCACATATCTATCTATCAAGAAGTGGACCAACTGGACCCATTCATGTCACTGTTCCCGTGCACAACGTTGCCCAGCTTTATTGCGCTATTAGCAGCAGCCGAAAGCAGTGGGAGCCACAACAGCAACAACGGCCGGTGATCAATTTTTTGCAATGAATTTCGAGATTCTGGACATTTTTGTTTCAACTGTGCCCCCTAGATAGAATTATCTGTGTCTTGTAACCACGCGAAAATTGACTTTTCGAACCAGTCGCGCCATTCATCATAGTGACGTCCGGCGGTTGTTTTTTCAGTGAATCAAACAAAACCTAACTAGCAGATTTATTGCGTCTTTTCATGTACGGAAGGTTTTTTATTTAGTGAACTTATATTTATTACTACAGAATATTTGTAGGCGGTGTTTTTGATATCATCGGGGTGATTTTGAAAATGTCCTACAGCGGCTTTTGTGTTCTAGTGCATTTACTTTGTTTTTTGCGAAAGTAAGGCACCGTTGTTAGTATTATTGTCGTTTTAGATGTTGTCATTCAGTTTTCACTCTGACGTAAATTGTTATTTGACTTTAAAGTCCCTTTAGGCCACCACTCACGTCCTCCTTACTTTGTACTCGTCCACAAAGGTGGCGCCGATATTTATTTATGGCCAAAGAGAGAGTGTATGTGCGAATGTTGAGAGCGAGTCATTTGGCACCGCCGCACTAGGTGGATTCCGTGTGGAACAGTTAAACTGTCGTCCGCGATCTCATGACGCCATGTAGCTCTCGCCAATGGGTGCCCATTCGTCCGCCTCTTTCGACCGTGTACTTCGCCTTTCTATCTCTTCTCTTTCTTCACTTGCGTGCGGCGAGTATTCTGTCTTCTGTGCCTTTTTCTTTCTTCTATTCTCTTTATCTCCTTACTCCATCCCCAACAACGTACATACCCGTGTCGAATCAAGGCAGACACGGCTATGAAGTTAGCTCCTTTCTCCCTTCTACTAAGAACCATTTACTACTTCTACTACTGATACTACTACTACTACTAATACCACTACTACTACTACTACTACTACTACTACCAGTTCTAATACTGCACCCCTAACTTACTCCGATCAAACAATACAGCACCTGTCGGGTGGACCGCAGAGCCCTAGTGGACTCCAATAAAACTACAGCGACGACAGATGGGAAGACATGGTTCGACGTTAAGGAACTTCGCCCTTAAAACTGCTGCATTAAGCAGTGCACGAAAGCTACGATGTCGGCAGATGCATGTTGTGCCTTGGGCATAGCTTTCGTTGAGCTTGGTGAAGTCAAGAGGCAGGTGGGACACTTTCGTGCATTCGCGGTTCAAGATGTCAGCCTCTGCCTCATGTGTTGTCTAAGCGCAGTTTTGTAGTGTATGCCCGAGCACGTGCGCGAGTTACCCGATTGCTCGAAGGCACATAGTTTGCCGTTTTCCTTCTCAATGATGACATGTTGCAGAAGTTCAAATCAATATTAGTGTTTTCATGTGGTTATCGAAGTAATATTTGCGCGGTATTCATATACTTCGTTCAGGCACATATAAACAACTTCTGCTGTCACAGAGTTTATATTGTGGTCGTGGCCGTTATTTATTGGGGTGAAGATGTACCACTAGACGTCAATGCAGGTAGCATTGTAGCTGCACTCATACATATCAAAGAAACTTCTGTATATTGATGCCCGATCAACAATACTGCTTCTTTGAAGACACGTTTCCCATGTCTTCTTTCTTACTCTGCTTGAAAAATAAGCCTTGTTTTTTTTTGCAGAGCCACCTACACGGTTTCGCTTGGTCAATACGACAAGCATTTGGTATCTCACTTGGATCTGACCTTCAAGGGAGACAAAGAGGCCTATGTAGACTATTATCTCAACAGAAGGCAGCATTCCAGATACGACCTTGTTAGTAGAGATATGAACGGATTCCATGCTATCCGGTATGAGGTAAACAATAACGACTTGCAGGTATGTAGGAAATAATTTTGTTCGCGAAGCGCCACTAGTGTATAAATACCATCCGACACGCATAGCTTTGAGATTATGAATTCAGAAATATTTGCATGGTGATTAAGTTAAATTTGTATGCACATTAATAACACAACAGTTTACATGACTTACGGCAGCAATGTGGTGCTAGTTCTTGAAGAAACAACACAACTGATGCAAGTGTAATTGCGGTGCGAACCGGTTCTTAGAGAGTTCGGTTTTTTTTTTAAAGTGGCGAATGACTCATTCACACACACACAAACGGACGGTCCTAAGGTCTTAATGGTCATGCTATGGAGACCTTTGTAGTGATCAGTCTGTTTTGTGCTATATTTAGGAGATGTACCATCTTTAGAAATTTTGTAGTTTTTGTGACCTACAAGAGCCTCTTAGGGGCTTCAAAACTCCCAAGCATTTTCCCGAGGGTGAACATGGTTAAGTGCGAATGCACGGGGTGATGCTATGAGGGGTATTTATTGATTCGCACTATTATATTTATTATTCACACTATGGTGCCTTTATGGTTGTTCCTGGGCATGCTTCCTAGGAATTGCAATTTGATCACACGGAGGAGTTTACGTCAACTCACTGGCGAATGCCAACGGATTTTAACTTTACTCTCCCCCATAGCATGCGAGCCCCGGACGAGCTAAGTCCAGGGCTCACACCCTCTCCCGCGCGGCACATTCACTGGCTAGAAAGGCTTCGGGAATGTCCACTCGCCGTTGACGATTGTGAGCGGCGTCTTGACGCCGGCCTTCATCGCCCTTCTCCGCCTGACGCTTGCGTTGTCGTTCCGCTTCTTGGGCCGCGTTCGCGGCTCGATGCTGACGCCTCATCTCGGCCTCGCGAGCGCGCAGTTCACCATCCGCTGCCCGCTTCGCCCGCTTGTCCTCGGCCTCGCAAGCGTGAAGTTCGGCATCTTCTGCACGCTTCGCCCGCTTGACCTCTGCCTCGAGAACGCGCAGTTCGGCATCCGCTGCACGCTTCGCCCGCTTGCACTCGGCCTCACGAGCCCGTCGCAGCGCCGCCTTGTCTTCCAACGTCGGCGAAACCACCGCGGTACCATCACCTCCAACGACGGGTGCAGTGCAGGCATTCGGTTGTACTGCATTCGTTGTTGATGGTAGCGTTGCCTCCGGGACATCCATCGCACGACCCGCTCTCGACGGGAGACTGAGAGAGAAGGCGGGCGCGCGAGAGAGAGGGGTGCGCGCGCAGCTGCAGCGAGCGAGGAGAGCGGAGGAACGAGCGAAGGGGGATATCAGCGTCGCGTCCGTGGCTTATTCGGTAGAGCGTCGCACTGCAGCCCGCCAAGTCCTCTTTCTTTTAAAAATAGAGAGAAGACTGCGGACGCTGCCGACGACGGTGGATGATTTGGGGTCGCTTATAAAGTGTATTCACACTTAAAAATTCACAGTTTCGCTTCAAGCTGATAGCAAGTCTCTCTGCTGCGTCGCGAGGCAGTTGTACTGCCCATAACTGTTGTTCGGTTATAGCACCTTTCTATATGGACGGCGTGATGACTTAACCACATCATAATGCTGAGCACCGCGAGAGAATGTGTTTCAAGTTACCGATATTATGGTAAAAGGAACATGTATTATTTGGCAGTATTTCACAATAAATCTTGGGCAATGGCATCGGGTTAGGGTACAATTGGACTAGGAGAAGAATGAGTGTCAGAGCCAATGGTCTGCTTTCTTTTCAGTGTGGTAGAGGGTACTGTCTTCACGTCAGGCAAACATCTTTTGTCAGTTCGTTATATGAGATGGAAAAGTCCCGGTTTTCCGAAACGTCAGCGCCGCGCCCTCCGATAGCTGCACGGTTGACTTGTACTCGCGCAGCGATGTAGTCTGACTCGTTGAGATTAAGCAGGGCACCTGCAATGCGTCCTATGAGAGCTGAGAACCGAACGAGTGTGTGTGGATCGACCTCATTGTCCTGAAGGATCCACAAAACCAATTCCTATATCGTGCATTTGGCAAAAGCTCTGGCCACATATATCGGGTCGCTGTAAATTGTGGGCCAAAAGACAAACGCAATCGCCGCTTGCTCAACTATTTCAGCAACTGTCGTCGTGACAGCTGTGGAGTTCCTAATAGTGCCCTCCTGAGTTACGCTCACTGCCGCATACGGTTTCCCCTCGCGATACCAAGCCGCATCGAAGAAGCAACAGTTCCCGGCGTGTAATGAGCCCTTTGTATTAGAGCCATTGCCTTGGCCATTTTCCCCTGAATTTTATGAAAACTTTCAAAAAATCTCTCTCTCCTATTTTGCTTGATATTTTCAAAGCAAGTTAGAACTTGGAGATGCTCCCACGGTCTTTCTGAATAAACTATGCTGTATTGAAAGCAAAAGCTCTGAAAAGGAGGAACTGCCTTTTGTCGAGGGACACAGACCAATGTCACCGCGCCGCAAATATTCATCAGGACTTTTTTAAATGCCAACGCATTTCATAGTGGGGCTACGTCAGGCGTCTGTCCGGATCCGTCCACAGTCCTCTCCCTTAGCAACAGCTGCTGGCGCGTGCGCCCCTAGCAACCTGAGCCCCAATTATGTCACGCTTCGGCGTTGGCAGCTGCCAGCAACAGCTGCGGGAAAGCGCGCTTATCCTTGCCTTTCGCAAACGAAACACGTGGTGCACGAGAGTGCAGGAGAGGGTAGGTGCAGTGCTTCGCCACTCTTTCTCTCTGTTTGCTCACTCTGCTCTCTGCACCCCACTTTTTTGTCCGTTCGCACATCGCTCTATACCGTTCGCTGGCTGGAGGCCTCTCAAGAACATCCGGAAATGCGTGCGCGAGACGCCACTGTGCAACGCGCACACGACGAGCCGAGAACGCTCTTTGTCTGGCTCTCTTCATAGTATTCTTAACCGTGCACGCTATCCTCCAGAGCTGGGGAACTACTAGAGCGGCGAATGGCACTATTGACTGCACAGTGTAAGAAACATAAAAGAAAATATCATCCTTATAACGCTAGATTCTCACGTGCGAAACGCCGTTATAGACGCTACGCAGTGCATTCGAATTTCTCCACGACTCCCTTCGGGGAGGTGGGGTCAATTTTTTACAGAGCCATGCTGATAGTAGATACTCATCTCAAAAAGACCCAATAGAGGTATCATGTTGGACGAAGACAGGGGAGGAAGATAACAGCCAGCCATTTCAAAATGCTGACAGCGCAGTAAGTGTCTGGTTTGGTGGTCAGTCATACATCGTCATCAGCCACGTGCAGCGTCAACAAAGTGCAAATATACCTCATAGGTGGGTAGCGGGTACCTTGCTTACCTGCACCAATAATGTGGTCCAGCGCATAGTGCTAATTAACAAAAAATATCACTTATGGTGTAGTCGATATTTCACGCAAAGCCAAGACATCAAACACAGCGGGCCTTGCCATAACACGAATCTGGCCTAAGAATCATCATTTGGCAGTATCATATTCGTGGGCGAATTTTTCTCATTCACCCTTCTGTGCCCCTTTACTTCATCCCCAGTGCAGGGTAGCAAGCCGCAATTTGATGTATGATTAACCTCTCCGCCTTTCATTTAACCTTTATCTTATCTTCGATCTTTGCAGCAATGTTTGCTCTGCCTGCGACAAGCCAGGCATAGGATAATAATAATAATAATTTTATTATTATTATTAATAAAAGCTCCATGTCATTACGAAAGACGCTGTAGAGCAGGGTATTGAAAATTTCTATCATCACACAGTACATCACACAGTACGGACCTTTGCAATTGTGCCTCCACCGAAATCCAACCTCCACGGAAGGGATCAATACCGAAACGTTTAGATCAGAATACGCACTGAGAAACCACTGAACTGATGAGAAAATCATTGCTGAACGTGTTGTTTCCCGAAATGTCTAAGTTCTGCTAAATTTTTGCAGGTGACCGTTGACGGTGAAGCGCTCATACCGGCTGGTGCGATAACGAATGTCGTTGACTTCACGGTTTTTTACACTAACAAAAGCTTAGACTACGCCCCATTCGTGCTTTTTGAGACACATTACACCATGGATGATGTGGCGGCGATAATAAAGGTAGGTGATATCACTCTATCCAAAGGTCCTACAGATTATTTTTATCCTGGAGCACACTTATTGCCAACGTATTTTAACGGTATCAGTTGCAATATTAACAAGATTATGGGCCCTTTTACTGTTCGCGAACGTAGGCCCTTGATGACATCCGGTTTCGTCTACCGATCTGCCTTAATATTGTCGGTGGGCAGTAAGAGCTTTTCAGCCTACTGATTTTCTCCATTGTTCTTCTGTTATTTACGAAAATATATTCAAAAATAAGTGTTCTTTCAAGCTGAATAAAAATGATAGAAGATTTTTTGAACTATGCGCACGTTCCTATAATCTAAAAAACTACAGAGACTTTTCTTACCCTTGAAAAAAAAATCGGCAAATCTCACACACAGTGGGAATCGATTATATGCGAATCACGAATGAGAATGGTTCATATGTCACATTAAAATCAGCACAACGTTACAAGGTGTAGGTAAATGATGCCGTACATGACTTCCATGTCATTATTATCATATTTTGATGTGTCGTTTACTTTCGTCATAAGGTCACGTCACGTGGTGCCAAATTTAGTACATGTGGAGCTAGCGAAACAGCCGCGAGCACACTACGAGCGTGATATGTTGTCATGTTCTTACGTGACGCGCCTGTCAGGGTTATCGTGTTGGCACCAGTCATACATTTTGTCATCCATTGACATTACGTAACACCAAATTTGGTATATGTGCAGCTAGCAAAACGCCCGCGAGCAAATCATGAAGGGCCCAAAATACTCCTATATAATACTGACGCGTGCACACGCTGGGGCGCTACATTAGCAAAACAGGAGCACTCTATAGCTTGACGCCAGGTGTTACCAGCGCGACCAGCGTACAGCGTCCGTCGGTGCGGCTTGACGGCAACAGGCGCGAAATGCGACGTGCTGCATTTCGTGCCGATGCGTACGCAGACAACACTGCGTCTCCATCCTTTCGTGACGGAGGGACACTGGACGCGCTGAAACGTGCGTGCGTCAAAGCAACACAGCGCGGCGCGCGCCTGCGAGTATATGACAGCACCGGCGCCTGGCGTGGTAACGCCAGTGTGACCCCACGAAATGAACGCCGGCGAGCACGCGCACCATATCACGTCAAAATGTATGGGCACCTTGACTATGGCATGTAGTCCTGTTCTCACATGACACGCATCTCATGATTATAACGTTTGGACGTGTCACATACCTTCGTCGTCCATTGACGTCACGTAATACAAAATTTGGCATAGGTGAAGCTAGCGAAACGGCCCCGAGCGCATCATGAGTGTGGCATGTAGTCATGTTGTTACATGACACGCATGTCATGATTATCATGTTTGGATGTGTCATTTACCTATGCGGTCCTTTCGTATCGCGTAATACCGAGTTTGGTACATGTGAAGCTAGCGAAGCAGCCTCTAGTGCATTATGAGAGTAGCATGTAGTCACGTTGTTACATTAGACGCATCTCCTGCTTATCATGTTTGCACCAGTCTCACACTATCGTCATCTATGCACAACCTGTAATACCAAATTTGGTATGAGTGAAGCTTGCTAAACAGCTGCCAGCGCGTCATGAGCGTGGCATGTAGTCATGTTGTTACATGAAACGCATCTGATGATTATCATGTTTGTACTAGTCTTACGCCTTCGTCATCCATTCACGCACCGTAATACCAAATTTGGTAAATGCGACGCTAGCGAAACGGCCGCGACCGCATCATGAGCGTGGCATGTAGTCATGTTGTTACGTGACACTATGTCATGATGGTCAAGTTAGGGTCTGTCGCTTGTGCTCACCATGCAATCATGTCATACCATAACACTTTTGCAACATATCATATGAACGAAACCACCGCAAGAGCAGCAGTACAATGAAATGTAAATCATGGCATTCACGACATCTAGATCGCGACTTTCATGTTATTACTAATCAAATATGTTCCTCATACAGTCATGTTATGCCATACTAAATTTGGTATAGATAGGATTATCGAAACGGCCCGGAGAGCTAAAGGTCATAGGCGGCTAGATAGATAGATACGCTCAAAGTCGCCGAAGTTTGCTAAAAAAATGCTTCGCATTAAAAACTTGAAAGCGTGCTCTCAGTTTCGGTGTTAGGAGCTGTTGAATGAGGTGACCGTATGTTTTTTGAGGTATCATGCTTGCAATCTTGAAACCATCTATAAGAAATTCTGAAGCGCGAGACTTTTTATGGAAGAAGCTCGATAAGTCGGGGATCGTGCGTCTTCGTTTAGTCCTTAGAATATCCGCTGGATGGCGGTACCTGTATATCATGAATACATGATGAAAATATGCGAGACGACGGTACTTGGAGTGTTCGCTAAATGGACGGACGGACGTACGAATGGACAAACAGACTGACTGATGGACAGACAGACACCGTAGACAGATGGATAGACGGAATGACAGACAGAGAGACATACAGACGGATACGGTCAACGGACGGGCGATTCATGGTTTATCAATAAAACACTCCAAAGCCTCGCCTCACTCATCATTATCAACTTCATGGATATAGACAGACAGACAAAGAACTTTATTGGGTCCTGAGAAACGCTACTCTTTTAGATTAACGTCGCGGGCCGCTCCTATGTAGGAATGGGGAGGCCTAGCGTCAACGCCGCATCGTGGGCTCTCTGGACAGCCCGTAGTTGTGGCAGCAACTCTGAACTTCGTAAGGCAAAGTCGCAATCTTTTTCCATGAGCCGACTAGGGCCCCGTAACGATGGACACTGCCAGAGCATATGTGCTAAGTCACTAACCTCCCCACAATCAGGATAAGTAGAGTCAAAAGCCTCTGAGGAGACTATGCTGAGGAAAAATAGTCTTGGATAGGACCTAGTCTGGAGTATTCTAAATGAGATGTCCTGAGGTCAAGACAACTTGTTGTGCGGAGGAACAAATGACCGCCTTCTCAACTGGTATTGTTTAGCCACTTCACTGAATGTAAGTAAAGCGTCCCTGAACATCTCACTGCCAACCTGTGGACCTATGTCCTGCTCAGCGTGGAGGGTAAGTGCGCGCGCCCGGGAGTGAGCAATGTCATTCAGGTTTACTAGAGAGTCCAGTAGGGGTTCGGGGTGTGCAGGAAACCAGGTAAAGGTATGTGGAGCAAGTGTCCTATTTTCAAGTAGTTTAAATACTTCAGTACAGACAAAACCAGAGGCGAAAGCCTTGACCACTGACCTTGAGTGGGTGAAGATTCGCGATCTACTGTCATCCAAAAGGACAAGGGCTACAGCGAACTGTTCAGCTCTTGAGAGAGTAGACTCCCTAACTGACACAGCATTGATAATAGAACTCATATGATTGACGCAAATAACAGAAACCTAGCTGAGCGACCGTACTGAGCGGCCTCGACAAAACACACTGAACGAGGATCGTTCGTGATGTTCTTCAGAAGTGTGATGGCTCTAGCCCGGCGCCTTCCTACGTTATGCTGAAGATGGACGTTTCGCGGAAACGGGGAGACCTGGATGGCAGTACGCTGTTCATCCAGCAATTGAAGACGGTGATCCTCTACGAGCGCCAGACTGAGGCCTAGGACGGACAGAACCTTCCTCCCAACTGGCGTACACAACGGGCGCATCAGCTGTGCAGTCTCTTGGGCTTCAATGATCTCTTCTAGGGCGTTATGAACTCCTAGCTACATAAGCCGTTCGGTGCTTGTTCGCACGGGGATACCTAAGACGCTCTTTACGCTTTCTCTGATCAGAGTTTCCAGCTTCTTTTCGAACCCATACCAATAGTGCATGACAGCAACGTACGTTAAATGATTCATAAGGAATTCACGAAAGAATCTCAGTAGATTGTCATCTCTGTGCCCCCCCCTCCTTTTGTTCGAAACCCTAATAGTCAACCTGATCATGTTCTCGGTCTAGGTTGAAATCTTGGCGATGGTTTGTCCGTTGTACCCGTGCGACTCTATAATTATGCCCAGCACTCTAATAGCGTTCACTTTTGGAATGGGGGTGCCACTTTCGGTGTAATGTACAATGTCTACCTCTGATAAAGGCTTCCAGTTTATTTAGCCTGGTTGTTTTCTGCTAGACCTGTATGAAAGCAGCTCCAATTTACTCGAGGAGCACCTCAGCCCTGTGCCAGCAGGGAAAAGCTCTGTCTGATCGATGGCTTCCTGGAGTGCAGTCTCGACTTCCCCTTCGCTACCTCGGGGACACCGTTCGGATCCCGGCTGCGGCGGTTGCATTTCCCATGGAGGCGGAAGTGTTGTAGGCTCGTGTGCTCAGATTTGGGTGCACGTTAAAGAACCCCAGGTGGTCGAAATTTCCGGAGCCCTCCACTACGGCGTCTCTCATAATCATATGGTAGTTTTGGGACGTTAAACCCCACATATCAATCAATCAATGTCTGGGACACCAGCTGGTAATATCATCAGCGTAAAGCGTATGGCTGATGCCCTTCACGTTAATTAGCAGTGTGGACAACTTGCATATAGCGATGTGAAAGACAAGCGGGGATATCACCGCTCCTGGCGGCATGCCTTTAGGGCCGAGTGCTGTGGGAGAAGACTTGAGGCCTCCGATATTGAACGTGGCCTTCCTGGATTTGAGAAAGAAGCTGACGTAGCTGTGGCAGGCTTCGCCCAGTCCAGGCTCCGAAATTAAGTTGAAGATGTGTGCGTGAAAGATGTTGTCAAACACTTCTTTTCAAGTCAAGACCCAAAATGCCTTTTACGTCTCTTGGGTTCTCGTCTATGATTTAATGTTTGAGCAGCTTCATTGTATCCTGTGCGGACAAAGACAGACGAAACCCAACCATGTTGTAAGGACTAAGACCTTTCTTCTCGATGTACTTAGAGACACGGTTGTGAATGACGTGCTCTGCCACCTTGCCGTCACACGACGTTAGCGATATGGGCCTAAAATTGTCTAAACCTGAAGGTCACCCCGGCTTGGGAATGAAGACAACCGACGCATTTTTTAAGAGTCGGGGACAGAACCTTCTCTCCGTATGCGATTGCTCTCCTCGGTAAGAAAAATGATAGATTCGTCTTCCAGGTTCCTGAGGGCCTTGGTAGAGATGCCATCCGGCCCCGGAGCCGATCGTCCTTTAAGGTTCTGAAGAAATTTCCAAACGTCGCTGGTGGCAAAGTGCTCTCCGAGCTCAGTGCAAGGGGGTCCAGTGTAAGACGGATAGTCTGAACAGCTCGAGGAGCTAATTGGTAAATATATGTGAGCCAAACCATCCAGTATAGCATCTTCAGAGTCAGACTGCTGGCGACGTGTATGAGTTCAGCAATGGCTTGCCTTTGATAACACTTGCAATTCGACTCGTTCAAGATGTGCTTTAGCAAATTTTATTTTCCTCTTATTCTCATTATTCCATCAACAAACTTGCGCAAATCATCCCACTGCTGCCTACAAAGGGTCTGAAAGTGGTCCTCGATTGATCGGTCAAGTTCTGCAATTTTCTTGCAGAGCCGACGATCGAGCCTCTGTCTCTTCTGCCTAATGAGTAATTATTTCTTGGCCTCTATGAGGTGCACAAGGCTGCTGTCCATCCTATCCGTTTCCAAATCCGTGTGTATTTTTGTCGCCTACATAACAGCATTCTTGAGCTGTTTGCTCTTTTATCCAGGATGACCTTTGAGTCTTCAGCTCGCGCGCGTTGTTTTTTAATATGCTAGAGGTAATCCCAATCTGTGAAACTTAACTTTCTTACGGACTTGCCCTTTACACTGATATGGGTAGCTAGGACATTATGGTCACTATCCAGATCCATGTGAAAGTTGTGCCAAGTAGCAGATTCAACATTTTTACCGAAGGTAAGGTCTGGCGGGTTGTCCCTCGTGACGGAGTTACCCATGCTGGTCCGGAATGCTGGGTCCATGGCCAGGGTGAGGCTGAAGCTCACCGCTCCTTGCCACAAATCCTCGCCTTTACGGCATGACCGCAGATGACCACAAGCCTGATGGGAAGCTCTGAAATCACCATCAATCACAAACGGGGAGATATCAGCCATGGCGGCAGCCCTACTCAAGAGCGCCGCAAACTTTTGTCTCGGATCATTTGGCGAACTATAAATATGCAGGTTCAAAACACTACTTTTCAAATGACCCCGCAGAATAATTGCGACCAATGAGTGTTCCACCTCACTACTGTTCATAGAAAAATCATGCGAGATATAGGCGTACCGCTTAGATACGAGCGTGCAAATGCTCCTTTCTTCGTCTCCATAGAGAGCGTCAGATGTGTAACCCGGCAAAATGACAGAATCCGAAAGCGTCTCCTGAATCAAAATGACTTGTGGCTTTTCAGAGTGAAAACGAATAAACTGAGGAAGAACTGCCTTCCTGCGGGTAAAGCCCAAGCAGTTCTACTGCCAAATCCTGGACACTTTAGGCGGACGCACCTTAGTTAGGCTCGAAATATATATGCCTGCGTTCGAGCGCGTTGACCTTAGCGTCCAACGCACAGAAGTTAGCGTCCAGCGTATTGACCTTAGCATCCACTGCACTGAACTTGTCCTCCAAGGTATCGACCCTAACATGAACCAATTCGACTGTTTGGCTAAGAAACTGGAACATATATGTCTCTGATCTCCACTTTCATACTATGCTGTTTCTCAACAAGTGCCGGCCTCGTCAAAGCCCTCTTTTGGGGGCGAAGCTCTTTAGAGCAACACCCGTTTGTCCCTCGTCGTAGTGCGTAACCAGTCTTACGCTTTGACCTTCAAGGTGGTGCAGGAGAGAGATTCTTCCTGTGTGTTGTTGAACAATAAAAATTTTTCTGCGTGCGCGTTAAATAGAAGCCGAATTGTCTTGGCTGTCATTCCCAATTAGCGGCCTTTCGCATGTACGTTGAGCACTATCTGACAAGAAAGGGTTGCTAGGTTTACTAGCTGGGCGTAACCTCCTTTGTTTCAGAAAGGTTTAGCGAGCGTTCAGCCGCCGTGGCATGAATTCAGTGAACTAGTATATACCATGAACTCGAGGTGGTTAAAGGTGGGAAGTAGATACGAAGCGCAAGCCGTAAAAAAGTAAAAGCCGAATTCTCCTGTCTCATTTTCCATTAGCAGCTATTGGCATGTACATTGAGCACTATTTGACAAGAAATGGTCGCTACATTATACTCGCTGGGCGTAACCTCCTTGATTTTAGAAAGTTTTAGCGAGTGTTGGGCCAGTGCCATGAATACAGTGAGCTAGTATAAACCATGAACTCGAGGTGCTTAAAGGTGGAAAGTAGCCACGAAGCAAAAGCTGAATTCTCCTGTCTCTCATTTCCTGTTAGCAGCCATTGGCATGTACATTTAGTACTATTTGACAAGAAATGGTTGCTACGTTATATTCGCTGGGCGTAGCCTCCTTGGTTTGAGATAAGTTTAGCAAGAGTTGGGCTGCAGTGCCATAAATACGGTGAATTAGAATATACCATGAACTCGAGGTGGTTAAAAGCGTGAAATAGACACGAAACGCAAGCCGTAAGAAAGTGTGCGTGTGCCACCTCTCGTTTAGTCCTTGGAATGTCGAGCTGGGTGGCGTTGCTTCTATATGCGGAATATATGATGAAAATATGCGAGATGGTGGTACTTGGAGTGTTGACTAGATGGACGAACCGACACACAGACAGATGCATGATGAACGCACGAATGGCTCATGGACGGATGGACGGACGCAGGGGCGGATGCATGGATGAACTAAGGGACGGACGCATGGATGGATGTGCGGACGCACGAACTGACGCACGCACGGACAGGCGGATAGACGCACGAATGGTCACACAGACGGACGCATATATTATGAAGATGCGATATAGTGGTACTTAGAGTGTTGACTAGATGGACGAACGAACACCCAGACAGATGCATGGACTGACGCATAGATGGCTGCAAGGATGAATGGACGCACGGACGGACGCATGGGGGATACTTAAACGAATGCAGGGACGGACGCAAGGATGGACGTGTGGACGCACGAACAGGCGTGCGCACGGGCGGGCAGATGAACGCATGGATGGTCACAGAGACGAACGCATGGATGGATGGAAGCAAGAACGAATGGACGGATGGATGGTTCGCCCCACTCTCCATTACTCACCCCATGGATATGCTGCCATTTTTTGGCTGAACGAACAGTACACTGCAGTTTTATGGGTGTTTCAACGGGCGTCCCCACGGAGTGTTTCACGGGCATGGCGATAGTTATAGAGCGAGAAAAAAATGACCACACAGAGACAAGGACACGAAGGGCTTCTTCTTGTCTCTGTGTTATCGTTGTATTCTCACGCTGTAACTATCGTCATGCCATACCTAGTAGCCCAAGCTGCCACACTTCTAAGTTTCCATGGGTGTTTCTATGGCCGTTTCCGTAGGTGTTTCCACGGGCGTTTCCATAGGTGTTTCAACGGACGTTTCAAGTCTAGTGACCTGAGGAGGTTGCAGAGCCTCACTCCTGGCGTTATTGGCATTCTTAAGTGCGAATATCTCGACTCTAAGTTGCGCAATCCCCTCCTTTAAAGCAGTGTTCTCCTTTTCAGCTGAATAATTCTATAATTCTTCTGCTCTGGAAGCATGCCCCCTCCCCCAGTTACCTTTTTCTGGGTCCCTTTGACGTGGTCAGCCCACTCGGTCGCTGTGGCAGCAGGCACCTCAATGCTGACGGCTAGGCCCCATGATCGGGAACAGCTCCGGGACTGAGAATGGCTTGTGGATCGGGTACTGCTCCTCTATCGGGAGCACCTCTCGAGCTTCTGGACTGGGACCTGGACTTGTTGGCCGGTTGGTACAGCTCATGTATCGGTGGGAAGTCCACGTCAAAGTCGTGTCTCTCTCTTCTAAGCTGTCTGACGATGTAAGTTATCTTGAATCTTTGTGTACAGGTTCTGTCGGCCGTTGGATGAGGCCCTCCACAGAAGGCGCACTTCGGTGAGCAAATGTGCTGTTCGCCAGGGGAGGTCATTCCACAACCTCGACAAATAACATTTTCTGGAGTGGGGCACGCGTCAGCTTTGTGGCCGAATCTACCACAGGTATAGCAGACATCCGTCTGCCGTCGGTAGAGGGTGCGCTTGACTATGCTGGGACCGCACATGACGTAATTTGGGACTCGAAGTCCTTGATGATATATGATGTTTTTTGGCGCAAGGGCCATTTGATGGCCAAAGAGCGCCAGTTCATGGGACAAAGAATGTGGACAATGATTGTGACTAGCGGCTGTATAAGGGCCATAAAATTCCTCGCAGTAAGGCGGGTAAAAACATACAAGTAATAAAATCATGACCATGCCGTGACAGGTGTGTGTGGTGTGAATAGGTGACAAAAGTTGGTGATAATGAAAAACGATGGCGGACATGTGTGGCATTAGCACAAGTACCTCACTCATTCATACCCTTGCGTGCAAGGGCCGTGAGGCAAGTGCTTTCCTGTGTAGCCACCGCAGCAAAGACCTCTCTGGAGAGGTCGTGCTACGGGATGCCCGGATATATGATATGAAAATTACGAATTTCTTTTAAAAACGCTAACAACGATTTATGACTAAAGAGTGGTTCCCTACCAACGAACATTGCAGGGTGTAAAGGTATATGTTGTCGGTAGGGTAATGGAAAATGCTGTTTTCTTATAGTTTCTAAGTGTTTACACTGGATTAACACGTGAAGGACGGTTAATGGCTCACCACATCTGTCACACAATGGTGGATCGCCACCAGACAAAAGATATGTGTGTGTCGTGTATATGTGTCCTATCCTGAGTCTCGTTAGTATAACCTCTGTATGACGCGATTTCGATACGGGCAGCCAATGACCAAGGTGTGGCTTAATAACGTGTAGTTTGTTTTGTGTGTGTGTATCCCACTTGCTCTGCCAGTATACCCTGATGTTTCGTTTGAGAGACGGCTTAAGATGAAGGGCCGGGATTGATATGGGTGTAGGGGCAGCGCTTTTGTGGACGGATGCAGCGAGCTGATCCGCCCTCACGTTGCCTTGAATCTCACGGTGCCCTGGCACCCAGCACACTACAACATGTTGGTTGAGTGTGTAGAGTGTGCATAAAATGGAGTAAAGTGAAACGAGGACAGGGTTTTTTTTGTTTTTTAAGACTGTGCAGAGCCGTTACCACACTGAGGGAGTCTGTATAAATTACTGCTTTTTTTATTTGCGATTGTTTGATGTGTTTAGCTGCCACAAGTATCGCGTAAGCTTCCGCTGTGAAGATACTTGTGCCTGGATGTAGAGGGCCAGCATCCGAAAAGGAAGGGCCAACAGCTGCGTAGGACACAGAGGAGTTAGACTTAGAGGCATCTGTAAAAAACTCAGGACGTGTGTATTTGTGTTGAAGTTCCAAGAAGTATGTTCGAATATGGGCAATAGGCGCATGTTTAGTAACTTCTAGGAAAGACACATCACAATCTATAGTCTGCCACTGCCATGGTGGCGGGTATGCTACAGGAGCCATTAAACTGTGTTCGAGTGACACTCCAGTGTCCTCAGCTAGACCCTTCAGGCGAACTGAGAAGGGCTGCCTCATTGAAGGCCTGTTTTGAAAAAGAATGGAGCTCGACAAGTCATTAATAGTAGAGTATGAGGGGTGCCTCTTGTCTGCTTTCACCTTAAGGAAATATACAAAGGACATGTAGGTTCTTTGCAGATGAAGCGACCACTCATTTGACTCTACGTAAAGGCTTTCTACGGGGCTGGTGCGAAAAGCACCCGTAGAAAGGCGGATGCCCGAATGGTGCACGGGATCCAACATCTTCAAAGCACTTTGAGTCGCACTCTGATAAACAATGGCCCCATAATCTAAGCGGGTGCGAATAAGGCTTCTATACAGGTTCATGAGGCATTTCCTGTCACTACCCCACGTAGTACGTGACAACACTTTTATAATATTTAAGGCTTTTAAACATTTTGTTTTTAAATACTTTATGTGGGGTACGAAGGTCAACTTGTTGTCAAAGATTAAGCCTAAGAATTTATGCTCGGCTTTGACGGACAGACGTTGCCCGATCAGTCGAATGTCAGGTTCCGAGTGCATGCCTCTCTTTCGAGAGAACAAGACACACGTGCTTTTTTGTGGGTTAAGTCGAAATCCGTTTTCATCTGCCCATTTGGAGGCCTTATTTAAACCCAGCTGTACCTGCCGCTCACACATGGCCAAGTTGCATGACTTGAAGCCAAGCTGAACGTCGTCGACATATGTACAATAGAACATATTGTGGGGAATGGACAAGTGGAAAGCATTCATTTTAATAATAAAAAGTGTGCAACAAAGCACACCACCTTGTGGCACGCCTGTTTCCTGGACAAATGTTTGGGAGAGCACACTGCCCAGACGGACACGGAATGTCCGGTTTGACAGGTGACTTTCGATTATATGAAACATTCTTCCGCGCACACCAAGGTGGGACAGGTCTCTTAGAATTCCGAAACGCCATGTTGTATCATAAGCTTTTTCGATATCGAGGAACACAGAGAGAAAATATTGTTTATGGACGAAGGCGTCTCTGATCTGTGCCTCGATACGAACAAGGTGGTCTGTGGTGGATCTACTTTCTCGAAAACCGCATTGAAATGGGTCGAGCAAATTGTTTGTTTCAAGGATATGTACGAGTCGGCAGTTTATCATTTTTTCGAAGACTTTGCACAAGCAGCTTGTAAGTGCAATAGGTCTATAGCTTGAAGCTAAAGAAGGGTCCTTGCCCTCTTTCAGAATGGGAATAATAATAGCCTCTTTCCAGGAGGTAGGGATAGTGCCAGAAAACCAGATAGCATTGTATAAACTAAGTAAGGTTTTTCGTGTTTCGGCTGGTAGGTTTTTTAACATTTCATACATCACACGGTCAGAACCTGGGGCAGAAGTACTGCAGGAGTTTAGAGATGTTCGGAGCTCAGCTAGACTGAAAACTTGGTTATACGCCTCGTATCTAGTGGATTTGTGTTCGATTTTCTGCTTTTCTATTCTTGTTCTGTATTTTTGGAAAGTGTCGGTATAGTGGGACGAGCTGGATATCCTTTCAAAGTGTGCAGCGAGGAAGTTTGCCTGATCTTCCAAGGTTTCACCCTGAGTGTTTACGAGTGGGAGTGAATGTACTTTTCTTCCTGCTACACTACGAACCATGTTCCAGACCTTGGCCTCTTGTGTATACGAATTTATCCCTGATAAAAACTTGTGCCACCTTTCTCTTCTGGCCTGCCGACGCGTTCTCCTGCCTCGAGATTTTATTTTCTTAAAGCTCTCAAGGTTTTCCGCTGTCGGCGAGTTCCGCAGCAACCTCCATGCCCTGTTCTGTTCCTTTCGCGCATTACGACAGTCTGTGTTCCACCATGGGACGTGTCGTTTGCCGGGCATTCCAGATGTTTGCGGTATGCACTTGGCTGCTGCGTCAGTTAGAAAAGCTGTGAAATACTGCACAGCTTCATCTATGTTTAACCTACATATGTCTGTCCAGCTCAAACGTGTAGTGTTATGGAACTGTTCCAGTCTGCTTTGCTTATCAGCCATTTGGGAACGTGTAGAGGACTTTCATATGTTGTTTGTGAACTCAACACTACAGGAAAATGGTCACTACCATATAGATTATTTATGATTTTCCATTTGAGTAGGGGTAGGAGTGAAGGTGATACGATGCTGAGGTCGATAGATGAGTAAGTTTTGTTGGCAACATTATAGTATGTTGGCTCTTTCCTATTCAACAAACAGGCACCGGAAGAGAAGAGAAATTGTTCAATGAGACGACCTCGTGCATCACAGCTAGAATCGCCCCACAGTCCACTATGTGCATTTAGGTCCCCAAGAAGCAAATAAGGTTCTGGCAGTTCGTCTATTAAAGACTGAAATTCACGTCTTTCAAGACGGTGGTGGTGAGGTACATACAAAGAGCAGATGGTGACGAGTTTCTTTAACAGTACCGCTCGAACAGCCACCGCCTCAAGAGATGTCTGGAGTGGTAAATGTGTACACGCTACTCCTTGGTTAATAATAATGGCTACGCCACCGGATGACGCCACAGCATCATCTCGGTCCTTTCGGTATATGACGTAAGCACGTAAAAAATTTGTATTGGAGGATTTTAGGTGTGTTTCCTGTACACACAGCACTTCAGGTGAGTATTTGTATAAAAGCTCTTGTACGTCGTCGAGGTTCTTAAGCAGTCCTCTGACGTTCCAATGTAAAATTTGTGTGTCCATATTGAAAGTAAAGTAGTGCTGCGTGTACGTTAAGCGAGTGAGTTGTTTAAGCTGGAAGGTCGAGCTCA
The DNA here is from genome assembly GCA_013436015.1 of Rhipicephalus annulatus. Taxonomy (NCBI): domain Eukaryota; kingdom Metazoa; phylum Arthropoda; class Arachnida; order Ixodida; family Ixodidae; genus Rhipicephalus; species Rhipicephalus annulatus. The sequence goes on along the minus strand of WOVY01010891.1, from coordinate 540,391 downwards.
AGTACCAGGGCCATTGTCAGGCCCTGTTATGAGCTTTTTAGTTTTCTTGGCGCGCTCCAGAGAGCCGCGCCGTTCTTTTGGCACCAGGGGTGCCGCCGTATCCATTGCCTCATCGGAGGCACTGGATGCCCGCTCATGCGAGCTGGTTTTTCGAAGCTTGGGCCTCGCCTGGCGAGGTGAGGCCTTGAGACCTGAGGACCCTGGAGTCTCTGGTCTCTGTTCAATAGTAGGCGGAGTAGATTCAACTACTGCCGCCTTGGGGGCAGGCGCCACAGCCAATGGCTCGCTCTGCGCAGGCCGAAGGAGTGGCGAGGGCTGATGCGACACTGCCCCCTGGCGCGCCGCATCAGCGTATGTGGGGCCATAAAATGGCGAGACTCTTTTTCTTGCTTCTTTAAATGTAAAGTTTTCTTTTATCTTTAAAGTGATGATCTCTTTTTCTTTTTTCCAGTAAGAACATGAACGTGAGTACGCGGCATGATTTCCGTCACAGTTCGCACAGTGTGATGGTTTTTCGCAATTGTCAGAATTGTGGCCTGACACTCCTCATTGTGCACAAGTTTGGTGACCACGACAGCTTTGTGAGCCGTGGCCATACTTTTGGCATTTAAAACAACGACGCGGGTTAGGTATGTATGGTCTGATCGACGTCTTTGTGTACCCTGTTTGAATACTTTCTGGCAGATTACTGGAAGCGAACGTGGGTATCAGGTGTTTCGTTGGTGTTACCTTGTTGTTTCTTCTAATGGTGATTCTTTGTACATTGGTCACATTCTGACTCTTCCGCCCCTCCAAAAGTTCCTCTTCAGTCAAGCCGAGCAAATCAGCGTCAGATACTACTCCACGGGTTGTGTTCATCGATCTGTGTGGCGTTACTGTGAAGGGAGTGTCACCAAAAGTTGATAGATTCTGTAGCTTTTCAAACTGTTCTTTTTCTCGAACTTCAAGGAGGAGGTCTCCGCTGGCCATTTTGGTAACTTTGTACCCGGCTCCAAGAGTTTCTGTGAGACATCTGGCTACTACAAAGGGTGATACGGTTCTGGCTTGCTTGCTGCTTATCTCACTATGTATAACATGAAAATGGGGGAAGTTTTCACTTGATCGTTTGAAAAAGCCTAAGTCTTCGGTGCGTACACGCTTTAAGGCGGTACGATCACTTAACAGGGGAAATGCTCTATGCATGCCAGTTTAATTTTCTTCAGAAGCGTTGGCGGCCACCCACCACGGAGCCCAACGAGGGGACGCTACAAGTTTGTGGATGCTAAAACCTGCAGACGCCAGCCGTACAACGCAACTATAACCCAATGCGCCTAGACCAAGGTAGGCTATTTGCACAGGGTTAACCCTAGCCGCCAGGAAGTTTGGAAGTAAACGGAAGAGAGTAGAAGACAGGACAGATAAATAGTAAGAGATAAAGACGAAGATGTAGGGAGAGGGAGACAGGAAAAGGCGACTGCCGATTTCCCCTGGGTGGGTCAGCCCAGGGGTGCCGTCTACGTGAAGCCGGGGCCAAAGGGGTGTGTTGCCTCTGCCGGGGGGCCTTAAAGGTCCAATCACCCAGCGTCGGCTCAACCCCCAGGATCCCCTTTTCCCCGGACACGGCAAAGCCACGCACGGCTAGGCGTGGGAGGGAGTAAAAACTCCCCCGTTAGCTCGGGTCCGTGGTGTCGCTACACACCAAACGCCTACTTGCGCAGGCGCCCCTGCGAGAACTCGAAGTCCTTCGAAGATTATAACGACTGTGGTAGACTTCTTGATTCGCCGCACTTCGAGAGCAGTGGGATTCCTCGGCTGAATAAGAAGCCTTCTGAGCTCTTTGTCGTCAATTTCCATATCAATGTTTCTGATGATGTCCTTGCTTGTGCTGTCGCACACAGCAATGTAAGAGCTAACCTCGTACCCTGCGTTATTACGGTGATGGCCTCTAGACTTGCGTAGGCCTTGGCATTGGCTTTCGATGGCGTACTAATCACAACAATCTTTTCCATAGCGTTAGGCAAATGATATATTCACTGATAACCGCAATGGAAAGACGTGCCGCTGTCGTGAGGACTTGATCCTGACGTTACTGGTATTCTTAACGTTCGGGCCTCCCCGAGGTCTATCAATGTCAGTGGGTGCAAGAGCAGCGCAGACAGCATGCCTAGCGCACGTCGTTTCTGCCCATCACAGGTTTTACTTGCGTTCCTGGTGCTGTGGTCGGCGCCATCGTCGTCGTCGACCACGGAAAGCATCGGGATCAAGCTGCCTCTGCCGAAATTTCACGCCTACCAGCCCCTTCTACAACAAGGTTCCTTTCACCATCTGCCTTCGTTGACGCGCACGACCCTCTGCGCATCGCCCTCGTCAACCACGTTATCTGTGCCTATGGACAGTTTAAATTGCTGCACGCCTGGCCATGTTTTCAGTGGGTGCGAGAGCAGCGCAGACAGCATGCCTAACGCACGTCGTTTCTGCCCATCGCAGGTGTGTAAACTATTGCCTTTATACGCTAAAAAGAGCGACAACCCTTTTATTTTTGTGCTCCCGCACCCACAACTCATGTCTGAAATTGTTTGCGACTGTTTTTCGATGCTGTCTTTGTTACTGCAATCCGGCGATGCCGAAACTAACCCGGGTCCCCTTACGCGTTCTCGGGCGCTGCCGGAACTTGAAAACTTGCCTGATGAACCCTCTGAGCAGTTGAATGCCATTTTTCATGTTCTAAAAGACGTTCACGCCCGATCTGTGGAATCGGCAAAGAGTCAAGAGGAGTTAGCGGCTGATATAAAAATCATCAAGAGCAGTCAAAAGAGCATAGAAGACAAAATTGGAAATCTCCAGAGTAGATTGGAAGCCGTTGAAGGTAAAATGCAAACTCTTGACGATCACAACGCTGACGTGGCAACTATTAATTCTACAGTCAGCATGCTAACAGCAGAGCTTGAATCCTTGCAATCACGCCTTGACGAACATGATGACCGGTAGCGCCGCAATAACCTCCTGTTTCATAGCGTACCCGACTGCAAAGAAACTTGGGACGAATCTGAGGCCCGCATCAGAGAAGTTTTGACAGGCGTAATTGATCCGCTATCCGCAAACGACATTGAGCGGGCTCACCGTTTGGGACATTTCGCCCAGGTAGACATTGCCCCATTATCGTAAAATTTGCCAATTTTAAAACAAAAGACAAAATACTCTGCGCACGCAAAAAAATTAAAGAAAAGGACATTTCTGTGAACGAAGATTTTTCGCCAGCGACACGCCATGCTCGAAATCAACTTGCGGCGAAACGTCAGTCAAACGAAGCACCCTTTCAACTCCGGCACAACAAGCTGATTATGAACAAAAACAATACTTCTTCAAGCCCTAAACTAATTGCGTAACAGAGCACTTACAACGCCTGCCCCATAACCCCCAAAACCACGCCGTGTCGAGCAATGAAAGCTAGGAAAAACTGAGGGGCAGTGGAAGGAAACTAAATCGCGTATCATATCTTTACACCAACATTCGTAGCATTCCTTGAAAACGCGATAATCTTCATTTTGCCGTTACTACAACTAATGCTGATATCATAGCACTAACAGAGACCTGGCTGCATCCAGATATTCTTGACCACGAATTACTCAGCTGTGCTCATTCTTTTTCTTTTTACCGATGCGATCGAACAGCCCGCCAAGGGGGCGGCGTATTGCTGGCTATTACGAAAACCCTACCATCACACTGTGTGTTCATGTTCCTTCAGATCTGGAGATAGTATGAGCCATTATCCAATTGTCCCATCGAAAAGTTGTTGTCGGTGTATGCTATCATCCTCCTGCATCATCCCCGTCCTTTATCAACGAACTGCACGACGCTATCAACATTGTTAGGTCTAGCCACCCGTCGGTTCCTTTGCTTTTAATAGGCGATTTTAATATTCCAAACAATTTTTGGGCAACTGAACCACCTACCATCAGCCCCTTTTCCACATTCGCAAATGATTTCTGAAACTTGTGTTCTGTTTTTTCCTTATCATAATTAGTAAAGCAACCTACCAGAACTACTGCATCGGTAGCTAACACACAAGACCTTGTGCTTTCGTCCCACTCCGATTTTGTTTCGAACATTACCCATCTGCCAGGTTTAAGCGATCATACTCTGCTATCGTTCAACATCAACGCATCCTGTCCCAAGCGTGTAAAAACGGTTAAAACAATTCATGACTACGGTAAAGCCGATTTTGTCTTCAATAATAATGAACTTTGCACATTTCTTGATAGTTTCCTCTCCATGTTTGATACTCGTAGTGTTCAAACTAACTGAGACGTTTTTGTAGATAAGGTGAAACAACAAACAAATAAACACATTCTGGTTCGCACTATCACATCCAACCAAAACGCACCATGGTTCAATATACAGATTGAGCGTCTCCTAAACAAAAAGCATCACATTTACAAGGCCCCGAAAAAATCTTCCTGCATCTTTCGATCGGACGATTACAAAAAAGCCTCCCAAGAGTACACCACCACACTAAAAAATGCGAAATATTGCTATTTTATTACCAAGCTTCCGAATATGTTACTAACTGATCCTAAGAAATTTTGGCGCGTTAATAACCCCAAAGATAGCGAAATGTTAACCTTGATTGACAGTGCTGAAAACACCATCCCCCCCCCCCCCCTTTGAGAGCAGAAGCCCTTAATGATGCCTTTTCCAGAAATTTCTCAGCAACTACAGACGCCCCTGTTCCGACCACCCCACAATGTGACTATCCACCCATGCCTCCTATTATTATTGACTACGTTGGTGTTGAAAGTGTAATCAAGTCCTTAAAGCCTTCCTCGTCTCCTGGGTGTGATACGATCAGTCCTAAATTTTTGAAAAACACCAGCTCTTATTGTTCAATCATACTAACGAAGATATTCGAACAATCGCTTCATGAAGGCTGTCTCCCCGTGGACTTTAAGATTGGAAAGATAACTGCACTGTTTAAAACTGGTAACAAACATTCACCGTCGAACTACTGGCCTATCTCGCTAACCAGCATAACTTGTAAAATACCAAAACACACATTATATTCCAAACTGGCAGGTTTTTTCGAATCTAATTCGTTTTTTTCCAAGTGTCAACACGGTTTCAGAAAAAACTATTCATGCGAGACTCAACTTGCATCTTTCACCCATGGGTTAAACATCATTCTTGATCACTCATCCATCGCTGATTGCATTTTTTTAGACTTTTCCAAAGCTTTCGATCAAGTATGTCACAAGTTGTTACTTCACAAACTACAAAATCCTAATCTTGATCCGAAACTTTTATTTTGGGTTGAATGTTTCCTTTCTAATCGCGCTCAGTTTGTTTTAGCTAACGATAACGTCTCATCCCGAACGAACGTCTCTTCTGGAGTCGCTCAAGGATCTGTCCTGGCTCCCCTGCTCTTTCTTATTTACATTAACGACTTACCTTTATCTGTTACTTCTCACATTCGCTTGTTTGCCGATGACTGCGTCCTCTTTCGTGAAATATCTAATGACAATGACCTATTAACCCTTCAATCCGATCTTAACGCTGTTTCTGTGTGGTGTAAAACATGGGTAATAGAACTCAACACTAACAAATGCAAGTTCCTTCGCGTATCTAGAATCAACCGTATATTGCCCACTTAGTATCTGAACGATGCTCCACTGGAATCTGTCACCACTTACAAATATCTCGGAATACATATTACTACCGACCTCACTTGGTCCGTGCATACCACGTACGTAATTATTAACGCTAATGGCATGCTCGGCTACGTACGTCGAAATTTCTCACAGGCTCCTTCAACACTAAAACTAACTTTGCACAAGACGCTTATCCGCTCCAAACTGGAGTATGCTGCATCAGTTTGGGATCCTAACCAAGAAAATCTAATACACTCACTTGAAATGGTTCAAAATAACTCTGTTCGTTTTATACTCTCTAACTACAACCGCACTGCCAGCATAAGCTTTATGAAATCCAGCCTCGGATTACCTTCCTTATCATCTCGTAGGAAAATCCTTCGCCTCTGTCTTTTCCATAAGCTTTTCTATCACAGCCAGCTACGAAACGAACTCATTCTGCCTCCTCGGTACATATCAGCTCGCATAAATCATGTCCATAAAGTCGGCTTGCCGTCCTGCAGAGCTAACTCCTTTTCCCAGTCATTCATACCGCGTACATCACAGGAATAGAACCACCTACCCGCACTGACGGCAACAATCTCGGACCACCAACTTTTTAAAACTGCTTTAGCTAACATTGTATAACGTGTAACACTTAAGTACATTGCAATTTCCTGGTTTTGTTGTGTTTCTACTTTTTAGGAGCGAAGCTCCTTAAGGCGTGGGCTGTGCGTCTCCTGTATGTAGCCACCTCTCGTTCAGTTCTTGCAGTGTTCACTAGATGGCGGTACTTGTAGCTGACGGCATTAAGTATTACGCTAGCCACCACCCGATCTAAAGGGTACAGCCATATTCATCCGTCCATCCGTCCATCCGTCCGTCCGTCCATCCGTCCATCCATCCATCCGTCCATCCGTCCGTCCAAAAGATGCAAGATGTTATAAACTAGACGGCGGTACGTGTAGTTGATTATGAAAGATGCGAGGTGTTATAAAATAGGAATGATGCCACATATGGCGCGTGTCATCGTTCGATATAGTGCGGCCACGTACGCTAGGGGGAGCGTTGCAATAAAATCGAGTGGGCAAAATGTACGGAGGATTCATGGTTTACCAGCTTTACCTCCGGAGCTTCGCCCACTCATCATCATTCACTTCGTGGATGTGGCGGCACTTTTTTTTGCTCCGTTTTATATTATGTTTGTAACTATTGTAACCCACTCCCCTCTATAATGCCTCTGGCCTGAGAGTACCTAAATAACTAAATAAATAAATAAATAAATGATTTCAAAATGCTCCCTTGGTAGATGAGGCAGCCTTGCCGCGTTGGCAAGGCGTTTCATCACCTTGACGGGAGAGCGGGTGCCAGCGTTCTTTGCGTATGGTGGGCCTTGAACTTCAGCGCCTGCCATGGGTGCTTTAGTTGACTTACACTTAGAAAGCGCCGTTGTTTATCCAAAACACTGGAATTCTTCGGGAGAAATGTACTCCACTTGCCCAGTCACTTTCATAGGCATCTTGATAGTTCAAATGCGCTAAGCCTAGCGTTAAGCTTAGCTAAGCCTAACCTTAGTACTTGCAAGCCATAGCGTGGTCGAGCGAGAAAGTCCTTGAAAAGTCGGTATAAGATGCACCCACCACGACAAAATTGTTTTAACGTGATTTCCGAGACTTCAGGCGTCGGACTGGAGCAAAAGGCAACAAACACAAAGCTAACTCTCACAAAAAAATGACAGATCCCACGTACAGTGGGAATTGATGATATGCGAAGCACGAATGAGAAATGTTGATAATGATACACAACAGCTGGCACAGCCTGGCTGCAAGAAAGAGAAAGACGACGTTGGTGGCTGGTTGTTGATGAACTGTCGCCATCTTGTTCGCCGAGCACGGTGCATCGTATTTAATTTAATAAATAAGTTACCCGTAAGATTTTTGGTGGAGGTGGACGACTCCCGTACCTCGATGGAGACGCGCAGCGGTCGCAACACCGGGGACTCTTCGGCTACTTCAACTGCCAGTGCCTCATTCCCACCGGTCTCTCGATCCGAGTAGACAACCTACGTCACCCTGCCACCCCTGCGGGATCCTGGAACTTTCTCCACTGACGGTACCATCGACGTTGACTCCTGGCTGCACCGGTACGAGCGAGTCAGTGCTACCCACCGCTGGGATCCCATGCTCATGCTCGCCAATGTTGTGTTCTACCTCGACGGCACGCCGCGGACATGGTTCGAAACCAACGAAGCCGAAATCACAAGCCGGGATCTTTTCAAATCGAAGATCCGTGATCTTTTCGGCGATTCATCTGGTCGTCAGCTTGCTGCCAAGAAGACTCTCACCACTCGCGCCCAGACGTCTACTGAATCGTAAGTCTCATACATTCTTGACGTCTTGGCGCTTTGTAGCAAGGTCACGTCCTCAAAGGGATTGCTGACGATGCCTCCAACCTGTTGGTTTTTATAATGTCACCAGCATCGACACGATCTTGACATAATTCCGCCGTCTAGAACAGACTAGAGCCCGCCACGTCACCAACGGCATGACGCGCCTGCCGAACACAGCTGCTACTTCCTCTTGTGATGAAGCCGTCCACCCAGTTCTCTGATGTGACAACCTCCCCCGCATCATTCGTCGCGAGGTCGAGGCAGCCCAACCAGTAGCTACTCCATTTACAACGCCTGGTCATTCACCGACCACAATCTCACTGATACAAGCCATCGTTCGTCAAGAATTATCGAACGTCAGTCTACACCCCATTCAACCAGTCTACTCTGCCAAGCCGTTTTATCGTCGTCCCTCCGCTCCTCGAGTTGGTTCCAACTACTCTCGACAGGGCAATTTCTCCGAATGGCGTACACTGGACGACAAGCCCATAAGCTTTAACTGCCGACGTGTCGGTCATATTGCTCGCCACTGCCGCAATCACTGGGCTCCGCCGGCACACTATGGGCCTCCAGACCTCCTACCCCGGCCACTTCTGTCGACCAGTCGTCATCACATTTAATTTTGATTACCCTATGCCAACCACACCCTCTGATTCTGCCGCACCTCTGACGAGACCTCGCTACGCCCGCTCACCATCTCCTGCTCACCGTTAATCTCGTTCGCCCCCACATTGCCGTCCTGCCTCTTCGACCTATTCGCAGCGCCCCCGACCGGAAAACTAGGCAGTGCAGCTTCTGGAGGTGAAGCTGCATTGACAACGACCTCTGCAATAAATCCTTGTGTAACATTACCGACCACCCGGAATCTGTTGAACATTACTTTAAACAATGTACCTGTGCGCGCGTTGATCGATACCGGCGTGCATGTGTCCATAACGAGTGCTGCTCTTCGTCGCCACCTAAAGAAAGTTATCACACCCGCCTTGAACCGAGCCGTTCGAGTCGCCGACGGGGGAACTGCCGCGATTATTGGCATGGGCTCTGCCCGTGTGACTATCGCCGATAGAAGCACTGCTGTTCTTTTCACCGTTATAGAAAATTGCCTTCATGATGTAATTCTAGGCATGGATTTTCTAACCGCTCACTCGGCCCTTATAGATTGTTCAGCCGGCTGTCTTTACCTTGAAATGCCTCTACTTTCTGATCTGACCAACCCACCCCAAAGTTGCCTTTGCTGCATTGATTTCGCACGCCTTCCGCCTAACTGTGTTACACATATCGACCTCTTCTCTACATCACCTGTACCTGACGGCGATTACATGGTGGCTCCAATTCATGCTGTGATGCTTACGCATGGCGTCGCTGTTCCGCACACAATTTTGACAATCGTTGAAAACCGCACATGCCTTCCTATTGTGAATTTTGCCCTCACTGCCCAAATTCTTCCACGAGGTATCTCCCTGGCCGAAATTACTGCTCTACAAGACCATATGGTTGAACTCTTCAGAGTGGATGATTGCTGCACCTCAGACCATGAACCAACTCTATCACGTTCATCGGGCGTCGACATTGACCACATGGTAGCATCAGACCTCGCTCCTGATCAAGCGGAAGCCCTTCATCACGTCCTGGAGTCCTATAGTGACATTTTTGACTTCGCTAGCACGGCTTTAGGCCGAACGAGTGTTGTTACTCATGGCATCAATACTGGTGACGCGAGTTCAATTCACCGACGTCCGTACCGTGTTTCCGCGTCCGAGCTCACAGCCATACAACAGGAAGTCGAAAAGATGCTTGCGAAAGACATAATCGAGCCCTCTTGTAGACCCTGGGCTTCTCCTGTCGTCCTGATCAGAAAGAACGATGGAACATGGCGCTTTTGTGTATATTATAGGCATCTCAATAAAATTACAAAGAAAGATGTTTACCCGTTGCCTAGAATCAACGATGCCTAAGACTGCCTTTACGTTGCTACGTATTTTTCCCCTATCGACCACCGATCTGGCTATTGGCAGATCGCTGTGGACGAGATGGACCGTGAGAAGACCGCATTCGTCACTCCTGACGGGCTTTGTCACTTCAAAGTTTTGCCCTTCGGTCTCTGTAATGCGCCGGCCACATTCGAAAGAATGATGCACTCCTTGCTCCAAGGGTCAACCTGCTTAAGTTATTTAGACGACGTTATCGTTTTCTCACCCACATTCGACTCCCATCTCAAGCGTTTATCGGCGATTCTTCAAGTTTTTCGTCGAGCCGGACTTCAATTGAACTCGTCGAAATGACACTTTGCTCGTCGTCAAATAACCGTACTTGGCCACATCGTCGATGTCGCAGGAGTCTGCCCGGATCCTGAGAAAATTCGCGCCGTCACGGACTTTCCTGTTCCGAAGTCAACAAAGGACGTTCGCTGTTTTGTGGGCTTGTTCTCCTACTTTCGACGGTTTGTTAAGGACTTCGCCATCATTTCACGCCCACTCACAAACCTCCTGAAGAAGGACACCCCGTTTTTCTGGGGCGCTCATCAAGCCTTATCTTTTTTCCAGCTCATGACGCTCCTTACAACACCGCCGATTTTAGCTCATTTCGATCCATCAGCTCCAACCGAGGTTCGAACTCACGCTAGTGGGCATGGCATCGGGGCGATGCTATTGCAACACCAAAGCGGACACGACCGTGTTATAGCATATGCAAGCCGACTGCTATCTACAGCCGAGCGCAACTATTCAATCACGGAGCGTGAGTGTCTCGCTCTTGTGTGGGCAGTCGCCAAGTTTCGCCCATACTTATACGGACGTCCATTCTGGATAGTCACCGACCACCACGCACTCTGCTGGCTGGCCTCACTCAAGGATCCCACAGGATGCCTCGCTCATTGGTCCTTACGATTACAACAATACACGTTCACCGTATCGTACAAAACAGGGCGGTCACATCAAGATGCGGATTGTTTATCACGCTACCCTGTGGAAGAGGCTGCCCAAACTGACACCTTTCCACACCTTCTGTCTGTGACGCAGCTACTCAACCTTGGCCACGAACAACGCCGGGATGCTTCCCTGTGAACCATTATTGACAAGCTGGAGTCAATGCCTCGCGACGCATCTCTACAAATGTTCCTGGTAAAAGACGGCATTCTGTATCGCCGTAACCTCGATCCATATGGCCATGACTTGCTCCCCGTCATACCAGCACATGTTCGTGCGACTGTTCTCAACCAACTTCATGACACTCCTTTGGAGGGCCACGTGGCCGTCTCTCGCACATACGACCGTGTACGTCGTCGTTTCTTTTGGCCTGGTCTTGCCCGCTCTGTTCGACGCTACGTCGCCGCTTGTGAGCCCTGCCAGCGCCGCAAAAAGATCTTCCCTACCAGCTGGATTCCTTCAGCCGATCGACATTCCCATTGAACCTTTTTTTCAAGTTGACCTCGACCTGTTTCGCCCATTCCCGATCTCCAGCTCAGGCAACAAATGGATCGCTGTCGCCACTGACTATGCGACATGGTACGCTATCACACTAGCACTTCCGACGAGTTGCGCAACCGATGTAACGGACTTTCTGGTATTCGATATTATTTTAGCACACGGAGCTACACGCCAACTTCTCACTGACCGGGGCCGGACCTTCTTATCAGCTGTCGTTGATGAAATCCTGCGCTCTTGCTCTGCCAAGCACGAGTTTGCCACTTCATACCATCCGCAAACGAACGGTCTTACGGAGCGCCTCAACCGCACCATAAGCGACATGCTTTCCAAATACGTAGCGGCCGACCACCAGGACTGGGTCGTTCATTTGCCATTTGTGACGTTCGCATATAATTGGTCGCGTCACGACACTGCCGGCTATTCACCACTCTATCTTCTATACGGCCGAGAACCCGCCCTACTATTTGACACCTTGCTGCCCTCGGTCACTGAGTATGCCGGCGATGCCATCGCGCGAGCCGACCACGCACGCGAACTCGCCCGCAGCCGCCTGCAGGCCTCACAGAAGCACCAAAGACAGCTCTACGATTCCCATAATCGAAACGTGCACTTTTCACCGGGTTCCCTTGTCCTCCTCTGGTCCCCCACTCGGCGTGTAGGGCTTTCTTAAAAACTGCTGTCACGCTACACTGGACCATACCGCGTCGTTCGCCAGGTGACTGACGTTACATACGAGATCGTTCCAGCCGATTCAACGTCATCATCGTCACCTTCGAGTGACATCGTGCACATAGCTCGACTCAAGCCTTATCAGCCTACTTCTACGGCATCCGAGTTGCTCAAGCACCGAGACGGTGCTTCTACCGCTGGGGGTTATGATACACAACAGCCGGCACAGCCTGGCTGCAAAAAAAAAAGAAAGACAACATTGGTGGCTGGTTGTTGATGAACTGTCGCCAGATTGTTCGCCGAGCATGGTGCATCGTATTTAATTTATGAAATAAGTTACCCGTATCATTATGTTACTTTAAAGTCAGCACAGCTTTATGAGGTGGAGGTAAACGATGCCGTACATGATGATTATCATGTTCGGAAGTGCCATTTACCTTCGTCATCTATTCACGTCACGTGATACCAAAATTAGTGTATGTGGAGCTAACGAAACGGCCGCGAGCACGCTACGAGCGTGGTATGTTGTCATGTTCTTACATGACGCGCGTGTCAGGGTTACTATGTTTCCACCAGTCATGTAATTCGTCATCCATTGACGTCACGTAACACCAATTTTGGAATGCGTGGAGCTAGCAAAATGGCCATGAGCGCATCATAAGGCACCGTGGGTGGATCAGAAGAAGCTGCGTGGCTGGCACTAGCACATCCTAAGTCTGCTGACGTTGTCCGTTAGGGGCACGCAGAAAACAGACGCACGCACGCGTCCCCGTGTATACCTGCTGCAATCCGCTCACTCACGTGGGCAGGGAGACGCGGGCATCACGTTCTATTTTGACTGACCCCAACCTATTATTGCGTTTTTTCAGCGCTAGGGACTGCGTTCTGGCGCTGCAGTCACACGGGAAAACTCGACTGCACGGTGCCTATACACCTTTACACAGGAAGGAAAAAAACACCGCCATGATGGGCTGTGCGCGGGAGTACAAAGGCTAAGGGCGCAGCGTTGTCAGTGCATATTCGAGGGGACGCGCCAATTCGCACAGCCCAAGGAGGGCTATGACGGCGCCCAGGGAGGCGTTTGTGAAAAGGTGAATACATGAGCGTGACATATCGCCATGTTGTTACATGACACGCGTGTCATAATTTTCATGTTAGGGTTTGTCGCTTGTGTTCGCCATGCAATCATGCCATACCATAGCAGTTTTGCACGATTCAATGGGAACGAAACTACCGCAAGAGCTGCAGGACCATTGCATATCATGACAAATGTATATCATGACATTGACGACGAAGGTGTCATGATTTTCATGTTATGACCAGTCAAATATGTTATTCATACAGTCATGTTATGCCATACCAAGTTTGGTATCGATACCGTTATAGAAACGCCCAGGAGAGCTAAAAGTTGTTGGCGGCTAGATATATAGATACGCTACAAATCGCCGAAGTTCGCTAAGAAATGCTTCGCATTTAAAAGGTGAACAAGCAGGAGCCGATGTTCAGACGGCCACATGAATTGGCGCCCCCTAGCGTCTCCACTTCATGGATATAGTGTGATTTTTTTGTGCTCGAGATGCATGTATTGGTCTCTCGTTCTCCTAAATAATTACGTAGGCCGGGTGGTTACTACTGATCAGTAATCAGTTCTGAGTTATGTAACAACCGCATCCCCAGTGACACTAATGATGACGTCAGTTAAGCACGACAAAAGGTAGAAGGCGTTACGAACGAAAATCTTGGTTATTTTTATTCACACTGAGAAGAAAGTTTTAGATGCGGAAGCATCTTATACTCGCGCCTTGTAGTGCGCCGTCCGCACCGTCCGCGCCATCCACACCGCTTCTCGAACATTCGACAGCTGACGCGCGCGCATGCGCCGTCGCGCCGATCGCTCACCATCTGTGCCGCGCGCTTCTCCTTCGAGAACATTCGACAGCTGACAGCGCATGCGTCGTCGCGCCGTCGCCATCTGTGCCGCGCGCGCGCTTCTCCTTCGAGAACATTCAACAGCTGACAGTGCATGCGCCGTCGCGCTGTATATATACTCAAGGTCGGCGCTCGCTCGCTCAGTTGCCGCTCGTCGGTTGGTTTGTACGGCGCGTCGACGTCCAAGGTCGCGGTGAAATGAATTCCAACGAATCCACAAACAAAATGATCGACGTCCCTTCGACCAGCGCCGTCCTTTCGCATACGTGTGTACGTGTTCACTCATTTAACACCCCCTCCTACAACCACGTTAACCAATTTAGCCATCGACCCAAGTAAGTCGCAATTTAACACCCCATTTCACAACCACGTTAACCAATTTAACCATCGACCCAAGTAAGTCGCACTTTAACACCCCGTTAACCAATTATATGCTCCGCATCCTCCTCAGTGTTCCCCCGAGGGAAGCTGCGGGCAATTTTTAATTCAGATCTCTGGAACAGGCAACCAAATCAAGTGGTAGATGTTAAAATTTCTCGGTATATCCATGTAAATAAGGTTATCTTATACGTCACTAATACACCAATGCTTACCAATTTTTGCAACATGAAGACAAAAATCTAGCAACAGAGAATCTCGCAAAGACCTGCGGCTTAGTTCCCACGCGGTAATAAATTAGCTTTTTATAATTTATCTACCGCGATTTTCTCTCTTTCTCGGGGTAGAATTTATTATTTCATAATTTGACTGTCTCTAAATTGGCATGATCGGATCGCAAGAACTGGCCGGACACCTAGCATGATTCTCGTAGTGTGCTTTGCCAATAGATCTGTCTTGATGGGCTAAATGCGCATCGGCTCCATTCACTCCTTCAAGCTTCCATAATGACGGAGAAACGTCGTTCGGCGGAACCAATGTTCTCTGTATTGCTCAATACAACTGACAGAACTGTAGTCAGAAGGAGTCGTCCCCGCTGTGAGCCGCGTGAACCTAACTTTTCAGAAAATTGGAGAACTTTCAGCTAGCCAATCCTCAAACAGGTTGCCCACATGTAGATTAACTGAAGGTATTATCGAAGATTTGTATCGAAGATTTGTAAAGTGTGGATTGGGAAAAATTTCTTTTCATAATTCTTGACACTCTTCACAGAAGGTGGATAATACCATCCCTTAAGAATGAACACTACTGCTTGTTGCGAAACTGGTCACCCAGCAATACTAGAGAGAGAAACAACTTCATTAAAGGTGAGACCAAGAGTTAGAGATAGTCCTAAGCCAGGAGAAACATGGCCGGCTGATCGGTGCAGGTCGCCGGTGCAAACCACACCCGCCAGTGGAGAGGTTGTGGTTAGCATAGTGAGGGGATCCTCTGACTGCGGGATAGGAGCAGAGGGCGTGTTCAACGTTTGCGCTTACGTACATCGGTGATTGGGACGCGAAGGATCGGAGTGGTAGCGATGAATGAATAGCGACGGCTCCTAAATAAAAAAAGAGCCCCACCTTTCCCGAAGGGAATCGTGAGGAAATGTGAATGCACTTTTTGCGCCGACAGTACATGGCGTAGTAATTTTCGTGGCGTAAATAATAACGAGACGACGATTTCTACAGTAACCAATTATTTACTCCTTCATCGGCCCCTGTATTTGTTGTCATTGTACCTGACGACCACAATGTCAGCGCCGTATGAACACAAACGCTAAAAAAACGCTGCCAGCACAAACGCGTTTCGAACGCACTGTATTGAGGTGGTGGGAAATTACGTTGGAGTCAATGAGGTGGGAGCTCCGGTTGCCAGAGGCGAAAGTAAGCGCGCGCGCCCCCAGCTGTTCATGACAGCTGTAGACGCCGAAGCGCGACTTGGGGGGGGGGGGGGGGCTCTGGTTGCTAGGCACGCTCGCACCTGCAGCTGTTGTTTTGAGAGAGGGTGGTGGACGGATCATCCCCACGGGCACCTGACATATCCCGACTAACTTTTGCATTCGCATTTAAAAAATCACAGCGTATACACCTACGGAGTAAATGATGATGAGTGGGGAGAAGCGTGCGTCCATGGGTCTCTCTCTATGTCTGTCCGTCTGTCAGTCTGTTCATCTATGTGCCGTTCTCTCTTTCTGTCCGTCTGTCTGTCGGTCCGTCTGTTCGTATGTCTGTCCGTCACTCTGTCTGTCTTTGTCTGTCTGTCTGTCTGTCTGTCTGTCTGTCTGTTTGTCTGTCTGTCCGCCTCTCTGTGCGTTCTTCCATTCATCCATCCGTCTGTTTTTCTATCTCTTTATCTGTCTATCTCTCTATGTGTACGTGCATCAGTCTGTCCGTACATCAGTCCGTCCGTACATCCGTTGGTTCGTCTGTGTTTCCATCCATGCTTCTATCTCTCCATCTCTCTATCTGTCTATCTCTCTATCTGTTTGTCCGCTTGTTTGTCTGATATTGCTGGTTACGCCTGACGCAGGAGAATGTTAAACGAAGAAGAGCTTCTTCCCTAAAAAGAAGGTTTGGGCTGTTGCGTCATGTCGCTGTCAATGGGCGAGCACGTCTCCGCAGAGCTGACAGTTGTGGCCACTTTTTGGTGAGGGCGCTGACACTATAGCCATCAAAGCGGCCGACACTTGATGTTACAATGTGGTTGCGAGGGGATTCGTTAGCGTCCATGTGCTTTCTCATGCTTTTTTGTATGTGATCGTGTGTGAGGGTGTCAAATTGCTAGGGATGTTATTGCAACGTCCAAGTTCTTAAAGACTTGGTGTCCGAGACGTCACTACGGACACCCGTGAAAAGAGAAGACAATTTGTACGCCACACTTTATACACACAAAAAAACGAGTACAGCTAACATTGGCAGACTATGAAAACACTCCTGCGCTGTCTTCTCACGCTACCAATGTGTTTCTTAACAATCTCTTATCTTAGCATGCGCACAGGACACGACGTCGGTCTCAGTAAAGTTTGTTGCTAAGTCTTAGGCTGGAGCGCGTTGTTTGATCGGTAGACCAGACGGCTACTTGAAGGGTAGGCACGAACGCTGTAGCCACCTACAGACCGGACACCTACGCTGAAACTCGTGCTTGAGTGCTCCACATGTCTATGGCCGCAGGATGCCCTGAAGCACTCTGCTTCATAGTTTGTGTTTGTGCTTATTATACAACAATTCGGCAACGCTTGTAAGGTAAAATATGACGTGGCCCAGCATGTAAGATTAATCCCACTTATTATTAGCGCTCACCAGTTCGTAGTGCTCAGGCAAGTCTTACACGTCTGTCCCATCCGCACGGCTGAAGACCCTAGGCTCCCGTAGACTAGGATAGCCAGGCCAGTTGACGAATTAGGGCGAAGGCGCCGATGAGTTGGCATTGTCAGTCATAAAGGGCGAAGCGTGCGGCTTCGCTGCTCCAGGGTGTAGCGACGGGGATAAACAGCACACTCCACCAAAACTGAAGAGGTGTATTAGTCATTAAAGGCAGCGGTGAGGCAGCGTAAACAACCGTCCAGAGATCGGCGCAGCAGTGTTGTTGTTGTTGTTGTTGTTGTTATTGTTGTTGTTGTTGTTGTTCACCTATTGATTGTGGCACATACCCACTACGAGAATCGGCCAACGACCGAGTGGTTTTAAAAATTACTGTTCAGACTTGGAATAATGGAGATATAATAGAAAGATTGCTGATGGCCTAGAAAAGTGTGGTGCTTAATGTAATGCATACAATTATTTACATAAATAAACTTAATTTCAGAATAGAACAATTATATAATTTTTATATGTATATATTTTTGTGGACATGTTAGGATAATGAAACAGGTTAATTGGTGAACCTATTAGTTTCATCAATATGGTATCGAACGGCCACGCATACTGTCGCATTAGAGAACCCAGAAATGAAAGCTCCAAAAAACAAAATGACAGGCACAGATAAGTCCATACTAATACCACGTAAAGGTATTTCTAAAAGGATTTTTCGTGATGTGTTAAACCACCTGCAGATCATCGGGAAATGATCTATTGTTTCCAGTTCATCACAGAACGCGCACAGTGGCGAAGGTGCCTCAGCAGACCTGTGTTTATAGAAATTTAGATTTGGTACCGGAAACGCAGCCTTGTGATAGCTACTTCTTGTTTACGAGTGCGGCAAAAGTCTCTTCGCGAAGGATATAATAAATGGCGATATTCTGTAGAGTGTGTTAAGGCTGTACCTCCAAAGATTTTCATAGGCGTACGTCGGCGGAATCTCTCAGCAGTCACATACGGTTGATGGACAGTGCGGTAGAATTGGTTCGCTAATTAATGACCTAGCTAAGGAATCGGCTATATTATTTAGAAATAGGCCTTTATGTCCAGGCATCCAAACTAATCGCACTTTTCTGAAATGCGCAGGCACTAGTCCACAGAACGCCTTTGTTACTTGATTATCAGCACCAACAGGAAGTGCCGCACAGAGAAATAGGGAATCTGTTATTATGACAGCTGATTTAATTGGTGTATCTAACTTGCGTAAGGCAAGCACTACTGCCAGATATTCAGCCACAAAACCGGTTATGAAATGGGGTAATCAAAGGGAATAAATCCAATCTAAAATGGGGCTGAAAATACCAACCCCTGACTTTTCGCCATACTGCGATGCGTCTGTAGCAATAATAACGCTCGCTCTAATAGTGCGCAGGTGACTTTGTAGTAAACCATACAAACTATTATGGGGAAGTAATTTGGCATTATTAGGAAAACTGTCGTCAAACTGAATTTCCACCGGAGCTGAATTATCACGACTCGGCATGATGTCACATATACATACGTTTAGAGGCTCCAGTAAATTTTGCGGAAATATAACTTGTGGGGTGTGAAATTGTGCCCATCTAGCACCAAAAAATGATTTCGGGGTGCAAATAAAGGCTGTTTCTGAACGTCGTAATCGTGATTCATAAATTTTTAAGAATGTCTGAAAAGTCAGAAGTGAACCGAAGCATGAGCCGAGTGAGCCGGGCGTTGGCGATGCTTCTCACTGTAGGCGCACCTTCTACCTCACATAGATAAGTCTTCGAGACACTGCTCCCAATTTTACCTGTCAGGCCGTGTTCTGCTTTTTTACGCAAAACAAGCAGATTTGACTATCGTTGTGCCTCAAAAAACAGATTATCTGCTTGAGCCATTTCCTCAAGTTTATAGCATTTTTTTCACGCAAAAAAGCGCCACTTCATCATGTCACTAACTTATGAACCTTTCAGCTACCATTAGGTCACGGACTGATGCGTATTCTTTCTTTACTCCCGGAATTTCCAACCAGAGGTTGAAAATCTCATTAACCTTGCAGCATAGTGCCTGTCGGTGTTTCCCTCTTGAGGCTCACTGTGTCGAGACGTCTTTAGCGCGTCTCCGCTAAGACGGCGCAAACCTAGAACCGTGGCTTATTTGCCTTAGAGCCGTGGCTTGTTTGTCTCGAGGCCACTCTTGCCCCGTCACAATATTCTAAATCTTTTTCAAATATGCGTCTAGATCATCCCAGGTTTCTTCAAACCCTGGTATAAAGTTTTGACGGTGTAGGTTAGCAGACACTCTTGCTGGTCGACATATGTATGCCCCGAAATGCTCTCTAGCGGCTTTAGTCTGAGTAAGTTGGAGATGCAGTTGAATCATCTTTTGTGCCGGTTCTTCGACCCATATTTGTAGCGGGATCTATTCTTTCTTCGCCTCTTTTTCTGCTGCTCTCTCCAGACGCGCGTGTGGTTCACGTTCCTCAATCCGTAATTGGAGCTCCATCTGTTCATTTGTTTCATCTTTCAGCAGCCCTCTTTTCACAAGCTCGAGCTTCTCACTAATCGATTCGCGATTTGAATTCCTCGACCTCCAAACGCATGCACGTGGTTAACGCGGTTCAATTCGTCGCGCTTATCCTATTTGTCTAGTCGTCAGCCTCACTCACGTGATACGAGTGGCCTCGTCCTGGCGTAGCGGTCGTCAGTGTAATGTTTCTGTGGATGTTATTGCAACGTGCAAGTACTTAATGACTGGGTGTCCGAGACGTCACCACAGGCACCCACGAAAAGGTGAGGCTGTTTGTACACCGCACTTTGAAAACACACAAAAAGTGAGCACTCATAACATTGACAGACCGTACAAATTTCGGCAGATCTCATGTATATAGAAATCGAGGTTATAGGAAGCATGCAGAAGGAAGGTGACCATGTTGTGTTTCTTTATTCAGCTACACGTCATGAAATGATGCTAAATATATGTACAAATGTTGCACGCACAGATATATGTTGAAGATTTGCAGATGCTTATACAACCTTTTGTTTGTACTTGCGCAACGATGCCAACGGAAGCATGCGTATTAGCAACACCAGAAGCTGATATGAAGCGCTGTCGCTCGCGATGATGCTGACCCTAAACAGTGCTACATAAATGACCTTCAGCGCATGGCAAATAAGCACAATTAATGTTAACCCGACGTAACGGCTGTGTCCAACGAGTACATATGTAATGTTTATAAAACCGGGTAGGTGTAGCACTGCAACCAGTATTGACGTTTCATGAGGATTAACGTCTATTTGAAAAGTAGTTCCGAGACCTGGCGTAGCTCTGTGGTAAAATGCTTCATTGCCACGCAGAATGCTGGGTTCGATTCCAGCTGCGACTCTGACATTTATTATTTGTATTTGTCGGGTGTACGCTACAGATGTAGGGTACTTCTTAACGCTCGCGCGATGAAATTTCCAATGTGTGTTCTCATCGTTCCTGGGTAAATACTAAGTGTCACCCAGGAACCTGTGGCACATACCCGCATACCAACGGCCCGTGTATATGTGCCAATGTCTGGCGGGAAGTGGTTGATGACGTACACAACAGCATTGTGACATTACTCATGTTTGACCAGCGTGTCATATTCGTCAAACCATCTTACCCTCTCATGCTAATTTTGGTTCATGCCGAGTTGAGGAAGTGACCACGAGAGCACCCAAACGTAAGTGGCTAGGTTGATAGGTTGATAGAGGCATAGATATGCTCAAATTCGCCGAAGCTCGCTACAAAATGCTAATAATCTTGCAAATTACATTTACGCTACCGATGTGTTATTTCTATAGCCCCGTATCTTAGCACGGACAACAGACACGACGTCGGTGTCTGAAAGTTCATTGCTAAGTCTTCAGCTTGAGCATGTTCTTGGAACGGTAGACCAAGCGGCTACTTGGAGGGTAGGCGCCACGATCATAGCCTTGTCCCGGCCGGTCACCTCTGCTGAAAGTCGTAACCGCAGGACGCCAGCTTGCCATATCCTAGGACACAAGATGCATTGAAGCCCCAGCACATTAAGGACGCTCAGTCGTGGCAGGCAGCACGCAGCAGGTAACCCCGGGCTCAGCGGTTACCAATTTCATGTCCGGAACCCAACGGTTCTGATCATTCTCTACAGTCTTCGCTCATTTTTTTGTCCCTTCAGCGCCACGCACCGTCCTCCTTTTTCTCGTGCCTACCATGGCCTGATCCTACTGGATTGTTTACTCGTTTATCAAAAGCGAAGCATTTCGTAGTGAACTTCGCCGACTTTCAGTGCATCTATCTATCTATCTATCTATCTATCTATCTATCTATCTATCTATCTATCTATCTATCTATCTATCTGTCTGTCTGTCTGTCTGTCTGTCTGTCTGTCTGTCTGTCTGTCTGTCTGTCTGTCTGTCTGTCTGTCTATCGATCTATCTATCTATCTATTTATCTATCTATCTATCTATCTACCTATCTATCCGCCTACGACATTTAGCTCTCCTACCCGTTTTGATAATGGCATCGATACCAAAATCGGTATGGGATAACATTACTGTATGGCGAGCATAATTCACTAGTCATAACATAAAAATCATGACATGTGTGCCATTATTGCCATAATTTAAATTTTATGCTTTTGCTGCTCTTGTGGTGGTTTTGTTCACGTGGCATTTCGCAAAACCGGTATGGTATGGCATGACTGCTAGACGAACATATGTGACAGACCCTAACGTAAAAACCTTAAAATGCATGTCATGATTTAAATGGTCTTCCTCATTCATGCTTCGCATATCATCGATTCCCACAGTACGTGGGATCTGCCAATTTTTTAGGGGCGAAGCTACTTATATCGGCACATGTTCATTCCTCGTAGCCGTTGTAGTATGTAACAAGTATAACATTCTGACATCCAAGGTGGTGCCGGTGAGAGATTTCTTTTGTGCGTTGTTGAACAATAAAAAACAGTGCTCAATGTACATGGCAATGGCTGCTAATGGGGAATGATAGACAGGAGCATTCGGCTTTTACTTAACGCGCATGCTGTGATCCCCATTAGTGGACATTGGCATGTGCATTGAGCACTATCTGACAAGAAAGGGTTGCTACGATATACTCGCTGGGTGTAACCTCCTTAGTTTTAGAAAGGTTTAGCGAGCGTTGAGCCGCAGTCCCATGTATAAAATGAACTAGTATATACCACGCATGAACACGAGGTGGTTAAAGGTGGAAAGTAGATACGAAGCGCAAGCCGTAAGAAAGTAACACCGAATTATCCTGTCTCTCATTTCGCTTTAGCAGTCATTGGCATGTATATTGAGCGCTATCTGACAGGAAAAGGTTGCTATGTTATACTCGCTGTGCGTAACCTCCTTGGTTTTAGAAAGGTTTAGCGAGCGTTGGGCCGTAGTGCTATGAATACAGTAAACTGGTATATACCATGAACTCGAGGTGGTTAAAGCTGTGGAGTAGACCCGAAGCGCAAGCCGTAAGAAAGTGTGCGTGTGCCGCCTCTCGTTTAGTCCTTGGAATGTCCGCTGGATGGCGGTGCTTTCATGTGGGGAATATATGATGAAAAGATGCGAGATGGGGGTACTTGGAGTGTTGAATACATGGACGAACGGACACACAAACAGATGCATGGATGGACGCATGAACGGACGCAGGGGCGGATACATGGACGAACGCTGGACGGACGCATGAACAGACGCACACACGGACGGGTGGATAGACGCATGGACGGTCACACAGACGGACGCATGGACGGACGGAAGCAAGAACGAATGGACGGACGAATGCTTCGCCCCACTCTTCATCATTCACTCCGTGGATATGGTGCCAATTTTTATGGGCGAAGCTCCTTATAGCGGCACCCGTTCGTCCCTAGTAGTCGTAGTAGTAGTAGTCATAGTGTGTAACCAGTCTTACATTTTGACCTCGAAGGTTGTGCCGGTGACAGATTTCTTCTATGGGTAGTTGAACAATAAAAAATTCGCAGCGTGCGCGTTAACTAAAAGCTGAGTTCTTTTGTCTTTCATTCCCCCTTAGCAGCCATTGGCATGTACATAGAGCACTATCTGACAAGAAAGGGTTGCTACTTCACACTCGCTGGGCATAACCTCTATGGTTTTAGAAAGGTTTAGCTAGCGTTGAGTCGCAGTGCCACTAATACAGTGAACTAGTATATACCGTGAACTCGATGTGGTTAAAGGTGGGAAGTAGGCACGAAGCGCAAGCCGTGAAAAAGTGTGCGTGTGCCACCTCTCGTTTAGTCCTTGGAATGTCCACTGGATGGCGGTGCATATGCGGAATATATGATGAAAAGATGCGAGACGGTGGTACTTGGAATGTTGAATAGATGGACCAACCGACACACAGACAGATGCATGGACGGACTCACGGATGGCTGCACCGACGGATGCACCCATGGACGGACGCAGGGGCGGATGCATGGACGAACGCAGGGACGGACGCACAGATGGACGTGCGGACGCACGAACAGACGCATGCACGGATGGGCGAATGGATGGTCACACAAACGGACGCATGGACGGACGGAAGCAAGAACGAATGGACGCACGGATGCTTCGCCCCACTCTCCATCATCTGTTGACCGGTGTCACCGCTCAAGTTGAGCGGTGTCACGCTTCAAGTTGAGCGGCGTCACCTTGAAGTTCACTCATCTGACTTCCTTGCTTCGGCTGAGAGACCGACAGATCAGCTTGTGCGCGTCGTTTCTTCTGCACCAGCACCTAAGCAGGGCCATCGTCGTTGGAGGGGACCTCGCCCACCAATGATAGCACAACATACCACTCCAACGACGATGGCTCTGCTTAGGTGCTGGTGCAGAAGAAACGACGCGCACAAGCTGATCTGTCTCTCAGCCGAAGCAAGGAAGTCAGATGAGTGAACTTCAAGGTGACACCACTCAACTTAAGCCAACGAGATTGCGTCCACCACCTCTGCCTCTCCACGACTACAAAGCCATCCTACGCCCTCTGGGAGGCTCACGCTTATACGAATAGACTCGCCCCACACTGACGCGGGCTCTTGGAGTTGCCGCAAGCCTACCTCCTGCCAAAGTCGACCAGCTAGTTTTCCCTTTGCGCCCTGAACAAAACGTCGCTGTTGTAAGCACGTCACATGAGCACATCGCACTAAACCTCTAAAGTATCCAGCACCTCCGCCTGGGCGAGCATACCTATCTTGTGTCCTTTTACATTGCCGCTCCCGACAATTCATGTAAAGACATCATCTATGGCGTCGACTCGAAAACAAGCCCTTCTGAACTTATGGATCATCTCGTTACTCCTGGCAACACCGTTCTACAGGCAAGAATGTTAGGTAAAACGAGCACAGCCCTCATCACCTTCGAAAGACTGCAGGTGCCACAATATATACGCTAATACGGTGCTGAATACCGATGCTATGTGCATCGCCCTCACAAGCAAGTTTGAACGGTTTGTCTCCGGTTCGGACATCATTCTGAAAACTGCGCTACATCAACTTGCGTCACATGCAAGTCGTGCAGCCTTGAAAACCCGACACCGGGGCACTCATGCTCGCCAAAGTTCCGTTCTCACTGAGGAGATCACCACAGCTATGACACGGGCTGTCACGTCCGCGTTCGGCCTCTTTTCAACAAGCAACGGGTCCGGAAGGCACTTTAGCAGGAACAGCAACAGCTACATGTAGAACATCACACCCACCGCACCATCATCGTAGTCGCTGGGCGACTTGTCAGCAGGAGGTTCGACTGCGGGTAGGAAATCTAGGTCACGGTCTCGGTCGAGGCGGCGGACATGGAGCAAGACCTCCTCTCGTCCCCACTCCAAGACGGGTTCACAACCACCACCTGTAAAGCGTACGGTCACTTTGAAAGACGCTGCACCACTGCCGACGAACCAGTCTTCTCTCCAGTTGAAAGACGGCAACGAGCCAAACAAAGATCAAGGAGCCAAAGCGAAAGAAGGCCCGGTGAAACTTCGGCAGGTAAGCAAGGTGAAGAGGCCTCCTCTGCTCTCACATTCCTTCGTTGCCCCGTCCCCAACCATATTTCCACCCTAACACATGACACACAATACAGACCCGAATGCGTTTCATCAGCTTCTTGCAGAAATAGAGGTCAAAGTGCATCATCTAGATGCTCGACTGCGACGCGAGATAGAGACCGAGTGTGCCCCTATTATGCAATATTTCCGCGCTATGCTCCGTCAGGCGGTGTCTGCGTGCCAGGACACACTCAAAAACACAGTAGCGACGCTTCAACCTTAATCAGTAACAGTATCTCCGCTCTGTCCACCGAAATACAGCAATAATTTGAGCAAAACATGCAACAAATGCACCAGGAGTTAACCTCTGCTCAAACACTCGCACCGAACACAAAGCGCTCATACCAATACACACGCCCTGTGTCTTTTAGGGGAGAAGATCGCGACACGTAACCTGGACCATCTTGTGGTCTGGCACTGGAACTGCTGGAGGTTCCACCACAAGCGGGCCCCCTGCTGCCATTGCCATGACCTCAACGGCTCTCGACGTCATACTCCTTCAGAAGCCCAACTGCAACCGCTCCCTTGCAGGTTTCGAAGCGTAATGTAGTGATTCGGGCCTCATAGAGACACTTTTGTCTAACCGTCTAACGGTACGCCTGAATTTGGTCACCACTGCCATTCCCCATCGAATTATAAAAGTAATCACAAGCAGCAAATGCAGCAAAAGTCTTTTCATTTTAAATATTTAGATATCCCCTCGTTCCCGCCCGCACAATTTTTATTATCTATTTACAGAATTTAGTAAGCTTGATAATATGTAGTTGATCTGCGGAGTTTTCAAACACAGCCCACTTGGTTCGGGAATATAAGAACACTGGAAAAGGAACAAAATTGTGAGACACCATATGTAGTATGCGCTTCACGTTGCTCACTGATCTCACACAACTAAGACGCGCCAGGAATAGCGTCTCACGAGATAAGTGTTCCGATCTCACGATGATTCGCGGTACTGGTGCAGTCATCTCAAGTGGGCCCTTAGAGTACCCGCCATATCATCACAACCACCCTTTCACTTGGCAGTTCACGCTGGCCTGAACGTAAGGTTCGTATAACGAACAGGGATAAATTTCGAGAGCTACGGATTGCCAGTCCAGAAGTGGATGGTTATGACGACTGGCTCGTGGTCCTTACGGCGGACCTCACTGACACCATGCAGGCGATCACCACTACGCCCATCAATCTCGACGTCGACCCGCACCTGCTGCACTTGTGAGACGATAGAAGGAGACTGAAAAGCGTTGAAATCGTCAGCACTTAAATTGTAAACTGAAACTTCGGATTTCGCGTATCACACGACAAGCCCAGTAATACGCTCGGTGTCTCACGAGAAACACCTGGAGGAAATTTTGTAACCGTCTTGCCGGCATCCTGAGTACTGCTAAGACATGGAACATTCTCCGAGAACTTATAGACCCATCGCGCACGAAGACGCAGTCTTAAAAAAAATTGCCCGCAGCTTCCCTCGGGGGAACACTGAGGAGGATGCGGAGCATATAATTGGTTAACGGGGTGTTAAAGTGCGACTTACTTGGGTCGATGGCTAAATTGGTTAACGTGGTTGTGAAATGGGGTGTTAAATTGCGACTTACTTGGGTCGATGGCTAAATTGGTTAACGTGGTTGTAGGAGGGGGTGTTAATTGAGTGAACACGTACACACGTATGCGAAAGGGCGGCGCTGGTCGAAGGGACGTCGATCATTGTGTTTGTGGATTCGTTGGAATTTATTTCACCGCGACCTTGGACGTCGACGCGCCGTACAAACCAACCGACGAGCGGCAACTGAGCGAGCGAGCGCCGACCTTGAGTATATATACAGCGCGACGGCGCATGCGCTGTCAGCTGTCGAATGTTCTCGAAGGAGAAGCGTGTGCGGCACAGATGGTGGGCGACGGCGCGACGGCGCATGCGCGCGCGTCAGCTGTCGAATGTTCGAGAAGCGGTGCGGACGGCACGGACGGCGCACTACAAGGCGCGAGTATAAGATGCTTCCGCATCTAAAACGGTTGCTTGTTCTCACTAATTCGCTTAGAGACTCTCCGGGTCATGTCCTGCATGAATTAAAAGAACGTAATATTCGTTCTGGAGCGATTTCCCAGTATCACTCATACCTATCCGACACAGATTCACCCAGGGCCCTACATGCCGAAATCCCAATTCAAGAGGTCCGCTACGTGTTAGAAGATGACCGCAAGATTTCAGTCTCGTGGTACTGACCACATCCGGCACGACACTTCGAAATGTCAACGACGCGCCCCGCCGCGGTGATCTAGTGGCTAAGGTTCTCGGCTGCTTACCCGCACGTCACGGGCTCTCTCATAATCATATAGTGGTTTTGGGACGTTAAACCCCACATATCAATCAACGTCGCGGGCTCGAATCCCGGCTGCGGCGGCTGCGTTTTCGTTGGAGACATAAATGTTGTAGGCCCATGTGCTCAGATTTGGGTTCACTTTAATGAACCCCAGGTGGTCCAAATTTTCGGAGTCTTCCACTACGGCATTTCTCATAATCATATGGTGGTTTTTGGACGTTAAACCCTACATATCAATCAATGTCAGCGACGCAGATCTTACGCACCTGGTGGACACGTTTAACGAGCATTGGCGGAACGCCACGCTACCCCAATCATGGCGACATGCGAAAATTTCCCTCATCCCGAAACCGGGTAAACTCATCTCCGTTGAAAAATTATGACCAATTTTCATAACGTCATGTATAGACAAGCTCATAAAACTTGTTGTCCTGTGGCGCTTGCAGCCATTTCTCGAGAGCCAGTCTTTCTTCTCGCATACGGAGTTCGGATTTCTCTCGAACTTATCCACACAAGATGTGTTGCTTCATTTGAAAGAGCAGGCCTTGAGTTCATCGTGGGGTTTCCAAACCCTCGCTTTGCTTGCGCTGGACTTTAAGTCAGCCTTTGACAATGTGGAGCAGGACCTCATTCTGTGCAACCTCGCCGAATCACGCTGCGGCGTTCGTGTTTGTAACTATGTCAGAGCCTTTCTTCGTGATCCTTCTGAAACAATTAGTATAGGTCCGCATCGCTCGAGTATCATGCACATATCGCAGGCAGAGGCACCCCTGAAGGAGCTGTGATCTCACCAGCATTATTTATTATCGCCATGTCAGGCCTCCCTAAACCGCTTGACCAAACTGGGGACCTGCATGATGCTATATATGCCGACTATATCACGTTGTGGACGTTTCGGGGTTCCGACAGCGAAATTCAGGACCGGCTTCAGCAAGTGGTAGAGGTCATGTCGGACTATGCTCGATAGGGTGGCCTCACTTATGCTCCAAACAAGTCTGAACTCCTTGTCTTTCGCGGCCACCGTAAAAATCCCCCACCCCACATCAATGTACTCGTCGAAGGAACACCTACTATGTGGGTAGAGCGAGCACGCATTCTTGGAATTCACGTTGAAGCATACGGCAGGGCACGACATATCATCTCCATACTTTCCCGCCAGGCAGAGTAGATCATCGCCATGTTCCGACGCGTACGTAATACACGCTCGGGGCTTGGGGAGCGGGACATGCTTCGACTAGTGCATGCGTGCATTATAGGCCACTTCAGTTATCACCTTCCATTTCACCGACTGACGCAAGGAGAACTTGAAAAGGTAGACACACTAAACCGTGAGGCCATCAAAGTCGCTCTGGGCGTTCCGCACTGTACTTCTACGCAGCGCCTTTTGATTTGGGAGTTCACAATACCCTGAATGAAGTACTCGAGGTCCAGTGGAGTGGTAAGTGCCACCGCCTTCTTCTCACGTCAACTGGTAGACACGTACTCCACCACCTGGGTCACCCAGTCCCCCCTGAACCTCCGGAAACGTAGAGTACTTCCATGCCCCTCGAAATAGCTCTAGCGCTTCACGTACATCCTCTGCCATACAACAGGCACCCTGCACGTAGCATCGGTCGTCGGCGAGCACGGGTGAGATACCTGAATTGCACTCTCAGTGACGTTTAGGAGAATAGGGTCTACCACACGAACGCATCCCGCACGACAAACGGACACACAGAGGTGGTCGTTGTGGCACTGAAGAGATCGTAAGTGTGGCCCCAATATCTCCTTCGTTTTCAGCCACCCATTCGGGCGAGATCCTGGTGGTCGCCTTGGCGATACAACAGACCTTGTGTCTCCCCGCGGAACCATACTACATACCAACCGATTCGCAAGTGGCATGCCAGGCTTTTCTAACAGGTCGCGACATTCCCAAAAGTGTGTGAGTGAGCAAACTTTATTTAACGAGTGGATTGAGGCGTGGGCCTGAGCCGCGCCAGGGGTGGTGGAGAGACCCTGTCTCTCAGCTGCCTCCCATGCTCGCTGGATGGCCCATATTTCATCTATCCGATATGAGCTGATAAGCGCGGCTCTCCACCGCGCCCCAAGCTGTTTTGGGGAGACTGCATTGGCGTCCTGTATCTGTGTGCACCCATAACATACGCTCACGCTCTAGGGTGGCGCGTCTCATGCTACATAGCTTACACGAGTCATCTGGGTATAGTTCAAGGTAGATGCCATTTAGGTGCTTCGGGTTAGGAAATGTCCTGTTTGAAGTCGCCTTCAATCAACCTCCTGAGATCTGTCTAATGTGCAGCTTGGTGGTGAAAATCTGTGCCTCGACTTTTGGTAGAATTGGATAATGTCGCAAAACCTAAACATTCTGTCCCTCTCCCACCACTCCTCTCCTCCCAGTACCTCATGTGAAGCTCCATCGCGAGTGCGGTAAGTGAGAGCTCGCGCTGCGCGGTGAGCCTTCTCGTTGAGGTTGGGAATGAGGGACGCACACTGGGTGTGGGCTGGGAACCATATAATATACCTTTCTCCAAATTCCTCGGATGATATGAGATTTGCCTTGCGGAATAGTATGCTGGCTGCCTCGGGAGATATTCTTCCTCGTGCATAGTTAGGATTGCCGACTGCGAGTCCCTGATCACATAACCTACACTTTGGGGAAATTATGGCCTGTGCAATATAGCCACTTCTTCCGCGATTTCTGAATTATCCGAGCGTATGGAGCACGCGTTTACGGATTTGCGGTTGGTGTTTATTACTGCCGCAACGTAGGATTTGTGACTAGGGTACTCCGCTACGTCTACGAACAATGCCTCCTTGTCTCTGCCATAGGCTTTAAGTAGAGTTCTAGCGCGGCTTTCTCTTCTGCCCCGATTAAGTTCGGGGTGCATGTTTTTGGGCAGATTGGGGACCAGGAGCTTTCCCTGGTCGCCTTTAGAACCGACACTTTACTTCCTTGTTGCCTATGGTAATTTATCCCCAACTTGTCAAGAATACACTGTCCTGTGCGCGTGCTGGCTAGTCTCTCCAACTGGGCAATGTGTTGCGCTTCTGTCAGCTTCTCTAAAGTGTTATGTAAGCCCAGTTGAAACAGTTTTTCGTTGCTGGTGCTATCTGGAAGGCCTAAAGCTTGTTTGTACGCCTTTCGTATGAGTGCGTTGATTTTGAGTTTTTCAGCTGTATACCAGTTTAGATATGCCACTACGTATATAATATGACTTATGGCGAATGAATAAATAAGCCTGATGACGTTAGCCTCTTTCATGCCCTGGTGTTTGTTTGTGACTCTATTGATTAGCCGTATTGCGTTGCTGACGTTGGTTACTAACCTTCTGACGGTTTCAACAGTTTGTACCCTTCGACTCGATTATGAGTCCAAGGACTCTGATTTGTTGCACTATAAGAATAGTCCTGCCGTTTTTGGTGTGAATTTGGATCTCTTCGTAAGCACGGTCCTGGTGTATCCCTTGGGTGGTGTGCCTTTAAGCGTGGGGCGATAGAGGAGGAGTTCGGATTTATCTGGCGAGCACTCGAGGCCAGTACATTCAAGATACTCCTCATTAGTGGTGACGGCCTCCTGTAGTCTCTGCTTTATCTCTACGTCTACCTTCACTACCTTCACAGGCCCAGATGGTGATATCATCTGCATATATAGAATGTTGTATTCCGTATATTGAGTTCAGCCGCACCGGGAGTTTTATCATTATGAGATTAAACAGCATTGGCAATATGACCGAACCCTGCGGGGTACCAGCACTGCCCTTAAGCCTTTCCTCAGATCTCAGTTCTCCCGTTACGATGGATGCCGTTCTGTCTGTTAGGAAGTCCTTGACATAGTAATATGCTCTCGATCCTAAGCTTGATTGGCAGATCTGATGTAATATTGCCGTATGCGATGCTTTGTCGAAGGCTTTTTTAAGGTCTAATCCTAAGATCGCCCGGGTAGCTCTTGTTTTGTTGTCTAGAATCTGCTACTTAATTTGCAGCATGGCGTCTTGCGTGGAGAGCCGTGTGCGGAACCCCAACATGAAATCTGGGTAGATTTTGTTCTTCTCAAGATAAGTGTTGGTTCTGTCTAGAAAAGCGTATTTCATCAGCTTCCCAGCACAAGACGTTAGTGATAGGGGGTGTAAATTCGATAGATCAGGGGGTTTCCCGGTCTTCGGGATGAGGATTACTTCAGCTTTTTTCCACTGTTTTGGTATAGTGCCCTCGGTCCAGCACTCGTTAATATATTGCGTGATGTTCTCTATGGCTTGGTCGTCACGGTTCCATAGTGTTCTGTTAGTGATCCCATCTGGTCCCGGTGCAGATTTGGTGTTTAGCTTCTGTAGCGCTGCCCTGATTTCAGCCACAGTAAACTTCTCATCTAAGAGCTCGTTCGGGCCTTCAGAATATTGACACGTGTTTATATGAAAAAGAACGATGATAGGAACGTTTTTGTAGATTCCAGCTAGTGGGTCAGGTGGTTGATCGGGACGACAACGAAGCAGGCATCTTGCTCTACAGCTGATCCTGAATACGCTCTTTTCGCTGCCGTAAGCTGCTGTCATCTGTTGTTCGCGTTGCACTGCGACACTGGTGGAGGAGCTGGGCCGTGACGCTGCCCGATGCTTCACACTCCTAGTGGGAGCCGTTCACCCAGCCCGGACGTGCCTACTGCAACCCCTGTCCATCGATTCAGTCGTCGGCTACGAGGTATTCCTCCAGACTGCAACCCCTCGCAGAAAACCTCTACCGGACATCTCGAAATGACCAGCACCAGCCCCCAGCCTGTACTTCTCGGCACCAGTCCTCCCGCTCCATCCCAGGTAACTTTTTTTCAATCGCTGGAGCCTAAGCGCTTTGATGGTGGCGCACACGAAGATGTAGAAGACTGGTTAGACCACTATGACCGTGTTGCGAAGATCAACCACTGGTCTGCCCAGGAAAAGCTCGGCCGGGCCTACTTCTATCTCGATGACAGTGCTCGTACTTGGTACGAGAACAGAGAAGGCAACCTGTCCACATGGACTGACTTTCACCAGAAGATGGTTGAAACTTTTGCTAATGTCGACAGACATGACCGTGCCCACCAACTACTAGAGCTGAGGGTCCAAAAACCCAATGAAACGGTCGCCATGTTCGCCGAAGACATGACACGTTTATTTCGGAGGGCCGACCCGCAGATGACTGAAGATAGGAAGTTGCGCTACCTCATGCGTGGCGTGAAAGAGCAGCTGTTCGCCGGACTTCTGCGCAACCCGCCAAGCACTGTAGAGAACTTCATCAAAGAAGCGTCGGCTATCGAGCGGGCCCTTCACCAACGCTGCCGACAATATGACCGCTTGTGCAGCAGCCCCCAAACTCAGGCCGCCGCTGTGAATTTTGACAGTCATAGCTCCTTACGGGACATGATTAGAGAGATAGTTCGTGAAGAATTGCAAAGGCTGCGGACTCCGGTAGTGGATACACCGATGGCATCTCTCGCTCAAGTCGTCCGTGACGAAATCCGTCAAGCATTCTCGACAGCTGATCCTGCCCCCGAACAACGTCCCATGACGTACGCCGCCGCCCTTCGAAGCTCCCCATCCACTCCGCCTTCATACTACCCGCCACCTGCAAATGTTCCTTGGTCACCACCACAAGGGAGACATCGTGGCGCCCATCCATCCAGCCCCCATACGACCAGTCGTCTTCTGGCTTGCCATGGCCTTCGTCGCGTGAGGAGTCATCACGGCAACCACAGCTTCGCCGAACAGACACCTGGCGCACTGCCGACAGGCGTCCTCTCTGTTTCAACTGCGGAGGTGTAGGCCACATAGCCCGCTATTGCTGGCACCGCGCCGATCCGTCTCGCCCTCTCAGGCCGCGGTTTGACATTCGACATGCCAAAGAGTACGTATCCCGCCGTGGAGATGTCGGTTCTCAAGGACCTCCGGTACCTCGACACCCCTTCGATGGCCACCGTAACAATGATGACGAGGCTATAACTGATTACGAGCCGGTATTCCGACATCGACCACGCTCTCCTTCTCCTGCCCAGTCACCTTCGTTGCAGCGCCGCACTTTTGCCGACACCAGAGGAGCGAGGTCACCCAGCCCACACCGGGGAAACTGAAGGCGGCGACCTCAGGGGGTAAGGTTGCAGGCTGTCAAGACGAAAAAAAAAAGCCCCCATTACTCCCACCTCAAGACGCTGTAAAGCCGACAAGACGTAATACCGACGAAACTGTGACCCCAGGCCTTACCGTTCTTGTGGATGGACAGCAAGTCAAAGCTTTAGTCGACACCGGGGCTGACTTCTCTATTATCAGTGATGACCTTGCCGTACGTCTCAAGAAAGTAAAGACAGCGTGGACGGGACCTCACTTAAGGACGGCAGGCGGCCAATTACTGATGCCTCTCGGACTGTGCACAGCAAGGCTCGACATCGGTGGCTCTACTTTCGTGGCGACGTTCGTCGTTCTCGCTTCATGCTGTAAAGACCTGATTATCGGAATGGATTTCTTGAGAGAACATGGCGCCGTGATCAACATCCCTGACAGTGTCATCACATTTCGCAACAACAGCCCTACTTTAGTCGACTGTTCAGAGCCGAGGCATACGTCTTGTTCAGGGCCTTTGCGTCTGACGGATGACGATGTGGTCGTCCCGCCACGATCGTGTACGCTTGTTTCGGTGGCAGGGGATGAGCCGTTTGACGGCGACGGCATTGCTGACCAAATCAGCTTACTGATATTTAGCCACGGTATTTCAGTTGCTCGAGGTCTTGTCACTGTCACTGCTGGACGCACAAACTTGCTGCTCACTAACTTCAGCACTGAGCGCCGACATCTCCCGAAGGGTACAGCCGTCGCTTACTTTGACACTACTGCAGAAATCCAAGGCAGTTTATCGGCCCTGGACGAAGCACCTCAAGAAGAATCACTACCTAATCTTGACGTTGGTACTACGTTGTCAAGGGACGAACGAACGAGACTTCTCGAGCTGCTAGCTGACTTCCAGGACTGCTTTTCATCGACATCACGGGTCGGTCGAACGCCGCTAACAAAGCATCGAATAATTACCCACGACGCAGCAAGGCCTATACACCAGAATCCTTATCGTGTGGCTCCAAAAGAACGGGAAGTGATACAGCAACAAGTCGCTAAAATGCTTGAAGATGATGTGATTCAGCCATCACAGAGCCCGTGGGCATCGCCTGTAGTATTAGTTAAGAAAAAGGACGGTACCCTGCGTTTTTGCGTGGATTACAGGAAGCTGAATCAAGTGACTAAGAAAGATGTGTATCCGCTTCCTCGTATTGATGACTCCCTCGATAGGCTTCGAAACGCTCGCTACTTTTCTTCAATGGACCTGAGAAGTGGATATTGGCAGATTGAGGTAGACCCAAGAGATCGGGAAAAAACCGCTTTTGTGACGCCGGATGGTTTATATGAATTTAAAGTTCTACCGTTCGGTCTGTGCTCAGCGCCCGCTACTTTTCAAAGGCTCATGGACACCGTACTTTCAGGGTTAAAATGGAAGACCTGTTTAGTTTATCTAGACGACGTCATAGTGTTTTCCCCAACTTTTGACGAGCATCTCGAGAGGCTAGAAGTTGTTTTACGAGCCATACGCTCCGCAGGCCTTACATTGAAACCAGAGAAATGCCACTTTTGTTTTGAAGAACTGCTGTTTCTTGGTCATGTCGTCAGCTTTACTGGCGTTCGGCCTGACCCCGAAAAACTTGCAGCCGTGGCACAGTTCCCAGTACCGTCCGATAAGAAAGCTGTCAGGCGCTTTCTGGGCCTATGCGCCTACTATCGCCGGTTCATCGCCGACTTCGCACGGATTGCGTCGCCGTTAACTCGCCTCACTCGAGACGACGCCACCTTTGAGTGGAATCACGAACACCAAGCAGCGTTTAATGACCTCCGCCAACGTCTTCAAACACCTCCAGTGCTTGCTCACTTCGACGAACAAGCGCCAACAATGCTTCACACTGACGCAAGCAATGTAGGCCTTGGAGCTGTGCTTGTGCAGTGGCAAGAAGACACGGAACGAGTGATCGCCTACGCAAGCAGGACGCTAACACGCGCTGAGGCCAATTATTCAACAACTGAGAAAGAATGCCTTGCCGTGGTCTGGGCAGTTATGAAATTTCGCCCGTACTTGTATGGCCGCCCTTTCAAAGTTATAAGTGACCATCATTCCCTCTGTTGGTTGACTAATTTAAGAGATCCAACCGGCCGATTAGCACGGTGGAGTCTGAAGTTACAAGAGTTTGATATGGCGGTCATACACAAGTCTGGGAAGCGCCATACGGACGCCGACTGCCTGTCTCGATCACCAGTACAGTCAGCTTCTCTTTCTGACGACGACGATATGGCCTTCCTTGGTGTTCTCGACGCGTCCACGATTGCCCAACAGCAACGAAGTGACCCTGAATTGCTTGATTTGATTAATTACGTGAACGGACGTTCTTCGAGGGCACCTAAAATCTTTGCAAGGACATTATCGTCGTTTTGCTTGCGCAATGGCGTCCTCTACAAGAGAAACTTTTCGTCCGTCGGAGCTCCCTATTTGCTCGTTATTCCTGCACCCCTTCGAACTGAAGTGCTCCAAGCATGTCACAATGAGCCGACGTCGGGTCATTTAGGCTACACTCGCACGTTGGCAAGAGTACAGCAGGGATACTACTGGCCACGACTCACAACAGCCGTCAAACACCACGT
Source organism: Rhipicephalus annulatus (assembly GCA_013436015.1). Classification (NCBI taxonomy): domain Eukaryota; kingdom Metazoa; phylum Arthropoda; class Arachnida; order Ixodida; family Ixodidae; genus Rhipicephalus; species Rhipicephalus annulatus. The sequence goes on along the minus strand of WOVY01010891.1, from coordinate 504,075 downwards.
TCACACTTGCATCGATTGCCAGAGACGCAAGTCACCTTCAAAGAGACCCGCCGGTCAGCTGCAACCAGTTCAGGTTCCACGTACACCGTTTGAACAGATAGGAATGGATATTTTAGGACCCCTTCCTACTTCTACTGCAGGGAATCGCTGGGTTATAGTCGGAACAGACTACCTAACCAGGTATGCCGAAACAAAAGCTATCCAAAAGAGCACCGCAGTGGAAGTGGCGAGATTTTTCAAAGAAAATATTGTGCTACGCCACGGTGCTCCGACTATCGTGATCACGGACCGCGGAACAGCATTTACGGCAGCTATGTTAGACCACGTCCTGATGCTTAGTGGAACGACTCACCGTAAGACCACTGCGTACCACCCGCAAACAAATGGACTAACGGAGCGCCTCAACAAGACGATTGAAGACATGCTGTCGATGTACGTGGATGTCCAACATAAGAATTGGGACGAGATTTTACCCTATATCACGTTCGCATACAATACGGCTAAACAAGAGACGACTCGCATGACTCCATTCACCTTGGTTCACGGACGGGAGGTACGGACTATGCTGGATGCGATGTTGCCACATGAATGGGACGCTACCGACACAGGCGCTGACGTGTTCACTGAACGCGCGGAAGAAGCTAGACAGCTCGCCCGCTTACGGATCCACCAGCGACAAGACTACGACGCAGGCCGCTACAATGCTCGCCATAGAACTGTAACGTACAAAATCGGTGACAGAGTGTGGATTTGGACACCCGTACGAAAACGTGGACTGTCCGAAAAGCTGCTAAGGCGATATTTCGGGCCATACCGAGTATCGCGCCAGCTAAGTGACGTCACCTACGAGGTTGTCTCCGACAGTCCCCAATGCCCGAGGCGTCGCCAGCACCAGCCTGAACTTGTTCATGTAATGCGTATGAAGCCGTATGTGAGTGACTGACTGCACGTTAAAAAAATATACTGTGCGTCTGAATCAGCATCGGGGCGATGCTCTTATAAGGAGGGGCAAGTGACACGTGTTTATATTGTTACGAGGTTGGTTGCTTCTGAGCAAGATGTATTTGCAGAGTAAAAACTACAGGCAAGAGACACAATGGCTGATTGGCCCAGTCGCGCGCCTGTCAGTCGCCCCTCTTCCTTTTCTTCCTCTCCGTAGCAGGACCCCCGGGCGTTGGAGCGCCGTCTCGGCGAGAGTCCGGAGAAGTGCGACAGAAGTAGGGTTTCATGCGCGAAACATGGACAATGTCAACTAGTGACGAACTTGGTGACGTACTGGAGTGCAATGGCGCTATCTCGTAGGTTACGTCGCTAACTTGACGTAAGACTAGGTAGGGTCCGGCGTATCGGGACAAAAGTTTTTCGGAGAGACCTACACGGCGACACGGTGACCAGAGGAGCACGTGGTCACCTGGGGCAAACGTTATATTTCGATGCCGGTGGTCGTAGCGGGCTTTTTGCATATCCTGTGACCTGGTGAGGCGAGACTGGGCAACTTGACGAGCCATGTGAGCCCGATCAATGGCTTCGCGCGCGTACTCGGAAGCAGATGGCACGAGAGGCAAGGTGGTTTCAAATGGCAATATGGGGTCGCGACCATATAAAAGATAAAAAGGCGAGAATCCCGCAGTGTCATGTCGAGAGGAGTTATATGCGAAGGTCACATAGGCCAACGTGGTATCCCAGTCGCGATGATCATCGGAGACGTACATCGAAAGCATCTCTGTGAGCGTGCGGTTGAGACGTTCAGTTAGGCCATTAGTTTGTGGGTGGTAGGCGGTAGATAGCTTATGCGCTGTAGCACACGAGCGAAGGAGGTCATCGACAACTTTGGACAGGAAAGAGCGGCCGCGGTCCGTAAGCAGCTGTCGGGGTGCACCATGGTGTAAGATGACGTCATGAAGAAGAAAATCCGCGACGTCAGTGGCGCAACTGGTTGGCATGGCCTTTGTTATCGCGTAACGGGTCGCATAATCTGTGGCGACGGCAATCCATTTATTTCCGAGTGTCGTCGTCGGAAAAGGGCCAAGAAGGTCGAGTCCCACGCGATGAAATGGTTCAGAGGGGACTTCAATTGGGTGAAGATATCCAGCTGGCAGCAAAGAAGGTCTTTTCCGGCGCTGGCAGAGGTCGCAAGTGGCGACATATCGACGTACGCTGCGGTACAATCCAGGCCAGAAAAATCGACGTCGCACGCGGTCGTATGTGCGGGAAACGCCGAGGTGTCCCGCTGTTGGTGCGTCGTGAAGTTGTTGAAGTATGGCAGGCCGTAGATGACGAGGGATGACAAGCAGAAGCTCAGGGCCTTCAGTGGTGACGTTGCGGCGGTAGAGGATGCCGTCATGCAGCACGAACATACGGGATTCAGCGTCATGGCTGTCAGACTGGATGGCGTCGATGATAGTGCGCAATGACTCATCCCGTCGTTGTTCGATGCGCATATCGCTGACGTCTGTGAACGCCATTACTCTGCTCTCCAGGTCAGGCGCAACGGGATCAGGAGGATCTACCGGATATCGAGAAAGACAGTCTGCGTCCTTGTGCAAACGGCCAGACTTGTAGCTGACGCTAAACGAAAATTCCTGAAGCCTCAGAGCCCAGCGAGCCAGACGTCCAGTCGGGTCCTTCAGAGAAGTCAGCCAACAGAGGGCGTGGTGGTCCGTAACGACAGTGAAAATGCGACCATATAAATATGGCCGAAACTTGGCGACGGCCCAAACTAAAGCTAGACACTCTCTCTCGGTGATGGAATAATTCATCTCCTGGGGAGAAAGCAGGCGACTGGCGTAAGCTATCACGCACTGTCTACCGTGGTGCCGCTGAGCGAGAACTGCGCCGATACCGTGGCCACTGGCGTCGGTGCGAACCTCTGTGGCAGCAGAAGGATTAAAGTGGGCAAGTATGGGGGGCGTAGTTAGGTAGCCGATGAGAGCGGCGAACGCTTGAGCCTGCTCAGGGCCCCATGAGAATGTGGTATCCTTCTTCAGCAAATCTGTCAGTGGCCGGGCAACGTCGGCGAAGTTTTTCACAAAACGGCGAAAGTAGGAACATAAGCCGACGAAGCTACGGACATCGGATGTAGAACGGGGCACTGGAAAGCTACGGACGACGCGGATCTTTTCGGGATCTGGTTGGACACCATCGGCGTTTACAATATGGCCCAGAATGGCAATCTGACGGTGACCAAATTGACACTTCTTGGAATTGAGTTGTAGCCCAGCTGTTCTGAAGACTGCGAGAATTGCAGCGAGACGGGTCAGGTGGCTATCGAAAGTAGATGAAAAGACTATCACATCGTCTAGGTAACAAAGACAAGTAGACCACTTGTAACCACGCAGGAGAGAGTCCATCATTCGTTCGAATGTGGCAGGGGCGTTACATAGTCCAAAAGGCATGACCTTAAACTGGTATAAACCATCTGGTGTAATGAAGGCCGTCTTCTCGCGGTCCATTTCATCGACAGAAATCTGCCAGTAGCCGGACCGAAGATCTATAGACGAGAAGTATGTAGCCCCGTGTAGGCAGTCCAACGCGTCATCGATGCGTGGTAGCGGGTACACGTCTTTTCGTGTGATCTTGTTTAGGTGGCGATAGTCAACGCAGAAGCGCCAGGTACCATCTTTTTTCTTCACAAGGACGACAGGGGAGGCCCAAGGACTACTTGATGGTTCTATGACACCTTTGTTGAGCATTTTGTCCACTTCTGCTTGGATAACTCTACGCTCAGTGGGGGAGACACGATAGGGGCGTCGGCGAATAGGACTGGCGTCACCAGTATTTATACGGTGCTGAACAGTGGATGTTTGCCCTAGAGGTCTGTCGTCGAAAGAAAAAATGTCGGTATATGACGCGAGAAGGCGATGGATGTCATTGGCTTGCGCAGGATTGAGGTCGGGTGCAATCATCTTCGAGAAACGATCTGGCCGAGAACAGGTGCTGTTCGCTACAGGAGACTGAAGTAAATCAATCTCGGTGGTGAGCGCTGCTATTTCGAATTCGTCAGCATTAGATACGCTGGCCAAGAACATGCCACGAGGAAGCACTTGAGGGCACAAGCTGAAATTGAGAAGTGGAAGCGAGGTACAATTGTCAGTAACAGTCACAAGCGTATGGGGAATGGCAATGTTGCGGCTCAAGAGGACGTCGGCGAGAGGAAGGAGGACATATTGACCATCGGGAACTTGGGGCTGTGCGGTCAAAACGACGAAGGTGGCTGCCTGAGCTGACAGCCGCACATCCTGAAGAGAGCACAGGCGCGGCGGGGCAGTGTGGGGTTCAGCGACTATCTGAGGCAACTCTAGCTGAAGAACGCCTGTAGCACAATCGATCAGAGCAGAATGATTCGACAAGAAGTCCAGGCCTAGGATAATGTCATAAGGGCAGTGGTCAATCACGGCTAAAATGACAGAAGTAGTGTGGTCCTTTATACGTAAGCGGGCAGTGCACAGACCGAGAACCATCGGCGTGCCGCCATCGGCCACACGGAGCATTTGTGCAGCCGCTGGTGTCAGAACTTTCTTTAAACGTGTGCGTAGGCTTGAACTCATGACCGAAATGCTTGCGCCGGTGTCGACAAGTGCTTGTACAGGTTCGCCGTCTACTTTAACGTCTATTACACTTCGTCTGGTGGGAACGGAAAGAGGATTTGCTGCGGAAGTCGTCAATGCAGCACCACCTCCGGGGGCTGCATTTCTCAGTTTTCCGAGACAACGCGGCCGGAAGCCACGGGGGACGAGAAGCGCCGTGGCTGCGGCGAACGGGACGATGGACGACGTGTTTGCGGCGATCGAGACTGGTGCCCACGTGGTGAAGGCGAGCGGCTGTACCAAGTGTTCCGAGAATGGTCAATGGCATTGGGCTCTTCGGCAGGTGGAAAGGTGCGGGCGGTATCGTCGAAACGGGTCATATTGGTCGTTGCGCGATGTGCCGAGGACCATGTGTTGCGGCAGTAACGGGCAATATGTCCAACGCGGTGGCAGTTGAAACATATAGGGCGGTCATCTGCAGTTCGCCACTCAGCCGGGTTGCGAGTACGTGGAGAAGACCGTCGGTCGGAGAAGGGCATCACGAAAGGGCGTTCGCTGACTCTAGGCGCGGTGACATGGCACACGGAATGCACTCCGATGTTTTCAAGCTCCTGGCGCACGATGGCTTGAACAAGAGGAACAGTAACAGGAGTGGCATCGGTACTGCGCGAATAGAACGCCGAGGGCGCCATAGCTTCCAGTTCACGACGAACAATGCGTGTAAGGTCTCCCGGCGGCGATGCACGTTGTGGTGTTGACTGGTCCTCGCAAGTAGATGTTGCAGCGGTGTTTGGGAGTCGAGCGAATGTTTGTAGAATGCGGCGACTTTTCACTTGCTCGAACTGACGACACTCTTTGATGATCGCGTCTACGGTGGAACAGCCCTTGCACATCAGGAGATTGAACGCGTCGTCGGCAATCCCTTTCAGAACATGTCCCACCTTGTCACCTTCTGTCATGTCGCTTTCGGCCTTTCGGCAGAGGGCCAGCACGTCTTGAATGTAAGCGAGGTATGACTCCGTAGGGGATTGGGCACGGCAGGCCAATTCCTTTTTGGCGGCGATCTTCCGACTGGCGGTTTTGCCAAACACCTCTCGCATCTTTGCTTTGCATTGGTCCCAGCTTGTGAGTTCTTCTTCATTGTTCTCATACCACACCTTGGCCGTGCCTCTCAAATAGAACAGCACATTAGCCAACTGAAGTGTGGGATCCCATCTGTTCGGCACACTCACTCGTTCAAACATGGCCAGCCAATCATCAACGTCGACGCCATCGGTTCCGCAGAATGTACCGGGATCCTTGAGAGGCGTGAAAACGTACGGTTGCGACGCCATGTTCGTCGGAGACGCTGACGTTGACGCGGAGGGCTGAGCATTGGCCATGGCTGGAAGGGCGATGCGACGTCCGCTGCGGAGCTCCGTTGCCTGATGGTTACCCAGCACCTCTCACCAATATGTTACGAGGTTGGTTGCTTCTGAGCAAGATGTATTTGCAGAGTAAAAACTACAGGCAAGAGACACAATGGCTGATTGGCCCAGTCGCGCGCCTGTCAGTCGCCCCTCTTCCTTTTCTTCCTCTCCGTAGCAATATGAAAAAGAACGATGATAGGAACGTTTTTGTAGATTCCACCTAGTGGGTCAGGTGGTTGATCGGGACGACAACGAAGCAGGCATCTTGCTCTACAGCTGATCTTGAATACGCTCTTTTCGCTGCCGTAAGCTGCTGTCATCTGTTGTTCGCGTTGCACTGCGACAATATGGTCCCTTCTCTATGACAGGCATGGCGGGAATGTACGTGTTGTTAGCCTCAGCGATAAAGTCCTCCTCACTGCCGTTATACCGGTGCACCAGTTTACACAAGGTTCGCTTGTGTGCTGATTTGGTGTTATCTGGGTCTAGCAGGTGTTTGAGCATGCGCTATGTCTGACCAGCATTCATTTGGCCATCGAGACTATTACAAACTTGGTCCAATTGCTGTTTGCTTAGCTGCTTACAATGTTCTTCGATCTGTTTGTTCAGCTTGGCTATGCGCTTGCCCAAGGGCCTGTTGTACCTCCTTCCCCGCCATCTATTCTGCTGTGATTGCTTGACCTCCAACATGTGTGCGAGACGGCTATCAATCTGCTCTAGGGGTGGACTTGAAGTGATACTTCGCGTTACCTCACTGACGTCGTTATTGACAACTTTGATCCAACCTTCAATATTGCTGATAGGGTCTTGTTTTTTCGCGTTTCTGACTTTCCGAAACTTATCCCAGTCAGTACATCTAATCTGTCTCTGAATTTCAGGGGCAGCCATGGTTTCTATCTTGATTTCTAATATTCGATGATCACTCCCCAGATCATCGAATGTGTTTTTCCATTTAGCGGTCCCCGCGCTACGAACTAACGTTAAGTCTGGAGTGGTGTCGCTTGCAAGCCCCGTTCCCATACGTGTAGGGGAGTCGGGGTCAGTGATGAGAGTTAAGCCTGCTTCTTGAATATCCTGCCATAGTGTTTTTTCCTTTGGCTCTTGTGTATTCGTATCCCCAAGCACTGTGTGGAGCGTTAAAGTCTCCACTTATGACGAGTGGATTGGGTCCCGCTATATCTACGGCCTTCTTAAAGAAAAGAAGGAAGCGTTGTCGTATCCGTGTGGGATTGCTGTACAAATTCAGAATAAATATGCCCGGACATTTTTTTCTTGTAGGTGCAAGTTGTACGAGTATATGCTCAATTTCTGTGATGCGGGTGCCGTGGCAGATTGCTACGAGTCCCTTCCTTACTAGAGTGGTTAGTGTTCTAATATCTCCTGTTGGGGGGCCGATCGCCTGATATCCCAGTAACTTAGATAAACCGTGGGTTTGCTGCAAAATTAGAACATCCGGTTTGGTACTGTCTCTAAGGTGTTGTTGTACGACTGCTCTCTTCCCCTCATAGCTCCTGCAATTCCACTGCCAAATAAATAAGTCCTTTTTTCTTGGCTTCCCTATTTTGAGTTGGCTATTGAAGAAGGATTAGGGTGAAAGAAGGCAGGCCTCATGAAATTGGTTGATATAGCCGCTGATGTGGTGCCCTGAGATAAGTGTGAATTGCCTTCAGTGCTCATCGTATGGTTGGTAGCTGGAAGTACCGGAGGTGCCCTAGGGTTGAGATTGGCTACGTTATCTTCGAGTTTATTTAGTCTATTCATGATCATGGATATTGCAAGCGAGAGGTTGTTGGTTGCCTCTGCCTGTTTCTTAACTGCTTTCTGTATTTTGGACAATGTTTGAATAATGTTCGAGATTTGCGCTGTAGTTTTGTGATTAGACACCTGAGCTTTTCTTTTAAAGGGTGGCGGAGTACTGTCCTCGTCCATTCGGTTATCTGGCACTTCTTCGAGGCGCTCATGGGCCGTGGAACGCATTTGACCAGAAGTTCTGTTTGTGCAGTTTTTAGGACTTTGAATTTCCCGAGTAAGCTGTGATATTTTTACGTGATTTCGCCTGACTGAAAGAGGGCATAGTGGGGCATACCCATGTAAGGTGCCTCAGACTGAGAGTGAAGAAGTGGACGTTGTCGGTGAGCTGCGTTATGGCTGCGGACTGACAACTGTTATTTACCACGTAACATTTTGGTGGAGGTGCTGGGTACTCTTCTGACAACGAAGCTACGCAGTGGACGCCTCCTTAAGTCTGCTACCATGGCTACGGGTGAGGATACGGCTTCGCCACCTACCTCAGCAACGACAGCAACCCGATACGTCGCCCTAACGCAACCCCGTGATCCCGGTACCTTTACTGGAGAGGACAACGCGAATGTGGACAAGTGGCTTAGCATGTACGAGCGCGTCAGCAAGTAATATGGCTCGGACCCAACCGTTATGCTTGCGAATGTCATTTTCTATCTTGACAAGACCCCTCGCATCTGGTTTGAGACCCACAAGCACGAAATGACAAGCTAGGAAATGTTTAAACAACAGCTCCGTGACCTTTTTGGAAACCTGTTTGGTCAACAGCTTGATGCCCGAAAGCAATTGGCTGTACGTACACAGACGTCCACTGAGCCCTACTTGACTTATATTCAAGACGTCTTAGCGTTGTGTCAAAGGACCGATCCCAACATGACTGAGGTCAACAAGATTTCGCACGTTTTAAAAAGAATCGCCAACGATGCGTTCAGCCTGCTTGTATTTACCAACGTAACGACCATCGACGCCGTGATCAACGAGTGCCGCCGTCTCGAGCAGGCGAAGAGTCGACGCATTTTGCAGCAGTTTCAGCGCATACCCAACACCGCGGCAACGTCGTCTTGCGAAGCCACTCCTTGTCATCCGTCTACAACCGAAGACGTGACGTGCATCGTCCGACTTGAACTCGAGGCCGCTTACCCGGCTGCCAACAAACCGACGTTGCCCGACGCCTCAACGCCAGCTGTCGCCTTAATCCAGGCTGTTGTCCGCCAAGAATTCGCTAACATTGGTATTCTGTCCACTGCACCCACACTGGATAATACTGGTCCCTCGATAGCTTCTGTGGACATGAGACGTCGCCGTCCGTACTCTATTCGAACCAGGAACCCGTCTGAATGGCGAACAGCTGATGATAAGCCAATCTGCCTCCGCTGTGGTCGCGCAGGACACAACGCTCGTTACTCGTGACACATCGCTCGTTACAGCCAATGGCCATCTATGTCTTCTGGCTCGTACCCCGCTTAGAGTAACTCATTCCGTCCACCAAACCACCGTTATCCGACCCGCACTGAGTCTACAGCATTTACTGCCCCTGAGGACTACGGCCACCCTGTCCCGTCGTCGCCACCGCCTCAAAGCCGCCCTTCTCGTTCAAATACGCGTCGCCGCTTTCCCTCGCCATCGTTCAACCGCCGCATGTCCCCGGAAAACTAGGCTGCGCAGCTTCTGGCGGTGAAGCTGCCCTGTCGACCTTACGCAAAAATCCTCTGTTGCCTTTATGTTTGAACCGGAACACCCTAGAAGTATATGTTGATGGCACACCTGTTGAAGCTCTGATAGATACGGGCGCTCACGTCTGTATTATGAGTTCGCGTTTTCGTCGTCGCATGAAGAAGGTCCTCACGCCCCCCTTGACCAGTGTCGTCCAAGTTGCAGATGGTGCAACAGTCCCTGTCGTCGCTATGTGCACAGCTCAACTTACCGTAGCCGGTCATCAAGTGGTCGTCCTTTTTACCGTGCTTGCAACATGTCCCCACGACCTCATACTAGGCCTCGATTTTCTTGCCACCAATTCTGTTCTGATTGATTGCTCCGCTGATGTGCTCCGCCTTGAACTGCCACAAATCAGTACCGCGCCGTACCAATCTGCATGCCGATTACAATGCAGCGACTTTTTTCGCCTGCCCTCCAAAACTGTGACGTACGTCAATTTTCTGTGCTCACCAGCTGTGCCCGACGGTGACTATTACGCTACGCCTTTCACCGACGTACTTTTTGAGCACAATGTTGCAGTGCCCTATACGGTGCTCAGCATCACAGATAACAAAACTTGTCTACGTCTTGTCAATTTCGGCTACATGAATCATGTGCTTCCACAAGACATTTCTGTGGCCCACCTGTGTCCGTTGCTCGATTCACAAATTGAAGTGCTTGCCTTAGACACACTTGTTTCACCGCAGCGCACATCACTCGCAACACATTCGGGCAGCCGTCAAATTGTAGACATGATCGCCACTGATCTTCCGCCTCCGCAAGTTGGAGCCCTACAGCATCTTCTCGAGGCCTACCAGGATATTGGCGATTTTGGTGACCAACCTCTTGGGCAGACGTCCTTTGTCCAGCATCACATACACACAGGTGATACCAACCCTGTTCACCATCGTCCCTACAGTGTGTCTGCTTATGAGCGGAGCATAATTCAGAAGGAGGTGAAAAAGATGCTAGCGAAGGACATTATTGAACCATCCTCCAGTCCCTGGGCATCCCCGGTGGTATTAGTTAAAAAGAAGGCCGGATCGTGACGATTTTCTGTGGACTATCGCCACCTTAACAACATCACCAAGAAACACGCATACCCTCTGCCCCGCATTGACAACGCCCATGATTGCCTCCATGGTGCCACCTACTTTTCTTCCATCGATCTTCGTTCTGGTTATTGGCAGATTGCTGTGGACCTATGGACCGAAACAAGATGGCTTTAGTAACACCCGATAGCCTCTACTAATTCAAAGTCAGGCCTTTCGGCTTATGTAATGCCCCCGCCACCTTTGAAGGAATGATGGACTCCCTGTTCCATAGATTCAAGTGGTCTACGTGTCTTTGTTATCTGGATGACGTGATTGTGTTTGCTCCCACTTTCGAAGCGCACCTTGAGAGATTGTCGAAAATTCTTTATGTATTCCGTCTCGCCGGCCTTCAGCTGAATTCATCCAAGTGCTGGTTTGGTCGCCGTCGCATTACAATACTTTGACATATTGTTGACGCTTACGGCGTACAGCCTGACCCAGAAAAATTTCGAGCTGTGAAGGACTTTCCTGTGCCAAAAACCGCCAAAGAGGTCCGCAGCTTTATGGGGCTCTGCTCCTATTTTCGGCGGTTGATCAAGAACTTCGCGGAAATCGCTCGGCCCCTAACAGATTTACTCAAACCAGATGAGACGTTTACCTGGGGTCCCTCGCAAGCAGCAGCATTTTCCGACCTGACCACTTTGCTCACTTCTTCTCCTGTGCCGGCTCACTTCGACCCTACGGAACCGACCGAAGTGCGCACCGATGCCAGTGGTTACGGAATAGGCGCTGTGTTGGCTCAGCGACAACGTGGGCAGCATCGCGTGATAGCTTATGCCCACAGGCTGCGGTCCACGTCGGAGCGTAATTATTCCATAACAGAGCGCGAATGCCTGGCGCTGGTGTGGGCGTAATTTCGCCCTTACATATACGGCCGACCATTTATAGTTCTCACCGACCACCACGCTCTCTGTTGGCTCGCCTCCCTCAAAGATCCTGCAGGTCGTCTCGCCCGCTGGGCACTCCGCCTCCAGGAGTATTCTCACACCGTAGTGTACAAACCAGGAGAACTGCACAAAGATGTGGATTGTCTGTCACGCTACCCTGTGGCCGACTGCGATCATACGAGCACTGATTCTGTGGGCTGCGTCCTTTTCATCTCCCAGCTGCTTCATCTCGGGGACGAGCAGCGTCGCGATCCGGATATCAGCCGCCTAATACAACAGCTCGAATCTTCACCGCAAGACGCTTCTGTTCGCATGTTTACCTTAAAGGACCACACCTTATATCGGCGTAATTTATCGCCCAACGGTCACGACCTACTTCTGGTCATACCAAAGCACCTGCGTTCCGCAGCCCTACGCGACCTCCATGACGCGCCAACCGCGGGTCACCTTGGTATCTCTCGCACATATGACCGTGTCCGCCGCCGCTTCTACTGTCCTCGCCTTTCACGCTCTGTACATCGCTATGTCAACGCTTGTGAAATTCGCCAGCGTCGCAGAAAGCCGTCGGGACTCCCTTCCAGATATCTTCAGCCCATCGACATCCCATCGGAGCCATTCTTCCGTGTTGGTTTAGACCTTCTCGGTCACTTCCCAACATCCGCCTCCGGAAACAAGTGGGTCGTGGTGGCTACGGATTACGCGACCCGTTATGCAGTTACGCGAGCCATGCCAACAAGCTGCGCTACATACGTCGCTGATTTTCTACTACGCAATCTCATTTTAGTGCATAGAGCCCCTCGTCAACTGCTGACAGACCGAGGCCGTACGTTCTTTTCGAAAGTGGTTGACGATATCCTGCGCTCCTGCTCTACCCAAAATAAGCTCACAACATCGTACCACCCCCAGACAAACGGGCGTACAGAACATTTAAACCGCACCCTGACAGACATGCTATCGAAATACGTCTCGGCCGACCATCGTGATTGGGACCTTTCACTACCCTACGTGACGTTCGCATACAATTCCTCCCGGCATGACACTCCCGGGTACTCGCCATTCTACTTTCTGTTTAGACGCGAACTAACATTGCCGTTGGATACCTTCCTGCCAGCCGCTGTGCAGTCTACTTTTGAATATGCACGCGACGCTATTACCCGAGCTGACCACGCTCGTCAGCTTGCCCGCAGCAGATTAATGGCGTCCCAAGACTCGCAGAAGCATCGTTACGACGAGCGGCATCACGACGAACATTTTCCAACAGGTTCCCTCGTTCTTCTTTGGTCCCCTACGCGACATGCAGGCCTTTCAGAAAAACTTCTTTCTCGTTTCACGTGCCCATACGTGTGCTTAGACGAGTGACCGACAATACACAAGAAATTGTCCCTGATAATCCATCAACCTCTTCCACTCTGCTGTCAAGGGACATCGTCCACGTATCAAGGCTCAAGCGTTACCACACTGCTCCTGCTGTGGCCCCGTAAACTCGCCGGGTCAGCGCTTTTGCCGCCGAGGGTCGTGTTACGTGATTTCATCTGACTGAAAGAGGGCATAGTGGGGCATACCCAAGTAAGGTGCCTCAGACTGAGAGTGAAGAAGTGGACATTGTCGGTGAGCTGCGTTGTGGCTGCGGGCTGACAACTGTTATTTTCCACGTAACAATATCAATTCTCTCAGCTCAGCGTTTTCTTGTTTCAGCTCCGCTATATCACTGACATTATGCGCAATCTCCCCGAAGGCTCAGGGCGCATCCCTTTAGCCACGTCTGACCAGCTCACCGTGAATGCCGGGTTCCCTTGATGGGCATTGCCACCCTTTGGCTTAGACCGGGATCTGGAACGGGATGTAGTGCGCCTTCTCGGTCCCGGAGACTTGGAGGTGTGGCCGCGGGGCGTTGCGCAGGACCAGGACCTTGATCTGGACCCAGGCGTTGCCCTCGTCCGGAATTCGGACCTCCCGCGTTCAGTTGGCTTGGTCGAAGAGAGTAGTTCTCCTAGAGCGTCTCTTGAAGTTGTCGGAACCACTGGCGTCGTTTTACGATGTAGACTGTCTTGAACTTGGCCTTGCAGAGTTTGTCAACCGTGGGATGATCGTTGCCGCACAGCTGACATCGTGGCTGACAGTGGTGGTCCTCGCTCGGATCAGGCGTTCCACAACCTGCACATAGCTTGTCGTTTACCCTCCAACACACGTCACTCCTGTGCCCAAGTCAGTTGCATTGTTTGCAAAAGTCAACTTGTTTCCTGTAAAGTGAACAGCGTGTGAGCACTCCTCTGTACATGACGTGCGTCGGGACTCTGCTGCCGTCGAAAAGGACTATCACTGTCGTGGTGTTGCCAAGACGTTTGGCTGTGATCGCCGTAGGGATTCGGGCTGTAATAATAGCTGCGTTGATGTCCCGTGGGGTTTCGTTCAAAGGAACGCCTTTGATTACATCTTTGGCAGTGAGTTCCGGGGCCGTCTCGTATGCTCGCACCTCATACAACTTGTCGTTGGCTTTGATGTGCTCGATGCCGTGGTACTTGTCTGCATGGCCTTGGTTTGGGGTGCTAACGACGAAAATGTTCTGAAAATTATTCCGACAAATCGTGTCCATCTCTTTTTCTTCATAAGGGATCTCTGCTGCTTCATACACAGCTTTGTCTAGCTCCGTTAAGCTGAGCTTGGATAGCTGCAGTCCTACTCTTGGCTTTATAGCTATCTTGTAGTCGCCTGTCGGCAGTCTTGGCATTTTGCTGGCTTTGGTTATCCGGGATTTAAAATTTCACGGCGCGTTCTAGGCGTTCGGGTAGGGCTAGGGCTACCGCGGCATTCCTGGCTACCTTTCTTCGCACGTTTTCTGTTTCGAGCTTCTGTCCACCCGTTGCCTGTGTCATCTTCCCGTTGAGTGACGTCTTCGTCTTCCCGTTGGGTGGCGTCTTCATTCTGCTGCAATACCTCCATATTGATGATTACGGCCTGTATGGCGCGAACGCCGAGGCCTGGCTATCGTGAGGCCGCCCCAGTCGACGCGGAGCGCTGGCCGTAGGAATAGTAGACGCTGCTTGGTGGGGGCTGGTTTTCAGTCGTAAAATCTCAAAAAATGATCACCCACCTTAGAATATCGTCTCTTCGGATTCTCGATGACGAGAAGAATCAGGTGGTATATAAATCCGAGCGGTGCCTGGCTGTATTCGCTGCGAAATCATTCTATGAGAACGGAGCCAACGTGAAGAGCGTCCATTCACCTCGGGGACCGAAGCGCCTCCTCATTCCCAAAAGCTCTCATTTTATTTTCTTACGCACATCCAAAGTTGCTTCACACAGCATTCACATCACACACCTGCTCTGGACTCCTGGTCATGCCTTACTGTCAGGTAATGAACGCGCTCATGCGACTGCTCGAGAACTCAACCTCCTCGCAGCCCCGCGCAGTGAGGCGGCCAACACAGAGCCAGGTTCTCCACTTCTCACATGTGACGAAGTCACACAACACTACATATGCACGCCAGCGACAGCAATACCAACTCCCACCAGATTTCTTCACACGCGAGGAGGCTGTCGCACTTCGCCAACTGCAGAACCGAACTTTTCCGAACCTCCATTTCATGAATAAAATATACCTGACTCGTTATACTGATGCCTGTCCAGGCTGTGGCGCTATCCTCACAACTTTTCACGTTACCGTAGAGTGCTCCGCCGCTTACATCCCTCCGCTCCCTCCAGTCCTTCGGTCCACCCCGTATTCTAAAGCAGTGAGACAGCGTCCTTCGCGACGGCGCCCCCGATGTCAGCCAGACCTTCATTTTCATGGTCTGGGCCGTAGCAGAGGTTACCATACGAGTCCTGGAATAGGGACCTTCCCCGTTTTTTTCTGAATTTTCATAACATTTTTTCATCATCATCTTTCACGGGCGCCCGCAACGAAAAGAACAAATTACTATCAAAAGGTGCCCAGGACGTGTCCTCACTTTATACACACGAGACCGCCACGACACATCGGGAGAAATTGAGACATTGGGGACGGGAGAAATCGGAGACGGGAGAAATTGTGAACGACTGTTTTCGAAGACGAACCGGCGAGACGAAGCTCTTATTCCGTAGATGTCGTCATGGTACGTGTAATGCACCGCGCAACTACATGGAGTGTTCTCGAAACTGGAAAGTATCCAAACTAGAGCTCATGGACGGCAGAACGGGTGGTGAACTCAGTCAAGAAGTACTGGTGTTTGAACGGTTCGAAAGAGGCATTCTGTACGGTCAGTATGTGTTGAGGAATCGACTGATGGTGCCGTAGAAGTACTGCTTTGAAAATTGTCGGCGGCAAGACGCTCAGCTGGTTTCAATGTTTTTTGAAAATGAATATTCAAGAAACGTTCGAAGAATTGTGGAGCGCACACGTGTGGCGCATAACAAAGGCTTCTTTGTGTGTTTGCCCAGTTTGTAATGCGTGCGACTGTGCATTGGTAGCGCAGTAAGCTTGTTCTCGTGGTTTTAAATACCCTCTCAGTGATATTGAGAATTGTTATTGAGAGCTGCTGAGTGTGCAAGTTTGTGTGATGTCTTTACTTGAAATATATTTTGAATGTGAAGCATTTCTTGGCGAACGTCAGTGACATTGGGCGTATCTATCTATTTATCTAGCCGCCTACGACTTTCAGCTCTCCTGGCCGTTTCAATAATGTCGGCCATAACATAACTGTATGAATAACATATTTCACTAGTCATAACATGAAAATAATGACATGTGCGTCATGAATGTCATGATTTACATTTCATTGTCCTGCAGCTCTTGTGGTAGTTTCGTTGACATGGCATGTTGCAAAACTGGTAGAGTATGACGTGATTGCATCGCAAGCACAAGCGACATACCCAAACATAAAAATCATGACATGCGTGTCAAGTAACAACATGATTACATGTCACGCTCATGATGTGCTCGCGGCCGTTTCGCTTGCTTCACCTATACCAAATTTGGTATTACGGGACGTCAATGCATGACGAAGGTATAATACTGGTGCAAACTTGATAAACATGAGGTGCGTGTCATGCGACAACATGACTACATGCTACGCTCATAATGCGTTCGCGGCCATTTCGCTAGTTCAACATATGCCAAATTTGGTATTACATGACGCCAACGGATGACGATGGTATGTAACTGGTGCAAACATAATAATCATGTGAGGTGTGTCATATGAGAACATGATTACATGCCACAGTCAAGATGCCAATACATTTTCACATGATGTGGAGCACGTGCTCACTGGCGTTCATTTCATCGCGTCACACCGGCGTTGCCACGCCAGGCGCCGGTCCTGCCATATACTCACAGGCGCGCCACGCTGCGTTGCTTTGACGCATGCGCGTTAAAGTGCGTCCGGCGTCCCTCCGTCAGTAAAAGAGGGAGACGCAGTGTTGTCTGGGTAACGCATTGGCATAGAGTAATGGCATCGGTGCGAAAAGCAGCATGCCGCATTTCGTGCCGGTTGCCGTCTGGCCACGCCGACGGACGCTGGTCGCGCCTGGCTTCAGACTATAGAGTGCTCGAGTTTCGCTAACGTAGCATCGCTGTTACCAGCGTGCGCGCGCGTAAACGCTGCATAGGAGTATATTGGGCCTTTATTGTTGCAGTTGCGGCCGTTTGGCTAGCTTCACTGATACCAAATTTGGTGTTACGTGACGTCAATTGATGACGAAATATATAACTGGTGCAAAAATGATAATCCTGGCACACGTGTCATGTAGTAACATGACAACATACTACGCACATAGCGTGCTCGTGGCCATTTCGCTAGCTCCACATATACTAAATTTGGTATTACGTGACGTGAATAGATGGCGAAGGTAAGCTGCACATCCCAGCATGATAATCTTTACACGGAAGTCATGTACGGTATCACTTACCTCCACATCGCCCCATTATTTGTGCTGATTTTAAAGTGATATATCAACGCTTCCCATTCATGCTTCACACATCATCGATTCCCACTTTACGTGGAATCTGCTAATTTTTTTCTTCTGAACTATATCTCAGAGCTTCAAAGAAGCTTCGTGTTTTTTTCCCTTTAAAATGAACAATTTATGTATTTCCTTCAAACAAATGTCACAGTTGTTCTATGGTGGTCGTGCGAAAAGTGCATGTCCGATGCGCTTGCGAGACCGAAAGCAACATCGCACGAAAACGGACTACTTGGCGTAGTAACACATGTGCGGAAGCTGCTCCCACGTAGCTTCGCTGCACTGTCACGGAAAGTTATCACCGAGTTTAGACGAGAGCACGTCTATCTCGCACCCAGGTGCCTTCGGAAGTATACCTTCGCTGCCAGAGACGCCATAATTTGAAACTGCCAAGGCGTACCTCGCTTGGATAGCAAGCAGTGGCTCTGAGACTTTGAAATGTAAAAAAAGCGCCTGTTCACGCTGCGCCAGTTACAAGAAATCTCCTGGATACTACTGCGCCGTTTTGGATGCAAAAATAACCAGCGCAAGAGTGAGATATTACTGAAAACTGGCTGTGAAGATCCCAACACAATGCGGCAACCACGCCAGTGCGGTGTTTTCCGATAGCACAGGTTTCCATCCGCAACGAAAAACTCCTAGCTCCGCCACCAGTGGATATAATCACAATGGGCTCTAAAAACTACGAGTCCAGTAAAAAAGCACGAGTGAATATTAGTATGGCTTTTTGAATATTGTAAAGCGGAAGAGCTGACGCCAGCTCTTCCGCTTTACAGCAGCGATTTGTGCGCAGTATGCCTGTATCAGTATGCCTGTATAGTATGCGGCTCCAAATCACTGCCTTACTCTTTCGCCGGCTGCATGCCAGTAATCGAATATAATATGACACAGGCATGCATGCAAACACCGCGCACGTATACAATTGTAACGACGTACAATAGCGATGCACTGAGACGTGAACGGCTCGAAAAGCATAGCTTTCGACTCAGTGAAAAAGTGGCATGCCTTGACTAACCAGGTGAATCTGTGTTTCGGTTGGCGTCACCGTGTTTTAAAGTCTTGTTTGGTTGGGCACTTTCACTCGCGTATGTATTTCTAGTACCCGGCACGAGTGGCAAAAGATAAACACACGCAGTAAATGAACGCAAGCTGGAGCGAGATTCTAGCGCTTCTGTCTTGAAACAGCCAAAGCGCGATTGAGGGCGACTGAGCCAAAAATACACAATTTCCGCTGTTCTCGTTTTTTTCACTCGCAATAGTACGCCCCTAATAAAGTTGCTTCCGTAGTCTGAATTGCACGTGCTGTAGACATTCCAGACTGTCATAGAAGGTCTCCTGGACGTTTCACACGAAATCAGCACAAAATTCCAGGAGAGGAAGAGCGCGAAACATGCTTACAGCCAGACTCGGGTTGTTCAGTTTTGCGTTTGATTTGTAGAGGGTCTGCTCGCATGGCAGTGCCTGATTGTTGCTTCGCCGCGATTGGGACAGATGGCGCGACGTGCATTTCACTATGGCAGCATGCTCAGAGCTCGCTGTGTTCTGGTGTATAGGCCCCGGACGCTGCATCAGCGGCACGCAACTCGCTGCACCTTCTTTTTTGTCCGGCGGCAGTGGAATGGGTGTGCTGGAGTAATCAGAGTAATGAGATCAAGGGCTCAGAGTGCGTGTGTTACGGCAGTGAAGAAAGTAAAGTTTTGGGGTGGTAGCCTGTAATGAATGCCAGATGTTTTTTTTTGTTTTTTGGGTGCTGTTTTGGGGTTTCAGTATAGTGCTGTGCATAAATGGATTGCTGGTAGATTTTTTTAGACAAATCATTTGCGAGATGGGCTAGCTCCATATTAACGAGGCTTAGAGAGAGCACGTCCTCATAGGTATTCGCAGAGGGGGGTTAAGTTTTATTGCTGTGCCCCCTCCCGAATGTGTCAGTGTGCGGGACATGCCTTTGTGCCCTACTCCTTTTAGGTGACCTTGAGGAGAGGCAGCGGTCCCCCTTGCCCTCCGCCCTCCCGTACGCACACCGGTGCGTCTTTTTAAGTGTTCCGCGCGTGACTGTCATAGGTGCAGATAGCGGGTCCCTAGTCGATACCAGGCCCAGCGTGCGTGGAAAAGTGCAGAAAAAACCTATCACTTTTGTATGAATGCTTAGAAACATAAATATGCTTTGCACGTCTCTCCTGGCAGATTCCGGCATGGTACAACAAAGGCACAGATTTTAATTTTACTCACACTAATGTATCCATCACTGTAGGAGGCTACGCATTATGGAACGGAACATGGACGCCGGGAGCCAAGTGAGTACCAAACAGAAATAGCGCAAGCACAGAGCGCAGTGTGACAGAACTGACCAGAAAAGTGCTTGGTTCTTCATAGGCTGAGTTGTAACGTGTGTGGTACGATAGCACAGACAGAGCTGTTACTGCATTAACAGCTGTTAATGCGCTTTACCGTAATAATAGATGTTCTAAGATGCCGCGGCATATTGAGGAGCTTTCTGTTACCTCATTCCTTTGGGACACATTTTCGTGTTTCGATCTCTTCTTGTAGAAAATAAGTCCCAATATCACCGCAAGGTGAAGCAGTATGCGACAGCAGCAATTTGGAATGTTATACAAAACAAAGGTAGCAGCAATCTTCTTTGAGATGGCCTCTAGCATATACATGCAAAACGTTGGCACAAGGGCGGATACTACAGAGAGAGTAGCGGTTTTCGTGATGTATGTTGCTTCAATAAAAAGTAAGCGGTGGAAGCACAGCCTCCACCAGGGTTCAAGCACTCTACAGTTGTCTGCGAGATAGCGCTGTGACCACGCTCTTCTGATCTTGATTTGTTGCGTGATTAACGCACTGCTTCCATCCCGCCGCCGCTCCCGCTCCAGCACCCCACCATTCTGACATTCCTCAAGCACATTTCGTATGTGCTTGAGACTCCCACACCCGCAACCTTCCTAACCTTTCTTTTCGCCTGTACGACACACGAGGCAATGGTGGTATGCTGTTGATTGAATCTTTGTTCAGAACGTGACGACGATGGTGACAAAATTCCCTTCAAGTTACCATACCATTGAGTGTTTTTAGGTTGAACACAAACTTATTTACGTTGCCATGTTATCAGATACTAGAAAGAGTCTGCGCATGCGCATGCCTGTAGGGAACATGGACTTTTTTATGGAACGGAAACTATTAGCCGAATAGGCTTAACGATTCCGTTCCTATTTCAAAAGTCAGCCTTCGTGCATACCTACGTGCAATACCGGCTTCATGCATGACCTCTGCGGCCGAGTTAGGTTATGCCGAAGCGCTAGTGTGAATTGCAATCAACATGTTTCAGCCAGCTTACCGAAGCTATAGTCATTGGACTGACGAAGAATCCCGGAGTCGTCAACTTGAAAAACCTAAAGACCCCGACATACTGGATACGTGGTGCCATCTGACGGAGTGAAGAAATTTCAAACAATCACATCACTTCTTTTCCAGGAACACTGTGATTTCTAACTTCTATATAACAGCCTTGCACGTGAATTACGAATGAGCTTTTTTTTGTAAATCATTTTAGGCGCGAAGCCTCTTGAAGCGTTACCCATTCATCCCTCATCGTAGTGCGTAACCAGTCTTACGTTTTGACTTGCAAGGTGGTGCCGGTGAGAGATTTCTCCTGTGCGCTTTGTTGAACAATGAAAAATCCGCAGCGTGAGCGTTAACTGAAAGCCGAATTCTCCTATCTCTCATTTCCCATCAGCAGCCATTGGCATGTACATTGAGCACTATCTGGCAAGAAATGGTTGCTACGTTATACTCGCTGGGCGTAACCTCCTTGGTTTTGGAAAGGTTTAGCGAGCGTTGAACCGCAGTGCCATGAATACAATGAACTAGTGTATACCATGAACTCGAGGTTGTTAAAGGTGGGAAGTAGATACTAAGCGCAGCCGTAAAAAAGTAAAAGCCGAATTCCCCAATCTCTGATTTCCCATTAGCAGCCATTTGCATGCACATTGAGCAGTATCTGACAGGAAAAGGTTGCTACGTTATACTGGCTGGGCGTAACCTCCTTGGTTTTAGAAAGGTTTAGCGAGTGTTGGGCCGCAGTGCCATGAATACAGTGAACTAGAATATACCATGAACTCAAGGTGGTTAAAGGTGGGAAGTAGATACGAAGTGCAAGCCGTAAGAAAGTAAAAGCCCTATTCTCCTAACTTTCATTTTCCATTAGCAGCCATTGGCATGTACATTGAGCACTGTTTGAAAAGAAATGGTTGCTACGTTATACTAGCTGGGCGTAACCTCCTTGGTTTTAGAAAAGTTTAGCGAACATTGTGCCGCAGTGCCATGAATACAGTGAACTAGTATATACCATCAATTCGGGGTGGTTAAAGGTGGGAAACAGACACGATGCGCAAGCCGTAAGCAAGTGTGCGTGTGCCACCTCTCGTTTAGTCCTTGGAATGTCCGCTGGATGGTGGTGCTTCTATATGCGGAATATATTGTAGCGAGAAAGGAAGACGAGACGGCGGCCAACGTGGTCGTGTCTTCTCTCGCCACTTTATTCCACGCCTGAAGCGGAGCCGCGGTGGCTGTCCACGTCCAAACCGCCAGGCCAGAAGCTCGTTCTCCTCCTCGCGCAGCTCGAGCTAGCATCAGCTGCGCGAGAGGCGCGGTGCAGTGATCAAGAAATGATGGCGAATATGATGGCACTACAGGGCTCCCCCCTAGCGCTTTGCGCGATTCGAAGGCATATGAAAAAAAAGAAAAAAATACTGACAAAAGCTATATACATGAACGACAATCCATAAAGTGTTCATTTGGAAAGTCCAGGTTGTCAACGTTGATGGGCCATCGGTAAGCAGCGGTCTCTGGCGGGCGACACTGGGAATGGCGCAGCGGACGAGGGTGGCCATGCAGGCACGCTGTTGGAAGGAGCGGGCGAGGGTCGTGACGAAGGGACACCCTTGTCGACAGCGAGCACCAACAACAAGGTGAAAAATGTCCAAGGGCCGAGAACACACACGGGCCACCCCGGCGCGGCCGATTGTCGCGCGCACTCGGACACTGATGCTCAAAAAATGAACTGCAGCATGAGCGCAGCACGGCCAGTTCAGAGGGTCCAGCGTTACCTCCACGTTGGAGCTGGTGGGGACGACGACAGGGAGTGCGGTCAACCCTGGCAGTGCGCCCACCGTGCCGGTACCGTCGCTTCCGGTGGCACATCACCGGGCGCGGCGGCCGCCTGGTCGGCCGAGCAGGGTGCAAATAAGTTTGAAACGGTGCGCTCTGGACCGACGAAGTGCGACATGGTTTACAGTGACAACGAGCCGGCCCAGAGGGCACTGACAGACCGCTTTCCCCGACCTCTGACGACGCGCGACGCGTAGGCGTACGCCGATAAGTCGTCGCGCTGTTCAAGCCAAACCCGACGTCCGGTGATGCGAGACCGAGCGGCGGGCATGCGGCGTCACAGCCGTCATGGGCCGTCGACGGCGCCGAAATGCTCGAGCACGCGCACGCAGTGGCAGGCGGATGGCCCAACTGCGCATCCGTTGGGGCACGCACGGTGTGCTCCACCCGCGGTGAGCCAGGCGTGCGGCCCTCGGGACCCCCTGACATCGCCACAGTATCACGCACAACCAGCTGTGCATGCCCAGGGGCCCGAACCCCCCCAGGACACATCGATGGATGATGTCAGTAGGCGCCGGCAGTCCACGAGGCCCTGAGCAGCAGGCACCGGTGTGCAGGGGAAACTGATGGCGTGGAGTGTCACAGCGGGCTCTGGGTCCACAGTGCGAGTGGTGCCGTGGGCCTCCACAGGCGCCGGGACAGGCGGGGAGTCTGCAGGAAGGTCAGCTGGCCCAGCCGAGGTCGTCATGGAGTCTGGTGGGGCCACGGTGTCACGTGCCGTCGCTTTCGTGGAAAACGTGCGGGTGGCAGGTACGTGTGACGAAGCTCCGCACGGGGGCTGTGAGGGAATGTACCTCTCGGATGGAAGGTCAGTCGCAGTGGGGAAGTCTTCTACCTCGCGGTCGTGATCAGGTGCAGGAGTGGATGTTTCTGCGACCGGATCAGGTGTAGAAGTAGTCGAAGCCGGGGTACCGAGGTAGCGGTCAATGGAGGGCTGCGGACCGGTTCGTACCTATCTCTGCGACGCCTGGGAAACCTGCCTGGTGCGGGTAAACGGAAGCGGACGGTATGTGTTGCCGCTGCGGGCGAGCACCGCAGTGCAGAGGGCATCGTAAGGCTGCGGGCTGGTGCTTGAAGTGGCAGCGAGATGGCGCAACTCTACCAGAAGGGTGTCGAGAAGAATGGCGTGCATCAGCAGCTGGTCCGTGATGCCATTCACCGCAAGAACGGCGTCGAGCTGCTTAAACCATACCTTGGGGTAGGTCGATTGGAACGGCGGCACTGGCGGGCAGAGTTGCGGGAACATGGCAGCGGGCCGTTCGGCGAAGGGCGTGTTCTCCGGGTCACCAAATGTAGCGAGAGAGGAAGACGAGACGGTGGCCAACGTGGTCGTGTCTTCTCTCGCCACTTTATTCCACGCCTGAAGCGGAGCCGCGGTGGCTGTCCACGTCCAAACCGCCAGGCCAGAAGCTCGTTCTCCTCCTCGCGCAGCTCGAGCTAGCATCAGCTGCGCGAAAGGCGCGGCGCAGTGATCAAGAAATGATGGCGATGGTGATGGCACTACAATATAATGAAAAGATGCAAGATGGTGGTACTTGGAGAGTTAACTATATGGACGAATGGACACACAGACAGATGCATGGACGGACACACGGATGGCCGCACGGACAGATGGACGCATGAACGGACGCAGAGGAGGATGAATGGAGGAACGCACGGACGGACGCATGGATGTGCGTACGGACGCACGAACAGGCGCACGCACGGGCGGGCGGATGGACGCATGGACGGTCACACAGACGGATTCATGGACGGACAGAAGCAACAACGAATACAAGGACGAATGCTTCGCCCCTCTTTCCATCATTCACCCCGTAGATATGCTGCCATTTTTTTTTTAAATACGAAGCATTTCTTGGGGAACTTCGGTGACTTTGAGCGTATCTGTTTATCTATCTAACCGCCTACAACTTCTAGCTCTTCTGGCCGTTTCGATAATCGTATCAATACCAAACTTGGTATGTCATAACATGACTGTATGAAGAACATATTTTACTAGTCACAACATGAAAATTGTAATATGTATGTCATGAATCTCGTGATTTACATTTCATGATCCTGCAGCTTTCGCGGTGGTTTAGTTGACATGGCACGTTCCAAAACTGGTATTTGGTGTCATGATTGTATGGCGAACACAAGCGACAGACGCTGACTTGAAAATCATGACATTTGTGTCATGTAACAACATCATTACATGCCACGCTCATGATGCGCTCGCGGTCGTTTCGCTAGCGTCACATATACCAAATTTGGTGTTACACTACGTGAATAGATGACAAACGTATGATACTGGTGCAAACTTGATAAATATGAGATGCGTATTATTTAACAACATAACTACATGCTACGCTCATGATGCGTTCGCGGCCGTTTCACTAGCTTCACATGTACCAAACTCGGTATTACGCAACGCGAATGGATGACGTAGGTAAATTACGCATCCAATTATGATAATCACGACATGCATGTCATATAACAACATGACTACATGCCACACTGATGATACACCCGAGGCCGTTTTGCTAGCTTCGCATGTGCCAAATTTCGTATTACGAGATGCCAATGGATGACGAAGGTATGTGACTGGTGGAAACATGATAACCATAAGATGCGTGTCATGTGAGAACATGAGTACATGCCACAGTGAAGGCGCCAACACATTTCGACGTGACGCTGGGCGCGTGCTCGCCGGCGTTTATTTTGTCGCGTCACGTTGGTGTTGCTACGCCAGGCATCGGTCCTGCCATATACTCGCAGGCGCGTGCCACGCTACGTTGCTCTGGCGCATCCGCGTTGCAGCGCGTCCGGCGTACCTCTGTCACGAAAAGAGGGAGACGCAGTGTTGCCTGGGTAACACATCGACGCGAAATGCAGCATTTCGCATTTCACACCGGTTGGCGTCAAGCCGCGCCGATGGACGCTGGTCACGCCGGGCGTCAGGCTGTAGTGCTCGCGTTTTGGTAACGTAGCATCGCTGTGCCCAGCGTGTGCGCACCACAACGCTACATAGGAGTGTATTGGGCCCTTCATGATGCGCTCGCGGCCGTTTTGCTCGCTCCACATGTACCAAAGTTGGAGTTCCGGGACGTCAATGGATGACGAATTGTATGACTGGTGGAAACATGATAACCCTGACACGCGCGTCATGTAAGAACATGACAACATACCACGCTCGTAACGTGCTCGCAGCCGTTTCGCTGGCTCCACATACACTAAATTTGATATCACGTGACACGAATGGATAACGAAGGTAAACGACACATCGAAACATGATAATCATGACACGTAAGTCATGTACGGCATTACTTACCTCTACCTCGCAACTTTGTGCTGATTTTAAAGTGAGACATTAACATTGATCATTCGTGCTTCGCATATCATCGATGCCCCCTGTATGTGGGACCCGCCAATTTTTTTCGTCTCATAAACACTGCACGATAAGCAGTGCTTAGTGGTACTTTTTATTTTATTTACCCTGAAGGCCCGAAGGCATTACATAGAGGGAGGGGGCAAGGTAGGTTTTTACGGAACATTTCTCATAAAAACAAGAAAATTAGTGGTGTTTAATGATTAGTGCCTATAACCATACCTGTGCACTCGATCAAGAATATGCAAGAGAACAAAAATACTGACAAAAAAATGAGCTGCTGAACAGCATATGCACAATTTATTCATAAATTTAGAAAAATCAATAAACAAAAAAAATTTCTAAAGAGCACTTGCGGAAAGATCATACACATTTTGCATACAAATTTGGACAAGACAGACAGAAAGGAGAAGTGTTTACAAAAAGCAATACAGTGATTGGACATATACATATACGTTAGGTGATTTCTGTAATTAACTGGAATACCCTTTGACCAAGTTAAAATGTCTCAAAATTCGTAGGAGTGTCGTTGATCTTCTCAATGAATTTTGTGTGGCAATAAGAACTGTTTAAGGATTTCTGATTATTTGTCAGCTTTTATTTTTTCAGCAATAGATCTCTGCGTTTGAATCCACTCCTGGATAGCCAATTGAAGATAAGAAAAACGAAGTATATCAGTACGGGCGAATGGCTGACGAACTTTAAATGAATGATCCAAGCATGGAAATTTGCATTTAGCGTCATTACCAATGAGGTAGCAAAAGGTGAAGGGTTGGGGTACAACCTATTGATAAAAACTAAACGAGACACCTTTCGCCTGCATTGTAGTGTTGCAAGGTCAAGGTTCTGTTTGATTTTATATAAACTTGAGTGGGGAGGGTGATCGGAGGTAATAAACCTGGCTGCTTTGTTTTTTAATTACTCTAGCCTCTTATTGACGTGTGATTGGTAAGGACTCTAAATAATTGACCAGTACTCAAGTTGAGATCGGACTAATGAGTTGTAGGCAAGATGTTTTGTGTCTTTATTAGCTTGGTGGAGTGTGCGTCGAAGTAAACCAAAAGTTCGGATTGATTTACACAATACCCAGTCAATATGTGTGTTCCAGGTCAAATTCAAAGTAAATAAACATTTAAGTATTTGAGTGACTCAACTGCATCGATGGTCTCATTATTTATTGTGTAGGCGTGCAACACTACTTGATTGTTAGTTGTAAACCGCGTAAGTTTTGTTTTCGTAATAGTAATACTCATCTTCCAGTCCTGACTCCACTCAACCAATTTCCGCAAGTCAATATTTAGTTTTTGACAATCATTTTGGCCAGAAACAACACAAGAAATAATGCAATCGTCGGCAAATGGACGAATTCCTGAGTTTACATCCATGTGAATATTATTAATGAAGATTAAGAACGTGTTGATGACGGTAACAAAATTCGTTTCTAGTTACCACATCATTCAGTGCTTTTAGCTTGTACGCATACTTATTTACGTTGCCACTTTACCAGATACTAGAAAGATTTTGCGCATGCGCGTGCTTTTAAAGAACATGAACTTTTATGGAAGGGAAACTACTGTCCAAATAGGATTCATGGTCGCTTTTATCCCAAAAATTCGCGTCTTGTGAGAATTCGAATTTATTCGATAAACTCAGATTTCAAGGCGCATTATGATCTGGTTGAATTCTTTATCGAAGAGGTGCGCCAGGCGACAGCAGAGCTAGGAAGCGCAAACATCAAACTCATGGGCCCCGGGCTTCGGCACCCGCTGCCGCTGCTGCCCCCCTCAAGAGATTTCATTGGAGTGTATTTTAGCCACGCGGAGTATTGGTTGTGTGTGCTCTGTCTGCGTTTTTACTTTTCGAAGATGATCAGCCAGCTTGTGATTTATTATGAAAAAATCAGCACCCGTATCGACTAAGGCCGTCACTTGCTCTTCATCAATAATTACATTGAGGTCGGCGCTCACGATTTCGTCGTTGTTAATATTCGTCGTATTCGAGTCTTTCTGTAGTGGCAGTACTGGGGACTTTTTATCGTCTTGTGGTCGGGCTGCGACCATACCCCGAGAGGCCGCCGCCTTTAGTTTCCTCGGTAAGGGCTGGGTGACATTGTTCCCCGAAGGTCAGCAAAAGTACGTCAATTCGCTGACGATGTCTGAGCAGGAGATGGAGAGCGTGACCTTTGGGTGGAATTGGGCTGGCGATTAGGAAGCGACTCGTAATAGGGAGACTACGTTGTTGAAGGTCCTCGAAAACCAGGGTCGTCATGGCGAACAATGTAGTCGACTAAGGCAGGGTGACCGTCATACCCTGTCCGAGACGGGCGAAGCGATGTGTCGCGGTACCAACAATAGCGAGCTATATGACCGGCACCAGCACAGTTGAAGCAGAGAGGGCGCCGATCGACAGTGCGCCAAGCGTCCGTTCTGCGAAATTGTGGGCGTCCCATGTCCTCTCGGGGTGGTGAGTAAGGCGCGGCAAGTGGTGGCTTGTGGCATGAAGACATCGGAGACATGGGCCGACGTCTGAAAGCCTCCTGCAATGGTTGCGACGAAGGTGTGGCTGTAGGTGGCTGGTAGTATAATGTTATAGACGGGACGGGTGGTGTACGGCGGACAGCGTCGGCGTAACTCAGTTGAAGCTGCTCGCAACCGAGATCAGCTGCTGAAAAAGCGTGCCTAAGTTCGTCACGAATGACTGCGGCAACGGCGGTCCCTGGTGTATCCACTGGAGGAGTCCAAAGCTTCTGAATTTCTTCTCGAACAATATTTCTGTTCAGGTCACGTAGGAAGCCCTGTTGTCCAGAGTCACTGAAGCGCTGTTGGTTGGGGTGGTAGTGGCCAAACAATCATACTGCCTCGATCTTTGGTGCAGAGCACTCTCAATGACATTGGCTTCTATTATAAAGTCGGCCACGGTAGTTGGGGGCATTGCGCACAAGTCCAGCGAACAGTTGTTCTTTGACGCCGCGCCTAAGGTAGCGCAACTTCTTTTCCTCGGATATATTGGGATCAGCCCTGTGACATAGGCACGTCACGTCTTCAGCAAACATTGCCACAGTTTTGTTAGGTTTTTGAAGCCTTAACTCGAGCAACTGCTGAGCCCGCTCTCGACGGTCAACGCTAGCAAAGGTGTCAATGAGCTGCTGACGAAACTCCTCCCATGTAGATATACGGCCTTCTCGATTCTCAAGCCACGTGTGAGCGCTGTCATCGAGAGTGAAGTACGTGCGGGCGAGCTTCTGTTGATCATTCCACTGGTTGATGTCGGCAACGCGTTCGTAATGCTCAAGCCAATCTTCCACATCTTCATGTGGAGCACCACTGAAGCGATCAGGCACAAGCGGCTGAAGAAGTGTTACCTGGGCTGGATTGGAGACGGGACTGCCTTGTATCTTCTGGACCACCTGTGGCTGGCTGGCGGAGGCCATTGACAGAGGTACGTAATGCCTGGTAGAATGTTCGTCCAAGGAGGTCAGCTCAGGAGAGAGGCCTAGCAACCGCCGACTGAAGCGGTACACTGCTGTCGTAACAGGTGGCTGCTTGTCGGCACTTAATGAACGGCTCCCAGATGGGGTGTTGAGCATCGGCAGGCTTGCAACCCAGTGCCTCCACCAGTGTCGCGCTTCAACGTAAACAGTTTACCGAGACGGTGAGTCTGAGAACCAATGGCGTGTGTTTTTATGCAGGAGCCAAGAGCAAGAGAGCTAAACAAAAGCACGTCGTCTTCTTCAGTGTCTTTTTCGCCAGACTGTTGGCACGCACATCGTCTTCGTTCTCTGTTTTGGGCACGGCAATATATATATATATATATATATATATATATATATATATATATATATATATATATATATATATCATCATCAGCCTGACTACGTCCACTGCAGGACAAAGGCCTTCCCATGTTCCGCCAGTTAACCCGGTCCTGTGCTTGCTGCTGCCAATTTATACCCGCAAACTTCTTAATCTCATCTGCCCACCTAACTTTCTGTCTCCCCCTAACCCGCTTCCCTTCTCTGGGAATCCAGTCAGTTACCCTTAATGACCAGCGGTTATCCTGTCTACGCGCTACATGTCCTGCCCATGTCCATTTCTTTTTCTTGATTTCAGCTATGATATCCTTAACCCCCGTTTGTTCCCTAATCCACTCTGCTCTCTTCTTGTCTCTTAAGGTTACACCTACCATTTTTCTTTCCATTGCTCGCTGCGTCGTCCTCAATTTAAGCTGAACCCTCTTTGTAAGTCTCCAGGTTTCTGCTCCGTAGCTAAGTACCGGCAAGATACAGCTGTTATATACCTTCCTCTTGAGGGATAGTGGCAATCTACCTGCCATAATTTGAGAGTGCTTGCCGAATGTGCTCCACCCCATTCTTATTCTTCTAGTTACTTCAATCTCGTGGTTCGGCTCTGCGGTTATTACCTGCCCTAAGTAGACATAGTCTTTTACAACTTCAAGTGCACTATTACCTATCTCGAAGCGCTGCTCCTTGCCGAGGTTGTTGTACATTACTTTCGTTTTCTGCAGATTAATTTTAAGACCCACCTTTCTGCTCTCCTTGTCTAACTCCGTAATCATTAGTTGCAATTCGTCCCCCGAGTTACTCAGCAATGCAGTGTCATCGGCGAAGCGCAGGTTACTAAGGTATTCTCCATTGACTCTTATCCCTAACTGTTCCCATTCTAGGCTTCTGAAAACCTCCTGTAAGCACGCGGTAAATAGCATTGGGGAAATTGTGTCCCCCTGCCTTACACCCTTCTTGATTGGTATTCTGTTGCTTTCTTTATGAAGCACTATGGTAGCAGTTGATCCCCTGTAAATTTCTTCCAGAATGTTTATATATACTTCTTCTACGCCCTGATTCCGCAGTGTTTGCATGACGGCTGATATTTCTACTGAATCAAACGCCTTCTCGTAATCTATGAAGGCTATGTATAGTGGTTGGTTATACTCTGAGCATTTCTCTATTACCTGATTGAAAGTATGAATGTGGTCAATTGTTGAGTAGCCTGTTCGAAATCCTGCTTGTTCCTTTGGTTTATTGAATTCTAATGTTTTCTTTACTCTGTTAGCAATTACCTTTGTAAATAGCTTGTATACTACAGAGAGCAAGCTGATCGGGCTGTAATACTTCAAGTTTTTGTCATCTGCTTTCTTATGTATTAAGATGATGTTAGCGTTCTTCCAAGACTCTGGTACTTTTCCCGTCAAGAGACACCTCGTAAACAGGGTGGCTAGTTTTTCTAACACAATCTGTCCTCCATCTTTCAGCAGATCTGATGTTACCTGATCCTCAACAGCAGCTTTGCCCCTTTGCATGCTCTCCAAAGCTTTTCTGACTTTTTCTATCATTACTGGTGGGGTGTAATCTGTGTTACTGCTAGTTCTTATAGTATTAAGGTCGTGGTTGTCTCGACTACTGTACAGATCTCTGTAAAACTCCTTTGCTATTTTAACTATCCTATCCATATTGGTAGTTATTTTGCCTTCTTTGTCCCTTAGTGCATATATCCGACTTTTGCCTATCCCAAGTTTCCTCTTCAATGCTTTGACACTTCCTCCGTTTTTCAGAGCGTGTTCAATTCTCTCCATGTTATACCTTCTTACATCGCATATCTTACGTCTATTGATCAACTTCGAAAGCTCTGCAAGTTCTATTTTGTCTGTTGCACTTGACACTTTCATGATTTGACGCTTCTTAATTAGGTTCTTCTTTTCCTGGGAAAGCTTGCCAGAGTTCTGTCTAACTACCCTGCCTCCAACTTCCACTGCACACTCCGTAATTATACTCGTCAGATTATCATTCATTGTATCTACGCTAAGTTTGGTTTCCTCACTAAGAGCCGAGTACCTGTTCTGCAGCGACACTCTGAATTCCTGTACTTTCCCTCTCAGTGCTAGCTGATTAATTGGCTTCTTGCGTATCAGTTTCTGTCGTTCCTTCTTCAAGTCTAGGCGAATTCGAGACCGTACCATTCTATGGTCACTGCATCTTACCTTGCCAACCACTTCCACATCCTGCACGACTCCTGGGTGTGCAGTCATTATAAAGTCTATTTCGTTCTTATTTTCGCCATTAGGGCTCCTCCATGTCCACTTGCGGTTTTCTCGTTTTCGGTAGAAGGTATTCAAAATCCGTAAATTATAGCGTTCTGCGAATTCTACTAGTAGCTCTCCTCTGGCATTTCTAGTACCGATGCCATAATCTCCTACTGCCTGGTCTCCAGCCTGCTTTTTCCCTACCTTTGCATTAAAGTCGCCCATCACTATAGTATACTGTGTTTTACCTTACTCATTGCAGATTCCACGTCTTCATAGAAGCTTTCAACTGAAGCGTCATCATGGCTGGATGTAGGCGCGTAAGCCTATACTACCTTCATCTTGTATCTTTTATTCAGTTTAATTACGATACCAACCACCCTTTCATTAATGCTATAGTATTCCTCTATGTTGCCAGCTATGTTTCTGTGAATTAGGAACCCCACTCCCAGTTCTTTTCTGTATGCCAAGCCCCTGTAGCAAAGGACGTGCCCATTCTGTAGCACCGTATAGGCCTCATCTGTCCTCCTAACTTCACTGAGCCCTATTATATCCCATTTAACACCCTCTAGTTCCTCGAATAGTACTTCCCCCACTAGATAAGACTTCCCCCACTAGATAAGGTTCTAGCGTTAAACGTTGCCAAGTTCAGATTCCAATGGCGGCCTGTCCGGATCCAGAGATTCTTAGCACCCTCTGCTGCGTTGCAGATCTGACCGCCGCCGTGGTCAGTTGCTTCGCAGCTGCTAGGGACTGAGGGCCGTGAGTTATTTGACGTAAGCATGTGGGAGGTAGTGGCCAGATACTGCACCAGGGTGGCCAATCCTGCTCTGGTGAGGGAGTGCGTTCTCGGCGGTGTTTGCCGGTGAGGCCGCACCCCGGGCCTCTTAATGCAGTTCCATCAACACGCGGATTTTTTATTAATATTTTTTTAATCCGGTTGGGAATTGCGCGGTACCGGGATTTGAACCACGGACCTCTTGCATGCGAGGCGGATGCTCTAACCACTACGCCATCGCCGCATTCTATATATATATATATATATATATATATATATATATATATATATAGATGGGTATATTAGGATAGTGACCTTAGTTTGGGAGTCAGCTGTGGTCAGTTAGGCGTCGGGTTTGTTTCTATGCACAACAGTAGCATATTTTCAGTATGAAACTCTTTCGGTAGATGTGCGCATTACTTAAAACCTGCACCATACGAACGGAAAACAGTTTCTCATAACTCATCTTAACTTCACATATTTTCAGGTATCTGGAAGGTCAGCGTTCGCGCGGTTGAGAGAATTTTAAAACAAAAATATAGGCGAGTATTTAGATGAATTGCGATTGTTCCTGCGCAACTTAGTGTGCCTCAACATAACACCTGGTTGCAATTTCCCGCTTTTTTTATGATGAGCTCAATATAGCGTACACCGCGCTTTTGTGATAGAGCTCTTCAGAACAGCCAAGCTTAAAATCTTCTCATTGACTGACACAGCGTCTCTGTCATCACCTCAGTCAATATGAAGATTGTCTGATATGTAAAGCAACTACCTAGTGTAATCAGCTCTTAATTGTGAACCGAATGTCATGCTTGTTTTGGGCGATCACTCGTAACATAAAGAGAAGCGTACACGATGGGGCACTATAATTACTTTGGTTCGCCTTGTTTTTCTTTCAGGCGAAAACCACAAATGCCTCATCAAATCGAGAAGTAAACGCTGGCGTCCCGCATAATCAATACGAGTGATGAAAAATATACTGATGTCCTGACGCCACTGATTAGGAAATCTTGTGACGGAATCATGGCGTCTTCGCATGAAGTCGTTCAGCCGGATGTCATGCGATGACGTTATCACTGACATGAACACTGTGCACTGTCTCCGTGATCCGTTGGCCCATCGAGGCCAGTTAAAAGCAGGAGATGAGCAGAAACCTTCCAATAACTTCTATTTTTGGTGCAGTGCGAAACCAAATTAGGGGAAGAAAGCTTTCGGAGAGGGGTGGGGGTGAATCAAGCCCTCGAATGAAAAAAAGAGCAACAAGGTTTCCTGCGTTTTGTTCGTATCCGGCGAATGCATAATGGAGCTTCTGAACTCTTTTTCATTTGTTTTAGCTATGTATTGCATTCTTCAAAATGTATAGGTAATTCCTTCATCTCGACACCGATATTTCTGATTCCCATGTTTGCATTCCCTGACGGAGAGAAATCGTCAGACAGCGCAGCGTCAGAACTCAGGCCGACGAAAGTGGGTTTGCGTGGTATACGCCATATCATTACCATTACTCGTTAGGCAAATAACAAAATGTCAAGCTAGTGATGCCATGATCTTACGAAGTGTACTTCACGTCACGCGAGAATTATGTTATCGAGTTACGTTCTTCTTTTGGTACTACTCTCATGCTGACGAACGCATACCGCTTCGCGCGAAAAAGCTCGACACAGCAATGCGCGGGAGGCAGCCATTTTAAACAAATCAAACCATGAAATAAAAGAATGGAGAAGAAGTTTGCAAATGCGTTAGCACGAGAGATTTCTACACTATGCGCATATATCTGCTGCGTTCTCCTGTCTAACTTTGTGATCTACAGCCTTTTCTCTTCTAGAGCACGCTTACGTTCGTTATTATTACGATATCATTTATATGAACACTCTCGCTGGTTTTTGCCGCTGGCGTCGGTGTCATTCACCGTATATGTATAGCTATCTATATATATGAGAACGCAAGAAAATGAAAAAATAATCAAGAAAAACATCCCGGCGCCCGAAATGGAACGTCCGAACTTTTGCTTGTGAGTGCGAGACGTTAGCCACTGAGCCACGAAGAAGCACCTCCTTCAACGTTGAATCTGCAAAATATTTGTATATACCACTTACCGCTGGCGTAGCCACCTTGGGGGAACTATCATGTTTTGAGTATTACTGGCGAGATGGCACTATCAGCGCGTCGCGTGGGGTGGACGCTCACGCGTGTGTGCGCTTATCTCGCGGTGGGGAGAATCGTACGCCTTCGGCTTTCACCGGAACGATTTTGTTGTAGGTATTCGGCACACAAAGATCACTTCACTCGCTGCACAATCTTCATTTGCGAAAAAGGCTCGTTTTTCAGATGCAGCGAAGTAACAACTGCGACTTTTATTCGCGTTCATCTGTACCCGTCAGTAGGTCTCGTGCGCCGTTTGTGCGCGAGCGACGCGGATCACGTTTTGATCTGCTTGCCATTCTTCGCGTGGCATCCCAATTTGTCCCTATTGCATCTATTGCTTCGCCCATGCAGCAAAGGTCTGACATTTTTTGACACGAAACCAAATTAAGCGCCTTCGCTCACAGTGGCTGCGCGTAGAATAGGTTCTTTCAACGGATGGGTTAGTGTAAACAATTGTGGTGATGAAGGAGCTGAAAGAAAACATGGAAAATCTTCCTTTCACAACCCACTAACGCATTCTTTGTAAGGTGATTCACTGCAGAATTATGTTCCAGGGACACAGTTATAATTATTTTTTACGTCTTCGCAACGCTTGCTCTTAGCGGCCAAAATATCGGGAATGTGTCAGAGTCTCGCCGCTTTCACTCGGCTTCCACCGCGAACAAAGCCGACGTGTCTGGCACTGTAGCGCTGCGGCGCTGGAGTTGAATGCGAAAGGCCCTCACTCCACCCATGTATTCGCGTGGCGCTTCGGACACTCCCCTTATTCTATGTCACCCTAGTCATAGCCTCCAACATGGCGGACTAATGGCGTGTTT
Organism: Rhipicephalus annulatus; assembly: GCA_013436015.1. Lineage (NCBI taxonomy): Eukaryota > Metazoa > Arthropoda > Arachnida > Ixodida > Ixodidae > Rhipicephalus > Rhipicephalus annulatus. Next base: position 468,411 of record WOVY01010891.1, on the reverse strand, counting down.
TTCTTAGGCCGTCCCAATCGCACAGAAAGAGTGCGTTTCCAGAGGGGGGTGTGTGGTATGGTATGGTATGGAGAACATTAGGAAGTCCTGAGGATCAGTCTAGGACTGATGCTGGCTGCTCCCACGTCGGGGCAGAGAGGCCAAGCCCCTCTGCCGCCACACGGGCCTTCTGGACATCCCCGAGTTGGTCCGCCAGCACTTCACTGTGCAGCCTGCAATGCCACCACTGTTCACCGTGAGAAGCCGCACCAGCTATTCCCGAGCAGCGCCAGAGCATGTATTCAAAATTGAGCAAGCCCCCGCACTTATCACAATAAATCGAAACCCCGTAGTCCGGAGTAATTTTATTCATGACGACTGGGTTGGGGTACGTCCGCATCTGCAGAAGTATTATTGTGACCGCCTGTGGCCTGTTAAGTCTAAAATTTGGCAACGGAAATTCTCTACGCTCTAAGTAAAAATGTTTGGTTATATCGTTGTACGATAACAGCTGGTCACTAAACTCTAGAGCAGGAGATTAAGCTGCCTGAGGGATTGCACGGCACACTAATCCTAGTGCCTCCCTGTGCGCCGCCTCGTTGGTGTTTCGTGGGGCTCCCTCCACTGACCCCATGTGCGTCGGAAACCAAGCAATGGTATGTCGAGTGATGTCCTTACTCAGCAGCAGTCTGTAAGCCGGTTCGCTATTTACTCTTCTCAAGAAGGCTTTATTGCAGAGCGAGAGTCACTAAATACTAAACCCCTTCCCGAATCAAGGAGTGCTATGGCAACGGCCACCTGTTCAGTGACCCCTGGATCTTTCATATAACCAGAAGCGGAATTTTAAACGCTGCCATTCCTATCTAGCACCACCACAAAGTAAGCATCTTTGCCGTTATTCAACGCTGCGTCAACAAACGCGGACTCTTCCTCCTGATCCTCTGCCTCGCGCAACAAAGTCCTAGCTCTCGCCATTCACCTCACTACGTTATGCACAGGATGCACATTTTGCGGAAACATATGAACCATGATATCACCCCTGATATTCACTGTTAACTATTATAGGCGCGCACCATCACGAGTCGCCACCGATTCTCCGGTTGCCTGTAAGATACACTTACCAGCTGGCGTACCCAGCAACCACTCTTTCTGTGCTATACGCTGATCCTCGGCAATTTCAACAAGGGTATTATGCAATCCGAGCCGCAACAACATATCACTTGATGTACTAAAAGGCAAACCAAGCACCGCCTTACCGGCTTTTCTAATTAAAGCTTCCAATTTGTCTTTCTCCCGCTTTTTCCAATTTATCATAGCAGCTACGTACGAAAAATGACACAAAATAAATGCGTCAACCAAGCGCAACGCACCTTCTCCTAATCTTCTGTGCTGTTAGAGATCCTTCGGATAAGTCGTATATCCTCCTGTGTCTTCGTGGTAATACACTGAATAGTTATATTATCGATACATTTGCTTGAATTACAAAGGCAAGCACCCTAATAGCATCGACTTTTGGTACCAATGGCCCATTACTAGTACGAAATGTGATGCAAGTCTCAACCTCTGGTACCCAAATTCTTCGGCCTACGACCTAACTACTTGGCATTGAAGAAAAGCTACTCCGACTATTCAGAGGAGCACTTGAGTCCCATACAAGCCAAACAGTTTTTCGCAAGCGTTAGCACCTCCTGCAGCCTAGCCTCCAGCTCTCCGTCATTAACACCAACACTCCGTACCGTGACCGTCTCCGCGTAAAGAGTATAGCCAATATCCTCGACAGTTTCCAGTACTTTAGCTAGCTTTGACATCGCCAAATTGAACAACAGTGACGAGAGTACGCCTCCTTGTGGTATACCACGGCAACCCAGTTTGAAGATTGCAGACTTGATCTCTCCCAACCTGAGACATGTCCGTCTATCCTCAAGGAAATCTTTGACAAAGAGAAAAAGCCCTTGCCCCAGATTCAAGTTTCACAGCACCTGTAGAATGAAGGAGTGTTGGAGATTGGCGAAAACTTTTTTCACATCAAGTCCAAGTGGTACCTTAGTATCCCTTGTCCGCCGATCAAGTAAGTGATGCTAAGTCATGAGGCTGGAACGAAAACGTATCATTGAGTGCAAAAATACCCCATTGTCCCCAACATAAGCGTTAGCCTACTTAAAATGACATGCTCAGCGACTTCCCTCAAACACAATGTTAGAGAAATTGGTCTGAGATTCTCCAGCTCTACGCTCTTGCCCCGTTTCGGTTTGAGAACTGCAGTCACAAGTTTCCACTCTTCTGGGAAAGATCCTTCCTTCCATCGGCTGTTTATCTCCCACGTAAGAAATTCAATAGACCTCTCGTCTGAATTCCTTATCATTTTGTTGGAAATGCTATCCGGTCGTGATGCCGATCCACTATTAAAATCGTGCAATGTCATCCTTATATCACTTTCAGTCAATTCCTTACCCGTAAATTTAGTCTCATCCCCACTATATTCCAAAAGAACGCCAAATGTAGCCTAGAAGCTTTGCAGTGAAAGGTATCTCTCAGCCCAATTCTTCAGCACCTCTTTTTCTGGTGAGTTTCGGCATGCCTCATGGACCAGCTTACCTATCACTGTCCTCTGATTAGACTTAAAATTGGTCTCATCCAGTGAATGTCTGAATAAATTCCTGGCACCCCCTCTTCTAATACCACCATCCACAGAATTGCATACCTCATCCCATTGCTGCTTGCACAATACCCGACAGTGGTTTTCAATTTTTAATAACCATTTCTATACGCTTTCTAAGCCTTCCGGTGAACCGCGGACCCTTCCATCTCGCCAACAGTGACTGCTTTGCTTCCAACAAGTGTGTCAGACGACTATTCATTTGTTTTGTGACCATATCTGTTTTAAGTTCCTTAGTGGCTGCATCATCGTCAGTCTTGAACTGATTAGTCCACTGTTCGGAGGTCAACTCATTCCGTGACATTCGTTTCTCTGTTCTCTCTGTTTCTTAAATGCATCCCAGTCAACGAGCCTAAATGTTCGCTCCTTTTTAGGAGCCACCTCTAAAGTAATCATAAGTATGTAATGATCGCTGCTGAAATCTGTATTAGAATTTCACCAAGACGAATTCATCACTTCACAAACAATAGTTAAATATGGTGTCGAATCTCTACATGTCGACGTACCGCAACGAGTGGGATACGAAGGGCATGTAATGAGAGATAAATTCAAGTGTAGGGCTTCTTGCCATAGTCTCTTGCCTTTCGTTGTGCTATAGAGATACTTCCACACATATTAGGGGACATTGAAGTCTCCTCCAATAAGGAACGGTGCATCCTTAGCGAGATTGGCTGCCTTGTTCAAGAGAGCTTTGAAACTTTGCTTCGTGTCGCACGGGCTGCTGTACAAGTTAAGCAGGTAAACGTTCCTCTGACTTGCTCCTTTGTGACCTAAAATCATCTCGATCATAATATATTCAATCCTGCAATCCGCCATGTGAAGATGATGTCGAACATACGCCAACCTTCTACTGATCAGTGTTGCGAGCGCTCTGCCTTTCTAATTATCTTTAACCTCCACTTTGAAACTGGTCTAGACTTCAGAGTTTCTTGCAACATGACAACATGAGGTTTCACATTGCCTGTTCCAACAAACTGCTGTCGGAACGCCTTCTAATGATTGAACCCCCTACGATTCGACTGCAATATACTATATGAACTATTTAATGAAGCCGCCATCTTGGCTATCTACACTTGGTTTACTCATGGTGAGTTTAATTCCACTAGGGGACTTCTCCTGCTGGGCCAGTGGCTGACAGCACTCCCGCTCTATAATAGGAACCACCATTTCGTTAAGATATACTTCAATTTTACCTACTCTCTGATCCGTCATATTTTCTCTCTCTTCTATCTGCTCCAATCAAATAATGATCTGCTTCATACTTTTCTGAAATATCACTATCATTTCTTTAGACTCAGAACCAACCTTTGCCTAGGCCCGCGCAATCGAGAGCGCCCTCTTTTTCAGAGTCCCGTTCATTTTAGGAACCTCCACAGACCTTGGTCCCTCAACTAAGCTATTAAGTTTGCTACGCTGACTATTGCTGTTACCAGACTGTAAACTTCGTCCAAGTTCAGCTATCTTTTTTACAAGCCCTTGAATGGCTGTTTGTACAAGCCCTTGAATGGCTATGATTTTATTTCTCCAATTGTGCAATCCTGTCCTTATCCCGATTGCAACCCACATGCATTAGGCACTGCTCACGTGTTCGGCCAGTGATGGGTCCACCCTTCACCTTGTCAGCCCAGGTGGTGCACTTTCTAGCTACACTGCCGCCTCCACCAATAGATGCAGAGCGGTTCCTTGAGGCTAGACTCCAATACGATGACGGACATCCTGATTTCGAACGGCTCCGAGAGCGCGAACGTCTCGCAGAGCGTTGAGAGACACATGCCAGCTACGCCGCCTCAACTGCTTCTTGTTCCGCTGCTAGTTCCACCCTGGCACGCTCCTGTCGGCGAACACGCACGACGTAGGGAACCTGGTACCGTTGCCTGCATTGTTTATCCGCCGTCAGGTGTCAACCTCAACAAAGCTTGCAACAAGGCCCACAGTTATGACTCTCTGCAGGATTCCGAGCACTGCATCCCTAGCAAGGCAATCAGGCGCAGGACAGACATCCGCCCGGTTTCCAAGCTTACCACGCGCATAGCATATGTCGACTTGCGGTATAAGTAACAACGGACCAAACTTGGCGTATACCTTACAAACTTGGGGACTCTTAAGCCATCCAACACAATGATAGTGGAGTACTATACGGAAACGAGAAATATTGAGACAAGGAGCTGCTCCAACGAGTGGGATACAGCCAAGACGCTGAAGCAGATGACTAAAGTGTCGTATGCTGTGCGAATCGCCAGCCTCCATATCAAAACAATCCATTTCGTTTTATACGCAGCTATAAATTATAACGACAATATTCTAGTTATTATTTCCTCCAGAACCTATTTGAGTGCAGAAGATAATACAGAACTTTTTTCTGTTGTCAGTAAAATAGCATTTTCCAATCCTGGGTAAACTGTCGCCGGAGTCCAGATGGCGCTATCATCGCGTCCAACTTTCGCCCCCATTGGCTTTATGTACATGGTACTGCCTTAACTCCGGCACGTGCTCTGGTAAGAATTGAGACCGCAAGCGCTGCTGCGCTGCTCTGTATAACAAAAGCACTCCATTTATGCGGCTCCGCGGTAGAGTCCTCACTACACGATAGTGTAGCGAGGACACATACATAAGCACGTGCGGTGCTGTGCTGGACTGTATAATTACGGCGCTTACTCCTTATTGATTGAACGGCGGTAGAGAATTCGCTACACTCGAGCGTGCACTATGGTATTAGTGAAGACAACAAGGGGTGTGGCGCTGCACTGTATAATAAAAGCGCCAGTATGGCTCTGCGGTAGAGCCCTGGTTACACTCTGGCGGCGCGTGTGCTCTGGTGTATGTGTGGAGACTGCTAGTGGTACGGCGCTGCTCTGCATAATAAAGTGGTTACTACTTCTAAATGTATCTGCGGTAGAGCGCTCGCTTCACTCCGGCGTGTGGTCTGGTATGAGGAGACCACAAGCGGGGCTGGACTGCTATACATAATAAAAGCGCTGGCTCCTCCTGGCGGCTCTGTGGTAAAGTGCTCACTACACCTCGGCGCAGCGCATGCTCTGGTATGTGTGTAGGCTGCTCGAGGCGCTGTGCTGCTGTGGATACTAAAGGCGCCTACTGCTACCAGATACATCTGCGTTATAGAGCCCGCTACAACCTGGTGGAGCATTTGACAACTATATGCTGAAGAACGCACGCGAAACAAAGGAGACGCCCATGTCATCTTCTACGGCGCTCATTTACTGCGGCTACCACGAACGTCATTTCTGCGTTCAGTTAAAATTTTCGCTTTTTGGGGAAGTTGCCGCTCCAGCAGCCAAGGTCGCCGCAGACTCGCCGCAGCACCGGTGCTGAAAGCAGCTGCGTGTGTGGTGTATTTTGTGAATCGGAATGCTTTTGGGTTGTTTCCGAACTACTGAAACCTTATGTAAACAGTCTCGGGCAAACTGCGTCGGCGGTGTACTCAGAGAATCTGTGTTGTATGGTGTGTTTTGTGAATCGGATTGCTTTTGGGTTATTTCCGAACTACTCAAACCGTAAGTAAACAGCCTCAGGCAAATTGCGTAGACGGACAGTGCACAAGACGTATTTGGTTGCAGCAGCGTCGCTTGCATCGATGCTCGCTTTTTAGATGCGGAAGCATCTTATACTCGCGCCTTGTAGTGCGCCATCCGCGCCGTCCGCACCGCTTCTCGAACATTCGACAGCAGACGCGCGCGCATGCGCCGTCGCGCCGTCGCCCACCATCTGTGCCGCGCGCGCTTCTCCTTCGAGAACATTCGACAGCTGACAGCGCATGCGCCGTCGCGCCGTCGCCATCTGTGCCGTGCGCGCGCTTCTCCTTCAAGAACATTCGACAGCTGACAGCGCATGCGCCGTCGCGCTGTATATATACTCAAGGTCGGCGCTTGCTCGCTCAGTTGCCGCTCGTCCGTTGGTTTGTACGGCGCGTCGACGTCCGAAGTCGCCGTGAAATGAATGCCAACGAATCCACAAACAGATTGATCGACGTCCCTTCGACCAGCGCCGGCCAAACTGTTGGCGGAACCGCTTCCGCATGCTCCTCAGTGTTCCCCCGAGGGAAGCTGCGGGCAATTTTTTTCCCGTAGACCCCGCAGCAGGTTTGTCACGGCTGTTAAACGCATTTCAAGTTTTAAATCAGTCGGCTTATTACGCTGTTGCAGGTATACGGCCGTACGTCAACCTTCATGTTTTGAGCGATTTCGAGGCTACCGATGGCCTTGCCTACACAATCAATGCATATAGTTGGTAATTGCGAGTTTAAACTATCGACTGCCCATAATATGCTCCAGTAAGTTTTTTACCCGCAGCGGTAGCGGCGCGAAAACGTGAAACAGTTGTTCAATCACCAAGTATGTCCTGTTTTATTATAAAATGCCTAGTTATTTGACATAGCAGTGGCGGTTCGTAATGTCTGTCGCAGTTTTCTGGACTTCGCGTAGCAGTCATTCTCCAAAATACTGCAAATGTATAACTTGTAGGTGACCTTGGGTTAAATTTCAAGTGAAAACCATGGAAATATCGAGTAGCTGCGGTGCAAAACAAAAACTAGATTTCACAACATGTGAGTGGCCCCTAACTGTATCATTGTGATGTGTTACGAGTTTGCTGTGTCGCGATGGTAGCGGTGGCGAAGAGCGGCGAGCAGTCGAGCGAACATCGCTGAATCCTTTGCCCGAAGGCGAAGCAGGGAGGCAATTCGTTTTGAAGACAGCAACAAGAAGTAGCGTTTACTGTAGCAGGTTGTCGTTTGTACAGCGCCGGCCAGCACGACAACGTTGGCTGGGGCAAAATCCTCTAAACATGGAGCCGGCACGGCCTTAAATAGCGTTTTTGGACTCCTCTGCGAGACCAGTTTCCCGGAACGGCACAGTGGCTCGGCTGAGGAGACGCAACCATACCCGGAACTGCCAGGTGGTTCGGCGGAGAAAGCGACGTTATCCCCGGAACAGCACGGTTCTCCTGCATGAAAGGCGGCGCTGGGATGGGGGAGACAGTTCGTCGGAACAGCGCTCGATCTCGTGAGACGTGCTCCCGAACGAGGAAAATGTCTGTGGCATAACAGCACCCCCGCCGCCAGACAATGCATCCGGAGTTTTGAGCCGTCAGCGCGGCTCGGAATGAGGGATGCTGGTTGACCATCAGTAGCCGTTCCGCTTTCTCCGCCCGTTGAGACTGTCATAGGCCTGAGGAGGTTCACTGGAACGACGGAGTCGAACACAAAGCCGAACCACTCTGGCCAAAGCAAGCACCCTCCAAATGCTGATCAAATCGCCAGACCATCAGAAACCAAATCTTTCCTCGAGATTACGCTGAGCTAACAAATAGCATCACGAGTAACGTGTCTCACGAGGAATACGCAATGCGGACACACCTTTAGCTAAGTGTCAGTGCATGACACCGCTAAACCAAACAGAATTTTCTTGTTTTCAAGCGATTCTCAATTGTGATTTAGGTAGATTCTGGACGGTCGAAGCTTTTGAGGATCGCTCAATTTAGCACCAAAACTACAATTTAGTATGCCAAGCAATTCTGAATCACGCACATTGGCGTCGCCTGCAAGCGTCATATTGTCAACTTAACAAAGTTCGACCTCCTACAAGCTCTCTCTTCAAAGCGCAGCCAATGATGATCAAAACAAGATAGCACACGCTTGAAAAGTAAGACAATAAGAATGAAAATTATGAAATAAGAACGAAAATAAGAATGAAAGAATGAAACTTGCGTGCGTTATACAAAACGAAGTTAATCTACACTGACGTGCACACTAACACCTAATACCAAACGCAGATGGTATTTTGAACATGGGCTTTTACGCAACGTTTCCTGTTAAAATAAAACAAACTGCTACCTTTGAAATATTATGAAAACAAAATTAATCAAACAACGACAATAAGCTTTACTTTCCTTCTACGATGAGAAGGAAAGTAAAGCTTGCAAAATTTCAGACGCATTCCTTGCTCAACGGCTTACGGCAAAACTAGAAAAACAATTTCCAAAGCTAATTACAAAATACACTTTTGGTATTGGTAAGGCACCACTATCTGAGACGAACTCTGGGGAGTCGCGCACTCCACAGCCTTCGAAGGTTGCGGTCTGGACAATGGGATGACGAACCAACTTGTTCGCCGAACTTAGTAGCACCACCTTTTGACGTACACCCACTTAACTCAAAGAAAGGGGCATCTGCACTGCGTCGTTTACCCCTCCTGTTCGACCAGTGACCCTCTCGCCACGGTGGGGAATGACAGCCTTTGTTACAGCTCAGGCGTGCGCGATGCTTCTCCACGTGATTTCCTCTATGCGGCATTGAAAAAGATGAGATCAGCCGAAGATCTCGGCGTCCGAATTTCCCTGAAACTCGGTTTTTCTTGACGCGCTTCCCGCCTAATCTTGATTTTCGTGATGATCTGAGCTTCAAACATTTCCCAGAGGACCCTGTTGCGATCCTACACCTAACCGTGAACATGGCGTCTCTACGGATGATGTCATGGCACCTAACAGCAGCTTTAGCACGCTTGGCGCCCGTCGTCTTTACCACGTTAAGTGCCAACCACTGGCACGCGAATGCACGCGCCTACGCGTCAAAAGCGTCTAGTCGCGCCTGTGGAGGAAAAGGGCGCGCAACCACTGGCACGCGTCGACCGCGTTCACGCCCACGCGTCCAAGGCCGATGCACAATGTTGCTTGATCTTTTTGCTTAGAACTGTGCAATTTCAGCACAGAACGGCACGTTCTCAACTGGAGCGGGAATGTATGTTTTAGAGGATATGAGAACACGTTAACAAGTTGATAGTGCTTCAACCACCACAGTTTAGACTATTTTAGAAGTAATTGACATTTCAGTGCCCAAAGTAACTACAGTGGTATGCACCAGAAATCAACATCGGTGCATGTGCCACTCCCGCGAATGAACATTCGCGTCTAGCATACTGTACGTCTATCATAGGCGTGTGCAGGGTTCTCCTCAAGGAAAGGGAGGGGGGGGCAAAAGTTTGTCCCAGTGCCCCTCCGCAGGGCTGACTTAGCACCCCCTCCCTATTATCTTAATATATGGAGTTGACATTGAGCTCTCCCCCCTCCTCTTTGTGGTGAATGAGGCGTGGCTGCTCTCCTGATCAGGTTTACAAACCACCGGGTTTCTATACCTGCACTACCAAAGTTACTAACAATATCTTGCATATGCTGGTACCTTCAGTATATTTACACAACATATTTTACATCAGTCAACTTAATAATCACGCCTGCAACTTCATGATCTGACAGATTTAAGTCAGTCATAAGACTACAATTGAGGCCAGAGTAGCAGGCTTTCGGCTGATGTGTGTGTTCGAAATATTCTCTAATGCAATAAAGCACACCTGATTCTTATTGATACAACTCATATTGGCCATAAGATAGGAACCAAATACTGCGTAGAATGCCTTTTGGAATTTTTCATCGTCGAAATGTGCTCTAATGCAACTAACTGTGCCTGACACTTCATGATGTGACAAATATCGGTCATAATATTGCAACTGACTCCTGTATGGAAGACTTCTGGGCGTTGTCTTTAGTCAAAGTATTCTCTAAAACGACAAATGACGCCCAGCTGTTCATGAAGTCACAGATATCGGTCATAATATTAGAACTGAAACGTTAATGCAAGACCTCTGGACGTTGTCTTTAGTCAAAGTATTCTCTAACACGACAAACGACACCCAACTATTCATGAAGTCACAGATATCGTCATATTATTCGAACTGAAACTTTAATGCAAGATTTCTGGACGTTGTCTTCAGTCAAAGTATTCTCTAAAACGACACACGACACCCAACTGTTCATGAAGTCACAGATATTGGTCATAATATTAGAACTGAAACCTTAATGCAAGATTTCTGGACGTTGTCTTCAGTCAAAGTATTCTCTAAAACGACAGACGACGCGCAACTGTTCATGAAGTCACAGACACCGGTCATAATGTTGGAACTGAATCCTTAATGGAAGACTTATGGACGGTGTCTTCAGTCAAAGTATTCTCTAAAACGACAAGCGACACCCAACTGTTTATGAAGTCACAGATATCGGTAATAATATTGGAACTGAACCCTGAGTGGAAGACTTCTGGACGTTGTCTCTAGTCAAAGTATTCTCTAAAACAACAAATGACGCCCAACTCTGCATGAAGTCACAGATATCGGTCATAATACTGGAACTGAACCCTTCATGGAAGGCAGCCAAAATGTTCTCCAATGCAATAAAACACACCCGACACATCATGATGCAACAGATATTAGCGACTAGATTGGAAACGAGCACAGCGTTAAACACTTTTGGGTGGTATATTTACTTATTTTCAAATACGGCTGCTCACTGTGAGGCTACTGCAAAAGTGGCGTACATATATACAAAATGAAAGGAATTAAACAGTAATATCACATTAAGTGCGCCAAGGTAAACAAATATCACTACGCTTGAGTGCGCCCCTGTAATCAATGAAAGAAATAGGACATTATATAATACAAGTGCCTCCAAAAAGTCAGACACGCTGGTATTAGGAATAAAACCAAGTAGATCAATCCAGTGTTTGATAACTTTATTTGAATGTGTTAGAGAGCTCTACAAATGACTTCTAAGGAGGGTGGTGATTGCGGATCAGTGGTGTGTTGAAGACTTCAGCACTTTGCTGGTAGTGTAAATATCTTTTAACATCTACAAAATGCATCTGACACTTCTTGATGAGACAGACATTGGTTTTGAGATTACAGCCAAGCACTGTGGCTTTCACATGTCATCAATTGTCAAAATACCCTATAATGTAATAAAGCGTGCCAAAAATTTTTGATGGGGCAGATACCGATCAAAGGATTGCACCAGAGCACCGTACAGAAGTTTTGGCAAGTTTTCCAACAGAACTAAACTGAATATGCTTAAGTGCATGCATATATATAATACAAGTTAATGCATATACTAAAATACTAAACAGAAAGTAAGGACTCTTTGCAAACACATACAAATATTCAATGTTCGGAACCATCGAATATCTTCAGCTCATTACAGTCTGGAGGAACAGATAAATACATGCACAGCTCTGAAAGGTCTCATAAGTCACATGAAGAACTTTCTGCATTTTTTTATACAAAGTGCAGTACCATACTAGTGCACCTACATTCATTCTGTGCATACATGTGGTGATCTTCTCTTCCAACAATCGTGTCATCGTGCAGCTGATTTCAAATCAGGTGCTTCTCACAAGGTTTTCAGTTATCTGTCCAGCTGTAAACAGAACGCCCGTTATGTTATAGTAAACTGTAAAACGACGGAGAAGCGCCATTGTATGTCTATAGCTATGAGTATCAGAATGAACTATAATTTAAGAATGTGTGTGTTAGAATGCCTCCAAACAACGTATGTGCTACTGAGCGTGGCAGAGAAGCAGAAGAAGCGAGAAGTGAAATAGCAGGCAATACCAGCAGCACTTAATCATGCAACTTTCTTTTTCGATCAGCACAACGACACACGCTCGAGTTTCTGTCTTGTACGTGAATGGAAATGAGACCGCTGACAGCTCAATGTGTCAGCGTCGCTGGTACCCGACACGAAGTCACATCTCACTGCTACCAACCAGTGCACGCTTGTTATTAGCTTGGCAACACACGAAAACAATTAGCACCGAAGCCAACGAATGTTTCCGCGTCGTACAATTCGCGAATACACTTATATAAGTACGTACGTTTTCATATCACGGAAATGTGTTGGCTAGTGCGAGGTTCGTTTTCAGCGATGATGAATACCGATGTTGAAAACAAACACAGTACAGATAAAAACTCCTCCGTATGAACTACGCGATATTTCTGGCGTCGTATATGGTGTCAATGTAGCGACGGAAACTACCGTAGAGTATTTTCAGTCGATGTACCTCGCATGCGCTGGTTCATACGAACTAGATGGTAGAGGCCTGCGCTGGATGCAGATGACACCGATCTGAATTGCCTCCGCGGTAAACGAGGGCTCACGCTAAAACCTTCGAACCTCCGAAGTCTGTTTACACTCGTTTTTAGCACAGAAAGTCACAGATCAAAGCACAAGAACACCGACATGCTCTTTTCGCTCGGCCGACGATCGCACACGGGACCGGCGCTAGCATAGCCGGCCGGCATTTGCTGGATCTGTCGGCGTCGCTCGAACTCAGCACGAAACCGCGTCACTCGCAGTCGTTCGCCGTTGAAGATTACGAAGAGGTCATTCAGGAACGTTTGGAGTAGTTTTCATGCTTGCTTTCAGCGCTCGGCTGTGCCTTCGAAGCGGCAGCCATTAGGCACAGCATTCGGAGTCATCGCGGCCTCTGGTTGGTTGGCGCGCGACCTCTGGTTGGTTGGCGCCGCTGTACGCGTGGTGACGTAGCGTACGCGAGGCGAAATATCAAGCCCGGCTTGATCCCTCGCGCCTGCTCGCGTATGCCCCTCCGAAGCCGATGCCGAAAGGCGCATTTGACGCTCTTGACGCGTAGACGCGAGCATACGCGTGCCACACTGTAAGCAAAAACTATCCGAGTTGAGGGTTTTTACGGCTCATGGCCTCTGAAAACTCTCTTGCGTTTAAAATTACTACCTCGTGTAAAAGTAAAAGATGGTACATGACATAGTTTTACCACCACCTCTCAGGCAAGTAGTAAAAGGATGTCAAAATCCAGTTTTACTACTTAGGGAGTTTTCTATCACGTGATTTTCAACCTGCGTTTCAGAGTTTATTACCACGTGACTGGAAGGTGCAGCTGCTTCGGTGGCTTTTGCCCCATACCCCCCATTGTGATGCTCTCCTGAATGTATGCGAGGACCACAGTTTTTTTTTTTTTTGGCATCGCCGTGCCTTGGGACTGACCTCGAGTCAACGCACTTTGACTGGAACTGGGGGCAGCATAAGCACAACAAGCAAGAACAGCATTCTGTGAACAAAAAAAAAGACGGAGGGGGATCTCAAAAGAAGAAAAAAAAGAAATAAAACCTGCTCAGGAAATTCGTCCTGCATATTTTCGCAAATTGTTGACTTTTGCTCGGCGTTGGCCTTGGAGACAGACGGTGCAGGAAGCTCGGTATCTGTGTGTCTGGTTGGGCTGATGGATCTCACGTGTTTCCTACATCGTCAAACGACCGTGCGCTTCCGAGCGCCTCTGAACCTGCACGTCGTGGATATCTCGCTTCCGAGCCGAATCGCGAATATCTGCCAGTCGTAACGAAATCAATCTGGTGTCATCGTCCGTGCTTGCCTACTGGAGAAGCAATAACCAAAATGCTTCACTCTGTCGTCGGCACCGAGCCGCGGCCGCCAGTGACCAGTGAGAGTGTGTCGCCGGGGCAGGTGAAAGAAGCATCGCAGATATTTTGTTCCACAGTAGGCGATGTCTGCATGAGTAAAGTGCTGGCCGAATCGCCCACCTCATTCACCAACTGTTCTCAAACATGTAGCGCAAAGCCTATACGAGGCAGACGGAACCAACAAGCGGCTGCCGGTGAGCACGAAGAAAACCCGGACGGTGGTCTTTCGTTGGAAGTATGCATACACAGCCCCGTCCTCGTAAGATCGTGGTCACGTGTTCATTTGTGTCTGAAATGACGACGAAATTCGCACAGGATATGTGTTCTGTGATTGCCAGCTGTGTTTCATCGGATAGCCGTGCTCCTCAAAAAGGCCTAGTGCGCCGTCGGTAAGAAGCTTGTGTGCAGGCGTGCACCGCTCCTCTACGCCCGTTGTGATGAATACGTGCTGCTACTGTGTTTGTGCACCGTCGCTCAATAAAAGTTATTGAGCTGCCATGGTTTGTGCGTACTTAGGTATATTTTATGGAGTTGTGCATCACCAGTGCTAACACGTGTGGGGCCATGAGCCCGGTGTGCCAAGTAATTATTGGATACTCAAAAATGTGAGATTGAGTAGATTTACAATAAAAGGTCGGTGTGACATTTAGTGCCTTGCAGCCCATCTTAAGCTTACGCTTGCACCTTCAACCGTTCTTGTTTATTGATGAAAAAAAAGCTCTCCTACTGGTCCTACAGGGCCGGTCAAAAAGTCGTGCCTATCTATACCGGATTGTCAAAGTGTAGTTGAGCAACTCGTGCAGTCTGTTCGAGTGGCGTTTCATTCTGGATTTGTTGTGTGTGGGTGTCTGTCTGTATGTGAATCTATGTGTCACCAATTCTGCCGTTTAATAAATTCAATCAATTCTGCTGTTTAATAAATTTGTCGACTTGGGGCGAATGCACCCGTCAATTTTTATTTTTTTACCACCGGAAATAAATCTCTGAAATCCCCTCAAAAACCTTGTGAAGGCAGCGAAAATTTACTCTCTCTATACTCGCTCAAAACCTCACTGGGCTAAATAATTACTACTCTGCCTACATTCAAAAACTCAGTTAGCACGAGAGTACATTTTTACCTCGAGAGTAGGTGGTAAAAAAAACCCAGGAAAGGTAGTGCACCAGAGGACAAATGGTTTACCCAGTTTTTGAGGTTATTCCAGGTCATTTTCGTTTAGTGTGCAGTGGTTGGCACTTAACGCTTACGCTGACGCCTCTTTCTGTCAGGACTTCTCGCAATACTTGCAGCCTCGACACACTTACTTTCAAGTGTGCTGTCTTTGACAAGTACTCCCGGAACTCCATATTGGTTATCTAGCTTATCCTTGGGCCCATTGCTAGCTGCCTCTGCTTGGGACAGAACGGGAGTCCCGATGCCTTTAAATGTAACTAACGCGCCTAAAGAGCTTTCGATCGGTGGGGGTTTATCACTGTCGTGGTTAGCCCTTGTTCTGTGCCCTTCGAAGTCAGCCTCGTGCTCTCTTTCAAGAGCTTTGTTTTGTAGCGCTTTATCTCGCGCATGCTCCTCAATACTTTGTCGACATGCGTCAACCTCTAGCGCCTTGCAATGCGACTCGTCGTCAAGCTCTTTTTCAAGCGATGCATCTTGATCATGTGCGCTGCGAAGCGGCTCCGTCTCTAGCGCTTTACGACGCACTTCGGCGTCCTGCATTTTGTGACGGGCCTCAACGTCAGATACCTCGTGACTTTCCTCAGCGCCCCGCTTTCTCTGACGCCATTCAGCGGCTTGCGCATAGCAACGAGCCTCGGCGTCTTGCGCTTTGCTTCTATCCTTATCATCTAACACTTTCCAGTGAGCGACATCATCAAGCGCCACGTGGCGGGCCTCAGACTCCATCGCTTCACGTCACGCCTCATCCTCACGCTCTTTTCGGCAGGCGTCTACCTTTAGCGCCCTTCGACGCGCTTCAGCGCTGTCTCTATCGCTCCGACTTTCCTAGTCAGCAGAACTCGATAGAAAAAAATATCTTATCAAGGCCTATCTAGCATGACTGAAGTCTCCTGCTTCCTCGAAGGGTAAGCAATTCAAAACATGCGCGATCTTGCTCGGCAACAGCGTGGTGAGCTTCTCCACCCAAAGGTCACGGCTAACACCAACATTACAGCAGACAACTTGGTAATCATCAAGAAAATGCGCGATGTTCTCGCCTGTGCGAGAACATCGTGCATTTAGAACAAATGCATCATAGGCAGATGAGGACTGGCCGCTAAGGGGCCACGGTGTGCGGACGCGCGTCGTATCGGCTCCGCAGATTTTCTATGGTTTTCGGCAATTTCTTTCCAGCCATTCAGTTCAGAGCATTCTCAAGTGACTGCGAAAGTCCTGCGGTCTCTCCCGATACCATTTGTGCAGGTGAGCCCGTGTTTCGGTCAATTTTCGAAGATTGCCCATACCGCCACACTGGCATGAACGTCAAGCCACTAGACAAGGCACAGTGGGCCTTACAAGTCGTCGGAGCAACCGGATGCCCCATCCGCTGCGCCGGCGCCCGAAATGGAATTCGTGCAAGTCGAAGGGGAGGAGATATCGCCGACGTAGTTCGGAAAAGAGCAGGGATGGTGCGAGATCAAACGAAACACCAAGAAGGCGGGTGGAGACGCCGACCCGGCGAAGAAGCAGCAAGCAACGCCAGCGTCTACCGAGAAGGCGGCGTTCATACAGAAAGTGACGCAGTACGTGCGGAAGATCACCATGACGAGCCGAATGCCCAAGCTGCCGACGGATGACTACAAGATCATCGTGCGACCCCGGGATGGCTTCAACGTATCCCACTACCAGAAGGACCGCGTCCACTGCTGCATACGCAACGCTGCAGGGGTGGGGCGCGAGGTAGCCGAGGAGGACAGCGTCTGTCTCAATGAGCGACAAAACGTTATTGTGGTAAGCACGCCGTCAGAAGATCGCGCTAGACGATATGGAGGCATTTGCAAGCTGCGAATTGGCGACCGCGAGTTCGAAGCGAGTGCCTACAGAGCGGCTCCGGAGAACACGTCCAAAGGCCTTATCAGGGGCATATCGCTAGACGAAAAGCCAGCGGACGTCGTGAGAAGTCTGGTTAACCACCGCAACCCGAACGTCCTGCATGCCAAGCGCATGGGAAACACGACCAACGTGATAATCCTTTTCGACGGCTACTACGTGCCTCGTTACGTGAACTACGGCGGGATGGTGATAAGGTGCACTCTTTACAAGAAACATATCGATATGTGCTACGAGTGTGGTCGTCTGGGACACAGGGCCGACGTGTGCCCCAACCCGAATGACAAGAAGTGCCGTGGGTGCGGATGCGGCAACCCGCCCCACGATCATCGGTGCGAGCCGGTGTGCCAACTGTGCGGAAAGGGTCACCTCACCGGAGACCGCAAGTGCAAAGCTAAGTACAAGACACCCTACCTAGTCAAGCGCCGACATTGGGAACGCAGAATGTGCGAGGAGGCTGAGGCCGCCTACAGCAGTAGCAGCACCGTCAACGACGGGGAGGAGGGCTACGGACGACGCCACGCACCGAGACGACGTCGCGGCAACAGTCAATCGGCCTCGAGGGAGACCCACGCACGGAGCCGCACTAGCTCCCATACTCGTTCTCGAGCCCGCTCTCACAGCGTCTCCCGACCCCGTTCAGCGAAGCCTCGCAGCACGTCGACGGCCCGAGCCAACCACACAGCTGCAGCCAAAGGCGGAGGAGAGGTTGACCCCCATAAATTGAGGTGGGTGGACGTCGCCTCCGGACGCACGCCCAGCGCACCGCTAACGCGAACCGAGGCTGCCATAAATAGAAACCCAGATGTAGACAGACGCGGCAGCTCTGCTTACAAACGCAACAGCGACCCAGAAAGTCTAGTGCAGAAACGATTGGATCAATTCGAATCAATAATCCAAGAACTACAGCAGGAAAATGCAAGGTTAAGAAACGAAATTGCCACGTTGAAGGGGGAGGCCCCGACAGTTCCCTTTCCTCCTCCTCCTCCAATTAAACCCGTCGCAGCCGACGCGGCTGCTAGTACAGCTGAGAGTGTGGAGGAAGTTATGGAGGCTCAAGACGCGCACCCCGCACCCACCAAACGTAAGGCACTTGACCCGGAACGATTCGACGTCAAATCGCAGAAACGCGAGGAGAAACTCCGCGAACGAGTCGATAGACTCGACGATAAGGTAGACGCGATGATGACCCAACACGCGCAGCAAACCACGCAACTTAACAACGCAATTGCTCAGCTTACCGCACAAACCGAACAGTTGAGCATTGCAATATCTCAGCTCACAAAAATGGTCGCGACGCTGCAAACGCGCATAGACGATATCGAAATGCGACTTCCGGGCGCAGCGGGTCGCCCAGTACGAATGGCTGGGAAACCGTACTTTAGGCCATTACCCGACGAAGAGGTGCAGGATCAGCCGGACGGCAAACCATAACGCGTACAGTCACCGTGGCTCGACACGAAACCACACAAACACAACGCCCACAACAGCATAACACACAGAACACGTTCACTATCTAGCAGTGGAACTGCAGGGGGTACAGGAGGAGACGGGCACTTCTCCAACAATTCTTACGTAGCCGGCAATGACCGGACGTAATACTATTGCAGGAAACCAATTACCCGGTCAAGCTGGCGGGGTACAAATCTATAGACGAAGCTGTGACCACGGGAGCCCCACCGGCCGCTGCAACGCTGGTGCGACGCAACCTCACCGTGGCGCAACGCGAACTTATGAACGTTAGCATGCCGCATGTACTCATAGAGCTCATCCCGACGAAAGGGCGCGGCCCCGGCCCGTTTGTGCTGAACGTGTATAGCAGACCCAAAGCCAGACACCGCTTTAGCACGTAACTGCGAGAGGCGCGCGAGGCAGCTGCCGACGGGCCCTTGCTCATCGCGGGCGACTTCAACGCGCCCCACGCGGCGTGGGGGTATGGCTACAAAACGCCAAAAGGTAAGCGCCTTTGGAACGATGCGCAAAATGAGGGCCTCGAGCTCATCACCGACCCTTCCGCGCCTACGCGCAGGGGCAACAGCGTATGCGCAGACACCTCACCCGACCTCACATTTACCAAGAATGTTGCTAGCGCGCGATGGCACAATACACAGGAGGACCTCGGTAGCGATCACTCAGTGATCGAGATCCAGGTCGACGCTGAACCTCACCACCGCGTTCATCGGGAAGGTACCAAGGGCAAGAACCACCGGCTGGTGGATTGGGACGCGTTTCGCAAAGTCCGGAAAGAGCAGAATCGTGGCAGTGCGGCTATTGAGGATATAGATAGCTGGACGGCGACGCTCAAGGGGGATTTAGAAACGGCGACGCGGGAGGTTCCGCCAGAAGCACAGCTCGAAGTGGTAGACAGCAAACTCCTACACATGTGGGAAGCCAAGCGCAGCCTGCAAGACAGGTGGAAGCGTCAACGCCACAATCGAACGCTGCGCAGACGCATAGCACGGCTAAGCAGGGACATGGAAGAGCACGCGTTACAGGTATGCAAAACGCAATGGGAAGAGATCTGCAATGGGATGGAGAACCAGCTGGGACGGGCCAAAACGTGGCATCTCCTCCGGCACCTCTTGGATCCGGAGGAGACGAAAACATCGCACGCACATAAGCTTAACAAGTTGCTGCACGACTACGAAGGCACCCACGCGGACTTTCTAGATGACGAGCGAAGCCGTTACTTTCAGTCGCGTAGCCCCCTCGCGCACTCGGCATACGCCTGGGAGGGTGAGGGTAACGCGGAGCTAGACGAGGACTTCAGCGTTGCAGATGTGAGGGCGGTGCTGCAGAGGCTCAACACAAAGTCGGCGCCAGGCCCGGACGGAATAACCAACAAAGCGCTACGTAACTTGGACGATGAGTCGATAGAACAACTGACGGCTTACGTGAACGAGTGCTGGAATGCGGGCGCTATACCGAACTCGTGGAAAACGGCGCGCATAATTATAATCCCCAAACCCGGCAAACGAGTACAGATTGACAACCTTCGACCGATATCCCTGACGTCCTGCGTTGGTAAAGTCATGGAACATGTGGTTCTCGCTCGCCTTACCAACTACCTCGAGGACCGAAACATACTCCCACACACGATGCTGGGGTTCCGTCGTAACCTTTCCACGCAGGACGTTATGCTTCAACTCAAGCACGATATTGTAGACAATCCCACACGATCCACCAAAGCGATACTCGGGCTCGACCTCAAAAAGGCGTTCGACAACGTTAGCCATGCTGCGATACTTGAAAGTATACGAGCGTTGGGACTTGGCGAGAGAACGTACCACTACGTACGGGATTTTCTTACGGGCCGCCGGGCCCGATTAGCGATCGGCGGACTGGAATCGCAGGACATATACATGGGTTATACGGGCACGCCGCAGGGCTCCGTAATCTCGCCCATGCTCTTTAACCTCGTGCTTGTCGGATTACCACGAAACCTCGCTGAGATAGAAGGCCTCCACCATAGCTTGTACGCCGATGATATCACCCTCTGGGTTGCCGAGGGAAATGACGGCTACGTAGAGCAAATGCTGCAGGAAGCCGTCGACGTGGTGCAGGACTACCTTCGCGAAACTGGCCTCGAATGTTCCGCCGCTAAATCGGAGCTCCTGCTCTATAGACTCTCGCGCAGGGGCCGTAAACCCAAGAACGCCGATTCCGCATTCGAGAGCGCACATAGAGAAATGAATGTACGCACATCAGACGGCGCTGTCATCCCACAAGTTAACAGCATTAGGGTACTGGGCTTGCGCCTGTCCGCCAACGGCCACAACGGCGAAACCGTTCGCAGACTACAGGGCGCGGTCAATGAAACAATCCAGTTGCTGAAACGAATAGCAAATCGGCATAGCGGAATGAAGGAAAGCAATACCATTTGTCTGGTACATGCTTTCGTTATGAACCATATAACGTACGTCGCCTACTACCTCAAGTGGCAGGCGACTGAACGCACCAAACTAGATTGTCTCATCCGCAAGGCGTACAAACGCACAATCGGATTACCGGCCATTACCAACACGAAAAAATTTCTCGAGCTGGGGTTGCACAATACTCTAAATGAGATAATCGAAGCACACAACATCGCCCAGTACGAACGTCTGGCGAAGACCAGAACTGGTCGACACATCCTCGAGACACTAGGTATCAACTACCATACGCAGCGCGGCGAAAAGATCGAGATCATGGTGTTAGATATAGAGAGGTGAGTCAACGGAGGCGGCCGGCGTGGCGAGTTAACGCCCGCATTTCCGACTGCCACGACAGATGGCACTTGCGCACTGCGGGCCATAGCGGGCCGCTCCGGCGGCTGGGGCGGCCGCGAGGAATGCGCGGCGCGGGTTCGAGCGCGTGAAAAATCAGTTATTCTTCATCTTTATTCATCATCTTTATTCATCAAGTGTGAACATGGAAAAGTGCATGGGTACAGATTTACTGGGAGGTCCTAAGGTAAGAACCGCAGGCGGGACCTTCCACGAAAAAAAAAGGTAATCATCAAGCAACACTGAAATACATTGTCAGCAAATAAACACAGCATAAACACAGCATAAACACAGGGGGCACTTTTTGTGTCGCCACCGATTGCATGCATCGACAGATGCGCTCTCTGGATGTGCCAGCGGATACACACTTGTCTTTGGCCCTCCGCCACATATGGGTATCTCATGCAAGCTTTGCAGAAAAGTCTTGACATCTTCTGTAATAGCAACGTCATCCCGGATGTGAAACGCATCGACTGATACGCGCCTTCCCATCACAGATACAGACACCTGCATGTTCTGGTCAATGTCAACAACCTTTGTTGTGACCAAATGACTGCTCTCTGTAGAAGTGGCGGCGTCTGTGCTCAGTTCGCGCACCTTTGGACTTGTGCTCCACTTCATCTCAGTAAAAGCAACGTTGCGGATTCCATCCGTGTCCCGCCTGTGATAGCCCCATGATATGGACGGAAGAACTACGGAGGCTGATTGCTCGAACAAGTTGTTGAAAACTTGTTGACGAGACCCCTCGGCAGACGGAATGACTTCCGGGGCGCCAACCTCGAACGGAGCCGCATCGGTGCTTTCAGTGGATTAAGGTCCTGCATGATCAAGGTCACTGACCTTGGGATCATCTGCTTCTTCAGCTTTCTCGGTACTATCTGCCGGATGAAAGCGCGTTTGCCTAGGAACGCAGGCAGGCTGCCTGACCGCTGGTCTCTTCCGATGTTTTACCAGTTTGGAGAGGTGTGCTGGACAATCGGGAAATATCGGCAGCACTGCGTCGTCAGATAGGCATGCTCGGCGTGGGGTACTCACAAGGACGTTCCCGTTGTACTCAGCCGTCCAGGTCTTTGAGACAAAGCGGGGCTCGAAATGTCGCTCGCACACGTGGTCCGACGCTTTAAGGATCCGATCCTTCCGCGGAATGGCATGTCTCCAAAGTTTCAGGCGAGCTTCGTCTTTCGGGGCCGAAAATAGAGAAAACTTTTGCTCGCAGGACTTGTAACCGGTATTACACCGTGGTACAAAGCACTTTCTTCCCATTGTCGAAAGACATACATGAGCTGCCAAGTCGAAAACACGACCAACAGTGAAACGCGCGCGCGCGCCAGAGGAGAACTTGCAGCGAGCGCGGCCCACACATGGCCCGCAGTGCGCCACCGCCCTCTCTCGGAGTGCTCGTGAACTACGGTCGTTAACTCGATGCACGCGCTCCTTTCGGGAAGCGGCGCGTTCAGTCACCTTATATATCTAACACCATGGTCGGGATACCCAGACGTATTCGCGAGCGCATCGTCGTTCTGCCGTTGCCTAAGAACATGCACCCGACACATCACATTGGTCGGCGCAGCAGGCGCGCCCAAGACCTTGAAAAGAAATTCGGCAATAGCAAAGACACAGTTTACGTGGACGCGGCCCGTTACGACTGCCACCGCGGCTTCGCGGTCGCGATCACGGATTATGTAGGAACTTGCGTCACGAGTGCGACGATAGGCACGGAAGAGACGGAGGCGGCCGAAGAAGCTGCCATAGCCCTCGCGATAGCCACCACGGACGCAGAGGTGATAATAGGCGACTCGCAGGCGGCGATACGCAACTACGCCAGTGGCCGGATCTCCCGCGAAGCGGCCCGCGCTCTCCAAATTCACGAGCGCACCATCTGCCGCAAAAACGACAGTTTCCTCGTATGGACCCCCGCCCACACGGACCCTCCACTTGCGAGCAACGCGACTGTCCACGCCGCGGCTCGAGGACTTACACGCCGAGCTGTGACGCCTGCCGACAGTCCCGATGTCTCGTACACTTCGACAGCGATGCGGGAATGGACGTGGGGAGATCGCATGACCACTTTCAGAGACATCACACAACACTACAGACTGAACAGATGCAAATATCCACCACCACACGCCAAACTAAACAAGAAACAGCAGGTTGCCTGGAGACAACTACAGACACACACGTACCCAAATCCGGTGATCCTTCGCCTCTGCTACCCAGGCATTTATACGTCCGACGCGTGTAAGGCGTGTGGAGCCAGAGCGACGCTGCAGCACATGCTGTGGAAGTGTACCGGTAACGCGCAGCAGTCCCCTACGAACCCGGTAGACATGGCAGTCTCGAACTGCGAGGCGCAATGGGAGGCGGCTCTGCTCAGCCACGACCTTGCCGATCAACTGTGGGCCATCCGGCAAGCCCAGGATGCCGCCCGGGTCCAAGGACTCGAGGCCGTCACCTAGGCCGGGGTGCTTGTAGCCCCACCCCGCTCAATGACGCCGGACATGTTCAATAAAGTTTTTACTCACTCACTCACTCACTCATAGGCAGATGGTGCAAAAAACTGTATTACGGTTAGTAAATACTTTAGTTCTTACGAAATTTCTGCAAGAGCATGTTTGTTTATGCGAGATGTTTTTATTTCTATTACTTCCAAGGCCTGAGAGCATCAAAGGTTGGAGTAAAAAATTCAATGCACAAAAGTAAAGTAAGCATTTCCAACTTTACAGTGTTACCTATATGGTTGCGTGCTTCAGAGCGATCATGTGTTTCAATATAAGTAAGCAAGTACTAATGAACAGAGAAAGTACAAATTTTGGGAATAATGTCTATGGCATCCTGCTGGCTCAGCACTGTTTTTTCACGAAACCAGATCACTTTATTGTTTCTACGCTTCCACGTTAGGCCTTCGTTGTGAGTCACTCTTCCTGCCTTCATGTGGAGGGCTTCGGACAGGCAACATGCATATTCACAATAGGCTCTCAGCAGTTTGTTTGAACTCTGGGAGCTGATAAAGTTATATTTTTGCAATATAGCTTTTGCATAACTGTTTAAATAAACTTGACATATTTTGACTCCAAAAGGTCAGCTCTGCTCAAGTGTAAACAGCGTTTTCAGAAACGGATTGAAGAAATTTCGCCTCCATTAGTGAACTGAACTGGGCCGGTTCGAACGTACTTTATAAAATGTTGGATTTAGACAAGTCGGTACCGATCTGTTTAAAGCTCGCAAGCAATGCAAACTGCTCCAAACATGAACGGCAGCGTACGGCCGTTAGATGCGGCCGTTAGAATGGGGATTAAAGCTACTACTATGGGGATAAAAACTTGGGCATTAGTTAAACAAGCGTGGCGAAAAATAAGCTTCCCACGCGATCAAACCCCGCGGCCGCGGCCGTACGTCTCGCTCCAACGCGTAAATATTGTCCGTCTACTACTCGTCGTAATGCCACGACTGTGCACATGCCGCCTGTCCACGCAGGACACTGTTTACTTAAGGCTTCAGTAGTTCGGGAACAGCCCCAATGCAGTCGGATCACTTGCATACTCACACAACGCAACACCCCGATCACCGGCTCCTCTTGCCGCGAGCGCAGCGTTGGTGGCATGAACGGACGAGAGCGTCAGACATTGCGTAGAAATGACGTTTCCCGCAACGGCAGCCAATGAGCGCCGTAGCAGACGACGTGGGCGTCTCCCCTTTCTCGCGTGCGCCTTTCAGCATACAGTTGTCAAATACCCACCCCGGTGCGTGCTCTTGAATAAGTGAATACATCTAGCAGCGTTGCACTGCTCTTCATAAGAGCGCTTACTCCCCTTTCACTCTCACGCACACAGCGTAGTAACATGAATGAACACTTGAACATGAAAGCGGTGGCAGCGAGGGCTCGCAAACCATTTGTGTGCACAGCCATGAACTTCTATGGCGATAAATAAAGACCACCTTTTCACAAAACAAGAACTCGACCCGTGGCTGCTTCGCATGCCACTCAGTGTTCTCTTCGCGGAGAAATGTGTGCATACTTTTTTAAATAGAGACTAGAAAAAATTTATTCCATCCTGAATTTGTACACGTGAGACACAGAAAAGATTTAGCAAATGACTAATAATATTGCCACGAGTGTTATTTCAATGTGCTCGGTTTAAACCAACAAATAGAGTGAGCAATGCTCGGCGCACAGAGCGCCTCACTGTTCGAGAGCCTTCAAGTTTGTAGTAGATCGTTGCGTTAGGGTGTGCAGAGGACGTTAGCACTTAAGGACTTGCGCAACTATAAGTGATAAGGCTGCAAAGTTAGACGTGTGATGTATAAAACGCAGTGCGTCCCAACGAAGGTAAGTTTATGAATGGCTGACGCTCTGTTCGCCGTTATCAGTGCGAATGTGTATCGCTTTAATCGCACCTTCCGTTCACCTCCCACAAGTTCGGTGAAATAAACAGTTTCATTTTGTGCAAGCCGTCTCTCCGTTTTTCCACGTCGTGACCCGTGAAATCTGGTGAAAGTGCTTCTCGGCACATCCACCTCAAGTGCTAAGCCAAGCCCACGTCATCATGGCTATATATACGCCAACGCTGAGCAGCGAGCCAACCGCAGTCAGAAAGGACTGGAGCCAAAGTAGTGGCTATTTCCTGGAAACACTGGGCAAGAACAAGTGCTGAGCTGGACTGCAGAGACAATGACCAACACAACGCAGCCTGCCCCGATCCTTCTCCGGCACTCCAGAGAGTCCTCCCACTTTCCAGGGATGATCATTTGAAGACCGAAAAAACTGGGTAGAGATGCACGACCAGGTCACCGCCTTCAACAGCTACGACCCCGAAGTACAACTAAGCCGCGTCTACGTCTACCTAGAAGACACCGTGAAGACGTGGTTCGACAACTTGGAATACACGCTGCGATCCTGGGATCTATTTCGCAGGATGTTGCTAAGCACCTTCACCAGCGTCGTTCGCAAAAAATGTGTCGCTCCTATCTTGGGCACATGTGTGCAGCTCCCCAATGAAAGCACTGTGATCTATATGGAGGAGACGACGCGCTTTTTTTTTTTGCCACGGCTACTCCAGCCTCACTGAAGTAAATAAAGTGAGCTTCCTGATGAGGGGACGTCAAGCAAGAACTCAGCCTGAATAATGAAGAACCGGCCGCAGACGGTCGCCGAATTCTATTCCGAAGTCTCGACAATGGAGAACACGCTCGAGATGCGGACATGGCAATACAACCACAGCTTCTCGGGTACAAGGTATGCCGACATCCAAGCGCTATAGTATCTACCTACCTGCATGAAACGATCCGAGCGATCGTGCAAAAGGAGCTACAAACATTGTTACCTTCAGCGCTGCCTCAAGCGGACTCCTTCGCGGAAATCGTACGCCAGGAGAACTAGTAATCACTAGGCGTGTCTCAGCTTCCAGAGACGCAGCTGCAAAAGCTATGCTGCTGCAGCCCACCGCCATGCACTTTCCCTTCCCCGCCCGTGCCAAGGTGTCGCATCGTGGCAGTTTCTCCCCCAGACACCACTCTCCCCAGACACCACGTCGGTCTTTCTCGGCGATAAACGCAAAGCAAGACCGACGTTTGGCGCGCTCCCGACCACTGCCTACTATGTGGGAAGCTGGCTACACCTTTCCGCCGCTGCAAGTACCAGGAAATGGCAATACGCGGTTTCGACATCAACGCGCTGTCTCCAAAGCTAGGTGAACGACTTTGAGATATCGCCGAATACCTAGCAGGAGTGCACCGGACAACCTGATCACCTTGCCGTTCACCATCGCCAGGCCGCTAAATATCACCGCAACAGTATGGCGGCCTTCCTCGAGGCTGTTCTCCGAGGCTATATTTGAAAAACTAAGGACAGCAGGCAATGAAAGTGCAGTTGCTGTGCGACGAACTATTGAAGATCCTCAACCGCCTCTTACGACGAAGCCGCAATGAAATCGAAAGCACCCACCGAGAGACGAAAGCACAAGCCTTGACGTCAAAACTTCGCAGCCCGAAGAAGACGTCACGACGCAACATGGAAGCAGCGAAACAAACCGACGTAGTCGTGATCCAACGTCTCGACCCAACCACAACGCACGACGGTGAATCAGCGACCTTGACGTAATATTCGACGACCACCCCGTCACTGCTATCGTCGACACTAGAGCCGACTATTCCATTGTCAGTGGGTCTTTCGCGACGAAGTTTAAGAAAGTGAAGACTGCATGGCGAGGCCCCGAAATCTGAACCGTTGGAAGTCATGTGATAACGCCGGATGGAGTCTGCACTCTCCATTTATAACCAGTCTTACCCTGCGAAGTGTTGTGATCCTACAACATTGCTCCGAGAATGTGGTAATCGGTATGCACTTCCTAAGTCAGCGCGGCGCATTCATCGACTGAAGCATGAGTCAATAACACTAACCCCAGAAAACACGCTGCCGACCCCCACTTCCTAGGAATCTCGCACTGAATGCCCTGGAAGACAAAATCACAATTTCGCCTCAAGTCATCGTTTTCGTCAGCACTTAAAGAATTGCAGACTTTGAAGGCGTCATCGAAAGCAATAGGCACTTCTTCCTGAGCCGCCAGATTTTCGTTGCAAGAGGCATTTCCGAGCTAAGTCAAGAAAAAGCGATGGTAATGGCGACAAACTGCAACCATAAAAACGGGCGCTTCAACATTGGTACTACGGTTGCCTGAAAGGAGTAATTCGTCGACGCCAGTGATTCCTTCGCCCACTCTGATACTTCTAAACCTGTTCGACAAATTGACGTTCCAAACCCAATTTTGACATCAACCCAAGCTTTCCGAAGGACAGGCAAAATCAACTTAAAATTCTGCTCCTGCAGTTCAAGGACTGCTTCTCCTAGTCTTCAGGAATCAGAGAGACTCCAGGCTCGAAACATTGTATCATAACAGAAGAAATCTTCGCACCAATCCGTCAGAGCCCTTAACGGGTTTCCGCGCGAGAGAGCAAAGCCATATATATATATATATATATATATATATATATATATATATATATATATATATATATATATATATATATGTGTGTGTGTGTGTGTGTGATTGATTGATTTGTGGGGTTTAACGTCCCAAAACCACCATTTGATTATGAGAGACGCCGTAGTGGAGGGCTCCAGAAATTTTGACCACCTGGGGTTCTTTAACGTGCACCCAAATCGGAGTACACGGGCCTACAACATTTCCGCCTCCATCGGAAATGCAGCCGCCGCAGCCGGCAATCAAACCCGCGACCTGCGGGTCAGCAGCCGAGTACCTTAGCCCCTAGACCACCGCGGCGGGGCGCAATATATATATATATATATATATATATATATATATATATATATATATAGCTTTGCAACTTTGACTTTCAGCATTGACTAGTTTAGACGTGTGCTTTTAACACCTGTGATTGCTTGCACTGTGAAGCACCGTACTGTCAAACAACAATATGGGCAGGATAAGAAGATTCTCTTTGTACCCCGTCCATATATCCCTATTGAAAAAAACGTCCACCATAGAAATTGTGGATTCCATCATCCACCATTTTGGTGGATTACGGTGGTGGAAATTGTGGCACATGGTGTGTGGTGGAGCAGATGGTGGATGGCGCGCTTCAGCCGGCAATGCTGAAGGGCGAAGCAGCGTCAGAACCACCGTGATGAGCTGCCGCTAAATAAATAATAAAAATAATTGTATAAAAAAGAATTTATCGATCACTGTTACAAACTGCCACTCTAGCGTCGCCAGCGCGAAGTCGGCGACGGGAATGATAGCAGGTTGGTTCGTTCCGTACGCAAGCAGAGACAGTGAAGAGATCAGAGACGTGAAAAAACAAAACAAACTGTACTCTAGTGATATGGCAGCACACGGGATCTAATACAACACTTCTATACAACTAACAAAATACAACGACACTTGATACAATTAAAGAAATATATAACAGAAACAATAAATCAGCTTACGAGAGACAACCATTACAAACTACACAAACTAACAAGAATAGAACGACGGAGGAGAAAGTTCGAAGATATAAACAGGTGAAGGCATACGTGAGATGACCGGCAGCGTTGTGTCCCCGACGATCGGATGCGAGAAGTCGAAGAGAGTTCTGGCACGACTGCGATGTCGGCGGTGTTGCAACGCTGGTGGCTCCGGGAGGCTAGTGCTTGCAGGTGACTTCGAGCAGGTTGAGCTAACTCGAGGCGAAGTCCCGATGTCCACGTTGCAGACGTTAATATCGCGTCACAACTAGACGAACGGCTAAGTTTTGGTGGCCAGCCGATACAGAGCCACACTAAAAACTTCTAGAAGAGATGCTTGTTGATCTGTTTCTACACCATGTTGGTCAGCGACTAGTCTGCCTAGCAGGGCAAAATCCTGCGCTTAAATCCCCCTCGTGTCTCCTCGCTCTCTTTCTTGGGGACAAGAGACCTCTACATGGGTCCAATCATGCGCGTTTAATTGATGGAAACTCCGCCCCAAAAATATTTTGACCCCACCCCTTTTTAATTGGGAGAGGGCTCTCAACTAGCGAGAGTGACAACCTGTCGGGTTGTTGACATACGGCTTGGCAACCTGAGCGTTCCCCATGCTTTTCCCCGTGGGAACGGTCAACAATTTAGCTTTCAGCGGGTGCGTATCATATTCTGATCCTTGGTCAGGGTATACCGTGGCCTTCTACGACCTTGCAGACGCCGCCACAGTTACAAAAGGATTAACCGTCGGCGGCGACGTTCTAAGAAGAGCACCCCATTTTGCACTTCTCGGCTCCCTTTCATGCGCCTCCGTTTCTCACGGTCAGTCGGGGAGTACGGCGCCCGTTAATTGCCGTGACGCGGTGTCGCCAAAAATAGCCGTCCGTGACGATCACCCGTAAAAGAAAGGTGCGCCAGCGTGGGTTCAAACCTGGCACCTCCGAATTATGAACTAAGTACACTAACCACTGCGCCACTATTTTTCTTTATTTCCGGTAAACATCACAAACGGGTCGCTAAGATAAATATATTACAATTCACAACAAACAATACAAAAAACCTAAAAATAACTAAGTCCGTCAAACATTACTATAACACACCACGTCCTAGAATTCCTTCATGGTCAGTAGGGCTTCTACCCTTTCTACCCATAAAGGTACACATTCGTCTGTTCTTACTACCTCAAGTAATCTTGAGATGCTTTCTTTAAAATACTCTCTTGCTGGTCTTCTCTCTGCGTCACGCCCCGCCGCGGTGGTCTAGTGGCTAAGGTACTCGGCTGCTGACCCGCAGGGCGCGGGTTCGAATCCCGGCTGCGGCGGCTGCATTTCCGATGGAGGCGGAAATGTTGTAGGCCCGTGTACTCAGATTTGGGTGCACGTTAAAGAACCCCAGGTGGTCTAAATTTCCGGAGCCCTCCACTACGGCGTCTCTCATAATCATATAGTGGTTTTGGGACGTTAAACCCCACATATCAATCAATCTCTCTGCGTCACAATGAAATCCAGCCATTCTAGAGCGCCATATACTGTGCAAGGCAGTCATCATGAAAAAATCGAAAGGTAATCTATCCTCATTCTCTATTGCCAAATACCTGATCCCATGAGGGTCTACGGGAACTCTTTTTTGATTGTCCTTTGTAATACGTCCCAAAAATAAACTCCTTCCCAACAGTGCAGGAAAACATGGTCAATAGTTTCCGGTTTCTTACAGATTAGACAGTGAGATCCCCAAGGCATATAAAACCCACGCTCCTCTAAGAAGGTTCTTACAGGAAGTGTTCCAGTGTGTAGTTTGAAAAAGAACGTTTTCGCACTTCGAGCTGCTGGCATTTTTTCAACTCGTTTAAGCACGTTCTGACCCTTGCGTGTTGGATATAGCGCTCTGTACAGTGGGATGGGGAGCATCGTGTCACATAAATCTTTGTGCAGTTTTTTTTTCTTTCCAACCGACCATCGGTAGTCAGTTGCAAAACGAACACACAAAAACCACACGCTGGCCACAACTTCCTTCATGTATCCTTGCACAGCCCCTGTGGTAACATGGGTGCTCGCAACCAACTCGGGCAACAGTCTACTTAGTCTTGTTTGACACACTGTTAGTAGGAAAGGATATCTTGTCTCACGAAAAAAGAAAAACCTATTTACTAACTGCTTGATAAACAGATGTCCTAGCCCAAGGCCTCCACACTTCGCCCGTCTTAACAAATTCGTGTGACTGCACCTTTCCCACTTAGACCCAACACAAATATTACAAACACCCGATGTAAAATTTTGCACATTGACCCGGGAACAGTACAACACTTGCATCACATCCCACAGCTTAGACACAAAAAACCAGTTGCATGCAGTAGCCCTAGCAAACATGGACAAATAAGTTGCATTCCACCTATTCGCTTTCTCTTTAATTTCTTTCGTTTGCTGTGTCCAATATTCATTAGTGCTTTTGTATGACTCGAGCGGTACTCCAAGATATTTAACTGGCGTTCTTGTCCATTTAATGGCTGCAAATAATTCTGGTGTTGAAGGCCAATATTCATGCCAGAAGCCGAGGCATTTACCTCAGTTTATGTGACTTCCCGTAACTTCGGCGAAAGATTTAGAAACTGATTGATTCTTCAATACCTTCATAGGAAGTGCTACAAATAGCAACATCATCAGCGTATGCGAGTAGTTTGACCTTTGAAGATTGTACTCGAAACCCATTAATGATGTCATTCTGCAATATCGACCAACATAAAGTTTCAATATAGATGCAAAACAACAGTCGACTAACCGGGCAACCTTGACGCACTGAGCGCTCAGTTCTAATGGGCGGGCTCATTATCTTGTTGATAATTAGTTTCGTACTACCATTCCAATATGCCATGGCTACTCCGTCAATAATTATCTTAACTTTAATGTGCTTCAATACAGCAAACAAGACAGCGTGGGCAACGCAATCAAACGCTTTCTCCAGATCCAGCTGGAGTATGGCCACACGAGCTTGACTGGTGTCAACACGTTTGAGCACGGATCGCATTTTATGAACGTTTGTAACTATGGACCGACCTTTGATTCCACACGTTTGGTGTCGACCGACGATATCTTTTATTACTGACTGAAGTCTAGCCGCCAAAATTTTCATTATTATTTTGCAGTTTACGTTTGTCAGTGCAATTGGCCTGTAAGCTGTGACGTGCCTGAGATTTTCAACCTCGTCTGTTTTCGGAAGCAGAACGGTACGTGATTCACCAAAGGATGGTGGTAATTTCTTTTTCTAATATGCCTCACTAAAAACGCCCGCAAGTATTGAAAACAATTCAATTTTAAAACATTTGTACCACTTGGCACAAAGACCATCTGGTCCTGGAGATTTCCCTGGATTTAACTAATCAATCGCCCGTTCAACTTCATATGCAGATATACATCATTCAAAAGCGTTTTTCACTTCCTCACTCACTTGCGGCATGCGTCCTAAATATAGTTATGTAAAAATTGCACGAGGCATGTCTTTTTAAAATCTATATTCAAACTGGTGCGTATGGCGTCGACTAAGATGAAAGGCAGCACGCACAACCGACAGACCACTTCCTCGTTATCGTCTTCTGACCGCTGATACGTCAGCTACGTATCATTACCCCCCGCCGGTAAAAGCACCGTCTCGGTGCACTATAACTACGATCTTCAGTAGGCAGGTGGTAAGGTTTTAGCCTGCTGACGTCCACAACATCAATGGGTGTGGTTGCAGGCAGGCTTGTGGTCTCAGATGCAGGAATGATCTCATAGGTGACGTCGGTTACCTGGCGAATGATACGGTAAGGACCCATGTAGCGAGACAATAACTTCTCTGATGAGCCAACTTGACGAACTGGGCACCACAGGAGAACAAGAGAACCGGGTGAGAAGTGAACGTCAGCATGCCGGCTGTCGTAGATGGCTTTCTGGGTGGCTTGCGAAGCCGAAAGTCTAGAGCGGGCAATCTGGCGTGCGTGGTCGGCACGAGCAACGGCGTCGCGTGCATATTCGGTTGACGGCGTTGTAGTGGTTGGAAGTAGGGTGTCGAGTGGTCATTTCGGATCACGGCCATAAATCAAATAAAAGGGTGAATAACCAGTAGTGCTGTGGCGCGAAGTATTGTACGCGAAGGTCACGTGACGTCAGGTAGCGCCAGGTCCCAGTCATGGTGGTCGGAGGACACATACTTCGCGAGCATGTCCGTTAGGGTCCGATTTAGCCGTTCAATAAGGCCATTTGTTTGAGGATGGCAGGAAGTGGTCAGCTTGTGTTGCGTCGAGGAAGAGCGCAGAAGATCGTCGATCACACGGGACAAAAATGCGCGGCCACGATCCGTGAGTGATTGGCGAGTAGTGCCATGGTGTAGGATGACGTCGTGCAGCAAAACGTCCGCAACGTCAGTAGCGGTGCTGGCGGGGAGCGCTCGAGTGACGGCATACCTAGTCGCGTAGTCTATAGCAACGGCGACCCACTTGTTGCCCGATTTCGACTCGGGAAAAGGACCGAGAAGATTTATACCAACACGAAAGAAAGGTTCGGTTGGGATAGAGATCGGTTGAAGAAGTCCAGCCGGGGGTGCAGTAGGTCGCTTCCTATGGTGGCATTTATCGCAGGAGGACACGTAACGGCGAATGGACCGGGCGAGACCGCGCCAAAAAAAGCGGCGACGCACGCGGTCGTATGTCCGAGATACACCCAGATGACCAGCATTTGGTTCATCGTGAAGCTGGTGCAGGACGGTTGAACGCATTTTTTTCGGCACGACAAGAAGGAGTTCAGGGCCATCTGGCTGGAGGCTATGGCGGTACAGCGTGCCATTCAGGAGGACGTACATGCGAAGTGACGTGTCGTTCGGAGCAGATTCGAGACTGTCAATAAGTTGTAGCAGAGAAGCATCACGACGTTGTTCATCACCAATGTGAAGAAACTGGGACATTGACATGACGCTGAGGCAAGGCTCGATGTGTGGTTCGTCGGGCTGATCAACAGGGTAGCGGGATAAGCAATCGGCGTCAGGATGGAGACGTCCAGACTTATGAGCAACCGAGTAGGAATACTCCTGTAGGCGTAATGCCCAACGACCAAGTCGTCCAGTGGGGTCCTTCAGAGAAGAAAGCCAACATAGCGCGTGATGATCTGTGATGACACGGAAAGGGCGGCCATACAAGTAAGGACGGAATTTCGAAACCGCCCAAACAAGAGCGAGACATTCCCGTTCTGTTATAGAATAATTGCGTTCAGACTTAGAAAGCAGACGACTTGCGTACGCTATTACATGGTCGTTGCCCCGCTGAATTTGCGACAAAACTTCACCAATTCCGTGACCCCTCACGTCTGTTCGCACTTCTTTAGGAGCATCAGGGTCGAAATGTGCAAGAATAGGAGGTGTCGTTAGAGCGGTGATTAGCTGAGAGAAGGCGTCAGCTTGAGGAGGGCCCAAAAAGATGGGACGTCTTGTTTGAGAAGATCGGTGAGTGGCCGTGCGAGTGCCGCAAGGTTTTTCACGAACCGGCAAAAGTAGGAGCAGAGGCCCACAAAACTGCGAACATCATGGACAGAGCGTGCGACTGGGAAGTTTGTTACAGCGCGTACTTTCACCGGGTCTGGCCGTACGCCAGCAGCGTCAACAAGGTGACCCAATACGGTAATCTGACGAAGACCGTAGTGGCACTTGGAGGAATTGAGCTGCAGGCCAGCCCGTCGAAATATCGATAGAATGGTCGAAAGGCGTTCAAGGTTGGTTGCAAAGGTAGGTGAGAAAATGATCACGTCGTCCAGGTAACACAAACATGTCTACCATTTAAATCCTTGTAGGAGCGTGTCCATCATTCTCTCGAAGGTCACTGGAGCGTTGCAGAGCCTGAATTGCATGACCTTGATTTGGTAAAGACCGTCAGGGGAAACGAAGGCGGTCTTGAAGGCAGTGTTGATTCGGTGATTGACAATTTTAGTCTGGCCAGACGACGATCGTCGGTGTCGAAAATTTCACTGTATGAGGCCAAAACTTGGCAGAGAGCGTCGGCCTGGTGAGGCGACAGCTTCGATCCAATCATGTTTCGAAACATACCATCGTCTGAGCTGGGTGGCTGTGAGACTGCGCTTTGATCAAGAGCAGATACAGCGACAACACTGACGTCGTCCTCTGTTATGACAGTTAGCTGGGCTAGAGACATCTGGCAGGGCAACACTTGAGGGGTGAAACCAAAGTTAAGGAGCGGAAGTAACACACAGTTATCCGCTATGGTCACGATGGTATAGGGCACAGTAACACTGCGCGTCAGCCGAACGTCAGTAATTGGCGTAACGATATAATCACCGTCAGGAACGGGAGGGGTCGATGACAAAGACACGTACGTGACGGCTCGAGGTGGCAGGCGAACGAAAGTGGTTGGGCTCAAGCGGCTGGTGGGCTTTCCAGAGTAGTCGGCAAAGATTGGTAGATCAAGGCTGAGGGTACCAGACGAACAATCAATTAAAGCCGAGTGTGCCGAAAGGAAATCAAGGCGAAGTATGAGGTCATGGGGGCAGCAGGCTAGCACGGCAAAAAGGACCACGGCGTGATGACCGGCAATGCTGACACGAGCAGTGCACATTCCGATTAATGGAACAGTACCGCCATCGGCAACACGTAATGCCTGCATCGTAGATGGCGTCATAATCTTTTGTAAGCGGCAGCGTAAAGAAGCGCTCATAATAGACAGGTGCGCACCTGTGTCAATGAGGGCGGTCACAGGAACATGATCTACTTGTACTTCAAGCAGGCTGTGGTGCGTGAGAAGGGTCAGTAGAGGATTTTCGGCAGTCATTGGTATTGCAGCTTCACCTCTATAAGCTGCAACATCTAGTTTTCCTGCTGCGGTCGTCCAGAGAAGCTCGGCGAAGTAAAGCGCCGAGGTGGCTGAGAGCGGGATTGGCGACGTAGCGGCGACGGGGAGCGAGAGCTGCGGCGACCGGACGAAGGGGCGTCAGGGTAGCGGCGACCGGGCAAAGGGGCGTCAGTGGAAGGCTCGTAAGATGACGACGAATATAAATTGAAGGGTGTGGCGACTGAACGTCGAGGGGTCGTCGGATTCATGAGCGCCGAGGTAGAGAAAGTCTGACGTGGTTGGTTTGACAAACGGCGGCGGCAATAGCGAGAAACGTGCCCAGGCTGGTGGCAGGAAAAACAAATAGGCCGGTCGTCGGGTGTTCGCCATTCCGAAGGGTTACGGAAAGGCATTGTTGGAGGTGAACGGCGAGCGTGTCCACGGGAGTAGGACGGGACTTCAGGGCGAGTCAAGGGACATGCTGATGGTAGGCCGAGGTTCGCAAACTCCTGCCTCACCACAGCTTGTATTAACGCCACTGACGGCTGTTGTTGGTCAGAAGCGAGCGTTGCGAAAGCGGGTGGCTGAAGAGGAGCCGGACAGGCGGCTTCGATTTCCCGACGAACAATGCGTGTGACGTTGTTATACGTGGGAGACTGGTGGGCGGCTTCACACGATGAGGTTGCGGCCGTGTTGGGCTGCCGGGTGAGTCGCTGAGTAGTACGGTGGCTCTTGGCTTCTTCGAACCGCCGGCACTCTTTAATGATGGCGTCGACGGTGGCAACGTTGTTGTAAACTAGAAGATTAAATGCGTCGTCTGCTATGCCTATCAGCACATGGGCCACTTTCTCAGACTCACTCATGTGCTCGTCAATCTGGCGGCATAAGGCGATGACGTCGTGAATATACGCGACGTACGACTCCGTCGACGTCTGTGCACGAGCCGCCAGTTGATTCCGAGCTGCGATCTGCCGCCCAACGGTGTCACCAAAAAGGTCGCGGATCTTCTCTTTAAAGGAGTCCCAGCTCGTAATCTCCGCTTCGTGCGTCTCGAACCACACTCGCGGTGGGCCATCGAGGTAAAAAAGCACATTGGCAAGCATAAGAGTCGGGTCCCATATAGAGCTTGCGCTGACCCGTTCGTACCGGTTGATCCATTTCAACAACACCAACCTGACCGGAAAATACACCGGGATCACGAACAGGAGGTAGAACGACGTATGTGGAAGTCACGGTAGGGGCAGGTGGCGAAGACGATGGTTGTTCAACCTGTGACATGGTTGGACCTATGATGATGCGACCATTGCGGAGCTTCGTGATGAAGATGCACCTCCACCACAAAGATATTACGTAAAAATTACACGAGGCATGCCTATTTAAAATCTATATTCAAACTGATGCGTATGGCGTCGACTAAGATGGATTGATTGATATGTGGGGTTTAACGTCTCAAAACCACTATGATTATGAGAGACGCCGTAGTGGAGGGCTCCGGAAATTTAGACCACCTGGGCTTCTTTAACGTGCACCCAAATCTGAGCGCACGGGCCTACAACATTTCCGCCTCCATCGGAAATGCAGCCGCCGCAGCCGGGATTCGAACCCGTGCCCTGCGGGTCAGCAGCCGAGTACCTTAGCCACTAGACCACCGCGGCGGGGCTCGACTAAGATGGAAGACAGCACGCACAACCGACAGACCACTTCCTCGTTGTCGTCTTCTGACCGCTGATACGTCAGCTACGTAGCAATATTCTTCTTTAAATATTTCTAGGTTTACCTGTCTACACGCAAAAAGGTTTTTAAAATGACTTGAAAATACGGATAAAATGCTGTCCGTATAGGTTACTTCGTGACCATCCTTCTTTATTTTTTCGATATGATTCCGTCGAGCGTTCGTTTTCTCCACCCCTAACGCTCTTTTGGTTGGCGTCTCTCCAGCCGCTAAAGCCTCAGCCCTAGCACGGACGAGTGCACCGCCGTAGCATTCCTCGTCACGCCGTGCAAGTTTCTGCCTAATATTGCGTATGTCAATTTTATACTCTCCCGGTTGTTTGCACTCCAAGTCTATTAGTCTTTCCAATGCCTTTCGGAGTTCTTTTTTTTTCTTATTCCTTTCGTAGCTCAATGCGCAAAAACGATTAATAGCTTTTATTTTTATTCGCTGCTCGAACTCTTTCCATTGTTCTGCACGTTTAACTTCATCATCCATTTTTATTTCATTGATACAGTTCATTACCTGATCTAAGAAATATTCGTCAGTGATCGAAGTGGAATACATCTTCCACAGCTCCCATGAGAAAGTTCCGCCTTTTGTTTTCTCTCCCATATTACATTTAACTAAACAATGATCACTGAAGTGTATTGGGTAGACAGCATATGTCTTACAGTGGGCTATTATTTCAAGCGACACGTAAATGGTATCAAGGCGCGCATGGCTATTCCCCTTAAAATGTGTGGAACGCACATCCCGCGTTCCCTCCATACAGCTGCCCACGTCTTCTAACTCAAATTCAGGAACTACGTCCGCTAGCCTCCTACTACTTTTATCGTAAATGGCGCGTCCGTTTTCTCGATATCGCCCGTTGAGGACGCAGTTAAAATCACCAAGTAATACATAATTCCTTTCCAAAGTGAAGTGCTGCTTTAGGCTTGAAAAAAAGTGATCGCTCCTCACAAATGGTTGGTGCATAAATACACACTATACACCACTGACATTCATTGAATACAAAATCACAGGAAACCAATCTATCAGACGGGCAAGAGAAGGTATCTTGCACTACCAGACCCGGTAACTTCTTAATGAACAAAACACAGCCTGCAGACGTGCCTATTGCTTGACTTACAATTGCGTAGTAACGCGCCGTAAACCTCAGCACCATGCCCGGGTGTGCTCCTCACCGTGTACTTTTGTTTCTTGTACAGCTAGTATATCCAGATCATGATTCCCGAGCAGCCTGTAGACTTGGCTCTGTTTCCGCTTGGCGGCAAGACCTCGAACATTTAACTTGCCACTCTAAGTTTTGGTGCAAAAGCCATGTCTACACAATGAAGAAGTTAGCCCGGGGCATGAAGCTTACCTTCGGCGTCTAGAATAGAGCTAGACATCTTCGGAGCCTCCAGGTGGACCCGTGCCACTTAAGGTCCCTAGATAAAACAAGGTAGAGTCACTCATTGTTCTCGAGCCGTCCTCCTCACTCTCTCGAATGGAATGAATGGAATGAAAAAACTTTATTTCAGTCCTGCAGGACGCGCTTAGCGCGTAGCGGGCGTCTCCCACGTAGGGACCGACAGGGAGTACCTGGCGGCCGCTTCGTGGGCCTGCTGGACGGCTTATTGCTGGTCGGCGAGAAGTGAGCTCCTGAGGGACCTCTCCCACTTGCTTGAAGTAGAGTCGGGAGGAGTTGTTCCACACTCCCAGAGCATGTGTGCGAGTGTCGCTGTGTGTCCACATGATGGGCATGTGTCGCTGGGGTATGCATCGGGATAATAAACGTGGAGCATGGCAAGGTTTGGGTACGTGTGTGTCTGTAATAGGCGTAGGGTTAATGCCTGCGGTCGGTTAAGTTTCGGATGTGGGGGTGGAAAAATGCGGCGTTCCAAGTAAAAGTGCTTTGTGATTTCATTGTAGGTAATTGGTGCATCCCGATTGGTATCTAACCCAGCAAGATGAGGCCTTTTGGCTAAGATCACTCTCTCGATTGCTCCTCTTTTTCTCTGCCATCCGCGTCTGTAATTGGTGCATTACTTGCACGTGATCTTGCAAATGGCTGGTGGTGTTATTTATTATTATGCAAAAGGTTCAAAACACCTTTTTCCTTCCTCCGTGGTTCAAAACGAGTACGCATGCGCATATGACTCCAGCCGGATTCTCGCCATGACCACAAGACAAAATCGTAGCCAGAACATAAACTGAAGAGGAGGAGCGTTTCGGTGTGCGCTAAGTCGACCAAGATTGTTTCGCCATGCTCGTTCAATGCAACATCTGCGTTTTTCAGCAATGCCGCGTTGCCGTAAACAACAGAAAATGGTTTCGCTTTCTTGAACTTACCTCGTGCTTTCGTGCTTTCCGAGATGAAGCGCACCATGAAGTGCAACTATGAACCATTTCACGCGAATGCTTTCGTGCAACTCCGTCAACGTATGTCGACGCGGATCTGCGAGGCGAGTTCACTTGCCGGTTTTTATTGAAACGCCAGGCGCGCGTCTAATGCGTGTCTAGTGCATGCCAGTTGGTAAAAATACATGTGGGTATGCACGTATACAGAGCAGCTGTCGGTTGTAATCAACGCACCTTCAGAAACATTTCACTCTTGACCAGTTCCCGCTTGAGCCGAAACGCCCTGCTTTGAGACACCTCACCAGTAGAACTCTCACTTTTCAGGAAGTTCCCAGCACCGCATCAGAATCACTTGGCATCACGATTGTCGAAATGGGCACATTTAAAAAAATGTCATCGCAGTGCTGCTGGACGAGTGTTCGCACCAGTCTGGTCGTAGTTTTTTTTCTTGCGTGTGCACAAGCTGGTTGTAATCAATCGTCACAACGTCGCGCCCTGTGGCCACTTACAGGATCCAGCAAGAAGCACGTTCACAGTGTCACAACACGAACGAAACACAATCGCAGAAGTGGACTAGCTAGAACTGGACGAAATACCGCGGCCGTGGAACTAAAATGTACTACGCGAGACGCCATGGCTAGTGGTGTAAAGTATAGAACTGCACAACGTTGCCGGTTGAGTAACGCACATCCCGCTTGCTCTTGTGTTGTGCCGTTTATGTTCATAAAGGTAACTGTTTATTCTACGTCTTTTTTTGTTTCATTTTGTTTCATTTACATCTATTCACCGTAGCAACAGAACCCAAAAATTCACTTTTGGATGAAAGTTTTAAACCTTCTAGGGGGCGCTTCAGACAAATAAGCGAGGAGGAAAAGGGAGGGTGTCGCTACCTTGGAAACTTGTTTCATCTAGGGACCTTAGTGCCACTGGAGGACAAAGGTGGCCAGTGTTTGTCCAATATCGGTTGGGACGCAGCCTTGTGCTGCTGCGTCTGAACGAAGTCGCCTTCGCAGGTGGCCCCTCTTCATGCTTTTCACTGGACACCTCACGCTCTCCTTCAGACTGCTCGTGGGGTCTTTTGCTTGACGCCCCACCATGATACTCTCGCACGACACTGGAATTTCGGTTAATTTCACCGGCCCAGGCTCCTTCGATGGGGTGCTTGTGAAGCCTTCTTCGGTTTGGCCGGCTGGCTCTTGAATAACCTCCCCAGACTCTATGTCTGCATGGACTGTTGGTTCATCCCCACCAGTCGGTGTGGCAGTACCTGTTGAAGCTTCTGGGTTCACCACGTCGCCTGCGCCTTTAGCCGCGTCTTCAGCCTCGGTCACGTCCATCACCAACTCTGATGTGTCTTCAGCTGATCCTATAGCCGATGCGTACGTGCGCATGCACGCGTCTTTGCTGTGGCCAAACCACCGACAACGCGAGCATCCGGGTACCTTACACTCTCTTCCAACATGGCCGGTACCTTGGCAGCGAAGACACAGCATTGGCCAACCAGGTGCAACCACAAGTGCCAGTTCACCACCTACCCTGATTTGATGCGGGAGATCTTCAACCTTCACGCCACTCTTGAGCTTAAGAAGCACAGTCCGTGTGGTTGCCCCTTGTCGCTGACTTTTTGAACACGCCAATTCTCCCTGGTGACTTGTACGACCTTCCCATAAGCCACCAACACCGTTCGCACGTCTTCATCGTTGACGCCATACAGCAGCCAATGAAGACGCAGCCACACCTGCTGATCCCGGGGGTCTATGATGATGCAGCGTCGACCCTTGACTTTCAGCTCCTTCACGTCCAGCAAGCGTCTCGTAGCGTCCGCGTTGTTCATGGTGACTGCCCAGACATGGTTTGTCTGGTAGGCCCCCAGTGCCAACACCTCCGGCAGCAGTCCTGTAGGTCCGAGCGCGTCTCGAAAATATTCTACTCGATACGATCTGCTGCGCACATCACCGTGTAAAAACACAGTGTTTTGCGCGACGCGTCCCTTGGGCAGTGGTGGCAAAATTATCTCGTATCCTGCGTCTTGCTCTTCGCTCATCCTGTTACCACGGCTTGTATGTGCCGCAAACGCCGCTCCTGCAGAGTACATGATTCTTGCGTCCGACGCGCGTGAGTGCAGACGAAAGAATGACTAACCACTGCGCCACGCCAACAGGTAGCGGTACGGGTGTTAGAGAAGTACTCAACTCACAGAGTCACTATTTAACTTCAGTTCTCCTCGTCGTTTACTTGGGAGAGACGGGATCTGCACCTGCTACTAAAATTTGCACAACTGATAAACACGAACTGCTGCTTGTAATGGTTGCCACTGCGATAATGGCGATGGCGCTATGTTTTTGTTACAATATACAACCGCAAGGGAAAAACAAATCAGTGGACTGAGGAGCAGGCAGAGTTTATCGGCGGTTACTGCCAAGTTTATTTGTTTCTCGCTCCTTCCAAAGAGGTATATCAGTTCAGGCTTTATGACGCTTCTATGCTCAATCGATAGATACGCCCGCACAATTGATTTTGATGTTTTTCGCGCAACACACACCGCAGTCATGCCAGCACACCACTGTTGCTCTGTCGCTAGGAACAGCTCCATAACGGCTACTCCAAAACGACTGCAGTGCGCCAGAAACATTATGCCATCATATTGGTTCAGTGAGCATATGAACTGACGTGTCTATGTTCTCGCATAAGAGCCAGCGAAGCGCCGGCGAGTGCGACCGGCGGCTGTCGGTGAGGCGAGGCGTACCTTTGGTGGAAGTGCTGCAAGCGCGTCGCATCGATGTTTGTCGCTTCTTGCGTGGACACCGTACACAATAAAAAGGCTTCATTTAAGATAAATGATGCGACAGCTGTGCTGTATTGTCATTTTTACTCGTCAAAATTGTGCATTCTGAAACCCAGAAGCGCCGATAACACTTGTACGGGCTCGATCGGCATGACTAACAACTTTGGTGGAAATCTTGGTGGTAGAACAGAAGGGTGTAAGTCAAATTAACCGGGGCTCATCTCGACGCATGTCGAAAGTGAAAGTTTATGCATATTCGCACGCACTTTGCTAACTAAAAGATGCAGCTCAAACAAGAGAGTGTGCAAGAATTACTAGAGTTGCGTTTCTAGTGTGGCGACATCAATTGACTGCTGTGTTCTGCTCTAACATTGAAAGGGGCAATAGCGAACTGGAGCCCATTTATTTCTTGACAACTACTCGCCGATGTAAAACATTTATTGTAATCTTCACAGTGACAACTCTAGTCTTCTAAACATCACAACAAAGAAACGCATCGCGGATGTCAAACTGATGTAAGTACGTGTTCGAAATGTAAATATATTCCCGGCCACATATTCTATGCTCCACAAAAAATTGAAGCGTTGGTGGCACCACAAAAATTAAAAAAAACGTACTAGAAAGCATAATGAGCAGCGTTGGTTTCTTTTGACCATAAACATATATCTCTGCGCAATCAAGAATGAAACACTACTAATAAGTGATTTCGCATACTGTTACGTGCTTTTCAACATGTCCCCGTCATCCACCAAGCTTCCATCGTGCCACCGTCATCCACCTTATT
Source organism: Rhipicephalus annulatus (assembly GCA_013436015.1). Lineage (NCBI taxonomy): Eukaryota > Metazoa > Arthropoda > Arachnida > Ixodida > Ixodidae > Rhipicephalus > Rhipicephalus annulatus. Next base: position 424,795 of record WOVY01010891.1, on the reverse strand, counting down.
CACCAAGCCTTCCACCAAACACGTTTTGCCTCGCCACCATGAGCTGGCATTTTCCACCGTCACCACCATTGGCTCGCCACCACCATTACCATCTGCCACCATTTTTCCACTCTAGCTGTCATCAGGCGGCGTTTTTCACTGTCGCCACCATTGGCTCGCCACCATTGGCTCGCCACCAACACCACCATCTGCCACCATTTTTTTCCACTCTCGCCACCATCAGCCATTATGCCCACTACAGTTTCCACCATATCCACTAATATTTCCACCATACCCACTATTCTTTCCACCATATCCACCAACGATTCCAGCATCCACCAACCCAGAATTTTCAATAGGATTAAGAAGCGAATCGACAAAATGCCACGTGATGACATAATCCAGCCGTCCAAGAGTCCCTGGGCGTCTCCCGTGATGTTGGTAGAGAAGTACAGAACTTTTGCCTTTATTCCTCGACTATTTTCGCCTAATCGTAATCAGGAAGAAGGACGTCGATTCGTTTCCACGGAAAGACGACACCCTGTATAAACTCCCCAACGCAAAGTACTTATCGTCGATAGATCTCAAGACAAGTTACAGCAAATCGAAGTCGACGAGAGACCAACAAAACACTGTTTTCGTAACAGCACAAGGCCTGCTTGAGTTCAAGGTCATGCTTTTTGGTCTTTGCGCGGCTCCCGCTATCTTCCAACGCATTAATGATTCAGTACGGGCCAGCTTCAAGTGGCACATCAGTACTAGGACGACGTCGTTGTGCTTTCCTAAAACTTCGACGAACACCTCCGGCACCTCGAAGATGTACTTCAAGCAGTCAAGAACTCCGGACTCACCACGAAGCAAATAAAATGTCGCTTTGCATGTAAGGAGCTCTTGTTCCTGGGCCACGTCATCAGCAAGTCAAGACTTTGCGCCGACCCGCAAAAAACAGCTGCCGTTGCCACCATCGCGGCACCAACAATCAAGAGGGCCGTGCGTCCATTTCTCGACCTTGTGCGTATTGCAGACGGTTTGTAAAAGATTCCGCCAGCATCGCAGAGCAACTAACTAACCTAACCAGGACAGAGGAGGAGTTCAAGCGGGAAACGCCGCAAGAGAAAGCATTTTAGGAGCTCAAACACCATCCGCAGCCGCCTCTGTACTTGCGCATTTAGACGAATCCGCGGAGATAGAAATACACAACCACGCAAACAGTGTAGGACTTGGCGCCATTTTTGTGCAGAATACTGACGGACTAGAATCAATTATGCTCTCCAGTCACTTTCAAAAGCAGATTCCAACTATTCTACAACATAAAAGGAGTGCCTCTCTATCATATGGCCTATATAAGAGTTACGCCCTACCCCTACGGCAGGCCCTTCAAAGTTGTGAGTGACCACCATGTCTTGTGTTGGCTAGCTGTCTTGAGGTCACCTCGCACGGTGGAGCCCCAGACTTCAAGAATTCGATGTTACCGCTGCTTACAAGTTTAGAGGAAAACACTCCGGTGTCGACTGCCTGTATCGTTCCCCCTGTAAGGTCTGGCGTCACAGGTCAGGGGGGGGGTGAGTCTTCTTTGTCACGAAAGGGTGCCCTTCCCAAAGAGCCAATTCTCGAGATACGATAGTCCCGGCGTAATGACGCCCGTTCTGATAAGAAGAACGTGGTTGGTCACCGCTTTTAACAACCAGCAAGGTGGTCCCCGGCCAGCGAAGTGCCGCAGGGTGACGTGAGGACACCCGGTGTATAGACACCCATCCATCTAGATTATAGTCCGTGGGACGGCTGTCACGCTGGACAGCGCAGTCATCTAGCAGTAATGGTATGGGCCCGCAGCTGAAACGGCGCCACCATCGTGCGCGTTCGCACATTTCGCGGAAGGTCATGTGCAGGCCGGTCTTTTCATCTCTCTCTCTCCAACCGAGGAGTCGAGTGCTTGAATAAGAGAGTGAGAGGAGAGTACTGCATCAAGTGTGTTTGAGTCTGTTCAATAGACGCACTCAATCGTTTTGGTTGGCCGTGAGGAGAATTGTGAGTGGCTACCGATGGGTGAAAACCTGTTCCCGTTTCCTCACGATCGTTCTGGTCGCATCAACGAGTGCTCTACAATATCGGTTCTGCCGAGCCAACATGCGACGGTTCCAACGGTGAAGAGTCTTGTAAAATTTTACATAAGCTCCTGTACATAAAGTCGAGTTGTTGCAGCATGTCGAAAGGCGCTGGTTTCCATTCCTGAACAGCTGCAGCAGCCACGACAAGACAAGACGGACATCAAGCAACCAACCTTCCACTCCCTTCTATAACAACAGCCGCTACGCAGCTGAGAGAGCTCTGCTCAAAGGAACAGAGGGAGTGGGTAGAAGGTTGAGTTTTACTCCCCCATCAAACCACTGCCGCCGGACGACCCGACTAATGACTACTTTTTGGGAAACATTAGTGCGGACGAGTTAGCCGAACGGCAGTGAGCTGACCCGGAAGTCAGAAACCATGTCAAATACATGTATGGTGGCAGCGCAACTCTCCCGAAGGTGTTCGAAACAGGACTGGCGTCGTTCTTCCAGCGAAACAGAGTTCTCCTATTGAAAAAATTCTCACCCCTTCGAGCCAAACACCATGTAGTGATTTCAGCATTGAGTCCGGAAGTCCTCCAGGCTCTACACGACGACCGGACGGCTGGACACCTCGGTGTTTCCTGTACGCTCACAAGAATACAGGAAAAGTACTACTCGCACACTCCTTGCCGCTGACGTCACTCATTACGTAAGGACATATAATGTGTGAGCGACGCAAGACACCGCAGAAAGACCAGCAAGCTTTTTTCAGCCGATCGAAGCGTCTCACTGACCGTTCGAGCAGACCAGTATGGACACACTGGGACAGTTTCCTTCGTCGACTTGCGGTAATAAATGGAGCGTTGTCGCCACCCACTGCCTCATCCGCTACGCCAAAACATGGGCCCTACCTAGAGGCAGTGCTGCCGACGCAGCGAAGTTCTTTGTTGAAGACGTGGTCCTGTGTCACGGCGCCTTAGAGGTCCTCATCACCGACAAAGGTACAGGCTTCGCTGTCAAGTTAACTCTAGCGATTTTGAGATACAGACAAACAAGCCACCACTTGACCACCGTGTACCACCCACAGATCAATGGCTTCACCGAGTGGCTAAAAACGACTACCGCTGACATGCTGGCCGTGTATGTTGACGTCAAACACAACACGTGGAACGCCATCCTTCCATAGGTGACCTTCGCATACAATATGGTAGTCCAGGAGATGGCGCACACGTCACCATACAAGTTAGTCAACAGAAGGAACCCAGCAACATCGATCAACGCCATGCTGCCAAAACGTAGCTGATGAAGAAAACCTCGACGTCACCGTCTACCTTAAGCGCGCTGAACAAGCTCACAAACTCACCTTCCGGAGCATCAAGAATGAGCAGACGAAAGATAGCCGCCGTAACTATCTTAGACAGAGCTTCGTAGAGTACCGTTCCGGAGACCGGGTTTGGCTGTGGACGCTGATACACCGACAAAACATATATAGTGAAAACTTCTGGAGAATACTTCGGTCCATACAAGGTGCTTCGACGTTTTGACGCTCTTCACTATGAGATTGTCCCAGGTGGCATTACTAACTCTCAACAGAGCCATGCATGGCGTGAGGTCATGCATGTTGTGCGCCTGAAGTCGTTTCACGCGCATTAGAAATCATAAAGACCACACTCACTTTTTTTCCTTTATGATCCTGTTTTTTTGTGCTCATTGTTTATTGTGCTTCTTTGCTTTATTTCTGTTATTATTAGCATGCAGTTTCTCTCGCATTCTGCTTCAAGTATCGAGACGATGCTTTTTTAAAAGGAGGCATTTCTGCGAGTGATATTTTGATGCGCTAGGTTTAAACCATAAAAGACTGTGAGCGATACTCGGCGCAGATCACGCCTCAGTGTTCAAAACCTTTTAGTTTGTAATAGATTATTTGTTAATATGGGGCTCAGGACGCGAACACTCAAGATTATTCCAGAGCTTGCGCGGCCTCTAGTGATAAGGCTGGCAAGTTCGACGCGCATGTATACAATACGGCGCGTGCCAACTATGGTCTGTTGATCGACGGCCGACGCTCTCTTCTCCGCTATCATGCCAGTGTATATACCGGTAGTCTCATTTTTCGTTTACCGGCCACAGGTTCGGCCACACTAACAGTTTCATTTCATACGTGCCATCTCCGCCTTCGTCGTCGTCAAGACCCCATGATAATATCTGTTCTAATTGTGGTGGTACAGTATAAAACACCACAAGCTGAAGCCTTTCAAACTAGTCAACAATTTCAACACAGACATAATGAACATTTTGCTCGAGCTGAAACATAACTGCGCTTGTGAATAGAGTCACGATTACCGAACGCTCCCCGTGATTAGCCACTCAAGTAAACATCATCATTACCCGCATGCATATGCGTGTATTTTGAATGACGAGAGTCTTTCTTGCGATTTCCCTCGCAGAAATATTTGTCTGTCCGTCTGTCTGTCAACTGATTGAAGCACCTGGTGAAAGCTTTACCCTTTGCTTAACACCCACACATGTTTAACTTGTTGCTCGTTCACACTTATTAACAATCTCAAAGATTAGCCATATTTGAATCGCAAGTTCGATACGTAAGTACTAAGCAGTGTGTTTCCTTATTTAGAAAATGCATACATACGTATTTGTAAGTCCCTAGAGGTTAATACGCTTCGCTGAGAATGCGACGCTATGAACGAAAACGCGGGTGTTTCCTACGCTTCGCTAAACTGACTCGATGCTGCTACCTAGCAGTTGCTCCCCGTTCTAAAAAACGTTTTTGTTTCCTAATATTACTGCCAGCTGGCGTCAACTTCTCACGTAGTGCGTAAGATATATATAAAGATCTTCAACGTGCTTTGCAGTGAAGAACGCGAGTACGCAGCCAATTTTGCTATTCTTTTCATTCCAGGGTTACGGCAGTAGACTCGTCAACCAGGATTGGCAGTGCATTGGAAGTGCCGCAGTCAGGAAAACTGGTGGCACTACTTAAATTCTACCGCACGGGTTACAGTTTTGCTGACGCCGGGGACTCGTCGAAGACTCCAGGACTGTCAAAAACGTTCTACAGTGCCTCTTTGTCTTCACTGTACATTCGGCCGAATCCACTGACGCTCGTGGAGTTTAGAGCCGTGAGTATGCAGCCTCGGCGTACATCAGCGCCAGTGCGCGATAACAGTGACATTTTACTTAGAGCAAAGCCCTAATTTGACGGAGTTCATATTTGTTCATTACCGATGATTAGCTTCGCGGAACAGGACAGACGTCCGATATAAGACAGGACAACTGCTCATTTATCCATTCATTTGTTAGTTCATTATTTCATTCATTCATACATGAAAACGCAACGCGTGTCTCTGAAGTTCCCAATATCAAGCACTAAGTTGCTTAATAACTTTGTCACTTGGTATTCACCAATTAGACTCTATCTTAATTGTGAAATTCGACAGGATCATGAACTGACGACAAGCCGAGCTGTCAGCCATTAAAAGGGTAGGGGAATCGGGGTCTTGCATGTTAAGCAAGTGGAATTCAGTACGCATTGTGCCCGATACAGTGGGGTTGCCATAAGATTCTTTTTGTAAATTACATTTCATTGGGTATCTGAATCAGTACCATAGAACTGCCTTAAAAAATGCGAACATCGTGGGTTTCACTCCTGCGTCCATCCCCGATTGTATATACGTATACTATAGACTAGGCAATAAAGTATGTAAAAAACTTAAAGGGCAGTTGCTTAGATTATGTAAATAAACAGCAATACACCTCTATAACCTCTCGGGCGCGGCTCATATTGGTAGGTTCAGCAGCGCTGACAGTTGGGCGAGTAGGTCAGGCTTTATAAATTTAAAACAGCGCAAAGAAGAGACAAAAGCGTAGACAAAGAAGAAATAACACGAAGACTGCATGTGTGTCTCCTTTGTCATCAGTGCTTCTGGTCTCATCGTTGCCATTATAGCTTGCAGCGAACTGTGGGACACGAAGAAGGAGCTTACGAAGACAAGCGCTGATGATCAAATGAATTTCATTTTGATGTGACGTGCGTTTACATAGATACAGAATTGCCCATACATGAGTATAAGCTGCCGAAAGTGTCTTTTGAGAATAATAGCACGTAATCATTTTAGTGCTTTCACGTGTTCCTTCTTCGTCTGTGTCTCCGACTGCGCCGTAAGGTATTATGGATCTTCCCCAACTATCCCTATCGAAAGCTTGTTATCCTTAGTTGCGCCATTTGATAATGTTGTTCGCACTTGACGAATTAGATCTCAAGCACATGCTTCATTATACGTGGCTTCGTCAGCACGCTGAACAATGTTCACCTGCTAAGGCCTACAGGTGATGAAGCCTCTGAAAGTGTTGATCGGTCACGTGGTGATCAATATATTTATTTCAGTAAGTTAAAGTGGGCGAAAAGAACGTACGTGGCTAGGATTCAAACTAACGCTAGCAACAATCTGACGCTAGAGATAGAGTGGTGGTTGTCGTTTTCCACTTAATCAGATACAGACGTCAGACTCTGCCCAGCCGGCGCGGCGAGAAACGCCGCCACCAGCGCCGCTATCCTCGCGCCAGCCATAACCGGGTAGTGCGAAGAGCCGCCCGCAAGCGAACGTGCAGAGGCCCTCCACTTTCATTGGTGTTGAGGCGCGGTTTTCTGAAAATCAAGGGTTTCGCAAGTTTCTTCCGTCAAACCAGCCTCACTTCAGAAAAGTAAAAAGCTCATTAAAGCTTCATGGCTGCGACTACAATGCAAAACATGTTTCAGATATTTGGTTTTCTGTAACTCACAATTTAGGTACAAGCGAACATCGCATGACCTCCAACTCAGGGCAAGCACTCCGACGTGCGTTCTGTAACGCCTAAATGTGTTACATGTTGGCATACACATGATCCCAAAGTGATGAAATGCATACACGAGCAATCTATCTTACAATCAGTGATACGAAGCTCGTTTTATCCGGCAGGATAGGCGCCGGGACTTATCGCCTTTGCAGTTGCATTTTTGATCCATCTCTCGTCTCCTGTGCGTTGAACTGTTTTATTACGCACCCCATTGATTGTTGATTGATATGTGGGGTTTAACGTCCCAAAACCATCATATGATTATGAGAGACGCCGTAATAGATGGCTCCAGAAATTTCGCCCACCTCGGGTTCTTTAACTTGCACCCGAATCTGAGCCCACAGGCCTACAACATATTTGCCTCCATAAGAAATGCAGCCGCTGCAGCCGGAATGCAATACCGCAACCTGCGCGTCAACAGCCGAGTACCATAGCCACTAGACCAACACGGTGGGGCTATTACGCACCGCATAATGTTCTGTTGACGGTTGCCTTTCGTACTGCAAATGGGAATACATGCGTGTACACTTTCTCGGTATACTACGAAAGGCGGAACCGAGGCCGCCAAGGCAGGTCCAGCAATCGCCGATACCAACGGCAAAAAAAAAAGCCCCGCCGCGGTGGTCTAGTGGCTAAGGTACTCGGCTGCTGACCCGCAGGGCGCGGGTTCGAATCCCGGCTGCGGCGGCTGCATTTCCGATGGAGGCCGAAATGTTGTAGGCCCGTGTGCTCAGATTTGGGTGCACGTTAAAGAACCCCAGGTGGTCTAAATTTCCGGAGCCCTCCACTACGGCGTCTCTCATAATCATATAGTGGTTTTGGGACGTTAAACCCCACATATCAATCAATCAAATCATCAACGGCAAAAAAAAAACCTTATTGAGGCCACGACCAACATTTAGCGATTTACTTGTACGACATACGCGTTTGCATTTGCTAGTTACAGCCGGAACTTCGAGCTTTCAAAGCATATACGTGAGCGATGCTGTGTTGTGGCGACAACTTCAGATTAACGGTGGTAGCAGCGTGTGCGATCTTTATCGCGCGCGTTGCCACTGTATTGTTGCATGACGCGTATCGTGGTCAGAGCCTCTGTTAAGCTTCATAATAACGGTTACCATGATTCTCCGTCAAGACTGCTCAAAAGAATGACCTACGTTATTCCAGTTTCTCAGGCAACCGTCTGTAGAGAACGCGGGTAATTCGCGTACCCAACACGCTCGCAACTGTACCTGTATCCTGCGCTCTAGCTCTTCTGCTTCGCGAAAGCCACGGAAATTGATAAGACTGAAGTCTTTTACCATGGCAATTCACAATGCAACAGTAGTGTCGACTGGGGTCTTTCTCGCAGAGTTCCGAGCTGTTACGTGTGCTAGTTTTCACCACCATTGGTAGCTCCTTTTTTTTCGAGAGTACAGTGTGCAAATATAGGTAATGTTAACCTCAAATGTTGTTTGGCACGCGGAAGTTGCACGCGATTGCGCTGCAAACTGTGCACAAGTGTAAGGCTTAGCACTACTTAAAACTGCGCAGACAGGTAGCGCTACGTGTCTGCAAAACTTCAAGAGTCGGACGTCTACATTTACATATGATTTCAACGCTGGGAGTGTTTGTCAGGGCCTCTCGTAGTCACGACGGACTACGAAAGGCCCTGATTCCTACAGACTACGAAAGGCCCTGTCGTGACTACGAGGGACCTCTCGTAGTCACGACAATTGCCATCACTCTCTTCTCGCACAGCAGTTTAGAAGTGGCGGAGATTTTCTTTTTTTTGAGAGCGATAAAATGACGAATAGGCCTTGTCAAAGGACTAATGTCATAATAAAATTTCTGTAAGCCAAGTTGTGCAGAGCCGACGTTTGGACAAGTGCACGTGTCCTCTCAGGCTAGAACAGAAACTCCAGCTGAGTGGTGGACCATTGGATCCGCTATTCCAAGGTCGCAGGTTCGCATCCTGCCGTACGTGGCAAATTACTTTGTCATGCACGTTTCTTTCTTCACATTTACGCGACAGTACCGTCCAATAACATCACCGTGTAATTTCTCTGACATTTTTGTGTGTTAATTCTCTTTATTGTGTCACGTGCATCGTGAGATTAACAATCGGTAAGTTTAAGATGAGCTGTTTAATAGGCCGAGCTTGTAGACGGTCAACGAGAAGTTATATTACAGAAATTCACATGGGCACTTGTAGCGACAAACATAGCGTCGACTGTTGGTCAGCTGACAAACGGTGATGTGCGTCCGCATTTGTACATGTGCCGCCGAATGTTCCAGCATTATCACCGGCTGCCGCGTATGCTACGGAATAATCTGTAATGTCACGAGTGCGTACACGCATAGGAAGGTTCCAAATTATCTTAGTGGCACATAGTCTATCGGCACCGTATGCGCAAGGCAGCTCTCACACGTCTAATGCGGCAACAACAAGACTTGACAAAGGAGTGTGGTAATATATCTTTATATTGCAATTTCTGAAAAGCAGAAAACACACAAGCCATTTCGTACCGGCCAGTCTATTTTGGCGGTAACATTTGTATTGCTGCTACGACAAACGAGATGAGAACATGTGGTATAGGTCTATAGGTGTGAACAAAGTCTGCACCAGTAATAAAGTACCACTTGTCACGCATTTTGTGCCACATAAATATATTTAAAAAATGGGACGAAGACATTTTGTCTCATTCTGCCTTGCTGTGTGTGCATTTTTGTCTGAATTTTTCTTGCTTTCGGTGTCCTGATTTCACAGGCCTAGCTAAATTAGATCAAAAAATCGTTCCCTCTTTTTTGTCAATGTACACATTTCACCCGCAGATCGGACACCGTAAATTTGTGCAGTTATCGCAATATGAAAGCCGAAACTAGTTGAATAAGTGTTCCAGCTTTGAAGTTCGTAAACTAAGTACTAAGGTCACTCATTTTAGAAAAACATAACTGTCTAATTTATCCTAAGTAGAGGCCCTATTATCAATACCTTGAATATCGTTGGCGTAGGATTGGCATTATATCAAACACACTTTTGCAGGTGACTGGCGAGATAAACTACTAACCTCGTTGAAGACATCAGCACTTATCCAGAGGAATTGCAGTCATGGCAACTTTGTAATAAACTCTCCACATCTCCTGCTTAATTTGGCTGAAGTTCAACTGCAGTCGTTAATAAATTTCGTGTTATCAATGGTTTTTGCTTTTCTACTCAATCTTGTTCGTACTACAGAAAACAACGATATATCAACATACTAACAGCATGTTTGCACTAAAACTCGAATTAGAAAATGTTGAACTGAGCCCGAACTCTGGCGCCTGTGAAACAGAAGTTCCCACGGTATACACTCGCATATGAGCCAGCACACCCGTGGTACACGGAGCTTGCCTGCTATGCACTTGCACACGTAACTCTGAATTAGAATGCTTGTGATGGTTAACAGAAGTTGATCAAACTTGCTTATGGCTGCCGCTTCGAACACTGTAGATAAGAGACAGGTTGCGACGAAATCAAACACTTGAAACTCTATCCATATTCACATCTTGTAGCCTACTTTCCCTGACTAGGCGGTGATGCTCTGTTTGTCTACGCCTTTGTGGACATGTTAGCACGCACCGCATTTTCTTTGGATAGTGAGAAAAAAAAAGCAGGAGAGAAAAATAAAGCTGCAGTTAAAACAAAAATAAAGTTGCTTTACTAATTGTGCAATCTGAGTAAACAGCGAAGGAGGCAAGCGAGCCCCACCATTTCACGAACGCACACTGTTCTGTTTTGTTTTGTAGCCTAAGAGAAACTTACTCATACCCACAAAGGGTAATGGTCGCACTGTGCACTAAGAAAAGAAAAATAAAGGCTGTGCAACACAAAAACAATCAATAAATAAAAAGAGAACAACTAAACGCAGAGTAAATAAAAATTAGATATATAAAAGAATGCGATAATCTGTAGATAACAGATAAGAATATACAATAAAAATGAATTTCTTGATCGGTCGACAACATTAGGAGCGTATCCTTCTGGCCACTTGTATAACTTTGTGTAGCGCTATCAGAACAACTTTGTGACTGGCACCAAACTGACCAGCTCCAAACGATAACAAATTAGAGGACACTAATTTTAAGCCCAGTTTAGGAGTCCGAATTTTCCAGTAATATTCGGTGCAGTCAGGTGAAATGATGCCATGTAGGCAAGAATAAACTTCTCGCTGAAGGCCATGTGATTCACAACTCTTCTACTGTTCTACGATATGACGATAGTTATAGCGCGAGAACAAAACGACGACACAGAGACAAGAAGGACACGAAAGTTCTTCTTGTCTCTGTGTCGTCGTTTTGTTCTCGCGCTATAACTATCGTCATGCCATACCAACTAGCCCAAGCTGCCACACATCTATGTTCTACTACGTATCACCCACAAACAAATGATTTGACAGACCGTTTCAACCGAGCTCTTGCCGACATGCTTTTCATGTATGTCGCCTCTAACCCCATCGATTGGGGCTTCATTCTTCCCGACGTTACGTACGCCTACAATACAGCACCGCCCCGCCGCGTTGGTCTAGTGGCTAAGGTACTTGGCTGCTGACCCGCAGGTCGCGGGTTCGATTCCCGGCTGCGGCGGCTGCATTTCTCATGGAGGCGGAAATCTTGTAGGCCCGTGTGCTCAGATTTGGGTGCACGTTAAAGAGCCCCAGATGGTCTGAATTTCCGGAACCCTCCACTACGGCGTCTCTCATAATCATATGGTGGTTTTGGGACGCTAAACCGCACAAATCAATCAATCAATACAGCACCAAAGGTGACGACAGGCTTTCCTTCTTTCTTTTTACTATATATGGCCAAGAACCATCGTCACAGATCGGCACCGTTCTTCCCTATACCAACCTGACTCATCACTAGACACAAATGTTTCCGAAGCTGGTCGATATGCAGAAGAATACCGGCTACTAGCGCGCTCCCTTACCAGTCAAGAACAGGAGCAACCGAAGATCCGACATGAAGACGGACGGTCCAACAACCAGTTTTCACCTAAATCTCTAGTTTGGCTGTGGGTGCCTCCCACTTATGTCCCGGGTGTCTCATCAAAGTTCGTCAGCAAGTATACCATGGATCCTATCTCGTCGGACGGGTAACTTCACCTGTCAACTAGCATATGGAGCCCCTCACACCCACTGCGGACCTTCTCCGCTGAGCCCGCGAAACTGTTCACCTGGATCGCCCAAAGCCGTACTACGAGCCCCTTGTCCTTACGGCCTCCTAAAACATCCAACTGGCTGCGTCTTCAGCGAGGAGGAAAGATGTACTGAAAAAGTAGTGCACCCGGCAGACCGTCAGCGCTACAATGGAATGGCTCATGCAGGACGTGGTTGCTGTTCGCGCTAAATAGGCCTACAAACGTATCTTCTCTGTTATTACAGTATCTGCCACCGAGATCGTGTCTCAGGTTATTAATAATAAACATATTGTTACGGAAGAGACGCCGTATCGACGAGGCTGAGGATTAGATGTATTTAAAACCAACGGTAAATGGCGTGACCGGTTCACCCGTGATCGAGCACACACGCGCGTCACCCCCTAGAATATCAATAATGTCACGGGGTCGTGACGTGGACGAATGGAGCACACTGCGAGTCGAATAACAAATCGTTTATTTGGGCGAACCTGTGCCCAGTAAACGGAAGGTCGGACTACAGTAGCAGAGATATCTGTGTATGTGCCGCTAGTTTCCTCTATGGATAATGGAGTTTGTATGCCCCATAGTGCACAAGAGGGGTGTCTTGGACTGATAGCGGCGAACGGAGCGCCGGCCATCGATCAACTGACAAGCGGCGAAGTGCGTCGGCATTTATACTCTTGCCGTCGAATGTTCTAGCGTTATCGCTGGCGGTGGCGTAGGTTCCAGAATAATCTGTACCGTTCGCAGAGTGGGCGTGATCTTATCGAAATGATCTACTACAGTCATGAAGCTTCTCAAAAACTGCAGGTGCGGTTTGCGCTGAGAATTGTGTAGTGTATTGGGGCGATAAAAAATCTTGAGGAATGGAACGTGGGGAGTTATGCATGCATGTAGCATAACTCCCGGTGGCACAAGCGCCGTCTCGGCGCATCTGAATAGCAACTTCACGAGGAGAGTGGTAGGGCTTCAAGCGCGCAGCATGTACAGTCGGGCGCGATATGAAGGTAATCGCACGAGCGTCGACCAAGAGCGAGAATAGCGCCACGGCCCGGAATTCTTTTTTCAGGAGAAGAAAGCAGTAGGCAAGCTTGCCTCACTCTTTTTGCTGTTCCTGAAGCTGCGGTAACTCCCGTCCGAGAAAGGTGTTTTTATTTCTTTTTAGGGGCGAAGCTCCTTGTGGCGTGGCTTGTGCGTCCCTCGTAGTACGTAACCACCAGTGGCACATACCCGAAATAGCGGTCCTTACGATTTTGACCTCAAAGGTGGTTCCGGTGAGAGATTTCTTCTGTGCGTTGTTGAACAATAAAAGATAGTGCTCAATACACATGTTAATGGCTGCTAAGGGGGAATGAGAGACAAGAGCATTGGGCCTTTAGGTAACGCGCACGCTGCGATCCCCATTAGCAGCTATTGGCATGTACATTGGTCGCAGGGGCGCCTGCGCAAGTAGGCGTTTGGTGTGTAGCGACACCACGAACCCGAGCTAACGGGGGAGTTTCGACTCCCTCCCACGCCTAGCCGTGCGTGGCTTTGCCGTGTCCGAGGAAAAGGGGATCCTGGGGGTTGAGCCGACGCTGGGTGATTGGACCGTTAAGGCCCCCCGGCAGAGGCAACACACCCCTTTGGCCCCGGCTTCACGTAGACGGCACCCCTGAGCTGACCCACCCAGGGGAATCGGCAGTCGCCTTTTCCTATCTCTCTCTCCCTGCATCTTCGTCTTTATCTCTTACTATTTATCTGTCCTGTCTTCTACTCTCTTCCGTTTACTTCCAAACTTCCTGGCGGCTAGGGTTAACCCTGTGCAAATAGCCTACCTTGGTCTAGGCGCATTGGGTTATAGTGGCGTTGTACGGCTGGCGTCTGCAGGTTTCAGCATTTGTAACCTTGTAGCGTCCCCTTGTTGGGCTCCGTGGTGGGTGGCCGCCAACGCTGCTGAACAACAATAAGGAAGACATGCATGGAGCATTCCCACTACTGTCTGATCGTACCGGCTTAAAGCCGGTACGCACCGATGATCTCACCAGAGAAGGATTGGCCACCCTGGTGCAGTATCTGGCCACCCCCTCCCGTAGGCATTCGTCAATTAACTCACGGCCCTCAGTCCCCACCAGCTGCGGAGCAACTGACCACGGCGGCGGTCAGATCTGCAAAGCAGCAGAGGGTGCTAGGAATCTCTGGATACGGACAGGCCACCATTGGAACTTGAACTTAGCAACGTTTAACGTTAGAACGTTATCTAGTGAGGGAAGTCTAGCTGTATTATTCGAGGAGCTAGAAGGCATTAAATGGGATATAATAGGGCTGAGTGAGGTTAGGAGGACAGATGAGGCCTATACTGTGCTACAGAATGGGCACGTCATTTGCTATCGGGGCTTGGCAGACAGAAGAGAACTGGGAGTAGGGTTCCTAATTCACAGAAACATAGCTGGCAACATGGAGGATTACTATAGCATTAATGAAAGGGTGGTAGGCATTGTAATTAAACTGAATAAAAGATACAAAATGAAGGTAGTACAGGCTTACGCGCCTACATCCAGCCATGATGACGCTTCAGTTGAAAGCTTCTATGAAGACGTGAAATCGGCAATAAGTAAGGTGAAAACACAGTATACTATAGTAATGGGCGACTTTAATGCAAAGGTAGGGAAGAAGCAGGCTGGAGACCAGGCAGTAGGAGATTATGGCATCGGCACTAGAAACGCCAGAGGAGAGCTACTAGTAGAATTCGCAGAACGCAATAATCTGCGTATTTTGAATACCTTCTACCGAAAACGAGAAAACCGCAAGTGGACATGGAGGAGCCCTAATGGCGTAAATAAGAACGAAATAGACTTTATAATGACTGCACACCCAGGAGTCGTGCAGGATGTGGAAGTGGTTGGCAAGGTAAGATGCAGTGACCATAGAATGGTACGGGCTCGAATCCGCCTTGACTTGAAGAAGGAACGACAGAAACTGATACGCAAGAAGCAAATCAATGAGCTAGCACTGAGAGGGAAAGTACAGGAATTCAGAGTGTCGCTGCAGAACAGGTACTCTGCTCTTAGCGAGGAAACCAACCTTAGCATAGATACAATGAATGATAATCTGACGAGTATTATCACGGAGTGTGCAGTGGAAGTTGGAGGCAGGGTAGCTAGACAGGACACCGGCAAGCTTTCCCAGGAAACGAAGAACCTAATTAAGAAGCGTCAAGTCATGAAAGTGTCAAGTACAACAGACAAAATAGAACTGGCAGAGCTTTCGAAGCTGATTAATAGACGTAAAGTATGCGATGTAAGAAGGTATAACATAGAGAGAATTGAGCACGCTCTGAAAAACGGAGGAAGCGTCAAAGCAGTGAAGAGGAAACTTGGGATAGGCAAAAGGCGGATGTATGCACCAAGGGACAAAGAAGGCAAATTAACTACCAATATGGGTAGGATACTTAAAATAGCGAAGGAGTTTTACAGAGATCTGTACAGTAGCCGAGACAACCACGACCTTAATACTATAAGAACTAGCAGTAACCCAGACGACACCCCACCGGTAATGATAGAAGTCAGAAAAGCTTTGGAGAGCATGCACAGAGGCAAAGCTGCTGGTGAGGATCAAGTAACATCAGATCTGCTGAAAGATGGAGGACAGATTGTGTTAGAAAAACTAGCCACTCTATTTACGAGGTGTCTCCTGACGGGAAAAGTACCAGAGTCTTGGAAGAACGCTAACATCTTTTTAATACATAAGAAAGGAGATGACAAAGACTTGAAGAATTACAGGCCGATCAGCTTGCTCTCTGTAGTATACAAGCTATTTACAAAGGTAATTGCTCGCAGAGTAAAGAAAACATTTGAATTCAATCAACCAAAGGAACAAGCAGGATTTAGAACAGGCTACTCAACAATTGACCACATTCATACTATCAATCAGGTAATAGAGAAATGCTCAGAGTATAATTAACCACTATACATAGCCTTCATAGATTACGAGAAGGCGTTTGATTCAGTAGAAATATCAGCCGTCATGCAGACACTGCGGAATCAGGGCATAGATGAAATATATATAAACATTCTGGAAGAAATCTACAGGGGATCAACTGCTACCATAGTGCTTCATAAAAAAGCAACAGAATACCAATAAAGAAGGGTGTAAGGCAGGGGGACACAATCTCCCCAATGCTATTCACTGCGTGCTTACAGGACGTTTTCAGAAGCCTAGAATGGGAACAGTTAGGGATAAGAGTTAATGGAGAGTACCTCAGTAACCTGCGCTTCGCCGATGACATTGCATTGCTGAGTAACTCAGGGGACGAATTGCAACTCAAGATTACGGAGTTAGACAAGGAGAGCAGAAAGGTGGGTCTTAAAATTAATCTGCAGAAAACTAAAGTAATGTACAACAACCTCGGAAAGGAGCAGCGCTTTGCGATAGGTAATAGTGCACTTGAAGTTGTAAAAGACTATGTCTACCTAGGGCAGGTAATAACCGCAGAGCCTAACCACGAGATTGAAATAACTAGAAGAATAAGAATGGGGTGGAGCACATTTGGCAGGCACTCTCAAATTATGACAAGTAGATTGCCACTGTCCCTCAAGAGGAAGGTATATAACAGCTGTATCTTGCCGGTACTTAGCTACGGAGCAGAAACCTGGAGACTCACAAAGAGGGTTCAACTTAAATTGAGGACGACGCAGCGAGCAATGGAAAGAAAAATGGTAGGTGTAACCTTAAGAGACAAGAAGAGAGCAGAGTGGATTAGGGGACAAACGGGAGTTAAGGATATCATAGCTGCAATAAAGAAGAGGAAATGGACATGGGCCGGGCATGTAGCACGTAGACAGGATAACCGCTGGTCATTAAGGGTCACCAACTGGATTCCCAGAGAAGGGAAGCGGGGTAGGGGGAGACAGAAGGTTAGGTGGGCAGATGAGATTAAGAAGTTTGCGGGTATAAATTGGCAACAGCAAGCACAGGACCGGGTTAACAGGCGGAACATGGGAGAGGTCTTTGTCCTGCAGTGGACGTAGACAGGCTGATGATGATTATGATGATGGCATGTACATTGAGCACGATCTGACAAGAAAGGGTTGCTACGTTATACTCACTGGGTGTAACCTCCCGTTTTAGAAAAGTTTAGCGAGTGTTAAGCCGCATAGCCATGAATACAGTGAACTATTATATACCATGAACTCGAGGTGGTTAAAGGTGGGAAGTAAACTCGAAGCGCAAGCCGTAAGAAAGTGTGCATGTGCCACCTCCCGTTTAGTCCTTGAAATATCCGCTGGATGGCGGTGCTTTTATATTGAGAATATATGATGAAAAGATGCGAGATGGTGCTACTTGGAGTGCTGAATAGATGGACGAACGGACACACAGACGGATGCATAGATGGACGCATGAACGGACGCAGGCGCGGATGTATGGACGAACGCAGGGACGGATGCACGAACAGACGCACACACGGACGGGTGGATGGACGCATGGACGGTTACACATACGTACGCAGGAACGGACAGAAGCAAGAACGAATGGACGGACAAATGCTTCGCCCCGCTCCCCATGATTCACTCCGTGGATATGCTGCCATTTTTTTTTTCATTACTGGCTTCCGATAATAGAGAGAATGGTATTTCATGCAACGCATTCTTCGCTATTATCAGTAATCGGACGGCATGAAGGCTGCATCTAGCGTGTGCATTACGTCACTGCTGCCTTGGCAAACACTGCCCGTGATGACTACATAAGGTGCGGGCTCTCATCAGTTTTAATTTTGCTCTTTGTTTCGCAGAGTCGCGTATATGACAAAAAAATAGGAAGAGGGATTGTTTGAAACATGATTTATCTTTGGTTCATGGTCGTCGAGAAGTTTGAGAGACTGAGAGCATCGCGATTTTCGGACGAGAGAGCATGACTTATCTTATATCATCATAACAAAGGAACATCTGAAAATGAGATGTTTTTTGTAGACACTACAGAAATTAATATCCAATAATTTTTATTATAGACGAAAAAACTCAGGCGTCTCTCTAAACTCACTGTTACAGTACATTTAGTGCTTACAACTTAATCAATACTTCGATACGCCGTCCACGCTCTCCTTCACGTCGTTTAGCCTTTTCGGTATAGAAGCAAACAGAGATTTCACCAAATCAGGGTCTTGTCTGAGAGCATTCCACTCCATCTCAACATGTTTCCACAAAGTGTCTGCGTCATTGTTTGTCAAATCGGCGCGAGCCAATGATGACTTCATTAGTCCCCAAACATTCTCGATGATAATGAGGTCGGGGCTTTTAGGAGGCCAGCGGAGCTGTGCCGTGCCAGAAGCATTTAAATTTTTCTGCACTGTGGATGCATTGAGAATAGGGCAGCCATCATGTTGGAAATAAAAGCATTCGTCAAGAAATGGTCCATTGATGGCGAAAGGTGGGAGAACATCGTCGTTGATCTCATTGTAGACTTCGGCCGTAAGTCTTCCGGGGATGCGGAAGAGCGGATCCAGACCAGCATATGTTATTGCGCCACAGACGCTGACCGATACACGCCCACTTGCACAGACACTGCGAATGTTTTCATGCCCGTACCTGCAATAAAAGGGATAAATCCGTTTTCTACGCAAAACATTCACAGCGTAGTAACTATGTAAAAACCCTTTCGTCGAATCACAAAAATGGCATAGTGGGTCAGAGAAAAACGTGAGTTACTGACTAGTCGAAATGGGAAAGTGGGCCGAACATGAAATTCGAGAGAAGGATACTCAATTGTAACTAATAGTAGCAGAGTGGATTGCAAGAAAAGGCAAGCATAGCTCGGCACGGCAAAAATCAGTTCGACAGATGAGATTAAGAAGGTCGAGTGAATTACGGGACCATGGCCGGCAACAGGAGCGGGTTATCTAGAATAGTATGGGAGACCTATGCTGCAGTTAGGTTAGTCAGGGTAATGCTGCTGCGGATTATGAGTACGCTCCTAAACCTAAGAGTGGTGCCGAACCACTGTCTGTGTGAAATGATACTCAAACATTATAAACCTCATCGGCTACCATGGACTTTCCAAATACGAAGTCACTGGTTCCAGCAAAAGGTGAACGTCGATTCGTCACTGAAGATGACCTGCTGCCAGTCTTCAGCCCTCCAATGTTCGTGCTGACGCACGATGTCCAAACGTTTCCTTCGATGTTCAGTGGTCAAAAGCGGCTCTCTAGCCGCCACGTGGGTTTTCAGATTGGCAGCACGATGTCTTCTTCGGATAGCTGAAAGGCTGAGGGAAAGGCCAAGCTCGTCTTTAATTTTCTTTGTTGTCGAGAAAGGGTCTTTGACTATGGCAGCTATTATAAAAGCATCTTCCCCCTCAGTTGTTTTTCTAGGCCTCCTTTGGTGTGGTGCATCTTCCAAGTGGTTTTTCTGGTAAAATTCTCGAAGAATGCGGTTGATTGTCTTCTGTGGCCGGTTCAGCTTACGGGAAGTCTCTCGCTGGGATATAAACCTTCCAAAAGAAATAATTTCACGGCGTTCATCTAATGTAAGCCGTCGAGGCATTTTCTTGCGACATGTGGTCTGGGGTCACATCCAGCATTGCAGCATTGACACCCCTGTGCGAAAACGTTTGACACAACTCTATTGGCTAGTGAAGTCAGTATTACGATGCGATGCTTATATTTTGCGCAACATAGCACGTCACTCAAATGAAGGTTGACAAGAGCTTTCCCACCAACGTTGTTATCGTGCGGAAAGATAACAGCCTACCAAGTTACGCTTGATCGCAACGAATGGAACACTTAGAATAGAGAGAAAGGGGGGGGGGACCAGTTCGTCAACGGGGTGATTGTCGTAGCATAGAATAGCCAAGTAGGAAGAAAAGAAAGCGCAATCTTGATTTTTATTCTTCCTAAACGTTCCGCTAGGGCCTCTGGATGCATGGCTGGTCGACGCTCGCGTGATAACCTTCAAATCGCACCCGACTGTACAATATCGGTAGCCTGTTGGGAACATGAAGGCGACGGGGTGGCAGGACCTATTTCATATGTTTGATTGATTTGTGGGGTTTAACGTCCCAAAACCACCATATGATTATGAGAGACGCCGTAGTGGAGGGCTCCGGAAATTTCGACCACCTGGGGTTCTTTAACGTGCACCCAAATCTGAGCACACGGGCCTACAACATTTCCGCCTCCATCGGAAATGCAGCCGCCGCAGCCGGGAATCGAACCCGCGACCTGCGGGTCAGCAGCCGAGTACCTTAGCCACTAGACCACCGCGGCGGGGCAATTTCATATGTTACAGGAGTAACCCCATGAAGGACTCGGTATGGACCTGCGTAGCGAGTAAGCGCGTCGCCCCCTAGAATACTAATAATCATGCGTGTAGCAATATTATCAGAAGATAATTCAAGCTGTCATAAACACGGCTGTTGGGAAGTAAAGCTCAGTAAAGTAACCTGTAAGTCCAATAACAGAGACTCGATGAAAATGACTTGAAACCTTCAGTAACATCACCACTGTGCTTTAATAGAAGGTCAACTGCAAGGAAACTTGACTTGGGCGGAAATGGTCATGAACTAGTAGTATATGTACGGTAAGTTACGATAACGACAGTGAAACATATAGCAGTCGCCTAATTAATTTATAGTTGGTGCTCTAAATACCAGCAAGCAGATGGTACAAAGCTCTAACGGTGTGACCAGGCAAATCGGACAGAACCGGATATGACGAATACTACAGAACGTCGCCGCGTCGCTCCTTGTGAGTGATCCTTTCTGCTGCTGAGTCGCTCCTTCCTGCGGGACGCCCATTCGCAAGTGGTTCACTCGGAAAGTTTTGCAGTACGATGCCAACGCAATGCGTCGCTGTAGGCTGCGCAATAGAGTCAAGGAATTTCAAAATATGGTGGCTAGGCACTACTCCCTAGTCATGTCACCGTGCACGTAACTGAATGTTGCAACCAACTGGACTTTATGCCACTTTGTGTCTACTTCACGTCCCTATTTCATGGAATAGATGACTGAGCTTGTTGTTGGCGTGACCGAGCTTCTTGCGGTCCTGCAGAGCAAAACGAACCCACTAACGCCAATTGCGTCGGCGGTTTTTTTTCTGCTCTTCATGCATTACAAGCCAGCGACTTGCCGGCAAAGTAAGCAGTACTGCTTCTTCTTGCGTAGGATAACCATAGAAGTCTAGACAACCGGATGGCATTGTGGAATTTGCGAAACGCGTAACAGCTCATCCATTCCGCCTTCGCCCCGTGGTAGATGGCATATTCGGCGGCGCGGGACGCGTCCAGTGCGAACGGCGCTGCGTTTCGGCGGCAGAAGAATTTCACTTGCTGTAGAAAGCCGCCGCTTCAATGTGAACCAGGGGTGAGGAGCGCGTCCTCGATGTTCGTGCTCGACTAGCGCGGAGCAGATGTTTTTGAATGCGAAGCATTTCTTAGCGAACTTCGGCGACTTTGAGCGTATCTATCTATCTATCTATCTATCTATCTATCTATCTATCTATCTATCTATCTATCTATCTATCTATCTATCTATCTATATATCTATCTATCTATCATCTATCTATCTATCTATCTGTCTATCTATCTATCTGTCTATCTACCTATCTATCTATCTGTCTATCTGCCTATCTATTTATCTATCTATCTATCTATCTATCTACCTATCTATCTATCTATCTATCCATCTATCTATCTTTCTCTCTATCTATCTGTCTGTCTATCTATCTATCTAGCCGCCTACCACTTTTAGCTCTCCTGGCCATTTCAATAATGGTATCGATACCAAACATGGTATGGCATAACATGACTGTATGAAAAACACAATTGACTAGTCATAACATGAAAATGATGACATTTATGTCATGAATGTCATCATTTACATTTCATGGTCCTGCAGCTCTTGCGGTGGTTTCGTTCACATGGCATGTTGCAAAACTGGTATGGTATGGCATGACTGCATGGCGAACGAAAGCGACAGACCCTAACGTAGAAATCATGACATGCATGTCGACTACCATCACAAAGTGGTTTTCATCCTATGTTCAATCTCGTCAGCAATTTGTGGAAATCATTGGCACTAAGTCTCCTGTTTCAGCTGTCAAGT
Source organism: Rhipicephalus annulatus (assembly GCA_013436015.1). Taxonomy (NCBI): domain Eukaryota; kingdom Metazoa; phylum Arthropoda; class Arachnida; order Ixodida; family Ixodidae; genus Rhipicephalus; species Rhipicephalus annulatus. The sequence goes on along the minus strand of WOVY01010891.1, from coordinate 402,685 downwards.
CGGGAGTACCCCGAGGCAGTGTCCTGGGCCCATTTCAGTTCATTTTATTTATAAATGACTTTCCGAATAAGATTGTCGTTTCTATTAGGCTATTTGCAGACGATTTCATCATATACAAGAAAGTGGACAGAATAAGTGACCAAATATAATTACTCGAAAATTTACAGAAAATAAAAAAAATGTGATGAATGACAAATGGTGTAGAACCCCCTGAATACAGTAGTTATGACAGTCACTAGGAAGAAAAAATTACTTAAATTATACTTATTATATTGATAATCACGAACTAAAAAGAGCTGAACAACATAAATACCTTGGTTTGGATTTTACAAGTGATCTTCGCTGGAATCATCACATAGATTATGTGTGCGCAAAAGCCAGTAGGGCCCTAAAGAATCTTAGGCGCCATTTGCCGTTTGCAACACACGAAACTAAATGTTGAGCTTACAAAAACTTTTTAGACCAACAAGTGAATAGGCAAAAATTGTCTGGAATTCATTCACGATTACAAACATATCAAAAACTGAAAAAAAAATTCAGCGTTTAGCAGTCCGATTTATATTTATTAAATATCAATGGACAGATTCCCCATCTCAACTGTGTGCACTAGTGGAGCTACCCACGATTCTAGCTAGGACAAAACACGAGAGACTTAAGTTGTTATTAACCATGTTCATATAAGGCGTGCTGAATATTTTGATATTTTTCGTACTGCAACTTCTAGACATCGTCATTCAATGTTTTTTTTCTGCACCTGCTATTTCCACCGACTGTTTTAGGTATAGATTTTTCCCAAGAGCTATCAATCAATGGAATTCGTTGAGCGATGAAGCCGTTTCAAGCTCCTACGCGTGAGGGATCGATGTGACGAGTTATTTACGGTAACACTGAACAGTACAGCATTGCTTATTTGCAATACTTCACTGCTTGGCCCACTCATAGTCGTTCATTTAGTGCATATGTCATCATTCTCTTCACCATTAAGGATCATCTCTTTCTCTTCATATTTTTATTTCCACAATGTCTACATTGTTCTCTTTGTTCTAAGTTATTTCCACTTGTCTTTCTACATTGCCATCTGTCCTGCCTTCTCTCCACCTAAAGCACACATTTCCCCTCTCACCCTATAACTTTGCTTTCCCACCCCTTGCCATGCTTTACATGGCTATAGTATGGTTTGAACTCTCATCTATTTTCTTGCATTCTGACTCTAACACCATTCATCCTCACCTTCAGATACTTTTACCACTACCTTGATAAACCATATTACGCAAGGCTACGCGTGCTTTACCCTCTCCCCTCCTCCATTCTGTCATCATCACACTTCCCCTTTTTCACTCCTTCGCTATACAACACAAAGCATCGCTATGCTGTGCTAGTAGCCGCTTGGCACACACCCGCTTTTTGTTGTGTGCACCCTCCTAACACTGTCTCCTCCTTTTATGCATCCCCACACTCGTTTACCTTCTCCTCTATCTTGCTATACCACAATATGCATGGTTATGCTATGTTTGGAGTTTCTTGGCCTATACCCGTTTGCTCTTCACGGTGAGATCTCTTCACGGTGGTACTAGACGGCTATGCAAACAAACGAGCTTCACGGCAAAACGTACGGATCATTTTGATTGCGATAACAAATATATGTAGTCTCTCGGCTGGATTTTGCCGCCCGCGTCACTCACCGTATATATATATATATATATATATATATATATATATATATATATATATATATATATATATATTGTACCGAAGCATAGTGCCTCCACTGCCTCTCCATTGCCTCCTGATCTTGCCTGCTTATCCACTGCCATTTGCGATTCGTCATCGTTGAGCATCACTGACATGCCATCCGAACAGCGCAAGGATCCCTGGATCAATTCTTTGCTCGACGTCCTCTCTCACAGTTCGTCAGAAACGACTTCACGCTCCCTCTCTCGTCAAGCAAGACACTTTGCTGTCCGTGAAGGCTTGTTGTATCGCCGCAATTACGTGACGGACGGCCGTAGGTGGCTCCTTGTCATCCCTCATCATTTGCGTTCGGACATCTGCACTGCCTTTCACGATGACCCTCAGTGTGGCCACGCTGCAGTATTTAAGACTTACTCTCGCCTTCGTCTAAGATACTACTGGCGCGGCATGTATCGGCACGTTCGCCAGTACGTTCGATCATGCACCACGTGTCAACGACGCAAGACGCCTTCTCACAGCACTGCTGGCCCTTTGCAACCCTTAACCTGCCCAGCGAGACCATTCGACCGCGTCGGAATTGATATTTATGGTCCTCTACCCAACTCTCTTCGAGGCAACCGGTGGATTATCGTCGCCATGGATCATTTGACACGCTACGCTGAAACATCTGCGCTGCCTGCTACCACTGCGAAACACGTTGCGTCCTTTCTTCTTCACCATCTCATTTTGCGACACGGTGCACCTCGTGAATTACTGAGTGACCGTGGACGCGTGTTTCTCTCGAACGCTGTCGACGAGCTACTCGAGGCATGTCGCACTGTCCATCGGAAATCCTCGGCATACCATGCTCAAACCAATGGCATGACGGAACGCTTTAACCGTACCCTTGGAGATATGCTTACCATGTACGCCTCTGACGACCACACTAATTGGGACCAAGTGCTCCCTTTTGTCACGTACGCGTACAACTCTGCGCCACAAACAACCACTGGCTTTTCTCCTTTCTTCCTCCTGTACGGACGTGAGCCATCATGCTCCATGGACACCATTCTCCCTTACAGGCCTGATGTTTCCGAAGTGACGCCTCTTTTCGAAGCAGCTGCTTATGCCGAACAGTGTCGTCAACTCACTCGCTCATTTACCGCACAAGACCAATGCCGCCAGAAAACTGACCACGATTCCTCTGCGTCTACTGTACACTATAACCCAGGAATGCTGGTTTGGCTCTGGGTCCCGTCTACCCCTCCCGGTCTTTTCCCGAAGCTTTCGTCAAAATACCACGGCCCCCACCGTGTGGTGCGGCAAACATCTCCTGTCAACTATGAAGTTGAGCCCATTGATCCACCTTCGGACCAACGCTGCCGTGGGCGTGAAACAGTAGACGTATCACGCCTCAAACCGTGCTATGACCCCCTTGTCGTGTCCTTTCCCTAGGTCGCCAGGTTGACTCCTTTCTGCGCGGGGAGTAATTGTACCGAAGCATAGTGGCGCCAGCTCTGTGCCAGCGTGCAAGAAGACGTTGACGTCCGTGTGTGGCTCATGCTTGCCGGGTTCCTGCCTGTACCAGCTTGTTGCGGCTAACGTTTCTCGAATAATAACCTGTGTTTTCACGCAACCTTTCTCGTTGCATTATATATATATATATATATATATATATATATATATATATATATAACCAGCCGTGAGCAGGAATAACCTGCTCACGGCTGGTTGTTTTTTCAGCCACTTTTCTTTCTTCTTATTTGCATTCCATTGGTTCTAATAACTTCCCCTGTACATTCCTTGGCGTTACTGTCTGTTAGATCTCATTAATATTGTGTTAAAACACGGAAAAACGAGCCCTTAGGTATACACTTCTTTCCCTTATATATATGGAAACGCAAAAACAGAAATATAATGCAGAATAATGCAGATAAAGTGTCCGACGCACGGAATCAATCGAACGTGAGACCCTTGAGACGTGTGTGCACTGCGTTAACCACTGAGCCACCAAGGAGCTCGTTCTTCAACGTTCACACGGCAAGCTATTTCTATCTACCATTTACCACTGGTGACGGAGATCTCGGCAAGGATTGATCGTTTTCAGCATTACCAGCAAGATGGCGCCATGAGCGCGCGTCACCACATCATCACGATGCGGCGGTGGGCACTCTCATCTCCCACGCGTACTTTGCCCCGCGGAGCGGTGGTAGGTTTACGGTTGAGAGGATCATACGTTTTGGCCGGCTCTGTACTTTCACCAGAACTATTCTGTTGTAGTTCCCGGACGCGCAAAGGTCACTGCAATCGTTGCACAGTCTTCGTTTGCGAAAGAGCGCGCTTTTCAGACACAGTGGAGTAACAACTGAGACGCTTATTTGCGTTCATCTGTACCTGTGAGTACGTATCGTGCGTAATTTGTGCGTGAGAAACGCGGGGCACGTTTCGATTTTTTTGCCATACTGTGGCCGACCTTAAAATTTTTGCTATCGCGTTCATTGCTAAGCCCTAGCGCAAAGCTGCGACTTTTTGGAACGGACGAATAAGCTTCAAGGCAGATAGATATGGTAGAAAATGTTCCATAGAAGCCCATGCATTCAGAAATGGTGGCTGATAAGCCTGTCATGAGGCTTAATGCCATGTCGGTTAGCAGAGAACACTTCACATTGAACGTAAAATAAAGCGAATGGGGCACAATAACTGGTAAAAAGCGACGTATGTTTTTGTTCACAAGCACGAAATTAGATCTCTAACTAGATTTCATAGACGATGTAATCGCATAGGCAATGTAACAACGTAATCGCTAAAGACTCGCGCTAAGGTGATCGCCGGCGGCTCGTCCACGAGAGCGCTTCAAGCCAATTAACGCCATTTAATATAACACCTACTCATGACTTTATAGTGATGTTTAGGTGTGCTACCATTTACTCAGCCTCGGGTTTTCAAAAACCTTATTCTTCGAACTTTTATTCAGCGTTCCTGGCATCTTCCGCAATGAATTAACGCAAGCAACAGCGTATAGCTGTTTTATCTTCACCATTGCTCTATTGCTTCGCATATACACAGGTTTTTTAGCATGCAAAATGTTTGTATTATTCAGTTTTAACAGGAATAATTGACGCCTAGTCACGGCAAACATAAAATATTTCAGTTGTGTTCAATGGCCACAATAACTCGTTTATTACACGTACACAATGGTAATGGGCACAAATAAGTCGGGGGATACATGTTTTATGTTTTTTTTAATTGTGCCCCGACAAATCGCCGCTACGTATGCGAATGCAGACATGCAAATGTAGCCTGATAGACAACTTCGTCTACATTGATTCCATGACAACACTACCACTACGGGCGTTCACCAAGGGGACGGTCTCTGAACAAACGCTGAGAATACTGCAAGGCAAGAACATAACGCATCATCTTTTGAGTTGGTTCCCAGCTCACCTTGGGCAAATCAACGATTCCCCTCCCAATCTCAATGAAGCATGCAGCACACGAGGCGGCGCAAGGCCTCTCCAACCACACCTCCCCGGGCATGCGTTCTACCGGTGAAGGAGATAACCAGGAAATTCTCACAACATATAACGAGCTCACAAAACGTTTCTACTTGTCTAGAAAGATTTTCCCTCCACCCCACAAAAATGTAGTTCAGCCCCAAGCACTTACATTAAGGCTTTTGCAAACGCGGATGTACCCTACTTTGAAATCGTTACACATCATGTATCCTGACCTATACCCAAGTAATCTTTGCCCACATTATGGATAAATAACTTCACTAGAACATGTGCTCTGGCAGTGTACCAAATTCGCTCATTTATCGAACATCACTTGCCAGATGGGAGGCGGCAATCCGCAGATCGTCCTTGGCCGATCAGGTATGGGCTGCCCACCAAGACCGCGAGGCGGCTGAGAAGCTCGGCATCTCAGTCCCCACGTGGGAGTGGCCCGCAACACTGTGTAATGTGTTTCGGAGGACCAAATAAAGGTTTATTCAATCCGAACTTGGTGATCTTCTCACCTATATTGCGAATAATAGCATGCACAGCATCCACAAGAAGGAAACCAGGCTGCAGGAAAATTGATGGATGAAAGACCAGCGAGAACTGTACTTGCAACCATTGCCCTTGTTTCTTACCCAGAAGATATGGGCCACTAGGCATAAGTTTGTTGCTACTGTATTCTTGACAGCTCATTGTTCCCGCAGGTATCCACGAAAGCACTCGGTGTTAAACGTAATAAGCATTGTTTCGCTGCCCGTTGTAAACGGGACTCAGGAACTTCACCAACAATAGAACGCACCTCACCATTTCTCGCAAAGCAGAGAATGCAAGCAAGTGCGGAACACGAAAAGACGAGGGGGTGTGTCATCGCGGAGAAATTTTACGAGCGCGCCTTTTCATGCGGTGCAAGGGCTGCACTGAGTAGTATTAGCCTGGGCAGAGGGAACTAGAAAAACAATTTTCGTAATAAAGAACTTTCATTCATTATTTGCTCCTTACACCTACATAATATTACTGGGTGAAAGCAATATAATTTGTAAAACATAGTGATTGCTTCGACTTTGAATCAACATGCTTTTTTCACTATTACTGTTTGTTCCCCCCACACATAGTCTTGCTTCAATCGCCGCTCTCATAACTCCCCACTCTAACGTGGCTGGCGATACCTTCTGAACCACTTTTCGTCCAAACTTTCACGACCTATTTGAATCGACTTTGTAGGTTTTATTAAAAGTCCGGCAGTTTATTCAGGTGAGGCAGGGAGGGGGGGAGGGGGTTGGACTTTTTTAAAAATGTTTCACAAAATTCTGTTGAGGTTTGGTTTCACTAAGTTAGGCACCTCACGCAATAGTACCGTCTTACATGGTCGTACGGAACAACGCAAACCGTTCGCCGTACATTGAAATAGCGCATAAAATGGCCACCAGGAGTGGCCGCAAAAACGCAAGCACGCCTTCGTCGCTATATCAATGGTAGTGTATAAGTGTTCTGTGGCTATATCTTCACGGACGCTCCGTTTAGTGATTGTTTCATGGTCCTCACACTGTCTTCAACATTGTATTGCCCTCTCATCATCATAACGCTTACCTTGGCACCGTTTTGTGGACACTGTACATTCTATTTTAGGGGCGAAGCTCCTCTAAGCCTAACCTTGACCTGTATGAGGCGTAACCGAGAGAACAAGAGCCAAGATTAAAAGAAAGGCATTATCATTCGAACAGTATATTAGACGGCGCTGTCTCATAGAAGTACAAACTGCAGTTGATGGAGGATATTCTAGATAGCACTATACTGCTACTCTTTGATTGACTTTTGCGTTGGTTGTGCCTGGGTGCGCGAGAAACAAGTGCCTCCCCCAATATCCTGGATAGTTGCCATACATAGCGGATCGTTGGTGGGGCATGGATGAAGCGGAGCGGCGGGCACGTTGAAGACTCTTGCACTCGGCTCCCTTGGCTCGTGTCTCGTTGGTGTTACCCGCGTGCTATTTGCATTCTCGAACGCGAACGGACGCATGCACGCATGCATGGACGGACGGACACACAGACGAATAGACGTACGAAGAGACAAAGAGACAGACATACGGACGGACAGAGAGACGGACAGACAGACAGGCAGACATATGAACAGACGGACGAACAAAAAGACAGACAGACATATAAATGGACGGACAGGCAGACGCACGAACACACAGACAGACGTACGGATGGACGAACGGGGGGATGAATGTAGGGACGGCCGCACGGACAGACGGACAAACAGACGGATGCATGAGTGGACGCACAGGCTAACACACGGACGGACGCATGGACGTACAGAACAGATGGCTGTATGGACGCTTCGCCCCCTCATCATCATTCACTCTGTGAATATGCTGTGATCTTTTAAGGAACCCGTTCCTTAGGCGCCATCGCCGTCGATAGCCTAACCGCCCGCAAGAGTTCGTGCCAGTGGAATCGGGCAGGCCCCACTTTCGTGCCATTCGGGTGCGAGTTTCGAAAGAAAATGATGTGTCGCTAAATTCCTACTTGTATGTGTATAATTATATTAATATTCAGGAAACTCAAAACATGAATTTTATTTTTTTACAATACTGTAAGTTGTAATAAATGTATTGACTATACTGTCTATAGTGGTAGTGGTAAAAATCAATTATAGCGCACTCTGCTTTAGGGGCGAAGATCTTAACGTCGTGCGTCGTATGTACTGTGTCGTCATCGTCATAGCAGCCACTTTTCGTTTAGTCCTTGGAATGTGTGCTGGATGGCAATACTTGTAAATGGTGAATGCATGATGAAAAGATGAAAAATGGCGGTACTTGGAGTGCTCACTAGATGTATGCATAGACGGACGGACAGACAGATGGACGAACAGACGGACAGACAGACGGACGAACGCACACATGGACGGACACAGGGACGGACAGACGCACGGATTCCACGTGCGTCTACTTAGGGCAGGTAATAACCGCGGAGCCGAACCACGAGATTGAAGAAACTAGAAGAATAAGAATGGGGTGGAGCACATTTGGCAAGCACTCTCGCCTTATGACAGATAGATTGCCACTATCCGTTAAGAGGAAGGTTTATAACAGCTGTATCTTGCCGGTACTTAGCTATGGAGCAGAAACTGGAGACTTACAAAGAGGAATAGAATGAAAAAACTTTATTTATTGAAAAAACTTTATTTGACTTACAAAGAGGGTCCAGCTTAAATTCAGGACGACGCAGCGAGCAATGGAAAGAAAAATAGTTGGTGTAACCTTAAGGTACAACAAGAGAGCAGAGTGCATTAGGGAACAAACAGGGGTTAAGGATATCATAGCGTAAATCAAGAAGAGGAAATCGACACTTGGCCGCACATGTAGCACATAGACAGGATAACCACTGGTCAATAAGGGTAACTAACTAGATTCCAAGAGAAGGCACGGGGGTTAGGGGAGACGGAAGGTTAGGTGGGCAGATGAGATTAAGAAGTTTGCGGGTATAAATTGGCAGCAGCAAGCACAGGACCGGGTTAACTGGCGGAACATGGGAGAGGCCTTTGTCCTGCAGTGGACGTAGTCATGCTGATGATGATCTATCATCAGCTAAATGTATTATTAGTTTCATATATCTGTTCTATTTTCTTGCATGGAGTGAGTGCCGCTCGTCAGACTATTTATAAATTACGCAAAAACACAAGATTCTTCCAGTTGTCCAACAGAATGTTTAGGAAATTTACACCAAAAAATACTGTTTACAAAAAATAATCAGGCCTAAATACTTACTGGGTATTGTGAATTTTATTCACAATTTTCTACAACGAAGACATACTTTTGCAAGTCCAATACTTAGTCGAATATCCAATGAGTATTTTGATGAATTGATGCTGTTTTGCTTTGGCAAGATTATCCTTCTGTTGGCACCACAACCACGGCCTATAGTAGACTTTTACAAAGCTTCTAAACATTTGTTACATTTATCAACTTTCTAATTTATGTATTGCTTTTTTTTTACAGGTCAGCTATTTGTTCCTGTAGAATATCAGCAGTGCTGAATATGGTGTGCACAAAAAGCTCTGTCATAAAGTAATAATGTGGTTACAAAGAAGTACTGCTGGGCCGCTGAGAACAATTTTCCATTCAAAAGCCTGCAAATGTGCCGCGGCTTCTGCTTGGTGAGCATCAACAGAAAACAAATAAATTTGTTTTGCTTTGCCTTTTATTGGCAACATCGTTATGACTTTTTGTTATGTCAATGCTGTGATATTTTGGTTGCTGTTCTTTACAGTGTTTCACTAGGACCAGAGTATTGCACCTACTGCATCAGTGATGTTTGTTTGAAAACTTGACCTACTAATACAATTTTTTTTTTCAGTTTATACATGCTGCCCTCCTGAAAAAGCCAACTTCTGCCATCTGGAGCAAGATTGAGCTTTGAAACAGTTTCACTGCCACCATATTCACCACTTCGTTCACCAAAAATAACATTCGTAAATAAATGTGCATTGACTACCTCAGTAATGGTTATAAATATAATGATACGTACATAAAAGAAATAAACAGGGACACTAAACAGTGCTTCTGTGCCAATGCTGCTTCCAGAATGCTATCAGCAAAATATTACCTTTTTTTTCTAATTGAGAGAATATATGTTCTAGAATGTGCAAGGATAAAAAGATTTTTTAATTGTCTTTATTTAAAAATGCATCATGCAGTCCAACAAATATTTTCTTCCCATCTGTGCAGGTGCTGTCCTCTCCATAATCACACATAACCTATTAGTTTCTCAACAAATGTTCCTACTGTGTGTGTTTTGTTGAAAATTGGTGAAAGCAGTTGCTTAAAACATGGCTTATTAAAAAAGAGGACCTCATGATGTTGTTTTTTCTCCCATTTTCCAGATGAGACATACTCTGTTCATAAAACTGACACAGCTGTTCCGGACGTAACAAAAGGATGGTTCGTGTTTGCTTCAGACCAAGAAGGTGCACCTATGCGAGAAGGCATACCGCTACAATAGACGATTTCAAGAAAAGTGCCAACAACACCTGAGAATCGCAAGAGTTTGTGAAATGGAAAAATGGCACATTGCCTTCTATATATTTCGTATAAAATAAACATGAAGCTCCAAAATGAAAGAAACGATCTTGTTACTTCTCGCGGGGGGAAGGAAGGGAGCATGAAAAATTTACAAAAAATAGCAAGGACATCAAATTGTAGCCAAGACAAAAAACTAAAATGAATGAGCCAAAAATTCCATTGGCCAAAATGGTTCGCTCCCATGCCAAGAACATGCTTGGCTATTGCATTGGTATTCCAACGCAGTGCCAACCATGGAAAGGGGTGTTTCCAATGATTTTCCAAGCACTGCCTTCCTTTGCTTGCCCAGTGGTAGGGTGGTCACACTTCCCAAGCACATACTTTCCTTGGCCTCCAGTAACTTTCCAAGAATAGACGGCTTGGCCACTGATAATTTACCATCCTTAGCCCAAGCAAATTTTGCTGGTAGGGGGGGGGGGGGGCAGAGCGCTTTGATCTTTTCTCGCATACCTACGCTGTTTTTTACGATAAATTCACACCAACAAGGTCAAGTTGTTACCATTTTAGAGAACAACGTATTTCGATAAATTGAGGCAGCTTGCCAAACCTGAAGAACTGGCAGCGCTGGGCAGATTTCTTCATTTTTGTTTGCTTTTTGTTCTTTTCTTCTTTGTTTGTCGTCTTTTTTTCTGTATTTTTAGCACTCTATATATGTAGTATTTTTATTTTTGCCCCTTTTGTGCTTCGTTCTTATATGCCTCGCTTGCACCCTCTGTTTTTCTATTTTCGTACGTTGTTTTGTCTGTCGCGGCAATTGAAAAGTGCGCTCTTTTCCGGGCCTGCCGAATGGGGCCTGTTGAACGGCCGAAGGCGACCATTGTGGCCCAGGCAACCAACGCAATCATTCCGGTGAAACACGGCCTACGCTCACGATTGTCCCTGTTGAAGGATGAGCGCAAGCGCACAAGCACCAACCCCCAACCCCCACATTAACCCCATAGGGGGTGGGGGGGGTGTTTAACATAAGCTGACAGTGGCACATCGCGACGAAGTGGGTGCGGAGTGCAGGTGGCTTTTTTGAAGACGATAGTCTTTCTTCGGGACCTTCGACACAAAAATTTTGGTCTGTGTGCCTGTTTGTCTGTCTGTCAGTGGACTTGTCTGTTTTTCCGCCGCAACGGTACACGAAACAGCCAAAATCCAAACCCATCCTCAGCGCCCACCAATATTGCTCAAGTTTCAGGGTTCATACTTGTGCGTTTGTCGATTAAAAAACAATTATCGTGCATATGTGAGGCACAATAAAACATGTCAATATGCTGTATGTATTTATTTATACTAGAAAAGGCATACATAGGTAATTTTATGGAACGTAGTGCTTATCACACTGCCCTCCCGATGCAAGGCTTGTACAAAAAGGCAAGTTTTTCCAACGCTTTGCTAAGACGACACGGTGTTGACACCTACCCGTCGCCTTGCGTTCTATACATTATTGCCTCCGACACGGGTGTGCATGCCGCGCGCTTCATTTTTCAAGATAACTGCCGGAATGTGCTCATGTCTGACGTGTAACATGCCTCGATGCGCTCATTCGCCTCCACTGCACGCATGGGGGAACTCTAATGAAGAGCCTCCAGAATACCATTCACCAATTTTCTTACGCAGAACATCCAACAAAAGTTTTGTTCACACTCTCCAGATGCAAGCCTCTCGTCTTTCGACGACAATTGCAGTGAAACATGCTAATACGCGGCCAATTTCTTTCTTGAGTTTTCGTATATATATATATATATATATATATATATATATATATATATATATATATATATATATATATATATATATATACACATATAAATGCGTACACATGTACAGTGCATGACGCCAGCGTTGGCCACAGTAAATACCAGCCCAGACTGTCAATACAATTGCTATTGCAATAATGAGAATAAAACAGGAAAACGACACTCTGTGTTGTACATTTCTTCTTGTAGTGGCAATGAGCTTACACCTCGAAATTTATGATTTTTATTCTTTTCTCTTTTTTTAATTTGCCGGCCATACCATATACACACTCTCGAAAAAATCATTTTTGAGATTTTTAGTTGGCGACCTATAAGACCCTTTCTAAAGGAGCCCGGCAATGAGCCTTTTTTGAAGATAATCACACTGTAGGTGGATAAACGTTAACGCTCTTGACCCACAAGGCCGGTAACGTGTCTCAAGACAGTCATAAAGGAGGTAGGAAGTCAAGGCTACACGAAAGGAGTCACAATTTTTTCGTGTAAGCTACACCAGCCGAGGTTGAGCACTTTTCAGCGACTTATCGAGAACCGTGCTGCGCATGCCCAAAGAGCAGTGACGTCACACCACGCACACCCGTCACGCCGGAGAAAACTTGGAAGCTTCTGGAGTGATGTGTCAATAGTGGCCTGGCACTTGACTCACTCGCTATTCCGTCCGTTTATTCGCACGCCTGTCTCTTCTTAGCTCAAGCAACATATATCGTGGCATAGTCGAGCTAATTTAGCCAGTGCGTTTTTTTTTTTTCTTTTTAAATGCGAATCTATCTATCTAGCCACCTAAGACTTTTCGCTCTCCTGGCCGTTTGAATATTGGTATCAATACCAAAATTGGTGTTGCATAACATGACTGCATAACGAGCATAAGCAGCTAATCATAACATCAAAGTCATGACTTGTACGTCATGAATGTCATTATTTATATTTCATGCTCTTGCTGCTCTTGCGGAGGTTTCGTTCACATGACATGTTGCAAAACTGGTATGGCATGACATGACTGCATGGCGAACAGAAGTGACAGACCCTAACATGAAAATCATGGCATGCATGTCATATAACAACATGACTACATGCCACGTACGCTAATGATGCGCTCGCGGTCATTGCGCTAGCTTCGCATATACCAAATTTGGTACTACAGGACGTGAATGGATGACAAAGGTAGGTGACTGATGCAAGTATGCTAATCTTGAGATGCATCTCATGTAACAACATGGCTACATGCCACGGTCACCATGCGCTCGCGCCCGTTTCACAAGCTCCACATATACGAACTTTGGTGTTACGTGACGTCAATGAATGACGAAGATATATTGCTGGTTCAAACATAATAACTATGACACGCGTGTCATGTAAAAGCATGACAACCTACTACGCTAATGATGCAATCGCGGCCATTTCGCTAGCTTCGCATATACCAAAGTTGGTATCAGATGACGTGAATAGATGAGGAAGGTAAAAACACGTCAAAACATGATAACCATGACATAAATGTCGTGTACGACATAATTTACATCTGCCTCTTAAGCTTGTGCTTACTTTAAAGTGGCAACCTTCCTCATTCGTGCTTTGCATATAATCGATTCCCACCGTTCGTGGGATCTGCCAATTTTTAGAGTGGTAGGCTATGAAAATTTTCTGTTGCCTTCATTATCTCATACCTTTGCTCTTATGATGTTACTGACTACGATACATCTCTGTTCCAACGGCGTTCACTACGTTGTCAAAGAAGTCTACCTCAGGTCAACTCCATTTCGCCTGTCAAATTTTGTTCTCGAGTTCTGTGCGAGAATATTAGTCATGCAAAGACATAGGCAGATTACATTCTTTAGACATGTGATGAGAGTTATACTACGAGTACAACTTTAATGAATTCATGACAAAGTGCAGATCATAAGTAAAGTTGAAGCGTATTGATATATTATTATGTGCGGTTTAACGTCCCAAAACCACCATATGATTATCAGAGACGCCGTAGTGGAGGGCTCGGGAAATTTCGACCATCTGGGGCTCTTTAACGTGCAACGAAGTCTGAGCACACGGGTCTACAGCATTTTCGCCTCCTTCGGAAGTAAAGTTAAAGTTTAGAGATGTAATTATGTACTCACAACAGCTCGACCAAGGAAATTCCCATATTGTTCCACCAACCGGAGCTGAAATTCGCAACTTACCAAGAGCTATGTGAAAGAAATGTTCATGCACAATGTCACTTTACGCATGTTCATCAGCGCACCTTTTTATTGGTGTTTACCAAGAAATACAGTTGAGCACTTAGTTTCTCACACATTGGTATATCTTAAACATCTAACCGAAAACACTGAAATAAAAATAACATTCAAAGCCTGCTAAAAGGCTTTCTTCGACAAAATATTTGCAAAGGAAAATTACACGAAAGAGAATATGATGCCGAAGAGCACAGCAGGCTTGGTAGCTAGTGGCAAATATCACAGACACTTCTTGCCTGAAGCCTGTTCAATACTTCAAGCAAATATTTGTGTAGGAGCATCTAAATGCAGAATGCCGTCTCTACAAAACCTTTATTTCGGTTTTATATTTGAGTAGCTAGAGAAGCGCACAACAGTCGCCACCATAAAAATGTTCATGGTTATGCTTATGTGCCGTCTCGTGCTAAGACGCTCTACGTTGTATGCACGAACTTGATACGCAATGCAATCTGAATATATAAGGAAATCTGCAACACAATATTTATCAAGTATGTCACAGGGTGTGTTTCTGATCTTTTGCCCTTCGCAAAGCAGAGATGTAGTCACCTTCAAACTGTCACACCAGTTCGAAAAAAATCTAGATTATGGTTTCCAAAGTATGCTGCTGACACTAATATTAGAGAGAAAGAACAAGAAATGTTCAGAGGCCATAACAGAGTGAGCACTTTCAGGCGATCATGGCTCGATGCAAAAGAAGGAAAACGCAATCTGATGATGACAAAGCAATATGGTGATGCGAAGGCAAATGGTATTCAGCGTTATTGGTCCATTCCAAGCTAAGACTGGTTCCAGCATCAAAGTTCAAAATGAGGGCGTAATAGTACACCGACAAGAATGTCACTGTCCTGTTTTGAGTACCGCTGCTTGAGCCAGCTTCAGTTGTAAAGACATTCATATGATCTTTTATGAGCGTTTTTCAGTCATCCAGCATACACACAACGACTTCCTGCTGTCAGAAGGCAGACTTATACCCAGTGTCTCTGTTTTTGAGCACTGCATTTCATCTGTAACAAAATACGATCGCAGGAAAGTGGAAGCTCACGTTGCTAGAGAATACAATATCCACTAAGAAGTCAGTTCAAAAAATTTCACAAGGAATGTGTTATACAAATGCCGATTGGACGTTGAGCATTTTTTGAAATAACATGCATTGTTCCTCAACACACCTTCGTTGGGCCAATATGCCAAACGCATGTTGCACAAAATAATGTCACAAGCGATGCCGATAGCAACAAACCTTTCACTGAACATTGCACGTCTTATTACTAGGCTTTGCTACTATCCATATATTGAGCATTGTTGGAAAAATTATCACTGTTATTCAGACACTTTCGTTGGGCCATGAGACTAATTTGCGTGTCACACACCATATATTGTCTGCAACGGCTGCATGATCTCGAGCAGGTGGGTGCAAAAGTTTTGCCAATGGACGGCTAGATAGAGCACAGCACGCGGGAAGAGCACAAGCGCACTGAGAACTCGACGCCAAGGTTGCTTGTTTTCCATCTTCCGGTGCAGTCTCGAGTCAGTGGTCAACACACAGGATGTCAGCACTGAGCTGTTCGTAGTGCGGCGCAGCTGTCGGTGCCTTTCTGTAGAGACAGGGGCACTGGCTGAGCGAGGGGCCCGGTTCCTTCTGCTCTTGTGGCCATAATTGATTGCTCCTGACGTCACGAGGTGTCCTTCGGAGAGGGACATGCGATGAACGTGGATGCATAGCATGACGCGAGAGCACACACTACGGCAACGGCGACGTAAGACGCCACGGTGTGGGTCGCCGAAAAGATGCAGCCCATGAGGGGCGTGAGGATCACTTGGGACAAGTACTCAGCCGTGGCCAGCAGTGCTAGGCACTGTCCCACACCGGGCGTGTACCGAGATCCCTTGAAATACTCCTTCGAAAATGAAAAGATGAAAAATAAAACAAGATGAAATAAAATAGGGTGGCTGAAATGAGACACTGAGATATCAATGTGACAAAAAGGTTGTCTCTATGAACTTCTAGAGAACGAATAATAATAAAACTAGACTTGTGGTCAAGTTGATTTTGTAATAAATCTAAACAAAAGGACTGAAAGCCTGTACCCGAAAGAACACCCACCAGCAGCTCGTGTGCATTCAGTGTGTATCATCTGTCTGGACATGTTAAGTAATTTTGATAAAAGTTAATCCCAAGAAATGCAAGATCATTTTATTTCACCGCCGCCACAACCCCTTTCTGTTCACTTAAGTAATTGCTAGCATTACCCTTGAACACGTGCAGGCATACAAGCATCTCAATGTCACCATATGCAATGATCTGAACTGGCGCGCGCACATTTCTAACATAATATCATCAGCGGACAAATCCCTGGGTTTTCTGAAACATCAACTCCGGCACCCACCAAAAAAGGTCAACCTACAAGCCTACAATTCCCTTATCCAGTCTGAATTAAAAAATGCATCTGCAGTCTGGAGCCCACACCAAGCCTATCTGATAGACTAACTCGAGGCAGTTCAAAGCTGTGCCATCAGGTTCATTCATTGTTCGTACTCATACAATACAAGGGTATCATTGCTCAAAAAAGAATCGTCTATTTCTAGCCTTGAGATCTGCTGCTGCATCTCTAGTCTCAGCCTTTTTCATAAGTTTTTTCACAGCACGCTTTGTCATCCATACATCATTCCACCGGCCAGCATATTTCACTGCACTTGTCATTCACTTCAAGTTGCCCAGCACTGGATTAAGACGACCACCTCTTCTATGTCCTTCCTTGTACGGACAGCGAAAGACTGGAACAGCCTTCCTCATGGTGTTGTCACCACTGAATGCCCAACATCATTTTTTGATCAATTATATGCCAATTTTTCAGGATAAATACTTGTGGCAATAGAAACTTTTTTGTATGTTAACCCACCTTTTATGTAATTCACCTGGAGGGGTCTTTGAGAAAAATAAAGTTAATGTTATGTTATTTATTCATAACTTCATGTTATAAGCGAGCATGAAGAGCCACTCAGGGAACAACAGTGAACTAGAGTGAGCCTTTGGTCGAATGAGAGGCTTATCGGCTACAAGGAGTACTTTAGTAGAACCTGAGTGTTAAATTAAGCACGCAGAAAACTGGTGCCATAGTTTCGTGGTCATGCTTATGATCACATTTTGTGATTCCGGTTTTATGTTTAAAAAAACTAGAAATGAAGGCTTTGCTCGATTTTGAGCACATGAAAAAGTGCTTTGGCTTCTAGAAGAAGAATATGAATGGCAGTGGCGGGTTTGTGTACAGACTCCTTGCGAATCATCTATCGTGCAGTGATTCTATGGCGATAGCACTTTATAAACACTTTCCGAGTTTTTGACGCCGTGGTTGGCGTCACCGAAATAGTCATATTCTGTATAATGCCCAGTTCAAGAACATCAGCCCGTACATAGTGCTTTCAAAAATTAATTAACACTGCACATAAGATTATAGTTTACATAGACTTATAATGAGCAACAAAGAGCTCATGTGAACACTCAACGTGTACTCAAGGAGGAGCATGATCTGACGGCATCACAAGAACTCGGTTGTGCGGGAGCAGGATGATGAAACCGGGCGATTCATCATAAAATCAGCTACCATACAAGAGCAAGGCCAGGAATGTGTCAGCGTGCGATCATTATCATTATGCAGAAAAGAATTCTCATTCTTTGATTCCTCCATATTTGCACATGCCTGAGTGTGCACACTTTTCATGCACATACTATTCAAAGGTCCGGTTTCCAAGAAATCGCTGTTTAAAATAAGCCCTCGTGCGTTTATGTGCATGTGTGTTACTAAACGTCCCGTATCTGTCACTTCAATGATGCGCTGAAGTCCCTGAACATGCTGCACTAACAAGGACAAAAACATTTTTTTCCCAAGGTTCACAGCACTCTTGCACGCAAGCCCTATTGTTGCAGGCCCTTTTTTACCTGACTGTTCTCGCAGTAGAGGCAAGCGAGCGCGTATGGAATGGAGTCTAGGGCCGCAGTCGCGATGCCCGTCATGGCAGACAGCGAGAGCATGCTGGCCAAGTCGGTGAATAGGAGCAGGCCGGGCATGGCGGCGGCGAATGTGCCCATGCCAAGCAGTAGGCCGAATCGCTGGCCGAAACGACTCGTCACCCGCCACTGGATGGTCAGGGAGTACGCAGATGCTGCGACAGAAACAGAAAAGAACTAACTATACGATAGACACCTACAATGTGACGTTGCATACGTGGTCAGTGGTAGAACAAAAACCATTTTAAGACCGAAATCTGGCTGCTAGCATTGAAACAGTAGGAAATATCTCAAGCTCTGACTTATATATTTAGGCTTACTTTTTCTTCTGTAGCTCATCAACAGAGGTGGAAAACTGACTAAAAATGACAGAAAGCGGCAATCGTCATTTAGCTATGAGTCATTGAGATGTCGCTGACCTCTTATACATTTTTACACAAAATGTCGCACTATGGGAGCTTGAACTCAGGTCCCTGGGGAATTATTCAAGTCTCGTTGCTTTGCTTTCTTTGCAGTTGCAAGAAAACATGACACTAGCCGCTTATATACTCATATAAACCTCTAGGCATTACTATCCTAGATTGTTTGTTCTTCAGGCACTGCTTTTTATCAATATTAAACTCATGGTCCACTCTTTATGTGTACAAAAAAAGTGACTTACAGGCAATGCAGTTGACTAGCAGTCCCCAAGAGCCAGCTCGAACGCCACGATCATAGCGGGAACGGTCGTCATTACTGGCAGTCTCTTCGGGCCTTCCATGATAAACCACCTGGACGAAAAGAATATGCCCCTTAGTGAAATGTCAAACATGTACCGTATACTGACGCAACCAAGTACTATTCTTGTTTTTTTTTGTTTGCTTTTTTAATTTAGAGTCAGCCAATCTCCCTTGAGGTGTCCACTGCCAGATACGTCATTCCTATGGCTACTTCAGGTGCATGGCACAGGAAGATTGCTCTCGATAAGCACTTAAAATCTCAAGAGAGTGTTAACATTATCATACACCAAACAAGTCTTTGTTATTCATAACACCAGTGTCATGCATGTCATTCGTGTTCCAACATATGTTGTATGCCTTGTACTTAGTTTCGTATGCACACAGCATCATGTTATTCTTGACATAGCAACTCATTAACATGTGTCCGGCAAAATAAATGTTGGCCATATTTTAAGCCGAACGATCAAGCTGTAATGGCAATCGCAATACATTTAACATCTGTGCAAATGTCTGTGCCCTTACTGACACAACATGTTCTAGTACGCGTTATCGCAATAACTAAGTTGACAAGCACGGTGTTTACGCACACAGGCATACATGCCTCTCAAAGACAGGCTACCTTGGCTTTCTCAGCACTAGTGGGATTGAGGTTGGCAAGAAAATTGAGAAAACGTATGGTGTTCCTTCTCTCTTCGAAATAACACAAGCCGCTGTGCTGTTGCAAGGACATGCGGTAATAATGGCCGCTGTGGCACGACGCTACCTACAGGCAGCTGTTACATGACACTTGGTAAGCCAGACACTTGGTAAGCACTTGGTTACATGACACTTGGTAAGCCAGAAAACACGCAAAAAGAAACTGCAGGTTGAGACGTTACCTTGAGATTTCTGCACCAAACGCTGTGACATCAATTTTTGAAGGCACCTACTGAGTCCCATGTAGCTTCTAATTGATAACATTAAAGTACGTTATAGTGTGAGTATCATCAAATTAGCTCAAATACGAAGTCTCAGAAAATTTCATCGAGCCAATGTTGTGAAAATCTGAAAATACATTTTCGAATTTCTCACGTCACGCATAGTAGTTACTGTGCGAATTTTAATAATGAAAATTTAATCTTGATTTTCTCCACTAATAATGAACTTACACAACAGTGAAAGTTATGACATTAGGGTTTTTGGAGTGTAGCTTATCAATCTAAAACAACTCACTGTTTCCCTTTAGTGTCCCTTCAACATATTTGCAGAGCAGACGATGCCACGATACATGACGTTAAGAAAAGACGTCTTCCCTCCACTCCCGCCCCGCTGCGCTTACCTCACCCTGATCCTTGTTCCGCATGTTCAACCTCAGGCCACCTCCGCCCCCCCCACACCACACAGGTACACTCAAACACACGTACCATGGATGCAAGCTTTCTCTCGATTTTTCAGCGTGTCACACGCAAAATGACCCGATCATAATTGTACCTTGTGTGGGCCACTACGTCGACGACTACGCTGACTGTGCTTTTTTTGCATTGCACTTAATTGAACTTGTGAATCGGCGTTCAATGAACGGCGATGGACATATCAGACCTAATAGTCACTGCGCATGAAGTGGACTGACCAAAGCACTGCAAGGTAAGCAGCTTTACGTGCCATATGATCAGAGCGCATGGGCCAAGCCAACTTGAGACTCGAAAGAGTTTAGGAGAGATTCTCAGAGGAGCACTTGCGGGTACACGCGAGAAGTTATTAACAGCTCAACCCAATATTAGCTCATGTGAACAGTCTACGTGAATTGCAAAATGGGGCAACGAAAAATATTACGGTGTTTCATTCTTCAGAGCAAAAGCAAAAGATAGGCTGGTAAATTAAGTATTCCATTTCTGGCATGAAATACGTGACAAGCCATGCCTTCAGTAGACTGTATCGAAAGTGCTATGTCATTGCTATATTCTTATGTTGCAAAGGCACTTACACTTTCAGCTCACTGTTCAAAAATCAGCAAGGTGTATGAAAACCTGAGCGGTACAAAGAGATGCTTATTGCAACTTAAAAAAAGCACACATTGGGCTGTCCATTTCGATAGTGAGAAACCACCTCGACCAGCAAGCCTTGTTTTCGATGCGCTTTGATAATTCCCAGATCATTTCGGCACAATTTCGGGATGCCGGACAAGCTTAGATCAGCAAACGAAAGTCTAACTCACTCAGGCAAACTGAATAAATATACCTTGAGATTTCCATTCATTAGGACTTGAACTTCCCGAAATTTTCCATAGCTGCACACACTCAGACTTAAACTCACTAAAATATTGCTCAGCCGGATTTGCTCACACTCGCGCATCGATCTGAGAGAATCGCCTCACCGACCTATGTAGATAATCTATTGAGCAGCTTATAATCTATTGAGCAAAAAAGAATTACCATTCAAAAATTATTGCCATGTTTTTACATTGCCATGTGCGCATATTTCGATGAGATGGGGTTTTACCCTCAAGGTTGTCACCGCTGCCCCGTGCGAGCTGCGCTACTAAACGTCCAAAAATCGCCGATTGCTGTTTAATATTCTGATGACATTGCGTGCACAACACCTGTAGTCGTGTCTATTCTGGTTCTGACACGAGCCAGAATTTTTGAAAACATATTTATAAAACAAAATTTGTGCCATATTGAGAGGCAGGTTGCTGACGACCGACACCCATGCTTGCCGCTGTCTGTGTGCAGCTTGAGTTCCTTCTATCGAGTTTTCCGTTTCTGGACTCTACCTCTTCCAATCAAGAGTCTTCCCAAGAAACACGAAACGTCGTATAAACTTCTCGAAAGGACTAGAAAGGTATGCGTACATCTCAATATATATTATGTGACGTTAAATAAACGTTTTTCACGGGAAGTTTTTTAGAAGACGTTGAGAAAACGTTCTTTACAAGAAGTCTTTTTCAAAAACGTTTACTGAAAGTTATTTCTTGGAACTTTTGGTAGAATTTGCGGATGAAGTCTCGATTGTCCATGCAATATATGCAGGGTGTTTTCTACGTTTCTTTTTTTAAATCAAAATAATATTAGCTTTACATATTTATGTAGCGTATATTTTTATATATTTTTACATATTTAAATGTAATAAGATCTCTAGGCAGCATATGAAAATTAAGATTGGCAAATGCGGTGTGCGCCTGCGTGGCTAGAACAATTTGACTTGTCTGGACGTGTTTACCTGCCGCTCAGTCGCCTCTCGAAGGAGCGAGTTCGAGTCGATTTCTCTCGTGTTTAAAAATGTGCTTGCGCTTTGTGTTCGTGTTTTGCGTTCTGCGAGTGCTGCTGATTACGAAGATGCGCTATACTCAAGCGAAGACGTGTGGGTTCGTATCACGGAGCACTCCCCAGGTATGTACCACGTTGCTGCTGTCAGCGCTTCGTTATCACTGTGTTCACCACCTTTTTCGTACCATGTGCACTATAAGTGAGCTTTTGTTTATGAGGGGACCCAGCTTTTCTGTAGTACTTCAGCAGTGTAAAAGCAAAGTTGTGCAAAGTCAAGCGTGGACAAGTTTTCCTTTTGTGTGGAGTATGAAGCATGCATGCGCAGCGGGAATTCGGCGGCAGATTCGATAAGAGTTGTGATGACTGTCCGCCCCTGTCGGCAGTGGTGTTGGAGGGGGGCCCTGCTCACGAGTGAGCACTATTTTTGTTTATTAATTCTTGGGCGTTTGTTAGCTCTAGGCGTTGATCATGCCTAGGGCACGTGAACCTGTTCATATTGTGCACTATTGAAGTGAACTTGTCTACGGCAGTTTCATCTGCTGTACGTTCCATTTTAAACAGCAACAGAATCGTTATACATTATGACTACTATCAGAGAAGCTTTTTCTTGCAAGTGGCCGAAGTATGCCAGTGTGTGCATCCGCGCCGACCCGCGTCTTCATAAACTACCGTGATAATCGAGTTGATGCGTGTTCATGTGCAGCGTGTTGCATCCTCTTAGGTAGTGCTCACAAAGTTCGCACTTACATCTAAATGTTCATGCAGCTCGTTTAGTAAAATTCCCACCTTCGGTATACACCAGCAACATAGGTTGCCTTATGCGGCCTGAATCCGTGCATTTTAAGCCATAAGTTTACCCTGACCTGTATTTTAGAACGAATATATTTCATGGATAAATGTGGCCATATTGCTGTACCTTACTGTTTGCGCACCAATTCAGTCATTAGTCCATGGGTTCGAGCACCATCGATATTATTTTGCTTGTTTCCACTATGTTTGTATTTTGTTTTGGTTTATTAAATATTTTATGCACATCGCCCAACCTTGCTGTTGAAACTTTGCTAAACACTTTTATGTGTATGAACATTAAGAATAGTTTATAGCACAACCTCCAATGAAATTTTCTGGTTAATGACAAGCTTAACAGTATACTGGATAAAGTAAACTTTCTAGGCATGCGCTACAGACGTTGACGGAATCTGTGGTATGTGCAGAATGAATATTTTATTTATCACTCAAAACTCGTGATAATGTTATAAATCACAGTAAGCATGCATAAGTCATGCACGTATTGCTGTTAAAATATAAAGTTGGACACCGTATTTATCTGAGAATAAT
Source organism: Rhipicephalus annulatus (assembly GCA_013436015.1). NCBI lineage: Eukaryota > Metazoa > Arthropoda > Arachnida > Ixodida > Ixodidae > Rhipicephalus > Rhipicephalus annulatus. Next base: position 379,159 of record WOVY01010891.1, on the reverse strand, counting down.
AGATATAGATTGCAAGTTTTCAAGCTATTGGCACTGAAGGACTTATACAAATTCGGAAATCAGTTTCATCAAATCCTATTGCTAAATTGGGGTCAATAGCTTCCAAGATTCTGGTTTCCGGATATTGTAGCAGAAGCTTGCATGCTTTATTAGGATGGTGTATGGCTGAAGCTGGGTGCTTCTTAGGTTTTTTTTTTTTCATTAGACAGCCTGTGCTGCTTGAGTGAGCGGTACTGCCATTTTAAACGACCAGAATAATTGAAACTGATGACCATAATTTGGCAGCACACAATAGTAATTTAGTGACACCAATTTCTGACACAATATTATAATCGTCCCTGTGTGAGCAGCCTGAAAAAAGCTGCATTAGTTGTATTTGAAATCAAATTCATGTTCAATAATATAGGTTACCTGCAATGAATACTTGATGAAAGTGCATACCATCATGTAAGTGTTGTGGTAACATTGAATTTGCTTTCAATGCACTATGCACTAGGGCAATTAAAGTATGGTTTTGACACACCTACAATGTGAAAATTCTATGTTCTTTCGTAAGGTTGCAACTGTGTTCGCCAAGAACATCAAGAAAGTTTTGCTTGTAACATCTCTAATTTGTGTACATCCTGCTTGTTTTAAGACACATTGTTCCAAATCATTTTAAATATACTGACAAATTCGATTTTGCTGAGAGACACATGTCACTTGTTTTTTTTGTGTTTTCATCGCAGCCTATGCATGCACCTCGTACGAACTGAGTGTGAAAGAATTCCGGACAAGCCTGTCATCAATGGTGGCTCGTGGAAAAGTTGGCTACTGAATGTACAGCAGCTGCACATGGCTTCTGTTTCCTATGGAAAGGGAACTTGACTGAGGCACCCGTTTGCTGTATTCAAGTAGCTCACATGTTCGGGATGTTCAATATTAAGCCTTTTGTTTTTCTTTAAGAAAGTCAGTGCTGTAAGTTGCGTGTGTAAAGCCACCTTTGCAGTTAGCAAAGTGTTCAGGGGAACACAATGTGCAACAATAATTATCACTGTCAGCCATGCCCTTGAATGAGATTCAATAATGAATTTATAAGTGACTGCAGCTGGTGGCCATGCACGTAATAAAAATTTGAGCCAGTCACATTTCCACATAGGTCCGAAGAATTCTGGCATGCCTGTGCTCAGATATCCCACTGGAAAGTTTACTTGTGGCTTGCCTCATTATGCATGCAGGACAGTGAGCACTAGCACACAGCTACTACTTACTCCCTGAAGTGCCGCATATAATCTGACCATGGGTCGACGATATAGACAAGCATTATAATGGTTCCCTTTTACTACCAGCTAGTGATTGCAAGCACTGACTGCTCGTCCCACCAGGGAGTAATGTTTTGCTGACCTTCACTGCCTCGCACGCGTAATCGTGAAAAGCGCAATAAACTTCCGAGTGGAATATCTCAGAGCATAGACATGCTCGAAGAAGTTTTCCAAACGGGAGTGTGTAGAAACACGACCGCCGCAAACTTTCCTATGCAAACATACTTACTTATTGTAGGCACCAAAATTTCGGTATTCTTAGTTGATTGGGCAGCTGATCGCATTATTGTCTTACTTTGTGTTCACCTGGACACATAATTTATCTGCAAAGGGAGTTTTCTCTTCTTAGGGCTCAATTTTATTGCAAGCACAAAGCACGTCTCTAAATGTGTCAGTGCTGCTTCCTAAGGATTTATGTCATGTTTAATTTTTGTGTAATCTGCAGTTAGTCATCTAAATTGAACTTTTTGCATTGCAATAAGACTGTAGCTGATCAATAGTTTTATTTTCATTGTAATATTGACTGAATATTTTATTGTAATGTATTTATAACCTTAGTTCATTGTCTTCACGAATTTCATGGCATAAGTGCAATCAAGTGATTTTCTACTGTCATACTTAATCATACCCAACGTTGCCAATACATAACCATCTGTGATATATTACACAGATACCTTACCATGTTCGACATTGTTAATGATGACTGACAGAAAACATTCTGAAATATAGCAATTTTTACTTCACTGTGTCATTTGTGTGAGTATTTTGTAATGGAATTAGAGTTCGGGGTGTAGCCAAAACCACACAATTTCATTGCTAAACACAGATTTGTGGTGAAACCTATTGATTTCGACTACTCATGGCTCTAGCATACCTATATTTAGGTGCACTGGTCGAGAAAAAAAATTAATTGTTCGACTGCTGCTTTTCGGCTGTAACAAATGGTCCATCTTCATATATTTACTACTGGGTCAATGTGTTTTCTAAGCTAGCCCGCTAATTTTCGTTGCACTGATAGAAGTCTGCTCAAAGAGAACAGTTTATGCCTTTTGTATGTGTGCAACTTCCTGGACCAAGTATCTGGCCAGCCCCTCTCCTGCTTTGTATTATTATAGTTACTATAAAGCATGCAAGTTTTGGGACAAAGTGTGCATCGTTATGTATAATAAAGGTTACAAGTATGCTACAGGATTTGTTGCAATCTTGCATTTACTTTTGGATGTCCAGTACGATTCATTCCAGGCAACACCAGTAACAATAATGAGTTGACGTTTAAAAACCCGTCTTGTCTCCAAGCAAAACAGATTATCGTAGTGACAGATGGCAGTCACTAATTCTTTCAACAAATATGGCACAAATTTTGGTGGTTAGAATAGTGCCAGCAATAATTTCATTCCAAATTACATTGCTGTCTCTACTTGTCACTTTCAACAGTGAACCGCTAACTATGCACCAATTGTAAAACGCTGACATGATGCAACAAATTAACCACAAGAAACGCTCAACAAGCTGATTGGCATGAAAAATAAATGTCTAAAAAAGGTGCTGAAAGATCTAGCAAAAGCCTTTTCAGAATCTTGGCAAGAAGTTTACAAGGCTTCTAATAATATAAGTATAGTAAACGTTTACAAAGGTTCCCTAAAAAAATCTAGAAACATGTTATTCAGAATTCTTGCTAGAAGTTTTCTAGCCGTATAATAACGTGGCGTTAGCACAGCTACAGGAGGTTTTCAAGCTGCTTACGTTTAAATAACATCTCGACAAGACTTCTTATATACTTTTGGACTATTCTTTTTGGATGTTTACCAGAGGTTTCTTAGCTTTTCTTGTGTTTCGTGGGTTGTTTTTAACTCCGTGTCTGCAAACTTGTTCACCTTCACAATCAGGTAATGATAACAGTGCACAGAAGGAAATATTCATTAGATGAGAAGAACAGTGTGAAAAGGAGAGATAGTTTGGATCAAGTGCAATTGGATTACCTCACCCGTGAAGTCTGTGAAGTAGACATAGTGCGCAAACAGGGCCATCCAGGCGAGCAGCTGGAAGAGGAAGAGGCGACGCAGGCTGCTTGGGATGCGACTTAGGCAAGAAACAGCACGTGCAGGAAGCACGACGAACACACGGCAGAAGGCCTCGCACACAATCACCAGGAGGGCTGACGACAGCGCGCGTACTACCTTGGCCGGACTAGCCTTGGCCTTGCTGCTTCCCACGTGTTGCCACGTTATAAACACGCCAGAGCCATGCAATGGGCTGTGGTTGTGCGATGGTGTACCTGCGATACAAATCATAGCGAATCTAATAAATTAGTGGCAAAAAGAACTGTAAAAAGTTATAGGATCTGGTAATGTCCAAGTTCACTGGAAGACAAAAGCCATCACATAATTTTTGTTCAAGTTTGTTTGCATTGCTGCACTTGCACCCATTCCATAATTCCCTGCCGAAAAATTTTTGCACCGTACAATGTTTGGCACTTCCTCTAGAATCGAAGGCATCAGCGTTTTTCCACACAGCATGGTTTTTCAGTGCTTTGGTACTGGTAAATTTTTAGCTTAAAAACGACGTCATGTGACGTCCATTTCAAGACTTCCATCAGCTAATCCGACTTGCTCCAAAGAATTTTTCATGTTTCATAGACACAGGTGAAGTATTTGAATTTTGTTATGCTCAAAACTCTCAGGGGAAAAGCAGTATTATTCGTGCGTGCCAGTGCACAAATCTAAATGACAGAGCTAAATTCAGTGTTGAGCTAAGCCTGATTAAAAAAACAGTATTTCGTGTGACCACTTGACAATAAACTCAATCTGCAGTGATGTGGCCATGTACATCTATTTGACGTAGATTTGGCTATATTTTTTTACAAAGGTATGTGAATATTCATTTAGTTTGGTGACCAGGAGCAATGCTTTCATTAAACACAGGTTTTTTGCTCGACTAAAAATGTCACTGGCAAGTTTTCCTAACTACATGACTGCTGTACATAGGCAAACAATTAGGCTTTCACTCGAAGCCATTGTTACAAACGCCACTGAATGCATCATCGCCGATTCCAAGTACTGTGCATGTACTCGAAACGCGTGCAGTTTTCAAAGCTACCACCCTGTCACTTCTATACGGCAGAAGCATTGTTATTATTATCTGCACCATAATTATTATAAACTATGCTATGTCTACAATCGGATCAAGACCACTGTTGTCAAGCTCCCATTGCTTTTGCCTTGTTGCTAACCTACACATCCCACGTAATTAATTTCTTTACCTGATGAATCTCATATTCACTGTTTCTTGATAATGCTGGCATGTTAGTACACGTTCTATGCAAGCGATAAACATGTCCCAACAACACCAGAGCAACATGAACCAACTGAATACTTTCGACCGTGATGCACATCACTTCATTAGGTTGTTAACTTCCTCTCAAGCTTCCGATTCTTTCCCCAGCCTTTAGCAGGTATTGCAGATCTGGTCTGGTGGATCTGTTTGCTTTTTCAAATAGCGATACACTGCTGGTCATGATTTGTTCATGCCTTCGATACCTTCTTCTCATCGTTTTCTTTTTTTATAGTTATTGAAGAAGTTGGTCTCTTTTGACGAACTCTTTTGCGCAATAGAAAAGTGTGCGAATTGAAAGAAGCCCATGTTCATAAAAAAAATCACAGCATATCCACGGAGCTAATGATGAGGAGTAGGGTGAAGGGCCCTGCCGGGGTGGCCCAGTGGCTAACCCTACCAGCAGTGCTTGATGATCGATCATTGAAACTGCTTGGACTCCCATCGGCTTCAGTTATCATTGGCCAATGCCTGGACAGCGTGACAGAAAAGGGCATGGCCTACAAGCAAAATATGGGCGAGGTGGTAGCGAAAGCTTCAAATCTTTTTTTCTTAAAGTACGCATTTCCTTTAGCTGTTTGCCCTTCTCAATAAGTAAAACAAAACAAAAGTTTTGAAAAATACCTGTGATATCTAACATGAAGGCCAAGGGCTTTCCTGGCACATAATGTGGTTAGTGGCCAATGCTCACAAAACGAGCCTGTTCATCGAGCTTACTTTTGTGTATTAATCCTAGCAAAAAGTCTGATAGAGGTCTGAATCAGTCTGATACAGTTTCCTATAAGTTGTACCAGTCTTTTACCAGACTGACACAAAGTCTTACCAGTACTTATAGACATCCATATCAGTCTGATACGTTTTCTTACAGTGCTACCAGTCTTATATCAGACTGATACACAGTCTTACCAGTGCTACCAGCTTTTGAATAAGTTTGATTGGTCATTTCTAGGGCGTATATTAGTCTTTAGGTTTTTAGTCTTTTGTTCATTTATCGTATCTTCAAGATGCATTACTGTCATTTTAACGGTACTTCTTTTAGATGCGGAAGCATCTTATACTCGCGCCTTGTAGTGCGCCGTCCGCGCCGTCCGCACCGCTTCTCAAACATTCGACAGCTGACGCGCGCGTTTGCGCCGTCGCGCCGTCGCCCACCATCTGTGCCGCGCGCGCTTCTCCTTCGAGAACATTCGACAGCTGACAGCGCATGCGCCGTCGCCATCTGTGCCGCGCGCGCGCTTCTCCTTCGAGAACATTCAACAGCTGACAGTGCATGAGCCGTCGCGCTGTATATATACTCAAAGTCGGCGCTCGCTCGCTCAGTTGCCACTCGTCGGTTGGTTTGTACGGCGCGTCGACGTCCAAGGTCGCGGTGAAATGAATTCCAACGAATCCACAAACACAATGATCGACGTCCCTTCGACCAGCGCCGTCCTTTCGCATACGTGTGTACGTGTTCACTCATTTAACACCCCCTCCTACAACCACGTTAACCAATTTAGCAATCGACCCAAGTAAGTCGCAATTTAACACCCCATTTCACAACCACGTTAACCAATTTAGCCATCGACCCAAGTAAGTCGCACTTTAACACCCCGTTAACCAATTATATGCTCCGCATCCTCCTCAGTGTTCCCCCGAGAGAAGCTGCGGGCAATTTTTTTTTGAACACACTGCCCACTGGTCATTTCTGCATGTATATTAGTGTATCAGTGTTTTCTATTAAACACTTGACAGCTATTGTGTGAAATATTATGATGACTCAAAGAGTGCAACTGGCAGCTTTTGGATGCGTAGAATAAAATGTACAATGTTTCATGATGGTGCATAATTGACAAACTGAGCTTTAAATATGCAAAGCAGCTTTCAGCCTAGAAGAACGTTTTATTCTGTGTACAAATGGGATTGCAGGTGCCAGATAGCAACACAGTTAATGCTGACAATGGTAGATGACGTCTAGAAATTTCAAGATACTAGTATCCCAAGCTTATCAGATGACAGTATAAACATAACTTGAAATAATACAAACAAAACTTTTCATAACAGAGCAATATTAACATAATTTCTAAATTTTAATTTATAGGGCCAGTAAACATTCCAAGGGAGATAACTTAATAATCAGTCCACTACTGTGAAATGAGCTTGCTGTTACAATAATTTTTCCAAACGGCTTGGATTCGAAAGCCTCGGGTGGTGCTGCAGTTTCTCCCTTTCACAACACAAGCCAACCCCAGCTGTCTCTCCTACATAGTGCTTTGTCTTTAATGACGAGCCACTACATTAGTGTCATAATACATACTGGATGAGATAATTCCAATAAACAATGAAATGCTTCTTTGAGTAATCAGTAATTGACCTCATCATCAAAACTTAATGCCTCGCAAATCCACTGCCAGAAATATTTCAAAGCAAGTTGAGGGGTATAATGTGCACTTCAACCGCTTTCTTTTTTTTTCTCGTCGGTCCCAACAAGCTGCGCCGAAAACTACAGGGAGGAATGGCAGTAAAGAAGTGCGATATGTAAGCACACATTATGAGCTAGAGCATGCTTGAAGAAACACCGTAGCTTTTTCGTGTTGCCATTCCCATGTGCGAGTGTGACTATGCAATGTTAGATTTTGGACAGCAGTGCCAGCATGTGGCAGCACACTGTGGCAAGAAGCACATTCGATTAAAACGCTGCTCTTGATTTATTTTGGCTATAGGCCAATAGCATGCTTTCAGTTGTTTTACACCACATACAGGCATCCGAAAATTCGAGGTGAGCACAGTCACCTATATGAAAAAAGTCACTTGCAGCTGCAAGATTTGGCTGATATGTTGATAGCAGCATATGTTATTCACAGGTGTGTCTTTACACAAACACCAAGCGGTGGCACAGACCTGCTATATTACTTGCCTGTAATCCTCACAAGATTGATAAATCAAAAACCGTGTGCTAATTAAGGCTAAAGCATTTGACTGCAAAACACATGCACGCACACACACACACACACACACACACACACACAAGAAGCTGCCTACCATGAAATAAGTTTAGTTGTGAAGAGAACAATAGAAAGGATCAAGCCAACATTTAGTTGTCCTATCTTGCTAAACTCATATTAGACTGGCTAAATATGTCACAAGTTTTAAACAAGTTTGGTACATCAGTAACTTAGCAAACACATCCAACTTTCATGTGCAAACACACTGTCTACATCCTTCGGCAAAAGCACAACTTTTTTCTCTGTTTCTCAGAAAATACCAATGTGAGATTGGTTCTTGAATAATTTTGATGTAAGCCTCACACACATGAGCACACACACGGAGCCTGGCAGTTTATTGACATGCACCAGTGTAAAATACATGCCATTGTTGCATTTAAAAAGTGGCGCTCATGCCAACATTGTCGCAAGTCGCATCTGCAGTCCGGTCGGAATCGCTGAGCGAGTTTTCCTCGAAGCCGTAAGTATCGTCGGGATCAGGATTTTCATTTCTGTCACCATGCGCATCACTCAGACTTCACGTGTCGAAGGCCGCTACTCCAGAACATCAATTACCAGCTAAAGACTGAGGAATGCTCTTGCTGAGTGTAGCTGGTTGGCCGACTGCGCCTGCACCGCTCCTTGTCCGAGGTACTACATACAGTGGAATCTCGATGATACGATCACGGCTAATACGAATTTCCGGATGATACGAATTTTTCTGTGGTCCCTGCCGAGCCCCATTACTTTGCAATGCGCTAGAGTATGTTTGTTACGAATCGATTTTCTGCCCGCGTCGTTTGATACGAATGAACGCCGCCCCACTGACGGCCGCGAAATGGTACAGCGCTCAGCCGTGCGCCGGAATGCGCGCTGCGCCGCCGGTTTGGCATTTTGCCAACGGTGCCTGCCAAGAGCGCGTGGCGCCTCCAAAATCGGCGCGCAGCGTGCGCAATATCGGAGACCTCAGAGACTGCTTGCGCCCTTTGATTTCGGTTTAGGTTTAGGGATGGCGCTGGCCACGGTTTCCTTTCTTTCTCTGTTTTTGGGTGCGGCGGCGAGGACGCGACGACGCGGCGGACTGCGCGGGTCAAGTGGGGCGGTGACGCTTTTGTTGCTCTTATGCTTTTCCTCTTTCTCTGCGTGGCGTTGGACGGAGTGGTTGCAGTGCTCTGCTGCGGACGCGTTCTTTGTGTTTGCGACATTTTGCCTAGTCGCAACGAGCTATGTCTCGCAAGCGAAAAGCATTCTCCTTTAAGGAGAAATTAGACATCCTTCGAAAGGTTGATGAGGATCCTAAGAGAAAGCGGACGGAGTTGGCTAAGGAGCTAGGCCTTGCAACGTCAACACTGAGCACAGTTGTTGGACAGCGAGAGACCATAATAAAAAACGTGCTTTCATTCAACGTTCAACGCAAAGCAAGCGAAGACCGCTCAGCACGTGAAACTTGAAGAGACTCTCCTGACTTGGTTTAAAGAGCTAACCGCAGCTGGCGTGAATATCGATGGCAAAGTTTTGCGGGAGAAAGCCGAGAAGTTTGCACTTGCTCTGCATATCGACGGATTTCGGGCCTCAGGTGGGTGGCTGCAGTGCTTTAAGACTAGGCACGCTCTCGTTTACAAAAGCGTCTGCGGCGAAGTGAAAAAAGCTGACGAGGCAGTTGTCAGCCACTGGTTAGAGAAGCTGCCGTCACTCATTGCAGAGTATGAGCCTCGTGATGTTTTTAATGCTGATGAGGCAGGTCTCTTTTTTAACCTGCAACCCGAAAAGAGCCTCTGTTTAAAAGGCGAAGCATGCAGAGGAGGAAAAAAGCAAAGAGCGTATTACTGTGCTCTTGTGCTGTAACGCCGACGTATCGGAAAAGCTTAAGCTGACCGTAGTCGGAAAGTTCCAAAAGCCTCGGTGCTTCAAGCGCGAGAGTCGTTTGCCCTGCGTCTATCGCGCAAACAAAAAGGCGTGGATGACGGCGGCGTTGTTTGAAGAGTTTTTGTCACTCCTTGACAGGGGGATGGCTTGTAAGAATCGGAAGATTTTTCTTTTTCTTGACCAGTGCGCCGCCCACCCGAGGCAAGTGAATAAATGCTTTTCACGTACTTGTGCCTGGATGAGTTCACGTCTGACTCTTTGTTAATTTAGGTAGTTTTATTTGTTCCGATGATACGAATTTCGGCTAATACGAATATTTTTCGTGACCCCGTGAGATTCGTATCATCGAGATTCCACTGTATTGCGATCCAGGCTCCAAATAGCGTTTTTTTTTTCTTCTCTTTGATCGAGGCTGGGGTTGAGTTGAATCCATCTCTCGTCGAACTTGACACAAACTTCAAATAGCGCGCTTGATGGTGTCCATGCAAAGTGAGGCTGCGGGACTGATAATAAGTGAACGGGTAAAAAGCGATTAAGTCGACCAAGGCTTCACATTCACAACCTGCTTGCTGAGCCTTGAATGTTAAGCACGCGGCGCGGATTTCGCCGAAAACTACAACATGTGCCGCGAGATCACGGCGCAAGGTAGTGACTCTTCAGAACCCCTCGCGTGGCGAGGGGTGTATTGTACTGTTGTCGCCACAGAGGAGGTGTTCGTCACCATGGTGGTCGCTGACTGCCATTATGGCTAGATGATTGTAGCCATATTAATGTGATAGATAAATGGATGAATGGATTGATATTGCTGTACCCTTAAAATTGGGCGGCGGCTAACGCCTCCTAGCCTGACCAACGCGAATATGGCGACACAGCGCATGACCTCTGAAATTGCCGCTGCGCGCCGGTCATTGCGCGTTTGCCATTTCGGAGGCTATGCACAGCGTCACCATTTTACAGTAATTGCATTCATTGTTTATATATTTTTTGCTGTGAGCTTTAAAAAAACTACCCTCTAAGGTTGTAAAAACATGATGTAAATGTTTTGCAAAGAAATATTTTTGTTTTTAAAAACTAAATTGCGTTGTGTTGAGGAAGAAGTCGTGGACTCGAGGTTGCATAAACTACTTGGGAGATCCAGAAATGGCACTGCCATCGTCATCAATAGCAAGTTCGTGGCAGCCTTGGTGCGTGTGTAGTGCATGTGAACATTGTTGCGTCTCTTAATTGCTCAGTATCGCGCCTGTACACTCGTAATTCTCCAAGATGTTTGGTTTCGCGATGATAATTAAAAATTAATAGTCTTGGTAAGTGCATGTAAGTACATCAATCCGAAGTATACAGGCAATTTTGATCCTCACAAGTGGTACCGGGTATTCTAGAAGGATAACACACACTGCTATCACGCTCAAGTGATTAAGCTTTACGGTAAGTCCGCGTCTCTTGTATTCCCAATACGAAAACAAAGAGGAGAAAGCAGTCGTTCTGAAGTTATTTACTGGTCATATTTTCTTAGGCACCGAGGATGATGCAAGGAATGCAACAGAAAAACGACCATCCATTCCAGAGACCCGATTGCGACTCCTCCAATAGCTGCAGTTCAAATGAAGTGGACAATGAGTCGGTTAAAAAAGTAAGTTGCAATTGATCACACTGATATGCTACTTGCAGCATAATTATTACTACAGCCAAGTTTGGCTATCGTTGACATTGCGGCTGATGTGCTACTGCGTCCCAATTACAATCGACAGCCAATTTTGCTCTGCACGTGGTGCCGTGTCACACATGAAGCACCAATGCTCTGATATACTCCCCGCCCCATTAGCGAATATATCAAAGCATCGCTACTCCACTACTGGGCGGGCGCCGGAACGCCGTATTGAAGGTGTTAGTAAAGTTCCAGTATGCTGAAAAGCTATTTTATTTTATTCTATCGTGGCATGAGTGCAGCTTGCAGCTTAGTCACATTTTTTTTGTACAATTGACTGGTTTAAAATTATTTTTGCTTGTGCGGATATACGCCCTGTTTGTGCTTGCGAACTAGCAGTGAAATTTGTGTGTTGGGTTGTCTGCAGTTGAAAGAAACACGACGTCAAGCTGCTGTTAAGCAGAAGACAAAGCATGTCAGCAACCATTTTAAGAAGCAGCAAGGAGGCCTGCTGTTTGCTAATGCTGAAAAAAAGAACAGAGAAAGAGCTTCTGAAAGAAGTGAATATATATGCTCAGGGCTCAAAATACAAAAGCATTGGAAAGAATAAGCCTACTGGAAAATGCCCTTCACAGCAAAAATTTCCAAACAGGTTTATCCTTTCTTCATGAGCTGTTGTAACGCACTGCTGCTAGGGTTGTATGCAGCAGCAGGTTGCCCTATTCTTATAGCGTGCAATTTTACTGAAAAGCAGAATGCAATGTAAGCTCATGGGTGGCATAGATGCATGCATGTTTTTCTAATCACTTGAAAATGTGCTTTTACAACTTTCACAGTGTGGTGGATATTAAAAAGAACACCACTTGGTCAAAATTTCTTGAGCCCTCCACTACGGCATCCCCTATAATCACACCATGGTTTTGAGACGTGACATGTAACGTATCATTACACTTCAATTGCATATCTCAACTGCATGCTATGTTTATCATATATATTATTTGACCATTCACACCTAGGATGGTACCGTGACAATTAAGAGTGCAATATACTTTATTCCTGCACACTCTATTTTTTCATTGCAGCAAAGAGCCTTGTCCTTTGCGGATGTTGCAGCCGCAAGCCTCAAAAACAGAAACGACTTGCACCTTTGCCACCACTATGTGCTCCCACGCTGGAACCACCACAGCGACCACGGACAGCCCTGAAGTAGCCCAGTCAAGTGTGAGGGAGGCTGCACTGCTTATCAATTATGTGCCCACTGACAGAGAGGTATCATAAAACTCTAGTAAGCTTTGTCTTGAATATATATTGCTTTGCTTTAATGAGAAAATGTGCATTGACAAACTAATGTGTGCACACCATCTTTGACTTGTTTTATAGGTGCATCGGAGCAAAGGAATTGCCGTTCCCAAGAGGTTGTACAATCACCCCATGGGCTTGAAAAGACAGACCCCTTTTGTTCGTGAGGCGGCCGTTACCATTTTTTATACAGCAGGCCAAGTCGGTAGAAGTGTTACTGGCGCAGCCTCCAATTGGTCTAAAGGGGAGGAGAAATCTCCCAAGGAGAAAGAAGCATATGTTGTGTTTTCAGGTAGGTGAAATTTTGCAATCTGACCAAAATTCATGGAAGTTGGTGGCTCCATTTTTGCACGTAATCAGCCGAGCTTTCACTGCCAACTTGTGTTATAATTACTTGCTAAAGCTTCGAGTGTAGCTTTTGCCTACTGGAGCTGGGTACTTTTATGCAAGAATCCACAAACTAATTTTAAACAATATTAGAGAGGCAGACTGGTAGAACTCCTACTTATTTTCTTGTCATATTGACTCCTCTATTTAGAGTGCACATAATTGTCGCTTAATAAGTGCCTGTAACTTTCTTTGTTTTTGATCATGCAGATTTCTTCAACCATTTTTTTTGAAGCACACCGTTCTGACTGGAGAGGTTGAGCAAATGAAGACATAAGCTTTGGCAAACAAAATAATATCTTTATGAAATCAAAAGATTAACCAAGGAATGGCACATCAAATAAAATATTTTGTTTGATTTCTGTGTTCATATTTGTGTCCTGCTTGCTCTGATGTAGCAGTGCACCTGCCAGTTGGCTAAGCACCGATTCGCTTGTGGGCCTATCAGAGTAGAATGCTACACTTATAGGCTGGCACACGAGTACTGGTACACTGACAGACTGGTACACTGATAGACTGATACACTGATAGACTGATACACTGATAGACTGATACACTGATACACTCATAGACTGATACACCTATAGACTGATACACTTATAGACTGATACAACTGTCAAGAACCTGATAGCCTATCAGTTTTTCTATCAGAATTTTTGCTAGGGTTGATGAACTCAAAAGAATAACAAAGGAATGGCACATCAAATAAAATATTTTGTTTGATTTCGGTGTTCATATTTGTGTCCTGCTTGGTCTGATGTAGTGGTAGACCTGCCAGTTGGCTAAGCAGCGATTCGCTTGTGGGCCTATCAGAGTAGAATGCTACACTTATAGGCTGGTACACCAGTACTGGTACACTGATAGACTAATACACTGATAGACTGATACACTCATAGACTGATACACTCATAGACTGATACACTCATAGATTGATACACCTATAGACTGATACACCTATAGACTGATACAACTGTCAATAACCTGATAGCCGATCAGTTTTTCTATCAGAATTTTTGCTATGGTTATATACTATTTGACAAAAATTACTGGCATGCGAGCACGTACAAGTGGTAAAAAAGTAAAGTGGTTTGAGTGGATGTGTACATTTCTATGGTCACTTTGTCATGAAGTCAGACGAACAGCTACCGAATAGCCATGGACACTCATTTGTTCCGGTCATTATTTCAGTTCGCACTGGCTTCTCTACGAAACACCTATTTTCTTTTCTTTTCATTCAAAGGACTGAAGTGTACCAGGAAGTGCACAGTGTGGCGTTTGAACTGCACAGTGTGGCGTTTGAACTGCACACTTTTTACCGAGCGCGCACCGTTTAGCCCGTGCACAGCCCTACTGCACTTAAGAAAAATAGTTCACCAAAGCATTCAGACAGGCAATTTTAAGAAGCCCACAAACTGAAACGGCTGTAAAGCACTTACGTAATAGTACAAAAGTAATAAAAAACATTGCAATTCATTTAGCTTTAGGCCAATATAAACGCATGCACCGTTTACGCTCGCTTCCACATTCCACAGCATGTTACGTATATGACTGCGCGCCGTCTTCACCTCGTTCACACGTGGGATTGATGTCACGGCCGTGCAGTGACGAGCTGTTTATTCAAGTTGAAATAGAAGATGAGTAAATATCAGCAATACTTGTATTTGCCCTTGTTCTCTCAGTGTTCTCATATGCGATTTGGCGGTCAGGTTTTCGGGGTGGAAAAAGCGCATGTGTAAAGAAGCGGGCGCTGCGTAGTCCTAGCTGTAGGCCTAGCTCGTCTCGGCGAGTGCACATGGCGTATTTACAGTGTCTTGTTACAAGTAAAATCGAGCATATTCGAAACGTTCTTTGGTACAGTGTTCGAGCACCGATTCAATTCAGAGTATTTTTAAAATTAGCGATACACTGTTTTCGGGGAAAACTTGAAATTAACTGAAACAACCCCGTCCGCAGGACAGGCGCCCAGCCGCCGGTTCCCTTCTGGCGGGACTGCCTTTCGCTGACGACGAGTGCATCTCGCAAACGTGCCATGCGATTTAGGGTCAACGCCAGTACTTTAATAATTATTTCAATAATATAAATTTGTGCGTGTGGTCATATTTAAAAGGTAAATAGATATGAAGGCTGTTGCCGAATGCAAAAAAGTCATTTGCATCTACCATACAAATTCAGCCGGGCCTGTGTTATTTTTTTCTTTTACGTAATGCTTTGATGCAATAAGATTCTTCGGTATTGTTGAGTCTATTTTGGTGGAATTCTACTTTTGCAAAAAAATATTATGATGCAATTTTAGCATCAGCAACTTTGGGATTTCACTTATTTATATTGAGAAAGTTGTCATTTCAGATGTTGGCAGAGTTTGAAAGTTGTGGTTAATCAATAAGTATGCAATGTTTTTGAGCGATGCTATTCTGAATGTAATGCATTTCTTCAGAATTTTCATTGTATATTCTGTTGTTAATGATCTATCGTCAGCTTAATATATTATTATATGTGTATATCTATTCTATTTTCTTACATAGAGTGAGTGCCACTTGTCAGACTAGTTATAAATTACACAAAAACAGCATTCTTCCAGTTGTCCGACAGCAACTTCATAAAATTTACACCGAAAATGCTGTTTACAAAAAATAATCGGGCCTAAATACTTACTGGGTTTTAGAAATTTTATTCACAATACTTTTGCCAGTCCTACAAGTACTTCGTAGAATGTGCAATGAATATTTTGATAAACTGATGCTGTTTTTTTATGGAAAGATTATCCTTCTGTTGGCACCACAACCACTGCATATAGTAGAGACTTTTTCAAAGCTTTTAAACATGTGTTACATTTATCAAATTTCTAATTTATGTATTCTTTTTTTTACATGTCAGCTATTTGTTCCTAAAAAAATGTCAACAGTGCTGAATACGCTGTGCACAGAAAGCTCCATCATATTGTGCTAATGTGGTTACAAAGAACTACTGCCGGCCGGCCGCTGAGAACAATTTTCTATTTAAAAGCATGCAAATGGGCTGTTGCTTTTGCTTGGTGAGCATGATCAGAAAACAAATAAATTGGTTTTGCTTTGTCTTTTATTGGCAACATCTGTATGACTTTTTGTTATGCAGACTTCGCAATGCTGTGATATTTTAGTTGCTGTTCTTTAGAAAATGTTTCACTAGGACCAGAATACTGCACATACTGCATCACTGTTTGTTTGAAAACTTGACCTACTAATACAATTTTTTTTTCCAGTTTATATATGCTGTCGTCCTGAAAAAAGTCAACTTCTGCCATCTGGAGCAAGATTAAGCATTGAAACAGTTTCACTGCCACCATATTCACCACTTAAATGTTGTATAATTTTATTTCCTGTTCTATTACCTTCCCAATTTGTGGGAGTAGAGCACATAATCAATTTCATCGTTAAAACAGTCAGCTGCATGACTAAGCGGCAAAACTGCTCAATAATGAGCATTGAAATAAAATAAAGCATTGGCAACAAAAGTACACGACAAAAACAACTTTTGTAAATAAAGGTGCATTGACTACCTCAGTAGCACTTATAATTATAAAAGTACGTACATACAAGAAAAAAAAGCAAGGACACTAAACTGTGCTTCTGCGCCAATGCTGCTTCCAGAATGCTATCAGTAAAAAATTATGTTTTTCATCTAGAATGTGTGAGTATAAAGGGATGTTTTAAAATTGTTTGTCTTCGTTTTTCGTATTAATGGGGATCTCATGACTGCACACTACTTTAGTTATAAAAATGCACCATGCAGTCCAACAAGTATTCCCATGTGGGCAGGTGCTGTCATCCTCATAATCATACACAATTAATGTTTCCCAACAAATGTTTCTACAGTGTGTTTTGTTGAAAATTGGTGAAAGCGGTTGCCTAAGTGATTGCTCATTGAAGAAGAGGACCTCATGATGTTTTTTTCTCCCATTTTCCAGATGAGACATACCCTGTTCATCAAAACTGATGCAGCTGTTTCAGAGGTAACAAAAGGATGGCTCGTGTGAGCTTCAGATCAAGGAGGTGCAACTATGCGAGAAGGTATGCCACTACGATAAATTAATTCAAGAGAAGCCCAAGCAACACCTCAGAATCACAAGAGCTCGCGAAATGGAAAAATGGCATATTGCCTTCTATATATTACGAGTAAGATATAGAACGACCTGAAGCAATGAAAATATTTATCTTGTTACTTTTCGTCGAGGGGGGCATGAAAAATCTACAAAAATGTAGCCGAAGCGTCAAATTCTAGCCAAGGCAAAAAACTAAAATAAATGAGCTAGGAATTGCATTGGTCAAGATTCTTGGCTATTGCATAGTATTCCAACACAGTGCCAACCGTGGAAAGAGGTGTTTCCAATGGTTTTCCAATCACGGCCTTCCTTTGCTTGGCTAATGGTAGGCTTGTCATGCTTCCCAAGCACATACTTCCTTTGGCCTCCATTGACTTTCCAAGCATGGACACCTTGGCTTCTGATGATTTACTGTGCTTGGCACAAGCATATTTTGCTGGTAGGGAAGGTACTCGGCTGCTGACCCTCAGGTCGGGGGTTCGAATCTCGCCTGTGGCAGCTGCATTTTCGATGGAGGCGGAAATGATGTAGGCCAATGTGCTCAGATTCGGGTGCACGTTAAAGAGCCTCAGGTGGTCAAAATTTCCAGAGCTCTCCACTACGACATCTCTTATAATCATACGATGGTTTTGGGATGTTAAACTCCACATATCAATCAAGCAATCAATCAGTAGGACAAAGGGTCTGTCCATGTGTTAGTCCGTCTGTGCGTTCATCCATGGGTCCAACCAAGCACGTTCCGGCAAGCACACTTCTTCCCGTACGCTGGCGATCCAGGAGAATGATAGATAACTCGTGCTCAGCCCACACACCAACCAATCGGAGAGGAACTGCACCTTCAATGCTTTCTAGTGTACATTTACCCAACCGCCATATTGCATGTCTCTCTATGAAACAGCAGCACCATCTAGTATATCCTCACCCAACTGAGTTTGCAAGCATCTCTAAGGGACAGCTCCATCTATGAAACGATAAGAGAGACGCTACTCTGGATTTGGCGACACTGATCGACGACCGACCAAGTGATGCTATAAGAAACTTCACTTCTAAAGCGACCTAGTTATACAGGGAAAAAAATGCCACCTACATCTTCCCACGGGGGGAACTCGAGTGAAAGCCTCGCAGAATGGGGGGGGGGGGCATAGCGTAAGTGTTACGTAATTAGGCATGGTTCTGGAATGCCTTATTGTTACTTTGTCTTCATTACTCTATTTATGAAATGAAGGGTAAGCATCGCCTTAAACGTCAAGCGAAAACCAAATAAAGACACTCTTGACTGAGATTCAGTGCTTACATATAAGAGGTGACCTGTGAACGGTTGTGCAGCGCAAGCAGTCTTTTTTTTTTATTAGCAGGCTTTGCCTACGTCGGCCTTTCGAGGCGAGAAAAGGGGAGGTCAGCAACAGTTTTGCGGTGCTGGCACAAGACACGAGTACGAGACACGAGACGCGGGCATGTGCAGTGGGCGTGTGGACAGTGCCGCCGCCTACATTAAAGCACGACATCGCGCGACTAAAATATGTTTCGCATTTAAAAGAACATGCTGCAGCTTGATAAGACTCGAACATGCATGCCCGATTGTTTTAGGAGCGAAGCTCTTCAAGGTGTGGGTCATTCCCTCCTCTGTAGTATTAGTAGTAGTAGTAGTAGTAGTAGTAGTAGTAGTAGTAGTAGTAGTAGTAGTAGTAGTAGTAGTAGTAGTAGTAGTAGTAAAAGTAGTAGTAGTAGTAGTAGTAGTAGTAGTAGTAGTAGTAGTAGTAGTAGTAGTAATAGTAGTAGCAGCAGCAGCAGCAGCAGCAGCAGCAGCAGTAGTAGTAGTAGTAGTAGTAGTAGTAGTAGTAGTAGTAGTGTCTAGCCACCTCTAATTTATAAATTGTTCAATAGATTGTGTTCTATGCATGTGTCCTTGGAAATACTATCACTAGGTGGTGTCAGTGGCTTTTTTATACTTGATAATTTTGTATAGTTGACGGAGGGATGAACAGACAAGCGGACAGAAGAATGGACAGACCAATGAACAGACAGACCGACGGGTAGACGGACGGATGCTTCGCCCCACTTATCATCATTAACTCCTAGGATATGCTGTGCATTTTCTTTCCTTTTGTGACACTACGTTTTCTATGAGGTGCTTAAGTTATACCTTGTTGGACCAGTCACGATTTGCTTATAGTTACCATAAAACAAGAGCAACGACTTATAAGGTTCTGTGATATCGTTCACCTGGTTCACCAATGGTGGGGGCGTTGCCATTGCAGGTGACGGGTAGACCATTATCGGTGACACCACCTTGAGGCCCCTTGTCCAGAATGACGAGGGTGCTTGGCGGCAGCGAACGCATGGCGTCCCCATTCGCCATGCTTTCCGTCGGTTTGACAGGGGGCAACGGCTTTTCCTTGGCCAACACAGACGTCACCGCCAGGCACGTGATGAGCGCGACCAGCATGAGCAAAAACACGGCACGCTCCTGCACGTTAAAAAAGAATGTGATGAACAAGTGCACAGAGTCGGGGTTCCATCAGATTGCATTCAAGATTAAGTGGATGACTCGAAAACCTTAGGTGCTTCATAAAACACAAAAATTCACACTCAGTTATGATATATTTTGGGGCTTTCGCGGTTCATACTTGTTGTAAAACAGCTGCAGTGATAAAAGAAAACCAGACGAGAAGGACCAACCTAAAGCACACAAGGCACAGTGATCTACTTCGCATGTGATTTCAAAACGTACTCTTGCTGGTGTTCAAATTCGACAAGAGCTTGATATATACAGGTAAGAGTGTATGTCTATATGTCTGCAAAGCACATGCACACATATCCATAAGCTATAGAAAATAACATGATAATTTCCTTGTGCTCGGTTGTGCTTACAATTAACTCACCACGTATGTACATGTGGCGCAACAGTCCTGAAAAGGGACTAGTGTCGAAGTCACATGCATCATCATAATAATGAAAAAAAAGGTGACAAAAGAATAGGATTTATATTCACCTGAAAGGGATAAAGGAGCTCGCAAACACGTAGCAAGTATATTAAAATTTAAAGTTGACATATAAAATTTGCAGTCTTAAGACCTTTGGTTTGGTTAGGATAGAGTGGAAGAGCTCGCCTGTCCCGCGTTTCCCAGGGCCGTGCCGGTCCAGTCGAGCGCGCTCAGCAGGTACCCGAATAGGCCACCCAGGGAAAGCGAGAACGAGTAGACTGAGAATCCATAGTCCACATCTGCCACCAGATCGTAAAGCAGCGACTGAGACGGATTCAGCAACGCCTGCAAATGCGTCATAGCGTAAGGCGTTTTAAAATAAACATTCATGCCGCAGCCGTTAAAAATAATACATTTTTGTGCATTGTCCCTCAGGTGACATTTTGAGCATGTGCGATGAACCTCTTATATGACTAAGATATTCGGAAGCATTGCAAGTTTAAGTTTTCAAACTTCTATGTGAAAGTCATGACCCACAATAATCTTACAGATTTTGTCCATAACTCCTTTGGTTTTTGTATACTGTTTGCAAATTGCTTCCGGACACCACGACGTGTCATGATCAATAGAGAAGATTTTCTAAAATTTCTAAATATGAACATTTTCTAACAGCAGAGCTGTTTAGATTCAAGTGAAATCCATGCACAGCACGTCAAAACAATCTGCAGGTATGGGCCAAAGAAAGTGAGTATGTACCAAATGCCTTCTTACATAGCATAACCGTACATAAAGAGTAAAGAAGCGGGTGAAAACAGGATGTGACAGTGAGGAGTAGTATGAACATGAGGAGGAAGGACAAAAGAAGGCAAGTTGGTATGAAATGTGTGGCCAAGGAAACAGCCAACACGGACTCAAGAACTCAGACTGATGTTTTGTAACATCTGAATGACCTCGGAGCATAAAAAAAAGGATTTCTCGCAGTCTTCTTCGAAAGTCACCAGCTCGCTCGCCTGCACTTTTCTTCTTCTTGTGATATAAGCACAGTGTCATGCCTGTAGTTTTAGCCGGTACAATCTTTGTATGACCTTTGCAGTCACAAGGCCTCCTTGTCATTTGTATTGCACGAGAGAATGGGACCATCGTCTATTTCCTAGAATTTAATCACCCTTGTGAGCTGCCACATTTTACGTAATAGGTTTTCAGCATGTACGAGTACAACATCGTCTTCCCCAACTCTCTTCACCCAGCCTTTATCGCACAAGTGTGGTGATCTCTGTTGGAGCAAGTACTCTTTGTTTTATTGTTTCAAAAAGCTTTTTCTCAGATGCCTTCTGTTCTGAAGTCCCTGGGTGGTTTTCTTATGCGTCAACATCTTCGTTTTCTCAATGCCCCTTTGTGGATTCGCCGTGAATATTCGGCCAATCAACAAGTCAGACAACGTTAAAGTGCATGGTTGGTCGTCTTCGGATTCAGTATACGCGAGAAGGCTTGAATTGACGACGACTTCAACTTCCGCGATCATCATCATAAGTTCTTCGGAATGGTGGCAGGCTCTTCAGAGAATCTTGTGGAATCGTCTCTTCACAGTTCTTACTAGCTGCTCCCACCATCCACCATACCACAAAGCGTTCGCTACAATAAGCTTCCATTTGACGACTTTACTGCTCAGATATCCGGCGACATCATTTTGTAACAGCGTGCTGCAAAGCTTTCACAAATCCCCCGACATTTTTTGAAAGGCCCTCACATTTTCGGAATAAATGACCTGGAGAAGTCGTCCTCTGGCACGAAAGCGACGTAAGGCGATCAAGAATGCCTCTCATGTCGTGCTGTACACAATTTCTAGGTCTATGGTTCTTAAAGCAGTACACGTAAATACATTCAAGTAGGTTTTTTTCTCCTAACGTTGTTTTGACAAAGAGTGGTTCCACAAAATCTACTTTAACCACTTCAAAGCATGTGCTGGTATTACCCAATCCTTAACACGAGGAGCTATGAGAGCGTGTTCTGGTGCAACGGTATATTGTTTGCACAAGTAGCATTCTCTCGTCACTTTCTTGACCAGGCTTCGTGATTTGCACACCCGGAAGCGCTCTCGTAACTGGGTCAGGGTATGACGCACACCTTCGCGCAGAACAGGCAGTGAACTCGGATTAGTTGTAGTTTTGAAAAGTGTTGATCGCTCGTAAATATAATCGGGTCCTTGACACTTTCAACGGATTCTATCCGCTTCAAGCATCCACCAACCGGAAGTATCTTATTTTTGTCCTGAAATGGGTGGAGGTTTGCGATGGGTGGTCTTTTGTCTATGGAACGCTTTTCTGCGACAGCTTTGATTTCTGCGCTGAAAAATACGTCTTGTATGTGTTAAATCCGGTACTGCTCTGCCGTCCATAGCTCCTCTGCAGTAAGGTGGCGAATTTCAGGCTTCTAGAAATGGATGAACCTCTGCACCCATGCTGTAACTCTCAGAAGTTTGTAAAGTCTGCTACAACGCTCCACTGCAAGTAGCGTAGGCGAGGCTTTATTGATAAGGAATAATTGAATGACGACTTTCTCACAGTTATTGAGCTCTTAATTCGCTGTTTGCACTGGTTGGGATGCACACTTGTGTTTCGGTTCTTTTAGCCAGCTAGGCCCACGCCACCACAATGTGCTCTTATCTGCCTGGCCGAGAGATGCGCCTTGTGTCAGCAGGTCGGCAAGATTGTCATTACTAGGGCAATGCTTCTAAGCATAATGCTCGTTTGGCTCTTGTATCTCTGTGACTCTGTTGTGATTGAACTGCTTCGACTTCTGTGCATTGCCCTTATTCTATGATAGCGTACACCATTGTTTAATTTATCCGCATTGTGCAGCTCTGCTGGGAGCCCGTAAATGCAATAAATATAAAACTCATCCTGGCATTTGAAAATGCCCCCAGAAGCTTTGAACTAGGCAAAGTTACCGTCTTGAGGGGTGCGTGCCACACATGACTGTGCAATTAGTAAATGGGGTCGCCTTGCTTTGTCAGCCAAGAGAAAGGCCACTGTACCGTACACTAAGGGACTTGCACTGCAAAAAACATGCACTTATAGTTTGTGGGGCAGCTTCTCTTTGTTGCTGTTGAAGTAGCGCGGAACCTTAATTGATTCAAGTTTTGTCAGCTGGTTCACCCAATCTTGCCATTCTTCTCGTAAATACAAACACTCGTCCAAGTGTAACAGCCAGACGTTCTGAAAAAATATTTGTACGAACACTGTGTATAATGTGACGAATCCAATTTGGTCGAAAACTCTTGATGCTGCTTGCAGAACCAACCTTTTTGTGTCTGCTTTTGCATCAAGAAAAGCAAAAAGATTGGCCGTTGAGAAGTTGAAGCCATTGCTCTGGGGACTCAACGCAATTGCTAGTACTCTAACTGAAGCTTCTTGAAGTACCATCATTTCTTTTCTGGTGGATTGGTTTTTGCCTTCCAACAGGTTGATAAGCCCCACGGAGTTTATTGTTCATTTGCGAAGATACATTTTTGCCGAAAGCATGAGCTCTTCCGCGTTTTTACAAAACTGAACATGGTCGTCAGTATCAGCTTCTGTTATTAAGTCGTCGATGTAGAACGATTCGCTTAATGTTTCGGCAGCCGAGGCCATACTTAGCGGGGCTGTTCTAATGTGATGCAGAGTGGTCACTGTCAGCATAAATGGGCTGCAGGTCGCTCCAAAAGATACTCTGGTCATTCTTCATTCAAGCAGTTGCTTCTGTTGAAAATTTCAATTTAAACTCCATAACATCCCCTTTATCGAACTAGAGAAAGCGGTAGGCATCTCTTTCCTTTTCTTTTTTTCAAGTCTGAGCAAAGGGCTTCTTTATATCCACCAGTATGGCAATGGGGTTCGTTCTGAAGTGCAGCAATATCCCTGCGAGGTCTTGGTAAAAGTTGTCGCCTTACTCTAAACACTCATTGAGCGACTTGCATCCTCATGCCTTTGACGACTTGTTGAGGACGAATTCAACCTTTGTTGTCAAAGCCTGTTTTGGAATAACTTCTTTATGTGTCAAGCTCTGCCGCGGTGGTCTAGTAGCTAAGGTACTCTTCTGCTGACCCGCAGGTCGTGGGATTGAAAACCGGCTGCGGCCGCAGCATTTTCCATGGAGGCAAAAATGCTGTAGGCCTGTGTGCTCAGATTTGGGTGCACGTGGAAAAATCCCAAGTGGTCAAAATTATCAGATCCCTTCACTTCGGTGTATCTCATATTCATATGGTACTTTTGGGTTGTAAAACCACACAAATCAATCATTCTTCATGTGGCATGTAGTAAGCTTGTGCCGGACTCGCAGGTGGGTCCTTCACTAATTATGCATGTTCGACTAAGTCACCTATCGTGGCATCGTAAGTCTGCAGAAGACCTTCTCTGTTGGATAAGTGGCTCAAAAGTTTCTTCCGTCTTATAGTGATGACTTCTTTGTTGTCGCATAATTCAAACCCAACTTCCCAGAGAAATGACACTTCGTATCTGCCTCGATCTCGATCTCCTTGTTTCTGAGATCAGATATGCCTATACTCAGTAGTTCCCCAAATGACCAGATAAACTTTAATTCCACACCTACTTCAGTTTTTCCGCACAAGTATTATGACTCGTGAGTCAACTGCCTTTGACGACAAGTGTTCTGTGCTCCCTTGGAACGTCCATGTCAACTTCAAGTTCATGAAAATGACTTTTCTTTTAATTCCCGGTCTGTGCATTTCGCCTGTGATGACCGCCCACAACTGGTCGAAGCCGAACAGCCCATTTATTCTATTTTCCTTTTCAATGAATGAGTGGAACGGCTCAATGGCAATATCATGCCCAGTTTTCTTGAATGATGTGACACATACCGAGGCCATCGTGCTGTCTTACATGTCTAGACAATTGTGGGGTATCTCGATGGCCTTAATTGTCAATTTTACATCAGCGTGCTGACTTCTGAGGTAAACCTCTACAATACGGAGTCTTTCAATGTGTAAGGGCTGATGTTGCCGAAAGTGTCGATTGCAATAGTTGCAAAGCTAAGACACTTTAACTTCAACTGCCTTGAAAGTTCATCGGTTATGAATGTGCGTTCACGTCCTCCATTAAACACGCCTCTTATGTAGCGACATCAATAATTGGTCACAGCCTATGTAGCAGCAAGCATGTAGTAACACAGTTTGTAGGAGCACGCAGGTCGAAGTGTCACCACTTACATTGTGCTTGGTGGTAGCTGCACACACGCTCGTACTGCTGCCTTTGACGTTTTCACGCACTCATCAGCTCAGCTTTTCCTAATCGCACATACTTGACGCATGGCAACCTCTACATCCCGAGCATGCAATCCTACGCCTGCAATCTCTTGCTCAGAGACCTTTTGTCATCGCCTCAAGTCTCTCAAGTTGCCGGTGAGAAGCTTCTTCTCCGACAGCAGCAGGTCTCTGTAGCAGGAGTCCGTGAAAGGGAGCGTATACTTACAAATAATGATGCAGCCTGTATCTGAAGATAACTTTGAAACTTGGTTGGGAAAAACCAATGATGCTGCAGTCGCATTGTCAATGCGGGGATGTTTATTTCTGGAATAGGCAATTTCGTCGGATCCTTTCTGTTCCCCAAATTCGCTTTTCTCGAGGCTTTCAAATTCAATACAAAGTGAAGGAGACGATTACCTTCTGTGGCATGTTGATCGTTGCTGACACTTTCATGCAGGGTCGCGCAGGATCGATTTTATGCTATGACGACGTCATACTGCAAAGGCCTCAGCAAAAGGTCGCATAACACCGATAAAAAAGACCCTTTGCTCAAGCCAAGAGTGTCAAGACCCCGCATATTAATGAGCACTTGATCATAGAGCTTGCGGACTTGTACCACTGCCCCAGAAAACCGTACTAGAGTGAGCCTTCACAGCCTCTAAAAGTACTCTTGTTCCAGGCGCTTCTTCGTAACATGCTTCCTTGGTAAGAAGCCTTGCTATGGCTGTTGTCGTGTCTCTCTTGAATAAAAGGCTGAGATAATTGATTTCTTCAGCCAAGGTGAGATTTTCGTTCCTGTTGATGAGCTGATGAAATTTCTTCTAGAATGTGTTCCACGTGCACAAGTCACCTGCGAAAGGACTAATTGTGCACTTTGGCAATTTAACTCCTGGCCTTTAAGCTGGTTCAATGTAGCTGCTGCACGTCCCGAGCTTCGACGGGTGGTGAAACGACAAATATATCGCTGTGCTGCCGGCGTTTACTCTGAAGTTCCGCTAACATGCAAATTGTGTTATTCTATTTGATGAAAACACCATACTCCACTTCGAAGGCCTCGTCACTTATGTGGCTCTAAATCTTTTCCTTCATCTTTTTCAGCTCGTCATTGCTATTTTATATTCTGTCATGAATTTCATATATTTGTCTCAATGTCATGTCATCATTATCAGGTATGACACTCGCCTCTTGAATCAGCTTGGTGTTTTGAGCCTTTCGGGTGGTCCTCTTGGTCTTCAACTTATCTATGATGGTCAGCTGCTCGGAAGGCCTCAGTGGTTTGTCGCTGTTCCAGTAGGTAGCCACCAGCGATGTCCCTTGACGATAGCTCTTGGTTGTCATTTCCCGAGTTCAACGGCACCAAATATAAAATATGTGACTAATGAAACAGTCGACACGGACTCAAGAACTCAGACCGATGTTTCTTAGCATCCGAATGAGCTGATAATGTAAAAGAAAATGATGATAATGCCTCCCCTATGGCTCATGCTCACTCAGCGGGACTGACCAAGAATTGGTGGTGTTGTTCTTTTCATCAGCGTTTGGCTCGTACCTAATGGAGTGAATTGGCCGATTATAACACAAGTTCTCCCGATATTTTACATATTGCTTCATTCCTAAAAACGCTAGTTTGTTATTTACAATTTAAAGTGCCAAGTGCGAATTGAACAGTATGTAGTGAGTGCAAAGTTTAGCAAGAGAATTGTTTAGTCACAGTGATGTATTTCTATACAGCAAATAAAACGCCCCTGCTGCTGTACTCCAGTGTAGAGACTTCAAAAGAAAGAACGGGTTCTTGCAATTGCAGGCCCATTTTTTAGAGTGGTGGTGCTATTATGCTTTTTCTGGATAAATGGAAACAACGAAAAGATAAAAAATTGGTGATTTTAACAATTAGGCTTTTCAAGGTGGCTTCTTATAGTCTTCTTCGAACGAGCTCACGAGCTCGCTCGCCTGCAGTTTTTCTTCTTCTTGAGCAATGAGCACGTGAAATTCAACAAAGGGTATAGCATGACAATGCCTTGCATAGTATTATTCTGTATTAATGGTAGTGGGTACATGACATACAGCTTCTATAGTGCAGATAAGTCGTGTATAGCATATTATAGCAAGGGGGTGTGAAAAGAAGGGGAAATTGAGGAGGGACAAAGGAAGAAATGACCATTTAAAAGGTTTTAAAGAAAGAAAGCAGAAGGAAATGTAGGAAGAAGTAAATATCTCTACGGTAAGGGCGTTTATTTGATACAAGACTTTAAACAGATCTACAGTGTGATGGTGCTTTAGGTAACCGGTGATGTGTAAAGCAGCAAAGCAGAAATATTTTGCTATGGGAAACATCAGTGCACACTGCATGCTCCACTTCTTCCCTGGTTTCATGTGTGTGGAGCTGAAACACGTGCCTTCACTACGTATAAGTCGATCATCAAGCTTTTTTTTGCATTAGACAATGGAGTATCACCTGCGTAGCGAAGTCAAGGACAATGGTGGCCACCGCCAGCACGGGGCCGTGCGCAGAAGGGGCAAAGATGAGGTCGGCAAATGCAATGGCTGCCAGCGCGAGGCTGAGAAGCGCACCAAGGCCCAGGAGGAACGGTCGCCGGCGCCCCAGCCGCGAGCGACACCGGTCGCTCCAGGCTCCCACGAGCGGTACACCCAGGATGCACAGGAAGGGGCCCATGCCCAAGATCACTCCGCGTGCCTGAGTAAAACGAGGCCATAGTTGCCAGTTATAACTACAAGCCAAGTGCCACACAGAATCCTCACACATGCTAAAGCGAAAAATAATATTAAGCCAAAATAAAGCAAGAAATTAGATAACAGAGTGGCTACATCGATAATGAAATTAGCAAGCTTTATTAACACACTAATTTCACATAGATTTAGTAGTACCTAAATGTACCATGCCGGTAATAGAATGGTATCAGCCTGTTCTTTATTATGGAGTACCGTGATACAAACTGTTTAGTTGCACAGGTTGATAAATATGCAGAATAATGTGATAATGTTTTGATTGTTCTTAATACAGGTATTTCAGTCTATAAATGTGAAGTTTCTGCTTCTGCGGTACAGTGCTACCTGAACGATAAAAGGCCCTTCTGAAAAACTACTAATTGCTATATCATGGCACTTTGTGCGGTGTATCAAGTGTTTTAAAATCATGGAGGATGCGTGAACCTCGCGTTGAAGACTAGAATGCAATAGCCTAATCGAACCTTCTTCACATCGCCTTGTCAATTGCTAGCCTAGCTTCGCGTTTTGCTGGGCATTTCAACTGTGAAGCAAAAAAAAGAACGTATGTGCACGTAAAACCTGCAGTTTTCCAACTATATCCTATCACGCCTACTGCAAGAACAGCCGTGAAGTACCCAGTACACTACAGTTCATCCTTTTGCAAGTTGGCAAAGAATCCACTAGGCGTCTGTGTGGCAACACGCACAACTTCTCAGCTTCACGCGCTGTTGTTGCTGCTGAAACAGGGTTTATTGGTGCAAGTAGTACTTGAACAGCAGGTCTATTGATGCGGAAAGCGGGCAGCAGCAACCGACGCAGGAAACACAACGCTCGGGGGAACAGCTCGCGCTCGGCTCCTCTTGCTAAAGGCGTGACCCACTGTGGCACATATTCTTCTTCCTCTCTACACTGTTATTAACTGTGATAGTGTGCCTGCATGCTTTGTGATTTGGGGGCCTTTAAACCAACCACACGTTGCATCATTCACATATTTTATAGCCTGATATGACAATGCGCTACTTCTACACAGAATCACACTTTTCAATGTCACGCCACACACCAAATAAGATTCACAAAAAAAATTCGAGCACGGCCAAGACTCTATGATACAACATCTGCTCGCCATGCAGAACCTGGGTTCGATTTCCACTTAACAGAATTTCACAACGACGTTGGCTCGGGTTATTTGACTATTCACGATCGTGAAAATAACCGCGTAAAAGACGGACTAACACACAGGAACAAACGAGTTCTGACTTTTAATTGCAAAGAGTTTTTTTTGCTTTTCACACTTATTTCAATTTTCCTCTTAACCAATCATGCTGGCAGTGGAAATTCTGCGAAACCAGCCCTTTAAGGATATGGTGGCAATAGGCGCTGTGAAGTAAGGAACTTACGTGTGTATACTATAGTTTTGTTGACATGTGCACAAGCTGCCTATGAAAAATGCAAGTTGTGGCTCATAAGCTAAGTGGAAACATAAGTACAACTATCAATTGCTATAAAAATCTGTTATTAAAAATAAAATATCGTAAACAACTAGCTGGCTACCTGCCAGAAAAGCCACTTTTCTCTCACTTTTGGTTACCCAATCAACCAGGCTAACAAAACATATTCTGTTTTTAATAACGGGTGTATTGTGACCTATTCCCTTAGCAATATCTCTCAAGGACTTTTGTATGTATGCACTAATAATTATGTGCGTGTATCACTTCAAACACACTAACACTTGAAAGTTTCTCAAATGGCGAAGTTCTTTGCGCGATTGCATAGTCATCGCACATCGCTGGTAATAACTCACTATCTATCTATGACTGTTACCAAGCTCACGATCACAAAGCTGTCTGAAAAGAAGCAAGATTACACAAGCCCTGTGCTTGGACAGGGCCCCACGCATGTAAATGAGATGTATACTCTATATGCTGCTTCATATATTCTGACACCAAAAATGCAGCTTCTCAGGTAATTGCAATGTTTACCTTGCATTCTGAACGTAGTATGAAAAGTTCGATTAATGGCTCTGTGTTGTTGGCTAAGACGCCATGAGGGTATCTGTTGAATTAGTGCAAATTCATGTACCCGACACGCTATTTTTCCCTAAATGATCCTTTATTTCTTTCCTTTATTGCAATAGCAATTATATGAACAGTCTCGCTTGGTTTTCGCCGTCGCCAAGGCCTCCATGCATATTTATTTATATATATATATATATATATATATATATATATATATATATATATATATATATATATATATATGGAGAAGGATGCGCTCGCCTCCTATTTCTGGGGAACATCACCTTTCCGGCCAGGGTCGTCTGCACCTCGGCGCACACGCTTAACTTGTGAGCGAACAAGAGGTGGTGCTTATGGCTGCGGCACTATCGCGGCAACGTTCAGCACGCGGTTCTTGATGCCACAACAGGTGGGAGCTTCTATGGGCTCGGCTCTCAACACAAAAACAAAACAGCGCCGAAAGTATATATGGACTGCCCGTTCACCTATAATTGCGCCGTACACATAACAAACTGCCACCAGTGGCATCAGACAATATATAGACCTTATTGCCAGCATGCGCTGCCCACGGGAGACACTTCTCATCAATGCCGTCACTGCGCACGAGCCTTGTTGTGGTCATCTACTGTGGCCACGCCGCAGGAAACTTGGTTACTCAGCGAGCGCATGTTTACCACAATTCATATTGCTCCTAAACATGCTGTCCTTGTTTCTGAAAACATTCGAATATGTTACTATCATAATCATTGGTTTGTCTTTTTGGTGAAACTGACTTTTTTTATCCCTCTTTATAACATTGTGCAATGCTCCCTCAGGTCTGCTTCACTGCTCCATGCCGGAAACTAGATCTTTATGTACATGCTTATTAAGCGCAACACTTCGGTTTCTACAAAGAGAAAGCCCGGTTTTCGCTCAAAATCCAGACAAAATGAAGCGTAGAAACGTAAAAATGATAAATCCTTTTGGTAACCTCCGCAAATGATGACATTGCCGTAAGAAAAATGGTTGATCGTCAACAAGGTGAAAACTTAGAAAGCATCAATCATTGGAGAATGGCACAGACAGTACGAAGTGTGGGGGAGCAGGTGGGGCAGCAGGAGTTGCCATATATTTAGGTTGGGCGGCCTGACTCCACCGATTCCCCATTGAATGCTGTGACAACCTGAAAAGTCATATCAATATGCGTAAACTGGACATCATAGCATCGCCTGACCACCTTCCTCAACTAGTCGATATACACATGTTCATATAAGCGTACTGGATACTAAAATGAGCAGTGCCTATACGACTTGATAGAAGAGGACATAAACCTTAGTTCCAGTGCTTTGCTTTCTTCCTTTCTCATTTCTCGGCTCTACAACCTGAGGACTAGCTTATCTAGAACGGCTATTGACATAGAACACAACATATTAGTATGTTTTAGAACACGTATATACGTCATATATGGGAGCTCGCATGCAGTGCCTCTACCAGGCCGACTTGCCCCGCTACAAAAAAAAAGGGGCGGGGGACACCATAAATTTGTATCCTTATAGCTAAGGTGTCTCACTTCTAATCTCGAGGACTCGAGTTAGTATAGCACGGCTATGGCCGCCACATGTCATTACCACCATCATCATCATCATCGGCCTGACCACGTTTACTGCAGGTCAAACGCCTCCCCAATGTTCCGCCAGTCAACCCCGCCATGCGCTTCCTGTTGCCGCGCTATACCTGCCACCTCCTTAATCTCATCTGCCCACCTAGTTTTCTGTCTTCGCCCAACACGTTTGCCTTCTCTATAAATTCAGTCAGTATCCCTGCCTACGCGTTAACAGCCCAGCCCATGTCCATTTCTTCATCTTGATTTCAACTATCCTCTTCATAACTACCACTTGTTGCCTGACCCACTCTGCTGTCTTCTTACCTCTTGTGGCTACCCCTGTCATTTTCCGCACATTGAAGGAAGCTATATGCAAGGACACCAGTGCACTCCTACTTGGACGCACCTCAAGAAACTCCAGATGGCGAAAAATTGATCTGGAGTTTCCCACTGCGCCGTGCCAAGTCAGAATATGGCGGTGAACGCCAATCTTCTAAATGTTTTTTTCATAGTTTCTGTTGCTATAAAATGCTCTCAAATATGAAATCTTTGTTTTATCACTGAGCATACATGCGTAATATCTGGCAACATGGTAATGTAAAGAAGCATACGCACAAGCTAGAAGCTGCTACTTTCATCACGTATACGAGCAGAATTGTACATAGCCCTGTCGCGGTGGTCTCTCAGCTAAGGTACTCAGCTGCTGACTTCCAGGTCACGGAATGAAATCCCTGCCACGGTAGCTGCATTTTCTAAGGAGACGAAAATGCTGTAGGCCCATGTGCTCAGATTTGGGTGCACGTTATTGAAACTCAGGCAGTCGAAATTTCTTAATCTCTGCACTATGGCGTCTCTCGTAATCATATGGTGGTTTTGGAACGTTCAACCCCAACATATTATATGCAAAGCATTTCTTAGTAAACTTCCGGGACTTCGAGCTTATCTGTCTGTATAGCCGCCTTTGACAATTAGCTCTCCTTGCTGTTTCAATGATGGGATTTATACCAAATATTTATGGCGCAACATAACTATATGACGAGCACAAGTGACTAGTCTAAACATGAAAACCATGACATGTATATCCTGAATGAGATGATTTGCATGTCATGGTCTTGCTGCTCTTCCGGTAATTTCGTTTACATGAAATATGGCAAAACTGGTATGGTAAGACATTACTGCATCCCGAACATAGGTGGCAGGTAGTAACGTGAAAAACATTACATGCATGTCGTTTATATTGTGACTACACACTATACCCTCATGGTGCGCTCACGGTCATTTCGCTAGCTTCACATCCAACGAGTTTGGTATTACGTGACATGAATGGATGACAAAGGTATATGACTGGTGCACACATGATAACCATGACATGCGTGTCATTGAAGAATGTGACTACATGCCGCGCTCATGAATTGCTCGCGACCTTTCACTAGCTATATATACCAAATTTGGTATTACGAAATTTGGTATTACGTGATGCGAACGGACGACCAAGGTGAATTACACGTCCAAATATAATAAACATTACATGACTACATGCTACGCTCATAGCGCACTCGTGGCCGTTTAGGTAGCTCCACATATACCAAGTGTGGCATTAGATGACGTGAATGAATTAATAAGATATATGACTGGTGCAATCATGTAATCATGACATGCATGTCATATAAAAAATTGGCCCCGTAACTGTATGTTACACAGCAAATGTCATCGAAAGACGATAGTCAATTGCGTCTCAAGAGAGTGAACAA
This sequence comes from Rhipicephalus annulatus, assembly GCA_013436015.1. Taxonomy (NCBI): domain Eukaryota; kingdom Metazoa; phylum Arthropoda; class Arachnida; order Ixodida; family Ixodidae; genus Rhipicephalus; species Rhipicephalus annulatus. Next base: position 346,052 of record WOVY01010891.1, on the reverse strand, counting down.
AATGTTTATTTGATGTTCTGTGCAAGAAAATCGGTGAATGAAGTTCTGAAGGCGCTGGGTTAGAGTGCCTCGAGCGTACAACGGAGGCGAATGAGTGCGTCAAGTCACGTCACACGTGAGACATGAGTGCTATCTGGCAGTTATCCTTGAAAACGGTGCGCACGCCATGCGCGCCTGTCTCTAAGGTCATAAGATGTAGAACGCAAGGCGACGGGTAGGTGCCATCATCGTGTCGTCTTAGCAAAGCGCTGGAAACACTTGCCGTTTCGACCAAGCTTTGCGTGGCCAGTGCAGCGTTTTAAAGCCTACAATCCTTAAAATTACTTATGTGCGCCTTTTCTAGTAAAAAATACACATACATAATATTGACGTGTTGTTATGTGCCCTCAGATATGCACAATAATTGCTTTTTAATTGACAATCGCACAAGTATAAACACTGTACCTTGAGCAATATTAGTGGGCGCTGGGAATGGGGTCGGCCATTGAAGTGTTGTTTAGTCACTTTGATGTCGTTTAGGGTACCGTTAAGAGTGGACAAACAGACAAATGTACAGACAGACAGACAGCCCAAAATTTTTGCGTCGAAGGTCCCCAAGAAAGACTATCATCTTTAAAACATGTACACATGCCACGCTTATAATGCACTCGCGGTCGTTTCGCTAGCTTCACATATATCAAATTTCGTATTACTTGACGCAAATGGATGACGAAGAAAATGACACGTCTTAGCGTGATAATCATGACATGCCTGTCATGTAAAATATGACTACATGCTACGTCATAGTGAGTTCCCGACCATCTCGCTATCTTCACATACCAAATTTGACATTGCTTGACGGGAATAAATGAGGAATGTGTATGACTTGTACAAACATGATAATCATGACATTTGTGTCATGCAAGAACATGACTACATACGAAGCTCATGATACCGCAGCCGTTTGGCTAGCTTCAGATCACCCAATTTGGTATTGCGTGACGTTAATGAACGACAAAGGTAAGTTACACATCAAAACATGATAATCATCATCAACATGTCATGTAAAACACGACCACATGCTACCCTCACAGCGTGTTCGCTGCTTTGTTTCAGATATACCAAATTTGGTATTACGTGACGTGAATGGACAACGAACACGAACACCAGGTGAAAAGATGATAATCATGACATGGAAGTCATGTACGGCATATTATACATGCCTATCACTGCTTGCGCTGGTATTACAAATGTTAGTGATGCCGTATTTACGTGACTATAAACAATGTACTTGCACATTATCCAGATTCCTGAGGGTGCATAACATTTCTACTTGTTTACTGTGTACTACATCAATGCGCGTCGTAGCGTTGTGGTGACATTCTTCACTTAGCTTCGTTTACCATCGATTCCCACTGCACATGGGATCTGCCAATATTTAATCAATCAGAATTTCAAATTAATGAGAATAGTGGGAAAATATTCTATCACAGGAATTAATTACTGAGACACCGTGGAAACGCGAAGTTCCTGTGAGCGTCCCGCAGGTAACATGAAATGTAGTGTTTATAAAGAGACTGTATTAGGAAGTAGTCTTCACATTTGAATGTAAGCTGCATGCGTCACAACCGGGGTGGCCGTTCGCATCCGAAGGTAGTATTGATGGCTAGCGACACAAAGGTCACAACACTAAACATGTTGTTGCGCCACACTCTCCGTGAGCTATATCCCAATGTGAAAGTAAGATGTACATAAAAGCCCAGTGTTGAGTAGAGCGCCGCATGATCGCCATGAAATCCTGGGAGTTACGGTCACCTTTTCCGAGAATCCGGCCTTTCGCAGCATGGGCGGCAGGTAGACAAAGCATCCGCAGGCGCACAGGTGTGCCCCGAATGCAACCAGATTGATACCCACGGTCCAAGGCAGCTGTCGCCATGACCGCGAGCTCATCGCCTCCGGCGGCACGCTAGCTTCGCTGCTTGTGTTGGCAGTGCCGTTAGTGCTGCACAAAAATAAAATAAAATAACAAAAATATAAAAAACTGTCTTACATCTTTTTTTGAACGGAGCAAAGGTCTTTTAGATGAAAGAGAGCACATTTGCAACGTGCTTTCAACAACAAAGCGGTTCTTTACACGATTCATTGACGATATCAATCTAGGGGTGCATAGCGTTGTCATGACGTCCGTTCACAAAGGGAGCGACAACATTCAGGATCTCGCAGATGTTCCTCGTTCCAATCAAAATGAAGGAGCTGCTGCTAGCTAGCTGTGAAGAATGCTTAAGCATTATGTGCATGCCGAGTTGAACTACTGCTTTTTAATTGAGAACTGATACGTGTAGAAACACATGGTGAAAATGCAATAAAACGGCTTTTTACGGCCTGTAATTAGAGTGTATTGTTAGCATGCATCAACGAGATTACGAATGGCTAACTGACACCACCACTATGTTTTTTTAGGGGCGAAACTTGTTAGGGTCGAACCATGTCCCCTGCTCCTAGGTGTGACACGGTATGGATATCCATGTCCATATGGACATTCATAAGAATAACCATATGAATATTACGTGAATATCTATAGCCACATATCTAGCCACATAAACGTTATTATAGATATAGATATGGACATCTATATACATGTGAATATTCATTTGAACATTCATATGAGCATCTCAACAATATATGTGCATTGTGAATAATAAGCAATTTTGTATAAACTGTACACACGTGTTGTCACGTCTTTGCATAATTGAGTGGGCAAAGTACGGGAGTCAATGGTCCGCCGGAGCATTGCTCCTTCGTCATCATTCACATCATGCATATGCCGTAATTTTTTTAAGGCCTTTCACTGTGGTTTGGCTGTGGCATTTTAACGATGTCTCCCAAGACTGTACACATATTTGACATTGTTACTTGCAAGCTATGCAACTGTGTTCATATTCTAAAGTATAGCATGGTAGTACGTGGAAGTCTTCTTGCGTGCATGTAGATTGACAAGAGAATGGGGGTTCTTTACTGAGTACTTCACGGCCGAGTCGAACGCTTGCATCATGCGGTGCATCATGAATACTGTGAGGAGCGACTTAATACGCACAGTTGATGACAAATACACAAAACAGCACATGCGAAGTGACAAAGTAACTTCAGGACTGCTTTAGCTGTGTAAAAATCACAGGCAGTGTTTTCGATGGTCGTTCATCAATAAAAGACTGTCTTTGGTGAAAATTCAGCTTGGAGGAAAAGCGAAACATACTGCAAAACCACACACTCTCGCACCACAATATTGACACTTTATAATATATATATATATATATGTGTGTGTGTGTTTGTGTGTGTCTGTGTGTGTGTGTGTGCACACGTACTGCGTGTTAGCGTGCATGCGTGTGTGTGTGTGTCAATAATGTGGTGTAGGTCTATCTTTGGGCTTAGTCCATTTGCCCACCCAAATATGAATTACTTTGAAATTGATGCGTACATCACTCTACTCCACATACAAAATTGGAGGAGAATGGGCGAATGCGTGATTTGCAGATCACTCATACCGTATAATGTCACGCTGTTACGCGCGAGCATGTTTATGCTCCCGTTGAGAGAATACTTGTAGTAAATTACAATTCAAAAACGTGTGGCGATTTTAAGGTACGGGCACAAAGTGATGCTACACAGTACGCTGCAGAATAAAAGTCATGCGAGTTGTCATACAAGGCGTTTTTTTTTTAGCGAGCACCGATGGCGAAATTCCTTTAAATTACTGGAAGGACCGACCTAGGCTCATCCCATCTACATAGTGCATATCGCACACACAGGTGTTACCATAAAAATTGGCAGATCCCACGTACAGTGGGAATCGATCATATGCGAAGCAAGAATGGGAATGGTTTATATGTCACTTTAAGATCTGCACAAAGTTACGAGGTGAAGGTTAATTATGCTGTACATGTCTTCCACGTCATGATTATCAAGTTTGAATGCATCGTTTACCTTTGCCATCTATTCACGTCACGTGATACCAAATTTAGTATATGTGGAGCTAGCGAAACAACCACGAGCACGCTATGAGCGTGGTATGTTGTCATGTTCTTATATCACGTGCGTATCAGGATTATGTCTCCATCAGTAATATACTTTCATCATCCATTGACGTCACGTAACACCAAATTTGGAGTATGTGGAGCTGGCAAAACAGCACCGAGCGCATCACAAAGCACCCAATATACTCCAATGTAGCATTCTTGCGCACGCACGCCGGGCACAGCGATGATACGTTAGCAAAACACGAGCACTCTATAGCCTGATGTGAGAGGTGACGGGCGCGTCCGTCAGCGCGGCCCGACGGCAACCGGTGCGAAATGCGACATGCTGCATTTCGAGCCGATGCGTTACCCAGACAACACTGCGTCTCCCTCTTTTCATGAAGGAGGTACGCTGGATACGCTGAAACACGCGTGTGTCAAAGCAACGCAGCACAGCATGCGCCTGCGAGTATATGCCAGGACCGGTGCCTGTCGTGGCAACGCCGGTGTGACGGGACGAAATGAACACCGGCGAGTGCGCGTCATGTCGAAATGTATTGACGCCTTGACTGTGGCATGTAGTCATGTTCTTGCATGGCTCACATATCATGATGGTAATGTTTGCACCATGCAGTCACATACCTTCGTCATCCATTGGCATCACGTAATACCAAATTTGGCATGACTGAAGCTAGCGAAACGGCCGTGAGTGCATCATGAGTGTGGCATGTAGTCATGTTACATGGCACGCATGTCGTGATTATCACGCTTGGATGTCTATTTACCTATGTAGTCCGTTCACGTCACGTAATACCGAATTTGGTACATGTGAAACTAGCGAAACGGCCGCCAGCGCATCATGAGCGTGGCATGTAGTAATGTTGTTACGTGACACGCATCTTCAGATTATCATGTTTGTACCAGCCACATACCTTCACCATTCATGCACGTACTGTAATACCAAATTTGGTACATGTGACGCTAGCGAAACGGCCACGAGCGCATTATGAGCGTGGCACGTAGTCATGTTGTTACATGACAGGCATGTTATATTTTTATGTTAGGGTCTGTCGCTAGTGTTTGCCATGCAATCATATCGTACCTTACCACTTTTGCAACACGCAATGTGAACGATACCACTGCAAGAGCTGCAGGACCATGAAATGAAAATCATGACATCCATAACAAAAATGTCATGATCTTCATGTTATGACTAGTTAAACATGTTCTTATAACAGTCATGTTATGCCACATCAAGTTTGGTATCAATACCATCATTAAAACGGCCAGGAGAGCTAAAAGTCGTAGGCGGCTAGAAAGACAGACAGACAGACAGACAGACAGACACAGACGGACAGACAGACAGACACAGACGGACAGACAGACAGACACAGACGGACACAGACGGACAGACGGACACAGACGGACAGACGGACACACGGACACAGACGGACAGACGGACACAGACGGACAGACGGACACAGACGGACAGACGGACACAGACGGACAGACAGACGGACGGACAGACGGACAGACAGACAGACAGACAGACAGACAGACAGACACAGACGGACACAGACGGACAGACAGACAGACAGACACAGACAGACACAGACGGACAGACAGACAGACACAGACAGACAGACACAGACAGACACAGACAGACACAGACAGACAGACACAGACAGACAGACACAGACAGACACAGACAGACAGACAGACAGACAGACAGACAGACAGACAGACAGATAGACAGATAGATAGATAGATAGATAGATAGATAGACAGACAGACAGACAGACAGACAGAAAGATAGATAGATAGATAGATAGATAGATAGATAGATAGATAGATAGATAGATAGATAGATAGATAGATAGATAGATAGATAGATAGATAGATAGATAGACTCAAAGTCGCCGAAGTTCGCTAAAAAATGCTTCGCATTTAAAAGGAGAATAAAGGCACAACATACACAAGCTGTAATAATTGTTGGGGTTTAACCTCCCAAAGCCATGACATTATTACGATGGACGTCACCGAGAAGAGCTGCGAAAATATCTGGAATTCTTTGACGTACACCTAAATCTAAGTACACGAGCCTTAAAACACAACTACCGCGGTAGGGATTCAATCCCGATACCCGCATGTCAGAAGTTAAGCGCCATAAGACCACCATGTCCGGTGCGTAGCTGAGCGATAAAAAAAAAGAAAGAAAGAGGGAAGCTTCATTTACACACCAAGTTTTCACGGCAATAGTTTTTTTCTCTCCACGGCACATTGCTAACTTAGGAGTGCTTTGTATATCTATTACAGTTTAATGCATTACAGTGTAAGAAATATTTCGCCGCGAAGTCTTGCGAACAATTTGCTCATAATAAACGTATACGGTGTCCATCCTCGAACGCGCTAACCGCTTTCGGACTTTCCGATCACACAATGATTCATCTAAAAGCTTTACAAAACACTTCGGTATTACCATTGTACGGCGCTGTGGATGACAAGATACGTCCCAGAATAATTGATAATGAGGGCCGAAACAAGGCATTACAGAAGTTTCATATATTCAACGATCAATAACATGAGAACACAGATTTATTTCGAGATCATTCACCTATTGCGGCAGGTGTGCTTGTGCGCAGCCGTTCGTTTCTTTCTCGCATGCATGTTGAGCGTTTTGCCCCGAATAAACGATGATCCTCGTTGGTCATCCCTCGCTTTTGTGTGCGCGTGTGCGTCGTCGCTGTTTCGTTGTTCACGCTGTTTGAGAATTGAACCCGCAAATGCGAGCTCGCTCGAGTATGTTGTTCTAGTAATGACGTTAAATGTAAACGCATACACAGCTAGCTGAAGGTAAAAAGTTCGTGCACATCCAGTTATACAATGCGAACATCGCGAGAGCGCCGAATTGCATAACCACAAGGATAGAGTGACCCGTAGACGAGACAATAAAAGTTTTGTTCACAGCTTTATTACTTTCTTGTTGTTTCGCCATCGTTGTTCGGCTCTTTTCGAAAGTGCTAAGTAACTTTGGGAGCCGCGAGATGAAGTCGACATAGGAAAGAGCTAAAGAGAATCTCTCTACATGCTTCCTTCAGCCAATCGTGAATCGGCGATTATATAGAGTGGGGAAGCGTCTAGAAAAGCGATGGTGTCGGAGAAGAGAGCCAACCTGAGGCTCACGCTATTTCTCACTGCATTCATACGCATTACACGCATTATATGCAATCCATTTATACGCTATAGATCCCTAAACGGTCGCAACAGTTTTGTGACCAGTTATATTATTGCGAAGTAAATTGCATGGTGCCTCGATTCGCACTTTTGCCAGCTACGGCAATGTCACATTCAGTATAAGAAGTCTAAATCGCTACCATCGATCACAGCATACGTCACAAGTTATTTTCCCGAATGAAAGCGTACGAGGGGTGTTGATTGTCATGGTTCAAGCATATTCGCCTTAGACCAAGCAATGCGAAGTTTGTTCTCTGTATTGGACAATGAACTACTGCGCGCAACAGCTTTGAAAGCACTTATCTCCTCCTTGAAAGCATTTTTAGCGGCTATACTGGGACTCGCAGATACGCATAGCAAATATAACCAGAGTCACTGGGTTTCACCCCTTTCAAAGCGTGTTGAAAATGATGAGATTGCGCATAAGCGACCTTCACGACAATTATCTAGGAAGTGGGTAATTTTGATACGAGTTCTTACATGTGGTAATGCGTAAGTGAGCATTAATTTATGCTTGTAAGAACAGCAAAAAAACCGAAATACTACTCAGGCAAACAAAAAATGCACTCATGGACTACAGAAAAGAATACGAATAATCGATCGGGTTCATTTTAGAATTCATTATATACCCCAATCTTTCACAAACATAACATATTAATGTTTGAAAACATCATAAACAAAAAAATATAGATGATCATATGTGATAACTTAAAATCTGACGCTCCCGGATTTCACGATGCATTTTCTTGAAGACATAATGCATACAGCTTCAGACGCACAACATATTGCAGCAAAAAAATACGAACTACGGTGCACAAAGGCTACAGTATCTGATCCTTGAACCATAGAATGCACATACCGCAATCACCACCATATTTAAAGAGAACCGCTCAGTAAATGCGTTTGAAAAAAAAATGCACACATATCTGGTAACGCTTCCAAAGTAATTTTCCTCCACCTGTGAAATCACACAGGTTTATGTTAAAAATTGACGTGAATGAATATATGTTCAATTTTATTTAGTCGGTTGTAATGGCACGGTTCTTATTTGAGTAGTCTGGGTATTTCTACACATTGCTCATGTTTTTCTTAAAAAAAAACATTACACTACCTTTACTATACAGTAATGTCTTACAGACAGGTCTCGAAGCATCGGTGTTTTTATAATGATGTTTTATGAACCGTTACGAAAAGTGTGGAACTATCACTACTCCTTTGTTTATTAGTGTTTTAACGTATGTATATTATTGCTACTTGTATGCCTTGTGAACTGGGATGGGTGGCGGCTCCTTGTCAGGCATTAATTCACCTTTTTGCCTACTCTGTCCCTTACATAATAATATGTACTCGAACTCATTCATGATTGATTGGTTCAATAAATTTTAGGCTTTATTGGAAAAATGATTTGGCATCCCATACCTTCCGTTTAAAAAAAAGGCACTCTATAGGGTTCTATTGGTCAACATATTAGACAACATGCTGTGGCCAAGTAACACAAAATACTGAAAAACTCGATGTTACTTTTCACCCTTCCGTTCAAGAAGTATTTCCGAAAGTTTAAAAATACACTAGATAATTCTGAAATTACTAGAATATTCTCTGAAAATACATGAAGTATTTCTGGAAGTTCAGAAAAAAAATGGTGAATACCACGTACTGTAAGAATTCACGATATGCGAAGCACGGATGACGACGGTTGATACGTCACTATAAAATTAACATAAAGCTACGACGCGGACGCAAATATGCCGTACATGATTTCAATATCATGATTATCATGTTTGCACATTTTTAAGTTTCATGCATCTTCCGCTTTAACCAATGTGAGTTTTAGCGCATGCACCTTGCGTTGGTCAAAGCGGAAGATGCATCTACGTTCGTCTACGGAAACACGAGCGCTCATTATTAGAGTGAAAACCGTACTTCCTCACCACACATTGTCACAAATGCAGCTGTGTACTCTTCTTCAACGACACAATGATACTGTGGTATCATAAAAATCAGTTAGCAAGAGAACTGATTGAAGCCTTCCACATCCGAAAGAAAAACGATAAGTGTGTCAGCATGCGGTTAATTGCGCTGAGCGACGCAGAATTTGACTGTCTTTCCAGAACCTGCAGAAGATGATACCAATGAATATTTTTTCCCTTGCTTGCGGTGGTGTTTGGATGTATTGCTGTCAGGGTTTTTTTTCTGCATTTTTCTGTTAAGCTGCAGTTCACCTATATATCAGCTGTTCTTTCCCAAATAAATGTTAGTTGCGAGTCAGCACCTGTCTGTATCCTTTTGCTTCGTTGTGGTCTCGTGTACGCTGTTCAACCAAGGTAATAAGGTATAACATGGAGAAAATCGAACATGCGGTAAAAAGCGGGAAAACCTGAAAGCTGCGAAGGCAAGCTTTTGCATAGGCATAAATCAGAAGTATGCATCAAAGGACGAAAAAAGCAATGTCACAACTAATATAGACACGATAGTTAAAGGGGCAAGAAACTTCTAATGAGAGCTGTACAGACACCAAAACAACAAGAACGATACGCAATATTAGCCCAGAGGAATTCTATATTCCCCCATTAACCACCGGCGAAGTAATGAGAGCTATAGAAGGAATGCAACGAGGCAAAATTGCTGGTGAAGATAACGTAACAACGAACTTGCTGAAAGATGGCGGAGAGATAGTGTTATAAAAAGTGACAACCTTATATACGAAGTGTCCCTTGACTAGAAGGGTACCACAATCTTGGGAAAACGCCAGAATCATCTTAATTCATGAGAAAGGAGACGTCAAGGACTTGAAAATTACAGGCCGAGTGGCTTACTGTCCATTCAGTACAAACTATATATATACAATATAATGACTAATAAAATTAAGGCTACATTAGAATTCAACCAAAACACCACGCAGGATTTTGTACAAGCTCCTCCACAATAAACCATATTCGTACTATCGATCAGGTAATATGGAAATGCACGGAATACAACCAACACCTATACATAGCCTCACAGACTATGAGAAGGCGTTTGACTCAGTCGAGACATCAGCAGTAATGCAGGCGCTACAGAATCAGGGCATCGAAGAACCCCACCTAAACATACTGGAAGAAATCTGCAGCGAATCAACAGCCACCCTAATCCTTCATTAGGAAAGCGACAGAGTCCCAGTAAACAAGGGTGTAAGGCAAAGAAACACGTTCCCTCTAATTCTATTCACCGCGTGTTTACGGGAAGTTTTCTGGTCCCTATATTGGAAAGAGTTGGCAATAAGAGTTAATCGAGAGTATTTTAGTAACCTTCGAATAACGGATGAGAACTCGGTGGGCAAATTACAGCTCATGATTACAGCACTGGACACGGAAAGGAGAAAATTGGGGCCCGAAAATTATTATGCACGAAACTAAAGTATTCTATAACAGTCTCACCGGAAAATAACGCTTTATTATAAGTGGAGAGTCGATTTATATGTAAGATTTAACGTCCAAAAACCACCATACTATTATGAGAGACGCCGTAATGGAGGGTTTCAGAAATTTCGACCATCAGGAGTTCTTTTAACGTGCACCCAAATGTAAGCACGCGGGCCTAAAACATTTTCGCCTCCACCGAAAATGCAGCCGCCGCAGCCGGGATTCGATCCTGCGACCTGCGGGTCAGCAGCCGAGTCCCTTAGCCACTAGACCATCGCGGCGGAGCAAAAGTGGAGAGTCATAGGGAGTGGTAAAAGAATACGTCTACTTAGGACAGGTAGACGGTAACTGTGACAGGTAACTGTGGAGCCGAACCATGAGTGTGAAGTAACTAGAAGAATAGGAATAGAGTGGATCACGTTCAGGAAGCATTCTCAAGTCATGATTGGTAATCTGCCACTACACCTGAAAAAAAGGCATGCCGGTACTTACCTTCGGAGCAGAAACCTGGAGGCTTACAAGGAGCGTTCAGCTTAAATTGAGGTTGACGCAGCGAGATAGGGAAAGGAAAATGATAAGTGCAACCTAATAGACGACAAAAAAAAAAGAACAGAGTCGGTCAGGGAACAAACTTGCGTTGAAGGATATCATAGTTTAAATCAAAAAGAAGAAATGGACATGGGCCGGGCAAGTATGTAGCTCGTATTGGCAGGATAACCGCTGTTCATTAAGGATAACGTACTGGATTTCCGGAAAATGGAAACGTACAAAGCGGAAACAGAAAGTCACGTTGGTTGATCAGATTTAAAAGTTTGCACGTATAAAGTGGAAGCAGAAAGTACAAGATCGGTTTCATCGGCGAATTATGGGAGACGCCTTTTCCCTGCAGTGGGCGCAGTCAGGCTGCTGCTGATGATGATGATGATTATGATGATGATGATTGATCGTGCCCCGTGCACATTGCCTTGTCAACTGCTAGCCTGTTTTTCTTCTCGGTGCACGCCACAACCATGCCGTAAAGAAACCACGATTCAGCGCACAGCGTTGCTTGTTTCAAGCTATCCTAAAATACCTACTGCAAGCACAGCTGTGCTGTGCTCACAACGCCACAACTGCTTTTGCCAATCAGCGAAGGGCCTCACTACGTGTCCTTAAACGCATACATATACACAGCTGTTCACTTCGTTGATGCTTTTGCTAATGAGTATGATTAAATATGCTTGACTACTTTGTAATAAGTGGGCCTTTGAAACATCCACTTGTTGCACAATTGTGATGTCTTGACAGCTGGCGCTATTCTGCGCGTCTGCAGCCTATTATTACACGCGATAAGGAGAGTCCTTCTCCTACATGATTCAGTGTTCTTTTTTCCAGAACACTGCCAAAAGTTATAGTAACTCTGTGGTAAAAAACTTGATACCACGCAAACAATCGTGATTCAATTTTCTCTCTGCCACGAATCAATTTATTTTATTTTACTTGCACCATTCTACCACATTACCAGAATCTTCGAAGAATGCTCACGTCATCCTAATACAAGAAAAAGGAGATGACAAGGACTTGAAGAATTACACGCCGATCAGCTTGCTCTTTGTAGTGTACAAGCTGTTTACAAAACTAATTGCTAACAGAGTAAAGAAATCATTAGAATTTATTCAACCAAAGGAACAAGCAGGATTTCGAACAGGCCTCTCAACAATCGACCACATTCATACTGTCAATCAGGTAATAGATAAATGCTCAGAATATAACCAACCACTATACATAGCCTTCAAAGATTACGAGAAAGCGTTTGATTCAGTATGAATATCAGCAGTCATGGAGACACTGCGGAATCAGGTCATCGATAACCCATATGCGAACATCCTGGAATAAATCTACAGGGGATCATCTGCTACTATAGTGCTTCATAAAAAAGCAACAGAATACCAATCAAGAAGGGTGTAAAGCCAGGGGATACATTCTCCCCAATGGCATTTGCCAGGTGCTTACAGGACGCTTTCAGAGTCCTAGAATGGGAATAGTTAGGCATAAAAGTTAATGGAGAGTACCTTAGTAACCTGCGCTCCACCGATGACATTGCATTGCTGAATAACTCAGGGAACAAATTGCAACTCATGATTAGGGAGTTAGACAAGGAGAGCAGAAATGTAGGTCTTAAAATTAATCTGCAGGAAACGAAAGTGATGTACAACAACCTCGGAAGAAAACAGCGCTTGGAAATAGGTAGCAGTGCACTTGCTGTTGTAAAATACTCTGTCCACTTAGGACTAGTAATAACCATGGAGCCGAACCAGGAGACTGAAGTAACTAGAAGAAGAAAAATACGGTGGAGCACATTTAACAAGCACTTTGAAATCATGACAGGTAGATTACCACTATCCCTCAAGAGGAAGGTATATAACAGCTGCATCTTGCCAGTACTTAGCTACGGAGCAGAAACCTGGAGACTTACAAACAGGGTTCACCTTAAATTGAGGAAGATGCAGCGAGCAATGGAAAGAAAATTGGTAGGTGTAACCTCAAGAGACAAGAAGAGAGCAGAGTGGATTAGGGAACAAACCGGGCCTAAGGATATCATAGTTGAAATCAAGAAGAGGAAATGGACATGGGCCGGGCATGTAGCACGTAGACAGGATAACCGCTGGTCATTAGGAGTAACTAACTGGATTCCTGGAGGAGGCAAGCGGGTTAAGGGGAGACAGAAGGTTAGGTGGGCAGATAAGATTAAGAAGTTTGCGGCTATAAATTGGCAGCAGCAAGCACAGGACCGAGTTGACTGGCAGAACATGGGAGAGACCTTTGTCGTGCAGTGGACGTAGTCAGGATGATGAAGATGATGATGATGATGATGATGATGATGATAATGATGATGATAATGATGATGATGCAAAGAGGTTAACAGGACGAACGCCCAGTTTAGCACCCCATGGAAGAGGGGCTAAAAGAGGCTACAGAACAAAAGTTTCTGAACTTTAGCACGCTAATTCGACGGCCTTCTAAGAACACAACAACGTAGTTCTCTTTGATTAGTAAAACATTATATAGGCCGCATAGGAGACACCTTTCAAATCTTTACCCTCAAGTGGCGTCACCACTTTTTCTCCCGCTGTCAAATGTATTTTCACAACAAGAGAGGAAGTAATTTTATTACAAAACAACAATCGTGCAATACGCGAGAAATCGTTGTTCTCTTCATTGCGCTTTACAAAAAGGTAATTCAGACATGCGAACACTAGCTATCTAAATTTGTCACGTACTCTAACTAAATCTTTGCAACGAGAGTTATCTTCAGCCAAGAAGCTTCCTACTGTGAGGCAGGAATACGGCCACTTTTTAGTTTACGTGAAGAGACAGGGTAACACACGCCTCGCCGTTTTTGTAATGGCGCAGTGGCTAAGCGTAACAAGTTCTTTACCACGCGGGATTGTTGTTACAACAACTGATACGGCGCGCATAAGCGAGAACGACATAACGAGCCTGGAGCTAGCTGTCACATAACAAACCTTGCGTCGACTAACTGTGCTGAAGCTGTAATGATGGTGAGGTATACGCGCCACATTCCTCTTCTTAGAAAATGAAGGGATTCTCAGCTGTAGATTGACTTGTTTTAGTCACCGTTTATGTTGTGAGTGGCTTAACAGAGCGGCTAATGAACGTCGACACGTTTATACATGCGTAACGTCAGGAAATGACACACAGGACGCTCTCACTTCACATTTAGATTGGCGCGCAGTACAAATGCAAGAACTACAATAAAAACAGAGAAAAAGAACATTCACAGAACTCGAAACACACCTTGGTGTACGACTTTGGTGGTACTCCGATATCATGATGTGAGAGCAGCACGAACCACTAAAGTTAGCGAAAGTACATATGGACACGTATGCTCAAATAGTCACTTCATGTTCAAATAAAAGTCACTTCATGTTGCACTAACGCTGCAACAATGAATCCAATGACGTCATAGCAGGGCAATCAGTAAACCTCATGCAGAAATGCCGAGTAATTCATTGAGCTGGTCTTTTTCATAAGAACACCATTTCACTTACGCAATTGCCTCAGATTTGTCGGTGAAAAGGGAACTGCAGGGTCAGTGCTCATAGAATAAACGCGAACGAACCATAATGGTTTCGTAACACACACGCAACGCGACGCTTACCTTCTTTGTTAGGGTCAGTGACTTTCATTTGTTCTGCGGCAACGCGCCAACAGGCAAGACCGAACGAATGTCAGCTGACAGTTGACATCACCGCCGGGCCTCCGAGAATGGCACCAGAGGAGACCATTGTACGTCGGAGACCCCACGCGTCGGACCAGTTAGTCTCACTCGCACACACACGCGAGCAACTGTTACGAGACCGCGTGGCGCGGTGACGCGAGCGGCATGCAAATGAGCAGCGCACGACGCAGAAGTAGCCAAGCCACGGCCGAAGCGAAGGGCTGCACAGGAAAACGAGCGATGTCGCACACGCGGCCACAAGAAGGAGAGTCGCGAGCCGCCTTCTTTTGAATCGCGGTTGAAGTAAGAAAGGCGTCGCAGAAGCAGGCTCGCGCGCGTTGTTGGCGGTGCCGCGCACACAAGCGAACGGCACCAGCTGCTCGCGTTGGAAAATTATTTTTCCATGCGGACGGTCGTCTTTCATTCGCGTCTCTTCACAGCCTCCGAAGCAGAAGGAGCAGCAGAGAAAACTGAGGTCGTCTCGAAGATGCACCGACTTACAGATTACGGAACAAATGAAAAATGCGCCACTTGTTTCTGGTCACGTGACAGTCTAAAGCTGCCCGCATAATTCACTTTTGGGCTTAGAGAATATATATATCGGAAAAGTATACCAAGTGCTACCTAAATCTTGTTAGTTAACACGTCAGCAGGACTGATGGAAATGTGAGCGCCTATAAGGCAATCAGAATTAAAATGACGAAAGAGTGAAAAAGCCCAGGGCATACGCACTTCGTCTTTAAACAAAGCGATCACGCTATAGGAATAATTTATAAAACTCACCTTTACGGGCTCACTTTTGAAATCAATAGGCAATCGTAATGTGAAACAAAAATACTTTTTTTCTGCTTTGACACCAACAAACATTACCACGTGTGGGGATGAAATAGGCGCCATTCACAATCTTCTGTATTTCAACGCGGAATATATATACATTTAGAGGTCACTCCGTATTACAGCCTTTCGAAAGAGCCCTCAAAGCACGATGCGTGCCCACCGCCGGAGGAGTAATTGAGAGGACCGGTGTTTCTGATATACTCCTCCATGAATGCCATCTCGGATGAAAATCACATATACTACTGCCACAACTACTGCTTTCATAGTAGCGCTTGCAACCAATTTCTGCCAATTTCCGCGCCCTGTGATCGGAGAGGTAGGTATGGCGCAAAAACGAAAGGAATGAGCAGATGGTCAGACGAGTCTATACGGTAAGATCTGCGAGCACGCTATTGTAATCGGATATTTCAGTTGTGAAGTATTATCCGCTTCGAAGTTTCGCATTTGCGTTGAGCACGACGCCACGTGATTCGGCAGGAGCCGAATTACCGAGACTGGAACGTGCCCCGCATCGAACACACAGTGCGGAGGTGGGCGCAGTAGAACAAACGCAGTGTGCCCGGCGCCGCTTAGTCCAACGTGAATCATTCACATCGGCTATACGCGTATGACCGCAATACGCCGCGATTCCGTGAGTGGGCGCAGCTTCAATCACGCCGAGGCCATCGACGCCCAAAAGTCGGATTTCACCTCGCCCCTCCTCACCTTGCTCGGGCCCAACACGATAAGCTCCCTCTCCACTGCAGACTCCGTCCGTACGATCTACGGGCGTCCCGGCTGCGTAATGCCGGTGAAGCGGGAGCGCTGAGCACGTCAGAAAAAGTAATACGCCACGGGGCGGCGGAACCAGAACCGGTCGTCGCCTGAAGGCACTTGAAGCATGAAAAGCACTAAATGTGGTGTATGCGACTCGAGAGAGAGAGCGACGCATATATATGAGAGTGCCACGCGCGCGTTTGCGATCCATTAGTACTTGTCGCCGGTCGAGTTAGAGCAGCTGCTACTGTGCCGTGGACGCTGACATCCCACGATGAAGAAGAGCGTGGGACAAGCTATGCGAGCGTGGTCGCGGCGTATTGACCGCCGGTAGATCGTGCAAGACTGCTCAGGCGGTGAACAGTCTCCCTGTCCGCCGCGGGGGCTCGGCTGCTGACACCAAGGTCGTCGGCTCGACCTCGGCCGCGGGTGTCGCATTTTGATGAAGGTGATATTCCATGAGTTCGTGTGCTGTGCGCAGATGCTCTATAGTATCTGAAGCCCTCCGCAGAAGGCGTGCCCTATAAATTTATCGGGGTTTTTGCATGGAAATGCCCGCTATTATTATTATTATTATTATTATTATTATTATTATTATTATTATTATTATTATTATTATTATTGGCCACCAGAACTTAACAACACGTCTGCGGTTTTGTAAGTTCACCACGCTGTGCCAAAACTTTTTCGTTATCAGCTCACCTCATCCGCTTTTGGTCTTTCGTTCGCCTTTCAGACTGCACTTAGTCGCATTTCGTAGTATGAAAAGACGGTCAGCTGTCATCACCCACTGTTTGCTTGGTCGCTTTCGTAATTGCGAAAAAAAAACAAAATAAACCCAAAGAAAGCAATATTCGGATATTCGGAAGTAACAAATTCCGGAATGACACAAACACATGGGTCATTTGCGCGCTTGAATGCTTAGTTTCGTACTAAGCATCTAAATTGTTTGCATCAGTTAATTGGCGAAAATAAGCGAAATTAAAGAATAATAATGAATGAATGGATGAATGAATGAATGAACAGACAGCACAAGTATACATTGTGGTTGATAAGAAACGATTGCAGTGTTGCCACTGCAAGGTTTACATAGTTTACTTTTTTTTCAAAGAGACGCGTCGCAACGTGTGAGGTAAAGAAAACAGAACGTCTTTTACAAGCATTTCTTGCCATGCAGCTCGCGTGGTGCCACAGAGAGGCACGCCTTGCGGGCCTGCAGTTATACACAGACGACGGAGGCGTTACTCCAAAATTACGTCCTAAAATTCAAACGCGTTCTGCTGAGCTGTACTTGCTTTCACGCGGAAGCACACGTGAATTCCATCACACACATACACAAATGTGAGACAGGTAACGAGCATAAATAATCGAGAGTGGTGTGCCAATTCTGCCAAACACACGACAGCTCCACGAGACAGCTTTAGCGCAATCGCCTCCGTACAGCAGCGAAAGGTCCCGAGGTTTTCTTTTATCGTTTTTCGTAAGAAAATATAACGAGCAATGGTATGCGCAATGTGGCCTCAACAGAGAAATGGTGAAGACTCTCCCAGTTGTGGGCGCTAGTAAGGCAACATGAAAGTAACAAGGGAGGGTGATGAAGCCTTACAAAACTGGACATAGAGTATTTTAAAACGTCCAACCAACGCGTGTGTGTGTATGTGTGTGTGTGTGTGTGTGTGTGTCTGTGTGTGTGCATGTGTGTGTCTGTGTGTTTGTGCAGGCGTGTGTGTGTGCGTGTGTGCATGTGTGTGTGCGTGTGTGCGCGCATGTGCGTGTGTGTGTGTGTGCCTGTGTGCGCGCGTGTGCGTGTGCATGTGCGTGTGTGTGTGTGTGTGTGTGTGTGTGTGTGTGTGTGTGTGTGTGTGTGTGTGTGTGTGTGTGTGTGTGTGTGTGTGTGTGTGTGTGTGTGTGTGTGTGTGTGTGTGAAAACATTAGTAAGTACGCACTTAGCTGAAGAGCGCAATAAGGACCGGATTTCGCTATCGGATTCAGCTCTTAAAGGCGCCCGTCAATTTTTATTTGAACATATCATTAAAAAGCCTTTTTCTACTTTCGTTTAAATAAACTCTATATAAGAAGTGGTGAGAGAAAACTTTCCTGCTTTTGTTGAAAGAAACTTCTTCTAAAGAATATTAAATCAATAATTATTAATTACTCAGGTTTAACATCCCAAAAGCACAATTTAATAATAAGAGACGCCGAAGGGGAGGGCTCCCGAAATTTCGACCACCTGAGTTTTTTTTTTTTTAAACTTGCACCTCAATCTAAACACACGGGCCTCAAGCATTCTCGCCTACATCGAAACCGCGGCCACCACGACCGAAATTCACTCCCGCACCCTGCGGGTCAGCAGCCGAGTGACTTGCCACTAGACCAACGTTGCGTAATAATAAAATAATGTTTCCCTGCTTTTGTATAAAAAAAACGTTCTCTACAAAACAGAATTAAAGTAATGTTTATCCCGCTTTCGTTCAAAGAACGGTTTTAAAGAAGCCTGCAAGAATATTTGCCTAAAAAGTCAGAGTACCATTACCGAGTAGCTACCAATTGTACAACCCTGAGCGAGATCGGAAGTTTGTCGTCTCTCAAGCTGACATGATCATTCTAAAGGTTGCTTGCTCCCGCCCACACCCTGCCTAGTCATTGGTAAGCAGCCACTCCGCGCTTTCCTTCATGACTCTTGTGATGTTGACAGTAATGGCGGTTCAGAAACCGTTTACCCCTCCCCTTGGTGCACGATAGCAAACCGTAAGCTACAATTCTGCTTGGCCTCCGTGCCTTGCTTTTAATTCATTTTTTACCTCTCTCTCTCTCTACGTGATATTTAGGCAGTGCTCCTCAATGAGGGTCAAGGAATCGACGAGCAACCTGAACATGGCGCAAGACAGCCCCTTTCCGGCAAAATGCCTTCCGTCAACGCTTTATTCTGCCATGAAACTAAGAAAGAAAAAAGATGATTATTTTTGTGTGTGTGCTCTCTTGCGAACTTGTTAACGTGACTGATTATTTCGCAGAGGCAGGCTACGGCCACTAACGAGCCAGGAATGTTTGTCAGCGGTGGCAACCGTTTTATACCGAGGCCTGTCGGTTACTTTCATAACAGCATTCCTGCGATACAATGTGTTCGTTAGCTAAATTCCTCAGGCGTGAGAATGGCGCCACCGTAGTGTCACGAAAAAACATTTTAAATGGCTTTGAGACTGAGTAAGCACGTGTTAGAAGAAATAAGCATAATATATCGCGTTGACAACGTGTCAGCGCGTGTTCGAAGGAGAAAGTACAACAGGCATCTTCGTTCATATCAAAAATCACAAAATCATCCAATTACGAGCACAATACTTCGGTGACGTATGTACCAAAGGAGGAAACTGTCCGAGGGGCTCGTTTTTTTTTTTATTGTACACTTCTAGTGAAACCGAGAGACATTTAGGCCAAGGAAAAGTACGGAATGCGTCATTTCGGCATTATTACCTGTAATGTAATTCTAACTTCAATGAAAGGTGAAGACAAATAGTGAATTGGGTTAGACTGATGAATTGTATTCCTGAAGTTCCAAGAATAAGCGGCTAAAATAATCTAATTGATTTCATTGCCATGGTTTTACAAAAACAGGGTACAATCAAGTTAATAGTTTCGTTTTTAAATTTTGCGTCCTAATCTCCATGCGTGACGCACTGATTTCCAAGTACGGCGAACGCATTTCGGTGCCTTTGGCTCTACAGAATTTCCTGAAACTTGGTAAGTCTCTGACCTCCTCAGAGGACAAACAACTTCATTTTTACCGATAGACAGATATGTATGCCCTAGTAGGTTCCATGAAAATACGTGACATCAGGGTGAATGATGCGGGGTACTAAATATGCCCCCCCTTGCTTTTCTGAGGGGGAGTGAGAGGACTTTTTTTTTCGCTTACTAAATCTACTGCCAGCTGAAGTAAGGTGTTTTCAGCATGGTGATAGAGTAGTTTACCAAGACAAAAAAAATGTCTAGCTCTTTATTGTCGTTTTCAATCGAAAAAAAGATTGACGAAAAATTTTCACATCGAAGGAAATGGGTGAATTTTCGTCTCCCATTTTATGTAGAACTATTAATATAAGTGAGGATAATTAAATTAAGCTGAGACACCCGCAAATATTGTTCCCTATGCTTTCCTTGGAATAATTCACTGGTGGTGTCATTAGATGTCATTCACGTGTGGTCACATGACGTCTTCTTTGGTCCATGTGAAAAGATCACTGCGATTTATTGCGGCACACAAGAAAACAAGGCAGTTAGCTATTGCCTTTACGTCAGATGTATAGTCACAATTCACAACCGTTGTTTTCACGCTCAAAAGCTATTAACCGACTGTTTTTTACAGCCCAGCTTCCAAAGAAAAAAACATAATTTCGTGAGCAATAGAAAATTACTGTGAAGAGAACATGACCTTTAGTAACAATGGGAATACAACAATGAAAATAAACGGAGACATCTTTGTCGCGCGCGCTGACGAAGGAAATGCGTTGAAAAGCTGAGACCTTGTTTCGCTTGAGCTCCGCACGGGGGTGTGCCTTTATGTAATTAGTTACGTCTCCCAAGGCACGCGACACGCAAGTAGAGCGACAAAATATATATGAGGGTGCGGTAAGGCAGCCGCCTTTGCACGGCGCCTACGCGACAGCTAAGTCATGAAGGTTCTCCTTTTGATCGTGCGTATTTGGACAGGCGCAACTTGCATATACATCGCGGAGTCACGGCAGGAGTTAAGTGCTTCTCCGAACAGGTTCATTCGTACCGGGAGCTTATAAATTAGGAAGTCTGATTGGAGCAGTTGTGTACGTTACGTTGTATGTGGTCGACCAAGCTGTTGCTCAAGAATGAACAATCCTTTCTCTCACGGGTTGCGAAAAAGCGTGCCTTGTAACGGTGCCCAGGTGACTCGAACTGCACTCATGATGCTCAAATCGCATCGCACGCTTTCCAAGGCTTTGCGTGAAAATTTCTTCAGCGACTTGTCCATTGAAGGGACACTAAAGAGCAACACAATTTTTCGTGTATCAGTGAAGAACAACTTTATGATCCCGAAAACACCACTTTTACAGCGATATGACATTGACAGCGATAATCCAGGAAACACGAGAAAAAAAATGTGGGAGGAAGACGCCACCTGCAAATTGCCGCTACAAACACCATGATGTCACAGATTGTGACAGCGTCTACTGCGCACATCACTGCAATTTATTGCAGTGATGTATGGCGCAGTAATGGGTGAAAATGGCGCAGTAATGGGTTCCTAATGGGTAAAAATGAAGTACAATAATGTGCGGATACCAAGGCACTTCGCATATGAATTTTCCAAAAAATTCACCGAGTCAATGTGGCGAAAATACGAAAAATACATATTGGAATTCCTGACGTCATCGCGTAGATTTTGGGGCGAAATTTAAACATAAAATTTCAACCTTAATTTTCTCCGCTAATAATGAACTTATCAGGTGAAACATGTGGCATTAGCGTTCTCAGACTGAAGTTTGGCAATCTGAACAAAGGTGTTTTTTTTAGTGTCCCCTAAAACTGTCACGCAAATCATGCCCGTACGCAACAATGTAGCTATTTCTTTTTTACATAGCGTACATGGACATCAGTGAGCGAAAAATGACAAATGCGCGTCACGGTGCTCCATTTAGTGTTTCGTTGAGCGCTTCTGTCTTGTAACATGCACAGTATACGTGTGCACAAGACGTCTTAATATAGGCTGTGACAGCATCCGCAAACTTCGATGATTGTTCATTGTGCGCAGCCCCCCCCCCGCTCTTTGCCGTCTCTATAGTATATATAGATAAAGAAGCCAACCGCGGGTACCTTAGAGCCAACCACGCTCTTGTAATGTGTATAATTTAGCACCTATTGAAAATCCAAAACCTCATTCAATGATGCTCCTGCGACGAAATGTGGCACAGCATATTTTCTCGCGATTTTAGTGGCACACTAGACGTATATCTAAAGTGTATGTAAGGAAGCACGTTTCCATGCAGGCATTCTAGACATAAGAAAGCAGGTGGTAGGTTCCCACGATTGCGTAGTCAACGTTGAAAGACATAGGCTTGCCTCGCAACACATCGGTACTGCTATCTGGCCTGCAGAACATATGCTAATTATCACTCCTGATTATGAAACCCCAAAGGAGACATTCTAAAGTGCGCGTTTTGGTTATGTAGAGTGCGAAAAACGACGGCAACGTACTCGCGACATAAAAATCGGTGAATAATTAGTTCCTAACATAAGAACGATGCCCACTTTTTTGAGTTGATATTATGCAAGTTAGCATGAATATGATAAATTTTGGCGGGCATAGGACTTTAGTAACATTGCGGAAATAACAAGGCCACAGCAAGCACAGGACCAGGTAAATTGGCGAAACACGGGAAAGGCATGCATTCGCTCCGCTGCCGTGTGTGTTTAGTCAGGCACACGACGGCATAAAGAGAAAATAAGCAGAAAGCCTAGAACGTGCGACGGTCACAATGTAATCCTTGGAAGCGATCTATGGCTTCTTTCCGACGCAACGCATAAACACGCCATAACGATCATTAGATAGATGATTGCACTTTGCCGTCATTCTTTAAGTAGTGCGCGGGAGTGAGCTTCGGTGGATTCTGAAGCGAGATGGCTGATGTCTCACTTGAACGCACGTAACGGAAGAAGTGCACGGCGTGTAAATAAAGTTGTTCCTAAATGAAGTCGTTTCTTTATCCCCCCTCTCTCTCTCCACAGCGTGTAACTGGTAAGTCCACGTCAATGAAGTGCGGAAGCTGCAGCTGACGGTGACACAGCGCACGACGAGACTAAGATGACAGGTGCCTTTTCGTCTGATGATGTCATTACAGCAGGCAATTGAAAACAGTGCAGGCAATACGCGCACACTCCAAACAATGTCTCGATTGAAGTCCGTGACGCAGTGCTGCGTGAGGGGGCTTCAGTTGCGCACGAAGAAGTGAGCCGTGCTTGTTGCTAACAGTGGGGGTCAACGTGAGGGAAGAGGCCGCGCACTTGGCAGCGGAGAAACCACTCGTGGGTAGCAGCAGGGACAAACGGTGTCACGGATGATAAACCTTGAAGCCCCCCCCCCCTTTCTTCTTTTTTTTCAAGAACTCGGAGTGTATGATCGTGTAAGAGAAAGAAAACATCACCGAACAAATACATGTCCTCCGCTAAGCGGTCGTGCAGTATCAACGAGCGTAACGTCTGCTACTTGAGTCACCGTATCTTGAGTCAGTGCATCTGTTCGCACGCATTTCTAGGCCTGAAGCAAGAGGTTCAGGGTTCGCAGATGTTTAGCTGCTCACCGCTTCCGCTTGTCTAGCATTCAGGCGATACCTATTCTGTCACATGAGCCACTCCACAACAGATAAAAGCTGCGCCGCAAACTCTACTCTTTCCTGTTCTCGAATGTCAATAAAATGTATTTAATGTATTCATGTAAGCAAATAAGCATATGTATGTTATACCCGCTGCATACATAGTTTTAACCTAACATTAAGAAGCTAAGATCAAGAGCCGCCACGCTCTTTCTGTCTCAGTTGGCCTTGCGCCATTGATATTATCGACGTAACACTAGAGACGCGACCTGAGAGACTCGGCGAAAACAGTGTCTTGCAGAAGTAGGGTGGGGGTGGGGGCGGGGGGAGGGAGTGAGGTTTGGTGGAAAAAAGGAGTACCAATGAGGCGCTGAGAGTACAGGTCAAGGAAAGGCCTCTGCATCAAATAAATGCGATTAAGTAAAGAGAATTCATCTTGTTAGGAAGCGCAGCCACTATTACACCGAACACAACACACAACCCCCTTTATAAACTCTGACGTTTGCAATAAACGTTTAGTTGCAGTTAAGCGCTTGAGTTGTGTGTTCTGTGTAATAGTGGCTACACTTCCTACCGAGATAGATTCATACCGACTGGCCCGATACAATTGTTTATTAAATAAAGAGAAACCTTTGTGCGAACCTCTCGCTTCAATAAGGTCTTTTAACAAGTTACGAATACGCAAATACCGTCCAGTATTACCGTACCGATCTCCCTTTTCCAGCTGCCGACTATGTACTAGTGAAGGCACCCCAAGAACGCAAAAGCTCCTTCAAAAAATTACTGTGGATTTTTCACGCCTCGTTGCGACCTGTCAGCCTACGCATTGTTAACGAGGAACCTGAAGACTGGAAACGTTCTGTCACACGAAAAGAGGAGCGCCTTACCATGCCACATTACAGTATCTGCGTGGCTTAATTCCACAACTTGCTAAAAGACCCTAATGTCTCGCTCACGTAGCTGGCACGGGAATATCCACAAATAAAGCATTGCCAGTCAAGCACCGTGAAAACTATAGAGGCGCAATAAGATTTCTCACAAGTATCACAAGTAAAAGCTACATAGAAGAGACTTGCAGAAAATTTTTAAACAAAGAGGGAACTTTGAAGGTGGAACTCATAGAGAACAACAGCTCCGCTTCATGAAGACGATGCGCCGAGCACTGCCACATAGAAGTTGAGACCTCAGCCCCTGTTGAAACCTTTCCGTTATATGATTTCAATCACTCAAAAACTGCTACGATGGTAAGCCACCTGCTCCTCAATTTTGCAAGCATGGAAGTACAGAGTACTACACGGGTGTTTTATCAGCCAACGACCTCATTTCAAAAATGAACGGTGATCGGGCACACAGAGTCACTTTTGGTACTGCGTTACAATGAAAACGCTAGAACATTTAAATACAAATTAACCATTTCACGTGCACGCAAGGGCGCAGCTCAATTCATGTAGCCATGGGGGACCGCCCATATTGTTCACTAATTTAGAGGTAGCCTTCATTAACTGACGGCGAAACAGCATTCACCCCTAATTAGCTGAGAAAGATAGAAATAAACGTGCGTTGATTCAAACATCTCACGCACCAGGAGTAAGTAAGTTAGATATATCGGTACGACGAGGAAGGAAGAACAAGAGAGAAAGCAGGTAGGTTAACCAGGCACATGCCTTGTTTGCTACCATGGACTGGGGAAATAGGAAAGAGGTGTATAAAAATGAGAGAGGAAAATGGGAAAGAAAGGGGGAATTGTTAGTACATGGGCCGAAGCATATGCCATAGTGGTACTGTGCAACAGTCAAAGGCGTTCACGTAAGTCTGTAGTGCTCAGAAAGCGAAAGAGGGCCTTGTCTACCTTGTGAGCCAACAAAAGACGAGGACAGTGCTCCGACAGCATCTGCACAGAGAGTGGCCGATCGTCGAATCGTCGCAACGTTTCAGAAAGTTATTGTTGAGGAGAAGAATGAGGACTTCAGTTAAAACTCGTACGTGCAGTAGTTATGCTCGACGAAGACAAGACTTCGACGTGAGTGACGCAGATTCTAGCCCCCCTTTTCATGGGCAATAGATACCAACCGAACGCGAGCACGCCCATATAATCCAGCATTTTTATCGATCATTTCTCATTGCTTCTTCAGTGCACCAAGTGAATCTGAATGAGTTTTCATTTTGCTTTACAAAGAAAGGACTGATCCCCTTCGGGGGAGAGGTGATGCCGTCTACGTCAATGCCTCAAAACTTAAACACAAGTATGACAACATCGTGCGTCCGAAAGAGGTCTCAAAATTTTAAAATTTATAGGAAATACGCAACAACGTTTTAATTCAGAAAATTTATGAATGAAAAAAAATAACAAGGGGGGCACACATACTGGACAGATATTTATTATAACTTCTCTGAAAGCAAACTCTCCAAGAGTCTATACGAAAAAAAGAACAGAAAAGGTGCTCCAAATGCTTTTTGTTACAACGGAAGCAATAAATAATGTATGAGCGACGTTAACGTCGAGATGGGTCTCGGAGATCTTGCTTAAGTACGCCTCCCACAGCAAACTGCTCTCTTAGTGGGCACAGTCTATTCTATGAGGTTGCTCACGTATTTTGCCTGAGACATACTTACAGAAAGAAAACCGATACACTATGGGAGTTTCATAAGCCTTTCTCAACGTCCTGGCCTGCACTTATATTAGCGCTAGTTGCTACACAGAAGTCGTAGACGCCGGATTCAAGGAACATAGTGTGACCGTTGGTTGGGCACTTTTTACGCATGAGTCGGTCACTGACATCGTCTTGTACGACCTCGTGGTGGTTCCACTTTTTTTTTTCTAGGAAGAAAGTTTGTAACAGCTCTAGCACTCTGTTTCTAGCTTTCAGTGGCAGTGGTGGTGTCTTACGCAACGAGTGCATCCTCAATAAAAAAATTGTGGCGCCGCTCCTAGACGCCATGGCCGATGGATTACGATGTCATTCATTTTCTTTAGGTTGGCAACAGAGCAATGTCAAGTTTGTGGTAATCGTACAGCGTTACGAACGTCTCTTCTGTTATGTACTTGCAGATTTCATCACTATGTTTTTTTTTAAATTAAACTGCCACTCTCGGTGTTATATGCATGTAGACATAGATATAACTCACTGGCACGTATAGTAACGAAGCACTTCACACAGTGCCAGTTTGAGCGAGTCCTCATAGCGCGATACTCAAGTGCTTTGGTGCACCTAAAGTTAAATAATAAAAATAAATGATGCAAGGAACCAGTGGTAAGGCCTCAGCTTCTGGCGTTTACTGCTTGTATCGTTGTTTAGCTTATGGTTCCCACATTATCATGTGGTCACCTGAGCACCTCCGAGAGGAAGCAACGTCAGTCAGAAAGCATTCACGCTGCCATAGGAAACGCCGCTATTGTAAAGACGACTTAACGTAAGGCACGTGAGCGCCCTCCCCCCCCCCCCCCACTATGGGGATTCAAGTGAATGTATTTTCATTTTTGCATGTTGCGAAATGAAATAATACGATTATTAAACACACAGTACACCCAATCTACCATCTTCATGCGTATGCGTCCAGACTGTTAGTTTGGTTGTTCACGATACAAAACGGGAAGCGTACAGCCCGCTATGACGGCCCCTAAATCTAACCATAAAATGGCTTGTAGTTAACGTAGTTCACTCCCGCCCTTGAGGTGCTGGCTGGTAAGCAAGCCAAAAAAATGGGGTGTATCGGTATGAAATCCGCCAAGCACATGGCGTGCTCATATATATCAAAAGAGAGTCTCGAGAGATGCTCTTGCATCGTAGTTAATGACTATGCGGAAAAAAAGTGCACCTAGTTGTGATAACATTCCATGCTTCTCACGCGAAGAAGTGATCTGTTTTTGGTTTTTCCAACCTTGACGCGTCCATGAATGCGGCAGACTAAAGCGCACGCAATCGCCAGTCGGATTAACGCCTCGCAGCCGAACCTGCCTGGTCAGTCCTGCGCTCGAAGCCGTTCAGCGCCATCAAATAGTTGAATTTTCTTTCCTTCAGAAAAACAAACTCACAGATAGTAGAAGCAGCCAGCATTCGCGGCATACACGAACGGCCAATGTCCCCGTGCTCACGAAGAATCAGAGAGAACGACGGCGACGACCCTGGTACCTGGACGCGGTCCTTCCGTCCTGCCTTCCTTCCTTCCTTGGGTGACGGGGCGGTGACCGGACCCGGAGCAAACGACAACACAGACGTGAAGACACGACGGATCTCCGCACGCGCGGTCATGTTACGAGCAGACGACGCTAAAAGCTGGATACTTGAGTGGGATAGAGTGTAAAAAAAAACGAATCAAAGCACTTCCAGTCCCTGTTGTTAGCGTACTATAGGCATTGCTGACAGAGAGAGACGGTAACGGCACCCCCTGTACTATACTCTAACGTCGCATCCTTGAGCTGTCTCTATACTTGCCCGCAAGTCAGAACGCGCATTATACAAGAATTTAGTAAGACACACTTCATGGCTTCTGCGTTTAATCGTGGTGAAACGCTTATGTTAGGCAGGAGAGGGTCGGGTCCAACGGATGTATCCCCCCACCCTCTGTTTTTCTATTTATCAATTACGAAAAGTGCATCATGCTTAGTAGGGAAACACCGCACGAGGCACTTTGCGCTTCCCGCAACCACCATAAATCACGACGAGTCCCCCGAAGAGCGAGGCCCACCCCGCAGCCTTTCCATGACGACGAAGGTCTCATCTCGCTGCCTCACTTAACTCCATAACAGATTGCATCCGCGAGCCCTTCTTTTCCAGCGTACGCAGTGTACGAATCCTTCACCTTCGGTGTGCGATCCCTTTCACGCTCATTTATGCAACCACTTTGAGAGTCAAGGTCGGGAATGTGTCGCCAACAACTCAATCGCGCAGACCATGCTGGTCGCTTTTAGAGAGGCGAGACCTTGCAGAAGGCACGAGCGAGGAAAGTACCGTCGTATGCGCATGCTAGACAAAGTGCGAGCGTTGCACAAACAGTGTGGGGCCGAAGAAGACACACGGAGCGACGACAGAAATCAAGATATACAGGATAAAGTGGAGTGAGCTCGCTCAGGACAGGGTGGGTTGGAGAGCATCGGTTTAGTGCCGTCATAATACAGGAGATTTAATGTTCCCAAACCAAAATATATGATTACGAAGGGTTTCGTAGTGAAGCTCTAGCAAAATTTCCGGCATCATATTGTTCTTTATTCTGCAGTGACGTCGCACAGTACACGGGCTTCTACCATTTCGCCTGGGTCAAAATGTGACCAACGCCGCCGAGATCGAACCCGTAACCTTCGGGTAAGCATCCGCGCACCATAACCACGACACCACAGCCGCGGATAGATACCCGGCCGTCGTCTTGCAGTGTACAGGATGATGATGATCTTTGCAAATATTCGGAAGATCAAGTGCATACATACCCGAGTGCGAGTAACAAACGCATCAATTGAGACTGACGAAGCACAAGTACATGCGGTGGCTACTCATTGCAAACGCTGCGGTATTTCTCAGCGAACGACGGTACGTTGTACATGTGTATATGTGCATATAATATCTTCGTAGTGTTAATACTTGTATGTCAGCCTATATTCACTGACTGCGGAGTCTTCCTTACGAGAGTATCAGGCCAAAGACTCGAGATCTCAAACAGCTGGTGTTTCTACAACGGGCGTGGTCGGGGCATAACAACGTAGCTGCCACAGCGAAAAATAAGGGCAAACAAAATGTCTCAACGTAAGCATCTCAATATAAAAGCTGTATACGCAAGAATTTATTCAGCGAAGGTTCAGAAAGCTTTGGAAAAGAGGATCGATACATCGAGGGAGGAGAAAGAGATGGTGGTGGTTTTCGCGTTCGAGTCGTCTTAGGCGACTGCGTAATGGACCTCGTCTTTTTTTTTTAATTACTGGCCAAGCTCTCCTTACAGGTGGTTATAATAATATATGCTTGAGTTTAACGTACCAAAACCCCGATCTTATTAATGAGAGACGCCGTATTAAAGGGCTCCGGAAATTTCGACCATCTGGGGTTCATTAACATGCACCGAAATCTGAACACATGGGCCTATGCATCTACACCTTGAAAAATGCAGTCGCCGCTCCCAACATACAGTTAACCAGCGAAGTCGACAAGTGCAGTATCTCGACGGTGCAACTATTGGTTACGTCTGTGCGAGAAATGTTACTTGGTGTTTGACATTCCTGTGTTCCGTCGTTCATTCTTCAGTGAGCCATTGGTGAGTAGTGCGGCCATGTAAATTCCTGTGGCATGCACGCCCAATCTGTTTTTGCGCTCAATGAAAGGATAAATTTAGGTTTCTCCTGCGTATTCATAGCTTCTCTGCGGAAAAAAATTCTGTCACCGTACCGGACAAGCCTCGAAGGTCATAGAGTTTCCCCGATTCTGGCGCTATAGTGAGTATGGGAGCTGAGCTGCAATGCACGGCGCTTCAGCGAGCATGGGAGAGATGTGTGAGACATAGTAAACAGAGCTGTCTAACCTTCGTACTTTCGGCTTCGTTTGGCATTGCGTGTGACCAGCATTCACTTGTCGTAAGACGAAATTCACCAAATCTTCAGCAGTTTTACTTCACCGCCTTAGGCACACCAATTCAAAGCGGGTCAAAAACTTGTCGACGGTCCATTCTTTTGTATTCGAAAGAAAACCTAAACACAGCTATTAACGACGCTACAAGTGCGCTCGAAGCCACGAGCAGGAAGACTATTGGCTAATCCGTGCACATTCTACGAATGATTCCCATGGTGGTCGAATGGCCGCAGCGCCCGTGTTCTCTCTAGTAAATCATAGGAAACCCTATGTCATGGGCAATGGGTAAGGAGCATGAGACATCGCGGCATCCACCTGGGCTTCACGATGCCGCAGCTGGAAAGTATTTGCGGTCTGCATGATCTCACTACCTCCTTCCTCCGTCACGCCACGCAGCGTGAGCGAGAACGGAAGCGTCTCGACCGTTTTCGACGGCCCTCGCGTTGTTCGCTCCCACGGAGCCCACAGCGAGCACTCCGGTTGTCGGCGCGCTCACGCCAGCTGGGAAAGCTCTCCGGTTGCGAGGCTCGGAGCTCGAGGCACGCCTCTTTGCGCCTGCACGGAGCTCCGGCTCTATTTGCATTTCCGTCATGTCGGGATGACGGAGAGCGGAGTTGACTGCTAGGGATACGTCACTAGAAAAAGAAAGAAAGAAAGAGAGAAAGAAAAAAAGAAAGAAAGAAGGAAAGAAAGAAAGAAGGAAAGAAGAAAGAAAAAAAGAAAGAAAAAAAGAAAGAAAGAAAGAAAGAAAAAAGAAAGAAAGAAAGAAAGAAAGAAAGAAAGAAAGAAAGAAAGAAAGAAAGAAAGAAAGAAAGAAAGAAAGGCAGAGCGTGCACATGTGGACAAAGAATAAACCTGCGCACTTGCGTTCTTCCAGATAGTGCCTGTCAGCTGAACATTCTCCTTCACGATGAATTCGTCACAACAATGGAATGTGGTCACAATGTGGAACAGAGTTCGTCAGTCGTACACCGTGCATGTATGTGAAAAATGATCGGTAAAGGCTGACGTCTTCGACTATCATTATAGGATTCCAGCACAGGCTGTTGTAAATGGCTTGTTACTCCTATCCGCAATGTAGGAGTGTCAGTAAATGGCAATGATGTAAAAATGGCAGAGCCTTGTTCACTGCGCAATTTCAGTACGCGCTACAAAACAGCAGATGGACGAAAAATTTCGGAGACCTCCATTGCAGTGTGCCTCGTAATCATATACTGGTCTCAGCTCGCGAAATCCCACTTGGCATTATTAGGAGAGATAGAAAAAAATCTGCGTTTGTTCCTAAACTGTTATCTCACGGTTATATCGAGAAGCTACGTGGAGCGTGTAACAGACGAGGGATAAAAATGGACCAATACGAGCGCTGACTCACACAAGAAATTTCACCGAGTGCGCAATCAAAATACTCGTGTAGGTCACATGGCGCTTGCCAACTACATATGACAGATGAAAAAAACATGTAAAGCTACTGTTTTTTACGAAATGTCAGCTGTTGGGCTGAGACATGAGCCGTAAATCGCGAGCACGTGATATACCTAGACTATCGCTCTGGACTGTGCGGTGCTGCATGTTCAACTAAACATGTCAACGTACCAACGTACCTAGCTTGATGCTTTGATCCTTATTGTCAGATAGTCATAAGCGTTGCCAAATGACTAAAGCTCAATGTTATGGGGTCCAGTAATTTATTTGTTTTAAGCTACTTTTCGCACAGCCGCGTTCTTTTATGTTACATTCGCACCTGTCACCACTCTTGCAGGCGTAGCCCGTCTGTTTCCCACGAGTGCTAAGAATATTATAGATGTTATTCTCTTTTCTTCGATTCCAAAACAACATGCTAAGAAGTAGCGCTTTATACTGAAGAATTGTTTTAGTCTACCAATATGCGCCTGCAGCACAGCAAGAAGGGAGTTCAGTGGAACATGGACAAACAGGCCTTTGCCCCGCAGTGTACGTATTGTTTGACTGATGATGATGACGGTAATAATGATGATGATGATGATTGTACTTACGTGCAACCGTCAACAGAAATTTGCACCTCCACCGATGTTTCGCGCTCACGGAATCTCAGGTTATCGAAATTAACCAATACATTTCGATACGTCAATACGTTCCGACTGCAGCATTTGTGAGCTTCCCTCAATATGGGCGATTTAGCCGTATACCTTTTAGGCGCGATACACTTTCGTGTTCAACAAACCGCTGAAGCTAAGTTATCACGTACGCAACATATGAGCCAAGCGTTTGAGCTGACTTTCGAAAACATGCCAGAGAAGAACGAACAAAGGCCGAGAGAAAAAAAAACAAAGGAACTCGCGGTCACGACTGAGCCGCTCGTAACAAGTCGACGCGCGCCCCGCTGAGACTTCAGGGTAGACGAGAAGAGCCCCTCGAGGTTTAACTGGCGAGCGCTTCATTCTAATGACGCAATCGTCCTGAAAACTTCGGCTGAGACAACAAAGGCCTCGTTTACGAGGGCAAAAGGCAGCCGTGCCTCGCCTGTCATGG
Organism: Rhipicephalus annulatus; assembly: GCA_013436015.1. Lineage (NCBI taxonomy): Eukaryota > Metazoa > Arthropoda > Arachnida > Ixodida > Ixodidae > Rhipicephalus > Rhipicephalus annulatus. The sequence goes on along the minus strand of WOVY01010891.1, from coordinate 313,217 downwards.
CACGAAATCGCACACTAAGTGAACGCAGAAACAAAAACAAGAAGGCTGTACACTATCACACGAGCAAATGAGTTTTATGGAGAGAACTTAACAAGGTGCATACATTTACAATCACATCTGGAGATCTAAAAAATTACGAATCAATAACGAAAGCCTCTGAGGCTTAATGTTTCATCATATACAAATTAATATTCATTCGTAAAAGAAGACATATAAACTATCACATTTTTGAAACAGTTCAGAGACATTCACTTGTGAAAATTTTCGACGGCTCTTGTATATCTGTTTAGAAGAATGATGCCAAAGTACGAAAGCATTTTGGTTACGTAGTTGTTGCGTGTAAGTGTAGTTCTATAATTGTGTGCAACTTGTAGGTTTAACGAACGTTATAGAGCAGTTATCTTCAAATTTAGCAATGCGCGAAAAAACAAAAGTGCAGGAATCACGTACACGAAGTTGCCACGCGTCGTTGTCGGGGGTACTTGCCACAGAGAATCGCAGAGACAAAAGACGTCTCAAATATCGAGAACGGCAGCCTGCAAATCAATATTCATATGCGACAGAGGGTACAGCCGATGACTGGCTCGAATAACATTCTTCCGATTAATCAACCCTGTCGCGTTCGCAATAACTGATCGTATTGATTTAGCTAAGGCTGTCGAAAAGGCTTACGAAACACCATTATAAATGACAGCATTAAAATTCCGGTCGAACAATTCCGCCTGGCTATACATATATTTCTACGTATGTTCGTTTCATCGTCGGAACACCTCGACTTGATTGTGAGAGACGCCGTAGTGGAAGGCTCTGAAAATTAGGAACGTGGGTTAACGTGCACCTGAATCTAAGTACACGAGCATATATATATATATATATATATATATATATATATATATATATATATATATATATATAATGTGTGTGTGTGTGTGAAAGGTAGCTTCAATGAATGTTTTAATATCTTCAGGATTCACCGATGTCGAAATTTCGGAAGACTTGGTTGAAATGACTATTCGCATAGGACGACCGGCAAACGATTTCGTACAGTACGCTAGTGAAAAAAAAAAGAAATAAAGGAAGCAAGAAAGCGAAAAACGTGATGGACAAAAAAAAAAGACAGAAAGAACGCTCTGTTATCCTCATAATTTCACCACCATCTGGGCACTTTAAATAAAGTCGCGCTTAAATACACAAAAGCGCCCTAGGGCGGTTATCGTGCTTATGGGTCGCGCACTTACCTTCGCAACTAAAGAAATTGATATACGGGGCAGGGGGCTCTCACTTATTCTTACGGCAAATGCAGGCGTTAGTTATTCATGTACCAATTCTCATAATTTGTCATCTACTTGCAACAGCTCAGTGTCAATTTATTGGGCATGTTACATCGTCTGTTGCAATCACCATAAGTTTGCTGGCTCTTGAAAGCCCACAGACAAAAAGAAAGCTCTTCACGCTGTAATTACATTCTGGCACATAATATGAGAGTTATACTCATTGGAAAACGGAATAAATGTTATACACCCAGAAAAATGTTCAAAAATTTAGCTTGCACAGTTGATTTGTACACGACAGCGGGTTAATAATCATAGCGGGAGCAATGTTTCACGTTCATGAGCGTCCACAAAATTGGCTTAACGTAAATACCTTTTGTAATAATGTAATGGAACAACGCTTAATGTAAATGAATATTAAACTGAAACTTGTAATAACGATTTTAGAGTGAATGAGATTTTTAAGATTATCAATATCGCAGCTACAGCTGCTTCTGCTCAGTATCAAAATTCTATTGGCTTGAATAAGGAAGTTACCTTCATCTGGGTGAAAAGAACCACGCGCGCCCGGAAATTATTTTTAATCTTTGTACCAAGGAACCTAGGGCAGCACATTTTTTAACTGTCGTAAATGGAACACGAACACGTCAGAGCTTGTATTTATAGTGTATGTATCTTCAATCGGGATGAGGAGCATTGTTGTTGTTCAGCTTCCAGAAGTACTGGTGTACCGTGTTTTTATATTGTACTGAACACGTCTATAATGAATCCTGCAGTAGAGATAAAACAGTTTCAGACTGCAATTACTGAACATAAAAAACATGTCAACTTGATCCTCTCGAATAAAGCATGCAGTACACCTTTTATAACAATAATCTTTTACTTAAATAAAGTCCCCTATCACTTATTCGAGCTACGAAACATCCTCCCTTTCGGCATAGGTCATTCGAGACGTCATAAAGACCTCCTAAATAGAACACGTAGGCGCTCACGTATTTAGAATAATAAATGAAGAAGACTGGCTGAGGTTTCACTGTTTTAAACCTCATTAAAACAAGAGAAAGGTGTCCACGCTCTCTGTTCTTCCGGCACTTACGGCGAGGTGTAGCATTTGAAAAGATGGAGAGACCAGTTTACCAACAGAGCCTAGCGAAGAAAAGAGAGAGACGAGCAACGACCTTGTTGAGATTGTCGAACGCGCTAACTCCTCTAGCGTTCACCGCATACTCGTGCACAAAGGAACGACGCCCCAATTAAGCTTGGACCTCAATACGGGTGTAATAGTTTAGGGCCTTTTAAACTATTGTTAGACGTGATGGAGCAAGCCATGGAAGACAGCTCCTCTTTGAGGATGTCGCGTATACTAGCAGCCGAAGAGTCAGGCAGAGGGGCAGGCGGAGATGACAGTCCTTACGCTTGGAGCTCCTCACGAATCAAAGTACGGATCAAGGTACGTAAATCCGCATCAGAGGAAAGTCGGATGCCACAGGCGCCTGGGTGCAGCAGCATGGCCTGCATTTCATCGAGATGTCGACAGGTCGTGACGACATGCTCAACGGTGCCGGCGTTTTTGACGGCCAGAACGTTGAACGCGACGCTGTCGATCCCTTTAAAGATTTGTCGAACACGGCCAGCTTCAGTCATATCCGAGTTCATGCGGCAGCAAAGGGAAAAGACGTCTTCGATATACGAGGTGTACGTCTCACCCGAGTGTTGTACGCGGCCGTCGAGCTTCCTCTTCGAGATTTCAGCGTGAACATTTGGCGTGCCAAAAATCCTGCGGATTTGCTAAACGAAGACAGACCACTCAGGAAAGCTGCCCTCGTGGTTAAAATAGCACGTTTTTGCGACGTCCTATAGGTAGAAGGCGACGTGGTGAAGTTTTTGGTGTGCGTCCCACTGGTTGAATACACTCGCCAAATCATACTCCTTCCGCCATATTTTCAAATCGTCGCGTCGGAGACCGGTGAAGATACGTGCGTCTCGCTGCCGGGCGGCGACAGTCCACGCGGGGCTGCCTGGTTAGGCGGGGCTGCCAGATGTGCCAGGCCGCACCTGTTGGGCCATGACAGCAGACAAACGCAGCAATCCGTGACCCGAAAGCTCCAGAAGGTCTTGAGGTCAGAGGGGACTTGAGCGTCGACAGCAGCCTCCACTATTTTGCAAGACAGCTGCGATATCGTGGTCTCGACGCTGTTTATTCAGTGCAGACGCAAGACCAAATCTTCGGACGAAGAAGATGCTCGCAGTGATGCTGACCATGCACAGGTGAAAAGGATGAAGAGCAAAAGCAGAGAATACTGTGCTCACACTATCATTTAAACCACGTAGTTTTACAGTGACGGGGCTCCGAGTGGGTGCAAATTCAACGCCCCTCAGCAGCCGATCATGTGGCATGAAGTCATGTTTGACACACCCACGCGGCTCAAGGTCATTGCGACGCGATGAATAACCTTGGGAGAAAAAGTGACAGATGCAAAGTGCTAGGTGCACAAACATTGCGCCTAAATGCTACATAACGCTCAAATAGCGCATGCACTTGGCTTTAAACAGATGTACATTTGCATGGGGACTCACATGTGGTCTACGCGACTATGTATAGACAGTGAGTGTGCTGCATAGCTCATGTTTTTTTTTTTCACTGAGGCGAAGAATGAAGCTACTGATGACGTTATACCAAAAGGTCGGTTGACTTTTGGCTCATGAAATGCTATACTTGATGGCATTAGCACAAAAGCTTTATTAAGTTTAATCTGACCATTATTGACTTTTTTATTCGCTTCACGAATGTCGTTTAATCTATGTTTGTTACTAGACCACACCACGAAGCAAAAGCAAGTCTGCTCAGAATACTACAGGGTCACCTGCACTTCAAAAAAGCATTGCTGGGTTGAGCGTCCAATAATATTAATTTGGCCTAAACTTGTGCTAATGCGAAGATAAGAAAGGCTTACTGTTTTTAAGGGTCCTATGATTTGTTTTCTTCCTGAAAGATCTTCTACTGCTGTTCGTGGACACTTTACGAACTGAATGAATGAATGAATGAATGAATGAATGAATGAATGAAAACTATATTTTGAAACTCTTTAAAATCATTACAGCGCTGCTAAAATGCTCATTCGTTTAAGAACTCACGTCTACATACGCACACACCTTGGTCTAAAGAAACTTCGTGCATGGTGAATGGGGGCGTTTTTTTTTTTTTTGAATACCACAACTCTCACGACTGACCCGCGTGCAATGATGGTGGACACGTGCAGACAGGCACTGAAAAGTTGCGAGTGCGTGAAAGTTAGTTCAGCAATGGCGAGCAGTTTATCACGGTCAACGCGTTTCCGTCAACATAGCATTTTGTTCGTTTTTCTTTGCACGTGATATATATCCACGAGTCACGAATTGCATGGGTCTTTAGAGGGAGAAAAGAATCGTGCGGACTACAAGAGTGACCACATGGAACCGCGTAGGCGCGTTTTTGAATTCCATAAAACGCGTGCGGACCTCAACAAAATAAAAGGCGCCGATGCCCGAGCAAATTGGACTATACACGTGGAAGCGCAAAAGCCGCCGCGCGCATGCGCCATAGAGAAACCGGGGAAACGTAGAGGCCCTCATCGTGCGGACACACGTGACTAACAGGCACTTGGCAAAGCTGCCGCCACTATGCACGGCGAACCTGTTGCACTATCCCTTTGACCGCCGTGTAAACGTCCGTATATCGTCAAACAAAGCAGTTTTCCAAGCAGTTTTCCTCTATCATGACAACGGTTGCGCCTGATAAGGCCGCTGAAACCTGTAATGACCACCGGAGGGTCTACGTTATAAGCGACTGTTTACCATCTTCCCTTGCCCTTTTGCTTTGTGCCGCAATAACAAGCGCGCATACTGTATGAGCCTTAAGGTGGTTTCTCTGAGAAGTGTGTATAATTTCTTTCGACAGAACGTTTCGATCAGTGTTCGGTCTCCTTCCATCGGTAGGATGAATTCCCACAACACTGTTGGGTGGAAGTGTTGACGATTGCACTACCGTGTAAAGTTGAAAACGGATACTGCGTCACCTTTTTGTGGGCTTCATCAAGTTTTGCTTAATAATAAAGCAAAATTTCTACGTGACCGTTTAAAGCATGCACATATTTTTTCGTTGTTCTCATGAGCGCAGGCGGATGCGGAGCTCGCATTTCTCTGTCGTTTGCAGGCAGCCATGTAGGCAAGCGAACACACCACCGACAGCGCCACCGGGCGCCTTTTGGAACCCATCAGAAAAATGTCAAAATTGCTATCTGGCACAACCTAAAGCTGTCTAAAGTGCGTCAAATGCAACTTCAAGTTATACATTACTTTTTTGAGCACAATGAGTTTACGTGCGAGGATTTCTTGTCCTGCCAGTAGATAGAACCACGTTGGGTGACGCTAGTGGTCGTTATTCGTCACAATTCAACATCAGATTAAATTTTTATTTCGTATTCTATAAGCAAAATTATGCTCTTTGCCAGCGTAGTAATGAACAATCGTCTGATTTTCACCTCAATCGGACAATTTTTTCCGAGCAGTAAACAGTCCCTTACAGCGAAATTAGGGGAACTTGATCACTTTAACTTCTGCTCACCCTAACGGCGGTCAAGGTCTGGCTAGTTCACGATAAACATTCTCTCTCCGCACCAGAAGTAGTCATGGTATTACGAAACATTCATTAATGATGAAAAAGTAAAATTTGACACTGCTACAAGTACTACTACTACTACTACTACTACTACTACTTCTACTACTACTCCTACTACTACTAGTGCTGCTACTACTACTACTACTACAGTAATGCTAGAATTTCCCTCAATTGAAGCGCCAAGCAGTGCGATGGTGCTTCAGTTTAGAGCCCCAGTCATTGGGAAGTATGAGTGGCCAGCGTGGTAAAGGGGGGAGGGGGAAATCAGCCCTTCTCGACCAATTGACGAGAAGTACACATGAAAGCGTAATTACACTATAATACCATAAGGAACTTGATTGATGGGCTATCCACAACTTCATGTAGAGGGAATGTTACATAGGGTTATGCGTTAAATTACTGGGGAATCAGGCCGGGAAAAGCAAACTAAAGAAAACACCTTGCCGTCTGCCCCGCCGCTGTGGTCTAGTGGCTAAGGTACTCGGCTGCTGACCCGCAGGTCGCGGGTTCAAATCCCGGCTGCGGCGGCTGCATTACCGATGGAGGCGGAAATGTCGTAGGCCCGTGTGCTCAGATTTGGGTGCACGTTAAAAAACCCCAGGTGGTCAAAATTTCCGGAGTCCTCCACTACGACGTCTCTCATAATCATATGGTGGCTTTGGGACGTTAAACCCCACAAATCAATCAATCAATCAACCTTGCCGTCTTACCGTATTTGCGTCTATAGACTCCAGTACCATAGATTTTCCTGATTCCTTCACAAGAATAGGGAGCTTCACCATCCCTGCATTGAAGCTAGTCAGTGCCACTCCTATACAGGGATCCAATCTGAATATTCGCGTACGTATAGGCACTACTCAAAGTCATCAGAAAGAATCCCAGGTTTCCCGCGAGTTTCGTTCACAAAATCCGAATCACGGAAGTGCGGGCGCTTCACAGAGAGGCAGGTCGAAACTAACTCGCGGACCGATACTGCCTCTTTCACTTTCGTGTCCTTTCATACGCAGCCGCCTTGCGCTTCTATTCACGGGCGAAGATGAACCACTCCCAACAGCTTTTTTGGCTTAGCGTGGCTTCTTTCACAGCCTGTGTAAATACGGTGCCCACATGTGAACGGAGCTATGAGCTTCGCGCCGCTTAGCACCGATGCCGATGAGCCGAGTTAAGAACGGAGCTGCTACGATGATGCGTCACATGAGCGACACGCGTGTCTTGCTATAGTCAGCTGAGCACCAAGTGCTTGAAGAAAGACAAACACTTTTGGCAAACTAAACGATTAAACACAACGGCGACATCACAGTATATGCGCAAAGCTCTCAAGAAGCCATCAACGGGAAATGACGCCGCGCGTTGGTACAATGGTTACGACGCTCAGCTACTCAATCGAATGTCGCTGATTAGATCTCGGCTGTGGCGGTGGCATTTAGAGAATTAAAGAACGCTACAGGCCCACGTAGTATACTTCGATTTAGGCGCATGTCAAACAGCCCAAAACCACCTCCAGCTGTATAAAGTGCGCCTAAATCGAAGCTCCCGAAACCTTCCACTACACGGCGTCTCTCATGATCACATCGTGAGTTTTGAACGTGAAATCACAACAGCTGTTATCGATTAGCTCATAAATTCATGTCGCACACACTTTTTTATATCTGTGTGCTCCTCAACAATCCAGCTCTATATACAGAGCAGCAAGGTCTGGAAACTCCGGGATTGTGCACGCGTCATTTTTCAACTCAGTCGTCAACTAGCTAATGTTACTGAAGCCTTCACAGTGCAAGGTGGTGTCAATAACTAATCGTCGAACTCCCCTTATCTCATCTTACATAACACATGATCAACCTATCGCACCAGTCAAATAATTCAAATACTTAGGCGCCGCTATGACAAGCGAAGTTGATTGGTGTTCACATGTTAACAACGTCATAGCGTCTGCTAACGAAAAGCTAGGTTTCTTTAAACGTCACCTAATAACCCCCCCCCACGCAAAGCCTTTAGCATACACATCGTTTATCAGACCTAAACTCGAATACGCTTCTTCAATCTGGTGCCCGCACGAAGCTTACCTTGTCAATGCCCTTGATTTCTTTCAAAATCGTGCTGCGAGGTTCATTTGCTCCGCATATTCATACGACACCAGCGTATCATATTTAAAAACAGCCTTCCTCCCGTATCATATCAAACAGCGTCCAGCTTTATTTCACAGATTAATACTTTACAGATTTTGTTACAGTTACCTTGTAATCGCACCATACATCTCGCCACCAGCACGAGTATCACATCGCACCGCTCATTCTTTGAATGTTGCTCGCCACAAAGTGCGCATTGTCACTTTTTCATCTTTTTTCCCTCGTGTAGCTGTAGATTGAAACTGCCTTCTCTACGACATTGCTACTATAGCTTGCTCATCTGAGTTCATCAAAAAAATGTCTGCATTTCCCTCACCATAATATTTTTCTCTATTTTCGTAAACCCACCCCTTATGTAATACCCCTTTTTGGGCCCTCTAAAGAATATATAATGAACGAATGAATGAATGAATGAATCAATGAATGAATGAACGAATGAATGAACGAATGAATGAATGAACGAACGAACGAACGAACGAACCAAGTCTCCGATATCGCGTGTTTTCAGCTGTGCCTTAATAGCCCTATACGTCGACCTTGCAACACAGCCGATCGGCGATCGGCTGTGTAGATCGGCGAAAAGACTTTCGAAGGAGCTTGCCCCGCCGTGGTGGTCTATAGTGGCTAAAGTACCCGGCTGATGACTCCCAGGTCGCGGACTCGAATCCCGGCTGCGGCGGCTGCATTTTCAATGGAGACCAAAGTGCTGTAGGCCCGTGTGCTCAGATTTGGGTGCACGTTAAAAAACTGCAGGTGTTCAAAATTCTCGAAGCCCTCCACTACGCCGTCTCTCATAATTATATTGTTGTTTTGGGACGTTAAACCACGTATCAATCACACAAATCAATGTAGCGTTACTTACTCGAATGCTGCGGTGAAGGACGACGCGAGTACGTCTTCAAGTGTACAGCTACTCAAATCCTTATCTAGCGTGAACGAGCGGTGACTATTCTGTGTTTCATCGCCATATGACGCAGCGAAATTGCAAGGAGGACAAGTGCTGTCTCTTATTGTGGGTGAGGCTAACCCACTAAGCTCGCTCAGCTGGGCGCATCGTCTCCTAAGCTGTTCCTTCCGGGGGCGTCACCCCGTTCGATGTTTCACGGACGCACACGATGCTCATACAGGAAGTCCCACAATGTCGTCCCCGTTCTGCGTTCTGAAACGTCAAAAATGGTAGAGGCCCGTGCATTGTGCGATGTCAGTGCACTTAAAAAAAGAGAGAGATAGTCCAAATTTTCGGCGCCCTTCTGTATACGGCGTTCCTTAAAATCATACTGTGGTTTTCGGACGTTGAACCAAACTTTATTATTATTATTATTATTATTATTATTATTATTATTATTATTATTATTATTATTATTATTATTATTATTATTATGTTCCGAACGTGAACACTGCAGAAGGAAATCAAGGAAAAATGAAATTGAACGATATGCTTCACGTCCATGCTCAGGAAATATGGAAAAAAAAATGATCCATCGTAAGTGCGTAGATGTTGCCAATCAAGAAAGCTTTGTTCGTGCATGTGCTTAACCTCGGCTTGTTGGAGGCTCTGTTCTGTCAAGAATTGCACTGAGGCGCTGTAATTTGGTCGCTTGCGCGTGGTAGTTGGAGATTTTGGTGGCTGTACGAATAATAACGCGTACTTGAAGCAACATTGGAAATGGTACTAGAGAAAAAAAGATGTATTGAATAGACACACAGCGAGGAATTTCCTTGAGTATCCTTTAGAAGCGCTCCTCCAACGAAATAAAATATTGAGCCCTTTCCCAATTGCAGAAAGGGTGCCAGAGAGCTTTGGGTTGCGCGTGCGCGCCGTATTACTTCTGTCTTTCTCCGAAAGAAGCTATACCGTCTACAAAACGCTATCTTCGGGCTGGCATGGCGGGATCGGCATGGCGTAATTCGCGTTATTTCGCGTTAGCCTGCAGAAGTGCTCAACGAAGGTAGTGCCACGCGATCACGAAGACGCTGCTTGGCAATTCAATTTTCTCGAAGCCGAAAATTTTCAGAACTGTGCAGTTCTTGATATGGACATCAGGCATTTTCCAGCAGGCCGATGTCCGTATGCCAGCGTGAAGTGCTGCAATGAAGCATTTATAGCAAGTGTACTGCTTCTCACTTGTTTCTTCCGTCGGTGATAGACTAAGGTTGCATGCGGGCTTGTTGGTTATCCATAGTATCTGAGGCATAGCGTATCCAGGACGGGACAGAGAAGAAGATACATAACACATACACAGCGCTAACTTTCAACAATGCAGTTTATTCCGAGAAACAACAATACATATACCCTAACATGACGAGTCACAAAGCACGTGCTCGAACCAGAAATTGTGTATCTAAAGCAACTCAGGCGACACTCAAATATTCAATTTTTTTTTCACTGATAATGATACAGATGGCTTGCTGATACACGCGTCAACAAACTGGGCGATGAATGTCGCTTCTATTATGAGCCTTGTCATTTCGTTAGTGCTCCTTTCGATTATACTTGTGTGATAAAAGAGGGGTTGGCACCCGCACTTCTTGCAGTGAATTGCAAGGAAAACCTCAGGCTGCACATTGGCACCTTTATTCTTGTTTTCGATGAGCCAATCATCGATGCATCTACCAGTTTGGCCTATATAGCATGCATCACACGTTAATGGGATTTGGTAGATGACTCCTGTGATGCACGCTACAAACCTGTTACGGTGGTTCTTTTCGCACAGACCTTTATCTGGGCGCTCCGGCTTGGTATTTTGGTAAAGATTGCTTAGCCAAACGGGTGCCGAGGAACCTACTTGCACGTCGCAACGTTCTGCTAATTTCTTCAGGTCATGTGAAATACCATGCATATACGGTATCACAGCTAAACTTTTCCTTGCAGGCGTAGCACGCGTTTTCGTAGCTCCGTCGGAGCGCATTTGCCTCAGAAGGTCTTCTGCGACAGAAGTCAGGATGTGTTGTGGATACCCCAAGTCAGCTAAACCTTTTGCTTGCTCTCTCATGCTTAAAGGCAAACAGTGCTGGCAGGACTTCTTCAAAGTGTTAGTAAGGCACGTCTTAACTACCCCTCGTTTGACGAGCTTTGAATGCACCGAGTTATATGGCAGTGTAGGTTTGTTAGCACGAGGGTGATAATACCAGCATGTCTGATCCTCATTGAAACCAAATTACACATCTAAAAACTAAATCACATTGTCACAAGGCATTTCAAAAAACACTTCGAGGGGTTCTAGACTATTTTGAACAGTGATTTGTATGCTGGAACACACTTGCTTGAACTGTTCGGTTGAGTTGTCAACAAATATTACAATATAATCTACTTAACAGAACATTTTAAGAACATTTCACCCTTGTAGTATACCATTGAGGTGTTTGTCTAACTTAGCCAAGTACAAAGTGCTTAAACTACAGCGAGACAGGACCCAATACACACACCATTATTCTGCAGATATGCTGATCCCTTCCAAGTAATAAAAGTCGACGACAAGTAAAAACTAAGAAGCTTTTTGAAGCTTTCTGCAGGAACACCTACTTCGTTCTAAAATTCAACAGTTCCAAATTCTTCAATGGATTCACGAATGCAAGTCATTACTTGGGTGTGGGGCAGTGAATGATAAAGGTCTTTTATATCTGCCGAGAAAGCTTGCATTCTTTTTTTCGGCATGCTGATCAACAAATCCTAATATCTGTTCAGAATTCAAAACAAGAAAATGTCTTTTTGCAAACCTGTTAGGTTCATCTGCTTGCATAGCCTAATAGCCTTTGCTCGAACCTTATTGAGTGAGATACAAGGATGTTCACTAAAAAACTGATTTCAAGGCGTAACTTGCCTTTTTGTCAAATGATTGGTGGGAGAGGACGGCAAAAACACCTTCCTTGTCCGCAGAAACAACGCATAACAGAATCTCACGTAAAAAAAAATGATAGTGCGATTCACAGGAAGCTTAGAATCAGAAGGTTTACATCGCGTCAACGCACCCAAGCCCGCGGAATTCATTCTAGCAGTTTCGTCCTCAGGTGTTCGTTGAGAAACCTGCCGTATGATAGATAAAAGCTCACACTTGTTCCTCCTTGCATCCACGTCAAAATTTGGTCCTAATCCCAGAAGACGCTGCACGCCGTCGGGTAGATAAGTTCTGTCAGGATTTCGGAGAATAGTAGAGGCCATCTGATGCGTGTTTACAACGTGTTGCCGAAGAAGCCGCAGCTGAGGTTGCCACAGCAACTCGGTGAACTGGTCCGCGAGTCGCATGTGTTCTCGGAACTGTTTTCTTGTCGTGTGAACCTCGAAGCTGTTGTGCAACTGTACGTCAAGGTGGCAACGCAAGATCCGAGCATGCCTCAGAGACTCCGCTCTGAGAATCTTCATAATACGCATCCCGTGTTCTATGGAGGTCTTTAAGCCACAGAAGATAGCTGTGATGGCCTCTGGAAGCACACGGCTGCGGATGCAAAAGCCAAGAGATCGGGCCTTACAAACGGTTGTGGCGATGAGGGCAACTGTATTGCATAGAATCCCGGAGATATGTAGAAAAGAGCAGGTGAACTAGAAATGTAGTCGACTAAGGTTGCACGGCGGGCTTGTTGGTTATCCATAGTATCTGAGGTATAGCACACCCAGGAGGGGACAGAGAAGAAGACGCATAACACACACAGAACGCGGTCATATATACTTCAGTTCAGAGCACACACGGCCAGATTGGAGAGTTGCGCGGGTGTTCCTCCCGTCAGAGAACGCCTACGTGCTTCTCCAGTTCAGCTGTGGTTCACATTGGTGTAGTATGTGCGTGAGGCCTAGTCTTCAAGGGACTCGCTTTCAGACAAGAGGAGCGGGGGTACCTGGGTTCAAACTACAGCGGCCACGACAAAAAAAAAATATTTATTTGGTGGACGACACCTGTGAGTGAGGTGTTATGTAGTGTAAGCTACACTGGCCGAAGTTGGGCAGATTCGCGTGGCTTATTGAGCCACGTTGCGCATGCCTGAGGAGCAGTGACGTCAGACGATACCCAGCTGGCTCACCAGAGAAGGCCGCTTGGAAGCTCCTGGAGTGACGTGTCACTATATTGGTCTGGCGCTTGACTCGCCTCAGCTCGCTCGCTAGTCCATGCGTCCGTACGTAGCTTTCTCTACGTCTATCCTGGCACGGCGGAGCCAAGCCACTGCTACGTTTTCGGAACACCACCACCAGCTCAGCTGCACAGGTCAGGCAATACAAACCTGGACTGAGAAGATTGACCGCGCCTTTCTGGAATCGGCCAGAAGTGAAGGCCCTTCCCGTCGTCTTTTATTCAACACAAAGATGCGAACGACACGACGTGTCTGGCTCACTGCCAACTACTTCCGTGACGGGGAATCATGTTCGTGGTGTCGGCACTTTCTGTGATTGAGCGTGTCTCAGGCTTTGCTTACCATTATGCCAAAACCACGCGTAAACTTACGTCGTGAGCACACTTAGGGCCACCTGCGGAACGTATGCCGTATGCGCTGCTATCAGCGACGCGAGAAAATCGTCAGGCTTGGCATATCCGCAGTGCGTTAGCGGTAAGACTATTTCACCTTCGCAAGCGCAGCGTCATCCGAGCACACCGTCGTTGAAAACGCTTGCTGGTGACATAGAAGGCCGTATAGTAAATAATGCACATTAAACTGAATGCGCATGTGCCGACAATCGAGTTGGCGTTTCTGTTGGCAGCGTGCGGCACGCACTCACTCGCACACGCTGCTGAACTTGGTCCCGCCAAGCGTGCTCACTTCTGCACTTTATTGACTGCAAGAGGCGCCACGGCTGTTGTGCATTATTAGCTATCAATATGGCTAGCAAGTTTTCAAGCCACGCAGTTGTTGCGGCTTAAGGAACGGGGCAGAAGCGCCGATCAGCAGAATTCAGTATCATAAAAACTGGGAAATGCTTGAAAAGAAAGTTTCGCTTTAACAAGCGCGTGCTGAAAGTCAGCGCCGTGTCTCGCGTTGGTTTTCACATTCCTAGGCCGCCCGGTGGACTGAGCGGGATGCCGATGTTTAAGCGGAGTGAGAGGCTTCGCCGCGAAAAATCTTTACGAGATAACTGGCGAAAAAATGAGCCCCAAGCACAGCCTATCTATATCGAGCCCAAGGTTTCGTTGTTGAGCAGTTAGGTGCACGGTGCCATGGCAAAGCCGCAAGCGACCTACACAAGTCCACCGTCAGATACCGATTGCCCCTTTGTGCCCCGCGCCTTCGGTCCACTTTGCACTGTGTTTACTGTGCATGCACGAGGCAAAATGTGCTGTAACATTAGACTACAAACCAATGCAGAAAGCGGCACTTGCCTCGCAATACAGCTTGGGGGAACGATCGGTACTCGCATTGCTTCTTCTAGACGTCAAGGCGTTAAGCGGTCATGCTCCTCCTGGAGTTGAAACCTCGCATCTTAACAATCTCGGGCACTAGTTATTCGCGTACACCGAAGCACACACTTCTCTTGAGAAAAATGACAGGCTCCGCAGCTTACCTTCATAGGCAGGATCGTCGTGTAACCAAGCGCTCACTCGGGTAATGGGCAACACGTTTCACCGATCGCAGTGGAACTTGCGCATGTATGCAAATACGAAACGCGTTTACGTAGTAAATTTCATCAGTATACTGACGAGATCGCAGAGCATCTGCACGTGGGTGCAAGAAAATCAGCAAGTTGACCACACTGACGCGATCGTATAACACTCGAGCATCTGCGCGATGGCGCTATAAAAACAGGAAGTTAACAGTATAACAGTTATTTATCGTGTTGTATTCGTGTCTGACTTCTTTCGCCTCACTTTGAATCCTAGTGAACATGTGGTTATCAGATTTTCTTTTGTTTTTCGTGGAGCCATTCTCTTTCTCTCTTACTTTCTGGAAAACACACTCCAAATAGCGCGCGCAAGCAATCAAACTCCGTGCGCGGATCGTTCGGCGTGTGTGTCTTTACTGCTTGTTTCAAGTCATTATTCAGCGTTTCATTTTACCTTCTCGTCGCCATATTCGCCGCTTTCTTTTCAAAAAGTACGCTTTACAGCTGTCGCTTTTCAGGATTTCTTTTTGCGGAGGGCGAGAACGAGGAGGCAACACATTTACACGGCCTGTCTTATGCACTGCGCCTTTCAGGGGCCACAGCGACTGGCCCTTGCAAGCAGTGATTTGCGGGCTGCTTACAGGCGTCCAAATGAGAGGGCCGCGTATTAAGAACAAAAGAGTGACATTGAGGCTATACGCAGGAACAAGCGTGTCAAAAAAGGAACAGCAATGCGAAACAAAAGGAAGGGCGAATAATCACCGGAGGTACTGGTGTCAGGGACGATGTGCCACTTGCGTTGAAAAGGAGACGCCTCGTATTACCATCAAGCGTTTTCGTTGATCGAGCCACCGCAACAAGTAAAATTGTTACTAACAAAAAAAAAAGAAAATGTGCGTGAGCTAAGTAAGCCAAAAAATCTAAAACGAATGGCCACTCCCTTTATTCTAGCGTTTTTAGTACCTTCATTTGACGATGGCAAAAAGTTGCACTTCAACGAACTGAGCTGCAGGACAGCACAGTTTTCCAAAGTGGGCGAAAAAATCATGATATCGTCCATGTATCGAAGGCAGGTAGATCATTAAAAACTGAGTAGTAGATGGCAATATTTTGTTACATTATTCTGAAAGAGAGTGTATTTACACGCCCAAACAGACGCCATCAAAATGTATGATGCGACATCCAGTTGGTGTAGAAATATCAGGGTGGTCTTGCCAATTGTAATTTCTTTTCGCGCGTTTGATCCCTTGCCAACGCACTTATCACTCCATGAGTGCTTTCGGTATTGCGAACGGGTTATTTACGAAAGCGAGATATTGAAATTTCTTTTTACTGCCTGGTTAAAGTGACGGGACCACGCGATGCGCAACGGCGTGGTTTTAATAACAAGAAATACAGTGCATTTATTTATATCCCGTAGAGATTTCACACAAATGTGCCTTGCCCTTACGTCAGTCGGCAATGTTTACAAGGGCAGAAAAAAAAAGCGCTACGGAGATCACTCCTTGGCGCATGCGCGTAACAAAGGCGGTGTTGAAGCTCTGCAAATTTGACTAATGGGTAAGACTTTCCAAGCCCCACGCTTGCCTCCCACTGCCGTTCTCTGGCATGACGCCATGAGTATGACTCACGCGTCCTTGCAAGGGGTGATGCAACGTCAAAAAACTTAAATACATCAGCCGAGACCTCCGAAAAACTGTAGTTCTTCAAACTTCCACCGGAGGTACCTAGATAAAACAGGCAAAACTGTGAGCTCACCTGGCTGACCAGGGCAACGCGTGTGCAGCGGCAGGACCTTTTCTTTCTTGCGTATTGAGGTATTACTCACTTTCCTACTATTAATTTCCGAAAATCATTGTCGATGACGACGCCAGCCTTCCTCGATGCCGTTACGGCCTGCAGTCTGCCGTACAGGGCGTTGTAGTCAGATTAGAATGACAAAAAGGTAATTCAACATGGCACATGGGTGGCTTAACAACTCGAATTATTTCACACGGTGCCGGAGTAAACACAATGGAGTTTTATAGCTCTTGCTCACTGAAGTTGGCCCAGAGACAAAAAAAAAGCAGATGAACTGATACATTTATTTGCAAGTGCCTGATCTGCACGTGTTTCTTATACGACTCTGCTGCTGTTTCTGCCCGAGAAACATGCGCAGTCCGTGATTCACAGGCCCGCACTAAGTGTCTCAACACGAACTTAAAGGAGAAAATGTGACCTAGCGACAGACACGAAAGATCCGCTACGGTGATCAGCATTTATTACACTGGCCTGCTGCCAACACGAGAGGACACGATCGAATGAGAAATGATCGAGCGACGGTGGGCGTGTATGGCAGTCGACATTTGAAGGACGCTTCCCTGCAGCACAGGCTGTCGAACTCTTCCACACGCGACAAGTGGCTTAAAGTTAATGTTTACAGCCAGTATTCCGAAAGCCAACATTAGTTTAAACATGCATTGTATTCTCGAGCCGTAGCAGTCAGCAGGCTTCAGGGAAATAAGCTGAATGTGAAGACGACAATATTAAGAATAATGATAATTTCACATACCCTAATCACAGTATGATTATGACGCACGCCGTAGTGAAAGGCTTCCGCAAAGTTCACTGACACAGCGTATGGGCATAGAGCCTTTTGCCACCATCAAAAGGCGACCACTGCAGCCGGTATCTATAACACTTCTTCGGGTCAGCAGCCAACCACCGTAACCACCATTCAACCACGGCGGGTTAACTAAGCTGAATGCATTTCCGTGTAATACGTACGGGGTCATTTGTATCCCTGGTGCTGCTTAACAGTAATCAACGAAAAAGAGTTACCTGCCACATGGAGGGCACCGAGCCCAGAAATGCCGCACTATACGCGCGAACTTTTCAATCCTCGGCTATTACTGTAACGTCTACTACGCTAGTATGTAGAGTGCTTAACTAGCCTGTTGCGTATGAACTGCAATAAAGTGTACAATACGAGCCTGGTTGATATGTACGACGTCGGAACTTATTCGAACAGCGTAATAAAGAAATTACACCATCTCCCGCTAAAGGGGCCTGTGTGTAGATGCGAAGCAGCGGGCGCTAACGCGTACACTGGCGGCGGCGTTGACGCTGGCTCTCATCGCGGCGTTGCGCTGGTGAGAACCCTAGGGAGGCACGGAGGACGCAGCGATGGACCGGCGTTTCCTACTAAAACGTGCCAATCGCTGCTAATGAGCACTGAGAGGCAAAGAACTCCGATTGGGCACAGAGACCCACAGTACGCTTTTAGTTAACCCGCACACTGCAAATTTTTAGGGGCGAAGCTTTTTAAAGCAGCACCCGTTCGTCCCTCGTAGTATTCGTAGTCGTAGTGTGTCCTCATAATCTCCTCATAACCAATTATAGACCGATATCCCTTAAAACCACGTGTTGAAACTGCTGGAGCGCATAATTTCAAATTACATGGTAAGTTTTTTAGACACGCGAAATCTTCTATCGCTATTCCAGCACGGCTTCCGTAAAGGTCTTTCTACAACTACCCAATTCATTTCTTGTGTCCATTCATTCTCCTCAGTACTAGATAAATCAGGCCAAACGGACGGTCACTTAGGCGGACGCATGGACGGACGGAAGCAAGAACGTATGGACGGACGGATGCTTCGCCTCACTCTCCATCATTCACTCCGTGGATATGCTGCCATTTTTTTGTTGTTCAACAACGCACAGAAAAAATGTCCAACCGGCACTACCATTGAGGTCAGATTCAGTGCACCTTTATATATGGAGTGGCCAGTGACAGTTGTGCAGCGCGAGCAGTCGGTTTCTTCAATCAAGCTCGCAGACGCTGCCTGCGTCGGCGTTGCGAGGCGAGCAAAGCAAAGGAGACGTGCATGTGCAAGAGGGGTGTTAACGCAACCCCCTCTCGAAATTCTTCAGGCCTGTTCACACCCTCCTTTCCCCGCGTGCTACATTCCGCCAGGGGTGCCCCAGAAAAAACAGAAAAACAGCTGGTGACAGTGCGGTCTGTCTTAATTAACATGTGTTCTCGACATGGAACAGAGTGCGTGTTCGTCAATCTGCTGAACAATTTGTGTTATTCGTGCCCCTGTGACCGCTATTTTTTCGGCGTGCACGTGTTAGTACACGATGTGATGGTTAGTGTGAATTGCATAACTCGGCAACGACATCAAGTTTGTGCAACATGTGGCGGTGTTGTGTTCCTGGGTGCCGCGAAAACTATGACAATGGCCGAAATGTGAACGAGTATTCAGTCCCAAGTCGTAACGCAAAGAAAAAAAAAACGTGGCTTTAATCTATCATAAGGACGTATTTCACGCCAAGCGTGTATTCGAAAGTAAATATTTCTATCATTGCTTTATCACGTGTGTGAATTTTTATTCTTAGCTGTAACAGCATCAATTGTTGTAAGAGAATACTCTTTTCATGCATTGCAAGATTACTTCGACACAACGATGAAGAAGCTTGCATTTATTGTGAATATTCGCCGAACGGTGGAGAGAGAGAGAGAGAGAGAAATAATTAAAAGGAAGAGACAGGGAGGTTAACCTAGACGAACTGGTTTGCTACGCTGTACGGGGGTGGGGAAAAGGGTCGGAAAGAGGATAGCTGTAGAGAGATATAAAATAAATTAGAAAAAAAACACATGCACACACATTCAGGGAGTTCCAATCACAGTCGTTTGGACAGGCCGGTTGAACGCAAGAAGCGCATGAGCGCCTTCACAGCCTTCTTCTGCGACATAAAGTCCTGTCGGCAGCGCAGGAGTCTTTCCTTCCGAAAGAGGCTGGTTGTCCAGTTCATCTAGTGCATTGCAGAGTGACTGTCTCTGCGAGCAGTATTGTGGGCATTCACACAGAATGTGCCAAGTTGTTTCATCCCTGCCACAATGGTCGCAGGCAGCAGTGTCAGCCATTCCTATGCGGAACGCCTACGCTTTGGTAAATGCGACGCCCAACCATAATCTGCACAGCATAGTAGCATCTCGTCGGCGTAATTTCGGAGGAATTCGAAGACTGAGAGTTGGGTCTAAAGTACCTAACCGTGCATGGAAGAAATGTGACTCGTTCCATTGTGACGTGGTGTGCTTGCGAGCAAGCATGCGGAGTTGCCGTGCAGCGTCAGTTCTGGAAAGCGGAATTGATATTTCATCGCTTTCAGTATGGGCAGAACGGGCTGCTCGATCGGCCAGTTCATTGCCAATTATTCCACAATGACTTGGCAGCCATTGAAAGGCTATTTCATGTCCTTCCTCAATGAGTTGGTGAGTCTTTTCTGCAATCTCAAATACCAGCTGTTCGTACGGGCCGTGGCCTAAAGGTGATATAAGGGATTGCAGTGCCGCCATTAAGTCACTGAAAATTGTCCATTTTTGTGGCTGTTGATCGCTAATGAATTGCAATGCGGCACGAAGAGCTGTGAGCTCTGCTCCCGTTGATGTCGTAAGGTGGGAGGTCTTGAATTTTTTCGTCATGTCTTTTATCGGTATAACAAATGATGCCGTTGAACTCTTCTGTAAAACAGAGCCGTCGGTGTATACGTGTATACAGCCTTGATACGTCTCGTATAACAAGAGCAGAGCAAGCTGTCTAAGAGCAGGTGACGACATATCTGCTTTTTTCTTAATGCCAGGTATAGTTAGCCTGATATTAGCCTGAGTCAGGCACCAGGGAGGAGTCAAAGGCCTGGCGGCGGGTGTGAAGCATGTTGGCAAAGAATCGGGGTATGTGGTGACCGTTTGGCAAAATGACGAATGTGATCTGTCTGCTGGCAGGGTGTCCGAGCAATATGCCTTATATGTGTCCGGAGTACCTCATAGTCGATATGTGTTGGGATGAGGTGGTCACCGGCGATAGCTATAGTAGCCATTGTTGACGCACTACGAGGCAAGCCGAGGCAAATCCGGAGTGCCTGGGACTGAACACTCTGTAGCGTTCGAAGGCTTGTTTTGCTTGCATTGGTCAATACCGGTAAACTATACCGCAGGAAAGCGAGAAAAAGTACTCTGTACAGCTGTAGCATTGCACTGGGAGACATTCCCCAAGTCTTCCTGCAAAGAACTTCAGTATATTACAGATGTCCATTAACCGTTTCTTCATGTACGAAACGTGATCGCTCCATGATAGATTCCTGTCAATTATGACGCCCAAAAACTTGTGCGATCGAACGTATGGTACAGTGTGACCATTGATGCTTATAGTGTACTTATCCATAGGCTTTCGTGTAAAAGCTACGAGGGCGCATTTCTCGGAAGAAATTTCCAAGCCTCGATTTCGAAGGTAGTGTAATGTTTCAGTGGCAGCTTTTTGAATTCTTCCTCGTAACTGCAGGCGTGTTACAGCCGATGCCCAAATGCAGATGTCATCTGCGTACATTGATAGCCTGACCGTGCTTGGCAGATGCTCAGTGAGAGCAATTAACGTAAGACTGAACAGCACAGGGCTGAGTACGCCACCCTGGGGGACGCCACGGTGGCTGTAATGTGGAGAGGTTGGACCGTCTTCAGTGCTCACAAAGAAGGATCGCATTGACAAATAACTACGTATCCAGTGATACATCCGACCACCTACTCCTATATCTTCGAGAGCGGTGAGAACAGCTTCATGCGTAACGTTGTCATACGCCCCTTTGACGTCTAGGAACAAAGATGCGCAAAGACGCTTACGGCCTTTCTCGTGTTGGACATAAGTGACCAGGTCGACTACGTTGTCAATCGATGCTCGACCACGCCGAAATCCTGCCATGGCATCTGGGTAGATGTTGTTACACTCCAAGAACCACTCCAGGCGTCCCAGGATCATCCTCTCCATAACTTTGCCTATACAACTGGCCAATGCGATCGGACGATAAGATGAGAGGTCCAACGGTGACTTGCCTGGCTTCCGAAGTGGAACTAGGCGACTTGTCTTCCAGCTTGTCGGGAGCGTTCCATCTTGCCAGGATTTGTTGTACAACTCCAAAAGGAGGATTCTCGCGCGTTCACCCAGATGACACAAGGCCCTATAAAAAATTCTATCGGGCCCTGGTGCCGACGTGCGTCCACACAAAGCTAGTGCTGCTCCGAGCTCCACGATGGAAAAAGTCATATCCATGCGGGAATCCAGTGTTTGTGGACAGTTAGTCGAGGGCAATAGGCTATTGGGCGCTGCGAGTGGCCCAGATACTCTGGCACAGAAGTCTTCTGCCACGTCAATGCTGCGTCTCTGTTCAAAAAGTGCGAGAGCCCTGAATGGTGACCACTGAGTGGGTTTTGTGCGGAGGCCTCGTACCGTCTTCCACAATTGGGATAAAGGTTTTCGTGGGTCAAGTGACTCACAAAAAGCAGTCCAACGTTGTGACTCGAGTTTATTTATCCTGCGCTGAATCTTCTTTTGTATACGTCGAGCAATCCGTAAGTCTTCTATTGCCTCCGTGCGTCGGTATCTTCGTTCAGCACGCCGTCGGATTGCTCGAAGTCGTTCTAGCTCGATGTCAAATTCCGTTGCTTTGGGAGAGCAGGTGAGGGTACACGGAGTATCGTGTATTGTGCTTTTAATTATCTCCTCTATGTCGAGGGTTATGCTTGCTTCACATTGCTCTTCCATGCGAGACTGGAATTTCAACCAGTCCACTCTCTGAACACTGTCGCGTATCTTAGCATGGGACAATCCTTCGATTTTGACGTAAGTGGGAATGTGGTCACTTCCATGCGTTTCTATGTCTGGAAACCACTCAGCATGCCTGACGAGGCCTCGTGAGACAAAGGCCAGGTCAAGGCAGCTGCTATACCTTGAACCACGCAGGAACGTTGGACTGCCATCATTTAGCAAGAAAAGTTGGTTGTCGGAGGCGAAGGACACCAACTTTGTCCTTTTAACATTGGTCTTCGAGCTTCCCCAGATTGTATGATGGGCGTTGAAGTCGCCAATTATAATGCATGGGTGAGAAGTTGCTGACAGGATACCTTGTAGTCTTGTATGGTCGAAACGACTTGTCGGAGAGAGGTAGGCACCCACAACCGTGATGGTAAGTCTCCTTTTCACTGTTATACTTATATATTGATTGTCGTCGTGGGGTGACACCGGATGATGAATGTAGGTGAGGTCGCGGCGAATAAACATCAGAACTTTGCTATTGTCCACAGTTGTAGACGACATGAATGACTCATATCCAGAAAGTCTGATTTCTTTCTGCAAATTTGGCTCGCAGATGACAATGATGGGGAACTTATTAGTGTACACGAACCGACGGAAATTGGCGATGCGTGACCTCAGTCCCCGGGCATTCCATTGAATAATCGCTGCTTTTCGGACCTCTTCTCTGAAAGACAGTGACTGGTGAGCCATTATTTACTCAAGCGCTGCGAGTACTGGACTCAAAGCGTCCGGTAATTGCAATGCACTTCTTGCTGATGGTGTGTGCAAGTTGCTCAACAACAAGCGGATGGCGTTAATTAATGGTCGCGAAAGAGCTATCACTTGCTGATCTGTGTTCCGCAAGTCCTCCATTACAGCAGCTTGCTCTGAAGAAGACGGCTTCTGCTGCAGCTCTTCTGAGCGTTGTGTACGCGTAAGTGGAGGCCACTCATCTGTAGAGACTGGTCTGCCCCTTTGCTCTTTTACAACGTCTGTGTTTGCCGTGCTGTAAACTGCAGCTGGCGATCTTTCCTGATGCGTCGACTTATCGCCTGAAGTTGGCGCTCTCCAACGTGAAGACCTTCGACGGCGACGTCGTCTTCGCCGGATTTTCTCGGCAGCTTCTTTGTGGGTCGAGCTGTCTCGTACCATTTGCCTCAGAATAGAAAATTCTTTCTTTATGTGCGGACATTCTTTCGAAGAAGCCTTGTGAGCACCCTGACAGTTAGGACACTTCAGTGTGGTAGCGCTACAGTTGTCTTCCGCGTGTGGTTCGGCGCACCGGGAGGACGCTGCGGAGCTCCTGCCAACACCCTTTACATGGCCGATCTTCTGACAATTGAAGCATCGCACGGGTTTAGGAATGAACGGTCGAACTTGTTGACGAAAGTGGCCAACCTTCACGTATGCGGGAAGACAGTCACCTTTTAACGTTACTCTCACACAGCGTGTGTTTCGAAGCCGTCCAACGCTGACAATGACGTTGTCTTGACTCGCTGGTTTTATGAGTATTGGAAGGTCTGCGTTTGGGATTTCCGTGTTAATGTCGTAAATGACTCCTGATGTGGTCGCACTATCGGCTGGTATGATGGACCTAACTGCAATGTTTTCCAGTTGTGTTACTTGTTGCAGCGTGCTCAGCGCACTCGGGTGCCACACATCGACAGCCAGGATGTTTCTTCTTGTATTAAGCCGTAGGTCTTTAATCTCGTTCGGCACAGTGTTCTCAAAATAGAGCGAAAGCACTTGCCTGTTCAGAACACGCAGACTTTCGGTAGCGTTCTTTGGCACAAACAGGATGGAATGGGGCCATCGCTGGGGCGCCGTTTTCACGGTGGCTGTACTTGACACCGGCGACGGATTGATGATCCGTCACTTGGCCTTGCGGTGCAGGACAGGTTGAAAGCCGTCGTCTGAGGATTCGTCGCAAGATGCGGAGTACAGCTCAGTGTCATCGCTCTCACTGGATGTGTTTCCTCGCTTCCTCGAGGTAGTGGCCGCGGTCGAACTGGAGTCAGACGTTGCCTCGTGAGGTTGTACATCCATTACCGCAACCTACGGGGCAATACACCCCACAACTGCAGCAAAAAGTCCAGAAAAGCACTGAGACGAGCGAGATGTCTTGTCTTGTCTTGTCTCCTAGGAGATTTTGGCTCATACCCACATGGGGGATTGGCCACACTGTACCTCATGATAGATAATCTTTTATAACGCTTGCTAAAAAAATAAAGAGAAATTAGATAGAAACAATAATAATGTTCCTTTGAAAAAACGTGAAAAAATTGTAGAAGAATACGATAAACCAGAATATATAAAACAAATGAACAAGAATGAGGAAGGGGAAGAAAGAATTGGATATATCTGGCAGTACCACTAGCAGCGTATCCTTCCGGTTGCCTGAATGAATTTATGTAGCGCTGACAGAATAGCACTGTGGCCCACACCCAACTGACTGGCTCCAAACGATAATACGGTGGATGTATTGACTGGCAATCCGAGCATACCAATCGGTCTTTCAAGAATTATTCGGCGCAGTGAGGCGAAGCGGCGGCATGTGAAAAGAAAGTGATCTATTGTTTCCGGTTCATTGCAAACTACACATAGGTTAGTTAATGAAAATCCTGATTTGTTGAGATAAAAATTTAACAGAGGAACTCTACAGCGAAAGCTTGTGAGGGTCACCTCACATTGACGGGAAAGGCATTTTGCGGTGTTCCATGTGAATTGCAAGTGCCGAAATTCTTCAGATTGTAGAAGCGACGTTTCGTTCATTTTTAAGATTAACAGGCGTTTGAATCGTTCGGCAGTAATAAAAGGAAACTGTGGAGCTACTAGCACCACCGGGAAATTTAAAGATGCCGAAGCGAGCGAATCAGCAATTTCATTTAGTTCAATTCCAGCATGCCCGGGGATCCAAATAAACCGAACTTCTGATAGGCTATGCGGTACGAGAGACCAAAATATCCTGAGAAGAGGAGACTTCTTTGCGGACGTTAGATGTGTACATACAGACAAAGCATCCGAAATAATAATAGCTTTTGATTGCTGATAATTTAGTTTTCGAAGAGCCAATGTAATAGCCAGGAATTCTGCGAGATAAATTGGTGTGAAGTCAGGCAATCAGAGCGCAAAAGACCAATTAAGCTGATGAGAAAAAATACCTACTCCAGCCTTCTGAAGATTTTGCGAGATGTGTTCCTGAAAGAATCACTTCGTCTTCCTCTCCTCCCGAATGGTGGGATGCATTTTAAATCAACAGTGCTAAGAAGAATATGCTTCCCACAGTGTGATTATAATAACTTCTATTTTGCTCGTACTGCCACAAACTACGCCTGGTTTGGTCTCTGTATTTTTTTTCTGCGTTTTGGTGTGTGGAATCATTCTTCAATGCCATGCGTGTTATCTATCAAGTTATTTCAACGATAAAAACGGCACTAATTTTCTTGATGCAATGCAAAAAACAAAACATAAGTAGTCTGAAGCAAAAATGTAATTTGCTTTCATTGGCGATGTAAAAACCCACCCTCAAAGGTGGTTTTATTGTTTCTTTTCTTGCTTCCTTTATTTATTAAAGAATTAATCGCAGACGCAGTATTGCCCGGCCCATAGATCTCAAACTTCAAGGTGTCGCGTTGTAAAAAATTTGCTTGCTATGCTACGCGTATCTGTGCCGTTCTTCTTTCCATTTACAAAAAAAAAATTCATGTGTATACTATTTTGGAGGAGAAGCTATTCGCAGGTTATATCTGTGTGTTTCAAGTGTAGCAAGTATATAATAGCCACCTTTTTTCTTGCGCACGGAGATTCGGGCGCTGCATTTCCATGCAGAGAAATTTATAGCGACGATGTCACATCAAGATGAGCGAACAGGAAGAATAATAGAAATAGAACGAAAGAGACGCAAGCTGAAAGACAATGTTGTAGCTTCTATCTTTCTCAACTGCCCAGAATACTTGTCCTCAAAGCCAAAACGTCATGAATCGCCAGCAAGGAAGATTGCAAAAAGAGAAAGCATTGCTTTGCAAGAAGCTCTGAACAAGTCACTAGAGCCTAGATAACACGAGCACAAAAACAAACAAACAAAAGCAAGGTGTCTTTACATACGAACTTCACGAGGAAGCTGTGAGAGATTGGCAATAACCATTTCACATTTTTAAATCCAGCTATCCGAAACGAAAGAGAAGGGGTTTTTCTAACGGAATAAACCTTATGTGGGGTGGTATGTTTTTTTCTCACGAGAGCAAAAACTACTTGCAGACTGATTCACTTGTGTCTGAGAAAGCTTCACAAATACATGACAATGTATTTTGCACCCATCAATGACTATTACAACACCAGTAGAACCGAACTCGACGCTTCTGAATACCGGAAGGCAGGACCCGCGCGGGCCTTTGAGGTGACGTCACGCAACCGTCGGAAAGGCCTAAGGTGTCTACGTGGTGTTCGTTAACGCCGCTCGGAGGGATCTCTAGAGGAGAGAGAGAAAGGGGGAGCGAGCGTCGAAGGGTAGAGATGGAGAGGGGTGCGCATGGTGAGTAAGGATGGTCACGCCACACACCGGATTGAGCTTGACCATAAGAAGCCACGCATCTAAAAGAATTCAGCGTTTGATTAAGTTACGCACATCATTTCATGCGTTCCACAGGGCTATCTGCCCACAGTCGACCACTGCGTAGAAGCTGGCGACGAGCTTCAACAATAGTACCCTTGTATCAACGAGTTTTGCAAATAAAGTTATGCGTCGTGAGGCCAGAAAAAAAAAGCAACTACATGTTTATTCTGGTGTCTCCTCGACCATTCGAAAAACTTGATTACGAAAACCTTAGTACGAAATTCTTTTTTGCGAAGAGCACGGCGACTACGCCGTTCAGACATCATTCCTTTTGTTATTTCTCGTGGTTAGGATAAGGCGGAGATTGCAGAACACGCACTTGCTCAATCTATTGACAGCACCGCATCAATAAGAAACTAACCAGATACTTTTCCTTAACAAATATAGTGACAGTATCAGATTGCGCGAAGTCAAAACATAGGATGTTAAACAAGACTGTCTGATCTTACACAAAATTAGAAGAAAAGCGCATAGGTCTCGTGGTATCACACATTCATGCCTATATTTGTTCGCCAAGTTCGCTCCCATCGGGCACACCACCTCCCAAACCTATATGACTTTTCGTATGCATAGAGACCAGGGTGCTGGGGGGGAGGGGGAGAGAACAGTGAAAGTGAACGAGGACTGAGCCTGGCTGGCATGCAGCGAGAAGCCTTACAATAATACACAATTTGTGCCTTCGTCGTTCCGTTTCTACGCCGTACACGAAGTGAAACCGCTATTTTTCACGACAAAGAAATCCTCTACTGGTATGACGGCTTATAACACCCATCGGCGAGAAACCCAACGCTAGTGAGATTCTTGTGTTTTCGACAGGAGTATAAGCACAAGTATAAATTTTGAAGGTAGTAGAACAACACAGCATGGCCGAAAGTGCCAGAGGCGCATGGCCGGTTTTCCCAAATTCTGATAAATGGCCTTCTAATGACAACCACTTCAGGTAAGGAGATCGAACGTGTAAGGCATGCATTAGCGTCTGCGCAACTGACGCTGTTGAAGGAGAGAAAGTGAGGAATTCACACGACGGATCAGAAGCCCATTATATAGACGACGGCGGAGCGAACGCGCAATCAAGTCCGTGCATTTCTCTTGATAGCCTCCACCCCCCCCCCCCCACCACCACCACTCTCCTTCCACACACCTCGGATATACTCGTGGATTAAAGAAGCCGGTCGGGCCCCTTCGTGGCTTACCTTTGAGGAACGTAGCCTTACACAACCCAGAAGAACTTGTCACGCAAACAACGATGTTTCTCACACCTGTACGTGTACGTGCCGTGTCAACGAACGGGGAATTGCAAGGGGAAGGTGGAGATCGATGGGGGAAAGGCAGTGCCGCGATTCACGATTTAATTCTCGCTTCTCTGACATAGCGATGCGGGTTAGGTATGTACTAGTGTGGTGAAGCCGTTTCTTCCTGCAGGACCACAGTGGTGTGTCACCACAAACATTGGTGTGTCATTGTAAAGGACGCGCTCAAGCCCAGGCGACTTATGTATGTTCTTCGAGGTTAAGTGGTCTCAGAAGCATGGTTCGCTGGCCTCGTTGGTCACACATCCCTAATCACGAAACAAATTTCCAGAGGGAGACGAATCACTTGCCTGCTGTTCTTAATTCCCAATTATTGTTGACTCATGACTAAGTAAACATGCTGAATTGTGTGCAGCAGCGTAATCACATCTTTTGGTGGTTGGGGGAGTACTTAACCATATTTAAGCGTTCGGGCGAGCATTTGTATGCGTTCTTGTATGTGTGCACCTGCAAATTCCGAAAAATCGGCAGATCCCACGTACAGTGAAAATCGATGATATGCGAAGCACTAATGAGGAAGGGGTATATGTCACTTTAAGATCAGCACAACGTCACGAGGCGCAGATAATTTAAGTCGCACATGACTTCCAAGTCATGATTATCATGTTCGGCGTGTGATTTACCGTCGTCATCTATTCACGTCACGTGATATCGAATTCGGTATATGTGAAGCTAGCGAAACGGCAGCGAGCGTGCTATGAGCGTGGCAGGTAGTTACTTAATACACTACACGCATATCATGATGATCATGTTTGCACCAGTCGCATACCTTCGTCATTCATTCACGTCCCAAGATATCAAACTTGGTATGTATGAAGCTAGCAATAAAGCCACGAGCACATCATGAACGTGGCATGTACTCATGCTTTCATGTGACACGTATCTCTTGATTATAATGTCTGCATTAGTCACATACCTCTGTGCTCCTTCACGTCCCGTTATACCAAAATTGGTACATGCGAAGGTAGCGAAACAGCTGTGAGCGTATCATGAGTGTGGTAAGTAGTCATGTTGTTACATGACACGCATGTCATGATCTTCAATGTTAGGCTCTGTCGCTTGGGTTCGCCATGCAGTCCTGTCATACCATACCAGTTTTGCAACATGCCATGTGAACGAAACCACCACAAAAGCAGCGAGGGCCATGAATTGTTAATGATGATGACTCATGACATACGTGTCATGATTTTCATATTGTGACAAGCCAATTTAGCTCGTCATACAATCATGTTATGGCATACCTAGTTTGGTATTGATACCATTATTGAAACAGCCAAGAGAGATAGAAGTCGTAGGTGGCTAGATAGATAGATAGATAGATAGATAGATAGATAGATAGATAGATAGATAGATAGATAGATAGATAGATAGATAGATAGATAGATAGATAGATAGATAGATAGATAGATAGATAGATAGATAGATAGATA
This sequence comes from Rhipicephalus annulatus, assembly GCA_013436015.1. NCBI lineage: Eukaryota > Metazoa > Arthropoda > Arachnida > Ixodida > Ixodidae > Rhipicephalus > Rhipicephalus annulatus. Next base: position 283,681 of record WOVY01010891.1, on the reverse strand, counting down.
GATAGATAGTAGATAGATAGATAGATAGATAGATAGATAGATAGATAGATAGATAGATAGATAGATAGATAGATAGATAGATAGATAGATAGATAGATAGATAGATAGATAGATAGATAGATAGATAGATAGCTAGATAGATAGATAGATAGATAGATAGATAGATAGATAGATAGATAGATAGATAGATAGATAGATAGATAGATAGATAGATAGATAGATAGATAGATAGATAGATAGATAGATAGATAGATAGATAGATAGATAGACAGACAGACAGACAGACAGACAGACAGACAGGCAGGCAGGCAGACAGACAGGCAGGCAGGCAGACAGACAGACAGACAGACAGACAGACAGAGAGACAGACAGACAGACAGACAGACAGACAGACAGACAGACAGACAGACAGACAGACAGATAGATAGATAGATAGATAGATAGATAGATAGATAGATAGATAGATAGATAGATAGATAGATAGATAGATAGATAGATAGATAGATAGATAGACAGACAGACAGACAGACAGACAGACAGACAGACAGACAGACAGACAGACAGACAGACAGACAGACAGACAGACAGACAGACAGACAGACAGACAGACAGACAGACAGATAGATAGATAGATAGATAGATAGATAGATAGATAGATAGATAGATAGATAGATAGATAGATAGATAGATAGATAGATAGATAGATAGATAGATAGATAGATAGATAGATAGATGTGCTCAAAGTCGCCAAAGTTCGTTAAAAAATGCTTCACATTTAAAAACTTTGGTTGATTTGCATTACTCTACCCATTCCACTTGGTTACGCCAGCGATCAAGCATATGCAGCAAACTCACATACACGTCCACTTTATAGTTTCGAATGAACATTCTCCTCAACGAATGTCATAGTGGCAACAACCTTCAAAAATAACAGCAAAAACTTATTCAGTGCAGAACTTCACGCTCACACTGGCGGCTGGCCAGACTAGGGAGCACTAGCTAAACCTTTACGGATTGGCCGCGCAAGAAGTACAAACAGTACGCCCGCCCGTTTCTTTTTAACGAACGCTATTTGAAGCTTCCACAAAAGAAGCTACACAGTGCGCGGTGCCTCACTCCGGTGGCTTTTGAGCATATGTCAAGCGAGCTGGCTGCACAACGGGCCCTTTGACAGCTGTCGGGACAGTGTTTGTTAAATGACAAAGAAGTCATCAAGAGTTCCCAATTGCACCAATCAAGCTCTAAAGAATCTCTTCGCATGCGTGGGCTCGCAGCTCTCGCTGTGGGAAGTCTGGGAGTCCCGGGTTTTGCCTGGGTTTGCGTGCTGCTTTTCACGAACTGTGCGAGTTTTCTGGAAAGTGAGATGTGCATCTCTCTTTGACTGCGCTTTGACGCAAGTATTAGCAATATATATATATATATATATATATATATATATATATATATCTATATATATATATATATATATATATATATATATATATATATACTGAGGTGCGTTCAGTGAGTCGGTCGCCTTTGGCAGCTTTTCTGCAGGGGTTGACCTACAAGGCCGTTGTCAGTTCACTTTTTTTTTCGTGTAGCAAGCAGGAGAAGTTCGTGCTATACACTCGCACGCAGAGCTAAAACAATGTTTGAAGCGTAACAGTAGTATACAGCAGCGTAAACAGCATTTCACAGTCGTACGAAGTAATGGAAGAACCCTCTGCTTGGCCTCTCTAAAAGATGTGTTGAATGCTCAGCAATAAAATGTTATGGTCGGTCCACACCCTTTTTTTTTTTACCCTTTCTGCGCTACTGAAGTGCCCGGTGATCACGTTGGGATCTAGTAGCGCGACAATGTGGAACAAGAGCTGTCAATTTCGCTTTGCGCCAAAATAACCCAGCTGTGTATACTTCCAGAAAGCGCAGGTGGCGCAGGAAACGTTGGTCATATTGTACGCACTCCTACTACGAACCTCCATTGAACAAAAAGCTCAAGGGGCCGGCAAGTGATGGAAACAGAGTGAATAAAAGAATACTCTCATATTGGACAGCAAATCGACGAATAACTTAGAACGCTCTCAAAACTGTATGTCTCATAACGGGACGCGCCGTTGGGCGAACACACTGTGACCAGTTTTACCAGGGACAAACTATCGTGCACGTGCACGCAGCGCTGCCTATTGCATACAGTAGAAACACCACTGAACACCAGAGAACAGTAATTTCAATATAACCGGTATCATACAATTATTAGGCAATATTAGCAGGTACTGGCATTATATGCGCCCATGAGCGCTTTTCTAAACACTTTCCTGTGGAACTGTTTATCTAAAATTGCGTGTGGCATTACCACTGGCCATGTTTTCCTTCACTGACAAGTTTTTTTCGAACTTTGTCTCCTCAAATTGCGCTTTGTTTCTTTAAGAAAACCCAAGTTCTGCTTCAGGAATTTCAGTTGTGTTCCGATGGAAGGCTTCGTACAGTGTGAAATCGCGTCTATCGGGCCCGTACTCTTATGCCCGTACGGAGGGTTAGACGTTACCCCGAAATATTCTCACGGGTTCGCTGCTCCCGTCTGTGTTTACAGTCCCTGGCAGTCTGCAAAAGAAGAAGAGGGCCTCCAGCATGAGCGGAGAACGAAGGACAATGGCCTCCGTGCACCACGATGATGCCATGCCACCTTTCGGCGCACATGCGTATATAATAGCACGGTACCACCACTTATAGCTCACCAGCCAGCGCCGAACAGGTTGGGTTATATAAGCATACATGGCCGGGCAGACGCGTATATACACACGTTCCTTCTGGTCGCTTCATCGTTTTCGCCTATATCTATGGGAGTTAATGTACATGCTGATTCTTTGAACGAAACATTCATATAAAGGGACAGAGACACCTAGCTTTTTAAGGGGTCTGGCATTTCGGCTGGGTTGATCCTTTGGCATATAACTCTGTGAAACGATAATATTTATCGTGCGTACCTACGGTCGATTGTAGGTGCAATTCACCCTCAGAAAACCACAAGTACAAAAGCTCATTCCCTTAGGCATTCATCTAAGACGACCTGAAGGCAAAAGTCCCCAGGCTTAATTATTTTAGCATAAACTTAGGGCATGAGAAAGCCGCTTTTTTTCGGGCGTTTTCTGAATGGCATACACTGTTAATTACATCAATTAGGGACTGTTTACTATGGTTGAACAGCATGCTATGGTTGCGCCAATAGAGCCACGAATAACATTCCGACGCTCTCGTCAAATGAAGGCCCACTGCTTTCAGGCAGTGCCGTCGTCGTTCAAGCCAGGGTATGTCCCATATAAGCCCTTGATGGCAAGCACGCATGCTTAATTTGTACAGAACGGGCAAGCATCCTCATATAACTCATGAAGACATATGTGACCGATGAAGTAAGTACTATACCGTACGAAGTGTCCACAACAGCCCCTCCTCCTGGCGCGTCAAGGACACTTGGTAAGTTTGAACCTCACGGCATATTTAAATATCGTACGGGGCAGCGAAAAAAACCACCCTGAACATCACTCGGAAAAGGTGATTTCAGAGTGGGTGACGGAGTAAACTTGTATAATAGCAGAATAGTGTACCGCAGAATCCACCGCATAGGTTGCTGACCGGGCATCAAGTGCAGTTATGTGGTCTATTTCATCAACGAAATGGTGAGTACTGTACATCTTGGGCACCTTCATTATGAACGAGGTGAAGTCGGTTTCTACATTTGTCAGTGAGCGATGTTGACGACGTGGAAGTTGCCCTCACGAAGTTTTTTGCGCCTTATAGTTCTAAACAGTCAATATTGACCGATGGTACTGCAGGCTCTGAGACGGCGCAAATGATTGGGAAACAAATGTTTGTGCCTTTATATCACATAGGGTTGTAACCGCTGGCCTGTTCAAGAAGATCGAATCGGTATCGGTCACGAGTGGGCCCGTCGGGAGCACGGCATCTCATTCCTTCGTGTGTTGCTGGGAGGTAAATTGTAAAGGTGTACTTTTTGAAAAGTTCGTTCATTTTCGCATTAAAAAAATGCGCCTTGTGTACGCGTCTTCATCTCCATCTGGGCTGTTGTTTTCACTATGCTGTTTTACTGCGAATCGGAAGGCAGCGTATGGACGAGATACTGGATTTCACGCCGGTGATCCCTGCGTGAAAGACTGTCTACAGAGAGTAGCGGGATAGACACTGGATTGCGTGTATGCTTCCAAGTCACCAGCAGGTCACGGACACCATGGCAAAAGCAGGACGGAAGGCCACAAGATGTCGCTACTAGCTCCGCCCCTACGCACGTAAAACCAAATACGGAAGGACGTGCTCGAAGAAATTAACATTCTTTTTTGAACAATAGCACATAACGGCCGGGCATGTAGCGCGTAGACAGGATAACCACAGGTCATCAAGGTAACTAACTGGATTCCCAGAGAAGGCAAGCGGGTTAGGAGGAGACAGAAGGTTAGGCGGGCAGATGAGATTAAGAAATTTGCGGGCATAAATTGGCAGCAGCAAGCACAGGACCGAGTTAACTGACGGAAAATTGGAGAAGCCTTTGTCTTGCAGTGGACGTAGTCAGGCTGATGATGATGACATAACGGCACCTGACACAGCAATGTCTACGGACGAACCACTTTCTAGAATTACAATAATAGTTAAGTTAGCCTACAGTGCACACAAATCAGTTCCACGCGTAGGCTCTTTAATGTGCGTCAGTATGCTCAAAATCTGCTGCTGAAGCGACTGACTGGTATAGAGAAAAAACACGAGGTAATTCGTTATTTTAGTGTATATATATATATATATATATATATATATATATATATATATATATATATATATATATATATATAATTGCAGGGAATAAATTCTTGGACGCCGGTAAATAGTATGAATAAAAAGAAGACACACGTCGAAAAACAGAAAGGTTTCTTTACGTTTCGGCCGTGGGACCGGCCTTCGTCAGAAATATATATATATATATATATATATATATATATATATATATATATATATATATATATATATATATATATATATATATATATATATATATATATATATGAGTGATTGGTGATTGCCAACGCGCAAAATACTCAGACACGTAACGTCAATTGCGTGCGACTTCTGTTTTTCTATTTTATGGACATACGTGATTACTAATTGCACACATCATATTCTATATTAATGACCTGCAAAAACGTCGCGATTAGTTTCTAATCAGTGGCACGAAAATTCCTCATAGCGTTTAGCAAGTACAATGCGAGTTATAGCTGTTGATGGAGTGCAGTCGGCTTAAAAGAATGGTGATCACAAACGGACTTATCTGCTGCATTAAAAAAACGCCAGCCTTGCGCCTCAATAAAGAGCTCAAGTTTACCGTTAGCGTGATAGCGGAGGTGTTAACGTGCAGCAAACGTTCGTTGCGGACAGCGTCTTATAGTTTTGCGGGGTAGTGCTTACATCGTTCACGTGCCTCAGCTCAGATGGTGAAGCAACCAACCTATCGGATGGTAATTAAGTAAAAGAACAGTTGGAAAATAAAACGAGAATGTTTGCCTGTGCCACCACGCGAAGCATTTTTACGAGTTTATGTGAGTAACAACAAAAGTATATAAACATGAACCACGCACCAAACGCGAAAACATTTAGATTACTGATTTGTTTAAATCTATCTTTTTGTTAGGCATCTATAGAGACGTTAAAATGCGTCAGCTTTCCCGAGAAATACGTCAGCATCCCAAAAAATACGTCAACTCTCCGTAATACTCGGTCATCAAAGCGAACAGAAGGCTAGCAAAGCCACTTTAAACAGTCGTTTGCTGAGAACAAAGTGACTTTTTCAACAAATACGTTAATTCACTTCAAAGCGGGCGTCTGCGAGCGCCGCCATGTTCTACGTACACTACGTGCACTTATGCTAACACGGTAACGTTAAATCTGAAAAATTGCGCGCGTACGTAATCGGTACGCATAACGTACGTATCTGAGCATGCGTACTTCGGTCCCGCTATCACGGTACGCCCGGGTAGGCCCAGTATATTAAAACTGTCTATTAAAAAAACAAAAAGAAATGACGAAGTGTCACTATAAGCAATGGGAACCCACCGAAAACAGTGGCATATATGTATGTTACATGAACTCACTTTTTCTTCATCAGCGGTGCCATCTGGACCTGTCACGCAAATCATTTCTCAGTTATGTCAGTTTTCAGCCCACTTGGCAAGGATATGAGCAACCGCTTGCGTGCGCACAGCTGGTTTAACGCATGTTAGTATGCACTGTGGTAGCGTTAATATAATTTGTCATATATTGAAAACCGCAATGCCAGCAGCCCAAGTCTGCGGTACTTTGACGCATTCGTCAAAATGACTGCACAGAATGCGACAACCGAAAACGTGCCTTAAATAGCCGTGGCATTGTTCGGAACGCACAGATTTTCACTTGTGATGAAGAAGCACAACGGGCGGCATTCTGCGAAAAATCTCTTCTTACTTGTTTTTTTTTTCTTATATTTTATAGCCTGTCTAGTGCATGAATGCAGCTGGGCTGACCAAAACACGTACATGTGCACCTAAACGAAATTCCAGAACTATTTCTTCACGGTCGACAAAGAACTCGTTAAAAAATTTCGTCAATCACGGTCGTATTCACACGATTTCGGAACTCAGACAGCTCGCGAACGCTTGTGGTGACGTACTAGCAGCCTTTCAGTTTTATGACTTTCTTCTGAATTCCGTTCGCGCTACACTTTACCTGTGGCGTCGTCTAACAGCGCTTGCAAGAGACAGCCGTTCGAACACTCTGCAGTCTATACGTCAAGTCACCAAATCACGCACTTCGAAGTCCCGTGTTCTACGACCTCTCGGGGGTTCCAGGGAATCCTCCTGACGTCTAAGGAGCGCGTTTACGTATATGCGCTTGGTTCTGAGGGCTCAACTGCGTGATTTTGTTCCCAACGTAAAACTTCAGCGGCACGGCCGTACCAGTTCAATACTCCATCAGCTGAGGCTCCTGCAGCCGCTCTCACATCACGTTGGCGCCTGCTCGCGCAGCTGGTGGATTGCAAAAAAAAAAAAACAAGCGTGCCGCTCCTGGAAGCGGCCTCGCCTACCGGTTCTCTCTGCAGACTCGAGAAAAACGAAAGCACCACTATTGAAACGCAAGTGCCGCCGCATCGCGTGACGGAGGAGACGGGGTAAACGCACTTGGACCTCTCGCGGCACCGGCTAATCGGTCAATTATATCGTCACAACGCTTGCATTTGTCCTGGCGTTGTTTCTTCTTTTATTTCTCTATATGATCAAGTATGTTCCGAGAGCAAGAGTGCATCCCTCTTTAGATCATTGCTTCTTTATTCTGCAAAAGCCGTCGGCTCATTCGTTTGTTCCAGGGACCGTTTCTCTTTATAGTTGCATATCTCTTCGTTGGATAGGTGCGTGTGTCTGACAAAAACAACATGATCGTGTATAACAAAAGAATACTAAACAAAAGGACGGCCCAATCTAGACCATACTTCAAAAAGGAACCGTTTATACATATCGTAAGAAAAAAAAACGAAAGTAAAATCGAGAAAATAAAAAAGCCTGCTGCATGAGAAGTGTCGCATTTCTGCTTTATGCAAATTAAACTGTTAATTGGCGCAAACTTCGGGAACGAGAAACAAGGAAATAGGACACACAAGCGCCAAACTTTCAACTGAGTGTTTCATTGCAGAAACACGGGAAATAGGTAGGTATCTGCGTGCCTGCGCAGCTTCACAACAACAACAAAAAAAAACTACGACACCCTAAAGTGATGCGTTTGAGCTCAACAACAGTTACGAAAGAAAAAAAAAATCCCGACTGTCTCAGGCAACACGCGCAGAAAGTCCGAGTAGGTATGCAAGGTTGCGTGGCGACACACTGCCGAAGCTGCGGTTGTGCACCAGAATTTTAAAAATGTGCAGCACTTTTCACTCATGCCGACCACAAAAACACGAGAAGTAGTAGAAGCAGCAGAGAGGCCGAAGATGATAGATAGCTAGCGTGTCAGCGTGGCTTCCGGCGCAGTGCTAAAAAAGTAATAATAATATTTGCGTTTTTATAGGAGTACTGCCATGTAATTGTGCCATGTAATTTCATAAGAATCATATTTATATGCATCTTTTGTTTGCTTCGTAAATGTTGTTGAGCTATAGCTTATCACTTTGGGATGTCGTCGTTTTGTGGTTGTGAAGCTGCGAAGGCGCGCGGTCCCCTACATACTGCGTGTGTTTGTTCAATAAACATTATGTTGTAGGCCCGTGTACTCAGATTTGGGTGCACGTTAAAGAACCCCAGGTGGTCGAAATTTCCGGAGACCTCCACTACGGCGTCTCTCATAATCATATGGTGGTTTTGGGACGTTAAACCCCACAAATCAATCAATCAAATCAATTCAATAAACATTCAGTTTGAAGTTTAGCGCTTGTGTGTCGCATCTTTTTTTTTTTGTCGCTCGTCCCTCAGTTAGTGCTACTCAACAGTTGATTGAAGTACCAATTAACCCAAACAAATACCTCGCTGAAATATATTTCATGAAGGTACCATGCTGTTTTCACCCGGCAAATGAACTGGTGAACCCACACTCTGCATCACAACCCCTTGAAATCACAGATGCTATTGGGAATTGTGCGCATTTAGTTACCTTAGGAATGCCACAAGTATATGAATCAAGACCTCCGCGTTTGCGTCGCTCTTCGGCTTCTTTGAAACAACCTTCTTCGTTGATGGAGGCCTATCGGAGAGAAAGGGTGTGGGGCACTGCAACTGCCAAAAGTCCTTAGGTTATGGACAATTCAACAGTGGACGATCGCCGCTCTTGCGAGCGCTGCAGATGCTAACGGAAGTGCTTCGTGTAGTGCTTAAGATAAGCGAAAGAAAGCTATGAAATACCCCGCCAGACTACGCCTTGCTAAACCTTTGAGCATCAATGAGCAACAGAGGCATTGTGACGCTTGTTGCGCGAAGCCAGATGAGAGCAAGCTAACCAACTGTCCTCGCCACGTTGGAAGTAGTTTAAAGGGACACTAAAGTCAAATAACAATTTACATCAGAGTGAAAGCTCAATGTATGACAACATCTAATACGGCAATGTTACCAACAACAGTGCCCTAGTTACCGAGAAATTAAGGTAAATGCACAAGAACACAAGCGCCTCAGTAGCACATTTTCAATGCGATCTCAATGGCATCAGACAAACCACAAAAATTAAATCACTAGTAATTGATCGGACTGCACTAAATAAAGAAATTTCTATACATCAAGAGATGCAATAAAATGCAGCTTGTTCTTTTCTGTTTGATTTATGGAAAAAAGAAGCGCCGGACGTTACTATGGAGAATTGCGCGAGCGGTTGAAAAAGTAAGTTTTCGCGTGGTCACAGGCAAAAGGTGGTGTCATCTTGCAGGGCTCAGTTCAAACAAAAGCGTCTGCGATCTCGGAGTCAATGGAGGGAAATTGATCATTGGCCGTTTTTGCTGCTGTGTCTCCCCAGCTTTCGGTCTGCTGCTACTAGAGCAGTAAAGCCGGGCAACGTTGTGCACGGCAACAGTGACGTGAGACGGACCGATCGGTCCACTTCTTGAGGCGGGTAATCTGAAGTGCGCTAGCCTAATGCGGACCCCTAAAACGTGATATTGTTTCAAAATAGGCCCTTCTTTGGCACAAAAGTTACACTACGAGGTATTGTACCACCACTTCAACAATCAATGTCGACTTAATAGTTGACTTTAGTGTCTCTTTGAGTACGCGCCTGCGTTTATTGTCGTCTCGTACGGTATGCATACCACGCACGATTCTTGGTGCAGACCAAATTGATGGTTTCGTAGAAAACACGCAGTTTTGCGGATTTCACCTTAGAGCAGAACAGGAGTTATCCGCTGAAGTGCATAGAGCTAACGTGCACAGATGCTATAGCCAGTTATAGCCCTTTCAGGACACTCTCATGGGGGAAACACTCAGTTCACAGTCCCAAGTTACGCTTTCAAATCTCTAGTTCTTGCTATTCCGATGTCAAAGGTTAGCTACTCTAAAAGAGCAAGAAATCCAAGAGAAAGTTATCTCTCCTTGCGCAGCTTTCCCAGGAGCCTGTTTCAGTAAAGTATGTGTTTGTGCAGGAGCGTCAGCACTGCCACGCAGGTTCCATGTGACAGATTTATAAATTCATGCTTGCTTGATTGATTGATTGATATGTGGGGTTTAACGTCCCAAAACCACTTTATGATTATGAGAGACGCCGTAGTGGAGGGCTCCGGAAATTTAGACCACCTGGGGTTCTTTAACGTGCACCCAAATCTGAGCACACGGGCCTACAACATTTCCGCCTCCATCGGAAATGCAGCCGCCGCAGCCGGGATTCGAACCCGCGCCCTGCGGGTCAGCAGCCGAGTACCTTAGCCACTAGACCACTGCGGCGGGGCAAATTCATGCTTGAGGTCTCTAATATGACGCATTAAGTAATCTAAAATCTTGCTTAATCAGCGTTGTTACTTTCTTGGAATTCAGAGCTGCAGAAGTATTTTAACAAAATCCAATTGATCATACTGCAGAGGATTTCTCGCCATGTCTTTCTGAGTTTGACGTCTGTTGTAGCATTAGCGGACTGTAAGAGTAGAGAAGGGTAAGTGTAGAACGGCAGCGACTATAGAATACAAGTATATTATATTTTGCTTGTTTAGGAAACAATGAACTTTCCCATAAAATGGACAAATGTCAATTGAGCGTACTTTTTAGGCGTTAGAAGAGCTGTAAACGTAGATATTTGCATACACGCTAGGGTAGAAACAAGAAAAGCGACCATAAATTTTGTTGAAATTGAACGCCACTGACTAATATACTGACAAAAATATTATCTGAAATGACACGATTATCCGCAGAGCTCACAAACCTGCATTAGGCGTACCTCACAACACTGCCAACTGCAGGCTCTTTGAGCTGGGCGTGCGCAACACGCTCGCCGGAATCATCGAGGCTCAGAGGATTGCGCAGCTCGAAAGGCTGTCGGGCACCAAGACCGGAAGAATTATCCTCGACTCCCTCGACATTCTTTACCACGCGATGCGGGGACTGAAGGACGCGCTATTGCCAGCGGTCAAAAATGCTATACACACAGAGATTATGCCCAGAAACATGCACCCAGTACACGATGCCGAAAGGCGCAGATGCAGAGCGGAGGCAATCCTCGAAGAGCACGGCTGCCAAGAGGATGTCCTTTTTGTAGACGCTGCTAGATACCCCCGGCCCGACAGAGGACAACAGCAGAACGAACGAGAGCAACAACAACGCCAATCTACACCTGCTTTCTCCATGGCGGTGGTCGGGATTCGGTCGCAGGATTTCAAGCTGGACGGTCGTGCCCTCGCGATCTCCGACGCCAGCGTAGCTCCCGCCGACTGGTTCACCCTCCACGGTCTCCTGACGCCGTGCAGTTCTCGCGTTGTTGTGCCCCGCCCTTGGACTGCTTCGACCGGATCCCCACTTTCCTATCTCCTTCTATTTTGCGTCACTTGCCTCTCTACTTCTTCATCTATTCCCTCCTATTCTTTTTATCCCTCCTTTCCCCCACCCCTATAAAGCACTGCGCAGTGTCGCCTATAGGCAGACAGGAATTAGGTGCCTTCTTCCTTTTCCTTACGAACCACTACCACCACCATGGTGATGGTCGACACGAGGGAACTAACTCTGGTGACGGGATCTGCGAGGCTCTCATCGTCTGAGACGGCAAAATAAATGGCAATAGCCCTAGCAATAATTCATAGTGGAAACGAGGATACTCTTATCGGGAGTGACGCCAAGACGGCGGTCCGAAACTTTACGAAGGGATGGGTCTCTGTCGAAGCGGCGCACATTCTAAACACCAGAGCCGAATACTTGAAGTCTTGTGCGATTGCTGCCAAGTCTATCAAGCGGTTGCCCGCGCACGTGGGAGATCCCCAACACTTGCATAAACTCTGTCCCTCGCTCACCCAGCTGTCCGTGGTGCAGGCACGAGGCAGCCGACATGGAGCCTATACTTTGGGACTGTGAGTGCGGTGTTCGCCGCCACCACTCGGACGAGCGTGAGAGTACCCCAGGACGACTGGCTGAGCGATGGCGAGCCGCCCTTCTCAGCCCACGTGCAATGGACCAAATCTGACCTGTCCAGCGAGCCAGGGCTACCACCGAAGGCATCGCACGATGCTCCGCGGACGACAGATCCTGGAAGTCTAGCCCGGGCCAGTAATTCCTCGTTGGATCTTTAATAAAGTTAATTACCTACCTATACCTACCTATCTGAAATGAGAAACTCCTAATACTAAGGACGCCATATTCGAGGGCTCCAAAATTTTGACCATCAGGTGTTCTCTAAAGCGCACTGAGAGTGCCCAATACGTGAATTTTTATAGCATCCCGCCTTTATGGGTATGTGACTGCCGTGGTCGGGACCAAACTAGCCACTTTCGGTCTAGTGGTGGAGCACCGTAACCGCTGTATCGCCGTGGCGGCCGCCATACCACTGTTCTGCGAAAGGAGAAATGCCAGTTAAAAAGGCTAGCTCGTACGCAGTTTGTACATTGCAACAGGACGGGCATGACGTGAGAAACATCGAACAAATTAGAGAAATCAAACGTTTAAAGTTTCATCTGCCTGCTATTCTAAACCCTATTTAAAAAAGAAAAAAAACACAGCGTTAGCATACCTGGCATATTTTGAAATCTACCGTGTTGATTACAGTATAAATATGTGATGTGACGGTTCCTTATTTTCTATGCCTGCATGGCTATATACTTCCTTTCAACAGCGAAATGTGTTATGCGATCACAACACGGGTGACGCGCGACGCCGTAGTTGTCCGCCGCTGCCTCCGCTTGTGTCCTTAACCACCATGGCACGAAAAGAAAAAAAAATTTGACTAAAGACATGCGTAGCCACTGTTGGATTTGCGTAGCCACTGTACCGCTGAGCCACGCCGGAAATTGGGACTCTGTTCGCAAACTTGCCTTAGGCAGGCTTGATGTCGAGAAAGGAATCGGTCTAATAAAACTAACAAAGCATTTCAGACCAGCAAAAGAACAACCGGGCGTCCTCCAAAGCGAAACGCGTAACGAGTGGGTCATCCAATGCTGCAAAACATTACAAACGCTTGCTTTTCATCACCTAATAACTGTGGCACATAGCCACTTCAGGCGTAATTCATCATCGTCGTGTGCCACTGAATGCAGCACAAAATTCGTACGAAATTTCTTGCGCGTGTTTGGCGGATACCACGCTTCTCAGAAGACTAATACAGGGTAGCAAGGTGAATGCCGGCCTACCTCTGTCACAGAACGAGCGCTAAAAATGGGCGCGCCGCCAAATTCTTGCGATAACGGGCGGGAGAAACGCCGCGAGGTCAAAAGAAAAAAAAAAGAAAACGAACATCCAAGGCTCCCCGGGCGCGCGCTCTCCCCTCGGAAGCGTGGCTTCGCCGACGAACCTCCTCACCCCACATCGGCGGCCCAGCAGGCCCGCGAAATTTCTAGAACGAAGGAGGCGTGGTCACGCCGAGTTGAGTCATCCGACGCGGAGGGCAGTCGAACCGTCTCGCCTCTCCCCAGCCTTCGCTGCGTATCGCGCCGACGAAATGACGAGAACTTTCTGGAATGTCGCGCGGAAGGTATTTAACCGAGCAGCCGAGACGAGAGATCAGGAGAAGCCGGAAGTTAGCGCCAGAGCGCGCGTAGGGATTCCGCCGTGTAGTCGGCGGAGGTTTTGTCCGTTGGGACCAAGCAGCAGATGAAGAGGATTTCCACCTGAGGGGTGAAGGCTCGAGCTACAGGCAAGAGCGTGTGTTTACCGCTACCGAGCGAAGACGCGGGGCAACAGCTGCGTGTGTGAAGCCGACGTGTTTCCGGCGAAGAAGTTGAAGCTTGAAGAGTGGCCAATTGAAGACGCGAGGTTTCCTGGAAGAGGAACTTCAGGGGGCAGCGGAACGACAACAACGCTGGACTTTGAGTGAGTGATTCTCGGAAGAGTATTATTCAGACTTTTGTTCCAAGGACTTTGGACTGAATAGGTTTTCTATCTCTTTAGTCTTTAAGTGTCTTGGTTGTTCAATGCATGCCACTGCATTGTAGTGCGTATTGTTGTCTGTGTCCGTTGTTTCGAGTGTGGTTGATTGTACTGTGTAGTACGTTGTTTGGTGTGTGACATATTGTATTCAACTATTGTGGAGTGGGCCTTTTTGTGTATTGTTTTCGATCTGCCCTTATTAAGAATATATTTTTGTTTGTTTATCAACTCTCGGCTCTGACTTGTTCTTTGGGCCACAGCCGGCGTCCGCTGGCGCTCCAAAAAGGACCACTTCTAAATTGTCCACGCTTTCGTGGTGCGGTTCGGGGGGCCGATACTTCAGGCTCTTGGAATTAGCCCGGCGATCGCCTCCCCAATTAACGGGACCTGTGTGACAACCTCCCAGACATTCTGATTATTTAGGGCATAGTGGGTACCGAACAAGTCTGTTTCTAGCATTCACTCAAGAAGCGTTTAGAAAAAACTTTTAAAGGCCGCTCTGCGTACTTTCGCTGTGACTGTACTGCGCGTTCCGCGCAGGGCTAGCGAGTGTCTGTGTGTGTGTGAAAAAGTTGTTAACAATTTGGAGTACTCGGTACTTTACTATGGAGATAGCAGAAAGCCGTCACGTGGGTCTCACATTTCATGAGGCCGTGTCCAAAAAAATGGCAACATATCGACGTGGTGAATGATGGAGAGTGGGGCGAAGCATCCGTCCGTGCATTTGTTCTTGCTTCCGTCCGTCCATGCGTCTGTCTGTGTGAACGTCCGTGCGTCCATCCGCCCGTCCGTGCGTGCGTCTGTTCGTGCGTCCGGCCCTGCGTTCGTCCATGCAACTTCCCCTGCGCCCGTCCATGCATCCATGCAGCCATTCGTGCGTCCATCCATGCATCTGTCTGTGTGTCCGTTCGTCCATATAGACAACACTACAAGTACCACCATCTCGTATCTTTTCATCATTTTTGCGTCCGTCTGTGTGACCGTCCGTGCATCCATCCACCCGTCCATGCGTGCGTCTGTTCGTGCGTCCGTCCTTGCGTTCGTCCATGCATTCGCGCCTGCGTCTGTCCATGCGTCCATCCGTCCGTGCAGCCATCCATGCGTCCGTCCATGCATCTGTCTGTGTGTCTGTTCGTCAATCTAGTCAACACTCCAAGTACCACCATCTCGCATCTTTTCATGATATGTTGCGCATATACAAGCACCGCCATCCAGCGGACATTCCAAGTACTAAACGAGAGGTGGCATACGCACACTTTCTTACGGTTTGCGCTTCTTGTCTACTTCCCACCTTTAACCACCTCGAGTTCATGGTATATCCTAGTTCACTGTATTCATGGCACTGCGGCCAAACGATCGCTAAACATTTCTAAAACCAAGGAGGTTACGTTAAGCGAGTATAACGTAGCAACCCTTTCTTGTCAGATAGTGCTAATTGTACATGCCAATGGCTGCTATTGTGGAATGAGTGAGAGACAGGAGTATTCGGCATTTAGTTAGCACACACGCTGCGATTTTTTATTTGTTGAACAACGCAAAGGATAAATCTCCCACCAGCACCACCTTGCAGGTCAGAGCGTAAGACTAGTTACGCACTACGACTACGGCGAGGGACGAACGGGCTCCCCTTCAGGGAGCTTCGCCCCTAAAAAATTACGCCGAGGTGGCAAAGTGGACCTGTGGGTGTGTTCGGAAAAAGATGTAAAAGATTTAGAGTACCTGGTGCTCTAGTATGGGAGATCAAAAAGCCGTCCCAGTAAGGAAAAAAGTATTGTGTTTAGAAGAAGTGGTTAACGATTTCCAGTACTTTCTGTACTATGGGAGAGTATTACGTCGCGCTTCACCCACACTGCGCACAGAACCTTACAGTCACGGCAAACACATCCAATTATGTGAAGATATTCCCACTTTGGCAAGCAGGGGCATGTTTTTGTCGCCGACTTTAAACCCAGTGCGTAACATTGCAGCAAGTTTCACAGAGATTAGGTCATGTCCACTAAACCAAAATTAGTAATTTTCTTTAAGGGAGCACAGTTATTTCTACTGTTATGGCCTATATATTGTATTAGAGGTGGTAACATAGCAGCGCTTTGAACAGTAATCAGTTGATAAAACTCATTTACGGAGTAGGAGACGCACACCACGCTTTTGGGGGTCGAGCGTCTGTTGATCTTTAGGTCGTAACACCAGATTCATGTGATGTATCAGCATAGTGAAGCCCTGGATCCATACTTCGTGCATGAGTGTGAAAATCTTACCCGAATGCAATGCGGTCTCGTAATCTAGGTTAGACACAGTAGTATTGAGACTTAGCAGAAAACCCTGCCAAGAAAAGTATAGAGGATTTCACAAAGATTTTATTAGGAAAAAAAACGTAATGTCCATGTCAAAAAAAGAAAAGAGAGAGAATAAAGAGAAAGGAGGAAAGGTTAACCAGGACTGAGGCCTAGCAGGCTACCCTGTCCTCGAGATGGGGAGAGGGGAAGGAAAGTTATAGGGGAGGGGAAAAAATTTGCAGATCCCACGTACAGTGGCAATCGATTATATGCGAAGCACGAATGAGAAAGGTTGATATGTCACTTTAGAGAGAGAGAGAGAGATAAAGATACAAGGAAAGGCAGGGAGGTTAACCAGACGCACATCCGGTTTGCTACCCTACACTGGGGAAGGGATAAAGGGGAGAAAAAAGGTTGCACAAAGATGAGAAGGTACACAAAATCACGAGAACACTCGGGGAGCACACACAGTTCACAGGCGGTCACTAAGGTTTGTTGACTTAAGGTAAAGAAGCAGTGCTTTAGTTGCTTTCTGCGCAACTGAGGCAGATGCCCAAGGTCCTAGTATCTTCTGCACACAAAATGGTCCGGGGTCAAGCGTCACCCCCGGAAGCTTTTCAGGCCTGCGCGTCACGTGACGTGACGTCGACGACGTCACATCGCGCCGGCCGGCCGGCCGCCCTTCGCTGGGTGGCTGCGCCAGCCGCGAGCGCTTGCCGCGAGCGCCCTTCACGCCTACCGACTCGGGCGAGGTTCCTTGACACCATGTCCGCACAATTTATCAAGG
This sequence comes from Rhipicephalus annulatus, assembly GCA_013436015.1. NCBI lineage: Eukaryota > Metazoa > Arthropoda > Arachnida > Ixodida > Ixodidae > Rhipicephalus > Rhipicephalus annulatus. The sequence continues at coordinate 266,582 of WOVY01010891.1, read as the reverse complement.
TATCGATTGATTGTATGGTTTAACGCGCCGACATAACGCAGGCGATGAAGCGCGCCGTAGGGGAGGGCTCAGGATCAAGTTTGACTACCTGGAAATCTTTATTGTGTGCCGAAATCTCGTACACACGGGCGTTTTTGCTTTTCGCCTCCATCAGAAATGCGGCCGCCGCAGCCGGGTATCGAAACCGCGCCCTAGTGCTCAGCAGCGCTACGCCTTAGCCACTGAGCCACCGCGGCGGGGGAACTTATCAAGGTATCAAGAAATAATGAATATCGTGAATGGAATAATGCATATTTATTTATCACAGCCAGACGCCGTCTGTACAAATATCACAGTGCGCATTGTTCTCGGTCCAGGCAGACGACAGGCAACACAAGATGTTGCCCTTAATGCTGAAAATATGCCAAAAGTACAAAACACAATATCTTGCCACATAAAACTCAGAAAACAAAACAGATTGTAACAGCAAAAACATCCCCGAGCTTTGGAACAGAAAAAGCACACTGTCATTTAAATTGTAGGTTAGATGAAAACATACCATTCGTTTATCATAGTAGCAGTCGCAACACAAGGTATCAGGTTCAAACACTTGCCAAAAAATACAATACATAAGAACACTGGTGACTAAATTGTGGTCCACAGCATGATAAATGACAGAAAGAAACGTAATTGTACTGCCACAGGTAGGTGCATGTCCTAGGGGAAAAATCAAACAAAAATCTAAGAAAAAACAAATCACAGTGCAACACATGTCTGTACACAGAGTGCACAAGGAAAGTGTACACAGCTTAGGTACCAAAACGGACTGTACAACTGCTACAGTAGGCACCGAGGAAGTTCGAGTTAAAAAAAAAAGTACACCACTTTTAAAAGCTAACAACTTGTAAAGAGATACAAAACTGGAAACAAGGCTCATTTTACATAAGGCAGAAGTATACCAAGGAAATCAAGTCATGACATGCAATCAAATACACTCTGTGCAGTTTCACAAGAATAAATGAGAAGAGAAAGACGCGACGCTTGGAAAATTACTTTCCAAGAAAAATTCGGGCCTTTCTATTTTTCGCCTTCTGATCTTTTTCAATGCGTAAAAGATCGTTCCTTTGCTTGCACAAGTTGTTGAGCATTATATTTGCTGCACAGTTTGCAACCAATGTGATGAGGAGCTCGTAGGTGTGCCCGTTTTCACACGTATCTATGTCCTAAAACTTTGGCAGAGAGTCCAGTGTAAGTTGCCGAACGACATTCTTTTGGTTCGGCCCATGGAGAAACTGGGTAGAGGTACTTTCCGTCATGAGCTTTCTAACTACAACCTCCGTGTACATAACTACTGTAATTACAAGAGCAGAAGGAAATTTGAGGCCACCCCGATCCAGTTGTGCGATTAAAGAATGGGTGTCCTCTCCTGTTTCGGCCGTATTTCGGGTAACGACCAACTACCTCTGGCAGCTTTCACACTTGAGAACTTTCATTGCAGCGTGTGCACAATACCCACCAACATAACCAATCACCGGCATTTGTGCTCTGAGCTCATCAAGGTCAGCATCGCTAACATGAACACTAAAAGAAGTGCCCGCATCCCTGACACTGTCCGTCTCTTCGATGCCTCTGAGATCATCGTTGCTCATCCTTGGAAGGGCATTTTGAAGGCGAATCCTTCCCTCGGTTTCGCAAAGCTGGTGAACAGATATGTGATACTGCCCACCAGCCATCTGCCTGTACTGTCCAAAGCGACTCTCGAGGGGATCCGTCTGGACTTTCCCTAGCAGAATATACTTAAAGTGAAGCTCACTAACGCAGTACTTCACCAATGCCAAAAGGGATTGAGCAGAGAGCCTCAAGGCACTCAATGTCTCCTGGGTAAGTACTCCGGTGTCGTGCCTATAAAATTCCCACACATCGAGCCATGTGATAAAAGCGCTTAGAAAGCTTGCCTTTGGGTCATCTGTGTGGTTTGACATGGGCTCTTTGTAAACATTACAGTGATGGAAGCCCTTACTAGGTGTCTTTACATTGACAATGCTCCACCAACAAATTATTTTGATGAACTCGGCGGTTGCTGTAGCATGTTGAAAATCAGTATGACCCTTGCGAGCGGCCAGGGCTTCGGCTACGTGCGGATTAAAAACCTGCAGTACGAGTTTGACGTCCTGTCGTTCAAAGCTGCTTGGATTTAGAGCTTTTGACGTCAAGCCATACCCAGACTTCAGAAGCAGGGGTGACTCCTCTTTATGCAAATCTCTCAAATGCTTAAATTAAGCAGTCATCTTGCATTCGGGATGAACTTCATTGTTCGAAAGCTCGAAGCGTGGGTAGAAAAAGCAAGTTCCAGCATTTTTCTGGTTGAGCCAGTTATTTCTTATGCATTTAAATAGATGTACAGCATCCACCACGTAAAATAACGGCCGATCTGGGTCTGCCGGATGCGGGTGAACAGGGCTAAGCTTTGGTTCTGGCAGAAACATCTTCATTGCCTTCCTGTTCAGCGAGTTATTGTCACAGACAACGGCTATGACCCTGTATCCAATTTCTTCTAAGCCCAAGATCACCTTCTTCAGCATGCAATGAAGATCTTCACCCTGTAAGGTTTTTACCGGAAGAATGTGCGCCACCTCCTTGAATGCGCTCAGTAAACTTGAATGCGCTCATAAACACGTGCACCGATGTGGCCGCTTCGTTGGAGTTAACTGCGGCACCACATATGTTCCCACTTTTGTTATCTAAACAAGGTTTGATATGAATCTCGTCAAGCATCAGCGTCACAGTGTGTTCATGTGCCTGCAGATGTTTGAATCTCTGAGACACATACTGAAGGAAAGTGTTGTCAGAAGAATCAACTTGTGGGCACATTTGAATAGACGAGCACACATTTCTAATAGTGCTTGGGTGGGGCAAAGTTAGTGCACCTGTGCTTCTCAGGAACTTGTAGGCATGTGGTGATATTGTACGCAAAATGCATGCAAAGACCATCACCTGTGCACTATACTGAATGCGCTTTGCAGAAAGGAGTAGTAGCTGCTCCTTCATAAAGTTCACCGTCTCTTTCTTGCCTTCATCAATGCTGGCTTCCAATTTGTTCAGAAGGGAATGTATTGCTTGAGCCAGGTGGCGATAAGTGCAGCGCTCCTCAGACAGCATCGACAGGGTGTTCAAAATTTCCAACAAGGAACTTACTTTTTGAACTGAGTCTGGTACAACAGCGCTACCAAGGTTCTTGATTGGTGAACCTTGATAGCAGGCAAAGACTTCAAGGTTTGCAAGCACGGTCAATGACGCATTCAAACAAGGTTTACGATAGTCGATAATGTTCAAAAACATGGAGCACTCTTCTTTATGAATCACAGTCCACTTCGGAGACACTGACACCCCTTGCAGGCGAGCCCTTAGTTCTTCGAGGGACGAAAACCGGTCTCGTTCTTGCTCCGCTTCATATGACGCCAGCGACTCTTCTACAGCACGGGCGAGTTGGGAGGCTTCTTGTCGGCTCCTCTTGGCGTCAGGGGTTTCTCTCGTGCTCTGGTCTCGTACTGATAGGTAGGACGGACAGCCGGGAAATACCGTTGGGACAGATCCAGGACGCAACCGTGGTACTGGGAGTGCAACTTCAATAACTCTCCCTGTCCTTGGATCCGTGTACGATGTCGTCTTCTCGATGCATGAAGCGTCGAAATGATCCGCGCACACCTGCACAAACGTTTCAAGAACGTCTGAGACGCCACTTCTCAAAAGAAAAAAATGCGCTCCCGTTTGCATGACCGTGTTTACAGTCCGTGTAGCTAAAACAAAGTCTACCTACGTTTCGCAAGCATCTAAATAAAAGCGCTGCGCTAAGCGGTACAAGCAACATGAAAGGAAACACGGGAGCGTGATGTCACCGCACTCCACGAAGCGCTTCCACCGAGAGCTTGCAAGAATGGACGACACCACGGCACTGTTAGTGAACAAAGCGCAGCTGACCATCCTTGCTGCGAACGTGCCTTTCTGGGCGATTCTCAACTGCTGGCGTCAGCGCTTCGCGAGGCCCGGCGGCCACACGCTCAAGTATTTCCCATCATAGGTGATTTCTACCCGAACAAGCAACGACAAGCTAAGAACAGGAGCATCTCAAATTCTTACCTTAGTGCACGAAGTCGGCACGAAGTCCTTCCTAGGAATGGCGCGTAGCCATTGTTTGAGAGCGTCGGCGTCTTTAGGGAAGGAAAACACTTGTATCTTCTTTCCTGTTTTGTAGTTGCCGGTGCATCCGGGTACACAACACTTATTCGGCATTGTCGCATCACTCCAGCATCACGCACGGAAACGAAATTGCCGCGAAACAACAACGGAAAGCAAGAAACGTGAAACACCGTCAACACCACGCCGCCGAACCGTCACCTCCGCCGCCCGCGCTGCGCTCGCTGCCGGTGCGGCTTCCCCGAGAGTCGGCCGGCCGGAAATGACGTCAGATTGCTGGGCGCAGGCCTGAAAAGTTTTCCGGGGGTGACGGGTCAAGTCGATTCAAAACCATCCGTAGCTGGCATCGCTGTGTGTCGTAGCAAGCGCAGCTGCAGAGGACGTGTTCGATGGTTTCTTCATCTCCGCAGTAGTCGCATGTAGGAGTGTCTGCCATACCAATGCGAAAAGAGTACACCTTTGTGAATGCAACACCCAACCAAAGGCGGCATAACAGTGTCGCATCGGAGCGGGAAAGTTGTGATGGTAGCTTTAGCTTGAGCGAAGGATCCAGTTCATAAAATTGACACCTTTGGAAGCTGGTAGACGACCAGAACGTGTGTGTGAGATCTCGAGCCAGCAGGTAAAGTTGTCTTGCTGCATCATTCCTTGATAGAGGAATCGGGACTACACGGGTTTCTTCATGGGCTGAGCGGGCTGCATCATCGGCTAGTTCATTTCCGGTAATACCGATATGTCCAGGCAGCCATTGGTATATAATATCATGCCCTCGTGCTAGAGCTTCATGATGGCAATGTCTTATTTCTTGTACCAGTTGGTCATGGCTACTCCTACGCATGGCAGACTGCAAACTCTGAAGCGCTGCCTTCGAATCACAGAATATGACCCATTTTCCTGGACGTTCTTGAACGAGATATTGTAAAGCAGCCCTTATAGCAGCAAGCTCTGATGCCGTAGATGTAGTCATATGCGACAACTTAAACTTGATTGTCATTTCTGCAGCCGGAATAACAGCGGCACCTGATGAGCTGCTGGATGAGACGGACCCATCAGTGTATATCTGCGTTCGGTCTAAGTACAACTCATGTAATAATAGCAGCGTTGCTTGCTTCAATGCTACTCTGGAGTGACTGCTTTTCTTTTTGATTCCCGGAATTTCTAGACGTACTTGCGGCTGGTCGAGGCACCACAAAGGGCATGCCGTTCTCGCAGCTGGCGTATATCCTGATGGAATGCTGTTTACGTGCCTGGCTATGACGTCTGAAAACGTAGCACGTGGTCTTCCGGAAGGTAGAAGGGCCAAGTGGTGGTCGGGGACATGGCTAGCATGTCGAATGTGCGCTCTGAGGCAATCCACAGCTATATATGTCCTGACCGGATGGTCTTTGGCAAGCATGATTGTGGCATAAGTAGAAGCGCATCGGGGCAGTCCTAGGCAGATACGCAGTGCCTGACCCTGCAAACTCTCCAATGAATGAGTATTCGATTTACAAGTGTTTGTCAGTACCGGCAAGCTGTAGCGCAATAGACCCAGAAATAGGGCCCTGTACAGCTGTAGCATGGAGGCCACAGAAGTTCCCCATGCTTTACCGCACAAGAATTTCATGATATGCACAATAGATAGCAGTCTCTTCTTCAAGTACGCAAAATGTGGGCTCCACGAAAGACTTCTGTCGATTATTATGCCCAGGAAACGATGCGTCCGTGCATATTTGACACTCTGCCCATTGATGTAAACAGGGTATGGCGTCATTGGTTTGCGTGTAAACGCCATCAACGCGCACTTCACAGTTGATATATTTAGGCCTTGTTTCTGAAGGTAGGATGTTGTGAGGGTTGCTGCCCGCTGTATTCGTGCACGCACCTGAGGGCGAGTAACTGCAGCACTCCAGAGGCAAATATCATCGGCGTATATGGATAGGCACACCGACTTTGGCAGAACCTTCACCAGACCAATGAGGGCCACATTGAACAATGTGGGGCTTAAAACACCTCCCTGAGGTACCCCGCAGTAGGTGTAATGTTGGGCAGTTGTACCCTCATATGTTTGTACAAAGAAAACTCTGCCAGTTATATAATCTTTTATCCATTGAAACATTCGTCCACCAATGCCCATTGCTGCGAGAGAAGTGAGGATGGCATCGTGAGCTACATTATCATATGCACCCTTCACGTCAAGAAAGAGTGCCACTGATATGCGCTTGCGACTTTTTTCTTGTTGAACAAATGTCGATAAATCAAGGACACAGTCAATGGAGGAGCGGCCCCGACGAAAGCCTGCCATGCAAGAAGGGTATTTGGTGTATCGTTCCAAGTACCACTCCAGACGAAATAGAACCATTCTTTCCATCACTTTTCCGAGGCAGCTTGCGAGGGCAATAGGGCGATACGCTGTCAAGTCCAATGGTGATTTTCCCGATTTCAAAAGTGGTATTAATCGACTAATTTTCCATTCTCGGGGCACACTGCCGCTGAGCCAGGAGTTGTTGAAGCATGTTAAAAGTTCTTTTCTAGCTTTTTGTCCAAGGTGTCCCAACGCACTATAAGTAATACCATCAGGACCTGGCGATGACATGCGCTTAGAAGCGACTTACGCACCTTCCAGTTCTTCCATGGTGAACGGAATGTCCATTTCTGGTAATCGCGTCTCAGGAACGATCACGGCGTCGATGCTCTCGTTCACAATATTCCCGGCAACTCTCGTGCAAAATTCTTCAGCCACCTCGAGTTCTGTTTTTCCCTGATGGAGTGCCAAAGCTTTAAAAGGGTGCCGTTGTTGTGGAGAGGAGCGAAGACCACGAACTGTTCTCCAGATGTGTGACAGCGGTTTATGAGGGTCTAGAGATTCGCAGAATGCTTTCCAGCGTTCGCTCTCCAGTTTGTAAATGCGTCGTTGAATCTTTTTCTGGAGCCGCCTTGCTTCCCTCAGATCGTAAATTGATCTTGTGCGTCTGTATCGTCGTTCTGCACGCCTTCGTATAGCTCGTAATTTTTCCAGTTCGATGTCAAACTGTGTTACTTTAGACGAAAATGGTAATTTACATTTGGACGCTTGCATAGCTTCCACTATGGTATTTTCCAGGCTGCAGCCGAGGCCTTCTTGGCAAGCGTTCTCAACACGCAATGCAAACATCGACCAGTCAGTGCCAATTGCAACACCGGATGAGAAATTTTTTATGATACCATCGATCGTCACGAAGGTGGGTATGTGATCACTCCCATGAGTCTCAATATCGCAAAACCACTTAACTTTGTGAGAGAAGCACCGTGACACCAATGTCAGGTCAAGGCAACTGCCATACGTGAGACCCCGCAGATATGTTGGGGTACCATCGTTCATGATGGAAAGGTCGTAATCGGAAGCGAATTTAACAATGTTCCGGCCCCTGGCATTCATCCTAGTGCTTCCCCAAAGCATGTGATGGGCGTCGAAGTCACCGGTGATGATCCAAGGCCCATCGGTTCTCATTATGATGTCTTTTAATCTGTCGCAGTCAAATCGCGATGACGGAGATATATATCCACCAATAAGCGTGAACGAAACTGCATTCTTTTTCACACGAAGACACACGTACTGATTGTCGTCATTTGAACTTATTGGGTGCGAAAGATAAGTAAAGTCTGTGCGAATGTAAACAATTACTTTGCTTCGTTCTTCGCAAGCGGCTGAACAAAAAGCTTCATAACCGGACAATCTATAAGGCGTTGACACGTTTGGTTCACATATGACAAGTATAGGGAATTGATTGGCCCGAACAAATTGGCGCAAGTCCGAGATACGGGACTTCATGCCTCTGGCATTCCACTGAAAAATCGACGCACTTTTAACTTCAGTGCGGAAGTGGAGATTTTGTTGAGCCATTGTGCTTATACGAAGTTAGCAAGAACTGGATTCAGTGCATCCAGTATTTGCAGTGCACTCTTAGCAGATGGAGATTGTATGCTGCTCAGTAGCGTGCGAATCGTGGCAATTAATGATTGCACGATTGCAGCCACTTGCCTGTCTTGATTGGAAAGATCTCGAACCGGGACGATTGCAGTCACTTGCCTGTCTTGGTTGGAAAGATCTCGAACCGGGAGCGCGGACTGGCCGTCATGAAGCTCCTTCGGTTCGCTTGATGCTGCTTCCCTTTGAAGTGCAGGCCACTCTGTCGCAGTTAGGGTATGCTCACTGGCTTTGTCCTTTACAGCCTTTCCCGCGGCATGTGGTCTGGGAGGCAAAGGAGGTGGTACTGATGAGGGATCACGCAAACGTGTCGAGGAGGTAGCGGGCGTCCTCGAAGACCGACGTCGACGTGAACGACGCCTTCTGACTTTAGCTGTGGCTTCTCGATGAGATGAGTGATCGCGCACCATCTCCTTCAAGATGGCAATTTCCTTCTGAATCCGCGGGCAGTCCTTCGATGTGGCTTCATGGGATCCATTGCAATTAGAGCATTTCTTGACAGTTGCGACGCACTTATCCGCTTCATGGTGCTCGGCGCAGCGGTGGCATACCACCGAAGTTTCGCAGACGCTGCTCACATGTCCAAGTTTCATGCATTTACGGCACTGGAGAGGCTTTGGAATGAAAGGCCGCACAGCATGTCTGAAGTACCCCACCTTCACATGAGAGGGGAGTGATGTGCTCTTAAACGCAATCTTCACACAGCGAGACTTGCCTAGCCGGGTGACATCAACAATTGGAGTATCTGTTGTTGACTTGACAAGAAGTTGTAAGTCCTTATTGGAAATAGCGACATCTATGTCGTAGATCACGCCGGTTACTACATCACATCCCAAGGGAACATGAGAGCGCACCTGGTTGCCGTCCAAGTCAGTTACACTGCGCAGAACGCCCAACGCACTTGCGTGCAAAACGTCCACAGCCAGTATATTCTTTCTGGCGTTCACTCTTATGTCCGTGATCTCATTTGGCACGAGCGTTTCCAGAGACCTCGACACAGACTGTCTGTTAAGGCGTTTCATGCTGACGGTAGGAAGTGCAGGCAGAAACAGGATGGTATAAGTGTTCGATTTTGGCGCTTCACTTACAGTTTGAATAGTTGAGGATGAGGATGTCCTCATGTTCCTTCTCTTCGCCTTGCGGCTCAGCACAGGTTGGAAACCGTCATCTGAGAAGTCCTCACTGCTGAGATAGTAAGCATGAGTATCTTCACTGTCGCTGTCGCTCGCTTGTCCCATCCGCTTCCTGGAGGCGGTCGCCGCTGACGCCGCTGGTGCCGGCAGGCGCCCGGGGTGGTCTACTTCCATCCCCTCCAAGGGAGCAGCGGAAACTGATCAACAGACTTAAATTACAACTGAAATACGCCGGAGTTAGCAGAAGCAGCTCCTATTCAAAACACACTTCTTCGTCTTATGTCACTTTAAAATCAGCACAACGTTACGAGGTGGAGGTAAATGATGCCGCACATCACTGCCATGTCATGATTATCGCGTTTGGGTGTGTCGTTTACCTCCGTCATCTATTCACGTCACGTGATACCAAATTTAGTATATGTGGAGCTAGCGAAATGACCGCGAGCACGCTATGAGCTTGGTATGTTGTCATGTTCTTACATGACACGCGTGTCAGGTATACTATGTTTGCACAAGTCATATATAACGTCATCCATTGACGTCACGTAACACCGAATCGGGTATATGCGGAACTAGCAAAACGGCCACGAGCGCATCATGAAGGGCCCAATATACTCCAATGTAACATTGACGCGCACGCACGCTGGGCACAGCGACGCTACGTTAGCAAAACACGAGTAGCTAATAGTCTGACGCCTGGCGCGACCAGCTTCCGTCGGCGCCGCCCGACGGCAACTGGCGTGAAATGCGACATGCTGCATTTCGCGCCGATGCGTCACCCAGACAACACTTCGTCTCCCTCTTTTCGTGACGGGGGGACGCCGGACGCGTTGAAACGCACATGTGTCAAAGCAATGCAGCGCGGCGCGCACCTGTAGGTATATGGCAGGAATGGCGCCTGGCATGGCAACGCCGGCTGACGCGACGAAATGAACACCAGTCACGTAATGCGCACCGTGTGACGTAATAGTCATGTTACACGGCACGCATGTCGTGACTATTTTGTTTGGGTGTGTCATTTACCTATGTCGTCCGTTCGCGTCACGTAATACAGAGTTTGGTACATGTGAAGCTAGCAAAACGGCGGCGAGTGCCTCATGAGCGCAGCAAGTAGTCATGTTGTTACATGACACGCATATCATGTTTACCATGTTTGCACCAGTATCATACCTTCGTCATTCATTCACGTCCCGTAATACCAAATTCGGTGTGAGTGAAGTCAGCGAAACAGCCCCCGGCGCATCATGAGCGTGGCACGCAGTCATGTTGTTACATCCCACGCAACTCATAATTATCATGTTTGCACCAGTCACATACCTTCATCATTCATTCACGTACCGTAACACCAAATTTGGTATATTTGACACTAGCGAAACGGCCGCGAGCGCATCATGAGTGTGACGTGTAGTCATGTTGTTACATGACCCGCATGTCATGATTTTCATGTTAGGCTCTTTCACATGTGTTCGCCATGCAATCATGTCATACCATACAACTTTTGCAACATGCCATGTGAACTAAACTACCGCAAGAGCTGCAGGACCATGAAATGTATATCATGACATTCATGACATACATGTCATAATTTTCATGTTATGACTAGTCAAATATGTTCTTCTTACAGTCATGTTAAGCCATGCCAAGTTTGGTATCGATACCACTATCGAAACGGCCAGAAGAACTAAAGGTCGTAGCTGGATAGATAGATAGATAGATAGATAGATAGATAGATAGATAGATAGATAGATAGATAGATAGATAGATAGATAGATAGATAGACATACAGACAGACAGACAGACAGACAGACAGATAGATAGATAGATAGATAGATAGATAGATAGATAGATAGATAGATAGATAGATAGATAGATAGATAGATAGATAGATAGATAGATAGATAGATAGATAGATAGATAGATAGACATACAGACAGACAGACAGACAGACAGACAGACAGACAGACAGACAGACAGATAGATAGATAGATAGATAGATAGATAGATAGATAGATAGATAGATAGATAGATAGATAGATAGATAGATAGATAGATAGATAGATAGATAGATAGATAGATAGATAAATAGATAGATAGATAGATAGATAGATAGATAGATAGATAGATAGATAGATAGACAGACAGACAGACAGACAGACAGACAGACAGACAGACAGACAGACAGACAGACAGACAGACAGACAGACAGACAGACAGACAGACAGACAGATAGATAGATAGATAGATAGATAGATAGATAGATAGATAGATAGATAGATAGATAGATAGATAGATAGATAGATAGATAGATAGATAGATAGATAGATAGATAGATACGCGCTCAAAGTCGCCGAAGTTCGCTATTTTAAAAAACAAAACATCGTGTCCCCTATGAAGCGGCACTGCATACGTACGTTCGCACAGCATGTAAGCGTCCTTCCTTCCACATTTTCGAACCTCACAGGCATGAGAACACTCAAACGAACACGCAAAACCCGATTAGCTGTACCACGAACAGATGCAAATTGCTAAAAAAGCGCCGGAGAACGCTGGTTGTGCGGACGCGTGACGAACGCGCAATCTTCCAGCGTACGGAAACCTTTTGACGCTTGATGAGACCACCCCACCTGCTAGCGTGGTGCGAGTGGAAAGGGTTCATAGCTAAGCCCTCCTCTTTTTATGGTCGGTGCTTGTTACGTGCGGTGACTAGACTTACCTAGTGAGGCAAAGTATGAAGCCTTGAGATATAATCTATGTCTTTTCTGCCCGTTTTATTATGTTTTTTTGCGCCACATTTGGCGAATGTTTCAACTTTATAAAACATCTTCGTTTTTCATTTCATATATGAAGCTACCATCAAAAAAAAAAACAGCTGTGAGATTTGTGATTTATTGAAATTACTTTGTTTGAAGCACTGAGTGGTTAAGCTGGCTGAAGTACATACACGACACAATATGCACCTGCTAATGTGCAATACTCGTTGGTAATAAGCATCTAACAAAAAAGACTGTTTCTACGAAACTGGGCAGCAGAAAAATTACCTAAGCTCACTGCTGTCTTGTAGGTTCCCTGATAATGTTAAAAGAATTTACTCTTCCTAGAACTATAGCAAGGGGCCTGATGCTTCATTATGTAGAAGTTTAGAGCATCAGCTTGTATAGTTTTGTTGCTTAATCGGTAATGCGTGACCAGGCACTGCCATAGACTGCTGCGTTGACACAATATAAATTCAGCAAGTTTTCGTCAGAGCACAAAGAAACTTCGCATAGAAAGTAAGTGTATTCTAGATTAATACGCTTGCGCAGGATGTCGCAAGGTCTATGCGGAATACGCCCGGTTTTCTCCACACCCGTCTTCACCGCCTGGACCCATGCCTACGACTTACTATTCCATCTGGCCTACCCCGATCCGAGACGACCCTCCTCTGCCGCATGTGGCTTGGGGTGTCTTTCACGAACGCCTTTGCCTGCCGCATCGGAATGAGAGACAGCGCTGCATGCGACCATTGCGACAATGACGAAACAATTGAACATATTTTATGTCAGTGCCCCCAGTACAGCTCTCAGCGACAGTCCCTCTCAGCAGTGTTTGCTCGCCTCGACGACCAGCCACTTTCTGAGCAGTCAATCTTGGAATGTCGGAAAGATCGAGCTTCACGCCAGAAAGCAACGAAGGCGCTGATGAAGTTTCTGCGAGCGACCCGCCTCGTTGAACGATTGTGACACTACTGTGTGCGCGTGTGTGTGTGTGTGTGTGTGTTTGTGCTTCTCTTCCTCCCTTTCCCATTTCTTTTTCTTACTTTTCTGTCTCCCCTTACCCCTTCCCCAGTGCAGGGTAGCAAACCGGATATGTTTTCTGGTTAACCTCCCTGCCTTTCCACATTAAATTTTCTCTCTCTCTCTCTCTAGTCTACATAGCCACTGAATATTATTGTTTTGCTTTGAAAAGAAAAAAAAAAGATATTCCCTCAAAAGCTTTCAACATTTTGCCCATTTTCATTGAGGCATTAATAAATTAAATTGGTTTATACTCAATATCTCTTCAGAGAAACCTTCAATAGCACTTAGTCTAAAGGCACAATGAATTCCGCTTAGTTATGTTGAATGGTTTCGCCATACTCGCAGTACAACGGAGGCATGTACAGCGAAAATTCTTTTTGTTGCTCACACTATTTTCATTGCTATGGTAACGGTTTCGACCAGGCATTAACACTACGCGTCATTGAAAAGCGGGGATAATGAGCTTTCTGAGTTGGACCAATTCACAATTAGTTCTTCAGCGCAGTGAGCAGAGTGCATGTGTGTTTAGAAAAAAAATGTTTAACGATTTCGAGTACTTCGTACTCAACTATGGGAGAGCACTGCACCGTCCCGTTAAAAGCAACCGTAAACAATGCGTTAACTGAGGAACGGTTCCCGCCGGGTGAGAGACCACCAATTTAATTGTTACAGAATGTCACCACATATGGGACCCTAGTGGTTTAGTGATTGTTTTAGATTTATTCGTATTTATTATCCACTGGGCACTAAATTATCTTGCACACAATGCATTTGATTTAGAAAAGCTTTCATGCCTTTATTCACATGCTTTGTTTTCGGCAGTTCAGTGTGGCGGAAGCCCTTCGATGCGGTGGAAGGGCCGTGAAAGGGAAAATTATTAAGCACACCTCGGTAGCGCCGAGGTGTGTGCATCGCACTTTTTTTGGAAACAAAAACTTCTGGGTGGATGAACGAATTCCGCACCATGGGGGAAATTTACAGCGGAGCTGTTAAAGCTTGGCAAAACCATTCAGCCCTAAAAAGGGGCGAAGCTTCTGAAAGCGGCACCCGTTCGTCCCTCGCAGTAGTGCGTAACATGTCTTAAGCTTTGGCCTGCAAGTGGTGCCGGTGGGAGATTTCTCCTGTGCGTTGTTGAACAGTAACAAATTCGCAGCGTGCGCGTTAACTAAAAGCCAACTTCTTTTGTCTCTCATTTCCAATTAGTAGTCATTGGCATGTACATTGAGCACTATCTGCCAAGAAAGGGTTGCAAGGTTATACTCGCTGGGTGTAACCTCCTTCGTTTTTAGAAAGGTTTTGCGAGCGTTGGGCCGCGGCGCCATGAATACAATGAATTAGTGTATACCATGAACTTGAGGTGGTTAAAGGTAGGAAGTAGGCAAGAAGCGCAAACCGTAAGAAAGTGTGCGTTTGCCACCTCTCATTTAGTCCTTGGAACGTCCGCTGAATGGCGGTACTTCTATATGTGGAATATATGATGAAAAGATGCGAGATGGTGGTACTTGGAGTATTGATTACATGGACGAACGGACACACAGACAGATGCATGGACGGATGCACGGATGGCTGCACAGACGGATGGATACATGGACGGACGCAGGGGCAGATGCATGAACGAACGCAGGGATGGACGCAAGGATGGACGTGCAGACGCACGAACAGAAACACGCACGGACGGGGATGTACGGACGGTCACAGGCGGACGCATGGACGGACGGAAGCAAGAACGAATGGATGGACGGATGCTTCGCCCCACTCTCCATCATTCACCCCGTGGATATGCTGCCAATCCTTACGCTGCCAAAATGGCGGCATAAGGGTTGTTTCTTTGTAAGAGTAACAGACAAGTCAGCATCGAACCGCAAGTAGGTAACACCGACTATGCCAAGCAGTTGTGTACGCCATAAATATGCCAACAGTGCATTTATGGGAGCTAGAAATACCCCTTGCATATGCTGCCACGGCGAAGCTCCTTATGGCGTGGCTTGTACATTTCTCGTTGTAGTGCATAACCACCGGTGGCACATACCCGAAAGAGCGGTTCTTAGAATCTCCGCTGGGTGGCGGTACTTGTATATTATAAATACATGATGAAAAAGATATGATATGTTGAAGTGTTCACTAGATAAACGGGCGGACGGACGAACGGACGGATGGACATGCAGATGGACGGACGGTCTGATGGACGGACAGACATAGGAGACGGACCCACGGACGAACAGACGCATGGACAGACAGGGGGACAGCCGCACGAATAGACGTACGGATGGACGTATGGACGGACGAACGCATCGATGATCACAGGGACGGACGGACACATAGGCGGACGCACGGACGCACGCAAGCAAGAAGGAATGGACGGATGGAAGCACGGACGGACTGACGAACGCTTCGCCCCCCCCCCCAATCATCATTCATTCCGTGGATATGCTGTGATTTTTTTTATCATCATTGGGTCCAGGTGGCGTTGAAAAAATGTGGAGTGGGTATGTGCCAATCAGCTCCAAGCATGGCACAGCAATGCATTGTACAGCAAAGCAAGGTGGGGAGAAAAAGGAGCGAGGATGGAAGTGACGGGAGAGTGAGGAGGCAAAGAAGGAGGGACTGGCAGAGCCTCGTATAGTATGGCATGATAAGGGAGTGAGGAAGGGTATATGAGTGAGGAGCCGAGGAGGCGAACGCATAAGTAAAACAAAATATCGATTCCTTCCGATGCGACATTCGTACCAGGGTATTGCCGCGGTGCCGAGGCGAGCGTCGGAACAACTTCACTATCAAAGCATTAATTGATGTGACGCACGAATTCACAGGGAAGAGCCTTGAACTACCCTCTCCCCCACCCATCAAGTCTTCCAGAGAAGTTATTGATAAATAAATCTCATGTTGTCCTCTCAGACGAGCAGAGACAATGTGAGATAATGGTGTTAAAAAGCATTGACACCATGGTCGTAAAAGCTAATTCTAGGCTCACTCGCACTCACTCAGACTGAGATCGAGCCGTGAGTCTGAGTCCGGTTGGCTGAGTCTGAGTGAGTTCGAGTGAATAATAATTCGGTGAGCGACAACGGGTCTAGTTAAAAA
The DNA here is from genome assembly GCA_013436015.1 of Rhipicephalus annulatus. Lineage (NCBI taxonomy): Eukaryota > Metazoa > Arthropoda > Arachnida > Ixodida > Ixodidae > Rhipicephalus > Rhipicephalus annulatus. Next base: position 250,473 of record WOVY01010891.1, on the reverse strand, counting down.
AAAGTTTTGTTAGAGTGAGTCCGGCTGAGGAGAATTTGGGTGAGTCGAGTCAGATATGTCTCATGTGTGAGTGTAGGGGAGCATCGCAATGTTCGCTTCCCTGTAGTTTTACTTCATGAAATAGACAATAACTAGCACGATCATACTTTGACGGCCCTCATACATCAGTTCACATTTTCGATTTATCCCACGGCGTGTGGGTAGAAACATTTCCCACTAACTCTATCCTACAATAACGAAGCTCGAAATAACTTCCGAGATCTATCATCCAGGTTTTCCCTGGAAGCCTGCCAAGGCAATTGAAAATTGTTATTTCTGAACTCGCCTGACGTATACCATCACTCAAATTTTACTTAAGCGCGTGTCTTCTTGCCTTATCTCTTTGATAATACTTTTGTGAGCTGCCAGAAACTGTCTAGGTTTCTTTTATCTTGCAGCTGTTTTTAAACGAAAAGCAAGAAAATCAAAACATTCACTTGGTCAGGATGATGTTATAGGCTCACTTTAATAGCAATTCATTTGGTCGGAGTTTAATTGCGGGAATTCTTCCACAGAGGTGCCTTTCGAGCCATTCTCAATATTACTGGAAATTCAAATATGTTACCGTGTTAATTCACCAGATATTATGCGACCTTAGACTACATTTCGGTCAGAGTTATTATTCTGCCCCGAAGTTATCTCCTCTCTCATCTCGTTTATAAATCTTACCTTGGTTCGTACTTATAATATAGTACTATAGCAAAAATATTGTTCACGATTACAACATACGCTGTTGTGTTACCACCTCATTAGTTGGTCCATTCCTCCACGTGAATAAGCGTCGGTTAAAATACGCGTCGGAGCTTTTCTCACTCTGCGAAACTCGCATATGAGGCTACGTGCCTGTCTATTGTTGCTGTGTTTGTAGTTATTTTTATTATACTTCATTTAAAAACACTGTAGGCCTTTTACAGGTTCATACAGGAAGTGGTTAAAAAAATTACATACACACGGGCATGGCAACAGCAGAAACAAACGAACGAGAAACATGAATATCAAAGAAAAACAAACCGTAGCTTGGTAAATCATCATTGTAGCAAGCAAGATAAGAAGCACTTCTGTACAGAGTAAGAAAAAAGAATGCATACGCCGATTCCAACGTTACTCATACAATGTAGATAGTCTTAGAAAAATAGATTAAAGCAATATTACCCTAGAGAAGATTGCAATTGTAAAAATGGCATCAGTTATCAACAAGTTGTTGTGTATAGGTCATTTTCCTTTTTAATTATGTGTTAATCACATATTCTTTCCTCTGATGAATTCGATTCTATAAAAATCACAATGTTTTATCATACCGCATGCATTCTCTTTCGTTTTGTCAACGCGTGACTGTTATTCATGTGCATATGCACGGTGCTGGTGCTTTGTCACGCTTTTTTTTGGTTTTACGCGGATCCTTTAAGCAACTATGTGTACTGGCTGTCTGAAATAAATATCAAATGAAATGAAGAAAAAAAGGGAAGGGGAAATGAACATGCGCACTAATTTGCAACCCTTCACAGGTGAGATTGATGTTATGCATAACAGAAAAAAAACATGGGGCGAACACAAAGCGAATTCCTTGATTCGAAAGTACGTAAAGCATAGACATATCCAACACACCAAAGGAGAATCGACGAAAAGAACGTACACGAAGACAGGATAAACGTAGGGGCTTGCATTGTCTGTGAGCGTTGATTTGCGTTGGTTAAAATGGAAATACATGCCGTATCAGCATATAGATTGAGGCCACGTGTTATAGACAGTCTAATATGTCCAAATTGCACTTGTCTAAGGACATGAGCATCATGGCTGCTTCCAACGAAACAGAGTACGGAGTCGGAAAACAAGCACGAACTGTGCTTTCAAGAACGCACCGAGAAGATCAAACGTCAAACAATGAACGTGAACCTTTAACCTTACAAGACAGTCTGCCGAGCATTTCCCGTGAGCCAGCGTCGGTCCATCCAATATGTCTGACAATAGGAACACGCAGGTTCAGATATGGAAAAATAGCACTGCCGCAAATAGGTACTGACACTAACAGACTACTTAACACTGGTTCCTTGTTTTTGCTTCTTACAAGAATAAAACGAAAGAAAGCCTGCGTAAGTACTAGCAGGCAATCAGTTCTCTATAGTATGATACACGGCATGTAACTAGTAGTAATTTCGTCTCTAGTCAAAACTTAAAAAACTTTCTCACTCTTGTCACCCTTTTGAGAATTAAGTTCTGTCTTCTAGTTTGTGATGTCGACTGTATCTATCTTCAGTGTTGCTGCATGAGTTAGTGAAGGGCCGCAATTGGCTGTCTAGCGTTTCTTGGCATCGCTAATGACGGGCATGGAGAACCGCGACAATAATACTACCCTAACAATGTTCGCATCCATTATTACTCTCTACAAGGCTAAATGTATATATCCTACATTTCATATTTAGCAATATCGGATCTACATTACCTGCGAAAAAAGTTTCCTTTATGTCCCGTTCACGGCAAAACTTAGACCAGCTATTCCCAATTACCTGGCTTGGCATGCTTTCGTGCACCTGTTTAAAATCTCGCTGAACTATACAATTAACTCTGTGATCTCAATACCTTCAGTATTTATCTGGCATTCCGAAGGAACGTTATTTTCAAGCTCGCCCTTTCCTTGAATCAATGAACTCCGTGGACGCCATTTTCAGCCCCGACATTTAAAACGATCCTCGATTGTTTCTCGTATTCTTTCTGTAAACACTCATGCGCATGTTCTTTTTTTTCACATTTCTAGCGCTTGTAAAGCAAGCACATCCTTCAGCGACTCAGGAAGCCGGAAGCTCTTGCAGTGAAACTACAATGAATCAAGCTTTTTTGTTAATATAATTGATTAATACGAAGGGATGGAATGGCTTCTCGGGCGAGAACTATACGGTTTCTGCCCAAGCGAAAGGAGATTGGCATCGACTGTGGTAAAACATTAAGATCACACTTTCACGATGCTTAGCGGGGGAAACAGCAACACAAGCCTTGAGCATCACTCTCGCTCTCAGAAGACTACGTTATTCGCGCGCTCACTGCCCCCAAGCTGTCGCTGCCGTTCCAACCTCGACTTGGTGGTCGCTGAATATGAAGTTCTCAACAGAAAACAAAAATTGTTGCCCTATCTTAATCCTTCCGCTACCTTGCGGGTTTCCGCGGAACTCACTTACAGTAAATGGAACACGTTTAACAGGAAAAAGGTGGGAAAAACCGCGTTTCGAACATACCCCCCCCCCCCCACACACACACACACAACCAGCAGCTGGGATCTTATTCAGTGAGCTAAATTAGGACTCCATAGGTGGCAGGAATGCGCACCCCGCTTTATAACTTCGTGCTACTTTTCCCCGAAATTCAGACGTCTTCGCTTTCATCACGCTTGCCTTGGCAATGAAAATTTTGATGCAAGTGGCGTGGTGTGAGGCCGGCTACCTCGTAGGTGTCTCGCACCATGAGCCTGGGCTTCACTGCTCTCCGCGCCTGACGGTCTCTGTGGCCCCTGCTGCACCCTGAAGGTCGCGCGTTGCTCGGGATGTCGGTGGCACGTGGTACATCTACACCAGCTGCTGCCACTTGCAGGCTCGAGTGGGTGTAAGGGGCCGGCCCTTAAAGCCGTCCCCAACTCTCTCCTGTCAACTGAATAAAGTTTACTACCTACCTACCTGGGTGTTCGATGAGACTTTAAATCTTTCGTATTCACAATTACACTGACCAAGCAGGATTCCTGACAGACTACTCGACAACAGGCCATATTTACACTATTTAACAGGTGACCGATAAATGTGCGTACATTGACCAAGCCCCATATGCAGCGTATACAGATTTTGTAGATTACGTGGAAAATTATGATTCGGACGAAACTTCAACAGTCATGCACCCATTACGCAATCAGAGTTTATAAAAATATTTGAAGACGCATATAGGTGTTGTAGAAGAAATCTTCTGAGGCTCCACAGCCATCGTACTTATCTATATAGAATTCAATAACATTTCAATAAAGGTAATAGAGAGTACAACAGTAACCTGCAATTAGCTGATCACATTGTTATAAAATTAGTGACTACGAGGATAAATTTCAAAACGTGGTAACAGAATTTAACACGCAAAGAATTGGAATGGTGCATCTAAATTGGTAGGCAGCTAGGAACTGGAAGCGCTAAAAGAATGTGTTTATTTTAGCAGGTAGTAACCGCAGACACTAAATATGAGAGTGAAGTGATTAGGAAAATAAGAAAGGGGTGCAGCGTATTTTACAAGTATCCTCACGAATCCTCCCAATGATCATAAATGATAGATAAGCAGTCTGCCTCGAGACAAAAGGGCATAACAGCTGCATCTACCACTACTTACTTACGGAAAACCAACCTCGAGGGATACGAAAATGGTTCGGTTTACGCTGAGGACGCCACACCGTGACATGGAGAGGAAAATGACGGTTGCAACATCTGGAGACCAGAAGAGAGCAGAGTATGTCATAGATTGAACAGGCGTCGAGGACATGTCGGTCGAAATCATGGATAAATGAGCGTGAGCAAGGCATGTAGCGAGAAAAGACTACTGCTGGTCATTAAGAGTTACTGTCTGGATTCCAATGGGAAGCATGCGTGTCAGGAGAAGGCCGAAAGCACTGGACGGCAACAGGCGCTAGACGGGTTTAGTTTGAGAAACATAGCAGAGACATTTCGCGCTGCCTTCAGGTCGATCATAATGAGTATTCAATACTAAGATGTAATACTGACATTATCTCTGGTTCTCGTAGTCCAACCAAAAAGAGATACCGCCACTGTGACTCTCACTCGTCCCATTGTTTATATCCTACGCTAGAAAACTTCGCGAACGGTAATATGAAGGAAAGAAGAGAGTCGCACTTTCTCCGAAAGTTGTCAGCAAATAGAACGCGGAAGCAGAAAAAAGGATGAAAAAAGGTACGGACGGGTAAAAAACAGGCGGCTAATGTCACACAGCGTGAGGCATGTACGCTTGGATTTCTACTTGACAAAGAAAGCGTTGCTGGAAGCATTGAGGACGCTTCCATAAGCACTAGGTGGTGAAGCATACGGGCAGTTGTCAGGGCCTAATATCCCACAAAAAATTTCAGCTTGTGAGGGATAAGAACTTGAAATCTTTGGGCAAAGACACTGTCTTTCATGGTTCTTTGCGCCCACAATCTCAAGTAAGGAGGTACGATTTCTGGCGGCAAAGATACTGAAGGCAGTTGAGCCGAGCAGAACGTTTTAAATGAATCATATGAGTTCCCGCATATTAGGGGCGATGCTCCTTATAGCGACACCCGTTCGTCCCTCGTAACCGTTGTAGTGTGTAACAAGTATAACATTTTGACCTTTAAGGTGGTGCCGGTGAGAGATTTCTTCTGAGCGTTGTTGAACAATAAAAAATAGTGCTCAATGTACATGCCAATGGCTGCTAATTGGGAATGAGAGACAAGAGCATTCGGCTTTTAGTTAACGCGCACGCTGTGATCCCCATTAGCAGTTATTGGCATGTACTTTGAGCACCATCTGACAAGAAAGGGTTGCTACGTTATACTCGCTGGGTGTAACCTCTTTTGTTTTCGATAGGTTTAGCAAGCGTTGAGCCGCAGTGCCATGAATACAATGAACTAGTATATACCATGAATGAACTCGAGGTGGTTAAAGGTAGGAAATAGATACGAAGCGCAAGCAGTAAGAAAGTAAAAGCTGAATTCTCCTGTCTCTGTTTTCCCATTAGCAGCTATTGGCATGTACAATCAGCACTATCTGACAGGAAAAGGTTGCTACGTTATACTCGCTGGGCGTAACCTCCTTGGTTTTAGAAAGGTTTAGCGAGTGTTGGGCCGCAGTGCCATGAATACAATGAGCTAGTATATATCATGAACTCGAGGTGGTTAAAGGTGAGAAGTAGACACGAAACGCAAGCCGTAAGAAAGTGTGCGTGTGCCACCTCTCGTTTAGTCCTTGGAATGTCCGCTGGATGGCGGTGTTTCTATATGAGGAATATATGATAAAAAGATGCGAGATGGTGGTACTTGGAGTATTTAATAGGTGGACGAATGGACACACAGACAGATGCATGGACGGAAGCACGGATGGCTGCACAGACGGATGGACGCATGGACGGGCGCAGAAGTGGATGCATGGACGAACGCAGGGACGGACGCACAGATGGACGTGCGGACGCACGAACAGACGCACGCACGGGCAGGCAGATGGACGCACGGGCGGCCACACTGACGAACGCATAGATGGACGGAAGCAAGAACGAATGGACGGACAGATGCTTCGCCCCACTATCCATCATTCACTCCGTGGATATGCTACCTTTTATTTTTACACTTTACTTCAGGTATTTCTAGAAATGGTTATTGATTTTATGTGTATAACAGCAGACATAAAAATTCGAGTCAGACTTTTACGAGGCTACAACAACAGCGCAGTGTTTGTCCCTTCTATGAATGTCGTTCTTATGTGCGCTGTTACCCTCCCAACTAGACTCACCAACTACATCTCACCATTACGCCTCGAGAAAACCGGTTAAGTTACAACTAAGGTAAGCTATAGTGCTGACGAAGAAAGGCTGTTAACATTTTAAGAAGGAATGTGGCACTGCATGCACGTACAAAAGCCGCATAATTACCCCACGTTAATGCGCCCCACGTCCTGCCTGGTTATCTGGACACGAACGGCGGGGTCTTCTCTGTTGCTGGGTTCGTTTATCGGCGAGCTCTCAACGACCACACACTCGGGAAGAGAAGAGTCCCGCCATCTCAGGCTGATAACTGAGTGACCCCCCTCCCTCTCCTCTACACTAAGTGCAAAGCTTCTATTTCGGTAGACGCCGGGTATTGTGCGTCATTTACGATACCCATACTTCAGTTGAACAGATCTGGTGGAGCGTTATATTGAAGCTATTAACAATTGTTGCAGTAAATGCCTTGGCATAAAGAAAAAGTTCCAATCCTGGAAGTCATTTTTGTCATCTGGCCTCTGCCGTAATCTCGCCACAAGAATTTTCGCGTTATGTAGCAGCCCTTTGATGCCACTGAAATTTCCGGTGCCATTTTTTTATGTATTGTGTACGCACTCTTTTTGGAAACAGTGTTGCGGAGTTGCCGATTCGGAATCAGAACGAATCCGGAATAATACTACATCATCGCGAGCCCGGAATGGATCGGGAATAGAATGGCGACAAAGCTTGAATGAATAAAATGGGAATGGAATTAGGCGGATTTTGCACGAACTAAAATGGTAATGTAACAATGTGTACATATGTAGTAACCAATCTGTATCGTTTGAACCCGCTCCTGTAAGAGCCTGTTAAGGCTTACAGTATGACTAAACAAATAAATAAAAATAGTTACGCCTTTTTTCGGAAATAGCGCACCTCTTGGTCGACGTGCTCATTTTCAAACTTCAAACATTAGTAAGTCAGACCCTGCAATTCAACAATAAAGCTATACTTTTAAAAGGCTTGGATGATTACAAGCTTGGTACATTTATGAGCAATGCACTTATTCCATAATTTGGTCCTTAAGTAGACTGTGTTGCTCCTAAGTTCCTTTTTTCTACTTTTAGCGTAGCCGCAGCTGTATGTCCCATGGTGTCGCTGTGCTGAACCACGGTGGCGGCATACCCCCTTTACACCTTATGATTTGTTTCCACTTGGTGGCACCTCAGCCACGTGATGTCTCCCCATCCTTACCTTTGCTTCCGCCGCCATCGGCGACTCGGACGCACATTTTAAAAGAGCGCTTATCTAAGTTGTGATGCGTATTGGTGGTGGTGGTTGTGATTAGAGGAAAGAAAAGACGCCTTATTACGCAGGTGCGATGCTTGTGCTTACTGCAAGCTTTCGTGCACTGCTAGCACGCCGGCTCATCGCATATTACGCCCCCACCACCCCATTTTTGCAATACTGTCCCCCCTTTTTTACACACATGGGCGCCTTTGCCCAAAACACTATTGAAAAGATCAGTATATGTCAGAGCAGCACACATTTGTATACAATGAACTCTGTGCTGGGTGAACTCTGTGAGCAATTAACTGTTGCAGAAGATGAACCGCACAGAGTTGGAATATACTTTTGAAATCATTGTTTCGATAGCCTGTAAAAGCAGGCAATCACACGTAACTAAGGCAGTGCATCCCCAAATCCTAACGTAATGTTTCACTGTCGTCATTTTAACATTAGCGCATTTAGTCTTTAAAAATATTAAAACATCACGAATCGTTCAAACATGCATTTTTAGAAAAAAAAAAAGAAGGTCTGCATATTCACTAGCTAAAGACTAAGCATTTACTTGTCACAAAAAGCACCAAATTCTTAGTAAGTGAAGCTAGCAAAATGTAGAATAGTGAAACTTGCTACTTTGCTAAGTAGTTTATGAATAGTGCTTACTAAAATGAAAAATGCATTACTGCATTTTAGTTATGGCGCGTTTATAAGTGCATGCACACTGCCATGTCAATATAATTCTATTACAGAAGCATTTATATAGGATAATAGGCGAAGCACCATCGTCCATGTAGATTAATTATTGGTCACTAATTCATCTACTTACCATGGCAAGTGCGCATCACCATACATAGAGGCGTGAACGAATCACAAACGAGGGCATCCGCATATATATTATCAAGACATAGCCGGTATTCACTTTACCAGCTGTTTCAACGCTATTTATGATCCCACTTTGGAATAGCACGCGGGGTACTGGTTAGCAGCCATAAAGTTTGGAAAAAAAACTGAACGTTTTGTACACATGATCGTTTACCTTCCTATTTGCGTGCATGTGTGTCATCAAGGCTCATCACCTAATTAGCACGAAATTTTTATTCCAATGTAACCGACAAAATAATGTTTGGTCAAATTTTTTTCCAACAATTGTCACAATTACAGCAAGATAAACGGTGGTGTTTAAGAGTAATTTGGCAACGTATGTGGCGTAGCTGTTACCTAGTTAGAAAAATCAGAGCATATCCACGGAGTGAATGATGGTGAGTATAGGGCAACTCCAGACGGGGTCTTACCCCTCTAGGGGCTTTCTGAGCATGCTTCATCCGGATATTGATCCACTTTGCCCAGATTGTGGTGAATTTTGCTCTTTGAGTCACATGCTCTGGCAGTGCCCTGCGTTACAGGATTTTAAAACAGAAGAAGACTGGACGACGGCAATCACAGACCCCAGACAAGACGTCCAGCTTCAGGCTGTCCAGAGGGCCCGTGAACGAGCGGAGAGGCATGGCCTCTCTGTTCCGACATGGGACTAGCCAACGGCTGGGTGGGGACCTACATAGTTGGCCCGCTGCCTTGCCTCTCAGGACCAAATAAAGTTGTTTGTCATGTGAGTATAGGGCAAAACGTTCGTTTTTCCGTCCGTGTGTCCATGCATCTGTGCGTCCATCCGTTTGACCGTTCATTTATCCGTCCGTTCCTCCATCCATACATCTATCTGTATGTCCGTGCATGCATCCGTCCGTCCGTCCGTCCGTCCGTCCGTGTGTGTGTGTGTGTGTGTGTGTGTGTGTGTGTGTGTGTGTGTGTGTGTGTCCCCACCCCGTCCGTCCGTCCGTCTGTTTGTCATTCACAGCAGCGCCACCTGCTGAGTGAGTCATACAACTAGGTGGTTACGAACCGGTCACAAAACAAATGCATGGGCAGACCCACGGCTGTAGGAGCACTCGCCCTTAAAAGACCAAGAAAGCATTCCTGATTAGTAACGGCAAAAGTTTCCAGTTTTACTAGCTGCTGACTAAAAGCCACGAAGGTAGTAAAATCCTCTTGAAACGACTAAATACTTGTGTTGCCAACTGTTTACTAGTTTTTCGCCTAAGCTTGGGCGAAAAACCACACTACTAATTGCCCTGTGGCAATCAGTAGTGTGGTTGTACTGCACGAGAAAAGCCGACAAGCTGCTATCCCTCGACCGTGGTAACGTTTTTGCGTGCTTCTGCAGTTTTCATGCATCTGATGACATCAGCTTTATGTTGTTACAATCATTCTTGGCGCGAAAAGTTAACAAGATATGTCTTTCCTGCCTTGGGGAATTTTAAAAATGGGATTGAGGTGTCTGGCCATTCCCGAGTGGGAATGATCTAAGCCTTTTCGTTCCAGAGGAATTGAAAGGAATGGACTTGCGGCAAGTTGCGATTTTCCGGAATGGAATTGGAATGGAATGCAGGCGTCCATTCCGCAACACTACTTGGAATACCCCTAATGGGGTTTTAAAAAAAGATAAGCGAAGGAAGTGTGATTATTAGCCTTAACGAAACGGTGATTTCCGATGCAGAACTTCGTAATAAATATGCATACCCACAACCAACAGAGCTGGCGCAAGATCCATGCACGACATTGATGATAGTGTCGATGTAGGCGTAACAAACTTGAATTTATAAGGGCCGTCTTCTGAGCATAGGAAATGCCGGAACAGAATGCTGGGGCGGTAAACAGCTATCTCTCAATTATATAAAAAATTATATGTACGTTACAACCTGGGAAAATCTTTAAACACGACCCACACACGCGGCGCACCTGCACATCACCTGGGGAAGAACAGGCGTGCCATCTGGTTTCAGCTCGAACCGTAATACCAAAGAAACCATGCTTAGCTGAATGACGACGGCAGAATTTTTGGATGAAATCACCAGGACATTCAAGTCTCCGATCTAAAAGCAGCGACATACTGAACGTGTGTCTCTATATGGCAAAGTCACTTATCGGAAACACTTGAGGATCACTTGACATCACAAAAACAAGTAGCCTATATTGCACGGAGGAACCTTTAAGCGATTTCTCGCTTCGGAAAGGACCTGGATGGCCGTGGGCAGTGCTGGCATTTTATTGGCGGAGCACTTCAGGAGTTGGAGCTGCAGTGCGCAGTTGTTGTCGCTTGGCGTAACGGCGTCAAAATCACGTATAAAAATATAGGGTAAAAAAAGAGAGATAAACCGAGCACGAAATAAATGAAACGGAAATAGGAAGAAAAACAATGATTAGAAAGCGATCAATAAAGAGAGGGAAAGAAATAAGTGGAAATAAATAAAAAATTTAAACAGCAGAGAAGAAGGAAAAGAAAGAGAGAATTGAAGAGAAACAAAGAAGGCTACACCCCTCGGAACACCCTTTATTATTGGCGAAGCTACCTCGATTTTTTCTTATGTTGCCACTAGATGTTTCCTCGATTTGTTTCGATAACGACGACGTTTTTAGGTCTTTTTCAATATGGTGGCCCCTCGCAACGCCGGGGTGATGTGTGCAAGGCGCTATACGTAATTATATTAAAGAGAAAAAGAGCCAGAGACACTTTTTTTTTTCAGCTGTTACTGACAGTTGCATTCGATATCCGCAGTTGGTTTTGTGGAATTTTGTGGAAGCATGAAATAAAAATAGAAATGTTGTTTTATTTAATTTGCCATATTTAAATCTAGTCATATTTCTTTTTCTAAAGTTTTTTTTAAACATCTGTCTTTACACTGTGTATTCACTTCCGAATAATCTTTGCACATGCTTATGAACAGTCCAGATGGAAATCAGGAAAACTTGAGGATGGCCTTGCACTAGCTTGTTGTTCAACATCTTGGGCACCGCGGAAAAAAAAATAGACGAGGACAGTTGGAGGTATACACGCGAACAAGGGCGGTAAACTTTCGATTAGCTCTTCCGTGGAAAGGCGTAGAGAGAGAGAGAGCGGAATGGCAGGGAGGTTAACCATGCTTGGCTCGGTTGGCTACCCTACACTTGGGGTGAGAGATAGAAGAAATAATAGAATGAAAAGAGATAGAGAAAAAAATAAGAAGAGTAAGAAGCCGGTGGATAAATAGTCAGTTCGAGACTACACAGCGTGGTACCACGCTGTTCTTTCCGAAGCGCTCGTGAAGTCCGGTGGTCCTTAAAAAAGCACAAGAGAGCATTCGTGGCTTTGTGCGTATGCGAAACCGTCGCGAACGGCGCAGCGTTATACAGCGAGTTACGACCTGCGCAGACACAGTTACGACCTAACGCACTACATATTGCGACGTCTTTTTATGAATAGAACAGTTTACCGCCTGTGTTGTTGTACTGGTCTCCTTTGTGTGGTGGTCAAGATGTTGACCAGATGTAAACTGCCGATTTTTCGTGCTGCAAAAAAATATCTTTCAGCAAATATACGTATCAAGATGTACGAGCTTTTTTTCAAAGTCAGCGCTCATGAAGCAGATCCTGCGATAATGTGAACGCCACGGTGTTTCTCCAAAATCAAACGGCTGAAAGAAGGCTTTCAAACAAACAAAGTTTCGTCACTCATTTAGTAGAACGATGCGACTCATATCAGCGGCGACAGCATCGCAAGAGAGTCAGTCTCACATTGCCAAAGGCCAGGAGGAAGTCACTGAAAGAAACGGGGCGACCCGACACCCGTACTTTGCCCATATCGCCTTACATGTGCCCCGCGTCATTCCCACCGTTGCAACATCCGGAAGAGAGAGGATCATAAAGTTTCACCGACGCAACACTTTCGCTTTCTGGGGCTGAGGCGAGATAGCGTTATCGCGACTCTTGCAAAATATTCAGGGAGGCTTCCCCTCAGAACACACGAAGACGGCAAGCATGAACAAACTGGAACATTCAGACTAATAGCACGAGACCGCAGACATAAGTGTAGACAAGAAATGGACATGGCACTGCGCTGCGCCGTGTCCACTTGTCCACGTCTGTGGTCTCGCGCTGTTAGCCACAATGAATCTGCTCCAACTCGCCCAGTTTTCCATGTCACTTAAACTACAGCTCTTGCACCCACCCACAAATGTTGGGGGAACGTGGGATGAACCGAAAATTATAATTTCTTCTCCGTTAGTGCATGGCGCTTCTAACCTAGCACATAGCTGCCATCGGATGCATGCACTACTGCAGGCTGGAACATCAATTCGGAGGCTTTGTTCTCAGACGAAGAGGAAATAAAACTTTGTCGGAAATTTCGCGTTTCGCCAACGTTTGGGGGCGGAATCAGTTTGACGGAAAGTGAAGAACGCATGCGGGCAATCACCATGAGGCTGAAAGCCCTAGTGTGTGAAGTTATGCGTGCCTCAGGAGATGCCAATTTTGCTTGTCCATACATAAAAAAACATGAAGGGATGGAAGAGATTTTGTTCTTTTGAAACCTTCATTCACCCTCGGCGGACCAATTTACATAATGTTCTTAACGTGATAATCAAGACGCAAAATCATTCGCTCGCATGCGCACTATAAGTATTTTACCCCCAGTGTTAATTTCGTTCCTGTGAAGCGATTGGAATATATAATTGTAAAACATGCGCTAAAGGGAGCTTCACTACTGCGAAACCAAATGGTGTGCGAACGTAGCACGGGCATCCAGCGATGCCCATTGCACGGTTGTTTTGTCTTCGTTTGTTAAGGTTAACTCGCTTTTGAGTACTGATGAGCTTGTTTTAGTCATGCAATGACCATATGATTTTGAGCGTAATCACGCCAGGTGAGAACGATGGATGAAGGACAAGTCGTGCCACTAAACTGCTCCAAACTTTAAATAAATTTGAAGCCTATGCAAGACTATTTCACATCTACCGGATTACTCGATCGGGCGATGCTCTTACCGACCTAGCTGGTGCGGCTATCGCAATCATGGTGGTATTCACCTAATCGCGTAAATAAACCTGACCCGATAGCATGAACCCGCATCAATCTTAGCTATAACCATGAATTACACTGGTTATGACTATCCTTGTGGTTATGACACGGTTCCGCATCTTTTGAACTACGTAGTTACCCTTAGCATGTAACCTTTCAAGTTACAAGGGTTTTCAACAGGTGTTTAGCTACGAAGTCTTAACTGCCAACCAACGGCTCTCTTCTGCACCGCACACAGTGATTCCGAAAGTATGTGCTCTATTTGCTATGACGTGGTCACGGGTTCGCCGAATTCTGATTTATATGTGGGCTTCAACGTCCCAAAATCATCATAATATTGTGAGAGACGCCGCAGTGGAAGGTTCCGGAAATTTCGACCACCTGGGGTTCTTTAACATGCACCCAAATATGAGTACACGGGCCTGGTTCGCCGAATTTTACCAGCAGGGTTGTGCGCAGAGAAATATCCAAGATTACATTCCCCTGGATGCCCTCTGTGGCCTCTTATTCAAGCCAGCTGCATGATGAGCTTTGTTTCTCATGCCCTTAATCAGCTTTGTCAGCATCATAGGAACTAGTTTTCCACATTCAGCGTCTCATTTCTTCGTTTCGTCAATTATTTGTCATGCACTGTCATCTACAATAAGCAAAATGATACAATCAGTGGCTTTGCTCTTTTACAGTGTTGGTCTTGTGTCCAATTTAAAAGGAGAGATGTAGAAGCAAGAAAAAGTACAGATATGTTAACCAGACACACGCCTGGTTGGCTACAATACACTGGAGGAACGGTAAAAAGGCGAAAATAGGGATGGAACCGGATACATAGACAATAAGCATCTCGCTCCCACTTGAGGGCGCTCATCAGGCCAACAGGCGGTCTCGCAAATAAGTAGGCATTAGGCAGCAACGTCGATAACTGACCACGTTGGCATGGTTCAGTATCATTTAAAGCAGTACAAACTACAGGCCAAGAAGTACACACTAAGAAGCGTTGTAAGTGTTTACTTCTTTTTCTGTAGTTAGGGCTGCTTTAAATAATATGGGGGCATTAGGCACGTCAGCAACGTCTTCATTGCCTTCTTCGACTTCGAGGCACAAGTCCATGGTGAAATTTCAAGACTAGGTGAAAGTATACCCTGCTGCGTAGCCTATTCGAGGGCGAGCATCGCAGTGCTACTAAAACCCTGCTGCTTCTGCTGGCCAAGACAAGCACGAATGGTAAGTTGCCAGCCTTACATAGCGCATTTTCGAACGTATTCAGATGTGTCTTGTCAATTAGGTAGGACTAGAGAGAGAGAGAGAGAGAGAGCGAGAGAGAGAAGGAATGTAGAAAAGGTAGGGAGGTTAACTAGACTATGCGTCCAGTTTGCTACCCTACACATGGGGAGGGGGAGGGTGGAGTAAAAGAGAGAGAAGGATAGACACATGTCACATCACACACACAATGCCGAGTTTCACAGGCGACTACACGGAAAGAAGAGGAATACAATCATGATTTTAACCACGGTGTCTTTCCATATCACGGCCTTATTCGTATCATAAAATTTGCATTGGTCTATATGCATTGGATAATGGTGCGCTACAAATAAAAAGCACCTGGCAGAATGTTTTTGCAGCAAGAACGGTTACGACTCATTTGCAGCGATACGCAGATGATATGCCAATATATATAAATGAACCCTAGGGTAACCCTTACGTTGCACAAGTTAGCGGTTCTAATATACACCTTGCTCTGTCATTCGTAAGTGTGTATCTCCACATTAGTGGACTGAGTCTAACACTCATGGCGTGCCTGAACTTAGCACGTGTAATTAAATCGGGGTACTCACTCGGTACAGTGAAATCCGACGCTGAGTACAGATGTCGTTCCTGGAATACAAAATTTTATCCAGTTTTCCTATAGCTGAGAAGTCGTCCTGTCCATGCTGCCGTTGTAAACGGATCACTGCCAGCAGACACGCATCAGAACGGCCACACGGACACACAGCGTACAGCTTCACTTGCCGCGGATATCCATCGCGTGTCTACCAGAGGACTAATTAGCGGCACCTCTTCAGAGCGTACGGCTCTTGTTCGACTATCGACAGCTGCCGGTGGAACAATTAGCGGCGGCGCGAAGGCAGCGCTTTCAGCGAGAAGACGTCACGCGGGAACGCCCACGCAGTCGGCGCAAGTGAAAAGCGTCTGTTAGCGGCCGGCGTTGTTTTCTCCGGTTTTAAGACATACGGCCTGAACGAACGGCACGCCGGGGAATGCGCCGACGGAGCTGGAACCGCCGAGAGAAGAGACAGAGGCAGGGCGACCCCTGCTCTCGAGCACGCATGTGACGGCGGCGGAGTACGACGCCGACTGCTCTCTTTCTCTCTCTCTCTCCTACTTGCGCTTCAGCTTCTTTCTCAGGCTGCCCTCCTCCTCTCCCTCCCCGAGGCCTCTTCGCGCAACGAGGGAGCCCCGAGCCACGACTTTCCCTCCACTCCTTCGTCAAAAGAGAGGGAAGACGTCAGTTGTCCGTTGATGCTGCCAACCGCCGCGACTCCCTCCACCGCTGCTCGCGAAACAACATAACATTCTCCCTCACTCACACATTCAACCTGCTTCGTTTCCTTCCTCACCTCCTCCAGACAGGCGCGAGAGTTCCGCAGAGTTCTTTTGTATTAAACACGTAACTTTCTTTTGTTTACTTCGCCATTTTGTCTTGTTTTGCTCGTTTTTCGCGTGCTCCCTCCCTTCCTGCTGTTATTTGGGCGCACCCTTGACAGTCGCGCCACTTTCGCCTTCCCCCCGCAACTGAAGCGTCTTCCTCCCGCTGTTTTTGTCTCGTCTTTCTCCCCCTGTGGCGGCGATGCTCGGGGATACCTCACTGATGCTACGACGTTTGCGGACGATACAAAGAGGGAGGGAAGCGATGTCCAGGAAGATTGCCCCGGCCAAGGGCACGGTGGAGGAGGAGTCGTAGCTTGGTCGGTGACCCTGATATGCGAAGACGGAGCCGTATGTGTAACAGAAATGGAAGTTTTTACCTTAACTTCTTGAGCCATGGTGCCATCGCCGGGCTCACTAGCAAGGACACAGTTTAGCTAACCTACTTGGCAAAGTTTGTGAGAGTATTTTAAAGGCGAAGCATTTATTAGCGAACTTCGGTGACTTTGAGCGTATCTGTTTATATATCTATATCTATCTAGCCCCCTACGGCTTTTATCTTTCCTGGCCGTTTTCATAATGGTACTGATACCAAAATTGGTATGGCATAACATGACTCTATAACGAGCATGAGTGACTAGTCATGACATGAAAAGCACGACACATGTGTCTAGACTGTCAAGATTTACATTTCATGGTCATGCTGTTGCAGTGGGTTCGTTCACATGAGATATTGCAAAACTTATATGACATGACTGCACTGCGAACATACCTTAACGTGGAAATCATGACATGCATTTCATGGAAATTATAACTACATGCTACGCTCATAGTGCGCTCGAGGTCGTTTCACCAGCTTAACATACACCAAATTTGGCGTTACGTAACTTGAATAGATGACTAAAAGTATATGACTGGTGCAAACGTGATAATCATGACATGCGTGCCATGTAAGAACATGACTGCATGCCACGCTCATGATGCACTCGCGGCCGTTTCGCTAGATTCACATATACCACATCTGGAGTTACGTGACGTGAATGGATGACCAAGGTATGTGAGTGGTACGAACATGATAATCATCACATGCGTATCATGTAAAACATGACTACATGCTACGTTCATAACGTGCTCGCGGGCGTTTTGCTAGCTCCACACATATACGAAATTTCGTATCACGTGACGTGAATAGACGATGAAGTTAAATGAGACGTCCAAACATGATAATATTGGCACGGAAGTGATGTACGGCATAATTTACGTCCGCCACGTAAGATCGTGCTGATTGTAAAGTGACATATCCACCTTCCTCAGCAAGCAGCTGAACACTTTATGGCTCGCCAACACACAGCATCTGTTGCTCGTGACATCACCTAATCCAGCAGCTGACGTTACGACGGTCGCTAGTGATAGCAGAAGGGCACGAAGAGGAGCATTGTATTGGTGGTCTGTTGGTGGTTTACAAAGTTGTCTGATCACGTGGCTCCACAGCGACGAGGGTCCGTGCCCTTGTGGTCTTCCTGCAGTGCACCTCTCTCGTTGTAAGACGTCACACTTTACTCAGTTGTGCTCCGGCGGCTCAAGATAATTCCGACGCGGTGAATTACTCCGTGAGACATGTTGCGATAGAACTCTCACTTTCAAATTTTACAGAAAAAAATGGTAAACACCGGACTGTGTTTTAGAGGTGAAAAATAAAGAACTAAAATCTGGAGCAATTACTTGGAAGCTCTGTTCCCAGATCAAGTGGGACTATAGATTTATCTTAAATTTAATGTCCCGCAAAATTTTGCTGCAAGATGTACTTACGCAGCGTTTTCTTTTTCCTATATTTCTTTAAAGTTCAATGCCTGGCTTCGCTAGAATTTTCCAGACAGGATTATCTTGGTGCAAATCATAAGAAGTCAGTAAATAAAGTGTGCATCCAACAAAAAAAGGTTAAAGACTCTGAGTGCCCTGATATTGTGGGGCTGCAGAAATTCACCAACACACTAGATGGTGGGCTTTAAAAAAAAAGAAGTGATTGATGAGAGCGCAATCTTGGACCCGTTATGTGGTGAAGCTGAAAGAAACGTCGCGATAGCACGAGAGAGAGCGAGTACAGTTAATAGATTGTAACTGAGGGAGTTCATAAATATTTAACGGCATTGGTCGTGCCCTTTCGTCAAGGTGGAACACGAAAGGATACAACTCATTTTTCGACCGACTTGGTGCTAAGCAGCGCCCGTTGAGTTGTTTTATATGATTTAATTTGTTACATATCGTGTTTCATTGCATCTATTGTATCGTTATACCATTGTATCATGATATCGCATTGAGTTCTTGTGTACATATCTGCCAACATCGTCATGTATATTAGAGCATATGTCTTCACTGTAACGTAGTGATGTTAGTCGCGAAATATAGATGTGCCGAGGTGTATATGCCCTGTTACTGGAATGGTATGAAGCCTTTGTGTTCTGTACATGCTGTAAATAAATTTTTTCTAAACAAATGTTCAACGCATCAATAAATACGAAATTATTTTAACTGACCATTGCTATTGGTCGACATTTTTGTTATTGTTTATTTATTTGATTTGCATACACGGATACACAAGGACATAGAGGAAAAAGGGAGAGAGCAAGCTGGCAACTGCCACCTGGAGGGGCACAACGCCTCCTTACTCTTTCTGAAAAATGGGAAGAAACAGAAGAAAGAAATGAATGAATCAATGAATCAATGAATGATAGAATTAATGAATGAATGATAGAGTGAATGAATGAATGTTACCTTTGTAATCATTATAGAGATAACAAACACTTGTCGGTCCTATTGTGAAAGGCTAGTTGAAGGTGCGAAAAAATAATACCTATAGGAAGATTCTAGCACAGTAGGGAAGAAAATAAAAAACGTAGTAATATTCCAAACATAAATAAATATAACAATATTGATGAAATCAATAGTAAACAATCACATCAACCAACAAGGATTATACAATGGAGTACCTAAGAACAAAGTATACGGGCTACATACAGATACAATGAAAATAAACGGTGCCAATAACCAAGAAGCTATCAAATAGAAAAAATCATCACATTTGAATTAGTAAGCAATAAGAATGACTACAGGTGACTTGAAAAATGCGTACTTTATGAGAATAGTGACAGAACTATGAGCATATGTTACCTGATTAGACAACACTATCGCGGGCATATAAAGAGCAGTACCCATTAATGTACATAATTTAAAACCTTTTACAATACTAACAAAGCTTCTGTAGTTTACCCTGTCTGTATCGAAGAAAGAAAATATTGTTTCATCGTTTTAGGGAAGCTTGCAGAATAAATGACTGCTGTTCAGAATGTGTTGCAGGTCTTTATTCCTGTGAACTGAAGCACACGTTCTCTATACACATCATTACATAGCGCGAGATTCAAGTGATCAGAAGTTATACTTCCAGTACAGTGCGATGACAAAAAAAAGATAAGAGGGAAGAAAGAGGAAAGTAGAGAGGGCAGTAAACAAAGAATGATGAAGACTTCGACAAGTATAAGTAAAAAATTTTTAAAATCCGACTATAAACTGGTGGCCATGAGTCCGTTTGGTCCACAACAGTAAATATAGCTCGATGTGCCTCGTCGCGTCGAAAAGCACAACCCTTGAAAGCAGGTAATTTTTCTTAAAATAGTGGTAATGAGGAGCGCAATGGCGTTAACATTTTATTTGTGTTAATGTCTTGATTGTGCACCCACGTAGTGTCGCTATTTCAGGAGGACGTTCTATAAGGGGGGGGGGGGTGGGGGGATTGGGCTGGTGTTCTGGTGTTAACCAGTCGGGTGTTCGCCAGTTTTTCAAAGATTTTTCCTAAGCAGGATGTGAGCGAGATAGGTCTAATGTTTTCATTGGCAAGTGTTTTTTCTGGTTTAGGCACTATGACCACAATCGCATGTTTCCCTTTTGGTGGAACAGTTCCAGCGAGCCAATGTTTGTTTATGTATTTTGTGAGAGCTTCAATGGCTTCGTCATTTAGGTTCCTGATCATACCATTGGTGATTTTATCTGCACTTGTTACTAAATATGGCTGCTCTTATGTCAGCGTCCGTAAAAGGCTTGTGTAAATCAGGTTGCGGTTATTTTTTATACCTTCCTTGATATGAAGGCATCGTTCCGTCTTCCCCAAAGCATTTTTTATGCATGGCTTGAATGAGGTCCTCTTTTGTACCAGGGTATGAGTGCAGCAATCTTTCAACAGCTTTACTGTTTTCACTTTTTGTCTTTGTGGGGTCTATCGTGGCATTCAGTATGTTGAATGTTTTGCCCGTGCTCAACGTTCCGTTGAGTGAAGCACAGAAATTGACCCAATTAGTTTCAGCTAGTTGATTGGTGTATTCTTCAGCGCGCTGGATGATATCTCCGATTCTTGCTTTTAATTGACGGTTACGTTTCTGTATTTTCCTTACTTTCGTAAGGTTTCTCCTTACTTCCCAAAGATGTAGCAGGTGTGAGTCGACCTGAGGGCATTGCTTGGTCGCGTTATTTTTTCACTGTACCTTTCTTTTTGACGCCTTATTTTGTCACATCAATCACTCAAGTTTGCTATATCAGAAGCAGTGAATTTTTGTTCCAGTGATTATCTGAACACGTGTCAATTAGTTCTTTTCGGCAGCGCCAATCTTTTTACGTATCTGGTTTGTGTGTATAGTGGTTCATACTATGTAATGATCACTGCATTTTCTAAAGTGTGGTGCCATTCCACCTCTTGACAATTTTCACACATCGTTAGACATGGCTATATACACTTTGATATATATATATGGCAGCCATCTGTGGCCGAGGCGACGAAACGGCAGGTAATGGTTCGCCATGCATTTGGATTGGTCTCTCTCACTGTTTCGTTTTCACTGCAAATACTTGGAGCGACCGCCGGTCAACACACAAGCTTTCGTACTGTATCTTTCGATTACTTCGAATGCTTCGTGACGAGCATTCAGGTCGCTTCGGGAGAACAAAAGAACCATTGATGCTTTCAACGAACGAACACTCGTTTGAAGCCTGAGAATGTACGGACCAGTGAGTAAAAACCCATTGATTCACTATATTTACCAACGACATTTTGTGGGTGTCACACAGAGGTGACACGCTGCAATCTTAACTTTTTTCAATCTGTCATGTTATACATGCGGCAGAGAAAACTTGGGTTTCTTGTGACGTGGCTTCACGTCGAAGTGATTGCCGAGTCAATAGAAGCGCATTCCGCAAATTTATCGTTTGGCAACACAAACAAGGCCGCTGCAATGAAAGAAGGCACGTACGTAGATTGACGTACGTGCCTTCTACGTACGTGCTAAGGCATCCCATGTGTCTTCCTAACTAGCCCGTATACGAGTGCAAAAAACACATACGAGTTACAGTTTGTCGAAATCGAATTTCAGAAGCTGTGTCAGAAGTCTCATTTGACCACGTTGTCAGTTTAGGTTACCTTTACTGCAAGCTTACTGCAACAAAAGATTCGCCTAATTATAAGGGTACCTTCGCTTTAGTGTGATAAAGCAACCACCTGTCTATTAGTAGGTATACTTGCTTTTTTTGCTATAACTTGCCGTTCCAACTGACAGGGAAACATCGAAACGCACTAGGCAAGGCACTTTCTACATGGAATGCCTTGTAGAGAAGCCCTAACGACACGACATGCGCGTTATAGAAACTTTTAAATATATGCCTAACAAACTGCTTTCTACTCGTTCACTTTGTTTATTGATTTACTTTAACATAATTTCATAATACGGCATTATGCACAATATTATCGCACTTAGTAGTTACTTGTTTTTTTTTTTCATTGCTG
Organism: Rhipicephalus annulatus; assembly: GCA_013436015.1. NCBI lineage: Eukaryota > Metazoa > Arthropoda > Arachnida > Ixodida > Ixodidae > Rhipicephalus > Rhipicephalus annulatus. Next base: position 228,350 of record WOVY01010891.1, on the reverse strand, counting down.
CCATGTAACGACAGAATGACTTTCCGTGAATGTTAATTTCTCGAGTACGTTGAAGTATCTGCACGCCTGCTACGACAGGTCATCTTGAACCTCTCGCTTACAATGCTGTATTGTTAAATAGTTTACCTGGCATCTCTCTGAGGGGTGCTTAAGATCGTCAATGGGCACTAGCTATCTAATATGTTATGCACTCTAAGTTGCAATATCGTTGAATTTGAACACTATCCCCGCACAATAGTTGCGTTATCAGTCTGAAAGTCTGCCTGCGTCTTTCAGAGCTGTGGAGGTGACAGTGGACCGCTGCTGTTCGAAGTCTTGAAGTTCTTACCGGATAACGATGTGGATAAGGGTTTTTAATTCAGAGAGAGGCATAAGGTGAGGATCGCTGTCTTGTTGAAGCTGGAAGAACTGCAACTTGTCAAGGCGTTGGCATGTCGAAATGACGTCTTTAAACGTAATGATATTTCCAACAGCCAAGGCGTTGAATGCGATTGGGCCGATTACTTTAAGGATGTGGCGAACGCGCTCGTCTTCCGTCATATCGCTGTTCGCAGGGCGACAGAGGGCCAGAAAAATCTTCGATATACGAAGTGTGTATGACTCATATACAAGTTAAAGATGCCCTGCCAGCTTCCGTTTCGCGGTTTCTTAACGCCCCATGTGCATCCGAAAATTTTTCGCAGTTTGTTGGCAAAGGTCGACCAATCAACGAAGTCAGCTTCGTGATTGAAATACGAGGTTTGACAACGCTGGTCAAGTAGAAAGGAGGTAGCTCATTATATCGAAAAAGCAATTAGTGCATTATTAAGGGCGTAGTATATATAACCTCTAATTTTTACGCATCGACACCGGTTCATATCACACACCACCACTTGATTTCGTCAGACTGTGCTTGTAACAACAAACCAATCAAGATGTAATGAAGTTTTGTTGACATGTCTATGGGATCCAGAAATCGTGCTCATATCGAAGCATTTGTTTAATGTTCTGTGCGAGAATCAACAAAGATGTGCCATGAATGCCAACAGCTTATTTTTTTAATTTGCTTCTTCAGCTATAGCATGTAAGCACTCACCCTGCTTCTTTAGTATTCATGTTCGCTACGTGCTTACCAGTTCTATTTCTGCTTGCGCCAAGAAATCGTATCTGCAGAAACTTTGTAGCTGAACAATAGCGAGGAATAGGACCGGGCCAAAATGTTTTCTTCCACCTATCACCTAAGTACATATTACTTTTAGTATGAGTCCACGGCCGAGAATGAAAAATTCGCGCCTGTCCCAAGGTATGTGGGAAACCACATACCTTGCAAACTTCGGCAACGTTGAGCGTATCTATTATCTATCTATCTATCTATCTATCTATCTATCTATCTATCTATCTATCTATCTATCTATCTATCTATCTATCTATCTATCTATCTATCTATCTATCTATCTATCTATCTATCTAGCTGCTTTTAGCTCTCCTGGCCGTCTCCATAATTGTATCGATACCCAAATTAGTATAGCATACCATGACTGTAAGACCAGCATAGTGGACTGGTCATAACATGAAAGTCATGACATGTATGTCATGAATGTCATGATTTACAATTCATGGCCTTGCTTCTCTTGTGGTGGTTTCGTTCACAAGACATTTTTTCAAAACTTGCATGGTATAACATGACTGTATAGTGAACATGAGTGACAGACCGTAACGTGAAAATCATGACATGCATGTCACGATTTTCAGTTATTACTAGTTAAGACTACACGCCACGCTCATCTAGCACTTGCAGTCGTTTCGCTAGCGTCACATATACCAAATTTTGTATACGTGACGTGAATAGATGACGAAGGTACATGTCTGGTACAAACATGATAATTATGACATGCGTGTCATGTAATAACATGACTACAATGCAACGCTCATGATACGCTCGCGGCTGTTTTGCTAGCTTCACATATACTAAATTTGGTATTACGTGACGTGAATGGATGATGAATGTAATGGCTGGTGCAAAGACGAAAATCATAAAACGAGTGTCATGTAAAACATGACTACATGCTACGCTCATAGCATGCTCGCGGCCGTTTCGCTAGCTCCACTTATACTAAACTTAGTATCAGGAAACGTGAACAGACGACGAAGGTAAATGACACGTCTAAACACGATAATCATAAAATGCGTTTCATGTAGAACACGACTACACGCTCATAGCGTGCACGCGGCCGTTTCGCTACCTTCACATATACGAAATTTCGTATTACGTGACGTGATTGGGCGACGAAGTAAAATGACACAACCCAATATAATAACCACGGCATGGAAGTCATGTACGGCATAATTTACGCTCACCTTGTAATGTTACTTTTGCTCATTCCAAAGTAACATATCAACCTTCCTTATTCATGCCTCGCATACAATCGACTCCTACAGTACGTGGGATCTGCCATTTTTTTGTGTGTGTTTAAAACTGCGCAAGTGGTGACAACAGCGTGTAGCTGAAAAGCGCGAAATCCTTATACGCTCTCGAGCTTAGTGCTGTCATTGTTCACATGCTTCTCAGAACTAAGGAGCGACGAGGATACATCGCGTGTGCGAAGGGTAGCCAAGGAGTGAGGAGAACCACCCCCTCGTCCCTTAGTTAGGGTTGTTTGGGGAACCTTCAACTGAACCAGTTTTTTCCTATAATCGAAGTGAGCTTGCTCCTTTAGCAATCACTTCGCACGCCAGCTGCGATTTAGCAACGACAATAAAAAAAGTGCCATAGGAGCGCATTTGCGCGACCAGCGTGACCCAGCAAGAAATACTACGTTTTTCTAATGATGATGATAATACTTTCAGCGCCATCTTGCCTCGTGCTATGCAGTTCTGTACGCCATTGGTATGCTTATTTCGTACTACAGTCGAGGGTTAAGTTTCCGCTGTCTGAAGTGAATTTGTTCATACAATCTCGGCTCGTGTTAAATTCAGGGTGATACGAATTTAGCTATGGTCCCTGACTAGGTCCATTAGCCTCCAATGTAATGGAGTGTGGTTGTGGTGAGCCGTTTTTCAACCCGCGAAGTTTGATAACAACGCACATTGCCGTGCAATTTGCAACAGGTGCTGTCTGCGCTGCTGCGGAAGACACGTAAATCCCGCGCGGCTGCGGAATACCAAAAAACGGACATTCACATCAGGGTGCCAGTTTGCCAGGGTCGGGAAGAAGCGGCGCGTGGTGTCTTCTTCTTCTCAGGTTTTGCATGCGAATCTTGGAGGCTTTGACGCGCCTTGTTTGGCGTTGCATTTTTCTTTTTTTAACTACCAACGCGTCGATGGGTGGTTCTAAATGTTCGAGACAGCGATGTTCCACTGTGTTCACACCAGCCTGAAATGCCCTCGCAGTCAGACACCCTACGAAAGGCGGATGAGGACTGAAGGAAGCAGGGAACAGTGTCACAGCGTCAGCATGCGCGATCTTAGGGAATGCGAACACCAGCCAGTTGAGCCCAGCTCTGAGATTTCAACGCAATACTAAAATTATCAGGAAAAGTGATCCCGCGCACCACCACGACGAGGAAACATCATGAAAAGGCAGTGGTTCTAAAATTTTCTTGCCTGCCTCTGTCATACATGTGCAAAGTGCTCTTTGCAGATGTGCAAAGGGTACTGTTCGCCGCAGTATTCTTCAGCCGCGTGAAAGGACATACAAAGACAACGAAGGGGCTAGTAACGAGTTCCGATCGCAACGCATCTGGTTCTACGCTAGCAGCGTGTAATTACGACTACAAATATGAACGTTGTTGTATAAAAACTCTACTGGAAATCGTTCGGAGCGATTCATGGGGACGCTGGGGCCCTCATAACAATAAGTGGAAATGTACGCAGGCGTTCTTTTGCTGCCCACTTATGATCGATGGTTTCAGGCGATACGAAATTTTGGATAATAATAATCTTTTAGGGGCGAAGCAACTTAAGCCGTAGATCATAAGTCCATAATGTGTGTAATGGTAGTAGTAGTAGTAGTCGTCATCGTAGTAATAGGTAGCCACCACCACGGACGGACTATGGGAGGGGCAGCTGCGCACTCTTTTGAATTGAGGAGGAAAACCGCACACGTTAATCATAAATAAAAAAGATAGTTGTTTCTGATAAAAAAAACTTGGAATGAGTATCGGTGACCTAAACTCCAATAAAATCTGCCTTGAATTTGATGCTTAATTAATAAAACTAGTAACAGGAGGATGCACTTTAAGCACTATGTGACCAGAAAAGGTTGCCACGTTACACTCGCTAGGCGTAACCTCCTTAGTTTCGAGATAGTTTAGCGAGATCTTGGATTCAGGGCCGGCACACAGCTCTCCTATAGAGGAGCACCTAGTGCTCTAAATCATTAACTACTTTTTTGAAACCCAGTTTAGCGAAGATTGGGCTTTAGTGCGATGGAATATAGAGACGGTGAAAGGTGGGAACCAGGCACGCAGCGCAGGCCGTAAGAGAGTGCGCGCGTGCCGCTCCTCTAGTCCGGCCGTGCCACTTCTCGCTTAGTCTTTGGAATGCCCGCTGGATAGCGGTACTTCTTTACCATGAATATGTGATGAAAAGATGCGAGATGGCGGTACATGGTGTTCACTAGATGAACCAAAGGATAGACAGACGCATGGACGAACAGGAAGACAGATGCACGTGTATATGAACGGATGCACAGACGGCCGCACGGATGGATGGACACACGGATGGACAGATGGACGCTCGGATGGACGAATGAACGCACGGGTGAACGCTGGGGTGGACGCACAGATGGACGCACAGATAGGCGCATGTATGGGTGATCGGACGGACGCACGAATGGACACACGAATGGACGCACGAACGGATGGATGCACGGACAGACGAACAGACGCAGGGACGGATGGACAGACCAACGCACACACGGACAGATATACACAGACAACCGGACGCTCGCCCAGACGGACGCACGGAAGCAAGAACGAATGGACGGACGTAAGAGTGGGCGGTCTGACGGATGCTTCACCCCACTCATCATCCTGCAATCCGTGTGTATGCTGTAATTTTTTTTCCTTTACCTGCTACATTCGTATTACCGAGGTTTCACTGGGCATGTTCGCAGAATGGACCCAAATTAGTGGCCACACAATACAACATGCTGTAAAAGAGAGGCAAGAAGACTCACAAATATGTTTTCAATAGTAGATCAACGACCTGAAACGGCATACTGACTTTTGAGTGTGTAGCAAAAATGTTAAAGGATTCAGAAAATTTGGTACTCTAATATGGAAGAGCAGAGAGCCGTCCCCGTTACGTAACGCAAGACGGTATCAAGCTTAAAATATGAAGAATAGGGGGGGGGGGGGGGGGGTTGAAAAAGTAGGTAATCATTTAGAGTACTACGTATATGGGAGAGCGTAAAGCCGACTCGTGGGCCTCACTAGACGCACACGTGAGACTGTGTTTAGAAAAAAAATTGGCAGACCCACGTACAGTGGGAATCGATGATATGCGAAGCATGAATTCGCAAGGTTGATATGTCATTGTAAAATCAGCACAATGTTACGAGATGGAGGTAAATAATTCCGTACATGACACATGTCATTATTATGATGTTTAGATGTGTCGCTTACCTTCGTCACATATTCACGTCACGTGATACCAAATTTAGCATATGTGGAGCTGGCGAAATGGTCGCGAGCACGTTATGAGCGTGGTATGTCGTCATTTACTTAGATGACACGCTTGTCAGCATTATCATGTTCGCTTCAGTCATATAATTTCGTCATCCATTGACGTCACCTAACACCAATTTTGGTATATATGGAGTTGGCGAAACGGCCGTGAGTGCATCATGAATAGCCCCATATGTACTCCAACGTAGCGTTGACGCGCGCGTGCGCTGGGCCCAGCGACACCACGTTAGCAGAACGCCAGCACTCTATAGTCTTACGCCAGGCACGACCGGAGCGACCAGCGTCAGTCGGCGCGGCCCGACGGGAACCGGCACGAAATGTGACGTGCTACATTTTGCGCCGATGCGTTACCCGGACAGCACTGCGTCTCCCTCTTTTCGTGATGGAGGGACGCCGGATGCGCTGAAACGCGCATGCATCAAAGCAACGCAGCGCGGCGCGCACCTGCGACTATATGGCAGGACCGGCGTCTGGCGTGACGCGACTAAATGAACGCCGGCGAGCACGCGCACCATGTCACGTTGAAATGTATTGGCGCCTTGACTTTGGCATGTAATCATGTTCTCACATGACACGCGTCTCATTATTATCATGTTTGCTCCAGTCACATACCTTCATCTTCGATTGGCTTAATGTAATACAAAATTTGGCATATGTGAAGCTAGCGAAACGGCCGCGAGTGTGGCATATAATCATATCAGTGTGGCATATAGTCATGTTGTTACATGACACGCATCTCATGTTAATCATGTTTGCACCAGTATCATACCTTCGACATTCATTCACGTCCCGTAATACCAGATTTGGTATAAGTTAAGCTAGTAAAACGGCCGCCAGCGCATCATGAGCATGGCATGTAGTCTTGTTGTTACATGACACGCATCTCATGATTATCATGTTTGCACCAGTCACATACCTTCGTCATCCATTCACGTACTGTGATACCAAATTTGGTTTATGTGACGCTAGCAAAACGGCCGCGAGTGCATCATGAGCATGGCATGTAGTCATGTTGTTACATTACACGCATATCTTGATTTTTATGTTAGGGTCTTTCACTTGTGTTCGCAATGCAATCATGTTTTACCATACCAGTTTTGCAACATGCGTTGTGAACGAAACCAGTGCAGCAGCTGCAGGACCATGAAATGTAAATCATGGCATTCATGACAAACATGTCATGATTTTCATGTTATGACTAGTCAAATATGTTCTTCATACAGTCATGTTATGCCATACCAAGTTTGGAATTGATACCAATATTGAAACGGCCAGGAGAGCTAAAAGTCATAGGCGGCTAGATAGATAGATAGATAGATAGATAGATAGATAGATAGATACGCTTAACGTCGCCGAAGTTCGTTAAGAAATGCTTCGCATGAAAAAAAATTTGGTTCCAAATCTGCATGTTACACCGCAAATGTAGTCGAAAGACGATAGTCTTGCGTCTTGAGAGAGGGAACAAAACGTTTATTTGATGTTCTGCGCAAGCGATAAACGCTACATTCCTTAGAGTTACTTGTGTGTGCCTCTTCTAGTATAAAGGCCGACATACAGAACTTCGAAGTGTTGTTATGGCGCCTCAGATACGCGCAAGAATTCCTCTTTAATTGACAATCGCACAGCTATAAACGCTAAACCTTGAGCAATATTGGTGCGCGCTGCGAAAGGGGTTGGCCGTTTGGTGCCGTTTGAGGTATCGTTAGGGCAGACAAACAGACGAATGTACAGACAGACAGACAAACAGACAGACCAAAAATTTTTCGTCGAAAGTTCCCAAGAAAGACTATCGTCTTTAAAAAACCAAACCAAAGAGAAGGTTGCCCAGCAGCGCAATTTCTGTAGGCTGTGTACCGCTAGTGCGGAAGTGCCTTAATTTTTTCAGTGTATACGTTTGTTAGTTCAAAATCAATTTCATCATGTTAGTGTAGCTGGTTCGAATATGGACACTACGTTCACTTGTTTTCACATATAAAAAGAAAAGGAAGCATAAGAAGAACATCCAGCAAGCGCTGACTGTCTTGCAAAAGAAATGAAACATTCGCCAGCCTGTGCCCTCTTTGGCACGCTTCACTGTGTTTCTGTGCACTCTGCGACTAGAGCACGAGCGTTGTTGGTGTTAATTGGTGATAATTATCGTTTCGACATATGTTACGTCGCCCTACTCCCAGATGCCACATACCTACAAAACGTCAATTTTTTATGCTCCCACAGGCTGAACCAATCTGTTCGTTACTGTAGTTTCTATGTGGACCTATCACCATTCAATTATCTTTTATAATTTTGTGAGTGGTAAATTAAAAATTTCAGAAACTATTATGCTTTTATATTGTATATATCATTATAAAAGATTTAACGCCTCCTTCCTTGCGCTTATTTGTCCATCTTTTTTTTAGCAATTTTCACACAATCTCATCCAGTGGTGCTCCTGGGGTGTGTTTGGGGCGCTAGCGCCATAAAAAAAAGTACAGCATATCCACGGAGTGAAGGATTACGTGTAGTGTGATGATTCGGAGGGTTTTGTCGGTAAAACTTGGATCCTTTGTTCATTCTTCCGTCCGTGTGTCTGTCGGTAGATTCGTTCGTGAGTCCGTGTATATGTCTGTCTGTCTGTCTGTCTGTCTGTCTGTCTGCCTGCCTGCCTGCCTGCCTGCCTGCCTGCCTGCCTGTCTGTCTGTCTGTCTGTCTGTCTGTCTGTCTGTCTGTCTGTCTGTCTGTCTGTCTGTCTGTCTGTCTGTCTGTCTGTCTGTCTGTCTGTCTGTCCGTCCGTCCGTCCGTCCGCACCTGCTTAGAGAGTCATAGAACTAGGCGGTCACGTACCAAGAGGCATGCATGTACAGACCCACCTCTAATAAACGCTGCACTGCTATAAGCAATGGAGTGGTCGCGCTCATGCTTCTGGGACAAAACTGCTGACTACACCGGCGGTGCTTCCCGCCCGCGTGGTCGAGGCGTGGTCCAGATTGTTGTGTGGAAAAAAGACCAGAGCTCAAAGGAAGGCATGAATAAAATTCACGCAGCCTCTTTACAAAAAAATATCGAGCAAAAAGGGCATTTTTTCTTTCCCACACAACAAAAATATTCAGACTTGCCTGTGTTTTCTTTCTCGAAAAATCGGCGCTTGACACTTTTCCATAAAGAATACTCCGTCACGCTGATAACGTGAGTGCAGTTCCTGACTTAGGAGTACTGACTGCAAGGCGATAGTGCTATAAGAAAAGCAATCGAGATAATTCGTGCGAATCGTTGTGTGACAGAAAAACACCATGAATTTTTCACTCGCTCTTTCATAGAAGTGTTGGTCCCCGTTGCCAAAGTTGCATCCACTCGCATTTCCCAAATGTACCATTGAATTTGGAACCTCCGAATTACAAGCTGGTTTAATAATAAGAATCAATGATCGTGGCGTTTCAGTCATTGTTAGAGACACTTTTTGTGCTCTTCGGGTAGCTCAAATCACCATGTGCTGAGTTTGCACAACAGGCTCTGGATTTTCTAGGTCCAGCCTACTTGCAAGCCTTCAGTACGCACCATGGCTGTCGCCTAGTTTGAAGACTGGGCGTCAGAAAATGCTGCAATATTGCTAACGTCATGCCGCTTTTTCATATGTTTACCCCCATGTTTCTATCTTGATATCTTTGCTTACCAAGATAGACATAGCAGTTGACAGTTCAATTTTATGTACTTGATTGTGAAAACGATAAGATCCAACGTTAAAAATTACCAAAATGCGTCATCTATGTAGTTGCATAAACCAAAAAACCTGGTGTTGTCATACACCTCATGAACAAAAATATGATTTTTTCACTGTAACAAGACATCACAGTCTATAGAACTTGGAGTATATCGGTATGTATATGAAATCGCCCTGCTCATAATGATGACTCCAATGTTAGAGCAACATATGATTGACTTATTTTTACAGATGACCAAAGGCAGGTCTACCTGTATGGTGCATGTGAACATTATATATGGGGTTACCACTCAGTAGCCCTACACTGTGAATGACCCCCCCCCCCCCCTTTGTTTGTTCATATAGCCTTACTGTTGATTTAAGTTTAATCACCTCGATGTCATGAATGTCCTGTCTTTGTTGTACAATTTTTGCATTGTCCGTCCCTGCATACGCAATAAGTTCTTTTCGCTGTATATAATAGCTTGCATTGTACATGTACATACGCATTGATCACCATTGCCATTTTTCTGTGTGCACATAAGCTGTGTAAGATATATCCGGAAATAAAATTATCTTAAACCAGTAGCTCTGGAGGTCTACGGGATGGCTTTCAGCTCTCCCATAGTAGAGTACCAAGTACTTTAAATCGTTAACACTTTTCCAAAACACATATAAATAACCCCACAATAATCTATGGATGCAAGAAATTGTACCCGAGTCTTGGAAGTCTGCTCGCATCATTGCGATCTTAAAACCGGCTAAGACGCCCTTGAACCTTGATTCCTTCCGTCCAATCAGTCTGACAAGCTGTCTATGTAAGGTGATAGAAAAAATGATTGATGCGCGACTTCAATGGTGGTGCAACAGAACTGGTGTATTCTCCAACTACTTGACAGATTTTAGGAAACAAAGATGCACAATGGATGCAATACTGGACTTAGTAACGTATGTGGAGCATGAACGCGCCTGTGGTAGTTTGACGGTGGTAGTGTTCTTGGACATCAAAAGGGCATTTGACACCGTCAGTCACACTCATGTTCTGCTGAGTATGTTGGAACTCGGACTGTCCGGCAGGTCTTTGCGGTGGGTATCCAAATTTTTATCAGGTCGTAAAATATTCATTCAGACGAGCGAAGGAAAAAGCGCAGAACACGACGTCAGACAGGGAGTGCCACAAGGAAGCGTACTCAGCACTTTTCTTTTCAACTGTGTTATGGCTGATTTAGCTAAAAGACTGCCCTCCAGGTTGAAATACTCCTTATATGCAGATGATGTTGTCATTTGGGCATCTGGCACGGACATACGGTTAATTCAGATTGCATTGCAAGATGGAATAAATATTATCAACAACTTTTTAAAAGAAAGAGCAATGATTCTATCACACGCAAAGACAGCTGTATTGCCCTTCACCCGTGAGAAGTTAAAGAACTTCAATCTCAATTTAGAAGAAGAACCACTAATGACTGTGACACAGCATCGGTTTCTCGGAGTAATACTTGATAGGCAGCTATCATGGGCACCTCACATAAAGAAACTCGAAAACGAGGTGAATACGCTGGTGAATATACTCCGCAGAATTGCTGGGACATCATGGGGCGGATCTGTATCATCCATGCTCGCTGTTCACAATGCTTTAATACGACAAAAAGTTGCATATTCTGCAGCAGTGTTACATGGCCTTTCCCGCACTTCAGAGGAGCGACTTCAAAGACTATTAGCTAGGGGACTGCGCGTCTGCATAGGTGTTCCACGAGCGACTTCCAGCAGCCTTGTCATAGCAGAGACTCGACAACCACCCTTTCCATTCATGAGAACAATTGAAACATGCCGCCATTTTTTTCGCTTACAGACGGAACACAAGGACCACCCATTGGCACTGGAGATTTTACTAAGAGATAAAAGCAATGCTCATAACGATGTACAGAGTAATGTACATATATTACCCAGAAATGAATTTTGGAGCTCTGAAATGGACTATCCTCCATGGCTGCTTGCAATACCAAGCATTGAATTCTCAGTGGATGGCATTATCAGAAAGAGAGACATGTTCATCCAAGCTGCTCAACAACTAGCGCTTTATCAGATACACATGCGGTATCCAGGGTACATACACATTTACACAGATGGCTTAAGTACTACAATGTCTTCAACATCGGCATTGATCATACTACAGCTCAATATTCAGGAAGCGTTTAAATTATGTCGCATGACGTCATCTACTACATCTGAGCTCTTCGCTATTCTGTATGCTCTAAAGTTTATAAACTCTATAGCAGACGCTAGAAAATGGGTACTTTTCAGTGACTCACAGGCCGCATTAAGATCACTCACCAGTACAAACAGGACAGTAATAAGTGATAGTATGACATACGAAACGATGAAAGAGCTCGCCAAAGCAAAGAAGGCGCAACATGAGATCAAATTACAGTAGATACCTGGCCACTGCAACATTCCTGGAAACACAGCTGCCGATGAAGCAGCACGACAAGCACATCGTAAAGACGTTACTGTTTCTTTACCAATTTCGAAAAATGAATTGCGTAGTATTATAAAGAATACAACTTTCAGAATGAGCAAAACTGCTTGGTTTGACCAAAGTTCAAAGAGCTGCGATTTATGTCACATCGATCCATTTATTGAAGTCAAAATTACGCTGGCATTAGATAGAAAGATGGAAACTCTAATTCACCGATTGAGGCTAGGCACCGCATACACAAAACTTTTTTTGCACAGAATCGGCAGAGCTGAAACTCCCGAATGCGAATGTAGATTTATAGATAAAGACGTATGTCACCTTCTCATAGACTGTCCACATCATGACACGCCGAGACGCCATCTTAAGTCCGAAATGTTCGCATTGGACCGCAGACCATTTGGCATGAAAAAAACTTAACTGGAGTTTTACAGTCCCGCGCTTTGAAAGCATTGACACGTTTTTTACAGGACAGTGGGATTGCTGACAAGTATTAACAAAGAACAAACTTTCATTTGTAACACATGTACTTATTATGTGCAGTGTCATGTGACACCCATCACGTGTGTGTTGGGAAATGAATGACGTGTCGACTATTATGTACATACGAGCGAATGCATCTTTATAAGGACCAGACGTGTGCTCTGCTGTTTTGTGCTGGTGGACCGAATATTAACGAGGGACATTTCCAGAGACTTCTTACATTGACTTTCGAACATTTACTTACCATTATGTTGTGATGTGTGCGTATAAGTGTGTATTTGCATATCTGTGCCCGAGTTTTCTATTTTCCATGCACTGCTTTGTATGTTTTGCTTCAGGATACGTGTTCGGGTTTCAATCAACGGCTAAGGAGTAGCCGGCGCCATAATAGTGCGCCAACATCTGCTTATATATGATATCAATAAAATAAAACCCACAGTGACGCATGCAGCTGTTCATTTGAACCATGTGCCGGGGCTTTAACGCATACCTTAGTGGTTGCATTCTCAAGTTGATAATATGCTAAACTAATTACGCGCTCAAGTTGATGCATGCTTGACAACCCCGTAGGATCACCATTATTCTGGAGTTCCCATTATATTGAGTACATTGCTCTAACTGAACACAATTTCACGTCATGCAGCTCACGAATCCTAACAAAGTTTTATGTCAGAGGCTGAATTGAGGAACAAACCGAACACAATCAGCGCATTTATCCGAAGCTAACAATCCGGTTCAGGTAGTGAAAACCGAGTAATATAGAAACAGTGCACAAGGTGTGTATGTATATACGAGATGTTCATCCGATATGTCGATGTTATAAGAGAATCTGTTTTCGGGGAATCGCAGTCGGATAGGTCGCACAAGAATGCACTGCAGCGCATTCTCAAGAATGCGTTTGTATCGGTGTACAACGTAAGAGTGCGCACAGCCTTTGCCTACTGCGTCGCACTCGGTGGCTGAGCAAGAAGGTTCGTAGCCGTCCAACGACGCACCCTCGGTGGCGGTTCGAGGAATCGGGGAGAGTTGATGCCGCACTAATGGCCCCTCTTGATGGCAGCCGGTCTTGTGGGGCTGACGCTGTTCAAGCACCGCTACAGGAAAGAAGACGGGGCAGGCCTTAAAAGCGATCGGCCTCACAGATGTCAGCGTCTGCGCAACGGCTCGCATATGGGTGCTGTCCGGTGTTGTTTGTGTGAGCGCGTGATGTTTTCCCGGTAAATTGCTGCCTTCAGGCCCGCCCTTGGTGCAGGGCCTCCTTCGTGGAACCTTGATCTTCTGGTGTGTTCACTTTACGCCCGACTCTCACCATCTGACCTTTCTGCGAGTGCTGTGGTGCACTGTGACTGGGAGTTATAACCACGATATGTTTGCCAGGCATTGTAATCATTATGATGAACTCGTGGTTCTAACTCTCTAAATCTCCAAATATGACCTTTATTAATCTCAGGCCTTCTTTAGTTGTAAGCCCTTTTTTTTGCTGTCTTAATGTCGGTTGATTTTATTGAGGAAAAGTAAGTCTGGATAGAGCCGGTTCAAATTCGGTACCGGCTGTACTGTAGTAACTCTGGACGGCCGAAAACTCGCATAGGACCAGGATAGACTCCTCGAATGCAGGGTCATAGGGTGCTCGATCTGTTGCGTTCCCTCGAACCACCGTGCCTGCTCCATGGTTACCTTACAAACCCATTTGAACCAGTGTCCATATTATCCTGTCCCGCAAGATTGGGTTTCATGAGTCAAGATTGTTGGGGGAAACTGGTTCCCCCTGGAAAACGCATTAGTAATCGCCACTCGACGGTTTTTTCCTTTTAAAGGGCACCTGAGAAAATGGCAACATCACGCTGCGCTTTCAAACACTACGAGCCGCGCACAACTACGATATTTGGCTGAACTGGTCACAGCAGCGTCTGCTGTTGGTGGAAAGCGTTGTTTCACCAACCACAACAGGTGGGTGAGGACCACTTTCAAGTGTAAACATATCTACCATGATCGTGGGAGTCCATGGGCTACTTCACAAAGTACATTTGATGATTCCAGACTTGATGCATCTGATCTATAACAAAACTGAGCCCCCACAGCAAGAACTTATGCAGCTTTTGCTGTGTTTTTATTTTGTTGAAATGACTCCTAGTTCAATTTTCAGGACCGCGTATAAAAGACATTCGTCAGCGTGCTCTTCTCATGGTTATTGGCCTAGTGTTTCTTTCACGAAAATGGGCCGACGTTGTTTACGTTGGGTCCGCAGCAAATGCGAGAAGGCTCCACCCCTGTTGTGAGCTGCTTGCCCAGCGAGTCCTATTCATGGTCGAGTAATGTTGGAGCGAATGCTTGCGCTTGCGTCGTAGATGATTTACGTAGCTCGTTTCTTTCATTTACCATTTACGCCGACCATTCGTACTCGAACAATAAGCGCAAAAAAACGAGGAGACAAGAATGAAAAACAAGCTTGGAAAACCTGCGCCCCATATCGCTGACATCATGCGTGGGCAAATTGATGGAGCACGTGGTTCTCAACAGGCTTCAGAATTATGCAGAAGACAAGGCCATCTTTCCCCCAAGTATGATAGGTTTCAGGGCCAATTTGTCCACACAGGATGTCATGATAAAGTTAAAACATGATGTAGTCGATCCCGGGCATGGCACGTGCACCAAAGCTGTATTGGGGCTTGACCTGAATAAAGCTTTCGACAATGTTTCGCATGAGGCAATATTGAATAACCTATCGGGAATTGGCCCAGGGGTCAGGACATTTCGCTACATCAGATCATTCTTGAAGGGCTGAGCCACAGAAATTTCAATAGGAGATATCAAATCGGACTCATTCGCGTTGGGAGGCAAAGGGATGCCGCAGGGTTCAGTTTTGTCACCGTTCCTGTTTAACATCGCCTTAATTAAAATACCGCCGAGGCTGGAGGAGATACCGGGACTCAAAAACACATTTTATGCAGATGATATTACTCTATGGGTAACCAGGGGTAGTGACGCGCATCTGGAAGAAACACTGCAACAGGCAGTTAATATTGTCGAAGAGTTGGCAGGGGAGGCAAGACTTTCATGTTCTCAGCCAAAGTCCGAGCTCTTTGTGGTTCGGGACAAACCCAGAGGGCTACATGCAAGACACTATGTTCCGCCACCGCCGTTAGTGGTAAAAATAGGGGGTAGGCCGGTAGCTGAAGCTCAAACGATTAGAATTCTTGGCCTATATCTGCAAACTAACAGGAAGAATAGGGTGGCCCTTGAAAATCTTAAGACCACGGTCAATGCTACTGTCAGGCTAATCAGAATAATCGCTAACCGTAAGAGCGGGGTTAAAGAAAAAGAACTCTGTAAGCTGGTACAGGCGTTTGTGCTCAGCAGGATTACTTACGCGACACCTTATATGAAGTTGGATGCCGCAGAAAAAGGTAAGGTCGAGGCTATGATCAGGCAAGCTTACAAGGCAGCGCTTGGGTTGCCTAACAACGCGCCTACAGAAAGGCTGTTAAAACTAGGGGTACACAACACCCTGGATCAATTATGGGAGGCGCATCTGGTGATGCAGCACGCTAGGCTTTCGACAACCAAAGCGGGCAGGATTATATTGGAAAGGATTGGCATTGGAACAGAGGCTCCCACTGGGGACACTAAAATTCAGGTGCAGCGAGAGTTACATAAGGCCCTGTACATAAAACCTTTGCCCAAAAATATGCATCCGATTCACCATACGCAGCGCAGGCAGGCAAGAGCCAGAGCTTTACACGTTGAGTACGGCGAGTACAAAGCGGCAGTCTATAAAGATGTTGCGGAATATAAGAACAAAGACGCTTTTGTGATTGTGGTGGTGGATAGGCGGGGGCGCTTGGTCGCCTCTGGATCGGTCAAAACCCGCTCCTCGGAAACTGCAGAGGAAGCGGCAATAGTGCTAGCTATAACTAATTCGCAGTCAGATTTGATTTTCAGTGATTCAAAGACAGCCATCCGAAATCTGGCGAGGGCAGAATATCGGCGACCGCCGCACGATTTCTGCATGGGGCCACGGGACGAGAAATGAGAGAAATAGAAATTGTCTGGGTACCAGCACACTCTGGGAACCCTGGGAACGAGGCGGCTCACCTGAATACTCGAGGTTTCGTCAGCCGGGTAGGTGAGCCGCCAGTTCCGGGGAGGTCCGCGAGAGATGGGCTGGTGTCCTTTCATGACATAACGAACCATTATAAACTAGAGCGGAGGTTTTATCCGCCCCCGCACAAGCGGTTGACTAAGGCGCAGGAATGCGTCTGGAGAAAACTGCAGACGCGATCTTTTCCCAACCCTTACGTGTTGAACAAAATGTACCCGGAGGAGATTAAGCCGCAATGCAAATGGTGTCAGGCTGTGGCAACATATGATCACATACTTTGGGAATGTAGCATAGTGCCGTCGCCGGTGGATATTATGCGTGATCCCTCTCTTGAGCACTGGGAGGCCGTGTTGACCAGCTCAGACCCAGTCGTCCAGTTAAGGGTCGTGGAGTGGGCCACACAGGTCGCCGCCAACCTTGGGTTGATGGCCATCTAACACGGAATCATCCTCAGTTGCTTTCTGACGAAATAAAGTTTTTCCATCCATCCATGAAAAACAAAACAGCACCACACTTGCTCCCGCGTATTAGTTCGCTTGCTATTCCTTTTTAGGCATGAGCTTCTTCAAACTAGACTTTTATTTTGCGCCTGCATTTGCTCGCTATTTATTTGGACACAGTGCTGTCAGCCAAGCTGTTTAAGCTTGCGTTTTGCATGCGGCATTAGAAAAAACTCGGTGCATATGCGTCAATGAAAGCAGATATGTGTCAAGCAATATCCAGCATAAGAGCCATCACTGGCTAGCGACTTTCTATATTACAATCAAAGCTAATGAATCTTTTAACAATAACCAATGCGTTCTAGGAAATGATTAGATTGATTTGGCAGGACCCAAATACATGCCCAAGGCTAACGATGGCCAATAGGCCAGCAATAATCGCTAACCATTCATTAAACCACGTGTTCTAGAAAATGCTTTAAAAATCTTAGCTTGACCTGAATGCATGACCTATACTTTGTAATAACCAATTGACAGTCAATAAACAGCAAATTGATACTTGATCAATAACCAACACATTAAATAATGGGCTTGAATGAGCTCCACGTGACGAACAAAAAAAATATACATGACTGATACGCTGGGATAGTGAATTGACAGAGCCGAAGAATAACTGATCAACAACCCATACATTCTGGTAGATGCTTCGTCGGGCTAACCTAGCCTCTCATACGATGTGGTACAAAGAAAAAAGAATAAAGAGAAAAGAGATGTAGGCAAGGCTGTTCCAGCTTCACTAACGTGAAACCTGGGGAGAGGCTAAGCGTACAGTGTGCACTGGTGTTGGTCACAGCAACATCGCTACAAAGAAAAATATGATTAAGAAGAAAAAATGGCAGCATATCCACGGAGTGAATGATGGAGAGTGGGGCGAAGCCTTCGTCCGTCCATGCGTCCGTCTGTGTGATCGTCCATGCGTCTGTTCTTGCACCCGTCCCTGCGTTCGTTCATGCATCCGCACCTGCGTCCGTTCATGCGTTCATCCATGCATCTGTCTGTGTGTCCGTTCGTCCATCTATTCAACACTCCAAGTCCCACCATCTCACATCTTTTTATCATATATTCCTCATATAGAAGCACCGCCATTCAGTGGACATTCCAAGGACTCAACGAGAGGTGGCACCCGCACACTTTCTTACGGCTTGCGCTTCGGGTCTACTCCCCACCTTCAACCACCTTGAGTTATGGTATATACTAGTTCACTTTATTCATGGCACTGCGGCCCAATGCTCGCTAAACCTTTCTAAAACCAAGGAGGTTACGCCCAGCGAGTATAACGTAGCAACCTTTTCCTGTCAGATAGTGCTCAATGTGCATGCCAGTGGCTGCTAATGTGAAACGAGAGACAGGAGGATTCAGCTTTTAATTTCTTACGGCTTGCGCTTCGTATCTGCTTCCCCCCTTTAACCACCTCGAATTCATTCATGATATATACTAGTTCATTGTATTCATGGCCCTGCGGCTCAACGCTCGCTAAACCTTTCTAAAACTAAGGAGGTTACACCCAGCGAGTATAATGTAGCAATCCTTTCTTGTCCGATTGTGCTTAATGTACATGTCAATGGCTGCTAATGAGGATCGCAGCGTGCGCGTTGACTAAAAGCCAAATGTTCCTGTCTCTCATTCCCAATTAGCAACCATTAGCATGTACATTGAGCACTATTTTTTATTGTTAAACAACGCTCAGAAGAAATCTCTCACCGGCACCACCTTGGAGGTCAAATGTTATACCTATTTCGGGTATGTGCCACTGATCGTTACGTACTACTAGGGACGCACAAGCCACGCCATAAGGAGCTTCGCCCCTAAAAGGCAAAAAAAAATAATAATAAGGAGGGCCTGACTGAGGTAATTCACCACATCTCTTTGAGAGGTGTTCTTTAACAAGGCATTAGTTATGCCAAACCGGAAACCGGGCATGTCGGGAATAATATTTCAGCTCCAGTACCTTCTCCGCCAAATGGTGTCGGAAGGCAGCTTACCCTACGATGCTTCTTCCTTCCTACATGTCATGTTTCGGTTCACTATGGCGTGTGGAGGACGGTGTTCCTGCTCCTCTAACGTCGTCGGCAATTCGTTGAGCAAAAGGTTGCTTTCTTATTTAGTT
This sequence comes from Rhipicephalus annulatus, assembly GCA_013436015.1. NCBI lineage: Eukaryota > Metazoa > Arthropoda > Arachnida > Ixodida > Ixodidae > Rhipicephalus > Rhipicephalus annulatus. Next base: position 209,340 of record WOVY01010891.1, on the reverse strand, counting down.
TACCATGTAGCGAGTAAAGCACTGTGACTTTGCAGATGTGTTTCAAAAGGTGGTTTTTCAAATAAATGAATTTAGTGTATACACTCGTGCCTGCGTCTCTGAGTTTCGGCCAGAAACTTGAACGCCTATTTCGGCGGAGAGTCCGACACCACTCCTATTTTATTTATTTATTCATTTATTTCAATATACTGCAGACCTCGGTCCAAGCAGGAGTGTTAATACATAAAATTATTACAATTCTGTTGAAAGTGTTGATCACGATAAAAAGAACAGTTCAATGTTGGACGGTTGTTAGCAGTTTCAAAGATACCGTGCATATATCACATGTGAGCATAATACAAAAAAGTTATACGCTAACTAGAACAAAAAAATAATGCTGATTTCTCGAGAAAAAGATTGTACCGTTTTACAGTTCACCCTAGATGATGTTACACTATTCCAGTATGCTATTGTTGATGAAAAAACAGTTTTTATGAATGTCATTGTGACTTTTAGGCAGCCGTATTGTCTTGTTGTGGTTAGTTCTTGAGGAGTGTCTGGGGTGTTGAAGGAGATAACAGCTTGCATTGTATATACGCATTGCTCACCATTGTCCATTTTTCTGTGTACACATAAGCTGTGTCAAATATATCCGGAAATCAAGTTCTCTTAAACGAGATGTTCTGTTCCGGATATTTCATAATGCTCATTATACAAATGACACAAAAATTTTAGTTTGGAAATTATTCTGCGTTGATCAAGACAACACAGCTCGGCTTTTTTATGCAGAGCTGTAACACTGGTATGCCGGGAATAACTTGAAAACACAAACCGGACTGCTAACTTTTGAAATTGCTCATTTTTTTTTATGACAAACTTGTGATGGGGACTCCAAATTATGGTGACATATTCTAGTGCCGTTCTAATTAGTGTCTTACACGGTGTTAGTTTAACTTCAGGAGGCACGTTCCTCAGTCTTCTCTTGACAAATGACCGCTTTCATTGCGCTTTTTCACAAATAGTTGCCAGATGTAGTTCCCATCTGAGATTGGATGTTAATGTAACTCCCAAGTATTTTACATGGTTACTTTACGTGATTTGCGAATTTTCTATGTTATATGTGAAATTAGGAGGGTTTATCTTCTTTGTAAAAATTATGGCTACCGTTTTCCTTGCGTTCAGTGTCATTCCCCATTCCGAGCACCATGCCTGAATTTTTTGTAGCGAGTGATTAAGGTGAACCTGGTCATTAATTTCACTTACCGTTGTGTATACGACACAGTCATCTGCGAAAAGCCTTAGTTGAATAGATGGGTCGACGCAGAAAGAGATGTCATTAATATGGATAAGAAATAGAGTTGGCGCTAATACGGATTCTTGTGGTACGCCTGACAAGACGTCTAGGCTGCTTGAGATATTCTTGTTAACCGAAACAAATTGTTTGCGATTTTTCAAGTATCACATTACCCATTGAATAACTTTATGTTGAATACCAATTGCTTGCATTTTCATAATGAGGTAATTGTGGGGAACGACATCAAAGGCTTTCGCAAAATCCAAAAAAACGGCATCTTTTTGTCCTGTTGTGTGGAGTGTGTATGCAGTGTCGTTGGTCATCTCGGCTAGCTGTGTAACTGTTGTGTAGCGCAGAGCAGGTTGTCAGCCTTTAAGTCAGTTATATTACCGTTAAAAATTAAATCCTCTAATATTTTGCAGCTTGTGCTTGTTAAAGAGACCAGGCGGTAATTGCTAGACTCATCTTTAGATCCGGATTTATGTATAAGGATGACCTTTGCCGTGCGCCAATTATCTGGGATCGTGTGTGTAGATAGGGAGCTAATTTATATTTTATACAGATATTTACTCACCCACTCAGCATATTATTTAGAAAAAGTCTTTGAAATTTTATCTGGGCCTATAGGAACTTCTTGACATCAAGTTTTTGTGGTAAACAGAGGACACCTTCTAGATTTATATTTATTTCTAACATAGGTACAAACGAAGGATATGATGGCAAAGTTCCTCCAGAAGAGCCATGCGTGAAGACGGAATAAAAAAAAAACGTTGAATTTATTTGCTATTTAGTCTACTTCGGTGATGAATTGATGGCACGATGAAAGCTGGGGGATAACGGAATGCTTACTTGATAACGCCAGAACTTTTTTGGCTCTGATCGCATGAAATACGGTAGTGTTTCCGAGGAGAAGTGAGAATTAGCGATAGAGATTTTGTTGTTTAATGTTACGATAAGGCTCTGTAGTTTGCTAGATATTCCGCGCTTCCGCTGTCGTTTAATCTTTCATTTTAGATGGATAATCTCGCGCGTCATCCACGGATACTCTCGGTGAACGCATTTTTGATTCAGAGGAACGTAATACGTTTCACAATAACTCACGATATCCTTAAAGCAGGGCCACATTTAGCTTACGATGTCGTTTTTTTCCCCAAATTGGGGCTAAACCCAAAGATAATGTTTCAGAAGACGACTGACTTCTAGCTCGTAATAGGCTCGTGCCGGTGTCGAATATAGTCGAGTTTATCCAATATTTGTCGCGCTTACCCGTCTGAGAAGGACCGTGACTATGACATGACACGCGAATGTGACATTATTGATTATGATGGATGGTGCAGTACAGGACTCTGGAGAGTTTGACCACATGGGATTTCTTAACGCGCACCCAAACCTAATAAACACATGGGCCTCGAGGAAACGCGGCTTTCGCGGCAGGGATTCGACGCCGATACCGGCTGGTGAGCAGTCGAGCTCCATAATCATTAGACCACTAGGGCGGGTTTGTTTTAGAAGTTCCCTCCAGCCAAGACGACAGTCATGTGGGCTTGATGGCATCACGCAATAATTGATGCCATAACGCAGCACAACCAGAAGGACAAAAGAAAGACACACTCGACACAACACAGGGCTAGCTTTCAACCACTGCTTTAAGATTCACTGATCCCGCAAGTATACGTATACTCCCATGGCGTCATACGTCACGTGTGCGTAGGTCTAACAAACATGAACTGTAAACTACGCGCGTTCCTCACGGAGATATGACAAAACAATATTTTTAACCAAATACAAGCGTGCTTGTGCAAGTTAGTAAACCAAATGCGGCTTATCGCGAACAGACGTAACCGAGTTACGTAACGACACAACTGATGGAACAGTCCCACACGTGTCACGAGACGATGAAATTTTTCTGGACTCCGTTACCTACCGCACCATATCCCACCTACCTCTCCTCATCACAGCCGTTTCCTTCAATCTGGGCTTGTACCTACATCTTTGTCAATGAAGGGCAAGGTAACTGTCAAGAGCTGCGTTTCTAACTATGTATCTATGCTCTCGTAACCTCTCATTTATATATCACCCAATCTGTGTAATGAAGCAAATTTTCCCTGCTTTTGAGAAATCAATTTGTGAATAATAATAATAATAATAATAATAATAATAATAATAATAATAATAATAATAATAATAATAATAATAATAATAATAATAATAATAATAATATAATGTTATTATTATTCTTATTATTATTATTATTATTATTATTATTATTATTATTATTATTATTATTATTATTATTATTATTATTATTATTATTATTATTATTATTATTATTATTATTATTATGTACTGTTTAGCATCCCACAACCATGATACGATTATAAGTCACGCCACAGAGTAACGTGCTCTCACGTCGCACATAACATGGGTTTTTAACGTTCAGCCTCCATCTAAACGTGACCGCCTGCATCTAACGTGCTACTTCCGGGTCAGCAGCCGCGCACCGTAACCACTGTATCACAGAGGAGGACCAACGGGCCACATTGGTCACTCAACTTTATTAAAAGCGTTCTGGCAACATAAATGAACGAGACTTACTTATACCGCACACTCTGACCCCCCTCCCCCTCTTCTTCGTTCATTTTCGCCGAAGAAAATGCATAAACAAACAACTTCATCGCGTTGTGCAGTCGCGCTTTACATTAAGCTTTAAACGCATGCATTCCATTTGGTTGATACGTGGGTATTTAATGCCCTTTATTTCCAACTTGAACGGGTCAGTGACGTTGGATAATCTCGATCTGGCATCGTTTCTTCTCTCCGCATCCACGCTCACTCAAGAAGATGGTGTGCGTCGCTTGAAGTTATTCGAGGGTGACACCACAACGATATTGAGTCCCACAACGGGGAGCAAACATAAATGTAAAAGCACATTTGCTTACGTCATATAAAAACAAAACAAAGAAATTAGTAACGCACTTTCAAGGGGAATCCCGAAAGATAAAATCTGAGAAAGCTAAACTTCTCACTTCTTATTGTAACGGGGGATCCCCACTCGTCTGCGGACACACGCAATAAGGAAATTTTGGAGCTGGTGTCTAACTTTCCTCTTCAGCTTCACTTTGATATGCCAACCCACCCCCCCTCCTCTGGTCAACACCGATCACTCAAACGAATCGTGAGACCTCGATATATAAAAGCGTCGATACCACTGAGCTCAATGTTAAGTCTTATTCATTTATACCGACCTACGCGTACGTTTTTCATTCATTCTCTTCCTGCAACTCTCTCCCTGTCATTCGGCTATCTCTTCCCACTTAGCCAGCTGAAAGCCCTTAATAGTTCAGTAGCTCACGGTTTACAGTTACGTAGTCGTCAGAATTACAATACTTCTTCTTCTTCCCTTTCGTTTCTCTCGTATATTTCGCCGAACAGACAACTTACTACTATAAGGGAGCCTATAAGCGGTCCATGGCAGAGCGTAACTGAAGTGGAGAGAGAGAAAGAATGGTTAAGAAAAGGCAGGTGAGTCAACTAGCTAGGTTGTACCTGGGTTGCTGCTACCCTGCACTACGGCAAAGGAAAGGGTAGTAAAAGACAAGAAAAAGCAAGAAGGAAGAAGAGAACAAGTGATACGAGCGCCCACAACTCAGTGGGACACCCGACAAAGAATGTTAGAAACCTAAGCTTTTTTGTTGCGCATGATGCGGCCTCTTCTGAATGGAATGGTTACTCCATCAGTTCAATGCGCACAGCAAGTTCTGGATTCCTCGGAGCCTGTCCTTGCAAAGATTTTTCGAACATTCAGGATACCACTCTATTTTTAGATTACCGCAGAGAAACAGGTCTATATAATTGAATTGCAAAACATCGCGTGCAGTTGAATCGTGGCAAGATTATCTGCTGTACACAGAACGTTGCCAAGTATTGCTTGTTCATGGCGCTAGGAGTCTTGCACGGTAGCTACCAAATCATGTCAAAATGTTTCACCAGTATCGGCATCGAACATTGAGAAACGACCCCAATAACTACTACAAACGACGGCTACACTATAAAAAGAACATAAAGTAAGGGTCCCTGTTTTCACTGATACATTATTGGCCAAGTATATGACTGTGTTCAAAAAGACACGCCACCAGTCTTTTGGATCCTATGACTCTCCGAAGGGAGTTCCCGTGTCTCCCTGAAGAGAGTCATAAACTTAAAGGATGATCGAGGTTCGCCTTCAGGAGCAGAAGGCGACAGCGTAATCGAGCCCCACGTGCATTGCCTTCAACTATCCCGCAAGAACAAAAACCTTCGTGCGCAATACATCGACCACTTCAAGCTATCCTATAGAATATATACTGGATACACAGCTTCTGGGTGCCCACTACGCCACAATTCTTCGTTTTCCTCATCGGCAAAGTACCCACTACTTGCCACGTGCACTTGCACAGCGGCACATTTTTTAGCCTCGGAGCTGCTTAGAATCACCAACTCGTTGTGCAGATCACTTTTTTGGAGTCCTGTGTAGGATTCTTCTGCGCTATACAACATGTGCTAAAGAGACTTATTCAATTACACGATATTCATATAGTGTTTTTTTTTACTTCTGATCCAATGACTTGGCTCTGTGTTAGCCGCACTGGCAGCCTGGTTTCGATTCTGAACTCTTGTGAAGAAGAGTTTAAGACATCTTTTTTTTTCTAGAGTCAAATAGAGTGTAGACTGCGTAGATCCCTCGTAAAGCATAACATGGTATGGTATAAAAGAACTTTATTTAGGTCTGTCGGGGCGTGAACAAGCACGTAGCGGGCCGCTCGAGCCCAGTATATAATAAACTGCACTAGAGGTTTATATCGAGCCTGTTTTGAACGTTAGAATGCTCGGCAAACAAAAAATGCAGTTACTTTAGTGGAAAATCAGTTTTACAGACAATTGGACAGTGGAAGATAATAGAAGCCCATGTAAATAAAACATTTCATCTCTTAAGAACAAGAAGAAGCCTTTTCAAAAACAAATTCAAGTTTCTCAGACAAAAAATGAATATATTGACTGTTGTTATGATAAGTTTCTTTGGTCCGCAAATTCAAGCAGGAGCCATCGTCTTTCAGAGTCGCCTTTAGACTTCTTTCGCGAACCAGAAAGAATAGACACGCGTGCTGACCGTCTATTTTATATATCTTATTATAATAATTTATTCTTAATATTAATAATAATTTATTATCATTATTCCAAACAATTCTCTTGGAAATGTGACGGAAAAAGATACTGAATAATGGCTGAGCGTCAGGCTTAACGTAATAAACTTTGAATACCAGATATTGTGTGCAACTTTCGTAACGCGGAATGTTTGAATCGACACCCTGATCAGTCGCTATATTTTACTCATCAATTTTATCATCATTGGTTGGCGATCTCGCTCATGAATCCACTCAGACAGACTCTTTCAGACTCACATGGAGCTCTTAGTCTGGGTCTCTGTCTGTTCGGCTGAGTAATATCTTGGTAAGTTTGGGGCCGAGTCAGTCCGGTAGAAAAAAAAATTTTCTTGTGTATGAGTACGAGCGAGTTTCGCTCAAGAAACCGTTGGTGAGTCTCAGTGTCATTGAGTTCAAAGCGTAAGATATATTTCTTGAGTGTGTACGAGTGAGTTGTTTTGCCGACCTGAGGTTATATATACACTCATCCTCAGCATTACTACCCTCCTTACATATTGATAGTCAATTGATTGAGAGTTGAAGTTTATATATTGACAGTCAAAAGTTTATATTTACGTCTACTCACACGTATTCGAAAGCAGTGATTTTCATGCATAATTTTAATATTTATTGATTTAAGGCACGAGTTACGTAAGAGAAGACCTTGCACCCCCAACCCCCATGAGCTGTTCCAAGGAATTTCTTGATGAATACACCGTATGTTCTCATCCCAAACAAAAAATAACCTTTCTGATTTAGAAGCACTCATAACTCATTGTTGAACGTACTATATCCAAAGGTGCAAAAAAGGACAGAATGCGTGAAATATTTCTGTTATATAAGAATATGGTCATGGTAGAGAAAGATTACTTAGGCTAACGTATTCAAGAATCGACTCACTCGGACTAGACTAAGGTCGACCCGTGAGTCGAGTCTGTGAGTAATATTGCCACATTCCCTCCTCAAGTTTTCTTATCGCCCCGTTTCACTGTTACTAATTCTAAGCGCAAACCACGTCTACAGTGTTCGAAAAGCTTCAGGATGCAGTAGACCATTTTGTTAAGAATACGCCCACTTCGTTAACGTTACAGATTATTCTGGAACCTACGTCGCCACTAGCGACAACGCTAGAATGTTCGATGGCAAGTGTATAAATGCCGACACGCTTCGCCGCTTGTGAGTCGATCGACGGCCGACGCTGTGCTCGCCGCTATCGTGAAGTGCCAGTGTCCAGCTTTATTCTGACTGTTCCCTCACGTGGCTGCAAGTTCGGCCTAAATAAACAGTTTATTATTCGACCTGAAGTCTACTTCCTACGTTTATGTCGTGACGTCACGACCCCGTGACAATATTTTGGTGAGTTTAGGTCACGCTGGGATTGGTCGAAGAAAATTTCCGTGAGTGCGAGACCATGCAAGTGAGTCCGACTCAGAAAAAGTTTGGTCAGTCTGTATCCGAGTCAGTCGTAAGCGCAAAATATATTTTATGAGGGAGCCTAAGTTCATTCCACAAGTTTTGCCGACCTATGCTTATAATTACTGCAAGCATAATTCTTTTCAGTATTTTTAAATTCTAAACAAAATTTTGAATTCAATTTTTTTCGCTACACCATTTATAAACATAAGTCGAAGAAAGCGAAAGCAGGAAAGGAGGTAAAAGAAGATTGCAAATGTATGCCATTCGTCCCGTTGCAGTGAGTCTCAAATGTGCGTAACTTCCAACAAATTATTGTGCATACATGTACTCTTTAAAGTGTGGTTCGTTATTTGAAAAAAATAAGGCTGCATTTCTTTTCTAATGTCACCCCTGTTTTGGTCATGGTTCTCACAGTAATTTAAGATTTAAGATTATTTGCAGAACTTGATTATATCGTAGTTTCTATGTTAAATTGTCCCTCGGAATGGAAAGTGGAGATTCAAACTGGTGCTATACATAGTCAGTTTTAGGATGTAGTCCTTCATAGTGTGCAGATTTTTGCGTTATTGTCGACGATTTTGCCACTGCTGATCCGTTTTATTTTATACTTGCATTAAACAATTGCTTTCAAGAGCTTTTTGGTGCTTTGCAAGCTCTAAGTCAGCCTCATTTTGATCAGCTGCCTTTTGTCTTCTCAAAAAGAGGTCACTGTCTCTCATGGCTGTTTGCTATTTATGCAAGTCAACAAGCTACCATCCCCCTTTTGTGTGTGGTAGCAGCAGCGGAGGCTACAAAGTTCTTTTCTTACCGTGTTCAGTTGTGCGGTCTTACAGGCGTGAACATTGGGAGACATGACAAGAGCAGATTGGATTACACAAGAAACTGAGGCAGCAGCTATTCAGGCTGGTATCAAGCAGAGAAACTATACGGTCAAGGTCATGGCAACAGGTCCCTTGGACAGGTCGCGTAAATAGATTGACAAATAACAATTGGTCACATAGAGATACGATATAGATACCTATAGGTGGGAGGCGTGGCTGAGACAGGCAGAAAGATAGCCTGGCAATACAGACGGACAATACAGACAAAATGTGCTTGTAAAACAGGCTGAAAATGATGATGACGAGTCCGGATAATGTCTCTCGCGACTAGGAAATAATGCTTTGGCAGAACTAAAGTCCAGGAAATGACACTCGGAAAAGCATGTCATTATTTGTAAGTGGCTGTGTATGTTGACGTTGCAACCTTGAAATGTCTGTATAAAGATGTGAGAAATCCGTAAACAGGAGATGGGCGCTGAAGTGGACTTGTTGTGCGTGTAAAGCTAGTGAGTTGGCGCTTGCAAAAACAAATTCACAAATATGGTTTCTTTGAAAACGCTTGGAGATATGCTGTTTGTAAAATTTGCTTGTGCGCAGCAAGCAGCCAGAGAAAGCTTGAAAATTAACGAAGTTTCCGTACCTGTCGTGTAGTTTGACAGAATCATCATTCGGAAACCAAACCTGTCTTTCCGCGTATTGTAATATCAGTCGAACCTAATATGGTGTCTAGATAAGAACAACTTCTTGAAGAGACGTGGCGAGTACTGTAATATGGTTATAGACTTAAAGGCCTCACAACGCTAATGTCGTGCAGATCCCGTTCTCGCACGAGCATAAGCCGGAGAAACCACACTGGTGGTGGTGCTTATGATGCTCCACCAGTCAGGCTAGCCTGGCCTACATAGACGGCAATTGCTCTGCCTTTTATCTCTCAATATACTGATGGTTGAAAATACGGTGCGAACGAAACAAAACAAAACAAAAAATCCACACCACAAGAGGAACACACTATAAGCACTGCGAAGGACGTATCACACAGTATCACGCACATAGCCAAGCGGGAGGGGGGGGGGGGAGGCGTTAGTTTATATTTCTATTGATAGGGTTGTTTCACTGAAAATAAACAACGAAAACAGGTGCTTTGTTTATATAGTCCATGCTTTCAGCAAACAACCCTGCTCTCCCCCCCCCCCCAAAAAAAAATTATAAATCCTGGCTATCGGCCCGGTACGTATATTCTGGTATATTGAACTTACGCCTCCGAAATAGACGTTTTTTGGGAGGTCAGTGCGTCTTTATGCTTGCTTCTCGCTGTTTTACGTCAGTGAATATTTACTGTCAATTTCACGTGTTGAAACACTTCGAAATTCTGAGGGGAACAGCGCAAAAAACGGGACCGAAAAAGAAGGAACAGACGACAGAAGAGCTTGTGTCGTCTGTTCATTCTTTTTCGGTCCCGTTTCTTCCTCAGTATCATGTACCAACTGGCCCTTCATGATACATACCACTTCGAAATTCATTAACGAATCGACTCAAAGTTAGACCAACCAACAAGTCTAAATGGGTCTGGGTGGATGGTATCTTCGTGAGTAAGTGCATGGGTTAGCCGCGAGTATAGACATTTAATAGCAGCTGCAGAAGAGTTCTGTTTGTGTTGTCAATGGATACCCGTAAGTTTTCTTTAGATAACACACATCGGGAAAACCATAAAACTGTTCTCGCAGCTGTGCATGGAATTTCACCCTATTGTAAGCACCGTGCCGTAACTCTGTAACGAGTATTGGAACAATGTACAGCAGCTTTTCCTTTTGCTGTTTAGAAAGGGAAGTTTATTGTACACCAAACTTGTACACATACAAACTAAACATGGAAAACTGGTAAAAACAGTGTATTATACATCTTACAAATAAGCCCCAAAATCTAATTGATCACTGGGAATACATTCAAATGTTACAAGTTAAAGAAGAATTAAAATAAATTAAGTTAGTCGCATTTTACAAAATACCCCGTATGCATGCGTACAAGAGTGGGCGCATGGCTAGTACGGAACAACTGGAAATTTCAGCTGTCCCTCACTTACTTTGACAAAACGTCTGTGCCATCGTCAAAGGAAAGCCTCTTCGCTGTGCGTTTCCAGCTGCTGATCTAGATAATTCTACACAATGAGCAGTATTTTCTGAAGTGTAGGATAGGCGCCTCTATGAGGCTTGTGCCATACTTCCGATCAACAGCATCGCCGCCAAAGTATGTACAAGGTCACTGTAAAGATCAGTCTTGCCCACGTTCTGTTCCCATGCACGCCGGGTAAAAGCCAAAAAGGTGTTGTACCATGTGCCAGACGTCCCTCGCCACCGAGCACTGAAACAGAGCATGTTGGGCCGTCTCTCTTTTGCAGCAGTTTGGACAACGGTCATTTGGAACGACTCCTCCAATGGGCTAATCGGTCACGCGTAGGCAATACCCTCCGTCTTCTTAACCAGTGAAACTTGTGCACCTGGTTAGGTACACGATTGCAACGCCATCGTTTCCATTTTGTTTCGTGCGGGATGCTTTTTGTTCGTCTTTCCTCAGCGTGCTACTTGTGCCGATTTCGCCTATTTCCTGTAATGAAACATCTTCCATACTGCATGAACCTATTGATTCCACTGTTCGTCTTAAGCCACTGGCAGCTCTGCAAAACTTAAGTTGAATTTCTGCTTGTGGTCCGATGTACGGATTTGCCGTGAAATTTTCTTTTAGTGTACTGATCCAGTATATCAAGAGCCTGTACCCGGGGTTTTTTCAGTCATTGAAGAGTTCCTGTGTTGTTTTTGCAGCCAGCGCTCTCATGAATATTGGTATGTCTTAGAGACCCAGGCCTCCGCGGTTTGTGGGAAGCTGCAAAAATTTTCGTAGTACCTTTGCAGGTTTTCCTCCCCAGAGAAAGGTTCCCGCAATGAAGGCGAGACGTCCTGTTACGCGGCGAGGTAGAAGGGCCATGTGTGCTATGTAAAACGCAAAAGCGCATGCCTGTGTCTCGATGACTGTTGCTTTTGCCGCTAGTGACAGCTTAATATGAGTGGCTGCTGATAGACATCGGTGGATCTAGAAAGTACGTCATCCCAGGTCCTTTTTGAGACATCTACTTCCTCAAAGTAAATGCCTAACAGCCTAACAGGTTGAAAGTATTCTACGTCTTCTGGCAATAGTTTTCTGAAGTCTCTCAAGCGCAATGGCTTACATTTGGTGGTGTTTATTGGAGCACCAGACAGATAGAAATACTGAGCAAAAATATCAAGGAATGTACTGTAGCTGAACAATTTACGAAATATTACCAAAATATCATCGGCGTATGCGACAATTTTGAAGGCTTATTTGCCTGGCATCGGAAAACTCACTATGAGCTCGCAGTTTGCAACCTTTCTATTGAAAGGCTCTAGCGACAAAACGAGTAATACCGGAGACAACGGACAGCCTTGCATCACTCCTTTTTTTAATGTGCCGACGCCACATAGCAGCATTGGTGGGGAACAAAAGACTTAGCGAGTCCCCCACTCATTTTCAAGAAGTTTCTTCCTACGACTGCCCAAATATTTCACTGATATTTTTTTCTTAGCTGCACACATCACAATAGTTAGTCCTCAATATTAAGCGCCTTGCTGTCAACTGAAAGCGAGAACACATGTTTTTTTTTTCTTTCTCCAGCACAACATAAATAACAAGCTTTCTGCTTCAGTTATAGATAGCGATAATAGAAGTGACTGGAAGTTTCTTGGGAAGCGGGGCGTGCTATTGTGTTGCAATCTAAAAGGTGGATAAATGAACCTGTATCATTTTATGTATGTTTGTTATGTCAAAAGGCAGTGTATCTAGGTAAAAGAAAAAGGGGGCCGAAATTGAAACAAACCGAGACTACATTCGTTGACCGCAATACAGCGATAACGATTATTGCTTTGAACCACCGCTGATATATTAGAAGTGGACGTGGTATTTTATTTTATGAGTAGATATGGTCGTTAAGCGTTTCTCATATGTACAGGGTAAGGAGCATCACATTGCTGCGTACAAAGCCCCACACTCCAAAGTAAAGAAAATTAAAGGATGCTTTTGCGGTGTGTGTACGTTTCGCGTTTATAGCTCGAAGTTTTTCTTTGTTTTTTTGTAGACGCTATTGTTTACATGAAGGTTTATGGCAAGAATTAGGGCATTGCTTCGAACCACTATCAGTCTACCAGCGTTAGCGTTGATTTGCTTTGAGCTGCACAAACAATGACGAACGATTAGAGACGATCAATCACGCGCAATCACTCACAGTCAACACTCACCCTTCCACAACTGCCACGGTCGGTGCTGCCATGATGGCTACTCCGGCTGTCACTTTGTTTCTGTTCACGGTTTTTGGTGGCACTGCACAGCACTAGCACAGCAGCGATGAACAGCATCGGGGCATTAACGCGTCCATCACGTCTTCGCACGCTAATCTGACTGCGCTAGGTGCGCGCTTGCTACATGCACAGAACTTATCCTTGTTTTGTTAGTCCCCGCGAGAAGAGAATCGCTTCTCTTGCGATTATTTCGTTTTTATGTTTTATACATGCTGACTCGCCCTTACGTTCCCACAAAGCTAAGCTTTCGCTACACGTGTCGTCATTTACCTTTGTGCCCCCCAACTCTCTCTTTCACGCAATGCTAAATCATTCGTGGCCTCTCTTTCTGTTTTTCTTTCCTCCCACAAAACTACGACTCAGCTACTTTCTTAACGCTCGTTTCTGCTTCCACCACGCGTTCAATAGCAGCTATCATTCTTTTCAGCTGGAGACCCACAGAAGGCGCCCTCGAGATCGGGCTTTCCCCGTGCGTGACACGTTGTGTCGCCCTTTCCTCGTAGAATATTTTACAGCGCAACATTCAGATACGTACAGCAAAAGGCAAAGCGCTGAAGGCACCACTAAAATTTATTTGGAAAATGAAGGAACATACATATGAAGCATGGCCTCATCAAAACTGTGCCCACGCGCACAAGTATTACAACACAACATGATTCTTGTGTAGCAGGTAGTTATATTATTCATCAAAATAGTGATAGATGGATTACATATGCACTTGCTATTCGGCCTAATTAAAAATGCGTCGGCTATCTCACGTGCGCACGCGCTGATCAGCGTGTCTATATTTGATAGCCGTTTGCTGTGATTGGGGCGAACGCCAGTAACTTGCCCAACTCCCGATTCTGCTTCGTCGTTTTCTCTAAAATGTCAAAATGAGCGCAGAACCAGCGGCGTGCCTCGAGAGGTGAGGAGAAACAGTGCCCGCACTGACGACCACGATGACGTAATCACCGATCATTTGCCGGGTGTTTACGCAATATACGCACACATCGTGGAGCTTGCGGCGCCATCACGATCTATGCGGCCGACGTCGGCAAATAGAAGGTTGAAATGACCGTATATAAATAAAATAGCACTTCAAGATAGAGCGAAAGTATGAGGATCAGAAGAAAGAAACGCGCACGAAACTAAGAACAGTGCTCGTGTGCACCTCTTCGTGTACCTGTTGGCTCGTACTATTACTTTGTGCACGTTTCTAAGTCGAGGTTATTTCGACCGATTAGGTTCTTTATAGATGTGTTATTCTTCCAGCTCTCCCTCTCTGTTTTTTCTCCTTGTCTTCTACTCCACCAGGGTAGCTTGGAATCGATGGTTCGGCATGACACGGAGTGAAAGCATACGATGAAGACAGACACGAGTGCAGGCACGTGTCAAGCTTCTTTTCTATCTTCGTGCATTCACCTGTATCTGTTTCTCCTCCGATTCGCATCGCATCGCAGTTGAGGTGTCAGCATGTCACGCTAAGTAGTTGTCAGCAGTACAATTTGATTTTCCTTTTCTGTATACTTGAACACACATATTTATCCCAATAGAGAGCTAGTACTTTCTTTATGTTGTAGATCTCCTTCTCAGTTGCCAGTTCATGAGAGCCCCGACGGAGTTGCTTCTGTAGAGCGCTATGCTTTGAAAAAAATACGCCACTATAGCTAAAGGAAGGCCAGGGGATTGAAGCCGTTAAACCAGATAGACATCTGCCTCCGCACAAATCAAGGCGATGCCATCCAGAGGGTCGACTGCATAAGAGTCCTGTACATGTTGATAAAGTCTACCGGCGCTAACAGCAAATCTATAGCCAAGTTAACTTGAAAAACAGACAGTGCGGTGCACCTCATACGCAGAGTGGCCAACAAAAAAAAACGGGATCAAGGAAGACAACCTCATTCGGTATGCATGCGTTTGTTCTAAGCGACTTCACGTACGAGGCTGCAATGCACAGCTGGTCCAGATCAGAGTCCGAGAAACTGAATGTGCTCCTCAACAATGTTTTCAAGAAGGCCCTGGGTCTACCCATACATACAAGCACCGAGCGTGTACTTGAGCTTGGCATTCACAACACGCTCGAAGAAATAGCATAAGCTTAAGAGAGAGCACAGTTTTCAAGGTTATCTACAACAATGTCGGGGAGAATGATCATGCAGGAGCTGGGGCAACACCCAATGACAATTAGACTCAAGTACGATGATATCCCCGACATCATCAGGGAGAATATCACGGTTTCTCCTGTACCACGAAACATGCACCGAGAACACAACATCGGAAGAAGAGTAGCAAAGGCCAGGACTTTACTTCGTCAAGTCTCAATAGAGGAACGAGGGGTCGTATTTGTTGACGCGGCTTCCTACGCCAATCGGAAAGCATTTGTGGCAGTGGTGGTCAATGGGGCTGGCCGTGTTCTCAACTCAGCGACAGTCAGGACGAAAGACCCAATCATTGCGGAACAGGTGGCCGTCGCCTTAGCACTCAAGATCGATTACATTGAAGTCGTCTACAGTGATTCCATGGCAGCACTTCGGGCCTTCGCAAAAGCGACGGTCTCAGAACAAACGCTAAGAATACTACATGGCAAGAGCATAACGCATCATCTTCTGAAATGGTTCCCAGCTCACCTTGGACCAATCAACGACTCCCCTTCCAATTTCAATGAAGCAACACATGAGGTGGCGTGAGACCTCGCCAACCGCGCCTCCCCGGGGATGCGTTCTACCGGTGAAGGGGATAACGGGGAACTTTTTACATCATATAACGAGCTCACTAAACCTTTCTACCTGTCTAGAAGGATTTTTTCTCCACTTCACAAAAATCAAACTCGTTCCCAAGCTCTTACATTAAGGCTTTTGCAAACGTGGATGCACCCTACTTTGAAAATGTTACACACAATCTACCCTGACTTATACCCAAATAATCTCTGTTCACAATGCGGGGAAATACCTTCATTAGAACATGTGTTCTGGCAGTGTACCAAATTTGCTCATTTATTGAACATCACCTCTGTCAGATGGGAGGCGGCAATTCACAGTCTTTGGCAGATCAGCTCTGGGCTGTCCACCAAGCCCGCGAGGCGGCTGAGGAGCTCGGCATTTCAGTCCTCGCGTGGGGGCTGCACGCAACACAGTGATCTGTGTTTTGGAGAACAAAATAAAAGTTTATCCAATCCGATCCGCTAAGGAAAACCATGCGTAGATGCGAAGCAGCATGTGCTAACGCTTACATTGGCGGCGACGTTGACGCTGGCACTCATCGCGGCGTTGCGCAGGAGCCAAACCTGGGGAAGAGCAAATCACGCTCTGATGTTCCGGTATTTTTAACAGAACATGCCAGTTGCTGTTAATGGGCAATGAGATATAGAAGACTGCAATTGGACACAAAGACTTGCAAGCCGCTTTTAGTTAACGCACATGCTGTGAATATTTATTGTTCAACAACGCACTGGAGAAATCTCCCACCGGCACTATTGGAGGTCAAGATGCAGTGTCTATATATATACGGGGTGGCCAGTGAACAGCTGAGCAGCGCGAGCAGTCGGTTTTTTTTTTAAACAACGACCTTGGTAGCAGACGCTGCCTGCGTCGCAGAGCGAGGCGAGAGAGAGGGAGTGTAGGAGAGGGAAGGAGACGCGCATGCGCAGTAAGAGTGGTTACGCGGCACACCAGATTGAGCTCGACCGTCAGACGCTTCGCATCTAAAGCTCTACAAAACGTGGCACATTTGCTTCCTATGCGATGCTTCGTGGTTGTTCGCCAATTTCCGGTGCGTGAAATCCTGAAGTGCCGAAGCTGTTCGTGATTTAGGTCAGAAATGAAAACTTTTAAATCCCAAGACAAGGTCAATTGATACAAAAGACAAGGTCAAATCAAGTAAGAGTGGACAAGGCTCGCATCTTTTAGGCATTGTATTGTGCTTTTAGTTTTAATTCTTACATTTACTGCTCACCCTAAAAGCTAGCCAACCTACAGTTTTCATGCCATTGCAACTCCAAACTTGTCGTGTGGATCCCAAATCGCACGTGTACGTATGAACTGCGTTTATACCAAGTGACACCATTTGTATCGGCTCAATATGCGTAGACCACTCCTCTTACAACATGCATGTCGTAGTACATGCCCTCTCATTTATTCTGTGCACCCAGGAAGGTCCCCTGCTCGACATGATTAACGTGAATGTTACGCGCATGACAGGTCAACCATACCACGTCATGCTAAGTACGTCGGATTGTGTTTTCCTGATGATAAATTCTATTACATTGTTGTGATGTTTTCTTTACGCCATCGCGTTAAAGTGCTCGTATCACAGAAATTCCGGCGTCGGGGTCGGTGTCACTGGTCGTGAGCGAAAAATCATCACCTTGTGCGTTACCGACACATCAAGAAAGATACAAATACAATAAATAACGTAACAATTCAGCCCCCAGCGAAGATCGAACCCAGGCTGTTTGCGTGGCAAGCAGGTGTTCTACCAAACAGCCACGCGTCCACTTGGAAGTGGCTGAACATGACTTCATCTGCTTCGAAATGTGGTGTTAATAACTTTCATGGTGTACAAACACACGCATTCTGTACACATGCTACACAACAAAGCATGTAATATCGCAGTAATAATGCGTGGTACAAGCGTACGTTGTCATGGGGCATCAGAACACGCGTTATTATATTGATTTCATGGTTTAGAGCCGGACACCCACTATAAAATGCACACACGTTACTGCGCCAATCGCTTTGAGGCCACATAGTGGGTGCATAGGCAGTTTGAATAGATTTCTCGCAAATAATTGCTCATGGTTGAAACCATCCTACCCCTTACACAAAATGCACTAGGGACAGGATATCACTATCACGTTGAGCTCTTAAAAGCGAGACGTAACGGTAACCCAAGTTTCGTCGTGCATTCATATTATTGAAGTTCAATCATGTTATCAACGCCTTTTTCTTAGTGCAAATTTCTCTTTTTTGTTATGCATGTCACGCATTTTCTCTGCATCCATGCATTCATGTCACACTACGCCAGGATGTGGCATTGCTCCAAATACTTTAAGTGCAGCTTCCATGCAAGCGAGAGTTTGCCTTAGTATACGATATCGGATTGCAATATGTCAGACATTTACACAACACTGGCTTACCCTCCCCCACCTTTCTTTTGTCATTACTTTCTAACTGGCCAGGTACACATATATTCACACGTGCCACCTATACAGCTCCGACAATAGAAAAACCGAGACGATATTAAAAAAAGCACAGCATATTCAGGAGTGAATGGTGATAAGCGAGGTGCAAAGCCCGTCCGTTCGTCCATGCGTCCATGCTTCTGTCCGTCTTTCCGTCTGTCCGTACTTCTGTCCATCCATTCGTTATTTTTTCCATCCGTCTGTCCGAGCTTCCGTTCATCCATCCGGGCCTCCACCCATGGTTCCATTTGTCTATCTGTCCACTCGTGCTACCATCCGTGCGTACGTCCATTCCGTGCTTCTGTTCATCCTTCCGTCCATCCATCCACCCGTCCGTCCGTCCGTCCGTCCGTCCGTCCGTCCATCCATCCATCCATCCATCCATCCATCTATCCATCCATCCATCCATCCATCCATCCATCCGTCCATCCATCCGTCTTTGATTCCCACTAGCGCCACCTGCTAAGTGAGTAATACAACTAGGTGGTTACGAACCGGTCACAATATACATGCATGCACAGACCCATGGCCCTACAAGCTTCGCCTCTAACTAATGCAATACCGCTCGATAGTTCTTTGTTGTGTTACGTACAAAAGTGTGCGTGTGAGTGTGTGAGCGTGCATGTGTGCGTGAGAGGGGTGCGGGTGTGGGTGCGTGTGCATGTGTATATATGTGTGTGTGAGCCTGTGTGGGTGTTCGTGTGTGTGTACTTCCCTAACTTTTCCCGTATGCAGCTTGCTTGCATTCGTAGTTTCCGAGCTCTTAACAATCTCGCGCCGTAACGTCTGTCATACAGAACTCGCTAGTTTATCTTGTGGCGCTGCTGTCATCTCAGCTGGAAAGCTTTAGCACAAGGTGCAAGCAGTCGTACAATATCTCTTCCGCGATTTGTGAAACTTCACGAAGTGGACGTTTCTGCCGGAATGCGACTCCTGTTTGGGTGATGGGGATACAAGTCACAAATAATGCTACACGCATTTAGAAGCACAATTTCCATACGCCTTTGGTTACGCAGCCTATTGTGGGGCACTCGTGCGCGGCAACCCACAAGAAGGCGATCAATTTTGCCTTCGTGATCGAGAGTGTTGAGGGGTTTTCCTGACGAGGAAATCACGCGCGCGCGTCCACCTCACCGTGGACTGAGAGCAGCGTGTCGTGCCCAACTTAACGCCGCCCGCTCGTTTTTCTCGGTAATAATGCGCAGCCGTCGTTTCACCGCAACCGGCTTCCCGCGAGCTTTTCGCTTCCTGCTCGTACTCCATTTGCGTGTGACCTTGGATCGACTTTGTTTCATCTAATTCACATCGCGAAGCCGTCCCCGTTCAACAGGTTTCATCACTAGAAAACCCGTCATGATATCTATATTAGTTCCTGCTTTTTTCGCATTTATATCTCACGCGTTACTGTTTTTTCCTGTGCCTCTGGCGAAGCCTAACTTTTACTGATTGCCTACGGTGTCTTCGGCCGCAATAATTAATGAGTAGACTCACGCTTTTCCCGGCCACGAAGAGGCAGGTGCGTTAGCCGTTTCGACCATTAGTTCCGTAAGAGTTGGTACTGCATTTTTTTCTTTTTTTTATACAGAGCCGCTCAGTCAGAGCGTATGCTTTTAAGGGCACGTGCGGAATCTATTATTACGCTCCGCTGAACGGCTGAAAGCATATAACTGTATTGGGATGCAATAGGAATGCAATAGATGGTGCGAGATTTATAAAAGCGCAGCCTATTTTGTATTCTTCACAGTAAGCGGCCGCACACTGTGAGGATCTCTGGGCACCATCGACATCTCCCTCTGAAAATTTCACTTCGCTGATTTGAGGAGTTCTCATTACACGCTGACAAAAAAAAAGTTGGAAGTAGCTTTCGTCTTCCCCTAATACACTTTAAACCACGAAGGAGACGGAAGTGTAATCGCAATGAGTTTACACCAGAGCTTTACGTAATAGTTATCTACTCGTTTTCAGCACTACTATCAGCTTTAAGTATATTTACGTTTACATTGATTTCGAATCAATATCGTTCATACACCACTACAAAATTTACTCATGAAAGCTGTGAATCACCCAAAGGGATACTTTGAATTCCCAGCCAAATCTTACAGGGAACTTCTCGATAATGCATGTTATGTTGTCCTCTCTTTCAATATAAAAGAATTGACCCATTTGTACAACTCGTGTTCCGAGGTACTATTTGAAAAGGGCATAAGAAGAACCCTGATTACATCACATAATGGCTTTTAAAAACATGGACATCAATCACGGTCTACCAAGCTGATTATAGGTTAACGGACTACTGAGTCGACTTACTCGGACCCGTTAAGACTTTGACTCACAGCTGGATCAGAGTATTACAATAAGTGGGATGCACTAAGACTCCAACCGAGTGATGCGTTGTAGTCTGAGTGAGCCCGGGTGACTAAAAATTTTGTTTATCCGAACGAGTCCAAGTTAGTGCAAATCACAGAACACACTTCATGAGTGAGTTTGAGCGAGCTCTGTAATTTTGGCCGACACATGTGTGCTTCCACGCGCTGAAACCATGATATATTATCAGTTACGCCATATGGCTCCGGATATTTTGTCCACGTGGCCTTGTTTACTGCGCCCCGACCTCGCTGAGTATTCAGCATTGCGCCTCCAGCATAACGGGACCGCCGGTATCGCACCTGTGGCTTTTGAGTCAGCAGCCATGCACCATGACTACTGGCCCTGATATAATAGCTGGAAACCTAGGTGATAAATCGCTTCTATTACAGCATTAAGAGAATAGGTAAAGCTATTTATGCAGACAGCACGTTTCTATAGTAAGATGACCGTGATTATCCGCAAGACAGGTGTTGTTTAACGCGTATGATTTTATGATTGCACGAGGATGTATAGGCGTGCGCGAAATGCTACAGGCCAGCGTACTAAGAATAGCATGCACGTGAAAGGATTCCCGACAGTTGAAGTGGTTGCTTAGGCATGTGTTGGTGCGCCATACTTCACATGAATACAACGCATAAAAGTGGAGCATCAGCGACTAGTTCTCACTTTTGTGTCCTTATTTCACTGGTAGGTATGTAGGTAAGCAACTATATTGATTCACAATAGAATCAATTGAGGGGGAAGGGGGTGGCAGAGGAAGTGGAAGCAGGATGACGACGGGCTTTCGGGCCGCTCTAGGTGGCCGAACACTGCTGTGCTTCGGCGACCCTTCTGGCCCAGCTCACTGTCCGGAGCTGCAACCGCGGTTGCGCCTGGTTTTCTGACTCTTGCCACGGGGCTTTGGTTCGTTCGGACAATGGAGAAATACGTGGCGGAAGTGGCTCTGGTGCTAGGACGTAACTTACAATGAGCAGTGACTTGGCAATGCGTGAAAAGGGAGAGAAGAAAAGGAGTCGTCACTGTGGTCGTTTGAGGTCTGCGCCACAAAAGCACTTCTGGAAAGAGATTTATGTGGGGGGGGGGGAGTACGTTAGGCGGGAGTTTACGTAAAATAGTGTCACATTGTGATAGCTGAGGAGTCCATCCCTGGCACCTATAAGCGAAGGCAGGTATACGTGAGCCCGGTTGGCCAGTGCTTGGGCTTGGGTGTGAGCGGCCGTGTTGCCTGGGTGTTCGCAGTGCGCAGGGACCCAGAGGAGGGTGATGAGGGGACCAGGTGGTCCTCTGTTTTGTTTTCACCGGTTTTATGGGGACGTGCAAGCCGAAATTGCCGGAGCTCTTCACCACGCAAAGCCTCATAATTGTGCTTGTGGCAAGTGAACTACCAGTTACAATTATAATCTACCAGATATACAGTAGAAGTATCTAACATCATCATCCTTTACAAGATTGAAGACGCGAAAGCATTGACAAGGCAGTGGCCTTGACAAGCAGGATTGTGTGAAGCGATTACTAGTCTCGCTTTGCATGTACGAGATCCTAGCGCGTCACACGCGCCTGAAGCTGGTAATAGCTGCCAGTATCTATACTCCACCATCTAATAAATGTGCACATAATGGATTATCGAAAATTTGTGTCGAAAAAGGTTTCTTCTCAGAATACTGCCCTAGTTCTCGCCTGCACAGTGGCCTTAATTGACATACATAACAAGGCGTACGCAATGACTACCTGACATTTACCGATGCAATAACGTTGTAATTCAGAGGTCAAGGCCAAATTCACTACTGACCTGAAATAAATTTAAGCACTATCGCGACATGAAAAGCACCTTGCTGTGGCTGAAATTGTTCCTTGGCTTGTTATTATTCTTTTTACGTGCATTCAGCCGTGCATTTTACGTGCAATACGTGCGTTTTACGTGCATTTTACGTGCATTCAGTTATTATTCTTTAAGCGTGCATTCAGCCACATCGCTACTTCGCTACGACGCCACTGGCAAGCAACTCATATTATCAAATTTATTATACATGGATGATTGAGGTCTTCAGTAAAGCTCCTGCGTCTACATGCCAAATAGAAGAAAGCAGTGCTATTTATTTTTAGATGCAGGCTCAACCAAAGCATGTAACCACTCAGGCGTAACCATTGGCGCGTAATTGAGTGACTGTGCTCGTTACCATTCTCACGTATTTTGTGACTAATTCATCTTCGTATGTGCCAATCGGGTCGATGACACACGCAAAAGGGATGAAAAACGAGTGCTTAACATTAACTGGGTGTTTTGCCAACAGATGTGGAGAAAAAAAAGAAAAAGAAAGATGCAAAACACAAAAAGACTTTAGTGCTTCTAACAAAAATTAATCTTTTTTACCTATCCCGATATATAGTGTCTGTTCAATTGTAATTGGTTGATTACTGTATTTACTAGCATACTGTCATTGCGACTCAACTACACTTTTTCTTGTGATGAATCGGCCATAACTAGTTTCTTTATTTGCAAGAAAAGCTACAATAGTTGAAGCAGCTTGTAAAAGTCATTTGCATTTAAGACAACCTATAGAACAGCAAGCCCGAAGTCGTTGAACATCTCAGCCTTATGTGGACCGAACTTTCATGTCCCGACAGGCAAACTTTTGTTTCCTCATTTAAACGGCAGTGTCTTGCTGCGTGCGTACTACATCGCTATGCATGTTCTAGTGTTTGTCAGTTTGGTTTGATTGCTGCCAACATGAATTCTAACAAATATACACCCTTTTCTCGAGCATTCACGTAGTTTTTGAATTGGGCCCATCATGGAAATACGTGCCGCGATCAAGTTCAATTGAAATGATCTCGAAGCTCTGGGTGAAATGGATTCCAGGACATATTGTGAGTGAAAGGTACGGCGTTGCGCAATTTGCGTTTGAAGCGTGACTATACGACAATGGGGGCTCTTTACAACAAAAAATTGTAAAGATATCATCAAGTTTAATGTACATGGATGATTGAGGTCTGCAGTAAAGCTCCTGCGTTCACATGTCAAATAGAAGAAAGCAGCAGAAGAAAATATTGCTAAAAAAAGGAGCAGAACAAACTTTTTCTCAATGAGACGGCAGATTTTTGTTATCTAATTTAAATAAATTGTGTTGAAGACATAAGTTTTATTGTTTTAGCGTTTAAAATTAACAAGTAAACATTGTTTGAGGGCTGGCTTGGACAGCGAATTAGCGCTTCGCTACCGCTGGCGTTTACTGGGAAGCAGGCGCTGGCATTGGAAACTTTCAACCTGCTCGGCTGACGTGCATTCAAGTGGACTGAAACGTCGTGGCACCAACGCGAAATACGAAGTGAATTCAAGACGGTCTCTTAACTGTTCCGCAGTGAAACCAGGCTCGTAGTGTTAAAGATGTTAAAAGAGCACGAACTTGAGCCAGTTGGTGCCGCAGCCGCTGTACTAAAGCGCGCTTGTTGTACGCTTTGATCCAGAGGTTGTTTCAGTGCGTATTCACAGTTAAAAAGAGTGCGAAACAAAAATGTACAAGAGTGCACTCACAACAAGCGCTGATCTTGTTTGTTGCACTGTTTTAGGAGTGAAACTCACTAAGCTTGAGGCAAGTCCCACACTGCAAAAAATTGCACGTATTTACGGACAGAAAAACGGACATAGTGTCCAGGAAATAAACACATTTCCTCCCTTCGCCAACATCAAAGATATAGGACACGTTTAAGAATCACAGACTTCACCACTTGGCGAATATTATGAATGCAGCGCACGTTTACCAATAGTGTGTGACTGAATAGTGCAAAAAACAAGTGTCTGCATTGAAATAAATATTAGACGAAAGTAATTATTTGCAATACGGATGACTTCCAGAAATGTACACTAATATGGCTGTCACATACCATCATTGCATCCATTGCTGCGACGTGTTCTGCACCGCTTTTATTCTACGAAACTGTATTTGTTCCCAAACAGCGGTTTAGGTGGGTATCGCATGAAAAAGGAACCATCCGACCGCGGCAGGCGCACCGCCATCGTCACTCATTAGTCGGCTGTCACTACTCCAGTCACTATCCCGACTTACCTCCTCAAAAGCCAAGGCGCACACGTGGAACGGAACTCCGCTGGCGTTGCTTTTTTATCTGGTCTGCATCTTGGAGGTGAGTGCCTAACTTCTCATTTACTCGCCGTTTGGTTTACAACTCGTGCCAATAATTATTTGTGTCGTGTAGTACCTACGCAATATCTCAGATTTGGCCGCTTCGACTAATGTCGAGGCCATAAACGCAGTGCTCCTTTGTCGATGTCGGTTTCGCGCGGCTTGTATCATGCATGCTTTTTCTGAGACGGAGTACGTACTCAGGGCAGAAAATACAGCATTTACGGAAATCGCCAGTTCACTGTGTTAGTCTTGTTTACATTTTGAGCGTGAAATTTTCATTGCGCTCTTATTACTTGTCCACTGCACTTGCATTACTCTATGCCAACAGTGTTCGGGCTTGTGAACGCCATAGTGGAGCCGTTTGGTGTGTGCGCCTCCCTTCATGCTGGCGGCATTTTGTTTACGCTGCTGGTAAGCCGCGTGCTGAAAGACTACGCGTTATCTACCGTGAAATCTTGGCACGCTGAAGCCTACACGCATGTTCTCCTCGTCCGGCCGAAGTTCATCTCCTCGGAGTTGTCTAAGAAAAGTTGGCTGAAGGCAGGTAGCACCGAGGTGCGAACAACCAGAGAGAACTCTAGCTGAAGAAATGTAAAGCAGCATGTGAATTCTTCCTGAAAGCTAGAAACCATTACTCTTAAACGCGTTCTAAAAGATAATAAGAAGAGTTTGTTTCGTCTGCCGCGGTGGTATTTGCTTATGGTGGTCAGCTGCTGACCGCGCGTTCGATGCTGGTCGTGGTATATAGTCGCGTTTTGATGGAAGGAAAATGGTAAAGGCCCGTGTATTGTGTAATGCCAGTGCACGAAAAAGATGGCCTAACGGTGAAAATTTCCGGAGGCCTCCACCATGGTGTTCTTCATAATGATATCGTGGTTTTGGGACGTCAAACACCAGGAGTTTTATTTAAACATCTGTTAATTCTCAATGCACTTAGGAACAATTTTTTGTGTAGAACAATGGTATGATTTTCAGTATATGAAGAATGTAATCCATATTGGGGATTTTTTTCATAGAGAGATAACATTTAGCGAAATATTATAGTTCGTATTAGTTGATTATTAGAGTTTTCTTTCTGTGGGCAAAAATAATTTCATATGTGTACAGTGGCGGCTGCATTTCTGATGGAGGCAGAAATGTTGTAGGCCCGTGTGCTCAGATTTGGGCGCACGTTAAAGAACCCCAGGTGGTCAAAATTTCCGGAGCCCTCCACTACGGCGTCTCTCATAATCATATAGTGGTTTTGGGACGTTAAACCCCACAAATCAAACAATCAATCAATATGTGTACAGTGCCAAATAATTTTTATAGCTGGTGAATGAGTTGCAAAGATATTGTTTTTTTTTTGTAAATGTTTGGTTGTGAGTTTAGCATTGTGGCGGTCCAAGTAAAAAATATGGTGAATAACACATTTAGTTGTAAGCTTCATTGGTTACTGTCCCAAAAAAGTCATCAAACTGTTTTTTTATTTTAAGAGATGAAAACTTTCCTGATGTGGTTGCCCATGTTTATACCTTGAAGCAATGCGTCTTTATGGTGAGTACTGGCTGCACAGGCATGAGGAACATTTATACAACATATCAACTTCGTCCGTGCTTACTTTAATAGTTTGCTATCTAGTACTAGCCTGCATAAGTAAACGAGTGATCGAAACTGTACTGGGGTGCATTTAACCACATGCAGCTATATTGTGACAGTTCGAATAGTGTGCTTATGCAACACTGGTAAGTGACACCGATGCATGCAAGAACTTATTACATGTGCGATAAGATTTGGAAGTGGCAAGAACACCACAGTTGAAAAAAGGATCTATTGAAATGAGAAAAAAAAGTGTTGTTGTCATGAACCAATACAGCTGTATTAAAGTGATAATGCCTGCTATTAAAGTGACAATGCAGTGCTGCCTCCCGCTGAGTATTTGCAGCAAAGTTTAGATGCACAGATGAAAAAAAAAGGACTGCGAAGACACCGGTAACTACTGGCGTTTATTAAAGCGTCTGCAGATTAAATGGCTGGTGTTATCCCCAGTTTAAGACTGCTGGTCAAAGATTGGAAAAGTGAAAAAAAAAAACATTTAAACCATAGCGGGGCACTTATCATGAAGTAGTTGATTCTTTTAAGCTGAAGCTTCATTAAAAAGTTGTGTTCTTTCTCTTCAGTTCTGTTTGAAGTTTGCAAAGTAAGAGCTACTTAATATCTTTGATGCCACTTCTACCCTAAAAGGAAGAGTTGACACCTTAATGTTGTTAATGAAATAATATCAAATCATTTTTTCAGTTGGAAACAGAGTTGATACCCTAATATTGTGACTGAAATAGGATAAATTGTTTTTTTCAATTGAAAACGAACCTTACAATTTATTTCAGCAGAAGCTTTTACATTCACAAAAGGTATGCCTTTTTTGCACACTCTCAAGTATACGTGCTTTGGTCATTACTAGCTTATAAATAGTAAAATGGTTTACGTGATGGGTCAATAGTGACAACTTTTGTGTACCGAATTGGAAAGCTCTTATTCTTTTCAGAGAGAACTGAAATATTACAGGGCAAGTAATTGATTGGCTAAGGTGATTAGTGTCAAGACGTTTTTGAAGCATACGCTTACATTTATATTTTGTTACATTTGATTTAACACACTCGTTGTAAACATGCTGTTTCTTTAAGTTCTATTAGTGTTATACCTGGAATATAATTGTTATTCACAGTGCAGCAGAGGGCACAAAAATAACTTTAAAAAGTGTGGTCTTTAAACATTCTCAAGGACTAAATCCAAATGCAATACAGTGAATCTCACGATTAGTGGAGGTCAATTTCATGTGAAAGATTCAATGGCAAGCTGCCTTGGCTGCATTTTTTTACTCCTGGAGTTAATTTTTACTAACTTGATATACAATTTTTTGTCATTTGTAAACTTAGAAGCTATCAGCATATCAAGGGCTTACCAGATATGTCAATCGCACTTATGCCGCAGGAGTAGCTGATGGTACAATAGTATGACTGCACTCACATCTGTACTTTTAAGAGCACAGACTTCCGGTTTATCAAAATCAGGTGCATGCCATGGTGCGCATATCATAACTTCAGCCAGGTAAAACAGTGCTTCATTGTAGCTTGTTGAGTTATATATGAGTACATATATATTGTTTATTACATTGTTTTAAACAAGAAGAGCCAACATTGCAAACACACTTGACATTGCTTCAATACGATGCCTGATTAGTTTTTTCTGGAGCATTTACAACTACTAGTGTGGCTATGTACACCCCCTGGAATTCCAAGGTCCAAATGCAGCCGCAACTGATATTTACTGTATCTTCTCAGTGAAATTTTTCACTAGTTGTGAAACTGCTATTATTGGCAACAGATGTACTGTTGTACAGTCTCCTTAATGCTTACTCAGAGATTTCCAAAGTTAATTCTTGCTGTTCCTGAGTTAACATAGGCAGTGAATCACATGTGGGTAATACCCACGTCCCACGTGTGCAGGTATGCTCACCTAACTGACGAAAAACGTTTGACATCGTGTTAGACAAGCATGGCATATTATTCATCACGGCGTCATAACACATCAGTTACAATGTCACACTATTTATTCTCTTCTAGGTGCGGCTTCTATCGTTCTTGGGCCACCTGTCGCCTCTCATGCCAGCATTACTATGACTATTCATGCCAGAAGCACCTTGGTGACCTGATGTTGCAGGAATTTGTGTCACCGCATCACCAGCAAGTTATCAAGCGCCATCATTTTCACTGCATCCTCCACTGCCAATTCTGAATGATTCTGCATTCAGTCCAGCAGCATGGAACAGGGACAGGTGATCAAGCAGCTCATAAGCACACCCATATCTTCGTTGCATGAGGCTATAGCACTAAGTCAAGATTTCATACTCATTGTTAATGTTCTTTCACGTTAGTGAGTGTGAAACAAATATGTATCATGTAAATGATGTTGACTTTGTTGTCATTATCCAGTTTGAAATTTCCTTTCGACATCGCACATTCAAAACAAAGCCTTCGAAAGGTGACCTTCAAGACCCAAAGTTGTAATATCTGCGTTGAATTTTACACTGGCAACCTCGAGTCGTAGTGAGTGCAAACATTTAGTGCTGGAAATTTAGCAAGAGTATTGTAAACATCGCTGGCACATTGTTACTATGTTTGACAGCATACCAAGTTTGTCAGCTAGAGCACAAAAAGTCAAAACAACACTAGGGCATCCAAATTTTCGTTCGTAATTTTACATTAATTCAGTGGGGTGAGTGGCCGTACCATGAAGGAGTTTGTATGAAAAGTCAGCAACTATACCTTGATATTAGAGCGCATACTTAGGCCACTTTTTAACTAGTAAGATCAGACCCGTCATTGCCAGCTTGTATAAAAATTAAGAAGTTTAATCTGTGATGATTATACGGCTTTCCTATTGCAAGGCAAGGCCTTTAGCTGGAAGTTCGTAACATGATTTTCAAATATGAGCAAGGCTTTTGTAAGTCTTTTCATGTGACACTAGACTTGCTGGCTTTTTGCCTGAATACATTTGTTACTTGACATGGGCTCTTAAGTTGACGCATTGCTTCCATATTTTTCTACAGTTCTTGATAGGGTTTCTTGCTAAATGTTTTACTAACACAGCAAAACATTCCTCTGAATGTGCTCACTTGGGTTAAAGACTTTTTTTGTGCAGACCTCTTTTTACATCTGGAAATAATGACAACTTTTCTTCTGCTTAAGTGACATCTGCCGTATTTCAAGGAAGTGTGCTCAGTGGAGGTATGTAGCCAGAGGGGTGCCCCAGGAGTTTGTCCCCCCTCCCCCGAATTCGCATGTTGTTGGTTGTCCTACTGAGCGTAAGTAATGAAGAAAGTCATTTTTCATGGCCATCAACATGTGACCCCCCTCCCCTCCGAAAAACATTCCGGGCCACGGGGCTGTCTCTTTATGAGCTCGTTATTTATTCTTGCTCGTTCTTCATCATTTGTTTTTACCTCACATTGTCGCATGTGTATGAAATACAGGGTGTTTAAAAAAATGTGTCCAATATTCTTTCAAAGTTAGAAAAAGAAGATACTTGCGTGCTAGTTGAGGCATTTTCTTTCCTGTGACAAAAGAAATCTTCAGATAGACACAAACATTCTTTGCAGCCGTAATTATAGCAATTAAGACAATGACCTTTTTCACCAATGGTAGTTGCTGGTCGAATCAAATGGGCAAATTCAAGGCCGTTATCAACAATCAATTTAGACACCTTGCTTTGTGCCCGCTTATCAGCGCTCACCTAATCTTCTCACCCATTGCAAGAGAAATAGTGTCGCCATGGAGAGCATTGTTGAAGTGAATGGTAGGTGCACTGTTTGGTGCATCCGTTTCGGTTTCGCCAGCTAAATTGAGCAGAATGTATCGCTCTGCGGTGATTACCAGTGGCCGCTTTTCCTAAATTTTAAACTGGCTATGAACCATTTGTAGGTAGGGGTTCCATTCGCCCATTCGACCCGACCGGCTATTACCACTGGTTAAATAGATAATTGTGCTCATTTCTATAATTACTGCCGTAATTAATGTTTGTACCTATCAGAAGATGTCTTTTGCCACAGGAAAGCAACACCGCATGTAGCACGCAAATACCTCTTTTGTCTAATTTTTAAAAATAATTGACACACTTCTTCAATGATGAGTTGATTATATCTCTAATGATTCATTCCATGCCAAATTATCCAACTTTTTTTCCGATCTGACCATAACGAATATGGCTGACAAAACGTCCACATACTTCACGAAGTGCAAAAGTCGTCCAGGTCATTTATTTTTGTTGCCAAAAATTTTCCTCCCTATTTATAAGAGCCTATTATTTGGTGCCAAATAAGGTAAAAGGTGTCAAACAATTTTTTGAAAGGAAGTTTTTGTAATGAACTCGATAAAAGATATTTCTGGCAAGGTAATAAAGTTATATAACTTTACAATAATGACCTAATTATGTATATCAATGTTTAAGGGCTTTTCACACGAGCAATATTGAATAAAGTTGCTACATTTGGGTTTTTTTCCCGGGAACATGGTAAATTCCAAGGACACATAAATAAAATATGTGCTGGTGGCCTGTCAACATGCTACAAGTTAACAATAATTTAGGCACTGATGATATAGCAGGTACTCTGAAAAAATTGTGAGTGTCAATTTGTTTGGGCAAACCTCGGTATTCGGCATCAAAAACTTGCCTTGGAGGTCAGACTATAAATATGCACAAAATATCATGTTAAAGGTATATGGACAAGCTATGTATTGGTGGAATTACTAGAGGGTACTATATTCAAATTTGAAAATTTTTTGAGATATGTATCTGCACCAGGTTTTCGCCTACATAACTCAAGCGACATAACACACTCTCAAGAGCAATCATCAGCAGAATCCCACTGATGTGGAATACAGAGAGCGAATTTGGTGCTCTCCACAGAGTAATTGAAATGAGAATAGGGTTATCATCTGCATTCTTTTGCCAACGGAGGGGTGCTACAAGGGCTGGGTTCAGTGTGGTGCCTTCCTGGTGAGCCAGCTTTTTAGATATAAAGTCAGACATCCTGCTTTCCTGGGGAGTTCCGCAAATGCAGTAGGTGTGTTTTATACACCTAATAAAAATATTTAGTCATGTTTAGTATACAGGTCTTATAGCATGCTAGTAGCATTGATGCAGTTCACTGATAAGCACTATCGTAAAACAACCGTTTCTTATTTTTCTGGCTTTCAGGAGAGCACCCCGCTCCCCAAGACCCAGAGCCTGTCATATGAATACAGAAGCAAAAAAAAAAAACTAAATTAAGAACTGGTAGCTAAGGCGATAGTCTCGGTTATGTTGTGCGTAAGGGATAATTGTGTACTTTATACCCTTTAACGGCTCATCTGGGAGTCATCACCAGTGGTGTAGCCAGGAAGGCAGGAGGAGCTGCTTCACTCTCTTCCCCTCCAGCACAGTCCAGGTATTTTTTATCCTAAAGCCGTAGATTGTCCTTCTACTGTGACCGGTTCGTGACCCCTAGTTTATCGATGTCTCAGGAGAAGGTGCTAGTGTGAGCGACAGACAGACAGACAAATTCACGGTTGCCGATAAAACACTCTGAAGCTTCGCCCCACACATCATCATTCACTTCGTAGATATTCTGTGATTTCCTTAGTTCTGCATGTGCATACCTATATGCACACATACAAACACACAAGAACGTACATAAAGTATGACCGAAGTCGCCTTCCCCTCACACACCACCCCCGAGCGAGAAATATCTTTTTGCTAGGCTACTGGTCTCCACACTAGCGACATTCATTGTAGCGCACCTCTGTTGGCAATGGAATACAGATGATAGCCCCTTTCCCAATTCAATTGCTCTGCATCAAGCTTGCTGTGTGTACCCCAGGTCTGAGGAAGTCTGTTGAAGTTTGCCCTTGCGAGTGCTTCATGCCACTTGAGTAAAGTAGGGGTAAAGCTGGTGGAGATACATAATTTCAAAAAAATACTTCTCGAGTTTAAAAAATAATACCTTTTAGTGACTTAACTTATATATAGGTGGTACATAGAGCTTCAAAATGAAATGTTGTGCATGTTGTTTGACTGACCACCAAGGCAAGCTTTTTGATGCTGAATACAGAGCTTTGCCCAAAAAAGTGAAATTCACACTTTTTTGACTATCTGCTAAACTTCAGCGCATAAATTATTTTTAATTTGAAGCATTTCAAAAAAGTCGCCAGCACCTAATTTATTTGCGTGCTTGGAATTTCCCGAGTTACCAAAAAAAATCGCAAAGCTGGCAACATTATTCATTATTGCTCGCGGGCAAAGCTCTCGAAGAATTGATATACAAAAGTAAGTCATTATTTTTAGTTGGATCACTTCATTACCTAGCTGGAAATACCATTTATTGAGTGCATTTCAAAACGACTTTTGAAAAAAATTGTTGTTTGTCGACATTTAGCTCAGTCGGTGCCATACTACAGACCCTCAAAACTAGGAAGCACCAGGAAGCAAAATTTTTGGCAATGGAATTAAATGACCAGGACAAGTTTCCGACTTCAAAGAACGTGAAAATTTTTGCCACCATACTTGTGATGGTCAAAAAAACGCTGGATGATTTTGCGTGTCATAGCCCTAATTGTTGTATTGTATACATTGAATTACTCCTTTGCTCCTTTTACCTCAACTAATATTGTTAGCCAATATTTTGGTGTGTTTATGAAGTTGCTTGTGCTTTCAGCGATTTCATTCTGTATGATACGTATTTTTATTTATTATGTGTGATCATTTATTTTTGTGCTGCGAGCCAGTGCCTCTAACACAGCCTAATAGAAGTCTTGAAATGAATAAATTAATTGTTCTCGCACTGTTTTCTTGCTCTGTACTCGCCTGGTGTGGTTGTGCTTACAAAATGTTTTCCCCATTTTTCAGAAAAGAAGTCTGCACAATACTGTTACAACAGGGAACCAACACAGGTGCTTTGGGTATCTGGAAGATCTGATATTCCTTCTTCATATAATAAATTCCAGATACAAAGCCGCCATGCCGAAACAAAATAAATTTGTTGGTAATTTTTGTTCACACATTTTGTAGCATGTTTGTGCTGTATTTCATTTTATGATCATGGGAAAATGAATTTCAATTCAAGTGCACAGGAAAGCCCTCCTTGTCGGTTTTTAAACATTTGAATTCAATTCGTAAATTTTTTAGCGTGTGCAGGTGCCGTCAAAAGTTCCCAGGTGACGCTGCCAAAGGATCAGTTGGAATAGTGGCCTGGGAAATTTTGAATGACCTTGTACTTGCTGAAGAACTGCTGATTACGTATGCCTGTTGAATCTAATGGAGACATGTTTGTTATTTACGGACATGTAGCAATAGTAGTATGAATAATGTGTGAGAAATGGCCCTACTCAGCAAGTGTAGTTCCATAGCAGCCGTATCTTTATTTCTTCATTGTGGAAATCTCTGTAAAAGTTTAACGGGCTGTACGTTCCATGTGCTCTACGTGTTTTCTGGTGTACTATTTTTTTTACAGAAGTGGCTGGCAGCATTTTCATTTTTCATATTCATTTATTCAACCTTAAGGGCCCGAAGGCATTACATAAGGGGGGGGGGGGGTCGTATATCTAGGTTGTAAGTTCCTAAGCAATGTAACAATATGAGGGTACACACTGATTACAATGAATGAGCAAATAAAGAACACAAGCGGAAATAACACGCATAACAAAACATAAAAAATATAAAAGGCGATAAATAAATTCTGGGAGAACAGTAAAATAAGTATAAATGCAACAGTTAATGTACTGTTAGGACATCGTATTTGGATTTTGGAAAAGAGTTAGTTTTTCGCGAAATGTTGAATGGTCCCTGCAAGAAACTATGTTATCTAGCAGTGCATTCCAGAGTGTTACGGCATGGGGGAAAAATGAGCTGCTCATCGCCGTTGTCCGGCATTTAATGGTCATCAGAGGGTGCGTATAGGACAGGGGAGAGGACGTTCTCAATGGGCGTTTTAGGAGAGGGTGTCCCGACCTGCTAAAGTAAAAGAATGTGTGAAGGAGGCAGACACGAGATGTTATGCGACGTGAAGCGAGCGATGCGAGTGACAACGTTTGTTTTAGTGCGGTTACGCCGATATGCCTTGAATATTGTGACGTAATGAAACTAACTGCGCGATTTTGAACGGCTTCCAAATCAACGGTGAGATAAGCTTACCTACGCCGTTTTACGTTATCAAGGGAAAATATTGTTTTTGCAGTGCATGATGTGTGCTATAGGTCTCGAGGTGTGCGCTTTTAGCGCCGCTTTTTTTTTCACCGCTGGGAGCTCAATGAGTACATGTCTTCCCGCAGGTACTAATCATGGACACCTTGGCAGTGAAGGCAGCGCTGCGGTAAGCTCGCAGCTCGGCTCCAACGCGGGCGCGCCACAAAGGCCTGGCAGTGAGAGCTCGAGACACCGAAGAGAGACGGAAGCGTCAGCAGCAATCTTGAACCAGCGCTAGCATCGATCTGGAGGTGGCGGCAGCGGCGAGGGATCGCGCAGCCGAAGCAAAGTGCGCTCGTCCGCTTGAATGAGAGCCCGCGAAGCAGAAGTGACAAGCAAGCGGTGGCAAAAGAACCTAGAATTGGAGGGGGTGCGGGAAGCAGAGGTCAAGCACCGAAAGTGGTCGTTACCTAATGTTAATTGGCGCCGAAGTGAGCTTCAAGCTCGACTTTCTCTTTCGCACGTTCGGCCAGGGTTTTAAGGTATGCGACCACTTGTGGTTTGGCAACAACGTTACCGCCATCACTTCCACCCGCAAACCAGTCTTGCATCAACACCATCGCCGTGCTCCAACGAGAGTTTCTTCTCGTGCATTGCCTGTAACTGAACGTGCCCGACGCAGCCTTGGACGCCCACCTCAAGCAACGACTTGTTAACAAGTATAATACAAGCAGGTCTCGTCCAAAGATTCACGAATTCTCCCGATCAGTCCTGACCAAGCTCCTTCATCATAATTTACTTCGTGGATATGGCGCACTTTTTAGCTATGGTTTCACAGTTGTTCTGGTATAACTCGATAAGCCCACTTCAAAACGTTCCTGTATTAAGCTCCTGCGTTTGATATGTCAATTTTGGCAACTCGTACCTTGCGCTTGGTGACAGATCTGCTTCTGAGTGACTTGGAAGCGTGGCGGTTAGGACTGTAGTTGGCAGGACATGACGATTGTTATAGCGCGAGTTCAGAGCGACGATTTTTTGTCACAGGATTTTTGTCCACGGTTTACTGTCTGCTTTATATGTTTTCGCGCTCTACACAGTAAACTCAGTTGGAACTTAGCGCTCACCTTTTTGTCACTTTATTGTCGTTCTCAGCTCACGCTTTAACAATCGTCATGTTCTAAATGGCGTCGATTTGCTTTCTACATATTTCCACAGTATTCTCTTCTAACTTTTTTCTTCCTCTATGCCGCGGGCAGCACCTACAACCACTTGCTTATCAGAGCAATGCATGTCGCTAGTTAGAATTGAAATGTGGCAACGTATCAGAACAAGTTACCCAGATACAAAAAATACGGGGGGGGGGGGGTGGGAGTGGATGAATCATGCCGCGTGCGCCGATGTTTTCCACAGCAAAATAGTTATTCTCCACTGCTTTACTCAACAAAGGTCCACTATCGTAATATCACTTTACATGCAAGTTTCAAGAAGTGGTGTTTCAAGACAAGAGTGGCGATGTGGGCTTGTTGGTGATGCATTTCAAAAAAAAAATTATGTAGTGCGAGGCAAAAACGGACACAGGAAGGAATAGACAGAGTACCGAGCGCCCTGTCCTCTCAGTGTATTCCTTCCTGTGTCCGTCTTTCGCCTCGCGCTAGAAAAAATTCTTTCAGGTGTTTTAAGCTTCACCGTACAGATTTATGCTTGTGTCTTTGGTTTTAGACAAGAAATTTGAGTGTTTTGGTACATATTGTCGGGGATTCTGACATCACTGCTAAACCTAGCACAATGTTTTAGCCGTAACGATGAACCGTGGACTCAAAATACATTGTAGTGGGATTTACCCAACTTGTGTGGTAAGTAAGCGTAAACGATGGAACATGACGACAAGACAAGTCGAAGCTATGACGATGACACGACGCGCAAACAAGGCGAGACCTTAAAGTGCTTTGACCTTGAAAGGACCTAATGTCGTAGCAAACAATTTGGCAGTGTATCCGCGTGCTTCACTGCAAATATCGTCGCAAATTGGTAGTCTTCTGTTTGAAGGCACTGCGTGAGATATGGACACCATCTGGCAGTAATGTCATGAAATGACAGCTTGTGTAGAACACGGAGCCACTGGATGTGGCAGCATCGCGTCGTCTTAGCGAATTGTAGGAAACAACCACTTTTTCGTGCATAGAATCGCATTGTCAGTGCAGCGTGAGAGGCACTAGGGTCTTACGTGTCTATGCCTTCTCAGAAAATAAACAACCACCTAGTACTCTCGTGTTGATGTTGCGCTTCATATATGTCTAATTATTACTTTCCATTAACAATGTTCACAAGTAGGAACGCAGCCACCAGATCAAGATTGTGGATGGTTGAGGACGTGCTAAAACTATGGCCTGGGGACTCAACCGTTTGGATGGACAGATAGACAGGCCGAAATTTCTGCGTTGAAGTATCCCAAGAAAGACTATTGGCCTTTGGAGGACCGCCAGGAGGCGCCAAGCTGTGAAGACATGTTCACACTGCGCTCCGCTTTCTCGAAGCTTTTCTAAGAGCAATTTCGCGCAAACTCATCTAACAATCTTATAGTCTGCTTTGTAAAGTTCTCCTAATTCCACGGATACCCAAAGCTTTGGCCAGGATCAACTTTACGAGAAGAAACCATCGCAGGCAGATTGGATGACCTTGTGGAGACGCTCACCTTAACGACCACGGCCAGCGTCGCGCGTCCCAGAAGGCACTCCGACATGCGGAACACGACGGTGTTGTGTGTTTGAGGGTGCATGGACTAGAAGATAGTGAACTTTGGACACTTTTTTTGCTGCCACGGGACAAAGATCGAAGGTGAGCGATGTTTACCTCACTTTCTTGACCTATTTTGTGACAGGACAAATTACCGGCGGGAAAGCTCTGTCAGCCTAAGCGCTCCGCCTAACTTGGCAGGAGTGGTGGTCACTTTTCCTTTGTTCTGCCAAGCATGCCTGGCCGGGGATGATCGCCTTTTCTCGCCAAATGGAAGTTGACGAAGCTTATCCCGGCCCTTCTCGGGCACCAGAATCACTCACCGCTGACACGGACGCGAGTGGCGTCTCGTCTCGGCAGGCAAAGGATGACGAACCAGCGTCTGTTGATGCGACTTTCAGAAACGAGACTGACGACGTGACTTGTTCGGAATGCCATGGATGAACTGAGGATGCCTGGCATACCGTTTTATCGCGCAGGCAAAAAAAACTAGTTGAAAAAGCAGCAATCCCATATGCAGAAGGCTGTGAAAGCGAACGAGAAATTTGAAAGCGATCTGCCCACCGAAAAACAAAACCGTGAAGCCACGCAGTGTTTCAGACGGAGAAAGCGACGCAGCCCACCTCCCCTACCGAAAGAGGACATCAAGATTATTCTGAGGCCGCATAAGGGTCTCTTGGTTAAAAACATATTTAGACTGGAACTCTCCAGGGCTCTGATAGATGCCTGCCAACGAAGTTTCAATGGCAATGACTTCCTGTTGCGGGTTCACCCAGGATTGAACATTGTAAGCCTATCTACGCCAAGCCTGGAGGTAGCGAGTAGGCTGCGAGGTATCAGTCAACTAAAGATCAGGGGACAAATCCACGCTTTCAATGCATACGTGGCCGACCCCGAAGGCGTCTTGCGGGGAATTGTGCATGGAATACCGGCCGGGACTTCACAAGATGAACTAATGGAGAACCTACGTGTTCGGACTCAAGGGGTGAATATTGAGAGAGCAAAAATGTTGGGCTTGTCTAAAAC
The DNA here is from genome assembly GCA_013436015.1 of Rhipicephalus annulatus. Lineage (NCBI taxonomy): Eukaryota > Metazoa > Arthropoda > Arachnida > Ixodida > Ixodidae > Rhipicephalus > Rhipicephalus annulatus. The sequence goes on along the minus strand of WOVY01010891.1, from coordinate 171,161 downwards.
GGCGATTATCACATTCACGGGCAATGTGCTACCGAGGAGCGTATACATAATGGGTGCCGAGTTAGTATGCTACCCATACAAGCCAACAGTACAGGTGTGCAAGATATGCCTCCAAACCGGACACCGTACGGAAGTCTGTCCAACTCCAAATGTCAATGTATGCCTCAAGTGCGGGGCAAGAGAACCAATGCAAGGACACGACTGCATCACCAAGTGTGTCATCTGTGACGGTGAACACCCCACAGAAGACAGTCTGTGCAAGAAAAAACTTAAGAACGTCGCTCCTCCCAAGAAATTGAGGACAGATCAGCCAAAAGACTGGGTTAGCCAACCTGAATGTACCGGCGATGCCAAGTCGTCCAGAGAATTCCCTCCACTAAGGCTGGACAAGCCTCGATGGTTCAGCTGTGACCGGATGGAACAGCGCCAGTCAAGGTGATGTTCACGATCCCGATCGAGATACCAGTCAAGGTCGCGATCGAGATCTCGTTCAAGGAGGGGCAGACAACATCACACTAACACGGCACCTGCGGCCCCTGGAAAATCCAGCTTAAAGAACCAACGAAAGCATCGCGGACCTCCGGCCGAGATGGGCTCCTGCGAGGAATCACAAGACGCCCTAGCCGCCGGCCGGACAAACATAAATCAGGTGAGCTTTGCGGGGGCAGTGTCTTCCCCAATGCTCCTATAACAGAAAATCCGCAATGCAAGAAAATATTGGAAGAAAATAAGAGATTGACTCAAGAGGTCAAACAGCTAAAAAAACAAATGGCCGAAGAGAAAAATAACTTACAGGCAGCTATATCTTCATTAGAGAGACGGCTAGAGGCTAAACTACGACCACAAAACCCGACAGGAACTGCTGCAGGATGTAGTCAGAAAACGACATATCAACAGTCCATAAAACCCACCCTTTCGGGGGGCAGCGCGGCGTCGGCTCTAAGTTGAGGAAGGGATGGTATACGCAGGTACAAGTACCCCTACCCCAAGCACGACAGTGAAAAACCACGACCAAATAACGCAGCAAATACAGGCACAGTTAGAGAAAAACAGGGAAGGTATAGCTAACGTTAATAAACTGCCAGTCGATTTCATGAATGAGATTAAATTTTTCGTCGGCGAGGAATTGAAAACTCAAAGGCAGTACGTGAATGACGCTGTTAGCAGCTTGCAAAGGGCGATAAACAAGCGCTCTCGCTCGGCCTCCGCTAGAAATAGCAAACAATCTAAGGGGAATCGCGACGACGCGAAATCACCCATGCATCATGGCCCAAAATAACCAGAGAAGTGTGGAACAATTAGAGATCTGGCAGTGTAATTGTCGCACTTTGCACAAACGCGCCGCAGCACTCCAGAGTTATATCAATGTGGCACCAATTACACCCGACGTTATATGTTTGCATGAAATTGGTGCCAGAATAGTGAAGCTTCAGGGTTATTATGTTTTTCAGAATTCAAATTATCCCCGTGTAGCGACGCTGGTGAGCAAGATGATTGCGGCAACAGATGAGTACATAGGAACGCTACAGATCAATCACCAAATTATCAGTTTATTCCCCCAAAAGAGAGGCAAAGCGAAGACTATGATAGTGAACCTATACAGTCCTCCAAAAGACAAACGCGAAGACTTCAATGAGCTTCTTGCTGAGACGGTTAAAATCGCAGGCAACAATGAACGCCTATTGGTTTTGGGTGATTTGAACGCACCCAGCACCACATGGGGTTACCCAAAAGACTCACCGAAGGGAACGCATCTCGAACATGCTGCGTCTAAGCTGGGCCTGAGTTTAATAACTCTCCCAATCGCGCCCACGAGAGTGGGCAACAGCGTATGTAGAGACACGTTCCCGGACCCCACTTTCACCATCAACCTCAAAGACGCATCCTGGACAAACCTGGAGGAAAATCTAGGAAGCGACCATTACATTATAAGCATCTCCATATCGACACCCTAAATGCGCACATTGATAGACGACGCGGCGATCACAGATTGGACTGAGTTTAAGAAACGAGATCCTCCACCCGACTCTGTACCAAACTCAATAGAGGCATGGTCGGAGAACATAAAGTCGGTACACGCCATCACTACGAAGAAAATAGCCAGAACCGTAGAGACGCCAGCAGTATACAGCCATCTGCTACACCTATGGAAGAGCAGGCGCAGCCTACTAAAGCGTTGGAAACGTCAACGCCTGAAGAAGACACTACTGCGTAGGATCGCTGCTCTTGCAGAGGAAGCAATCGACTATGCAAGCAAATTGGCTACCGAGGGATGGGTTAAGTTCTGCAGTTCACTACAGAACACACTGAGCACCACGAAAACTTGGTCCATCCTAAGAAATATTCTTGATCCAGACAAGTCCAAATCCACGACAAGCAGAACACTGCAGAAAATCGCAGAAACATTTCCGGGCACGGACGATGACCTCGTGAAAGCCCTTGTCAGACAGGTCCCGTTAATTAGCGAGGTGATCGCCGGGCTAATTCCAAGGGCCGAATTATCAGCCCCCCGAACCGCACCACGAAAGCGTGGACAATTTAGAAGTGGTCCTTTTTGCTCGCCAGCAGACGCCAGCTGTGGCCCGAAGAACAAGACAGAGCCGAGAGTTGATAAACAAACAAAATTATATTCTCAATAATGGCAGATCGAAAACAATACACAAGAATGCCCACTCCACAATAGTTGCATACAATATGTCACCAATTAAACAACGTACTACAAAGTACAATCAGCCACACTCAAAACAACGGACACAGACAACAATACACACTACAATGCAGTCGCATGCATTGAACAACCAAGACACTTAAAGACTAAAGAGATAGAAAACCTATTCAGTCCAAAGTCCTGGGAACAGAAGTCTGAATGATACTCTTCCGAGAATCACTCACTCAAAGTCCAGCGTTCTTGTCGTTCCGCTGCCTCCTGAAGTTTCTCTTCCAGGAAACCTCGCCGAAGTTTCTCTTCCAGGAAACCTCGCGTCTTCAATTGGCCTCTCTCCAAGCTTCAAACTTCTTCGCCGGAAACACGTCGGCTTCACACACGCAGCTGTTGCCACGCGTCTTCGCTCGATAGCGGTAAACACACACACTCTTGCCTGTAGCTCGAGTCGTCACCCCTCAGGTGGAAATCATCTTCTTCTCCTGCTTTGTCTCTACGGACAAAACCTTCGCCGACTACACGGCGGAATCCCTACGCGCTCTGGCGCTAACTTCCGTCTTCTCCTGATCTCTCATCTCCGCTGCTCGGTTAAATACCTTCCGCGCGACATTCCAGAAAGTTCTCATCATTTCGTCGGCGCGATGCGCAGCGGAGGCTGGGGGAAGGTGTGAGAGTGTACGAGGGCCGTCCCCGACAGATGACTCAACCCGGCACACACGCCCCTTTCCTTCTGGAAATTTCGAGTGCTTGCTCGGCCGCCGATGTGGGGTGAGGAGGTTCGTCGGCGAAGCCACGCTTCCGAGGGGAGAGCGCGCGCCCGGGGAGCCTTGGATGTTTGTTTTTCTTTTTTTTCTTTTGACCTCGCGACGTCTCTTCCGCGCGTTATCGCAAGAATTTGGGGGCGCGCCCATTTTTAGCGCTCGTTCTGTGACACTGCCCCCCACTTTAAGAATATTATCTCATATATAATAATCAAAACCACACAAACGAGCGCGAACAGTCACCACACACTCTCAAAGACTGTAACATAGTCCGTCGCTCATGACACGTCACATTCACAATATATCGCTCAATACAATTGGACATTACAATTCAATCTCACACACATGAAATATAACCACAGGTACATGAGTACAACCCTTCATCACACATTCCAAACAATACAAACGTACAAAGTTTTGTCTTTACAACATTTATACAACACTATACATCACATCACAGCACAGACACTTCGACACTTGTGACACAGGATAACACAACATTAACACAACATATGGCACTCAGCACTGCCAAACACATTCTGATTCGAGCTCAGCACTTATCCTGTGTACTTTGAACGGTGTTTGCGCCCTTTCTTGCGGTGCTCGCTCGATCTCTTCTTGTGTTTCCACGTTCTTTTTCGGCGAGCTATTTCCAACGACGATATCTGAGGCGGCGTCTCAGACATCGTTGTCACTTCCGACACCGTTAACGGGTCATAACGTTCAGCGGGTCCTGTCGGTTTATTTACCAGCTTGTTCATGTCACGGCATTGGGCCTGGCTGGCCGACTCCGTCACCTTTACACTGTCGGTTGGTTGGGGTCGTGCCGACGTACGGCCAGCTGCCCAGCACGTGAACTCATTCAACTCGATCATCTTCTCCTTCGCTGTCTCTTGCGCCGCGGCTTCACCTTGGGCTCTAGTGAGATCCGTCACGGGATGCTCCTCCACTGTATCTCGCGGTCGCTGGGTTGGCGAGGGCTCTATCTTAGGGTCTTCTCCCAAACGTTCCGGATCATTCGGTCCTCGCGCCCCATCGATGTTTCCGATGACAAGGTCGTAAAGGGGGGTCGTCATGCATAGAGCAGTAACCTTCCCGCTGAAGTACGGGGTTTCAACCTCAATTTCTGCTTCGGGAAGCATCCGAGCCGTACTATCAATTAGGCAAACTGGTTTCGTTTTGCCTGTTAACTCACTTTCTCGTACCAAATTTCTCCGCACGATAACAGTGGAGCTGCCGGTATCTCTTAACACCATAACCTTCTTGCCCGCAACTTTTCCAGGCAGCGTTGGCATTCCCTTCGTTACACCGGTTGGCTGTTTCGTCATTACAGCACCCACAATAGGAATTTTCTCCCCATTTTTCAACTCTACGAATCCATAGGTGACGGCATTATTACCGGATTTTGGTGCCACTTCCACACAGGATACCTGGTGAGTTTGACTCGCTCCGTTTCGACATGCATCTGCTTTGTGCCCAGTCTGACCACACTTAAAACATTTTACTACCGTAGGGCTCGTAAAGTTAGTACGACAGTTGCTCGCGCGATGACCCACTCGGTTACACAGAAAACATCGCGGAACACTCTCCGGTGCACGCTTCTTTTGTTCGGGTGCCGAATTTTTCGAGTCTTCGGGACACTCCTTCTTGACTTTGGCCAAATTAGTTCCACCTTGCGCTTCCAAGAATTGATCAGCCAATTCAAGCATGTCTTCAAGTGACTTAGCTCTCCTCTGTTTTAAGTACAGCGACAGGCTTGGGTGGCAACTAGTAAGAAACTGTTCTCTAAATAGGAGCTCTCTAAGTTCATCGTACTCCTGCGCTGTCCCTGAAAGTTCAATCCATCTGTCGAAATAATGGCTAAGTCGGGCGGCATACTGCGTAGCCGTCTCCCCATCAGCTGGCTTTCCTGTCCAAAACCTGTCCCGGAATCCTTCCACAGTAAATCTAAATCGCTTCAGCAAAGCAGCTTTCACCTTTGCATAGTTGGCTGCATCGGTCGGCGTCAGCCTGCCGTACACACTGAGCGCTTCACCACTCAAGCAAGTACTCAAAGCAGTTGCCCATATAGGTTCCGGCCAATTCTGGCTCCGTGCAATCGTCTCAAATCTGTGAAGGTACGCGTCAAGGTCGTCCTTCCTTTCATCAAACGCGACGAGCAGCTTGCGTGGGTTCAGGCGGAAGTCATGATCTTCCCGTTCGCTGCTTTCAACTCTAGCTTGGACGGGAGTTTCACTTCGCTGTTGCAAACGGAGCCGCTGGAGTTCCATCTCGTGCTGCCGCTGCCGTTCCCTTTCAGCCATCTCCGCTTCTCTTTCTTCTTTCAGCTGTCACTTCTTCGCTTCTCTTTCTTCTCTCGCCCTTTCGGCTGGCAACTTCTCTCTCTCCAGCTCCAACTTCAATTGCTGCTCTCTTTCTTCTTTGAGCTGTCGCTCCTTTGCTTCTCTTTCTTCTCTCGCCCTTTCAGCTGCCAACCTCTCTCGTTCCAACTCAGCTGCTTTTTCTTCCTTGGCTCTCTCATTTTCTTCTTTTTCCTTCTGGGTGACCCACTTCCGTAGTTCGGCGCCGGAAATACCCATATTCTCACCAAGCGCAACTAACTTTTCGAAATCCATGGCGTCTTGCAAATAAAACCTTGCCGCGTGCAAAGAGTATCTGCCTAAATCAGTCTATCGGAACACTCCCCTGCACTCGTTAACGAGAACACAGAGCAACACACAAAATCGTTCCGATAACACTATCAACAACTCGAGGCTCTTTCTCACTACCTTGGACACACTGTGCACCAAAAGGTCCTGATTCGCGGACGCCAGATTAATTGTCACACAGGTCCCGTTATTTAGGGAGGCGATCGCCGGGCTAATTCCAAGGGCCGAAGTATCAGCCCCCCGAACCGCACCACGAAAGCGTGGACAATTTAGAAGTGGTCCTTTTTGGCGTGCCAGCGGACGCCGGCTGTGGCCCAAAGAACAAGACAGAGCCGAGGGTTGATAAACAAACAAAATTATATTCTCAATAATGGCAGATCGAAAACAATACACAAGAATGCCCACTCCACAATAGTTGCATACAATATGTCACCAATTAAACAACGTACTACAAAGTACAATCAGCCACACTCAAAACAACGGACACAGACAACAATACACACTACAATGCAGTCGCATGCATTGAACAACCAAGACACCTAAAGACTAAAGAGATAGAAAACCTATTCAATCCAAAGTCCTGGGAACAGAAGTCTGAATGATACTCTTCCGAGAATCACTCACTCAAAGTCCAGCGTTGTTGTCGTTCCGCTGCCTCCTGAAGTTTCTCTTCCAGGAAACCTCGCCGAAGTTTCTCTTCCAGGAAACCTCCCGTCTTCAATAGGCCACTCTCCAAGCTTCAAACTTCTTCGCCGGAACACGTCGGCTTCACACACGCAGCTGTCGCCACGTGTCTTCGCTCGATAGCGGTAAACACACACACTCTTGCCTGTAGCTCGAGTCGTCACCCCTCAGGTGGAAATCATCTTCTTCTCCTGCTTTGTCTCTACGGACAAAACCTTCGCCGACTACACGGCGGAATCCCTACGTGCTCTGGCGCTAACTTCCGTCTTCTCCTGATCTCTCATCTCCGCTGCTCGGTTAAATACCTTCCGCGCGACATTCCAGAAAGTTCTCATCATTTCGTCGGCGCGATGCGCGGCGGAGGCTGGGGGAAGGTGCGAGAGTGTACGAGGGCCGTCCCCGACAGATGACTCAACCCGGCATACATGCCCCTTTCCTTCTGGAAATTTCGAGTGCTTGCTCGGCCGCCGATGTGGGGTGAGGAGGTTCGTCGGCGAAGCCACGCTTCCGAGGGGAGAGCGCGCGCCCGGGGAGCCTTGGGTGTTTGTTTTTCTTTTTTTTCTTTTGACCTCGCGACGTCTCTCCCGCGCGTTATCGCAAGAATTTGGCGGCGCGCCCATTTTTAGCGCTCGTTCTGTGACAGCCCTCAAGGAGAGATATGTTGGCGATAGTCCACCAAGTAATTCGGCTAATCACATGAGGTACAGCGGAGCTAGAAATGAGAAACTAGACGAGCCGATAACAAAGGAGGAGGTCTTTGCGGCAGCTCAGGCAGCCAAGAGGAACAAAGCCCCCAGTGAAGACCAAATTACGAATGCGATGATAAGAAACCTTAGCGACAAAGCCATCGAAGGCATGACAAAACGATTCAATGAACACTATTGGCTCAAAGGGAAGGTCCCTGCAGAATGGAAAACCACCAAAATTATAACCATTCCGAAACCCGGAAAAAAGCCCTCCCTGCAGGCGCTCAGGCCTATATCACTTACGTCATGTATGGGGAAGCTTTTCGAATGGGTCGTTCTGACCAGACTTCAGAATTTCATAGAGGACAGGGGGCTGTTTCCGGCCACCATGCTGGGCTTCCGCAGTGGTCTCTCAACACAGGACGCTTTCCTCCTGATACAAGAAGAGGTCCTCAGGGGCGTTCCCAAAGGTGGAGAGCATTTGCTGCTTGCTCTAGACTTAAAGGAAGATTTTGACAATATCTCTCATGAAGCTATACTCTCAGAGCTAAATATAATTGGTTGCTGGGAAAAGATATATAACTATATAAAAATAATTTCCTCACCGATCGGGAGGCGACAATTGGTATCTCAAGCGTTAGGTCTGAGCCATTCCGAATGCCAAACAAGGGAACGCCTCAAGGAGCCATAATATCTCCTCTGTTGTTTAATATCGCCATGCGTCGACTCTCTCGGGTCTTGGATTGTGTACCACAGCTAGGTTATACCTTCTACGCGGACGACATTACTGTGTGGGCCACACGGGGGTCCCTGGCCAGCAAAGAGCAGACTCTGCAAGAGGTGGCACTGGCTGTCGAAAACTTTGCCAGAACCAGTGGTATAAGCTGCGCACCCGAAAAATCGGAGGTGATCAGAATACACAGCAAATGATACAAAAGTAACGGAAGAATAGAAATTGAAATCGAAAAGCAGAAAATTAAAGAAGCCACCGTCGCCTGGATCCTGGGTTTCTGGGTTCAAAGCAACGGTAGGGCAAATCACACTATCGGTCTTCTTAAATCGGCGACTAAACAAGTGGCTAGGATGATTCAGAGGATCACCTTCCACAAAAAAGGCATGAAAGAAAGTGATACTGTCCGTTTAGTGCAAGCGCTCGTAATGAGCAAATTGACTTACAGCTTGCCTTTCCACACGCTGAATAAGAGCGAGGTAGAGCAAGTAGATTCTGTCGTCTGAGGGGCTTACAAGGCAGCATTAGGCTTACCGATAAGCACTCCGACACAGAGGCTTTTCGAGATCGGCCTGCATAACACGTACGCTGAACTGAAAGCAGCGACATTGATCTCTCAGCGCAACCGCCTCAGCCAGACGAAGTCGGAAAGAGCGATACTGATGAGGGCGGGTATAACACCGCAGCCCGAAAACTTGGACGAGAAGCTGGTGGACGTACCAGACCCAGTCTGATGAAATATTTCGATCGCCCCTATCCCTAGGAACAAGGAGCGGCATCACGGAAGGCGAGAGGAGCGTGTAAAATGGATCAGAAAATTAGAGGCAATGAGAACGTGCTATACGTTGACGCTTCCAGGTATAACTGGAAGCGCTGCGTCGTCACAGTGATAAGCAGTGACACGAGAAGCATAGCGTCCAGCGGCGCATCACTGTACACTTCATCGATCACCAATGCCGAGTGTTTCGCCGTCGCATTGGCGATTAAAAGTCGAGAGCGCAGCGATGGCCAGACGTACATCACCATACTGTCAGATTCGCAAGAGGCGTGCCGGCTATTCACGAAAGGCCGCCTCCCAATAAACATTTGCAAATTTTTAGGCGGCGAATTGAGCAACACTTATAAGTTGGTCTGGTGCCCTGGACATGCAGGCCTAGAGGGTTACGAGAGGGCGGACGCTCTAGCTCGAGCGCTCACGAACCGAGCGGAGCAGCAGCAGCCTTTTTCGCTGTTACCACCACCCAGCAACGACGGCTTTCGCGAGGAGGAGGAAAACGACCCGGCTCGTATGGCTCCCCTAGAGCTTCTTGCTCACCAGCGATATACGCGGCAGAAATATGGCGCCCCCCACAAATCTCTTAAAGGGGGAGACGCCATAGACCTCTCCGTAAAATTCAAACGGGAGTTTATCCAAATTTATTACGACTGCACAAAATTCATCCAACTTTGTATGGGCGTGATTGTCCGTGGTGTCGAGACTCGCCACCGACTCTTTACCATATCTCGTGGAGTTGTGCTAAACGGCTAAATGAACTTGATCGCTTACAGCGTATGTATAGAATGGAAAACTCTTTGGAGCAATGGGAGGCACTTCTCGCTAGCTCGGACCCGGAGGTGCAACTAGCGCTCCTGGACCACGTCCGGCAGGCGGCGCAAGCCAGTGGAGCCTTGGACATGGGGCCCCACCCATCTAGCTCCTAAACCCCTTCTTTTTTCAACTCAATAAAGTTATTTCTCTCTATTGGCCTTCGAAGGACTGATCACCGGAGGCCCACGATCGGGAGAGCACTAGCTATTGAAATAAGGTGCATAAGAATACGCATATGACCAGCAGACTTTCGAACCCCACACTTCTGTACTCCCGTCATTCTCTCCACCTGCCTATGCAAAAATTTTGAAGACCATATTTTTTCTTGGGACACTTAGACGCTGAAATTTTGGTCTGTCTGTCTTTGTCATTCGAAACGATTCAGCCACGCGGCGAAAGTTTAGGCACGTGCTCAGTGCACACCCAACTTTATCTGGTGACTGCATTCATGCTTGTGAACATTCTCTATATAAAAAAACAAATATTGCGCCTATTTGAGGCCATAAGTCAATAAATAAGTACTAAGTAATGTGTTTGTTTATTTAGAAAACGCATAGATACGTAATTCCGACTGCAGTGTTCATTACGCTTCGCTGACAACGCAAGGCTTTGAACAAAAAAAATGTGTTTACTACGCTTCGTTACAACGACATGGTGCTCTCACTTACCAGTAGCTCTCAGTTTTAAAAAAGCTTTCGTTTCTTCACATTACCGCCAGATGGCGCAATATCTCACGCAGGACTCACGGTTTGTCTCGCGCAGAATGCTAAGAAACGTTTTATTCTCTCTCTCCAGAAAGAAGACTATCGTCTTTCGGCGTCCTTTGCAAAGTAGCACGCAGATGCACGGCCACTCTTTTTCAATAGGCTATCGTCACTGGGATGTGTCACTCATCAATGCTTTGCTTAGAAAGACGGTTAACAAAGTTGAAAACCGGTGCAACAGAAGTCGCTGCGCCAGAAGGTATGGCTGCCGATGCCTACAGGGGCATGATTTTAACACATTTCGCCAACATTCCTTCACACATGCGCTTTCTGAACTACGGCCAAAATCGGTGCGTTTCTCACATTCTCTCGGAGACGCCTTACACACGTCTAAGTGAAGGAATAAAAACAAGGCATTGACCTGGTGAGGTTCTTCACAAGTATAAAAGGAGCGTTCACATTTTAACGTCAATTCCTGCTAAGGAATCTCATTTATATATGAACTTTATTTAGGAAATGCGATAGAAAAACAGTGAAGCATTCGCTGGCGTCCTTGTGCAAGAAGCATGGAAGCTTGGGCTAGTTTGTCACACATTAGGAAACAACTTTGAAACACCATAAAAAAAGGACGGAAGAGAAGAGTGGACACGAAGAACACTAACTTGAAACTGAATATTTGTTACAAGAAAGAAAGGAAACTAAGGTACACCCCATTAGATTCACACTTGCGCAGACTGCTTGCAAAAAGTCTCACCCCCCCCCCCTCCTACACACAAAATCGCTTTGAAATGACACGAGACTTACGAAGTAGATTACATTTACATTCCAGCAAGCTCATTGAAGGCTAGCTTACACTCCCGTTCTCTTTCTCTTTTTTCAGAGAGGCTACGATCCCGTCATGGCCGCACTGCGAAGCAACCACTGGAACTGAAACGGCTTGAATGCAGACAAATTAAGATGAGGGGAGAACACTGAGCAGGAGGACGGTGTGTGTGTGTTGTGGGGTGGGTGGTGGGGGCTGCACGTGTGGGAGCTGGGTATATATAGACAGACAGACAGACAGACAGACAGACAGACAGACAGACAGACAGACAGACAGACAGACAGACAGACAGACAGACAGACAGACAGACAGACAGACAGACAGACAGACAGACAGACAGACAGACAGACAGACAGACAGATAGATAGATAGATAGATAGATAGATAGATAGATAGATAGATAGATAGATAGATAGATAGATAGATAGATAGATAGATAGATAGATAAATAGATAGATAGATATTCGTGAAGAAAATGCCAAAACGCACACAAGGTGTCAGATGAACGATTGTGGCGCTAGGTGCACAATGCGAATCCTAATAGAACTTTTCTCTTGGCTTGTTAGTTCATACTTATAGGAAAGTGACACAACACGAAAAAAAAATGCGAAAAAGGAGAAGAACAACCAACGCAATACGTAGACGTTCGTTTGCGAAGTTCACAGTCAAGAATAGCATTTAGGGCGAGCCAGTATACCATCACGCTTAGAGTGCCTGGCGCAGCAAAAAAGCTCCCACGCTTTTTGCTCGCTCTTCTACCCGAACCTTGGTTATTTTTTTTCATTCTGGTGGAGTTGCGCTGGACACTCAAAGCGCGCTTGAATGTGATTTGTGACAATGCAGGGAAAACTTACATGTATTCGCAGAACACGTCAATACGGAGAAAAACAGAAATTCGCGCTTTCTTTCAAACCACATCAAAAAGAAAAAAAATTAACAGAAATGGAGACCGGTTCGTTCCTCTCAACAATGAGGTATAACGAAAGGGCTTTTCTAGCAGCTGCAGCAACAGCTGATGTCTCTGCGTTGCGTTTGTTTAGAAAAAAATGGTTAACTATTTAGAGTACTTGGTTCTCTACCATGGGAGGGCAAAAAGCCGTCCCGTGGACCTCACATTCAAAATACGAGTCGATTTGGAGGCTGCGTTTTAACGCTACCTGAAATTTCGAATATTTGCACTCAAGGCTACTTACGCGCCAACAACATTCTCGTCAATATTCCCTTCAACGCTGCCTCCTTTCTCTCGCTTCTTTGGCTCATCTTCATCTTGATATCACCATATCTCCATCTACAAGTGCAGGGTAACCAAGCGGACGTTTTCATGAATAACCTTTTGCGTTTTTGTTAATTTTTCCTTCTGTCCACGTTAACGAAGACGGGGAAAGTTAGAAAGCCAAGCACAAGAAAATTTAGTTAGTCTCTTCGCGTTGCTTGAGTACCTGTTTCCAAATTATCTTTTCAGGGGCAAAGTTCCTTATGGTAGAGGCTCTTCCATGGGCGGTGTTGACGTGTGCGCCGTAGGCACCGATGACAATGACGAACGAGCGCGTCTTTGGCCACACATTGTCTTTATGCCACCCCGGGGCAGTAAATGCAGGGTGCCCACTTTACGTAATCACGATGACTATAAAGCACCTACAATGCCACTGTGCCAATCGTCATTCTGCTAATAAGCGTTGTAGACACTACACAACTGTGAAGCATCACGTGCACTTTGCACTGTGGCTTATGACAATGAATTTATTTATTTATTTATTTATTTATTTATTTATTTATTGGATCTGCCTACACATATACACAACGACACAAAGGAAAGAGAGCAAGCTAAGAACTGCCACCTGGAGGGGCACAACGCGTGCTCACTTTTTCGGGAGGAGAGAAGAAACAGAGGAAACAAAGATTAGAGGTGCGAAAGAGAAAAGAAGATGAGGAAGGAAAAAATGACGAAGACTAGGACGAGTATGAGAAAAAAAGTATTATAAAAATAATACTAATAAAAGACTGTCTATAAACAAGTGACCAGGTCTGTTTGGTTCATAAATGTAAGGAGTGCTCGGTGGGCCTGGTCGCGCCGGGAAGCACAACCGCTCGGAAAGAGGTAGTCCTCTTCAGTCGCGCACTTAAGTCCTAATAATTTATATTCCTTAATCAGCAAAGAACGCTGCGTGGAAAATGTGGGACAGTGCACTACGAGATGCTCAAGTGTTTCGCAGGAGCCACAAGCTGCGCACAACGGGCTGTCCACACGCCCTTGATGGTGTAATCGTTCACGCACCAGCACAGATCCCTCTCTTAGTTTGTACAACAGCGCTCGGGAATGACGAGGCAAGCCATGGCCGCGAACACGGAGAGGGAACGATCCATTCACCACACGCTGGTCTGGGTGCTGCTTTAGGATGTGTCGGCGTATAAGCAGACGAGCGTTGTCCATGGTACATAAAATTCCCAGAATACGAAGCAAACCGGACATAACGGTGACGAGAATGCATTGTCTAGAATGCCAATGAAGGACAAACACCTTCCAGACAACACATTCTTGTCACCGTTATGTCACGTTCGCGAAGAATTGGAAACGATAGATAATTTCTTTTTGTTCTGTCGCTGATGTTCTCATTAGCGGAAAAGACACCTGGTAGCTCGGCTTCAAAAATTAGAATTATAAATAAATTCGACAGTTTTGTATCGTTTGGCAGCATTAAAAACTAAGTTAGAGCCGCAGGAACGTCTGCTCTACGCTATTTGAATACATTATTGAATGAAAGCGATTGCCATGTTAGTGTGCAGTTACCTACTTATATCATTCGTTTCGGACCCATCACTACTTCTGTCTCAAACCACATCTGATAGCCTGCTACCTTGCTCAAATATACTCCCTTTTAGACTGTTGGCTCTTTATCTCTCTTTCTTTATATATATAAACCAGCCTTCGTCACTCTGCTAGTCCACCAGCTGAAAACGTTTAGTAAAGACGCTTCCGGGAAAGTTATATATATTTAAGGGCTTGTTTATGCGTGTTTTGGCACAATAATAACGAGATCTAACACGCAATAAAGCCACGGATTGCATACAGAAGCTATTAGAACCAATTGTAATGTAAATGTGAAGAATGAAAAGTGGGTGAAAAGATAACTTCGTTCCTGCTCGCAGCAAGTGATCTCTTCACCCACTTTTCTTTCTAGGGACGTTAAACCGCACATATTGAATCATTCATTTCGGATTGGCCTGAGGCATTTGGGCGCACGTTAAAGAACCCCAGGTGGTCGAAGTTTCCGGAGCCCCCCACTACGGCGTCTCTCATAATCATATGGTGGTTTTGGGACGTTAAACCCCACAAATCAAACAAATCAGATTGGCCTGAGGCCACCAACGCGTTGGTGCGTGCCACTGCCATTTTTTCGTTAGTTTCGTACATAAAGACAAAACAACACACACACATGCACAAACACTGCCATGCACACAGATAAGCTAGGCTTGATCCCTGTCCCCCCTTCGCCCATGAATAAAGTTACGCTACTGCTGTAAGCCACTCGAATGCTCAACGTTGTGTTCTTCACGCTCGTCCTGTTATCTTATTGTCGGGTGTTGTCACCTTCTGCACCCCGTGTGAATATATTGGCCAGTGTCCTTGCGGTAAGAATTGAATGATGATTGATTGTGCTGGGTGCAACATCCGAAAAGCACCATATAATTATGAGAGACGCCATGATGAAGGGCTCCGAATGTTTTGACCACCTGGGGTTCAATAACGTGCTTCAAATCTGAGTCTGCGGGCTTACAGCCTTTTCGCCTACATCAATTGTGGTCAGACTTCAAGCCTGTTACGCCGACTGCAGGCACACGAAAAGGTGAATAAAAATGATTGAACGTAAGTGATAGCGTGTGCGACGAATAAAGCACCAAAATAAATCGCAAAAATGCGTGCTCACACGTATATCACTGGAAAGCACTTGTTTCCAATTCACCTGTAGCATTTGTAATGCCACCGTAACGGCGAGGCAGGAACGTTTGCCTGTGCCGCTATCGTGCACGCACTCCCGACTCGCGCGCCTATCTACGCCTATATTCTTGTGGAAAGGAGGAGGATGAGAACAAGCTCGCGTGTTCTCCTCTCAGATTGCATTTTGTCCGAGCTCATCCGAAGCTATTTTTCGAACGCGTGGTTGTCTGCCCGGCTAGCTCAGTCGGTAGAGCATGAGACTCTTAATCTCAGGGTCGTGGGTTCGAGCCCCACGTTGGGCGCATTTTTTTTTTGTGCCGCTTCAAAACTTTATTGTAAACCACGTCAGCGCGAAAGCCACATTACGTTTTGTGGATCGTAATTTCAAGGTATGCGTAGATTTCTTGTTTTTGTGGTTAGATTAGGTTGGTCAACTTAAACTACGCACTGGCGAAATATGTCTCATAAAAAACTCTGCATGCTAATGAGTTTTTGTGCAATCGCACAATTAATCAATCAATCAATCAATCGATCAATCCAAGAACTTCATTTTCAGTAAAAACAAAACATTTACGGCGAAAAAAGGTGGCCGGGAAAAAAGCTGTCCAATGACAGCTTGACAAAGACCCAGCCACCCATCGGTGGCGAAACGACAGGGTACAGCACCTGATAAATGAGGGGGGAAAATGCATAATAATAGTCGCTAAACAGTTTCAAATTGATATTTTAGTGCATTCAGTACGGGCGCAGGTGCACGACAATGTCAAATGTACCTAATTATACCTAATTATGCACTTGCTAAAGGTAAGTAACGAGTAAAAAAGACAAAAAAGTCGGAAAGAAAAAACAAGGACAAAAACAAAATAAAAAGTAAAACAAAGCCAGAGAAGAAGAAAAAACAAAAAATGGAAAGAAATATATTAGGCACTTCAAGTACGTTAAAATGTACAATGCACAGTTATATACTCATATGCATGCGCATAGGATATATATATATATATATATATATATATATATATATATATATATATATATATATATATATATATATATATATATATATATATTATATATATATATATATATATATATAGGCAGGCATGGTGGTTGAGAGGCCGTAGCGTTGCATATAGTCTAGTAGATCCTCCGTGAGCGGTCACAACGTGGTTTATTTCGACGTTTCAGCCTAGAGTCTGGCCTACATGAGGATTAAAGGTACAGTTTGTTGGTGGTCAGCTTTATACAATCTCAAATCAGAGAGAAAGGAAAGAGAAAAAAGACAGAAAAAAAGAAAAAAAGAAAAAAGAGAAAAAAATATAAGGTGGACTCCCCTCTGGCGCTCCTTCCACCCTTCCTTCCGCGTCCCACTTCATCTCTCTCCCCTTTCACCCCTTGACCTTTCTGATGTCAGCGGTCTTGTGTATGCTTCCTTTCACTAACGCATTCTTCTCGACCAGACGGCGCCTCCTGGCACTGGCTATTCGGTGCGGGGCAAAAAATAGCTTTTTTAGGAAGTTCTAAGCCTTTAACTACTCGGAGCCCCGTCAACATTTTGTCGTAGAAAGAGGGGTACCGCATATTGCGGCAGAGGCTGGAAAGCGGGAATTTTAGGAAGTTTTAAGCCTTTAACTACTCGGCGCCCCGTCAACATTTCGTCGTAAAAAGAGGGGTGCGGCGTAGTGCGGCAGAGGCTGGTAAGCGGGCGTAATGCGAATTCCTTGCCCGCTTCTGGATTACTCGTGCAGTGGGGGCCTCCCGGCTGTGCACAGGGTTGCTGTTGGGCATGTCATGCATGGCACAATTGATTGGGTAGTAAAATAAAACAGAAAACAGACGACAGCTTCACTTAGGAAGAGTAGTTACACTTGGAATTGTCTTGAGTTGTCCAGTGCACTTCGCAGCTGCAGTGCCATTAACTCAGTTACTATTTTCATTATTGCCGTTATTGTTTTCTAATGCTTTAATTGCTGCAAGTGCACCAGGATTCTCATTTATTCCTCTATCGAGGGTGTTAAATCGGTGGATAAGGTATGACTCTCGTTGTTCACGTTCTCGATTTGATTTAAATCCCGTCTCTAAGAGCGTTACTGATAGTTTGTTGAATGCATGGTCGGGAAGATTGAGATGTTTTGATAGAGGTAGACTTGGGGCTGATTTCGCATTGGCTCTGTGATTATTGAAGCAAATCCTAAATGCTGTTTCTGTTTGTCCGATGTACTGCATGCCACACACGTTGCATTCGAGTAGGTATACTACATTAGAGGAATCGCATGTTAGGTTTCCTCGTATGCTAATCGAAAACTTGGATTGTGTGCTTGTTGCTTTGTGTGTTTCTCGCATCGCCTTACATACAAGACATCGTGGCATTAAACAAGGTCTGCATGAATTATTGGGGGGTGATGTGTTAATTTGGGAGTGGACAAGGGTGTCTTTGAGGTTACGTGGTCGTCGGTAAACGACGCCTGGAGCGGATGGGAATGCGCGTTTCAGACGTTAACTTTGTTCCAGAATGTTGTAATGTCGTTTAAGGATTTTGTTTACATTGGGGAAGTTTGTGCTGTAAGTCAAGCAGAGGTTTGTTCGTTGTGGGTCTTCTTGCGGTGGTCGCTTCATAAGTAAGTCTCCACGGTTTAGTTTTCTCGCTTTTTGAACAGCGTCATTAATTACATGTTGCGGGTATTTATGTTTCTCGATCATAAGTTTTAGCCTCTGTGAGCTCGTGTCAAAGTTAGCGTCTCTAGAGCAGATTCGCTTAAACCGGTGAGCCTGGCTGTATGGAATACTGTTTTTACAGTGGTGTGGGTGATCGCTTTGGTAATGGAGGTATTGTTGTCGATCCGTTGCTTTGCGATATAGGGTTGTAGAGAGCTTCTCTTCTTCTATCATTATGGTAACTTCAAGAAAATTTACGGTTACTTGCGAGTATGTGTGTGTGAAGTGCATGTTCGGATGTACAGCATTGTAAGTGTCGATAAAGCTGAAAAGTTTATCCTCGCTGTGGGTCCAAATAAGAAAATGTCGTCTATGTATCTTCCGTATAACATTGGTTTCAAGGAACTTTGTGCAAGAAATTCAGATTCTAGCTTTCCCATAAATATGTTGGCAAAATTAGGTGCCATTTTGGTGCCCATAGCGGTCCCGCTGATTTGTCGAAAATACTCTTGGTTAAACTCGAATGAATTTAATTCGAGGACCATCCTCGTCAAAGTTGCGATGGCAGAAAAATCTGGGGTGTTAGATTGTCTATGGTTTGTGTACATGTTTTGTAATGCAGCTATGCCGTCATCGTGAGGAATATTTGTATACAATGTCCCCGCCGCGGTGGTCTAGTGGCTAAGGTACTAGGCTGCTGACCGGCAAGGCGCGGGTTCGAATCCCGGCTGCGGCGGCTGCATTTCGATGGAGGCGGAAATGTTGTAGGCCCGTGTGCTCAGATTTGGGTGCACGTTAAAGAACACCAGGTGGTCTAAATTTCCGGAGCCCTCCACTACGGCGTCTCTCATAATCATAGAGTGGTTTTGGGACGTTAAACCCCACATATCAATCAATCAATTTGTATACAATGAAGAGACATCAAGAGTAACCAAGTACGATTTTTTCGGCACACACAAACCTGCAATGTCTCGAAGAAAATTTGTGGTGTCTGTTATATACGACGTGAGGGTGCATGGAATGTGGCTTATTAGTTTGTCCACGTACCCTGATATGGGTTCAGTTATTGTACCGATGCCTGATATGATTGGTCGACCCGCGTTACCAGGTTTATGAATTTTCGGGGAAATGCAGAAGCGACCTGGACTAGGGTATGCTGCTCGTATGCACGCGTAATCCAGAAGCGGGCAAGGAATTCGCATTGCGCCTGCTTACCAGCCTCTGCCGCACTACGCCGCACCCCTCTTTTTACGACGAAATGTTGACGGGGCGCCGAGTAGTTAAAGGCTTGAAACTTCCTAAAAGTCCCGCTTACCAGCCTCTGCCGCAATACGCGGTACCCCTCCTTCTACGACGAATTGTTTACGGGGCTCCGAGTAGTTAAAGGCTTAGAACTTCCCAAAAAAAGCTATTTTTTGCCCCACACCGAACCGCCAGTGCCAGGAGGCGCCGTCTGGTCGGGAAGAATGCGTTAGTGAAAGGAAGCATACACAAGACCGCTGACATCAGAAAGGTCAAGGGGTGAAAGGAGAGAGCGTTGAAGGGGGACGCGGTAGGAAGAGTGGAAGGGGGGCGCCCGAGGGGAGTCCACCTTCTATTCTTTTTCTCTTTTTTCTTTTTTTTCTGTCTTTTTCCTCTTTCCTTTCCCTCTGATTTGAGATTGTATAAAGCTGAGCACCAACAAACTGTACCTTTAATCCTCATGTAGGCCAGACTCTAGGCCGAAACGTCGAAATAAACCACGTTGTGACCGCTCACGGAGGATCTACTAGACTATATGCAACGCTACGGCCTCTCAACCACCATGCCCTGCCTATATATATAATATATATATAATATATATATATATATATATATATATATATATATATATATATATATATATATATATATATATATATATATATATATATATATATGATTGATTGATATGTGGGGTTTAACGTCCAAAACCACTATATGATTATGAGAGACGCCGTAGTGGAGGGCTCCGGAAATTTAGACCACCTGGTGTTCTTTAACGTGCGCCCAAATCTGAGCACACGGGCCTACAACATTTCCGCCTCCATCGGAAATGCAGCCGCCGCAGCCGGGATTTCGAACCCGCGCCCTGCGGGTCAGCAGCCGAGTACCTTAGCCACTAGACCACCGCGGCGGGGCGATATATATATATATATAGATATATATATATATATATATAGAGTATTATTATATAATATATATATTATATATATATATATATATATATATATATATATTATTATATATATAATATATATATATATATATATATATCTATATCTATATATATATATATATATATATATATATATATATATACATCATATGAAAAATGAAGGAAAAAGGAAAACACAAAAACTTGCGAAACACGTGTATACTCCAATATTGGAAAAGGCAAGTTTGTTATGTGAACATACTTCTAAATTCTTTTTTTTGTGCAGAATAAAATATCTGTTCCTTACATTTCGAAATAGTTTAATGTTGTTAGGAGGATGTGTCGGGTCGGGTGCGTTGTGTTCCATAGTGTATGCGTGAGAATGGAAAGTGCCAAGACGGTTGATATCAGACATGATAAGAAATTGCGTTTAGTGTAAGAATCGCGAGTTTAAGAAGTGTGTCCGATTTCCCGAGTTCTGCCTTTTTGTAGCAGCAAAGCAATTTGTAAGTATATAGATCTGATATTTTCACAATTTGATGCTGTTTGAAAAGGTGGCAGAAGGGTTGTGAAAGACAAAATAGACAATCCTCTGTTTGTAGCACTTAAGAAACTGCAACAAACTCTGTCGGACACGGTTTATCAGGGCAAAGCGCAATCATAAAGTGCAACATTTTTCGTTTGTCGGTCAGAAAGTTGATTGATTGATTTGTGGGGTTTAACGTCCCAAAACCACCATATGATTATGAGAGACGCCGTAGTGGAGGGCTCCGGAAATTTTGACCACCTGGGGTTCTTTAACTTCCTCCCAAATCTGAGCACACGGGCCTACGACAATTCCGCCTCCATCGGAATTGCAGCCGCCGCAGCCGGGATTCGAACCCGCGACCTTCAGGTCAGCAGCCGAGTACCTTAGCCACTAGACCACCGCGGCGGGGCGTCGATCAGAAAGTACATGTGGAAGCAATGAAAAGGTCACAAACATTGTTTTGATATTGTTCATTCACACGCCCACCATCAAATGGGGCAAAAAAAAAACAGAGTTTACCATATCTAGTTGATCCACTGAATGCCACAAGGACGAAATTCTTGCTTTACCGAATCCGACGTCCGTGGTAAACGTCCGTAAAAAAAAGAATTAATTTTCTCCGTTTTGATAGAACTGTGATCTTAAATCACCACCGCTATAAAGAAAGTTTCACGTAGTGAGGCACAACAATTTTTTTAATTCATGAGCTTGTTTGAACCAAGAAGCTGACCAAAAATTGAGGCACAGTTCACGCGAAAATTCGGGGGAATACGATTTTAACAACAATCACTGCTGCCACGATTGCTGCTCACAAACAATTACTTAGACGATATTGTTGGTAACAAGTCCTTGTTTCAGTTTTTTTCCCGTCGGGAATAGTGTTCTTCTAACGGTTTTGTTGGCAGCTAGGTGGGCGTACGTCATGTGTCAAGGGACGACACCTGTTATGACCGTCGTCAGTAGGCGCCATGCTGTCGCTGGGAAGCGTAGCCGGGCAGCGTTCCCACGCCTGGAACCCAGTTTTCTCGGAACCAGCGTCTAGAGATGATGGGCGAGCGGCGCTCTTTTAATCCTCAAACAAGTAGCCGACTGGCCGGCTGCCTATGCCCGCCAGGTATTGTCCCTGCTAGCCAGAGGATGAGACGTCGTGTCGCCACGAAGCTGTAAGCCGTTCCAGAGAGGACAACAAAGACAGCGTCTTCCTTGGAAGAAACCGCGGCCGCCGCCACAAATTGCCCTGCTAATTGAGCGGACAGATTGGCGGACCGTTTGATGTCTGCTGTCCGGAGCTTGGGACCCCTCGACCAGCGACACACACGACGAGGAAGAGCCCCTCTGGTGCCACCTTGCAGTGCAGTGATCACGACTCAATATTGGATGTTCACGTGGGCCGTGCATGCTCGTACCCCTCGCCTGTTGTGTGTGTGTGATTGGTGTTCTACTCAAGAAGGAGGAGCCCGGCAGGGCTTATAACGACGCCGCAGAGTGCGGGACGTCGCTCTGAACTGTGTAACGGTTCAACCACCACGCTCGTGGTTTGTGTTAACTCTCGACCTTTCTATGCTGTAAATATTTGTGAATAGTGCCATAAACCTGTTTGTTTTTTTTTTCGTATCCCCATCTTGTAAGCGCTCGTTTCCTCAACCCGAAGCTACACCACGCTACCACAAAAGACCGGGCAGACCCCGGTCCGCAACAACGGGTCCTCAGTGCTGGGAGCCGGAACAACTGGTGGCAGCGGTGGGATACGAAGCTACAAGTGACAACAACAGTCGGCCCAGGAGAAGCAGCTGGCTGGAGACATGGATCACGTATGGGTGAGTGCTTGGCTTTTCCTTCGAGTGAACCAGGTTCTAATAGAGGGGTAAATTTTAGAACTGGTAGTTAACTTTCCCGAAAGACTCAGTTTCGTCGTTTCGAAAAGTTGTTTTGGAAGTAGTGAGCACTCAGTACGATCATGGAATTACGGGAGCTGCAGAAGTCAGACTTGTTGCTGTTGTGTGCGGAATTGGGGATCAATACAAAGGGTTTGGCACGAAAATCCATGATCATTCAAGCGATTAATGATTTGGGGGCGGATGATGAGGAACTAAGCGAAGAATGGGACCTCATCATTGAAAGAAAGTTAAGAGCAGCTAAGATGGAAGGAAAGAGTGAAGACGAAAGAGAAGGCCTCAAGATAAAGTTTTCTGAACAAGACTATGAGTTGAGTATGAGGGTGGGACCCCAGCGAGGAGCACTTCTTCTCGACAATGAGGCAGAGTTCAAGATGTCTAGGTACATGCAGCCATATGAAGTATCATGGGATATGGGCCTGTATCTTAGACTGTTTGAACGAAAGTGTAGGCAACTGTCGTGTGAGCGAGACACGTGGTCTCAGAAGCTACTCACGGTTCTGCCCTGCGAGGCAGCGAATGTTGTTGCGCGACTCAGTGAGCAGCACGCGAACAACTTCGAAGTTGTTAAAGCAGAGTGTTACGACCGGCCCTGGGGAGCCAAGCAGGAAGTGTTTGGGGGAGAACCGGTTCTTGACCGACGGTGGCGGCCACCCCCACCTCCCCATTTGGGTTCCTCCTCGCCGGGAGAGCTCCGGGGTCTGCTGTGCGTTCGTGACCATGTTTGGTAACATTTTAGGGGCGCCGTGATCATATATGGACCTCGTGTTAGGTTGGGCCACTCCATGTGTTGTGAGGTGTGTTTCCCCCTCTCTCGTGGCCGAGGTGCCGGAGACACCGTATTGGCTTACTATGCGGACGGGGCGCCCAGTGTCAACGGCGCGGCGCTATAAAATGCCGAAGACGTTTTGTATCACACGCACTCTTCTCTCTTTGGGTCAGTTGACCACTTCTCCACATGTAAATAAATCTCTGTTGTTCGTTCGGGCGCTTCTTCTCGCTGAATTGTTGGACGATGGATCCTGCGACGGGGCCAGCTACCGAAAACGAGACCGGCAGGACCCGGAGTCCCAACAACTGGATGGCAGCAGCGGGATGCCGATAACCCCGAAAGCGACCACTGGACGGAGTGAGCCCGAAGTTCAACAACGGGACGACAGGAGAAGGAGGACACGAGCTCATCGACTTCCAGAGGGAATCGAACGGCACTTCTGAGAGGCACGACGCCGGAGACATGACTGCGAACTGGGTGAGTGCCGGCTTTCTCTGTTAAATTTTACCAAGCATTTACTCTATGTGTTAAGTAAAAGCTGGTAGAGAGGGGCTGTCTTGGTCATTGGGTTAACAGGTAACTTGCGTCAGGCAGAAATTGTGTGATAGCTTGGTTAAGCTCTTTCTGTCAGTGGCGTCAAGGTTAACAGTGACAGGGCAGGATTCCGTGTAAGAGCTTTTGAAGCTTTATTTGTAGACTAAGTTAACGGAAAACTTGAGGCAAGGCAGGTATCTAGAGCTGTCGTTGCCGTCAAGGTTAATTAGTTGCAGGACAGGAATCTTTGTGGAACAGAGACAGCGGTACTGGAGGCAGCCATGAATCTGAAATCCCTGCGAAAGTCCATGTTGTTGCTTCTTGCAAGGGAGTTGAATCTGGAGGTGTCGTACTCTCAAAGAAAGCCAGAGCTGATAGAGGCGATTCTCGCATTGGGGGCGGAGGATAACGAGCTGTCAGAATGTGTCGAGGAGATTCAGGAGAGGCAAGCGGCAGACGCCGAAAGAAAAGCGGCCGCGGCCGAGGCCGAAAGAAAGGCGGCCGCGGCCGAGGCCGAAAGGAAAGCGGCAGAAGCCGAGGCAGATAAGATGCGAAAGCACGAGCTTGAAATGAAGCGCCTCGAGCTAGAGATTAGCCATAATAGTAGAACAGGAGGCAGCGAGGCATCCGGTACCGCAGAGCGGGTCAGGTTCAAAATGACGGACCTAATGAGATCGTACAAGCTAGGGGAGGACATTGGGCTGTTTCTCGTCAACTTTGAGAGAACATGTGAAAGGCAAGGTTTCAGCCAGGATACGTGGCCTCAACGCTTGTTGTCCCTACTTCCGGGGGAGGCCTTAGAAGTAATCACGCGCCTCACGAAAGAGGAGGCTGACGAGTACAGTGAGGTAAAGTCGAGCCTTCTCAAGAAATACAGGTTGTCAGCGGAAGGTTTCAGACAAAAATTTCGCAACGCCGTAAAAGAGAACAATGATTCATACCCGGAGTTTGCTTACAAGTTAATGGCCAACATGGGGGAGTGGCTCAAAGAGGCAAAGGCGTATGGGAATCATGACAAGGTGCTCGAGTGTATCGGTCTGGAACAATTCTATCAAAGGTTACCAGAAAAGGTGAGGTTCTGGGTGCAGGATAGACCGGACGTGAACACAGTAACGAAAGCCGCAGAGCTCGCTGAAGAATTCGTTACGCGCCGCGCCTTCGGGGCAAACAGCGAGCCTAAAAGGGAAAAATTCCTACTACCGAATAAGGCGCCGTTTAGAAAACAACCGACAAGTCTCGCACAAAAGGGTGAGGAAAACAATTCATCTAAGCATGGGGCGTCGGCAGAGGCAAGCAAAAGGAAATTTGAGGCGAGAAAACCGGCCGCTTGTTTCAATTGTCACGAAACAGGGCACTTCGCGAAACACTGCCCGAAAGAAAAGGTGGCCTTTTTATCTATAAATGAAGCCGACGAGAACATGAAGTTGTTAGAGCCCTATATGTACGACCTTACCGTGAACGGCAAGCAGTGTCGGGTCCTTAGAGACTCCGCAGCCACTATGGACGTAGTTCATCCGTCTTTTGTTCAGTCCGGACAGTATTCAGGAGACTGTGCCTGGATTAGACAAGCCGTAGAAGCAAACAGTCAGTGCCTCCCCGTAGCTAAAGTTGTCCCTAAAGGCGCATTTGGTACGTTGAAGACACGGCTATGCAGGGTTTCGGGTTCGGTGTGCTTCCAGTGTTGTTGTTTTGTGTCACCTTAAAGTGTGAGCAACATTTTGAATAAATTGTGTATTTCCTTTAATATCAGTTAAAGGGAAAATTGCCTGGTGGAGTTTGGCGGAATTGTCCGGCGCTCACCGGCTGAGTAGTTGTGTTTTCATGTGCGTATGTGATGTCTGTTGAGCCCTCAATGAAGCAGGTGTTGCCCTCTACTTCATCAAAGACGGTCGTGACCAAACCGAGTGCCGGCGCTGATCTCTCCGGACAGTGGCTGCAAACCTCAGCCCATCGAGATCTTCACCCCCCCCCCCCCCCGCGCGAGAGACTGTTACGACCGGCCCTGGGGAGCCAAGCAGGAAGAGTTTGGGGGAGAACCGGTTCTTGACCGACGGTGGCGGCCACCCCCACCTCCCCATTCGCGTTCCTCCTCGCCGGGAGAGCTCCGGGGTCTGCTGTGCGTTCGTGACCATGTTTGGTAACATTTTAGGGCGCCGTGACCATATATGGACCTCGTGTTAGGTTGGGCCACTCCATGTGTTGTGAAGTGTGTTTCCCCCTCTCTCGTGGCCGAGGTGCCGGAGACACCGTATTGGCTGACGATGCGGACGGGGCGCCCAGTGTCAACGGCGCGGCGCTATAAAATGCCGAAGTCGTTTTGTATCACACGCACTCTTCTCTCTTTGGGTCAGTTGACCACTTCTCCACATGTAAATAAATCTCTGTTGTTCATTCGGGCGCTTCTTCTCGCTGAATTGTTGGACGATGGATCCTGCGACGGGGCCAGCTACAGAAAACGAGACCGGCAGGACCCGGAGTCCCAACAAGAGCTAATCAGGAGATTCGGAACTTCTGTTAGCAAAAAGAAAGAAAGATTCAGACCAGAGTCTGAAAGCAAGGTGCGTCACAAAGCGCCGGAAGTTGAGGCGCGTCATGAAGCGCTAGAAACAGAGATCGCGCCAGAGAAGGGCCCGCGTATTCTACAATGCATCAAGGTAAAGTATGCTGAAAACGAGGCCGTGGCCAGTCTGGCAGTAGAAACGATGTCGAAAAACGCTCCTTGCGTGGATGGGGAAGGTTCCAGCAGGCCTAATGGGCCCAGTAAGGATCTGGAAACCTTTTTTGTGCCTCAAGAGCATGTTTCGACATCGTCAATTGTAGGCATGGGTAGTGCAGTGGCTAATAAGAGCAAGAATGCGATGCTTCAGGAGTGCAGCGATGCTATCTGAGAGGGCCCAGCTAATGATTCTATTAGCGTTAACAAAGATAATTTGGCCCGGCAGTCCGTCGTAACACCGAGTTCAAAGTGTTTGAGCGTGGGGGAAAGTGTAGCACAAGCTCCAACGAACTTCCCAACCCCTCAGATCCCGACGCGACATAATGATGGCATTGAGAAAAAGGGGGCAAGCAAACATCGCCGAAAACGAAAGAAGCGGAAGCGCACCGCACTGCGTAAGCCTAGGGCAGGTCCCACTCCGTCCCGAGAAAGACGAAAGGGTAGGCCACTAATCCGTTTAAGGAAACGTCAATGGTGGCGTTCAGGAAGACAGAAGCGGCGAGCCAGATTTGGAGGGGGAAAAGAAGATGCGTCACCCCAAGGAAAGGCGCGATTCAGTTCGACAGTTTCAGGAAAGCGACCTTGCGTGAAGGGTCAAAGTCGAAAAGGCACAACGGCTAAGTACTGCGTGGGGGCGACCACAAAGACACTGTTACCCAGGCTTCCCCTCTGCTTCTGGCGTCTCTTGCACATTCCTGAGTGGAGCCGGCCGAAATGCAGAATGAGGCGTAACAGCAGGACACAGCCTAGCGTTCGTGCTTTTGTAACCTCTGGCGTGCTCGAAAGCCGCCGAGAACGCGACCCCATCGTGTGCGATTCAAGCGAATCTAATTGAGAAAAGGGGGCGGTCAGTTTGAGTATTTTTGGTGCGTGCGTGTTAATTGTGTCTACGCAGTATTGCATTGGAGATGCAAATTTGAGCCACTTTAAATTTGGTAGGTTACGTGATGCGGTGGAAAATTTTCAGAAGGAAAACGGCTGAGGCAAAGGCTGAAAGTCAGCATCGAATTAGTTTAATCACGAGTGCGAAAATTTGCGTAAGGTAAAAACAGAGAAAATGTGTCATTTTTCTAGTTTTTTCAAAGGTTTAGTGTGAAATCGTATGCCTTCACTGCCATGGGGATGTGGCGTGAATGAGCATTTGAGGAAGATGTTAGCATAAACCGAATGATTTCATAAATTGATTAAGTTTGGCGCGACCCAGTGGAGTTGTCGTTGCGCGCATTTGGAATTGAAGGTCTATGGGGCACGATTTTAGCATAAAACTTGTGCATTATTGTGAGGTGCTTTTGATGAGTATCGCACCTAGCATTACTTTTGTGTTGTTCACTGTGTGTTACAACGTAACGTATGAATAAGTCGTTAGACAAACTGCGAAGCATGAAGCGTTTTGATAAGTAGTGCCGTGTTTCTTGCAACGCTGTAGGAATGAAAGTAGTAATTAAAAAGCTAAGGAGAGCTCAGTGTCTTTTTTTTCTCTCAGAAGCGTTTGCTTAAGCTGGTAACTTTAACCAAATTAGCCTTTTAAAAAGCACTGTTTGTCTCCTATGTTTTGTTGGCAATATTTTGAAGAGCGATTGGTCAAGTGATCATATGAGCGAAACAGTAAGCTTTTTCTAATTCTGAGCAAACTAAAAGTATTTTGGCCACAGTGTAGGCCAAAGATTCAGAAAAGCTAGATAGCTTAATGTCTCCATTGTCGACAAGTAGTGGCAGCCGCAGACGGACGTTAGGACAATTGTAGGGCTCGCAGAATTCGAGTTTATTCAGCAATCGCGTACTTGACCGATGCTCTCCGCGGGACAGAACTGATGAAAGTGGTCAGCGACGAAAAGAAGGAAGCTGCTTTCTTAAGCAAAGATGCAGTACTGATCATCGTACGGTTTTGAAAGTTCCCTATTACGACCGAGAATCAACGGTTCGATGTTATGCGAGAGATCGAGGTCTACGTGCCGTTCTTTGTCAAGACGACAGGTGTACCGAGCAAAGATTTAAAGTACAGACAGACAAATGTCTCCATACTTGGCTGCGAACCGTGACATCAAAGAAAAGTCGCCTTGAGAGGTGGAGCTTGATTCTTCAAAAATATCATTTTGACATTAGGTAAAAGAAGGGCAAATTGAATGGAAACGCTGACGCGCTCAGCCACTCTTTCTGAGTCATTCTGGGGTGCTCTTGATGTATCGAAATTTGATATTTTTGTTTTTTTCGTGCATCTTACTATGTAAATTTGTAAGGTAGCACGTCTGGTTTCTCAGCTCAAGTGAGTCCTGAGAGTTTAGAGTGTGAGCTTTTGTTGAAGCTAGGAAATGAAAATTGATTTGCCATCCCTCTTTTGGCTTGGTTTGTTCGAAGGGGGCCGAGTGCTTGCTTGTGCATGTGGTCGAGTTTCAGAAACGCTGTCGAAGATTGCGGCAGATACCTAGACCATGCGACAGGCAAAGGCGAGATCCTGGCATTGAACTACGGACCCTTTCGTCGTCTCTGCGAGCAGCAGCGGTGACTGCTGCCCTCCGTGACTCATCTGGTGAGGGGGAAGCTGTTATGACCGTCGTCAGTAGGCGCCATGCTGTCGCTGGGAAGCGTAGCCGGGCAGCGTTCCCACGCCTGGAACCCAGTTTTCTCGGAACCAGCGTCCAGAGATGACGGGGGAGCGGCGCTCTTTTAATCCTCAAACAAGTAGCCGACTGGCCGGCTGCCTATGCCCGCCAGGTATTGTCCCTGCTAGCCGGAGGATGAGACATTGTGTCGCCACGAAGCTGGCAGCCGTTCGAGAGAGGACAACAAAGACAGCGTCTTCTTTGGAAGAAACCGCGGCCGCCGCCACAAATTGCCCTGCTAATTGAGCGGACAGATTGGCGGACCGTTTGATGTCTGCTGTCCGGAGCTTGGGACCCCTCGACCAGCGACATACACGACAATGAAGAGCCCCTCTGGTGCCACCTTGCAGTGCAGTGATCACGACTCAATATTGGATGTTCACGTGGGCCGTGCATGCACGTACCCCTCGCCTGTTGTGCGTGTGTGATTGGTGTTCTACTCAAGAAGGAGGAGCCCGGCAGGGCTTATAACGACGCCGCAGAGTGCGGGACGTCGCTCTAAACTGTATAACGGTTCAACCACCACGCTCGTGGTTTGTGTAAACTCTCAACCTTTCTATGCTGTAAATATTTGTAAATAGTGCCACAAACCTGTTTGTTTTTTCGTATCCCCATCTTGTAAGCGCTCGTTTTCTCAACCCGAAGCTACACCACGCTACCACAAAAGACCGGGCAGACCCCGGTCCGCAACAACGGGTCCTCATTGCTGGGAGCCGCACCACACCCATGATTTTGACGTTATGCCGACAGACAATCTCAGGACCACCCAACTTCCTGTGCATGGCAACCCCTCCGGCGATTTGCTTGCATCCGATTTTTTTCGTCTTTCGAAAAGACTTCGCCTCCTGTTCAGAAAGGCAAGTAAGTAGATGCGAAGTTCTTGATGCTTTTGGCATGATTCTAATATTCCCCGTAGCCCACGATGGAGACTATCCTTGCGAATCTCTTTAAAATGCGAGGCTGGCTCAGTCCGCCTCCGTAAAAGCAACACGAAGCAGAGAAAGATAACTTCGAGCAAATTTTGATTCTTGTTCAGAAATTGACTGAACAAGAAGACTTGGTTGAACCTCATAGAGCTCGCGAAGATTGTTGTTGCCCTGTGGCATGAATAACAATCTTGAACTACACTTGCAATTGAAATTTGAGCTTAAAGAGGCCCTGCGACACTTTTAGGACAGCTTTATTTAGCACCGGAGAACGTGTAGTAACGACTGCTGAGACAAATTCAACAAGGATGATCCAAATTGATCGCCGAAAAGTGAAGTTATGAGTATTGACAGTTCAAAACTCGAGCTGACGACGTTGACGACACATTCGCTTTCTCATTTCACTCACCTGCTGAGGTAGAAGACCACTTCCAATAACAGCGAGCTTCTCATAAAAACGAAGACGTCAAAGACATTTCAAACACAGGGAGCTTCTCATTAAGGCCACCTCACGGTAACCGCTCACATGTCGCTATCTAGCTGCGTGGCAGCGAGATGACGCCGTGCTCTGGTCGCTTCAAGGCGCAGCTGCCGGTTCCTGGCCAGGTCATTCTGTTTGTTAGGCCGCATGGCTTGCCGCTTGAATGTCACCTTCGTGGCGATGAATACTGCGATGCCGGACCATTGGGGAGGCGTGTCGTCGTCGTCACAGCTGTGCTCTTCATCATCATCGTCCTCACCATCATACTCGGGGTCCGATTGTGGTTTCCGATGTCGAGTGTCGGAATTAGACCGCATAACAGCAGTAGCAGGCTCGATCTTGGACGAACGCAAGTAGCCCCTGAATAGATTGTTCACAGGCTTCTCTCCTTCCACGTTTTTAGGGAATGAAACAAAGGCGAAAGCTCCCTTGTCCATCGGTCCCTCGTTATCTCGGAAAGATAATCCGTTGACCACGCTATCCCGGTCGTCAGCTGTTGTACCACCAGTTCTCGCCAGTATTTCGAAGAAGTAGTCGGCTAGGCGTGGAGAAGGGTCACTGATCTGCACAGTTTCATCAACAAAACGGCTATCTTCACCTCCTAGAAAGGAAGCCTCAGTCTGATCACTGTGAAATGACACGTGCTCTTCTTTCAGTGGCAGCGATGTTTTCTGCTGCCCAGTAATTAACGGAATAAGCAAGATACTTGACTCAGTCGCCTCCAGAAGCACCAAAAAAGACGCACAGTCACCGCCAGCGCCTCAGCTTAGAACCTCCGGGGTTCATCCCAGTTGTGGCACTTTCTACGCGCTGAGTGGTTGGGCAGTCTGCAGTAATGTCGATGCATTGAGGACGCTGACCTTGACCCGTGGTCGAAGGTTGACGGCCACGAAAAACAAGAAGCGCTGGTTCTATTAAAACGGATGATAATGACCTCGTACGAATAGCGCTCACTATTTGTTCGTTTGTTGCCTGTAAGCAGGGCAAAATGTAGCCTCTCCTTCGTTTTTGTTTGTGCCTTATAAAATATGGCATATACCCACTTTGGGTGACCTGCCCAGATTTCGTAGCTTTATATTTAGTAGATAATTTGAACAATGTGGAGTGATGAACCATTAAATGAATAAAACCGAAGAAAGTGGACGGTACTGCGGATTTAACTTGGTATTCTCGGAAGCGTTCGACTGTTGACTGTTACTGTTTATATATATATATATATATATATATATATATATATATATATATATATATATATATATATATATATATATATATAAATTAAGGGAAAGAAGTGTATACCTAAAGGCTCGTTTTTCTGTGTTTTGACACATTATTAATGAGATATAACAGACAGTAATGCCAAAGAATGTACAGGGGAAGTTATTAGAACCAATGGAATGTAAATAACAAAGAAAAGTGGGTGAAAAAATAACCAGCCGTGAGCAGGAATCGAACCTACGGCCTTCGAATAACGCGTTCGATGCTCTAACCACTGAGCTATCACAGCGGCCTTCCCTCCATCCACTTTTTGGGGTTTATATATGCGAATTTAGAAGTAGGAGTGTCAGTCAGCGCCATCTATAAGCCAAGCGACGAGTGTGAAACACTCTTTTATGCGCATATGTGGCGTCACGTAGCACGTGAACTTATTACGAGCGGGCAGCTGATTAATAGTCCTTCGCCTACAACCTAATGACACCAAGTCTGCCAGTACGAGACCCTCGTTAATGAATAAGGGAAAGAAGTGTATACCTGAGGGGTCGTTTTTTTCCGTGTTTTGACAAAACATCAATGATATCTAACAGACAGTAATGCCAAGGAATCTACAGGGGAAGTTATTAGAACCACACCATGATTAGAACCAATGAAATGTAAATAAGAGAAAATTGGGTGAAAATATAACCAGCCGTGAGCAGATTCGTGCTCACGGCCGGTCATTTTTTCACCCACTTTATTATTTGGTTATTTTTTCACCCACAAAAAAAGAGAGTGGTAAACAACATACAATCATGGCAAGTTTTTTGGTCAAGGGGACAAAATAAGCAAATTCCAGTGATGAAAAGTTTGACTCCTCAGGTTCACCTCTCATCAGCTTTCCCGGTAGCTTGTAAAGAATACCACAGTACATTCCTTGCGATCATTGTCGCTGTCGCATTCCACCTGTTCTCCCCCTCCATAGTTGCTCTTGAAGCCTGGTGAGGAGGGCTACGTCAGAACAATGTGATCAATTTTAAAAAAAAGAAAAAAAAATAAATCAGGAGAAAAAGAGAAAAAAAGAGAGAAGAACAGCAAACAAGCGCTACGCGTGTCAAAGCTCCGCACGTGCAGGATGGGCACATGCCATGTACCTACGGTCTCCGGTCTGTGGCTCAAGAATAATAAATATATACTGGAGGTTGTTTTTCAAGTTTTTACCTTGGGGCTTGTATGTGTCATTTTACTTCGTTTAGTGGTCCACCTTTCTCGGAATGCGCGCGCCTATGCCTCGCGCCCGAACACGTGCTCCGGGCGAAATCAGAAGAGAAGAAAAATGATAATTAAGGAAACCAAAAAAAGAGAGAAGAAGAAGGAAAGAAACAAAGAGAAAACTAAAACGTTTGCTTGGGATAAATATTATCCCGAATCTTCCAGAGCGCGATTTGAAGAAAGTATGCCTGGAGTGTTATCTAGACCAGCTTTAAATGTATTAAATGTATAAATCATGTATGATTCGCGCTGTTTACGTTCCCTTGTGCTAGAGAAACCGCTTTGTAAGAGTGTGACCTTTATGGATTCAAATGGGTGGTTTCCGCAATTAATATGCTGAGACAGAGGCAGATCCGGAAGTGAATGAACATGTGAACGGTGGTTATTGAAGCGGATGCAAAAGGCTGTGTGAGTCTGTCCTATGTATTGAATGCCGCATTTTCCGCACTCGAGAAGGTATATTAGATCGGAGCTGTCACAGTTAAGGTTTGAATTAATGAAGTACTTGAAATCAGTTTGTGTGCTTTCAGCAACATTGGTTACCTGTATGTGTTGGCACACCTTGCAGCGGCCTTTGCCACAGGGTTGACATCCAGTTATAGACGTTTCATCAGTTTTTGACTGCACAAGATAATCTTTATTGTTTTTGGTGCGTCTATATACCACTCGTAGAGGGGAAGCGTAAACGTTTGATAGTCGTTCACTCTGTTGTAAGATGTTAAAGTGTTTCTTTAGAATTTTGTTTACGTTAGGGGGGTTGCTACAAAATGTTAAAACTAACTTCTTTCGTCCCTCTTGTTTCAATTCTTTCTGCTGGTCAAGTAGCTGCTGGCGATCTAGGTGTGCCGCTTTGTGTATGGCGTCGTTGACTATGGAAGGAGGATAATGTTGTTTTGAAAGTACCTTGCGCAAGTTTTCTGTGTTGGCCTCAAAGTCTTCGGAACGGGAGCAAATTCTTTTGAATCGGTGAGCCTTGGAGTACGGGATGGATGTCTTGCAGTGACGAGGGTGACAGCTATCGAAATGAAGGTATTGCTGCCTGTCTGTAGGCTTTTTGTAAACGTTATTAGCTAATGACCCGTGTTTTACTGTTACGTGGACGTCTAGAAAATTTAATTCAGTTGTTGAGTACGAGTAAGTGAACGTCGGCCCACGGCGGCCCATGTCCGAAGATTGTTCAACGGGTTCGATCAGATAGTTGACGGGTGAGGTGCGCTCGATGACACGGTAGGGGCCTTTGTATTTGGGACGTAGTTTGGAAGCGAGGCTAGCTGCAGAGGTCGGGATCGAGAGCCATACAAGCGCACCAGGAAGGAACGTGGGCTCAGAAGTGGTGGAGCCATCACGAATACTCTTCTGCCGCTCTTGCGTCGTAAAAGTCTTGGCAAGCTCGCGACACTCTTCAGCAAGCCTGGCTGTCTCGGAAATAGGTGTACACTCAGATGGATCCGGCGTGTACGGGAGCATTGTGTCCATGGTGGGCGACGGGTGCCTTCCGTTCAACAAGTAGAAAGGTGAAAAACCAGTCGTGCTCTGAGGGGCGGTGTTGTAGGCGTAGGTGACGAAGGGCAGTATATTATCCCAATTAGTGTGGTTGGCAGCGACGTACATAGAAAGCATGTCGCCGAGGGTGCGGTTAAAGCGTTCGGTGAGGCCATTCGTCTGTGGGTGGTAAGCAGTAGTGTTGCGGTGGACAGAATGACTCTCCGTCAGAATGGTTTCGACGACTTCCGACAAGAAGACACGGCCTCGATCGCTGAGAAGCTCTTGGGGTGGTCCGTGGCGCAGTATAAATCGATGCAGCAGGAAGGACGCAACATCGCGCGCAGTAGCCGCAGGGAGAGCGGCGGTTTCAGCGTATCGCGTTAAATGGTCAACGGCAACGATGGCCCAGCGGTTACCAGCCGACGTCAGAGGAAGTGGTCCATACAAATCGATACCTACGCGCCCAAAGGGACGGTCAGGGCAAGGTAACGGTTGCAGACTGGCGTGCGACATGTGGGCTGACGATTTACGGCGTTGGCAAGTGAGGCAAGAGCGAACGAACTGCTGCACATAGCGGTACATCCCGCGCCAGATGTAGCGTTGTCGAATGCGATGGTAGGTTTTGAATACCCCAGAGTGCGCACATTGCGAATCAGAATGGAAGGATTCACATATCTCTGACCGCAGACTGCGGGGTATCACGAGTAACCACTGCCGGCCGTCGGCGTCGTAATTGCGTCGGTGTAGAAGGCCGTCACGGATGACGAAATGGCTAGCTTGACGACGCAAGGCAAGCGTGGATGGCGTTGCGGATGGATCAGAAAGCATGTCGATGAGCGGGCCAATCCAATTATCCTTTCGCTGTTCGGTAGCGGTGATGTCAACATCAATTGCAGAAACAGCAGCCGAGGATACTGAGCAGAGAACATCACCTTTAGGCAGAGGGGAGCACGAGAGGGCGTCGGCGTCAGCATGCTGGCGTCCGTTGCGGTACAGCACGCGGATGTCGTAGTCTTGTAAGCGAAGAGCCTAACGGGCGAGACGGCCTGAGGGATCCTTCAATGATGAAATCCAGCATAGTGCATGATGGTCAGTGACGACATCGAACGGGCGACCATACAAATAAGGTCGAAACTTTGTAAGAGCTCGGACGATCGCCAGGCACTCTTTCTCCGTGACGGTGTAGTTTTTCTCGGCTCTCGTGAGCGTACGGCTTGCATATGCTACGACATATTCAGGGAATCCGGGTTTTCGCTGCGCCAGGACAGCGCCGAGGCCTACACCGCTGGCGTCCGTGTGCACCTCCGTTGGGGCTGTAGGGTCGTAGTGGCGTAGAATGGGAGGCGACGTCAACGAATGGCGGAGCTTCGCGAACGCGTCGTCGCACTCGGATGACCACGAATTGAAGGGCCTGTTACTTCCAAGGAGCTTCGTCAGCGGTGATATGATCGTGGCAAAATTTCGTATGAAGCGTCGGAAGTATGAGCACAAACCCACGAAACTACGCAGTTCTTTGACAGATGCAGGTTTGGGGAATTCGGCCATGGCCTGAAGCTTGGCAGGATCAGGAAGAATGCCGTCTTTGGACACGACGTACCCCAGTATGGTGAGTTGCCGTGCTGCAAAGCGGCACTTTTTTGAGATTTAGTTGCAAGCCGGCATTGCTCACACGTGCGAAAACTTTTTTCAGACGTTATAGATGCGTGGAGAAATCCGGAGCAAAGACAATGACATCGTCGAGGTAACACAAGCACGTGTACCATTTCAAGTTGCGCAGAACGGTGTCCATCATGCGCTCAAAAGTCGCAGGTGCATTACATAGACCAAACGGCATGACGTTGAACACGTACAAGCCGCCTGGCGTGACGAAGGCGGTCTTTGATCGAGCGTCGTCAGCCATGGGTACTTGCCAGTACCCCGAGCGCAGATCGCGAGAAGAAAAAAAAATCGGCTCCATGAAGGCTATCAATCGCGTTATCGATGCGTGGCAGTGGATAAACATCCTTGCGAGTGATCTTATTGAGCCGTCTGTAGTCCACACAGAACAGCACAGAACCGTCTTTCTTCGCAACAAGAACAACAGGAGACGCCCATGGACTGTCCGAGGGCCGAATAACGTCGCGTCGGAGCATATCGTCAACCTGATCATTAATTACTCGACGTTCAGCAGGCGACACGCGATATAGACGTTGCCGTAAAGGTGGATGGGCACCAGTGTCGATGCGATGCGTAACAACAGACGAGCGACCGAGAGAACTTCGCCCGACATCAAAAGAAGAACGATATTCTTGCAACAGGTCCAGAAGTTGGGAACGCTGTACGGCCGTAAGGTTGTTAGCAATGGATGGGCCAAATACATCAGCAGACGACGAATCAGAAGTAGAAACAGCATTGATGGTACACGACCTGGGACCGCGCGTGTCATCGGGTACGTCCAGGACTTGTGCGTCGTCGACTGGTTCCACTCTGCCGAGACATTCCCCTCAAAGCAAGGTAACAGCGTACGGGGACGGGTTGGTTACAAAAATAGCAGTGTTGCCCTGGTTGACCTGCACGGTCGCGAAAGGTACTAGCAACCCTCTCCTGCTGCAAGCGCGGTCAGATGGCGAAACAAGTCCAATGGTGTCGGAGAGACCAGCGCAGTAGACAGACACAGCCGTCGTCAAGTTTGGAGGCACTGTTGTATCGTCTTTCGTTAGAATCTTGCTCAGTGTCGGGGGACTGTCTTCTGGCGTCAAATGCGAGAAGGGTGAGAGCTCAATTTCGGCGGCGGCACAATGGATGACGGCGTCATGGCGGGAGAGAAAGTCCCATCCCAGGGTGACGTCATGAGAGCATGCATGAATGACGATGAACTGGGCGACGTACAGAACGTCCTGGATGACAACGCGAGCTGTGCACCCTGCTGTAGGATGAATGCGGTGCAAACTTGCAGTACGGAGGGATAACCCAGAAAGTGGCATCGTCACTTTTCGAAGTAAGCGGCAGTGTTTTTCGTCCATAACTGATACGGCAGCTCCAGTGTCAATAAGAGCCGATGCACAAACACTGTCCACAAGCACGTCAATGACATTCGAGGGGCTGCTCTGAGGGCTTTCACATTGCGATAGCGTGGCAGTCCTTGCCTCGGGGACTGCGACGACTAGTTTTCCCGCTCATGAGCTGCCGCACTTAGCCGCATGGGGGACAGGGAACGACGTCGTGGAGACGGCGATCTTCGAGATGGACCTGGCCGGGATCGAGGTGGCATAGACGGCGGTTCTTCGCGATAAGGACGGATGAGTTGGCCAGCAACAGATGAAGAAGTTGGAGCCGGCTGTACGCGATGGCAATAACGGGCCACGTGACCGGCGTAACCGCAGGCAAAGCAGATGGGCCGGTTGTCGGGTGTGCGCCATCTGTTCACTGGGGTAGGTCTCACCCATGTCGCAAGGGCTGGTGGACGGAACGGTGGCTGCATGGTGGACTGAAGCTGAGGCTGAGGGGTTACGTCAACATACGTAGCGGGCACTCCCGCTGCAAAGGACGGTGGTCGAGCGGCAGCTTCGGCGTAAGTCAGAGGGGCGGTTGCTGGAACGACTTGGGGCGGCCTGGCGACCACTTGCGCGTAACTCAGGGGCGCAGGAGCCGGAAGCTGTGGGGGGTGGTACGCAGGCATTACCTCCGCTATTTCCTGTTCAATCGCTCGACCGATGGAAGGGAGAAGGGTAGTAGGCGATTGTTGAACAGTCGTTTGGTGGGCAAAGGGCAGGAGCGAGAACTGACGCGCGATTTCCTCACGGATGAAGGACTTCAGGTCTGCCATCAACGCATCTTGGTCACAACTGGCCTCCAAGCCAGCAAGCATCGCAGCTCGCGGTGGGGAGCGTCGGGTCATCGAACGCTGCCGGCAGAGCTCCTCGTAGCTCTGGCACAGTGTGATGACCTCAGCCACTGTGCCGGGGTTTTCGGCGAGCAGCATCGTGAAGGCATCATCGTCAATGCCTTTCATGATGTTTCGGATCTTGTCAGACTCGGACATGGTGGGATTAGATTTATTGCATAGGTCCAGGACGTCTTCAATATAGCTGGTGAATGACTCACCAGCCTCCTGAGCACGTTCACGTAAGCGCTGCTCGGCTTGCAGCTTGCGAACAGCAGGGCGGCCGAAGACATTGATGATTGCGGTCTTAAAATCGAACCAGGTGGCAAAATCGGACGCGTGGTTGTTGTACCACAAACTGGCAACACCCGTAAGGTAGAATACCAAGTTGGTCAGCTTGCCGTCCTCGTACCATTTGTTGGGGACGCTCACGCGCTCGTAAATGGCGAGCCAGACCTCCACGTCAGTGCCATCAGGGCCAGTGAAGATGGGTGGATCGCGGATTCTGGGGACACCGGGACAAGGGGGTGGCATTGGAGGAGGCGTTCGCTGAGAAGCGTCGTGGTACATAGTAGATGGCAGGGTACGTGATCGTAGCTCCAAAGGCATAAACAGGGATCGCGGCACTCTCCACCAAATTGTTAAGGCGTTTATTGGCCGGCAACAAGCGAGAATATACAATGGCGACAGTCACAGCCAAGCACGGGCTCTCAGCGCGAGCGGCGTCCTTGTTGGGTAGCCCCACTAGAAGGTACTGAAGAGTTCGACCCATTTCAGAGTTCGGAGGCTTCGCTACAATATATATATATATATATATATATATATATATATATATATATATAATATATATATATATATATAATCACATAAGTTTTGCAGTAAAAACTTACCATATTACAATGAAGTACGTTTTGAAGCTTAAACCACATCACAAAACTCCCTTTATCAATGTTAGAAATGTCAAGCGCCGAATCTTAGTAGAATTTATGCCGTTATGTTTAGTCCCATCTTTGAAAGCGCAAGAACAGGTAAGCTTCATCTAATATACCTCTGTGTATCCACGACATGCAAAAATGTAATGTTGTTAATTTTTTGCATATCCCAGCAAAATTTGAGGAGGAGCGATATTGACATACCAGCCCTGTGTAAATAAATGTTCAAAGGGCGCACATGGCACCGATATAGGGTGATCGTAACTTTTCATTGCCGAGACTGACCCCCGTATACACAAACGCTCCTCGACTCAACTTCCACCCTTGACAGAGTTGAGCACTGCACCACCGCTCGGCTGAAAATGACGCTGCGCTACTCGAGAATCCCATCAGATTGTCGCTGATATGCAGTGACTGGACGTGTCTATATACGGCGCTCCCATCGGCCTTCTTAAGTGAAGGTGAAACGTTCTGGAATGCAGGGGTGACTCTACTGAGCGTTACATAGAAAATTTAGATGCTGATATTTGGTTCATGTTATTATGGCTTCCATCCTATCAGTGCAAGTGGCTCGGTTTTTATATCTGATTGCTGTTATATCATGAAGAAGAGCTTTATAAGAGACGAGTTCGAGCTGGCACACACTGATGATGGTACCTACAGATGAGGAATTGTACAAATGATGACGACACGTCCAATCCATAAAGAAGAGTTGGTGACTATGCTCCCACTAATTCCCCGTCACGCTGCAAGCGGCCTCGTGGGCGCGCAAAAGACAATATTAAGAATTGCGTCGGGTATAAAGATTCAGTCTAGAAACGTGCACAATGTCTGTCCCACGACAACGATTGTCGGAGGGGGGGTTAAGTGATAAGATACGGTATTTAACGGGGTACATTTGTTCGATCACCGTATAAGGTCCTATAAAACGATTGAGGAATTTTTCACATAAGCCGGGCACACGCACGGGAGTCCAGAGAACTTCGTCTCCTGGAAAAAAGGTGACAGCAAGCTGAGTTGAGTCGTAGCGAGACTTGCGAGCTTCCTGAGAGATGCCGGTGTTGATTCGGGCCAGATGATGGCAGTGCAAGAGGCGAGACAAAAATTGTGCGGATTAAGGGCCTGCTGAGATAGCAGGAGCCAAAAGGAAGGAGATGTCCAGAGTTACACTTGGAGACCGGCCACAGACCAGAAAAATAGGGAAAAAAGCTGGTGGTGCGTTGCTTAGCTGTATTGTAGGCGAACATTATGAATGGCAAAATGGCGTCCCAGTTCATGTGGTCAGGGTTGACGTACATGGCAATGATGTCCGAGAAGGTACGATGAAAGCATTCCGTCATGCCATTTGTTCGTGTATGATAAGTAGAAGTCGTCTTGTCGATGGTGTTGGCAGGGTGTAGAACCTCAGCAACAGTAGAGGAAAGAAATACCTTGCCGTGGTCGCTGAGCATAACACGTGGAGCTCCGTGGCGTAAAAATATGTTACGCAGCAAAAAATCGGCTACTTCAGTGGCTGTACCAGCGTGCAGCGAGCCTTTTTCGCGTAGCGAGTGAAGTGGTCAGCAGCCGGCACAATCCAACGATTTCCAAATGAGGTCACGGGATGGGGCCATACAAGTCTATCCCGACGACTTTGAATGGCAAAGCGGGACAAGGAAGAGGTGGGAGAAAGCCAGAAGGAGCAGCAGTGGGTCGTTTCCGCCGTTGACATAAGGCACACGAAGAAACATATTTGGCAATGGTGAATGAGAGGCCATGCCAGGTGACCGATTGCGTATTTTGTCGTACGTGTTGCGATAGCCGAGATGTCGAGCAGCAGGATCATCGTGGAATGTCTCAAGAAGGTGACGTTGTAGACAACGCGGTATAACGGGGACCCATTTGTTTCCTTCAACGCGTGTATATATATATATATAAAGTAAGGAAAAGAATTGTATACATGAGGGCTCGTTTTTCCGTCTTTTGACACAATATAATGAGATCTAACAGACAGTAATGCAAAGGAATGTACAGGGGAAGTTATTAGAACCAATGAAATGTAAATAAGAAGAAAGGAAAGTGGATGAAAAAATAACCAGCCGTGAGCAGGAATATATGACCTATATATATATATATATATATATATATATATATATATATATATATATATATATATATATATATATATGTCGTAAGTTCGATTCCTGCTCACGGCAAGCTATTTTTTCACCCACTTTTCCTTCTTCTTATTTACATTCAATTGGTTCTAATAACTTCCCCTGTACATTCCTTGGCATTACTGTCTGTTAGATCTCATTACTATTGTGTCAAAACACGGGAAAACGAGCCCCTAGGTATATACTTCCTTGCCTTATTCATTATCGAGGGTCTCGTACTGGCAGACTTGGTGCCGTTAGGTTGTATTAGAGGGACTATTGGTCAGCTGCCTGCTCGTAATAAGTTCACGTGCTACGTGACGCCACAGAGGCTCATAAAAGGGTGTTCCCCACTCGCCGCTATGGCTACAGATGGCGCTGACTGACACTCTCACGTTTAAATTCACATATAAACCAAATAAAGTGGCTAGGGAGATAGTCGCCGTGATAGCTATGTGGTTAGAGTATCGCACGCGTTATTCGTAGGTCGTAGGTTCAATTCCTGCTCAAGGCAAGATATTTTTTTCACTCGTTTTTCTTCCTTTTTATTTACATGACATTGGTTCTAATAACTTCCTCTAGACATTACATGCCTTGGCATTATCGTCTGTTAGATCTCATTCTTATTGTGGGGCAACACGGGAAGATAAGGTTTACACTTCTTTCCCCCACATATATATATATATATATATATATATATATATATATATATATATATATATATATATATATATATATATGATGAAATAGATGATCAGAGTTTCTTCCGGCTACCGTAATAAAAGTTATAAACTTCGAGAATAGTGCAGTATAGGAAACAAAACAATAAAATATTTATTTAATCCTAACAGTTTCGGCTGGTGGACCAGCCTTCTTCGGAGGATGTAAGTGAAATGATACAGGTTCCCGTAGCAGCGGGTCACCCTCACAGTTTAAAGACCCTCCGAAAAAAAAAG
Source organism: Rhipicephalus annulatus (assembly GCA_013436015.1). Lineage (NCBI taxonomy): Eukaryota > Metazoa > Arthropoda > Arachnida > Ixodida > Ixodidae > Rhipicephalus > Rhipicephalus annulatus. Next base: position 128,821 of record WOVY01010891.1, on the reverse strand, counting down.
AAGACAAACGGGCGAACGAGGTAGCAACAGACAACAAGAAACAGAAAAAGGAGAGGAACTAGAAAGGAGCGACGGAGAGCCGCCGGAAACGAGCGAATAATTCTGGCATATATATATAGCGCACAGTTTCAATCTGACGATAAGGGCAGAGACGAACCTATGCTGATGAATGTTGTAATGCACAGGTGGGGAAGAAAGTCGTCATCGATGCCCCCACTAACCGGTATTCTAATCCGAGAAAATTATACCTCATCCTTCCCCTTTTAAAGTTAGCATTTGAAATCAACATTGCGCTAATTTTATAATTTGGCGGAACTTTATTGGGTTATAGCTGCAGGGAGGCCTACTTTGCTGTGTCCGATTGCATGGTGAAACAAGAAGATTACGGCGCCAATGTATATTTACTTATTCACATGATCAATTACAACCCATTGTTAACTCCATCAAACATCTCATTTGATAGTGTGACTGTTTGCGCTTTATATTTTTCATTTGGTAGCTCTACTTTATTTTTGACCAAGGTTGCAATGGTTGCTTATGAGCTTCATAGGTATCTCACTCAAAGATCCTTCTACCCAATACTTGGCCCATCGGCAAGAAGATATCCACATCATCCTCTGGTGCGGGGCAGGGAATCGGTGGCAGGGGTGCGGCAGATGCATATCTTCTCTTGGTGAAGCAATTTCTGGTCAACACGCAAATAAGTTATACGAAATTACGCTGTGCAGTTACAAAACTAAATTACTACGTGCATAGTGCTGATCTCGCTCCTTCCATTATTTTCTCACTTTATGACAAGGATGAAACAATTGAGAATTATTATTTATCGTGTAATCGCTTCAAGACACTGTAGAAAAACGTTCTTCAACCTTGTATTATTCGACATAGATTGGATTTCATTATTTCTAATATTCTCTCTTTGGGAGCCTCCTCATTGAATCATTGTCACTGAGATATATGTTCTGCTGTATATTGATTCATAACTGAATCAATGTTGTTTTGATTGCAAATGTTTCAAATAGTAAAATTTGATTTCTTCTAACACTTTAATAATAACTAGATATAAGACTAATATGGATCCCCTCTAACTAATTAGTCGTTTCTTGGCCAATCTCCCGAGTACTTGTGAGCCATGCTTTTAGGCCACCACCACCACCACCCCCACCACCATCATCATCATTGGCAGCAGCAGCAGCAGCAGCAGCATGATGTTGGGAGTTCATGACACTGGCATGGGAAAGAAGAAAAAACGAAGTCATGCCGATCAGATTGTAATGGCCGATTTCTTCACCAATACTTCAGGGCCTAATAACTAAGTTTCTGCCAAAAATAGAATATATCGTGAGCGTAGTCACCGACTCTTCTTTATCAATTGGACGTGTCGTCATCATTTGTATGATTCCTCATCTGTAGGTACCATCGTCAGTGTGTGCCAGCTCGAGCTCGTCTCGAATAAAGCTCTTCCTCATAATTGGTGGATGGTGCTTCTCAATCCCCAAGTACTCTCACACGTTACCACTGGAGCTCCGCTCGAGTCGTCATCTACTACCACCTGCTATGGCAGTGCAAGACAATCCTGGTTCATCCAACACCACCGGCACAGTGCAGCCTCCGCTGTCGACTCTGGCCATACGCAGCCACCAGCGTGATCTGCCAGTGTTCTCGGGTCTAAAAGAGAATGACGTTGAAGAATGTATACACACCTACGACCTCGTAAGCGAGTTGAACAGGTGGGATACTCTACATAAATTGCGCACGGTCTCTTTCTACCTGACTGATGTTGCCAAAACCTGGCTTTGAAACTACCTCCAAGACCTTCCCGACTGGGACACGTTCACACGGCATATTCGTCAGATTTTTGGTTCCCCAGGGTTCGCGCTGAAGCAGCAACGAAGAAGCTTGCTGAACGCATTAAACTGGCGGGTGAATCATACGCCTCGTACATTGAGGATGTTCTTGCCTTGTGCAAGCGTGTAAACTTATGTATGCCTCAAAGCAACCAAATACGCCATACCATCAAAGGCATCAATACCATCGCACTCAACGCCCTTGCGTCGCAAAAACCTACCACGACTCAAGATGCCATCACCATTTACCAAAGACTAGAAGAACTTCCGTTGCTTCGTCTCTGCCATGATGCCTCGGACACTCGTCATCCAGCAGCTCTTGACATCCATGCCCTGGTCCGTGACATCGTTCGTGAGGAGCTCCATGGGCGATGCTCTTCCTGCGCTCCACCATCTACTTTAACCTCAGCTCCAACCAACTTGCGGGACATCATTAGGCACAAGATTGCATCTGCGTCACAGCCACCATGTTCCGCCGAATTCAGACCTCGTAAGGTACCAACGTACGCAAAAGTTGCGGCGCTTTCAGCACCCATGCACCTCTATCCCAGCGGCTACACCAGGTGGCCATGTACCTGTGGCGTCAGTGTCACCACCTATGCGTCCACAGCCATATTACATCATGCCTCCTCCTCGCCCAATCTGTTATTATTGCGGCTATAGGGGTCACATATCTTGCTTTTTACGAAGGCGCCAACGGGACGAGCAACGCGGCTACACTACAGAGGTATGCGGACGCTTCAGTCCACTCATGAACTACCAGCGCACGCGTTACCGGTCTTCATTTCAGCGTTCGCCGTCTCCACCTTACAGTATGGGTCCGCCTGTCAACTCCCGTGAGTATCGCCGCCGCTCACCATTTCCCAATTGCCATTGCGTTTCGCGTCTGCGACCTGCGTCCAATGTTCTGAATGCCCACTCGGAAAACTCCCCAATGCAGTTTTAGGAGAGGAAAATCCATCCCCCGGGCAGCCAGGAATTCCTCCAGACAGACCATCGAACTTGTTAACAGTGTTAGTAGAAAGTATATGCGTCGAAGATCTAGTGCCCACTGGTGCTGCTATTTCGATTATTTGCTCTGACCTTTGCTCCCGTCTCCTCTAAGTCACAACACCTAACTCGGGCCCATCTCTCCGTGCTACGACGAACGCCACTACTTTCCCACTCGCCCAGTGTACAGTTCGTGTTTTCATAGACGATATTCGTCACCATATTGCCGTTGCAGTACTCGTTGAGTGCAGCCACGAACTCATTTTGGGGTTGGATTTCCTGTCGTCTGCATGCGCTTCTGTATCTTGTCGTCAGCGCCTCATCCATCTCAATCCCACCGACTCTTCTGTATCGGAACACGAAGAGCGAATTCTTTTCGTCACCGCTTCGGATTATGTTCTTTGCCCACCCAGAGAAGAAGAATTTAGCGTTATTTGCAATAACAATGTGAATGGTGACGTGCTTCTACTACCTTTTGGCCACACGGTACATCAATGCATTCTGATCATTCCAGGCCTTGTTCGTTTTTCCGAAAGGTCTGCGTTAAATTACTGCGTTAAATCAGACCCCCGAACCCTTATTGTTGCCCTGTGGATCAACAGTCACATGCGCTATTGACCCACATCCTGTTGCAATTGTTGCCCTTCCAAGTCAAGACCTACCAGAGCAAAGCCCGCCACCACTCAATTCTCCCACTCCTCTATTTGTGACAATAAGCCCTGATCTGACAGCAGCCGAGAGTCAAGAATTGCTGAATTTATTGAACACACATCGTTCTTTGTTTGACGTTCATTCTGCTGTCCTTGGTTTGACAACTTCGGCAACTCACCGAATTCTGACTGACGGCTCACGAATTATTCACCAGCGCCCATACAGCGTGTCTCTCCCAGAAAAAAAGATAATCGAGAAAAACGTGTCAGACATGCATCGACGGAATATTGTACGTCTTTCCTCGAGTCCATGGCCTTCGCCAGTTGTTTTGGTGCAAAAGAAAGACGGAACAGTACGTTTTTGCGTTGATTACCGGGCACTGAACAAAATAACGCGCAAAGATGTTTGCCCTCTCCCACGAATTGACGACGTACTAGATTCGTTGCATTGCGCATAGTATTTTTCCAGCCTTGACCTGTTATCGGGCTTCTGGCAAATACCAGTGTCCGAATATGACAAAGAGAAGACGGCTTTTACCACCCCAGATGGGCTATATGAGTTTAACGTAATGCCTTTCGGACTTCGTAACGCACCCGCTACCTTCGAACGTATGATCGATAGCGTACTGCATGGCCTGAAGTGGAAAACCTGCTTACGCTACCTCGACGACATCATAGTGTTTTAGTCTACCTTTTCTCAACATCTGCAACGTCTCGAAGAAGTCTTAGGTTGCCTTGCAAAAGCTGGTTTACAGCTGAATACGAAAAAATGCACCTTCGCAAGAAAGACGATGAATGTATTAGGACACTTATTTAGCAAAGACGGTATTCGACCGGACCCTAAAAAACTTGCCGCCGACCTCGAGTTTCCCCGTCCGTTGCGTCAAAAAGACCTGCGCAGTTTTCTCGGCTTAGCAACCTACTTTCGGCGCTTCATACGCAATTCCGCTAGGCTTGCATATCCACTCCATCAACTGCTCGCAAGTAACACGGCACTCGTCTGGTCCGAAGACTGTGAAAGGCTTTCCTGGCGTTGAAGGAAGCCCCAATATCCGACCCGGTACTATGTCACTTCGATCCAGGTGCACCCAACATCCTTCACACTGACACCAGTGGTCATGGTCTCGGTGCTGTTCTACTGCAGTGTGACAACACCGCACGCGAACGTGTCATCGCTTACGCCAGTCGTGCTTTGACTGCTGCCGAAAAAGATTACACAATAACCGAACAAGAGTGACTCGCTGTTGTATAAGCGGTACGAAAATTCCGTCTATACCTTCACGGCCGCCACTTCACAGTCGTCACCGACCACCACGCATTGTGCTGGCTTTCGCCGCTAAAGAACTTATCGGGCCGTCTTGGCCGCCGGGTGCTTCGTTTACAAGAGAAAAACTTTGATGTCGTCTACAGGTCTGGTAAGAATCATCAAGACGCTGATGTTCTCCCTCGCTGCCCTTAACCCAACCGTGATAGCCCACCATAACCAATTTCCACCGAGGCATTACCCATCGCGGGTCTTAGTCGGCTAAGATTCGGCCGCCCATCTACCCTCGTGTCGCATCAACGGGTTGACCCTTGCTGCCGCGCCATAATAGCACGCTTAGAAGGCACATCCGCTACTCCGAAAGCCCGACTTCGTCGACAACTGAAACAATTCAAGCTTCACGATGGTGCTTTACATCGCTATATTTACCACGTTGAAGAAAACAAATGGGTCCCCGTAATACCGCGTTGTCTATAACGTCAGGTTCTTGAGACAATCCACGATGATCCTGCTGCTCGGCATCTCGGCGATCAGAAAACATACAACAAAATACGCAGTCGGTTCACCTTGCCTGGTTTCTCATTCGCCATTGCCAAATATGTTTCTTCATGTGCCTTACGTCGACGGCGGAAACGACCCCCTGCTGCTCCTTCTGGCTTTCTCTCACCTCTTCCTTGTCCCGCTTTGCCATTCAATGTCGTCGGGATAGACTTGTATGGCCCCCTTCCGTGACGTCATATGGAAATTGTTGGATTGTAATGGCTGCTGACCACTTCACTCGCTACGCGAAAAAGCCTCGCTGCACGCTGGTACAGCCAGTGAAGTAGTCGTTTTTTTCTGCGTAACACAAGTTTACGCCACGGAGCTCCACATGTTCTGCTCAGCGACCGCGGCAAGGTCTTTCTTTCCTCTACTGTTGCTGAGGTTCTACACGCTGCCAACACCATCCACAAGACGACTTCCACTTATTATCCACAAACAAATGCAATGACGGAATGCTTTCATCGTACCCTCTCGGACACCATTGCCATGTACGTCAAACTTTACCACATGAACTGGGACGCCATTTTGCCATTCAAACTGTTCGCCTACAATACAGCTACGCAACGTACCACCAGCTTTTCTTCCTATTTTCTGGTCCATGGCTGGTCTCCAAGTGTAACTCTGGACATCTCCTTCCTTTCGGCTCATGCTACCTCAGCAGGCCCTTTATCCGCACAATTTTTGTCTCGCCTCTTGCACTGCCATCATCTGGCCCGAATCAACACCGGCATCTCTCAGGAAGCTCGCAAGTCTCGCTACGACTCAACTCACCTTGGTGTCACCTTTTCTCCAGGAGACGAAGTTCTTCTCTGGACTCCCGTGCGCGTGTCCGGCTTATGTGAAAAATTCCTCAGTCGTATTATAGGACCTTATATGGTGATTGAACAAACATACCCCGTTAAATACCGTATATTATCACTTAACCATCCCTCCGACCATCGTTGTCGTGGGACAGACATTGTGCACGTTTCTCGATTGAAGCTGTATACCCGACGCAATCTTTAATATTGGCTTCCGCACGGCCAGGAGGCCACCTCCAGTGTGACGGGGAATTAGTAGGAGCGTAGTCACCGACTCTTGTTTATGAATTAGACGTGTCATTATTTGTATAATTTCCTTACCTGTAGATACCATCATCCGTGTGTGTTAGCTCGAGCTCTTCTGGAGTATATATATACCTCGTTCTTTTCTTCTCAATGGACCCAGACATTTTTGATTGACTACCTTTCGTTGTTTTTCGGAGCAGCCGTGGCATGGTGGCAGGGCAGAAGAGCAATGCGAAGAAGTGAAAGGCTGCTGTGGATGAGTAAACAGTCGTACACTTCGAGTTTCTGTGTATCGTTTTCTTTCGCGACAATATATATATATATATATATATATATATATATATATATATATATATATATATATATATATATATATATATATATATATATATTGGATATGGCACAACGGGAGCATTGTCAACAAGGATAAATATATTTCTTTCACAACAGTTACATATATATATATATATATATATATATATATATATATATATATATATGTGTGTGTGTGTGTATATATATACTTTTTCAGTATAAAGTTATTTTGTGTTTGTAAAACCATAAGCCTTAGCACAAAGATCCTGCCACCCGGTTCTTGGCCAATGCTCCTTTGTGGATAGGTGCCAGTATTACAAGGATCGTCAACATCACCATCTTTCTGCCATGAACGAAATCGAACGTGAGAGTGCTGTCGCCCGCGAAGCTGCAGGGGCACTGAAACGTCGGCAAAATAATCTAGGCTGGTGACATTAACATCGATATCGGGAACAACGAAGACTGGCTTGTGCCGCATATGACATCGTGGTGTGCTCTCAGATGAAATTCATATGGCTATAAACTAGCAACAACAACCAGGCGGACGTGTGTAGACCTCGTCCAACTGGCTTACATATCCCATCCAAGAATTCTTGGCTTTTTATTTCACTGATGAGAAGGCAGTCTAAATGAAGGGCAAATGAAGTACGCACCTCAATACGATAAAACAACATGGTATATACTGCACGCCTGTTCGAGTTGACGTCGCGGCTACCCTGGTGATCTCCCGGAGATTCGCCAACTTGTGATCATTCTCTACATTGACATGCTTTGGTTTTTATAGAGATGCAGCACTCGTGCCATTGTTCTTTAGGGGAAAGCGGTTGTAGGAACTGATTACGTTCTTGCATTATTTTGCCGAAACAGAAAATAAAAAACGCTACCTCCGCTCTTTAAATATTGATTGCAGCCTTTCAGTGTATATTCACCTTGTACATCGCCCTAGAGAGTGATTTACTCACGGATACTATTCTACACTCTTAGAAAAAAGGTTAGGATATTCACAAACTAAATACTATCCCGCTACTAGTCATAGAAGGCATTAACCAGCTACTAAATGCAGCTAGTAAAAATAACCCTAGGAAAAGGCACCACCTTGTTGGGCTCGTAACAAACACTAGCCTAAATACTAACAGGCTGGTTAAAAGCACTTTGTTGTTGGGTAGTTCAAGTTACTACCCAGTTGATAACTGAATAGTGCTGACTCGAATGGCTCATTACTAAACTGTTAGAAACCAACGCATGCAAATAGAGGATTACGCCTATTTTGTTAAATGTTCATGTGCGTGGCCATATCAATATGATTCAATTACAAAAGTATAGGATAAAAATGGATTCATATGGCCCTCGTAAATTATTAATGGCTTTTAATTACGTCATGTAACTATACTGGGGTAAGTGCGCTTCACACTGCAGTAACATAGTTATAGAGGAAGGAAGGAAGGAAGGAAAATAGAAGAAAAAGAACGGAAGGAGGTCAACCAGCCTATGGGCAGCAGGTTTGCTACCCTGCGCATGGGAGGGGGATGGTGGAGATGAAAGATAGAGAGCAGAGAGGGAAGAAAGATAAACACAGCACATTCGGCAGCACACGCGCACACACTCAGTCATTGTCCAGTCTTGTCTTTGCGGTGTGTGAGATTGCTGTTACAGCCGCTTGTTCAAGTCCGTGTCGCATAGGAATTTAAACAGAGCTTTTCTCACCTTCTGTTGCAATGTCTTCTCTCGGGCACTTGACAGAATAGTGTCCACAGACATTCGGCTGTTGTCGATGTGCGCAAGAACAGATGCCAGTGACTGTCTCTGGATGTCATACAACGGACAGTCGCACAGGATGTTATGTAGTGTCTCTTCGCAATGACAGGCATCGCAGAGAGCGCTGTCCGCCATTCCCTATGGCAAAGGAATAAGATTTTGTAAGTGCCACTCCTAGCCATAAGCGATGAAGAAGGGTGGCTTCTCTTCGGTTGAGCCCAGTGGGCATGCGGAGAGCCATCAAAGAGGACAGGTGATGTTGACGATTCGTCTCGTTGCTTGGTGGAAACCACAGTGAAAACGTGACTTCACGCACAAGTCGTCGAAGATTACTGGCTGCATCGGTCTGCGAAAGTGATATGGCTTCTTCTCGTGTTCCTTCAAGAGCTGCCCACGCGAAAGTATCGGCCTGTTCGTTCCCTGTGACGCCGCAGTGACTTGGCAGCCTCTGAAACGTCACATGATGCCCTTCCTCTTGTGAAGTGTGGAGACGGCATCGAATTTAAAAAAAAAACTTTGGCAGCATATCCACGGAGTGAATGATGGACGGTGGGGCGAATCATTCGTCCTTCCATTCGTTCTTGCTTCCTTCCGTCTGTGCGATCGTCCATGCATCCATCCGCCCGTCCGTGCGTGCGTGTGTTCCTGCGTTCGTCCATGCATCCGCCCCTGTGTCCGTTCATGCATCCATTCATGCATCTGTGTGTGTGTCCGTTTGTTCATCTATTCAACACTCCAATTACCACCATCTCGCATCTTTTCATCATATATTCCCTATAAAGAAACACCGCCATTCAGCGGACATTCCAAGGACTAAACGAGAGGTTGAACACGCACACTTTCTAACAGCTTGCGCTTCGGGTCTACTTCCCACCTTTAACCACCTCGAGTTCATGGTATATACTAGTTCACTGTATTCATGGCACTGCGGCCTAACACTCGCTAAACCTTTCTAAAACCAAGGAGGTTACGCCCAGCGAGTATAACGTAGCAACCTTTTCCTGGCAGATAGAGCTCAATTTACATGCCAATGGCTGCATGGGAAATGAGAGACAGGAGAATTCGGCTTTTACTTTCTTACGACTTGCACTTCGTACCTACTTCCCACCTTTAACTACCTCGAGTTCATTCATGGTATATGCTAGTTCATTGTATTCATGGAACTGCGGCTCAACGCTCGCTAAACCTTTCTAAAACTAAGCTGGTTACACCCAGCGGGTATAACGTAGCAACCCTTTCGCAGCGTGCACGTTAACTAAAAGCCGAATGCTCCTGTCTCTCATACCCCATTATCAGCTATTGGCATGAACATTGAGCACTATTTATTGTTGTTCAACAACGCACAGAAGGAATCTCTCACCGGCACCACCTTGGAGGTGAAAATGTTTGCAGGTGAAAGCGTAAGACTGGTTACATACTACGCGGGACGAACGGGTGCCGCTATAAGGGGCTTCGCCCCTAAAACGAGCTGTTCGTACAACCCGCGACGCAGTGCTGAGAGCACAGATTGTAGGGCAGTCCTTGAGTCGCTGAAAATCGACCATTGTTGCGGTGGTTCCCGATTGACCCCACAAAGTGCAGCGCGCAAAGCAGCTAGTTACGCTGCTGTAGATGCCGTTAAGTGGTCAGTCCTAAAGTTGATGGTAACACCTCCTATAGTTATAGACAATTGACCATGATCATAAGATCAAATCACATTCACATATGTATGATCAAATGTGAATCTCATGCTCATACTGACTCATATTAGCACATGATATGCTCATATGAATTTATATGAGCGTATGATTCTCATACTCACATGAATATATGCTCATATGAGAACTCATATGACCGGATCACGAGACCACGCATGCACCTGTAACTCTTAAAGACTTGGACATACCAGAATTCTACCGTAGCAGCCGGTTGAGGACAATATATACCCCTGCTTTGGGACCGCACACGGCGTACTGGTTAGCAGCCACATAATTTATAAGACAATTGTTGTTTTCTATGCATCATCATATCTTCTTCTATATACTTATGTGTGTGCCATTACGTAGCATACAACTTCTATTCCAAGGTAGTAAAAAACTAGATCTTACCTAAATTTTGCTTACGATCTCACCATTACGGCAAAATGTACTGCGGCATCTACGACAGATCTGGCAACGTGGGTGGATTAGTAGTTGCCTAGTTAAAAACACTAAGAAAGGTTCCCGGGTTAGTAACAGCTAAAGCTACTAGCTGTACAAACAGGTGGCTAGTATAAGTATGCAGCGAAGGTAGTAAAATATTCCGTAAACTAGTAAACATATTCCGTAAACACGCGTTTACTAACTCATTACTAACTTTTTTTCAAAGAGTGTAAAATAAATTTTTGATTGCACTTGTAAGGGGTACACGTATACCTTCATAGCAGCGATAAAATGTTGCTAGAAATTGCAGTAACGAAGGGCACAGCTATTTTATGCAGTGTGGTGGTGGCCAGGTAATATTTTTTATTCTTTGAGTGTAAAAGGACACTAACCGTAAGACCTTGAAACTATCTCTTCTCCTTCGTTTTGCTCTCTTTATTTGGACAATTTGCTTGTAAACGTGAAGAAACTTGCGCAGATCAGTTTTTTATGGTACAGACAAATAATGTAATTGAGCAGCCTAAAACATATGTGAGGGGCCAGGTCAATTAGAGAAGGTATTGAGGTTAAACCTATCGGACTGCATGCTCATAACAGCGCAAATAAAAAGTTCGATGCCTCACTGACAGAAACTGGCTTGATCTCTTCGTGGCAAAGGAAATCCGAGCCAAGCTGAATTTTAGTTTACCCAGCATTCCAATGCGTACAACGAATTTCAACACCAGTTCTCGCTCGACGTCAATATAGAAAACTATGTTGTTGTTTTTTTCTTTCTACGTCACTGATAGAGCTTTGCAAGTGCCGCAATTTTGTTGCTGCTTTATTTACCATTAAAGTTGTTTTTAGCTGAGCTTTTCACGTTCGAAATTGTGGCAGCGCTGCTCAGACGTGCTCGTATTGTGGCGAGAATCAGCCTCGGTTGGAAGAAGAGGGCTGCTTGTGCTGCGGGAGACGAGGGTGCTATATTTCGAGGGGTGGACTTTCGAGAAACGTGCCGAGATAAGGTGTACAGTGAGGCTCACTGAGATGTAAGATAGCGGGTCAGTGTCGGTATTGAGGAGTCTGCGCTTTGAAGATGGCAAACATTTATCATTCTCCCGATGAATAAGCCGCCCGACGTGCGCGCCAGCGAGAGTTGACGTGAGAATGGGCAGCTCGTTGCTCAGCCGACCACGATGTTCGCGCAAGAGAGGCCGAAGCTAAGCGCCAACGAACGGAAGACTTGAAAAATATAGACGTGCAGTATAGACTGATGAAGGATGGGCGTAGCCTTCTCTGCTTCTACGGTATTCACAAAGTGGAGCTGGCTAGATTGTTTTTTTATCATGTGCTCTCTCTGGGCTCTAGTTTTGCGGCTCAGGATAGGCGTTAAGCACAAGTTTCGTGGAATGTAACAAAGGACACCACAGTTTTTTAATCCTGTGGAAATGGTGTGTGAGCTGTAATAATTTTGGTACGTTTTACCCGCGCCACGTTTTATTACAATACCTGTGCAATAAACTGTGTGTGCGAATGATCGAACATGGTGAGAAAATTTATATTTTTTATAGGGTCGTGTGTACATTGTAAGTATTAGAGATTGGTAGTGTGCAAGAACTCTAAAAGTTATCGCGTGCAGTTTTATATCCTGACCATCAATTTTTATGCACGACTCATACCCCATATCTGCAAAGTTTATTTTTCATGTAACTTTTCAAGGTCGTGCGTGTACTTCCGCCTCAGAACATTGAGAATAGAAACAATTTCTAGGACTTCAATGGCCAGGACACCGACAATGTTACAAAACGCCGTTGTAGCAATTGCGACTACTATAGGGTTCTTTAGCGTGCACTGATATAGCACACTACATATGCCTCATGCATTTCGCGCCCATCGAAATGTAATCGTCGCCACTGGGATCGAACACCAGTCAGCACCTCAACAGTCTAATTACTGGGCCTCTAGTTGAAACTTGTTTTAACGAAGTGATAGCCATGCTGGAATTACTTCAGGAAATCGGCGAGCTCCTATATTATTCAAAACGACTTTTTCGGGCCTTTTCGGTGTTTAAACTTGTAAATTGTGACAACCAAAAGCTACCATTTGAAAAGCGTTTGCCAATAACCCACGCCTTCACGTGCTAAAAATTCACCGGGCTATCCCGACAGTGACCCGAACAAGAAGTCCTCATTGTCCGGGCAATGCAACCCAAACAGACGGTGTCGCAAAACTATATGATAGGTGCCCGAGAAGCCAATAAGGCACGCGAATGTGGTTTGTGCATGTGGGCTGAGTGGGCAATTTGCAGGAAAACGAACACTGTCAGCGCTCACACAAAACATGAAATAATGAGAGCAGTCAATGCCGCAGCTAGTGCCATTTGTTGCGTGTGAGCTTTCCCGAATGCTGAGTCTGTTGTTCCGTACAAGCGCGCGGTATGCGGCCTCGTGGAAATGAAGTTACAGCTCAGTTTAAGGCACCCGGATGTTTTAAAGAGAAATTGATAGAGCGCGCGCTTCAGGAAAAACCTGTCTTTGCCGAATTAGCTGAAAATCGATGCTTCCTTACACTTTATTGTCCGACAAAATTTCACGAAGTCGGGTTTAGTGGCCAAGTTAGCTGATATATCGAAATGATAATAACATGAAACTCCGTGGAAAATCATTGGCAATAAAAATTTCTTCGCTAGATTGTCAGCCATCGTCAATTCTAATTTCATTGCATCGAGTTTTAACTGCGTTGAACATGAAGCACAGTGTGGAAATTATGCCGGAAACAATCGCCATCAACAACTTTCTACAGAAGTATCAATATAGGATATCTTGTTTTCGATGGGGGCAGCATGTGCATGGTAGGGGGTGCAAAAAAAAGTAACCTGTCACAAGCAAAAAGTGTGTGTCAGAAGTGGGATTCGAACCCACGCCCGGAAGACCGGACTGCGACCTGAACGCAGCGCCTTGGACCGCTCGGCCATCCTGACAGGACGGCATCTCAGCGCAAAAACCTTCCATTTCGGACAAGGAAATGCATCGTACAAACTAGCCTCGGCAAAATAGTACACTGAAGTCTGAAAGTTATAAAGAAGGAACAGTAGATACCGCTTGCTACCCAACATCCAACAAGATGACAATGAAGGTTTTTTTTGTAGCCTGCAGTCCATGGCACATACCCACGCTGTGGGATTGGCCGAAAAACCATATAATATCCTATGGACGGTAGCTGCTCTATTTCTTACCACAAAAATGATTTGCAATAAGGATTACATAATAAAAACCAAAACCCACAGTTCGAGAAATTAAAAAAAGCAAGAAAGTAATCATTATTATAATAACGATGACCTAATTTTTGGAGCCAACCAGACAGCTGAGTTTGCCAAACGCGATTAACTTGGAATGAGTGTATCATAGTTAATCACCTTGTAAAAATTACTTCCCGACTTCTTTTTTTTTGAGTATTAGTCAAAGTGGGCATTATCTTGACATGACTAGTCAATGAAATCACACACCGTATCAAATACATCTCTGTGGCAATCTCACAAAACGGAGGCACCAAAATTTATATCAATTCCTGTGGATAAACTTAAACCTAGCTTTGCAAACGAATTAGCTAATAGTATTTTTGTAATTACTGAATTAATACATGATGAAATTATTGTTCAATAGTTTGTGATTGTGAACCCCGTACGAGCTCAGAACGACGATTTTTGTCACATTGTGTTCTGCCGCATGGTTTGCTGTCCGAAGTTTTTGTTTCGAAGAACAGAAAAGGGCGGGATAGCGCGAGACCAGCTTTGTGTAAATAAAAATTAATTGGGGGGACATGGCACCGGAACCTCACACTAATAACTTGAACGTTTTTTCGACTGACTCCACTGAGGTTTCCATGCAAATTTGAGGTGCTGATAATCTGTATACTTTGTGACAATTTCAAACCTATCTAAAAATAGCAAGTTTTCTATATCTAATCCCTGCTAAGTATTCCAACTTTGGAAGTACTGAAATGATTGTTTTAACAAAAGATGTTCACATCAAAAAATCTGCCAGTTCATTTAGTTGAAAGCCGCCATCTCCTGGGACCCACACTAATTTCAGGAGCTTTAAATGCGGCGGTACTAATGCGCGAAAAGCAACTAGGGCTCGAGATTGTTCTGAGGCTGTCAGAGCTGCACACACCCAAAGTGAATCTGTTCCGATGATTGCACTGCTTTCGTTCGAAGGAAGTGTCCAAAGTTTTTGGAAACTTGTTTTTCGTAGGAGTTTTTCGAAAATAATGAGTATACTAGCTCGGCTTCGCAAACCAAAAGGGCACTTGTTCGCAATATCTGAATTCTTCCCAAGTACGTTTAGTACGTTGGGCCTATTATGAGGAAGAGCTTTATTGTAGACGAGCTAGCGCTGGCACACACTGATGATGGAATCTACAGATTAGAAAAGTATACAAATGATGATGACAGGTCCAATTGATAAAAAAGAGTTGGTGACTACGCTCACACTGATTTTTCGTCAGGCTGTAAGCGGCCTCCTGGCCGCGCGAGAGCCAATATTAAGAAGTGCGTGGGGTATACAGCTTCAGTCGAGAAACATGCACAATTTCTGTCTCACGGCAACGGTGGTTGGAAGGAGCTTTAAGTGGTGAGATACGGTAATTAACAGGGGACGTTTGTTCAATGACCGTATAAGAACCTATAAAACGACTGAGGAATTTTTCACATAAGCCGGGCACGCGCACGGGAGTCCAGAGAACAACTTTGTCTCCTGGAGGTTAATTCCGTCTCCAGGTTAATTCCGCAGTACCGTCCACATTTCTCGCTTTTATTCATTTAATGGTTCATCATTCGACGTTGTTCAAATGATCCACTAAATTTAACACTATGAAATTTGGGTGGATCACCCAGAGTGGGTATGTGCCATATTTTATAAGGCACAAACGAAAACGAAGGAGCGGCCACAGCTATTATTTTAGCTCTTCGTAAAATTCCTACGACCGAGACCAGTGCAATCATCCTAACAGACTCACTTTTGGTGTGTGCAGCTCTTACAACCTCTGAACAATCTCGTGCCCTAGCAGCGATCCACACATTAGTACCGCCGCATTTAAAACTCCTCAAATTAGTGTGGGTCTCAGGTCACTGCGGATTACAATAAATGAATTGGCAGATGCTTTGGCACGAGCATCACTCGATGGACCAGTAAATTGAGTACTTCCCGAGTTAAAATACTTATCAGGGGTTAGATATAGGAAATTCGCTATTTTTACAGATAGTTTAGAAAATACCACACAATGAACAGATTATCAGCACCTCAAATTTCCATGGAAAGCCCAGTGGAGTCCGTGAAAAAAACTTGAAATTATAATCTCCAGATTCCGGTGCCGTGTCCCCCCATTAAATATTTATTTACACAGAGCTGGTCTGACACTTTCCCCCCTTTGTCCATTCTGCGAAGAATCAGAAACTATTGAACATTATTTCGGCTCATGTCGTAACTATGCATTAATTAGGAAACGACTTTTAGGTATTCCGTTTGCGAAGCTAGGTTTAAATTTAACCACAGAAAATATTCTAAGTTTTGGTGCCTCTGTTTTGGGAAATTGCCACAGAGATGCATTCGATGCGTGGTGTAATTTTATTCAAGACTCTAAACGTTTTTCAACATAAAGCCTACGTTAACAGATACTCAAAAAAACGGGTCTAGAAGTAATTTTTAATTCTGGATAAATCTGTGACATACCAAATTAATCGGGTTTGGCAAAACCAGCTGTCTGGTCGGCTCCCAAAATCAAGTTGTAGCTATTAGTGTCTACTTTGTTGTTGATTCTTTTTTCTCACTATCTAAATCTTTGGTTTCTTTCTTTTCTTTTTAACATACTGTCTTCACTATACAACTCCCCCCCCCCTTTTTTTTTCGTTGTAAGCAACAAGACAGTTATCTTCCATATGAGACTATATGTTCTCTTGGCCAATCCCCCAGAGTAGGTACGAGCTATGGATCAGAGGATACAAACAAACAAACAAACAAATTGTGCCACTATTAACAAGCAACAAACAAACAAACAAATAGTGAGCGCCATTCGCTCGAGGTCATTATCATCCCTTTCAATAGAACCAGCGCTTCTTGTTTTTCGTGGCCGTCAACCTTCGACCACGGGCTCAATGCGTCGACATTACTGCATACTGCCCAACCACTCAGCGCGTAGGAAGTACCACCACTGGGATGAACCGGAGGTTCTAAGCTGAGGCGCTGGCGGCGACTGTGCATCTTCCTTGTTGCCTCTGGAGGCGACTGAGTCAAGTATATTTCTTATTCCGTTAATTACTGGACAGCAGAAAACATCGCTGGCCCCAGAAAAAAGAGCCCGTGTCATTTCACAGGGACCAGACCGAGGCTTTCTTACTAGAAGGTGAGATCGCCGCTTTGTTGATGAAATGCCACAGTTCAGTGACCCTTCTCCATGCTTGGCTGACTACTTCTTCGAAATACTGGCGAGAACTGGTGGTACAACAGCTGACGACCAGGATAGCATGGTCAAGGGATTATCTTTCCGAGAGAACGGAAGACCTATGGACAAGGGAGCTTTCTCCTTTGTTTCATTCCATGAGAACTTGGAAGGAGAGAAGCCTGTGAACAATCCATTCAAGGTCTACTTGCGTTCGTCCACCGTCGAGCCTGCTACTGCTGTTATGTGGTGTAATTCCGACGTTCGACATCGGAAACCACAATTGGACCCCGAGTATGATCATGAGGACGACGATGATGAAGAGCACAGTTGTGACGACGACGACACGCCCGCCCAATGGTACGGCATCGCAGAATCCATCGCCACTAAGGTGACATTCAAGCGGCAAGCCATGCGGCCTGGCAAACATAATGACCTGGCCAGGAACTGGCAGTTGCACTTTGAAGCGACCAGAGCGTGGCGTTATCTCGCTGCCACTCAGCTAGATAGTGACATGACAGCGGTTACCGTGAGGTGGCCTTAATGAGAAGCTCGCTGTGTTTGGAATGTCTTTGACGTCTTCGTTTTTATGAGAAGCTCGCTGTTATTGGAAGTGGTCTTCGACGTCAGCAGGCGAGTGAAATGAGAAAGCGAATGTGTCGTCAACGTCGTCAGCTCGAGCTTCAAACTGTCAATACTCATAACTTCACTTTTCAATGATCAATTTGCATCATTCTTGTTGAATTTGTCTCAGCAATCGTTACTACACGTTTTCTGGTGCTAAATAAAGCTGTACTAAATGTGTCGCAGGGCATCTTTAAGCTCAAACATTTGCAAGTGTAGAGCAAGATTGTTATCCAAGCCACAGGGCAACAACAACCTTCGCGAGCTCTATGAGGTTCAACCAAGTCTTCTTCTTCAGTCAATTTCTGAACAACAATCAAAATTTGCTCGAAGTTATCTTTCTCTGCTTCATGTTGCTTTTACGGAGGCGGACTGAGCCAGCCTCGCATTTTAAAGAGATTCGCATGGACAGTCTCAATCGTGGGCTACGGGGGAAAAAGCGAATGATGCCAAAAGCATCAAGAACTTCGCATCTACTTACTTGCCTTTCTGAACAGGAGGCGAAGTCTTTTCGAAAGACGAAATAAAATCAGACGCAAGCAAAGCGCCGGGGGGGGGGGGAGGGGGTTGCCATGCACAGGAAGTTGGGTGGTCCTGAGATTGTCTGTCGGCATAACGTCAAACTTGTGGGTGTCGTCCCTTGACACATGACGTACGCCCACCTAGCTGCCAACAGAACCGTTAGAAGAACACTGTTCTCGATGAAAAAAAAATTGTAAAAAAGGACTTCTTGCCAATAATATCGTCTGACCGATTGTGAGCAGCAATCATGGCAGCAGTGATTGTTGGTGAAATCGTATTCTCCCGAATTTTCGCATGAACTGTGCCACAATTTTCGGTCAACTTCTTGGTTCAAACAAGCTCATGGATTAAAAAAAATTGCTGTGCCTCACTACTTGAAACTTTATTTATTGCGGTGGTGCTTTAAAGTCACAGTTATATCAAAAGAGAGAAAATTGATTATTTTTTACGGACGTTTACCACGAACGTCAGATTCGCTGAAGCAAGAATTTTGTTTTTGTGGCATTCAGTGGTTCAACTGGATATGGTAAACTCTTTTTTTATTTACCCCGTTTGATGGTGGGCGTGTGAAAGAACAATACCAAAAGAATGTTTGTGGCCTTTTCATTGCTTCCACGTGTACTTTCTGATCGACAAACGAAAAATGTTGCACTTTATGATTACGCTTTGCCCTGATAAACCGTGTCCGACAGAGTTTGTTGCAGTTTCTTACGTGCTACAAACAGAGGATTGTCTATTTTGTCTTTCACAACCCTTCCGCCACCTTGTGAGATTGCGCAAAAACTCATCAGCATGCAGAGTTCTTTATGAGACATGTTTCGCCAGCGCGTAGTTCAACTTGACCAAACTTAAACTAATCACAAAAACAAGAAATCGATGCATACCTTTACATTACGAGCCACAAAACGTAATATGCCTTTCGCGCTGACGTAGTTTACAATAAAGTTTTGAAGCGGCAAAAAAAAATGCGCCCAAAGTGGGGCTCGAACCCACGACCCTGAGATTAAGAGTCTCATGCTCTACCGACTGAGCTAGCCGGGCAGACAACCCCGCTATCGAAAAATAGCTTCGCATGAGCTCAGACAAAAATGCAACCCGAGAGGAGAACACGAGAGCTTGTTCTCATCCTCCTCCTTTCCACAAGAATATAGGCGTAGATAGGCGCGCAAGTCGGGGGCACGTGCACGATAGCGGCACAGGCAAACGTCCCCGCCTCGCCGCTACGGTGACATTACAAATGCTGCCGGTGAATTGGAAACAAGTGCTTTCCAGTGATATACGTGTGAGCGCGCATTTTTGCGATTTATTTTGGTGCTTTATTCGTCGCATACGCTATCACTTACGTTCAACCATTTTTATTCACCTTTTCATGTGCCTGCAGTCGGCGTAACAGGCTTGAAGTCTTACCACAATTGATGTAGGCGAAAAGGCTGTAAGCCCGCAGACTCAGATTAGGATGCACGTTAATGAACCCCAGGTGGTCAAAACATTCGGAGCCCTTCATCATGGCGTCTCTCATAATTATATGGTGCTTTTCGGGTGTTAAACCCAGCACAATCAATCATCATTCAATTCTTACCACAAAGACACTGGGCAATATATTCACACGTGGTGCAGAAGATGACAACACCCGACAGTAAGATACAGGACGAGTGTGAAGAGCACAACGTTGAGCATTCGAGTGGCTTACAGCAGTAGCGTAACTTTATTCATGGGCGAAGGGGGGACAGGGATGAAGCCTAGCTTATCTGTGTACATGGCAGTGTTTGTGCATGTGTGTGTGTTGTTTTGTCACTCATGTGCGAAACTAACAAAAATAAAACGGCAGTAGCCCGCACCAACATGTATGGCGGCCTCGAGCCAATTTGAAATGAATGATTCAATGATATCTGGGGCTCAACGTCCCTAAACCATCACATGATTACGAGAGACGCCGTAGTGGAGGGCTCCGGAAGTTTTGACCACCTGGGTTTTTGTAACGTGCGCAAAAATCTCTGTACACGAGCCTAAAGCATTTTCACCTCTATCACAAACGCAGCCGCTGCAGCCGGGATGCAATCGCGCGACGTGCGGGTCAGTAGCCAAGTACTTTAGCCACTAGACCAGCGCAGCTGGGCAACCTAAATTAAATAATTTTAGAAAATACGCCAAAGTGACGTTTAAAAAGACCATTTAAGAGAAAATTAGAGCAAAATCTGGATGTGTGTGACATCACAGAGAGATAAGAGTTTGAGTGTGTGTGTGTGTGTGTGTGTGTGTGCGTGTGTGTGTGTGTGTGTTTGTGTGTGTGTGTGTGTGTGTGTGTGTGTGTACATGTACAGGTAATGAAACTGGATAATTTTTGACACCCCCTCTTCCCAAGCTACGCCACTGGCTTTAAGCACTGTGGTCTCGAAGACTCCACACTCTATCTATTGTTTCTAAGTATCCCTGGTGCATGACATCTGGGAGTAGTTAGTCTTCCAAGTAGAGGATTAGCACGGTTTCGATATCCGAGTTTGTCCAACACTGTTTCACATGTTCGGCTTGGGTACCACGTCAGTCACGAGCATCGAATGTGACTTCGTCCTGCAGGCTTACTTGGTCGATATATCCTGCTTTAGGTCTACGCAATGCTAATATTGCTATGTCAAATATTACAGTTGATTTTTTCAATGGACATATTTCAGAAATTTACTTGAAGATCAGTTCTCTTCATTACTATAATATGATGAACATTTTCTGCGTATACCACTCATTTTCAAAGGTAAACTGCACGTGTAGATGCGTGATACTTTGAAAAAAAAAAACAAAAAAAGGGAACGACATTACCTTTACCATATACCTGCTACCGTATAACGTTTTCCAACCAAATGAAGCTAGATCACGATGGTATTACTTCATGTGCTTCTTTATCAATTAAACGTGTGGATTTGTAATAATGGTTCCTTTTTAAAAAAAATCTGGGGACTGGTAATATTATACCTAACAAAATTGGAAGATTCCACATACTGTAGGAATCGATGATATGCAAAGCACGAATAAGGCAGGATGATATGAATTCCATGTCATGGTTATCAAGTTTGGACGTGTCATTTACCTTCGTCGTCTAATCAAGTCACGTGCTACCAAATTTAACATCGCGTGGCGTGATATTTGGAGCTAGCGAAACGGCCGTGAGCACGCTATGAGCGTAGCATGTAAACATGTTTTACAAGACACGCGATATACACATCATGTGATACCAATTTTCATATATGTGGAGGTAGCAAAACGGCCGTGGGCACGCTGTGTGTGTAGCATGAAATCCTTTTTCACATGACCCGCCTATCATCATTATCATGTTTAGACGTGTTATTTACCATTCCCCATCTATTCAAGTCACCTGATACCAAATTTAGTATATGTGGAGCTAGCAAAACGGCCCTGAGCACGCCATCGGCATAGCATGTAAATCATATTTCACATGACACGAATACCACTGTTATTATGTTTAGACGTGTTATTTACCTTCGTCGTCTATTCAGGTCACCTTACAGCGAATTTGGTGCGCGCTCGCAGCAAACAGCTGCGAGCGCGCTACGAGCGTAGCATGCAATCATGTTTTACATGACACACGTATGAATATTATCATGTTTTCACAATCACATACCTTCGTCGCCCACTGACGTCATGTAACACCAAATTTGGTACATGTAAAGCTATCCAAATGGCCGCGAACGCATTATGAGTGCAGCATGTAGTCATGTTCTTACATGACATGCATCTCAGGATTAGCATGTTTGCCCCAGTCATGTAGCTTCGTCATCCATTAATGTTCCGTAATGCGAAGTTTGGTATATGTGAAGCTAGCGAAATGACCATGAGTGCACTATGAGCATTGCGTATAGTGAAGACTTACATGACATGTATGTCATGATTTCCGCGTTAGGGTCTGAACTTATCTTCGCCATGCAGTCATGTCATACATTACGTTTTGAAGAACGTTATGTGAATGAAATCACCGCAAAAACAGCAAGACCATGAAATTGATTGATTGATATGTAGGGTTTACCGTCCCAAAACTACCATATGATTATGAGAGACGCCGTAGTGGAGGGCTCCGGAAATTTCGACCACCTGGGGTTCTTTAGCGTGCGCCCAAATCTGAGCACACGGGCCTGCAACATTTCCGCCTCCATGGGAAATGCAGCCGCCACAGCCGGGATTTGATCCCACGACCTGCGGGTTAGCAGCCGAGTACTTTAGCTACTAGACCACCGTGGCGGGGCCAAGAACATGAAATGTAAATAATGTTATGCAAGATATTCACATCATTATTTTCACGTTATGACTAGTCAAATATGCTCGTCATACAGTCACGTTATGTTATGCCATAGATATTTTGTTATCAATGCCATTTCAAAACAGCCAGGAGAGCTAAAATCCGTACGCTGCTAGACAGACAGAAAGACAGACAGATAGATAGATAGATAGATAGATAGATAGATAGATAGATAGATAGATAGATAGATAGATAGATAGATAGATAGATAGATAGATAGATAGATAGATAGATAGATAGATAGATAGATAGATAGATAGATAGATAGATAGATAGATAGATAGATAGATAGATAGATAGATAGATAGATAGATACGCTCAAAGTCGGTGAAGTTCGCTAATAAATGCTTCGCATTCATTAACTAGACTTCTTTATAACCTAATCCTTACACGAACTGGAATCTTCACACCATTATCATCACTTGTCTTTTAGCTTTCTACTTTCGATTATGCTCAGCCAGTGGGTTAAGACATCTTACAAGAATTATTCTAAATAACCAATCAATCATCGCGGCAGCCCGCCGCTTTCTTCTTTGGTTCTTTTCATAAAAAGATATGAGGACACCAGCATGCCAAACCAGTTGTAAAGCCACGTTACGTGAGTGAGTCGCGGGAGGGTAACTTAGGACAGCACAGAAGGGGCCCTCCAGAGATGCGGATGGCGCGTGTCGCAGTGTATACAAAAGAGAACAAAAGAGCGAAAACCTTTATTCATGCCGACATTAAAGACCATCTTCACTGGGTGCAGCTCTTATTTCAGGCACCCATTCAATATACACAGCTCCCTAAAAAATGCAAAAATTTGTGACATCACTGTTGTTCTTTCTGCGCACAACAAGATCGGAATATCAGCCAAAGCCCCGTTATTCGACAGCGTTATAACCGGTGAGTTTCCGGTAGCTCTTGTGTATTCTGCCAGAGATAAAAAAGGCCCTGTATATGAGTGCTTCACCGCAAAATACGTCGAAAGACGATAGTCTTTTAATTAGAAACTCTGCGTGACATATGGACGCCATCTTGCAAAAATGCCAAGAACCATAAGTTTCGTGGAACGCAGAGCAGCTGGTAGGTGGCAGAATTGTGTAGTTTTAGCGAAGCAACAGCCGTTTACTCATTTATCGGGCTGTTGTTGTGATCTGAATACACCTTCACTGTAATATAAAAAGGCCTCTACCACCATCACACTTACGAGAGTAAGACAGTCAGCACAGAGTAGCTGCTTACGAACGGCTACGGTGGTGCTGGGTGGAAGCACAGAAAACAAATACCGCCAGTGGTATCTGTCTCCCTTTCATTGCGTGTTATTACGATTTATTTTCTTGCACAAAAAAACACCAATACTCACCCCTTGTCTTAGCGATAACCTAGTGGAACCCTCTGCCAGCCATCATTGTAACGCATACACAGCAATCATCTTTTCAGTCTGCATTATTTGCGTTCCTTCAATATGTTGGACAATTTTAGGCATTGTGGTATAACGTGTCGTGCAGCTTTTTCAATGTGCTCGCTTGTGAAAACCTTGCTGTGTTATTTCTTGCTTATCTCGGCTGACGGACTGTGTATCCCTTTGTTTGTTTGTTGTTGTTTGTTTGTTTGTTTGTTTGTTTGTATCCTCTAATCCATGACTCGTACCCACTCTGGGGGATTGCCCAAGAGAACATATAGTCTCATATGGAGGATAACTGCATTATTGCTTACAACAAAAAAAAAAGGGGGGGGGGGGTTGGGGGAGTTGTATAGTGAAGACAGTATGTTAAAAAAAGAAAAAAAAACCAAAGATTTAGTTAGTGAGAAAAAAGAATCAACAACAAAGTAGACACTAATAGCTACAACTTGATTTTGGGAGCCGACCGGACAGCTGGTTTTGCCAAACCCGATTAATTTGGTATGTCACGGATTTATCCCCAATTGAAAATTACTTTACGACCCGGTTTTTTTTCGAGCATCTGTTAACGTGAACTTTATGTTGAAAAACGTTTAGAGTCTTGAATAAAATTACACACCGCATCGAATGCATCTCTGTGGCAATTTCCCAAAACAGAGGCACCAAAACTTAGAACATTTTCTATGGTTAAATTTAAACCTAGCTTCGCAAATGGAATATCTAAAAGTCGTTTTCTAATTAATGCATAGTTAATTGTGTATCCCGCGCATGTTTTCTTGTCTTCTTTTCTTGTTAAAAAATTGCTGTTGTCAGTGATTACTGTATGAAACTCCCCCTATGTAATGCCCTAAAGGCCCTTAAGGTAAATAAATAAGTAAATAAATAAATAAATGAATAAATAAATAAAAAAATAAATATATATATGAATAATTATCAATAGGTATGTAAGCATTTCAAAACTAAAGTAACACCGTACAGAATACTCACGCGTTAATGTTGCACCCAAATATGCAAAATATTCGCTTTTTGATTGACAATGTTCACTAATGAACGCAACAAGCACATAAATATGGGTGGTCGGTCCAGCAAGGAGTTGGGCTCTCGGTCTGGTAGCTGAATTCAGTGACAGACAGAAACAAAAAGACAGATAAGGAGACCAAAATTTCCTCGTCGAAGTATTTAAAAAAAGTCTATCGTCTCTAAAAGCAAATCTATGCTCCGTCCTCTGGGGCTGCTCTCAAATGCATAAACTTAATAATATCCGGGGTGGACTGATCACTACCTTTCAGCCGTGGGAGGTCACGTTGCTCAGCTTCAACCAGGAGACATGAGTCCGAGTCGCAGAGCCGACAGAGGCAGCCGCCTAGGCCTGGTATCCTGGCCACCTGACCAACCAACCATAAGCTCTGGCACGCTGAGCTTTAGCTACGCGTATAAGGTACGAAATGTTTGTTCCCTCCTCTAAAGTACAACTTATGAACCAAGGTTGAGTCAAAAGTCCTGGTTAGTATTCGTTTGCTCTTTCTTTCCGTAAGCGTAAACAGGTTGATGGGCTCCGCAGATGTTTTAGAAAAGAAAGGCTGATATGAGGCTTTCCGGTGGCCAATCCTGTGCGAAGTTGCCCAAGTTTAAACTTAGCTTACCTGGCTGCTGCCTAAATAGGCAATGGGAGATGTTGGTGCAGCCGAATTGTGGTAAGCGCTAAGTATTGAATTAAAAAGAGTTAGTAGGCAGGCTTGTTGGTATGTATTCATAATGAAATATTGGGAGCCCAAACTAACAGGACGGGATTATTAGGCGCTAAGTGTTTTGGTAATTGTAGGGGCTGTATCAGCTAAATACTTCAGCTGAATAGCTGTATATACAGGCTTTTCAATTGCACATTCTTCCCCCTCTATGTGTGGTGCTTGCTTGGCATGAAACTGCCACTCACGCTCCCTTTTTGCATACATTATGTAAGGTGGTCAGTTCTATCAGGACCATCACTAACAATCTAGACAGCCTGAAACCCGGGATATTTTGCAAGTGTACGGTAAACTGATGTGTTGAGCTTCCCCTTCCCGTGTTTTCGTATACTTACCTGTGTACGACATGAACTATACGGGGAAGAGATTGAAGATTGAAAGACTACTGCAGCAATATCCCAACTTGGGAAATACCATGAAAATAGACACATTAGTTCTTTAGATTTATGCCATAAGCCTAATAGTCAATGACAGCTATGAAGTTAGCATGATAACAGCACTGTATCTCAAAAACACTAGAGCTACAAATGCTTGCTGTTGAGAAATAAATGGTTTTTCCTCGAGGGACCATAGCTATTTATTAGTAGCCTGCGTATATTTAGAAATACGAAAGAGGGCGCCACCGGAAAGAACAGAACCTTGACACAGGAAAAATAAAACTGGTCTTATGATATTTTGTCTGGAAAACAAGGTTCAAGCTAAGCAGTACATCTCCATGATTTCAGCATTCTCGCACACATACGGTTTATGCGGGCCGAGAAGCTCGCAGAGCAAGCCGAACAAGTCCTTGCTGGCTCGCTTGGCCATCGTTTCATTGTGCACGCCATTGATCTCTACCCATGGAACGTAGTCGATGTTCGGTTGGTGTCCGCGCGTTCGATTGCCCATCGCCCACAGTAGCTGAGTGCCCTCGGGTCCTCTGCTGCACTTGTCCAGGACGGGCCAGTCTGTATTCACTTTCCGCGCACAAGGCTCACCCGCTTTCGTGGGATCAGGGTACTGGAACATGCAGGTGACGAGGTCCAGAAGCTTTCTGGTCGGGTGCACGTACTTGACAGCGCAAGTCTGTACTTCGTTCACGTAGCATTCTTGCTTGCCGTGCTGACAAGTGAAGGTCACAGTGCCGTTGTCGACCTTCATGTGGGCGTTGCCAAATGGGAGCAGGTCAAGAGAGATGTAGTCCTCTAGCTTGCCATAGGTTGGCCAGAGTTGATGCAGAATGAAGTGATGGCACGCGGGACAGAGGCCCTCGTAGAACAGAGTGACGTTGATTGGAGGTGCCGCCCACGCTGGTGTTAGAAACAGCCGTGGTGGTGACACTGCACATACCGTCAGCACGGCTGACGCTACGATGACGGCGGCTGCGTATTTCATTGCGGAGGTTTCTATGAAATTGAGTATGTTGCAGGGAAACAACGTGCCAGTGGAGCTCTGGCTAATGCTCGTCTGTGAGGCATGTTGCTGTTTAAGAGACGCCGTCTTGGGCTATCAGTGCTCACGTGGCACCTCTAAACGCCGTTTGGTATCACACTTAGATACGCCGAAACCTACGTCCGCTTACGATAAGCAGCAATGGGGCGTACACATCTGCGTGCGTATCGTTTCGACTGAGCGTGCACCGTGCGGAACTAAGTTGTTTCTCCTATAAAAGATCTGAAATGGGCGAGACAGACATAATAAACATCTCTGTTTCATGGTAAAACTTTAGAGAGGCGTAATTATTACAGGGCGGCTTGAGCTCAGTCGTAATCAATATAGGCCCTGGCGCACATTGTTGGCTTAGACTCGATGTTGAATACGGTCAAGGCGCTCCTCAAGCTCGTTGGTGTGGTAAAGATTGGGTGGTTTTAGCGACGGTTGAACACTTTTATTACGTAAATAAATAGAGGAGTGCGAATAGTAAATTTTAGAACCGACATGAACACTAACCAAATAGCGATCACATTGAATTAAATATCAATACCAATCGAATACAGTTCGAATAATTCTCAAATAGTAAAGCAAGAACTTTCAAAACAAGCCTGAACTATTGAGGCAACATTTTATAAAGCCAACCGAGATTTTTGAAACAATTTGTTTGAAGCTCCCATTCACTAGCTTCAAGCACAACAATCAACATCAACAATCAACATTATTTTTACGGGACGAAAATATTACAATATTTTAATGAAGACACAACTAAAGCCTTCTAAATATTTTGTAATTGTAGGCTTTATTGTAGCAGTGTAATCGGGGCATTTCGTAAACAGCTTTCAAAACATCAGACACTGAAACAATAGGATATTTTGATGAGTTAACATGACTACGAGTTTATTAGTAGTTACGGATGATTACACACACTGTTGCTTCGGTAACGCTGTAGTAGTAAGAAAAACTCCTTCATACTGTGATCAACATTGTGTCTATAGTGCTATAATTACATAGATTGTATGGATCTGTGTTGTTCAATGATCTGTTCTCACGTCTTATTTCTGCGAGCCTTTAGATGTTGTCGATTATTCAAAAGCTATTCGAAAATATTTGATAATTTAAATCTGCTATATTCAATTCATTATTCGAAATTTGTGAATATTCGCCAATTCCTACAAATAAACCTGTAGACAAATATGTCATTGGTCATATTAATGAACTTCCTTTATTAAATATTTTGCCCCTTCCTTCCCCTCACTTACTGAACATAGTCAATTTTACATCAACATAGGGTTCTATATTGACGCACGGAGAAGTATAGTACGCTGCTCTCATTCGACTTAGTCCAATCGCAATTAGTACTCCTCGGAGAGGGCTGGTAAATAAAGTTTAGGCAGATAGCTAACTATTACTGGCTTGTCCACCTCGGTGGTACTGTGGTTACAGAGCTCGGCCGATGAATCCAAGGTCGTGGTTACGGAGGTCCCTTTTTGATGGAGCCCATATTTTAAAAGCCCCTTTTTTGCGCGATGTTATTGCACGTCAGAGAACACCAGGTGCTTCATTTTTCCGGAGCACTCCACTGCGGCAGGCTTCAAAATCATAGCCTGGTTTTGACACAGAAAACTTCAGATAACATTAACGATTAATGACTCTGGGTTTTGTACCTCGAAAACGCCTTCACATCACGCATATTGTATATTTCTAGGCAGTCAGCAACGATGAATATTCATCGTCGCAGAACCACTTTTGCGATCAGACAGTTGCATTCATGCAGTGGAGATTATCAGTCGGGCTTGCTATTATTTAAATGTGATGCTTGGTCCTGTAGGTCTATTGAACGATTCCGAACTCCACTTCTTGATCATGCATGCTTCCACCAGGCATTTTTATCATGATATAGGCTTCAGGCTATTCAATTAGCACGGCGTAATTAGTAACGCTGCACGTGGTGATGTTGTTTTACTTACAGGTATTAGAGGTCGTCTTTGGGCCGATGCAGCTGACAATACAAACATTACACCCAGACAACAAGGAATAACAGTTCAATAAATTGGCGTAAGTTAAATATTTACATACAAGTGATGCACGATCACTGCGCATTGTTTATGATATTAGTGATAGCTACAAAAAGCTACAATGCTTGACGTGCAAGGACTAAACAGGGAAAAAATAAATGGTCAAAAAAAAACTCGGCAGAGACAACGTATCTGGGAATCAATGTTATGCGAAGCATGCGGAGGGAAGCGACACGTCATGAAAAGACGCTAAATGTAGGTCGAAATGTTGCATGCGCAGACATGTGTTGAAGAGTTGCAGATGTTTACATAACCTGACGTTTGCACTTGCGCAACGATGCGAACTGGAAAATGCGTATTCGCAACACCAAAAGCTGATATGAAGCGCAGATGCTCGCGAACATGGTGGTCCTGGACACTGCTACAGAAATCAACTTCAGCGCATGTGGCCTAACCACAATTGACGTTAACCCGACGTGACGGCTGTAATATTGGAGTACATACGTAGTGCTTATAAAATTGGGTAGGCAGTACTGCAACCACTCTTGACGTTTCACGAAGATTAGCGTCTATTTGAAAAGTAGTGGCGAGACCTGGCGTAGCTCTGTGGTAAAATGCTTCATTGCCACGCAGAAAACTTGGGTTTGATTCTGGATGGGACCCTAACATTAGTTACCGATGTCGAGTATTTCCTAACGCTTGCGCGTTGAAATTGCGCGTGTGTGTTCCCGTTGCTCCTGGGTACATACTGTCAATCACCTGTGGCACATACCCGCATACCAGTGGCACATACCCTCGCGTGGGTATGTGCCACTGTCTGGCAGGAAGTGTTTGACGACATACGCGACGTGATTTTGACATTTATAATGTCTTGACCAGGGCGTCATATTTGTCAAATTATCTTTTCTTCCAATGTCGATTTTGGTTCACGCCAAGTGAAGGGGGTGACCATGAGAGCACCCAAACGTAAGTGGCCAGTTAGATAGATAGATAGATAGATAGATAGATAGATAGATAGATAGATAGATAGATAGATAGATAGATAGATAGATAGATAGATAGATAGATAGATAGATAGATAGATAGATAGATAGATAGATAGATAGATAGATAGATAGATAGATACACTCAAAGTCGCCGAAATCCACTAAAACATGCTTCGCATTTAGTAGTCGCATGAGAATCTTTAAATTCTCTTTTTTGTATTTATCTTTAGTGTAGCATACCATATTCCCTGCTTCCCATGGAGATTAATGTTCTATATCTAGGAGATAGTTCGATATCTTGTTTTACTACAGAACGTGGTCAACAAAGTGTCCTCGAAGGCCCACGTTCAGTTATCAGAAGTTAAAACACGTCCGTCAACGACGTTTATCATTGACATGACTTTCGGTACAGTTCACATTAAGCTTGTCTCTCTATAGCAAGTAATGAGAGTGAAATGCCATATTTTCATAGTTCTACACCTGGAACGCCAGTGGCCGAAAGCGGCACCCCCACGGATTTGACGCGAGTAGGTTGCTGCTCCGGGACGTCCGAGCACGCTAGTGTCTCGCTTTAATTCCCTACCCCTTCCCCTTTATGCCGGATCGTCAATAAAGTTGTTTCACTCACTCATAGTTCTACACACCCTTATGTATGGCAGTGTCTTCCTCATATACTACGCAGACCTGCTTAACATCTGAGATATGCCCATTAGTTTTTTAAATGGAAAGCACAGACTTTTTACGATAACTTCGATTCAGTTCTCAATTGCCGGCGCAAGTACAAAGTAGTGTTAAGGACGACGTAATCTAAAACGTCGTATATGTTTTGCTTGAAAGACTCGTCAGAAGAAAACAGAACTCGCATCGCATGATGACTTAAATAGAGTGTTTTACAGCATCAGACAGTTTTTTTTTGTTTTCTTAAGAGGTCCTGAAACAGCCAGACTACAAGAATAGTTAACATGGGAACAATGCGTATTGAAGACAAACGCCACTTGTAGTTTGTATTTGCGATTGTCGCTTGGCCATTCTTCTCCGTACACGTATCTTCATTTGTTGGTGAGTAAACAATTGGCGAAGGCACGTGTAGGCCAGGCCCTTCTGAGCTATGAAGCTGCCCTACCCATGATTCACGTGGGCGATGACACGTGTAACGTAAAAGTCAGCGCTTTCACATTCCTATTTCGAGTTGAATGAAACCAACGGGAGCAAGCAGAGTCAAGCTAAACGACACACTTATTGATTGCTTGCTTGATCCTTTTTAGAGGCTCTCACCCACTAAGGGGGATCGGCCAAAAGCCAGCGGTTAATATAAGTCAATACCTTAAGATTATCCAGGCTAGGGAAATACTTTGTTTTGACTTGGTGAAAATATTTTGGCACAATGTGAAAAAAAGAGAGAGAAAAGAAATAATCGAACTTTTGAATAGCTTAGGCGTAATCGTTATATAAAATTTTCTGAAGGTTAAGTCTTTACAGTGTAATAGTATATAATATTTGTTAGATTGGCTAGTAAAAAATGAGAGCTGATCAATGGCTCTGCAAGGTAATCTTCTTATGTTACAATGAAATTCGCAGAAAGTCCGACGGATGCTCCTGTCACTGAGTCCTAATGAAGCCGCCCCAAAGGACAAGATATTATCAGCAATAGTTGATATCCTTGTATTTTTAATAAAATTTTGAAACGATTGTTTCTTTGATGTTAAAATGGTGGCATATGAGAAGAAAATGGTCGATATTTTCGGGTTCATTACAGCTTGAGCACAGAGAGTATGGAACCAGACCAGGCTTATTTAAGTAGAAATTAAGAGGTGCTAAACGGCAACGTATTTTGTTCTGGAGACTTCTAATTTACGCGTGGGACACCATTTAATATACAATGTGAAGTGCAGGTGTGAGAAATCTGAATTCTTTATTGTAATTTTCGATGAGTCTTCAAGAAGGGAAAGTTTTCTGAACCTCGCTGCTGTTACATAAGCTGTAAGAGGCATTGTTGGCCCAATCAGAAGATCAAGCGATGCTCACGCGAGTGAGTCAGCCATGTTATTTACAAGTGTACTACGATAGCCTGCCACCCATATCATTCGCAGTAGACGAGTGTTTGCTGGGATGAATGATTTAAAAGTTTCTAGAACATGATTCCGAAGACGATGATAAAAATGCACACACGGAATACGAGTCATTCACTATCACAGCTGTCGAATGAGTCGCATGACGTTTACAAAGGGCTAGTATTACGGCCGTTCATGCCGCTTCAATTATAGGTGTATAATCTGGGAGGCTTAATGAAAAAGACCATAATAATGAGAGAAAAAATACCCGCACCTGTTTATAGATGCAACCATTGCAATTACTATATTAGTAACTCTTAGAGAAAGGTGTTCTTCTAATAAGCCAATTAAATATTTAGAGGGCAAGTGTTTAGCATTCGTTGGGAAGATACCGTAAAATTCTGTTTGCACTTGGCCGATTGGTTTTGTCAGATGGTATGATCTCGAATATATTAGCATTTAAAGCATCTTGAATTGTTTTACAAATAGCACTTAGGGTTCACATGCACAGGACCAATGCTCATTGAAAAAGATACCGGTCTTGGCAAAGATTATGAACTGATGCCTTTTAAAAGTGGATTCAGAAAATTTTAAATAGGTTTTAACGGTTAGAATACAGAATTTGCAAGCAAGAGTGGGTATCTGAGCTTCTTGATACAAAGCATTGTTAGCTGTGAATTTTGGCACACCTAAACAACTTCGTAGAGCTTCTCGTTCTAAGAGAATCGAGGGCTTTATCTTGTATGCTGGTCTACCAGAAAATAGTACACATCCGAATTCAACAATTTGACGAATGTACATGCGGTAAATCATGATCAGCGTATCTCTGCGAAGACCGGAACGGAACCGGACAAGCGTACCTATCATCCCAACAGCGTGTGTAGCCTTCATTTTAGTATTTTCAATGTGATCACGCCAGCTCAGTTTTTGATCGTACAGTACACCCAGATATTTATTACAGTTAACTTGGGGAATTATTTCTTGATGGTACTGAAGAGAAATATTAACTGGTACGTCCAATAGATAAACTATTAGAGCACCTTTAGTTACGTTCAGTTTCATATAAATTTACTGAAACCAGGTTTCTAATCTTGCCAAATAAAGCTGTAAAGCTGAATGTAGTAAAAATAACACAGTCAGATGCAAAAAACGCAATATCATATGCATATACATATACTTGCACTTTATAAATCAGTGCTATTGAGCTTAAGAAAATGTTAAATAGCACTGGCGACAGAACAGAGTCTTGAGGAACACCTCTCGTTGACTATAGACAAATTCCACCGGACTTACATCGCAAAAATGCGGTGGCGCTGTCTTGGTAGACAAAAGACGCTCTGCCTACCACAGTTTCTGCTGGGTTTTCAATGGTGCATGTCATGTTCTCGGTCAAGCAACCAAAAAAAAAACGGTATGCCGACAAGCTGCGTCGCGGTTAGATGTGAGCCGTGTCTCACAACCTAGTTTTAGTTGTTGGCGCACATCGCAGCCCTCAGCGCTTATGGCGGAAGTTACGTACGGACGTCGTTATAATTTTACCCATAATGTCGACATCGGCCTACCTGTGTTTAGAAACATGGAATGGGTCTATACTTCGGTGTTGAAACACCTCGTTGGGAGCAATAGAATTTTCTGTCTTTTAAAAATTCCTACATACAATTCGTTATATAGTGTGGGATGTTTCGGTCCTTTAGAGCATTGATAAGAATAGCATTAAACCCGCACACGATCTTCTCTTCTTTATGCATACGACAAGCATCAGAGATTGTCCCTTCACTGTTTGATTCCTTATGCTGCCCAAACATGCTCCTCTAATCATTGGTTTCGTCTCCTTTCATTACTACATTAATATAGTTGCTTCAAGGTCTTGCGTATTCAGGTCATTCGGCATTTTGAATTACAACTATAAACATCACGCTGTGGTTGTGACAGGGTGCGTTAGTTTTTTTGTTTTCTGTTCTCATTTTAGTGTTATTTGGATATGCATACGGAGCAAGCATTGCCTTCTTTGAAATCATGTTTGAATTTATGTTGCCTGTGTTTCTTGTTGAAGTGTATCTGATTGTTTATCATTCTTGTAGTCACCATATTAGGATTAACAAACACAAAACAAACAAAGTATAGCTTTTTGAAACAAAGCTTGTATAGCCTATCTGTAAAGCTGTGGGTGGTGCTCTTCCAAAGAAAATTGGCCGCGTGTCTCCGTGCTTCACTGCAAAGTGCGTCGAAAAACCATTGTCTTGTGTCTGGAGGCGCTGCATGAGATGTGGTGCCATCTGGATATAATGCGAAAAAACGAATCTTTTTTTTTTAGAACGCAGAGCGACTGACAGGTGACAGCACTGGGTCGTTTTAGTTAAGGCACGTGATTTTTTTTAGCAAAGCGTACGCAACACCCGGTTTATCGTTCGCAGCGTTGGATTGCCAGCGCAACGTAATATACACTGCTGTCTTCAGGATTCCTCGTAGTACAGTCCCTCGTAATACGTAACCAT
Organism: Rhipicephalus annulatus; assembly: GCA_013436015.1. Taxonomy (NCBI): domain Eukaryota; kingdom Metazoa; phylum Arthropoda; class Arachnida; order Ixodida; family Ixodidae; genus Rhipicephalus; species Rhipicephalus annulatus. The sequence goes on along the minus strand of WOVY01010891.1, from coordinate 94,339 downwards.
TAGTGGCACATACCCGAAATAGCGGTCCTTACAATGTCTGCTGGATGGGGGCACTTCTATATGATGAATACATGATGAAAAGATGTGAGATGGCTGGGCTTGGAGTTTTCCCTAGACATATGGACGGACGAACGGACTCACACACGCACGGACGGACAGGCACAGAAGCGCACGGACGGATGGACAGACAAAGGGATGGCCGCAAAAGAGATGGACGGACAGACAGACGAATGAACAAATGGACGGATGCACCAAGGATCACACAGATAGGCGGACGCAAGAACGAATGGACAGACAGACTGACGAACGCTGCGCCCCACCAATCATCATTCACTCCGTGGATATGCTGTGATTTTTTTCAGCTAACAACCAACGACGCCGACGCCAGAATTTTCTGAAAACGAGATTGGTAATGATATCTCGCTAAAAAAACGCATAAAAGCTCCACTATTGTGAAACCAGAGGAAGAGCGTCGCACAGGCACCCAGCGATTCCCCTTGCTGGAATTCCCTCTGCTCCATTTATCAAAGCGTCAATGACGTCAATGTTAGAGGTAAGCATGTAGGATTCCTCAGGCGCAAGTAGAACCTTTGGGAAGTGTCGCAAGCTCGTTAGATGACGCGTGTGCTACTTTTTTCTGCACTTTATATACTTCCTGCTTGTTACGATAGCTAAAATACGCGTCATCTGAAGCGAGTGCAATCAGGTTTTTCGCCCTTCAGACGCAGTCACGTGATAACTCCACGCCAACGCAGAGAGCGCGGCATTCGCTCGCTCGGCGATGCGCTAGCGCCCTCCCTTGCGCCCCTCCGGAGTTAGCCCCATGTATTCGAGGCATTTTAGCGTCATTAAGGTAATTACTGTGATTACTGTAAAGAAAAGAACGAGCAGCGACCCCATGACGAAACCTCCGCTTACCTCTTTTTTATTTGAATACTGATATAATCCCCGGCAATGATAGCGCCCTTTCTTGTCTTCTACACAGTTTTCAGCAAATACTTGATCGCTATTTTTATAACGTTTACTCTTTTAGACCTTGGCCGTTTACTTTAACCATGTTTCGAGTATTACTAGCCTCGGTATGAACTGTATTGAACACTGTTCCGGGATGGCGCTACATGATTGGAGGAACGACAAGGGGACGCAAAGTGGGACCCCCTAAAGCATACAGCATATAGAAATTTATAAGAGCAAATATGACGCCACTCGGTGCGTGTCGCCTTCACTTCATCCTCATGGTAGTCGCATGAAAAAGAGTTGGCGGGCTGTTATTGTCTTTGAAAGTGGCTGAGCAGCGAAGCTCTTTACCACATGGCCCAGACGTTGCAGAACGGAGAATTGTGGTGTATGAGAGCCTAAGCTTTGATTGTGCCCATCAATGTTCCAGCCTCTAAGCACAGACCACCCCTACACCTCGATCTACGACTTCTCCATCGAAGTTAAGAGCAAGCTTCACTGCAGCACACAACTGAGGAAAGCCACTTAACAAAAACCAAGCTTACGCATATTCCTGCAAAGTTGGCTTTACTTTTAAACAAAAATGTGTTGTCAGAAAGACATGCTTACTGTTTCGATATAAGTCATTTATTTAAAAAACAGCTAGACGTGGTCGAAAGAGGATAAAATAAGTTTTTTGAGGTGTGTCTATGTTTTGGTTGCTTTGAGAAAAAACAAGATAATTTGTTTGACGAGATTTAACTTTATTGCATGTCTTGGCTTAGGCAAGGACGTAGAGAAGCTTACGGGCTTCTGCTACGCGCAGGTACAGGGGAGTGAACGAGTTGCACACAATACAAGACGTGCATACTGTTCAGGGCCGTCGGTACTCTCGGCGCGAAGTTACAGTCAACTTGAACGTAGCTATCGCCTCTGGCGTCGACCGCATGACAGACTCACCCTTACCCGCTGTTCATCTTCGCCAACGCGCAACACTATAGTGTTCGCTGAAGGTCTTCCACTGGCGTCGACCTTGACGGAGCTTGATGTTTGAACGCATGCACCAATTCGTCTCTGCGTTGAGACCAGGGGTAGCTACCGAACTAGAATAGGGGGTCCTACGACGTATTTTATTATATTATTAAATGTTAGGTGTTGCCGCGACGCATTCGCCGGTGAAGTCGTCATTGCCGTTGCTGTTGCCCTTGTATTTCCTCCCAGTCACGCTGGTCCTGAGAGTTTTGATGGCGGTGATACAAAACGCTCTATGATTCTTTTTTAAATCGCCCCTCCAACAACCAAAGCAAAGAAGGAGGTATGGCGTCTTTGCCTATGTCTGTAGACGGCATCCACCGTTGTTCGCGGCCGGAGCAAGTTTCAGGAGGAGAGGGATTGCTGCGTAAACACTGCTTTTCTATGCTTGCTCCGGCCGAGAATTGCACGGTCACTTCCTCTCCAGTTCTTGTTTCCTACCACCGGATACAAAGAGATGCGACTAGCTTGTGATACAGCTGTGCTGTAAAAGCGGCAAGTGCGTAGAGGCCGAACCACAGGTGGAACCACACACAACGTTTTTGCCGGCGTGTGTCTGGTGTTTCGTTGCCGATGACGGTGGCCAATGCTGCCAATGACGGTGGCTGAAACGTCCATCTTAAGGCGTTCTAGGCATCACCGAAAGCCCTTTGAAACGGACAACCGAACAGTGTGCAGCTGGCAGCGACTTCGGTCTCCGTAATAGCATTTTCGCTGCTGCAGAAATGGCTGCCGCTCGTCTCAGATTTATTAGTCCGTGGTGACTAATGATTTCGTCCGCGCGCGCTGCCTGGCCAGCAAGTTTTAACTGGCACTTGTGTTTCATTTAGCTTTGTTCGTAAAAGCTTAGGCAGCCAAACGCTAGGGATCGTTTTAAACTGTTCCCGAGAACCACACTCTAGCTAATTCACAGGATGAGCAGGAATGGCTGTATCGGTCTCACACGGGGCCTCAAAGATGTGCGAATAGTAAATTTTAGAACCTAAGCAAATACGAATTGAACAGGGATCACGCTGGATCATATACGAACACAAATTGAACACTTTTTGAATAGTATTCGAATAGTGAGCCAATCATGTTCAAATCAACCCTAGGCTGGTGAAATGGCCAAATAGGACCAAAATATTTTATTTAAAATAAATATGCAAAGTCTTTAACATAGCGAACTTATAATTACCTACTTGGGACCCAAAAACACGACTCTCATTTAAATGAGGCAACCTCGTGTACAGCAGCAACGAGGGCTTTCAAAGCACTTTGTAGCTGCTGGTCGGAACATTGCAGCAACTGCACTATTGAAGCTTATACTTTGCAACAGGTTTTAACAGAACTAATAGATAAGTTTTAAGCAAGTTTCATAAGTTGACGTTTTCATAAATGCCCCGGTAGATGCTCGATGTCCTCTAATGTGATATTGATATCTATTATCACATATGTCCATATATTTAATGTCCCAAAACCACGATATGATAACGAGAGACGCCGTAGAAGAGGGCTCCGGAAATTTAGACCACCTGGGGTTCTTTAACGTGCACCCAAATCTGAGCACACGGGTCTACAGCACTTCCGCCTCCATCGGAAATCCAGCCGCTGCAGCCGGCATTCGATCCCGCAACCTGCGTGTGGGTCATCAGCCGAGTACCTTCGCCACTAGACCACCGTGACAGGGCTCACCTAATGTGATGCCATGTAGTGTAATGATGGCACACTCCGCCTCGGCAATACTAGAAATCTCAACTTGTTTTTTACTCATGCATGGTTGATATAAATGAAAATTCACAAAACCAAGAAGAAATACATTAGTATGCACAATTACATACTACTAATGTACATACATTACTTGCTAATGTATGTACTTACTTGTACTTGTAATTTTACTTACTTATGTACAAACATTAGTATGTACATTAGTGTGTACAAATACAAATGAATGGCGGAAATTATTGGGAGGACATTTTGGTATTATTAGCCATGACCATTTGACTCAAGCAGCAAAGTAGTGTATTACATCAACCGAACGTACACACAACCTTGTGTTTACGTTTCCCGTCAACGTTGAGTAGTTCAGGCGTTTGCAGTACTGTGATTCTGCTCGTAACCCCGTCACGTGCAGAAAGCCATTCCGTGTGCCGAGTGCCCCTCGTCGTATATCGGCGAGACGAAAAACCTACCGGAACGACTGAAGCAACACGCCAACGATGTGCGGAAGTTCTACAAAGAGCGCAGCGCAGTCGCCGAACATGCTGGGACGTTGGATCACAAAATAAATTTTGAAGCGACGGCCATCCTTGAAAGCGAGCCGAACTGGAGAAGGTTGTTACTCGAGACGTGGCACATACAGAGGACAGCCCATAATATCAACCGCTCTCTCGGAACCCTTCTCCCAGTGTATTCACACGGACTGCGCTCCACGGCAAAACGAGAGAGAGAGAGAGGAGGGGGGGGGGTTATTAGCCACCCCGCGAGCGCTTTGAAGACGACGCTGCTACGTAGCTTCTGCAGTCACCCCTGAGGAAGGAACCAAGTCGGTTCCGAAACGTCGGGTTTCTTCAAAACTTTTGGTTGGAGTCTAAATCATCTCCCAGAAAGCCATCAGTGATGTAATAGGAACGACCGGAACCTTGCACTGAGGAGAAAAAAGAAAATGCGACTTGCACATATCTGTTATCTTTCGTCAGGCCCGCAGCCAAGGGTGAGAGGACGTCTTCCCTTTCGAAGGGGGAAGGGGGGAAGGCTCCCCTTCCCTTTCGAAATTTGGGTGAAGGGTTTTTTTTTACCGATAATAAGTAATCGAAATGAGTGTTTTTGATTTCCTTAAACTTGACAACCTCTCTTCCCCCGAAAATAATTGCCAGCTAAGGGCCGGCCATGCCCATATGCAGAATAATCAGTGTTTATTTTCTTACTTACCACAATCACCTGCACATCTACTCTATGATTATCGGTTCCTTACGTGCATCAATTAGGAAAGACTAACAGCAGACAATGAAGCGGGTGATGGCTAGGTTAATATTCTATGGCTGACGCAGTGGTTTAAATGTTTTATACGCGCGAACATTGCGCGAAACGTATATTTCTGTGTTAGCGTTGCAAAGTAACTTCTTCCAAGAAACTGCGTGTCTGTACGTTCGCATATCAAATGGCAGATTACAGTCTGTAAAGTTAAAGCTATTTTATTGTGTTACGTAGTCCATTGTGGCATCACTCGGGAAAGTTGGACATTGAAGATGCCACTGCAAGAAACAGTAACGCACAATCGGTGCAGAAACAAATTTGGTCATTACAGTTTCCGTAGCAATTAAGTAGCTATTAAATAAAGAACTCAATACTTGTGTCAATGACAGCACACGCGGTGACCTCCGTGAATTCGCCATTCTGCAACTCCGCAGCGCCATCTCATGTTCATTTGAGTTGAGAATATTGATCGAAAGCAATAAAAGAGAGTAACAGTGGCAGATCTAAACTCTGCATTAGGTTTTTGTTTTCGTGGTTGGCTTCATACCAGCTGAATTGGGAAAAGTTTCAAGCATAGTCTAAGCATATTATAACGTAGTTCATCCAGATTCAGTTTATCGAGACTGATTTTTCACATGACGTTTGATTCAGGCTTTACACGCGCCGAATATGTAAGAAATTTTGAGCGTTGAGAACCTTTCATGGCCGTTATTGACAAAGCAAGAGAACGATTCAGCAGGTCTGCTCGTCATAGCCTAATAGGAAGCGACAGCTATTTACTTCGACGAAGCGACGCTTTGTCATTGGCAGTGTCCTCATTTCCGAACACAAACTCGATTGTTTTACGAACACGAGAACAATAGGCGGCTTCGTTGTTATTTTCGACGTACGCTGGATGTTCTGACAAACGCCAGAACAATGGACAATGTTGGCCACTCATTGCAGGTTCAGTGAGCTAACGAGGGTGTCATGAGTACCGTTATTATTGCGCAACCGTGGGCCGGGCTCCAGGACGTAATATAACACTACCTTACTCCTGCTCACTGCAGCTCTGCCAAAGCTCGCGAAATACAAAATACATGAGCGGTGTTTTTACGTAGAGCTTTTGTCCTGAGGTAGGTTCCTTTTTTTTCGCCTTCCTATACATTTCAGAATTCAAGCAACACTCGCCGAACGTAGTGAAGAAACGCTGTCTATCAGCTGGTGCTTTCCTACGCACATTCACTTTATTATATGTAATCTGCATGCCGTTCTTAGCTTCTACACCCCCTAACAGGCTCTATTTGTACTCTGAAAAGGGATCTTGAGGATCCATAAATTATGGCGATAATGTAAACATAGCTTTCTTAAACATGTGAACGTAATATTCATTTGCATCGTATGCAGCGATAAATTTAAAATTTCGTGGCAGAAACACTTGAATATGGCTAGCTATGTCTTACATAGCATCGTTCACATCAACTCATCCCGACTGCACAGCACAGCATTCGGATGGTGGACGATTTCATGAACGGAACGGCAGCGGACAGTCTCGGACTCCAGGAGCCACGCTTGCTGCTAATATGTATGCTACTCGAGGATGCCACGTGTGGGCCTCCAAAGCGACAGGCAGCAGCGCTGTAGTAAGCTCAAAGAGACGAAGAAAAAAAAAGCAAGTGTTGTAGTCTGCGACGTACCTCTGAACTGCGCAATGCCCTGCTTACCCTCCGCCACCCCACTCTGCAAAGTGCTGCTTCAGTTGGTGGGTTAATTGCAGTAATTACAAAAATGCGAATGGAGGGGCTAGATTTTTCTTCCTGTGTATCCATACCGTTTTTTTTTGCGCTGCTTCATATCAAAAACTGAATTATTATTTTGACAAGTAAATTAACTTGGCAAGTTTCAGTATACTCGTTTTTACGGTGATTACGATGAGAAAAATTTATTAGAGGTACGACGTACATGCGCACGAAAGATTTATTTATATTTCTATGTATAGAACAATATTTACAGGGTGTTTATTCGCAATACAAATTTTTAATAAAGAACACTCCAGGCCTGCGTGGAAAGCGCCGCACAGAGACAGCGAATCTTGGAAGAGTGGCACTTCTACTGGATGTTGTGAACATTCGTGGGCGAATAATACGAGCGCTCATGCAAGGAACTCATTACGCCAATAATTGTATTTTTTGTCAAGTTGAAATGCGCCCGATTCGCCACTATTCTTCGTTCTGGAGAGGAGCGAGACACCCGCTACGCATTAGCAAGAGGCATTATGAGTATTTTAACAAGTCGCTAATAGGGTAATTCAAATTTTCTGAAGCACGGCCGTTATTTTACGGTCCTATGACGCTTTTTCACACACGTCAACGTGAAAGAGAGACAACTTTATTGGGGTTTTCAGAAAACGAATCATAGGGACCTTATGGGCTCCCTTAACCACTAACACTAGTGCATTTATGAGGTACGCACTACGCTATAAACTATCACGATCTTTGTAAAATAGGGAAGCACACAATATGCCGCGATTCGTCAAACTGGGAGAACTTTGGCACCTGCGGCACATCTGTGAGGCATTCATGCGTTCTTCGTGCACGCTGTGGCTTCGACGATGAATTGTGACTGAGCCTTTCGTAATGGGTCGGAAAAATAATGACCTACTAATTATGTTATTGGCGTGTGTGATGCCTGGTTACGTCATTCATAAAGTGTGATGCCTTGCTGTTCATTTCCCCTTCTAACCAAATATGTTACATAGGTTAACGTCGCTCCATTCCCATGCGAAGCATGTAGGAGTTTCAGGCATCGCCATGATTATGTAACTTAATACTGGGCTGCAATAGAGAGGACCCAGGTTCTAACCTCGTGAAATTCCTGATATTTTTCATTTCGGTTTTTCTTCCTCTTTTCTTGTGGTAGGAGTTACGGACACGGGCGGCGGCGACGAATCACGGCACCAGATGCGGTCGTTCTTGTAATTCCATAAAAGCTTTCACTCTAAAAGTGTCATAGGACTCACGTCGAGGCTGAACAAAGTTTGGCGGATCTCGCGTAGTTTGGGAATCGTAACTATGCGAAGCATGCCGGTGGATTGTGACTGTGGTGTAAATTTTTATTGTGCGAAATGTTACAAAATGGCGCTAAAGGCACGTACAATTGCACACTCAGACACACGTTAGAAGGCCACACATTATTTAATAACCACTTGTTAACAGCTCCATAACGAGAACCTGACGTCCAGGGGCATACAATTTTTTTGTTCGATTCCAAAACAACACGCGTGACTTGAGATACTGATTCATCGAAGCTGAAGAACCACAGCCCGTTTATGTGCCAGTTGACTGTGTATAGGCAGAGCAGGAAATGTGACCGCTGTTTTGTGTGAGGCGGAGATTTCGCACGAACCCCTTACTAAAAATGCGTGTCACAGGTTGGTTTAGTCGAAAAAAAACAACAGCAAATACTTAGGAATATTGAAGTGAACGTTTATTTGTTACTGACAACTTTGTGCTTTGTAATGTCTTTTGCTGATCTGAAAAGTACTCAACAAAATCACTTTGCTGCCAACTTTCAATGGACCTAGAGCTTCCGTGTTAAAATATGTTGATTAGATTTAGTTGCAAGAGATTGTAAAGCTAGCCGAGTATTTGAAACCTGTTCGAACGTAACGTAACTGGCATTAGAGGTAAGTGGCGATATATTCAAACAATGCTATTTGTTCGTTGTTTATTTCTATTTATTTGACAATATGGCTAACTCCTAATGTAATCATTGCAGTGTGGGGTTACAAAAACAGTAGCGTAGGACTAAGCAACACAAATGAAAAAACAAACACAAGTCGTGTAGCAAACCAGTTGCAAAAAATGTATAATGACAAGATTAAGCGAAGAGCAAATGCGACTTGCACATGCAAACATTTAGGGCAACAAGCATGGAATACAAAAGAAAGAAGTTTACAGACTCTGCTAACAAGCATAGAGTCATATATTTTTATTATCTGCAGCCAAGTTATATATGCGAAACCAGTTGAATACACTTCTGAACGATCAGTGTAGGAGGGTGTTAACCTATAAAACGATGCCTAATCGATGTGATGTCTCGCGATGATTCTGAAATATGTCACTTTTGTTGTCTTTGTGATGCAGTTTTTGTTAAAATCCCCCCTAGAAAAATACTAGGCACTGCCGAAAGGATCAAGTGTGGTGGCCGCGAAAAGGCAAAGCGTGAGTTTGTCAATAGTTCTTCGCACCTATTTCATCGACAGTCGACTATCGTAGCCATAGTACAGCAGGTGATATAGGCAGCAGACATCACTGCACCTTTCAACACCCACCGTGCGCGGTCAAGTGTGAAGGCATGAAATGCAACCTAACAAATGTGCGTAACGATCTAGTGTTAGAGCCAGTAGTAGTACGCAAAGTTGTAGCGTGAACATGTTCCAGCTGCAAAAACTGCTCGCATGAAGTTTAGAAGGTTCGTGTGAGCCTGTTGAAATGAACGTTGTTTCAGCACTATATACTGCACTATGAAGGTCTCAAAGCACAAGTAAGGCGTGATTCTACAGCCAAGTTCACACAAGAAAAAGAACAGACCTATGTGGTCGACAGGAAAATGACTCATATGTTTGCTTTATTTTAGAGCTCATAAAGACAGAAGCCTCGGCAACCACGCCGTTAATTTTTGAGATACATGACAACTTGATCAGATACGGTCAGCCGCACAGGAGGTGGCTTGCACATATTGCAGCGGCCACCAGAGACTTTTTTCTTGCACACTTTAGGGGCGCTGGGCTCCAGGAGCTCGCAGGCGAATCCAAACAAATCCGTTTCGACCAAGCTCTCTATGTTGTCGTCATGTACACCGTTGATCTGGACGTAGGGCACCCACTTCATTGGCGGCTTGAGTGCAAGCGTTCGCTCACCCATTTTCCGAAGTAGTTGTTCACCTTCCTGTCCTCCGCTGCATTTGTCCAGAGCTGCCCAGTGCGTCCCAACACTGTCAGCGCACAGCTGACCCGACTTAGCGGGGTCGTCTTGGCGAAACATGCACGCTACAAAGTTAATAAGCTTCTTGATGGGGTGTACGTACTTGACGGCGCATGCCTGTACTTTGTTGACGTAGCACTCTGGAGGACCGTGTTGACACTCGAAGGTAGTGGTATGGTTGGTGACCTTCATGTGCGCTTTCCCGAATGGTACGAGGTCGACGTTCATGAACTCTTCCAGTTTGTTGTAGGTTGGCCACAGCTGGTCCAGGAAGAAGTCGTGGCAGTCTGGACATAGCCCTTCGTAGTAAAGGGTCAGGTCGAATGACGCACACTGCACCGGCAACCATAGCTGAACGGTGACAATCAAGACGCAGAAGGCAAGGCCACCCTTCAGAGAGGGCATCGCAAAGGGCATGGCTATTTTAGACACGTCGGCTCACGATTCTGCTACAGAGAAGACTGCCATAGAAGCACTTCTTGCTTTTTTTATAGTGCACGCATGCTCACAAGTTACACTTTGACCCGCGGAGATAATTGGCACAGTGCAAACCAGCCGCTGGTCAAGCTCCAATCTCGTGGGGGTTCATCTGAGAAATTTGGACTCCACCACGCAGTATATGCCTGATAATCTTTCAGGCTCACGTTGTATTCAAGAGAAACGAAAACAGATAACATTTGACGCGCGTAGGAAGAACCGTTATCGCCTGTCTTAACCAGATGTTCTTCATAAACTGTTTTGAAAGGAATAAAACTGATAGTTGTTCAGTTCAACACGTCTCGTGCTTTTGTGATTGAATGAAGGCGAGAGTGTAATGCATTAGTGTAAATGAAGCACTGTCAATATTCTCATCAGTTGTCACAAGACAATTTAGACGGCACATCATAAACAGGAAATACATGTATATTCGGTAATTTAAAACGCTGATTCCGGGAAAAATCTGCAATTACTTTGGAAAATAATCCATATATGAGACGAATGAAAGCACTGCGGTTCAGGTAATTTATCGAAATCATGTTACTATTGTAAAAGTGGAAATTGGTAAAAAATGAATTGCTTAATAATAGCCCGGCAAGAAACGTCACTAAAATGCACGCCTTTCTTTCTTGAACAGAAGATTTACCTAAGCCGATGTTGGTTGGCGGTGGGGTCTCTGTTGTGTGACTCTGTTAACACTATGTTATTTAGTTTCATCGCAAAATGCACCAGTGTACAAGGTTGCTTTGAAAACTAGTAAAATTTACAAATTTACGTTAGATTCAAAGAACCTGACAAGAACAGTTTTGGAGTTCTATCTGGTTAATTATAGCATTTTACGTACGCTTTGGCGTCAATGAACGTGCATTTGTCTTTGCAGCTCATCCCGATCCGTTCACAGCTGCTGGGAATTCAGTAAGACTTGTTTGAACCACGGAATAAGCGAGCTGATATTCGATAAATTTATCTTTATAGCACAGAAGTGTGACGAGTGCTATAAGTCACTATAGTCGTTTATCTTTCCTGCAGAACTTTTTAGATGACAAATTCACAGTCCCGCGAAAAGAGTTTCACTCTCTAAGCGCTGGCCATATTAAGTAGAGCTAGTTGTGAAGGCACTGCATCTGCTGACATGTCAGTTTTTTTTTCATCGTTCTTTTGTCAATTATTAATTTTCAATCACCCGTTCTGGAGATAACAACAAATGAATCGTTATAGGATGTTCTAAGAGTGTGTGGTTCTATCACAACAAATCTTCATATAGCTCATATCCGTAGTTTTATGACGACTATGTTGAAAGCCTCCACAGATGTTTACCCGTCTTTGTAAGCATCTAGGTGTCCATAGGTAGGTACCGGTAAGATGCGACTGTTATACACCTTTCTCTTTAGGGATAGCGGTAGACTACCATTCGTGATTTGAGAATGCTTGCCGAATGTGCTACATCCTATTCTTAAACTTCTAGTTATTTCACTCTCGCAGTTGAATTTAACCTATATAGAGGACGACGCAGCGAGCGATGGAAAGGAAAATAATAGGTGTAACCCGAAGAGACAGGAAGAGAGTATAGCGTGTTAGGAAACCAACGGGAGTTAACGATATCATAGCTGAAAGCCACAAGAAATGGGCATTTGGGCCGAGCACGTTGCGCGTGGGGAGCTTAACTACTGATCATTAGGGGTAACTGACTATATTGCAAGAGAAGGCAAACGTGTGAGCGGGAGACAGAAAACGAGGTGAGTAGATGAAATTGACAACTTTGCAAGTATTCGCAATGACAATAGACTGTCACTCCGTCATGCGGAAATCAGGAGCGTCCTCTCGAGGAGGGTCAGTAAAGTAGCACTACACAACCACTTCCTTGTTCAGCCGTGCTAGTCTCGGTGTTAACGCGTTAGCCAGAAACGAACATTACGACTTTGCATGTCCCCTGAGTCATCAAACAAATAAGGCCCTTCGTGACCCGATAAATCAGCTCATCTGATATAGCGAGAAGCGATGACTTCGTCAAATAACGTGACAGCTGGCGCTTTCAATGATAACTAAAGGCGTAATCATATCAGCTTTTCGATGTTTTCTGTAGGTATATATAGGTTGGTATGTAATCATCTCAGCTATTTGATTTAGGCTCACCTCGTTTTGCTTGCATAAAGAATTTTTCAGGGCTTTTCTACTGCATGTATTTCATAACATTGGACGTGATTTCTATTGTCAGTACTGTTCCGGCTGTGTCGCTTGTTTTTGTATTTTTGTACGTTTGCTGATAGGTGACACCATGGCAGCACATTGCGAGTGATTCGCTTGTTGACCACCTTGAGAGCAAAATGTTCACCGCGTCCGCACAAACAGTGGTGTAATGGAACTCATTCGGTGGAGGGAATTCGTCAGATTACGTTAAGCGATGAAAATGGGGGGGGGGGGGGGAATCGTTTTCACGACAAAGATTTTTCACTTGATGTAGAAGGTTGTGGGAGTGCCGAGAGTGACAGCGACAATTAACGATCAGCTTCTAACTCACAAAGAGCAAGTTTCAGCTTACGTTTCCTCATGTAATAATTCTATCACGCCCCCAGGTATGTTTATTGTATCTGATGTATAATATCCATCGTCGAGATCATAATCAAACCTTATTTCTTGCTGTGCATTGAATGCCATGGTAGTTATTCTGGATATTATGGAACGTCACATGCCACCAACGCGAAGAAACTCGACCAGCTAAGCAAAATGGTTGTAGGGATGAGACCTACAGACACGGGCTCAATTCACACTTTTCGGCTAACTTCTCCTATACTTCACCGGCACATTCCAAAGGGCACAGTCATTTGACAAACTTTCACAACGCCAAAAATTCTTTGTTAAGAAAGGCATCTGTGTGTATTCTTTGCCATATTTATGCTCATCAAACCTGCAACATACAAGTGACGTGAATTGCGCAGTGCTTCACTATGAGCACGGCTGTGATACAAGCGCTACTGAAGGGGTTGTCAAAGGCCTGTGTTTCATTGAAGAAGCAACTCCGCGTTCCTGAATGCGCAAAGACGACGGCATATCTTTGTAAATCACTACCATGTTAAACATTCGGCGCCGTGCAGCTGCGATAGCGTTACCAGGTTCCGGAAACCCTCAAGTTCAAGTGATCACCTGTAGGGGGCGAAAAAATCTACCACGGCGCACTTATGCTCAAACACCCGAAGTGGATCTACTAACCTCTCTCGCCACTCGCGCTATTGCACTTTCTTGTAAGGGCGCCCTCGTCGAGGCCAAGTTTCAATTCTAAAATGATCAAATACTACATCTTTGCGTACCGCTACAGATAAAGAACAACTTGTTCTTATAGCGGGTGGTTTTTTCAACGTGTGCTGCATCATCAGCTTCTGTATCAGTTTTTGCTGCAGCTGACTCGTAGTCAGTAGTAGCCTATCGACATCATTATCATCATTCCAAATTCATATATGGTGGCCAACGGTAGCGACGGCAGGTAACGGCTAGCGGTACGTTCGGATATGTCTCGCACTGTTTCGCTTCACAGTAAATATTTCGGGCCACTGCTGACCGACACACGCTTTCTCGTTGTGTTGATTTTGACTTATTCAAATGCTTTCGCGAAGGGAATGCAAGTGACTTCCAAGGAACGAAGCGACCGTTGAAGCTTTCATCGGATGAAAACCCGTTGCAAGCCCGAGAATTACGGGCTGGCGAGTAGAAACCACATGGATTTTTTTAAGGACGGTTGCTTGCTGAGCTACTTGGTTCACTTCAACATATGTTGTTTTTTTTGCCAATTATTACGTAGGCGTCATGCGGAGGCAGTGCATTGCAACATAAATATATAAAATCTTTTAACGTCTCAATGTGTCACCGGAAAAACGTGCGTTACTCGCGGCGTGGCTTCGCGTTGGAACGAGTCACTGACTCAATATTTATTTCTGAAATGCTATCGCCAGGTAACACAGACCAGGCCATTGTGATGAAAAAGGCAAATACGTCATTGTCACCTCGCATGTGTCTTCATAGTTAGACCATATGTTAGTTAAAAAAACCTACGAATTAATAATTTACCGTAGTCGCGTTTGAAAAAAACATCACATAATTATGATGTGGTTTTGCTATAGTGTGATGAAAAAGTGTCACATAAATCAAAAATACTATTTTTTCAGCTACAACCTCCTGGCCTACCTGACATGGAACCACCTGTGTACAATGGGTAAGGAACCTGCTACATGGCATGCCTTCTAAAAAGCAGCCCCCAGTGATACATGTGTTTTGAGGTACCAATACATATATGTAAAAAATACTGCTGTTCAGTAGTTATCTGAGTTTATTCGTTTACTATTGATAATTTCATGCAGTGATTATGCATCGATTTCATGCATTGATATCTGGTGATGTTACTTATTTTCCTAGACTGCCATGCAATGACAGGATGACTATCCCCGAATGTCCACTCTGTAAGCACGTTAAAACAGCTGAACCTCCACTACAAGAGGTCATCTCGAACCTCACACATGCAATGGTATATTTGTGAATGTTTTACCACGGATATCATGAAGGGGTGCTTTAAATTGGCCTCAAGCATTGGCTGTCTACCGTGGCATGGAAGACGCTTGTGTGCTTAAGGGTTTGTTCGGTTCGCCTGCACCACATGATCCATTTCGTTTCAGTGGTGAAGCAATGGCATCCTCTAAACCATGCCATTCATTTCGAAAAGCGCAGGAGCGGTACAACACTAAATCAAGTTCATGATTTTCCTGTACCTCCTACTCTGACGGCGCAGGTTTGGTGCAGCCGCACGCACAGCTTAACAAACAACATAACATTAGACGTAGGTGCCGTATTCGCCTCTACAAACGCGACGTGTTTTGCCAAGATGTTTGCACCTCATTAAATTAAGCGAACAAAAATAAGGATTCCACCTTGTCGGAACCTTGTCATTCACTTGTGATGCCGCACTGCTGAACTCGCGCTGCACAAGTTCTGAACTTCTCGTGCACAGCTGTGAACCAGTTGCCATTGGTGTAGCTAGGTGAACTGAACTGACCCTTAAAAGATGGAAACTTGAAAATATAAAAAAAATGTGAACACGGGGTGTCAGGGCAAATGCTTAGACAAGCAATCTTGCCTCCTGCGAGGATACAATGCCATTTGTTTGAACCCCTGGATGCCAGAATCGATCTAAATTGGCCCTTTACTGTACGACTCAAGAATACTTCATAGTTGGTGTGTGAATCGTCTGGTATTATTAATTACATTGCAAAATGAACACACCCGCAGTGAGGGAAATCACAAGGCTTTCCGACATAGTGTTATTCCTTGTGACAGTTTACGAACTACACCCAGAACTGTTTTGTCTTAATTGTGTTTACCTCATACAAGTTTACAAAAAAATGTGCCAAAGCTCATATGTTTTGCACAGCTCTGCACATATGTTTTGCACAGCTATAGATTTTCACATACGTTCAATGGATTACTAAAATAAGCAATCATAAAGGCGATAAGCACATGCAGCACAGTTTCCTCAAACACGTGAATGCTGTCGTGAAAAGCAAGGTTGTGTTCATTGCTTGTGGTACTGTTTTTTTTCATATAGCAGAGAAACGTCCCAGATTTCTTTGAGCACATCTGCTCTAAGTTGTCATATCTATAGTGTCTATCTCTACGAAGTAAAATTCTATGCACTTCCGTCATGAAAAAAATCTAGGAAATCGCACAGGTAGTTGAAACACGCATGATCTTGACTTATTCACAGTCACACTGCAAGATAGTACGTATTTTAAGTTCTAACCTCACAAGGTAGCAGGAAGAAAACAACATCAGCTTTCAAGCACAAGTATACTGAAAAAGTGAACACAACAACAAGTGTGTAATAAATGTGACCTTTATTGATCCAGTACTTGGACAAATTCACATCATGTACCACCAATTGATTTCAGGAGTGCTTGCTTGCAAGAGAGTGCTCAAGTTCTATTGATATGTCTATGCAGAAAAGAGATTGCGCTCAGAGTTGAGCAAATAGTGTACTGTAAGAGCACCAGCAAAGATGTACAAACAACAAAAATGTAGAACGCAGGCCTAAAGCTTATTTGCCTACAATGGGGTCTTTTCAATCTGTAAGCACACACCTCACAACTTTGTTCCTTTAGCATACATGTTGGCTGCATACTCAGCAGACTGGTCATCTCCTGTGACGAGTAGTTCTAGCTGTATTAACTCAGTAACTTAAATCCAACAATAAATGTAGCAAGCCTAAAATATTTTAGGCCCATCTCCTAAATACATATTACCTATGATGTGGTATCACGGTGGAGAATTAAAACTACTGCCTACCCTGTCGACATGACGCGACATTGCACAGTTGTGAAGTATTCAATGTAGCATTGCAGAGCGAGAAATATTCAGAACTGCCCGCATCTGCAATTGTTTATTCAACCATTTAGCTAAACTGCATTGCTCTCAATGCGCGAGCTATCCATCGGCAAGGTACAAGTTTCTTTCCTGATTCCAAATCATGCATTCACTTCACTCCAAGATCAACACTACAGGGTGAGCGTCGCATCTTACGGCAGAATGGGGTCCTTGTCCTGAAGCTGGCTATTAAACTCATACGCCGTCACACAATGAGAGCGACGTTCATTCAGCGATCTAGATGTTCAGTTCTATGCATATGCTTGTTAGCTTTTAAGAATCTTTACACATGGGTCCAAAGCTTTTAATATGCATGAGTGACATGTTTTGTTCGGACCCGACCGTATACATTGTCTCTACCGGCTTGGACAATCGCAATAAACGATGTGAACCTTACTTGATTGACGTTGTTTTTGCCGGTCTAGGCCAGTTAGGTCACCTAGCGATTATTACAGACGTGAACCACGATTTCATAACGTAAAAAAAAAACTAAATACCAGAGGAAGCGAGCCGCGCGAACCAGCAGCGAGCCCCCCCCCCCCCCCCACCTGCAGCAAAAATGCGTCTGTCTATTGATGATGATAGTACTACCAGCGCCATCTTGCCTCGCGATATTGCAGCTCAGTACACCGCCGCTACGTATTTGCATGTTATTTTGATACAACAGCCCAAAGGTACAGTTTTCGTTCTCTAAAATGGTAGGTGTTCTGTGGCGTTACTGCCCCGCCACGGTGGTCTAGGGGCTGAGGTACTCGGCTGCTGACCCGCTGGTCGCGGGATCGAATCCCGGCTGCGGCGGCTGCATTTCCGATGGAGGCGGAAATGTTATAGGCCCGTGTGCTCAGATTTGGGTGGGCGTTAAAGAACCCCAGGTGGTCGAAATTTCCGGAGTCCTTCACTACAGCGTCTCTCATAATCATATGGTGGTTTTGGGACGTTAAACCCCACATATCAATCAATAAATCTGTGGCGTTACTCGCTAGCGGCCTACTACTGCATAATGCATCGGAGTAGCCTTCAGTTCATACTTCAATCCTAGTTCATGAAGTTTTCTGCTGCACGCAGAGGATTTTTACTATACCTTCATTCCGGTAATAAGTCGATTGTATCTATAATAACAGGCAACTGGAACTATAATTCGCCGACATGCGCAATAGCCATAATTAGGCTTAGTTCTACTTCGTGGTCTAAATCCTTGCAGCAGATTGCATACTACTGCCACAAGCTCGAAACATTCTTCTATATCATACAAGTCATTAAAATATTCCCCGGCGACTAACAAGACTGGAGCTTTGAATAGAACTGGATATTTAGTGTTTTTCCTTTATTATTAGTGACTAACTCGCAAGTATACTTGAATTTTATTTTTTTGTGTATAATATCTGAAAAGTTTTATTTTCATCTGAAAAAGTGTTGTCTTCTGGATGTGTGAATGAAATTTATTTTTAACCAGAAGCTCGTCCTCCTGGTTATGGCATCAAATATAACGTGTATCTTTTCGCATATGCTACCAATAAAGGTGTTTTGTAGATCGTTTGGTTTCTTTTTTCCTTGGTATACAGGGGGTGCTCACTATACAGTAGCAAGATTTAATATAAATACTCATAAATTTCCTTAAGCATACGCTTCAGCTAGTCGACTGTTGGGACCATGATACTTATTCTAACCGTTCGTTTGCACAACGCTGCCGATGCAAACTTTTATGGGTGCCGACTTGTATGCCAGCTTTTAGTGCCGATTTAGTTCACGTACATCACGCCCCGCAAAACCCAAACCGAAACTGTACAAATGCACAAGAAAAAAACAACGAAAACATACGCGTAAACAAGCGACTTTATGTGTATTAAACCATACGGCAGCACAAAGCATGATCACCTGCACCACCAGCCTGTCCATCCGTCCGCACGTACATCCATCTGTTTGTCCATCCATCTACCTGTTCGTCCCTCCAAACAGAGGTCCACCTGTCCGTGCGTCTGTGCATCCGTCCGTCTATCTGTTCGTCTATCTGTCCATCCATCTGTCCATTAATCTGTCCGTCCATCTGTCCGTGCGTTATACTAGTCAGCGATCTCAACATTGACATTATGGACCTTACGACCTGTAGCTTCACCAACTCGTCGTCATTCCGTTCGTGGAGATGCATCAATTTTTCTGAATGCTCTGAGATTGAATTCCCAATGTCTGTTCGCGCCGTTCTTTATTTGATATAAACTGTCAATCACCTTCAGTGCATTCGGCTTAACTACAGTTGATCTTAACCCGACTTGACGACTGTATCCTAAGAGTACATATGCAATGCTTAGAAAAATTGGATAGCCGTCACTGCATCTCTAACTGACGCTTCACGAACATTACGGTCTTTCAAGAAAAGCAGTTACGAAACCTGGCATGGCTATGTGATACAATAGTTGGTTGCCATGCAGAATGTTGGGGGTTCGATTTCTGCTGGGATATTGACATTTCTTTTTTCTACTGGGTAGATATGAAATGTCAATCACCAGTGGTACATACCTGCCCGAGGGCATGTGCCACTATCTGGCGAAAAGTGTTTGACGACGTACGCGACGGGATCGTGACATTATTTATGCCATTTTTTACTACTACTTTTCGTCGACCCCAAATAAAGGGGGGTGATGATGAGTGCACCCAAAAGTAGGCAGATAGATAGATAGATAGATAGATAGATAGATAGATAGATAGATAGATAGATAGATAGATAGATAGATAGATAGATAGATAGATAGATAGATAGATAGATAGATAGATAGATAGATAGATAGATAGATAGATAGATAGATAGATAGATAGATGTTAAATGTGCTTGCAGCATGGAAGAAATGTTTCGCACTTAACCTACGTGACTGTTCTACATACGTCTCTGCCTACAACAATTGCACGTATTTTTAGCGTCATTTACTAACGTTTCTGTCACCGTCCCTATTTTTTTTCGCATCACTTGTGTTGGCGCCGCCAAGAGGTCACGCCCACGCTGGATGCTCGTCAATATTTGCGCTTATTGAGGCAGTTACGGCTTTTACTTTGCAGAAGTGCTGACAAAATTTTAGAGGTGAGTCTCCTTTCGACCAAGGCTTGTCCGTAGGCGTGTGCCGCAGCCGAGATGACGATGAGGCTGATGACGGTGATCGTCACAAACAACGACTGGTTTGTGCAGTTTATGACGTCTCGATATCCTCTACGGTGAATTTCGTATGACTGGGAACAACCAACAACTACCAGGAAAACGTGCCCATACCTCATTTTGGCAACGTCAGGCTAGATTTGACACCATAATACAGTAAAAAAGAAGGAAAAATTAAATCTACAACTTCACACAACATACCATTTATGGCCAATAACCTTGTTTATATACAACACTTTGTCACTTATTTACATGAGTATGTGGTGAATGTTATCGGTTAGTTATGGTAATGCCGAACGAGCTCGCTGCTTCGCCCAATAATCATTATTCACTTCGTGGATATGCCATGTTTTTTTAGATGTTGTTTTCTTTGCTGTAATAAGTCGCTAACAATCCACTCATCACGTTTGAAAACTCACCTGCTCGAGCACGCAATATTTTTGTTTATAGAGCTACATTAGCCGTATTCTCGTAGTTTCACTGAGGTTGGTGGTCGCACCGCCCACTGAGTTGTTGCTTAGCAACTAGTGCTACTCGTACGCTCGTTTATATAGGTGCCCACGTCCTCCCAGGCTCATTGTGAAGGTTTTTCCTTTGCGTTTGGGAGAGAGAATTATTTTAATCGTGAGCTGGAGACGTCAATTCGTTTCGGAAGGTCTTTCAAATTAATTGTGCACTCCACTTTAATTGGATGTTCCCGATGAACGGTTCTTTTGCCTAAATTCACACTTCGTAGACGCTATCTACGTTTATCGCCTCACGTGCTTTCTCTCTCGACGTCTCCCTCTTGTAAAGCGTAGAGGCCAACTCTGACCTTTGTTATCGTGAGCGGCTGGATGTAAGAAACATGTTGTCGATAGTATAGCGCCTTTCCTACCGTATATTCCCCAATTCCGATCTCATGGTATCACGTGAGAGGACACTTGCAGTTAGTCAAAGTTTACCGAGCGCTTAATCGCCGCGTGGTCTGTTCTCTGATTACACTTCAAGACGGCGTCTGAGCGGCTATATCCCATTGTAGATAAGTCACGGTGTACACGACACAGATAGAGAAGGAGAAGTGGCACATCTTTTTTTTTAGAAAGTTCTTTTGCTGTATGCGTGGTGACAGCGTGCAGTATTCCCGAATAACTTGGCAGCCAGTTTGCGAGTCAGAAATTGTAAGTTGCACATGATTTCGTAGTACAATCTTCCTGTTTTTTAACATTTAGGAATCATTCGGGCATGCAAATTACAACAAGCTCAGAATTTTTTTTCCTGGGGGAGCCGATGTATCGATGCCTACCGCTAATTCACGTAAAGCATCACGGCAAGCAAAGCGTCTCTAGCCAGAGTTCAACAAAGATAGGACACAACGAGAGCACCGAATCCCACAATAGCCGACTTCCTATAAAATTGCACAGCCCATACTCCATCTTATAGAACACAGGTCCTTCTCATACCTATGAAGAAAGGGCAGGTAAAGTTATGTAAAAGAAGTGAACTACGTGCAGATTGAAATACTTAACGTAGAGCACAAACTTACTTTGTCGCCAATTCAGACGATGATCACATTACTGTCGCCCATTTTGTTGCACGTCATTTTAGAAGTTTAATTGTCTCTGTTTACCAATGTAGTAAAACTGAGACACTTCTAAGACCCAATGATGCAAGAGGCTTTATATCTTTAGTTTTTCACATCTGACTTCAGTTGCAGCTAACAACTGATACTACGTGTAATCAGTACTAAAACTAGACAAGAAGAACACGCAACACAAGCGATGATGATGAATTGCAACAGATGAATCAAGATATTTCAGACAAAAAGGGAGAATCACTCATAACACAACGCCGTCCAGGAACTACCACATTCGTGCACACTTTAGGTGGCGGTGGCTCCAAAAGCTTGCACACGAAGTGAAACAAGTCTTCTTCCACCAAATTTTGCATGGTTTCGTTGTGATATCCATTAATCTCTACGTACGGCACATATTGTATGGGAGGCTGGTGCTCCCGCGTTCGCTTGCCCATTTCGTAAAGGAGCTGGGTGCCCTCGGGTCCTCGACTGCATCGGTCCAGGACAGCCCAGTCCGTGCCCACCTTCCGAGCGCATGGCTCACCTGCTCTGGCCGGATCGTCCTGGCGAAGCGTGCAGGCGACGAAATTTAGGAGCTTTCTCTGCGGGTGCACGTACTTGACGGCGCAGGTGTGAACTTCGTTGACTAAGCACTCGTCGGGGCCGTGCTGGCAGTAGAAGGTGATCGTTCCGTTAGACACTTTCATGCGAGCATTGCCGAAAGGCAGGAGATCCAACTCGAGGTACTCTTCGAGCTTCCCAAACGTTGGCCAGAGTTGGCCAAGAATGAATTCGTGGCAGTCGGGACATAGCCCTTCGTAATATAAAGTCAGGTTGAGGGATTCCACGTTAGCGGGAAGCCACGACAGCGCCGTCGCACAAATTATGCTAATAGAATTCGTCGTCCACTTACAACTCCTGAACTTACCATGATGACAGCTGCAAGCGCCTGTATACGTTCAGGCTGCTGCTTCCGAGCTGTCTATGACTATGGGTATTTGAAGGCTAGCCTTGGAAGCAACACTTGTACATCTACCGCGTACCGATAGTGTTTATCGTCAAGTGTCGTGCCGTGGGCAGAAAGATGAAGAAAGCTGAGTAGTTCAGTGGCAGTGGATGTGTAAGCTTGGGGTAATATGCGGCCGTCATTTCGAGTGTCCCTTCTCAATCACATGCAGGGCGCGTGTGAATGCGGTCAGATCAAAGATAGCGTTCATGGCTTATCGACACCTTTGTCCGTTCGAATCAGTTTTCTAGCCTCGTGATGTGATTTCGTATGTTATGATAACTTGACTAACAAGTGGCGTGGCCGCTTTATGACGTCAAATCGCGCTTCCGATTACAACATACGAATTCCATTGTTCATCGCTTCTTAAGCACAAGTACTTAACTCAATGATGCGTGCAATATGTCTTGGATTGAACCATTCACTTGCATTCATCATTTGCGAAACGAGTACAGGGCAATATTGCGTAACCGTCGGTCAAAATTTATACAACATTCCGCTGCATGCGAAAGCTAACCGATTTGCCATACTGCTAACACGTTCGAAGAAACCTTTCCTATGCTGAATTCGAAAAAAATAAGTTATGTCGACATTCTTTTCACTCCGCTAGTAGTACGGCAGGTTGCAGCTTCGGTTTGTTGCCCACAGCGCAAGCGTGACGCGGATTCAGAAAAAAAATGCCCATGGAAGATCTGAACGGGGAGAGAGACGTGAACGCTGATCGGTGTTCATTTCTGTGTTGCATTACAAGTATATATTTTTTTAATAAATTAAATCAGCGAATGTGTAGCAATACCCGTAGTAATGCACGTGTGGATGCCATGTTTGCTTCGCAAAACAGAAGGACAGCAAACGTCGCGCTAGGAAATGAAGAGGTTATTGTAAAGTCGACAACTTCAATTTGCTTTCTAAATCCTGTAATTCTTTAACATCCATGGTCAATAGAGAAGTTTATTGCTCAATGATTGATATGTGGGCTTCAACGTCTTAAAACCACCACATGGTTATGAGAGATACCATAGCGGACGACTCCGGAAATTTCGACCGCATGGAGTTATTTAACGTGCACGAAAATCTGAAGAAACTGGCCTACAGCAATTTCTTCTGCATCGAAAGTTCAGCGGCCCCAGACGAAACTTAATTCCGTGACCTGCGAGTCAGCAGCCGAGTAGTTTAGCCACTAGACCTCCCGGCGGGGTATTGTTTAGGCGAGGCAAATTAGAGAATTAATAGTGAAATTAGTTTCTATTTCTTGGCGTGCTAGCGGGCATGCCTTTCGGTCCCGTAGGTGCCACATCACTGCAAAAAATGTGTCTGAGAATAACAACAGCAAAATTAGGGCCTTTCACAATGCCAAGAGTACAAGTTTACATATTATCATTTGACTGAATAATCATAAAGTGAGAAACATTGATGAAACTCTTAAGAGACGTTGAAAAAAAGCACGTCCAAGTACTACAGGGGTCTGCACAATTTCGTTTATGCACTGTTTCTGGAAATACACTGATCAGAATACAGAAAACTAATAATTCCCGTGTGTGCGGTTGCCCCCCTCCCCCGCCCAATTTCCTCCTACATCTTTACTGTGACTACACCTAGCTCGACATATGGTGGATATATATATATATATATATATATATATATATATATATATATATATATATATATATATATATATATATATTTAGGGGGCAGATCTCACTTACCTTTGGATTCGATGTTGTAAAAAGCATGCGCGTGAAAGGCGACTCTGCGCTAACTTTTTAGAGGTGAAGATCCTTACGCTGTGGCTGAGTCTTTCCTGTGTTGTCGTAGCCAACCTTCTGTCTCTCCGTAGGCGTAGAGATACAGACGGAAGGACGGACGGACGGACGAACAGACTGATGGACTGACGGACGGACGGACGGACGGACGGACGGACGGACGGACGGACAGACAGACAGACAGACAGACAGACAGACAGACAGACAGACAGACAGACAGACAGACAGACAGACAGACAGGCAGACAGACAGACAGACAGACAGACAGACAGACAGACAGACAGACAGACAGCAATGGTTCACAGTATTTCCCGGAGTCAAAGAGTACAATTGCTGTTAACCCAGCGTGAAGGCTGTAAGGTAGGAGGTCGTATGTACTGTTTATATAAGATTGACTTGCCAACCCTGCGACCACAATTATTTTATTTATTATTTATTTATTCATTTCGAAGACCTCAAGGTCCAAACTGGGGTATTACATGAGGGATGGGTAGTAATTACAGAATGAAAAAAAGTGATTCGAGGGCAATCTTGAATTGATGCGGGTTGGAGTGGTGCATGGTAGTTGCAGGTAGACGGTTTTAGTCCCGTGCGGTTGTCAGAAAAAATGAGCGAAGGTGTGCGGTGTTTTGGGCTGGTGGAGGATACACTGCGCTTAAATGGTTTGTGCGGCTTGATGAGGCGATGGACTGGCAGGATGGCTAGAATTTCGATGGGGGCATGATAAAATTTGTAAAAAAGGCATAGTCGAGATACGTGATGTCGTAATTCTAGATTATAAAGGTGAGCACGAGTTTTAAGTTTGAAAATACTAGAATGGTACGTATTTTCAGAGTAGATAAAACGCGCAGCACGGTTTTGAATCGATTCGAGAATGTTGGATAAGTGAGATTGGTGGGGATCCCAGACAGAACATGCATACTCTAATTTTGGACGAACAAGCGTAACATACGATATTAGTTTAACTGATGGGGGCGCAAGTCTTAAGTGTCTACATAGAAAACCCAGAGTGCAATTCGCGGAGTTGGCTATGTTAGTCACGTGTGCTGACCGAGAAATGTTACTTGAAATTGTGACATTAAGATATTTGTATGATTCAGGGGGTGAGACTGCAGTGCCGGAAATGGTGTATTCTGCTGACTGTGATGGGGCTTGCTATGAAAAGATACCAATGAAGTTTTCTTTATGCTTAAAGACATTAACCACTTATCACACCAGGATACAATTAGATTGAGGTCGTTTTGAAGTGTAGTAGTGTCTGCGCTGTTTACTATGGGACGGTATACGACGCAGTTGTCTGCAAAGAGGCGAATGCTTGAAGAGATGTTTGATGGAAGGTCATTGATGTAAATGAGAAAAAGTAATGGTCCGAGCACTGTATACCTTGCGGCACACCAGAGATTACAGAGGAACGGCTAGATGAGACGGAGTTAGCATGCACAATTTGTTGGTGATTCGTAAGGAAACTTCGAATCCAATTAAATACATTTGTATTAATGTTTAGACGAGAAAGCTTTAGTAGTAGCCGTTGATGCAGGACTTTGTCGAATGCTTTTTCTAAGTCTAAGAAGAGGGCGTCAACAGGTATATTTATGTCGAGGCTGGAACTGATATCATGATAAAATGAAGCTAGTTGTGTGTCACATGAAAATTCTGAGCGAAAGCCGTGCTGACTGGAATGAAAATAGTTATCGCTGACTAAGAACTTGACGATGTTAGAGTAAATCACATGCTCCATTAGTTTGGAGCAAACTCTAGTAAGGGAAATGGGGCGATAACTGCTGCAAAGAAATGAGGAACCTTTTTTTGGCCCTGAAACAATCTTGCCCACTCTCCAGTCTTCCGGCACCACTCCTGATGATAATGACTGCTGAAAAATATAACAGAGTAGTGTACTAGCAATTTATTTCATGTTTTTTGAGCATTTTTGCGTTGATAACCATCGATGCTGCATGAAGATGTGAGTTTCAGTGAGTCGATTAGTTTTGCGATGCCGTTTGAGCAGAATGTGATGTCCGGTATCTCTCTATGGTTGAGATTAAGAAATGAAGGGAATTTATCGACAGTTTCAACGGTAAACACGGAAGAAAAAAAGCTGCTAATTTGTTCGGCAGCCTCGTGATCGGGAATCGGGTGATTTTGATCGTTGGGCAGTATTCAATGGTTGGAAGATACTGGGGTTAATTGTGTTTCAGAATTTTTGGGGTTTGTTGCTTAACATAGCGGGCAATGTTTGTGAAAAAAATAAAAGCTTTTGTTTGTTAGCAAGTTTATCGAATTTTTTTTCTGCAGCGTAGTACCTGTTCCACGCACATGCGCTATTGGACCGCTTTGCCGATTGAAAGAGTCGTTTTTTTTGTTATTTAGGCGTTTTAATGTGCTGTTAAATCACGGGGATGACTTTTTCTTGGTTACGGTAATCGTGGGCACATGCTTGATGAATAGATCTAACATTTTTGTTTTTGAATAGCAGCCAATTAGCTTCGACCGAACGCTTCGAAAGGTCGATAAGAAAGAAAGCAGCGAATTGCTCGAGATCTGACTTTATAGCGGAATGATAGCCTTTATCATAGAGTGTTATATTTTTTTGTTGTTTTTGTTGAATGGTGTAGTTTACAAGAATGGGACGCATGGATTACTAAGTGGTCACTGAATCCTGGTAGGAACGTCATCTGGGACATTTTTTCAGGCTCAGAAGTAAGATTAAGGTCAAGAATATGAAGGGAGTTATCACTGTCGCGCGTAGGTTTATCGACTAATTGCGTAAGTCCAAATGTTAGACATGAATTGACGAAATCGCTCTCTATACTGTTTTTGGAAGTAACATATGCTAGGTTAGTCTAAGGTATTGCAGGGAAATTGAAGTCGCCGAAAAGCAATTGATTGTCGCCGAAAAAACAATTGATGTTTCACGAACATTACGGCCTACTTGAAAAGCAGTTTTCACACTTGGCGTGGTACTGTGGTAGAATAATTGATTGCCCCGCGGAATGATGGAGTTCGATTTCTGCTGAGACCATAACAATTATTTCATGTGTTCGTTGGGTCAACGGTACCGATGCCAGTTTTCGAGAGCGAAGCTCGTTACGACAAACCTGCCTCGCCGCAGTGGTCTAGTGGCTAAGGTACTCGCTGACCCGCAGCCCACGGGATTGAATCCCGGCTGCGGTGGCTGTATTTTCGATGGAGGCAAAAATGCTGTAGGCTACTGGGTTCAAATTTAGGTTCAGGTTAAAGAGCACCAGGTGGTTGAAATTTCCGGAGCCCTTTACTACGGCATGTCTCATAAACATATTGTGGTTTTGGGACGTTACACTTCACATAATAATCAATCCTTATGACCGACTTAGTTTGCGTCCATCATGCCCCACAAAAAACAACCATAATTGAACACCTGCCCAACAAAAAAGTCAGTTTCGGCACAGGGCTGAAGCAATAAATTCGATAGCATCACATCACTTTGTTCTGTGAAGTCAGACTAGGAGATTTAGGAACCATATGAAATGTAGTGAACATGGTCGATTCTGCTTTTATTGACAGTGATGTAGTAAGCATAGTATCGAAACAGATATTGTTGTGAATACTTCACTGCATGACGTTTGAAAGATGACGAAGTCAAAATTCACTATTGAGAAACGTGGCAAGTGACTGGTTTTTATATCGAAGTACATTAACATTAAATTTTCCACTGACTATCACCGGAATAACCTGTAAGCACACCGCACAAAAGTTGTGCAACAGGAATTTATGCATGCCAGTCAGCAATGCTTATGGTGAAATGTATACTGTTGAAACAACAAATCCGAGTGATGTTTTGATGACGCAAGCGTCACCACAACACATCTGGGGTCCCGTCTATAACGATAGTGGCCGTGCGCATTCCAACGGGAAGCGAATCGACTGGCACGACTGGACCAGCAACTTCTGGAATAGTTCACGACTTGATGCGAGTAACTTTTTTCTTGTTGCTTCAAATCGAAAGTACAGTCAGAGACATTTCGGATTACCCCTTTTATCAGTGGAGTCAGAGACATTTTGGAATGCCTCTTTAATTGCCTGTTCAGGGCACCCACCCCTCCAACGATCAAGCCATGGGACCTGTCAATTTTTATGGCAAGCATGTACGGCTAGTCCAAAGAAAGCACATGCTTTTCTCAAGAATAATCTTTAAGTCCATTGACAGTAAGCCTGTGGCCAATGATGTATATATAAAGTTCGTAATCAGTCTAAAGGACAGAATGAGCAGCGTGGTCTACTTAATTGATGCTGAGCGCTAATGACGAGGGGTCACTGGTTCAAATCCCTAATGAGTGCCTTAGAATTTCTTGCTGTGGTTTATTTTTCTTTTTGCCTAATAACAATAAATACATTCCTAGACATATCTGGGGCTTGACGGCAGCCGCAAAAATAAGCTGAAAGTGTTCAGCTATTCCCCATCACAATAAAAAACGAAACATATGTGTAAACAACAGGCTTTAAGTCTAACCAACTACACGAAAGCACAATACATGATCACTCCCACGGTGCGTTTGTCTCTGTACAACCATCTATGTCTACGTCTGTCCATACAGCGTCCCACCTTCCATGCATTCTTACATACGTCCACCTTTCCGTGGGTCTGTCAGTCCACTTGTACGTCCTTGATACTAATCGGCAACTTCAACGAGAACATTATGACCCTAGGACGTATAGCTTCGCTGACTATTCGTCATTGACTTCGATGAGATGCACTGATTTTTCTTGGCGCTCTTGAATAAATTTCCCAACAGTTTCGGGAGTATAACTCATCCCCTGATGAAGGGAGGACCCCTCCCGAAACTGTTAGGAAATAAATATATTTATCCTTGTTGACAACGCTATCGTTGTGCCATATCCCATATATATATTGTAGTGAAGAAGATGAGTGCTACTCAGAAAGGCAGGGGGTATCACTCAGTCGGTGAAGAAGACGACGTTTGGTTGGCTAAGGACTCAGGCTGGTTCCGCCATTACCACTTGAGGTGTCACTTGACCACTTGACCGCTCTCCCGTTTTATAAAAGAGTGCCACTCTAAAACGCCTCATTTTAATTGGTGGAGGTGCTGGGTAACGCCTAATCCTGGAATTGCGAAACCGTACGTTGCCTCTAGTTGCTACGATGTCCACGGACGATAATCAGCAGGCGGCCACCTCGGCTCCAACAACTGCAGCTCCTGTCTGTCTCGACTTCTTTCGGTAACGCGATCCACCTACCTTCACTGGAGCCGATGACAAGGACGTGGAACACTGGCTCGACGAATACGACTGGGTGAGCAAGCACAACAAGTGGGACGATGCGCACAAACTTACTGTCGTCCAATTTTATTTGACCGATGTCGCCAGTCTGTGGTACCGTAATCACGAGAGAGACCTCCCCACCTGGTCGGCCTTCCGAACGGCGTTTGTGGACTTGTTTGGCCGTCCAGCGCTTCACAAACTACGGGCCTAACAGCGCTTGCGTACTAGGGCTCAGCAGAATGGTGAGAATTACACCAGTTATATCGAAGATGTGGTCGACCTTTGCCGGCGTGTCAACTCGGCCATGACAGAAGCCGAGAAGATCAAACAAATCTTGAAAGGCGTGACTTACGACGCATTTCAGATGCTTGTTGCCAAGAGCCCGCAAACGGTAACAGAAGTGATCCAACTTTGTCAGAGCTATGATGAGCTCTGGATATAGCGTGACACCACTCGTCGGGCCAGCGCACCATGTGCAACAATCTCCGCTTTAACGTCGGTTGGCACTGCTATAGACCACACCACTTTGCTTCTCGAGATCAAGCAATTTGTACGAGAGGAGGTCGCACACCAGTTGTCCCTCGTGCCTTATACCTCCGAAGGTGCCCCATCTACTTTAGCGCCATCAATACAGCAGGTAGTCCAGGAGCAAGTGTCCGAGGCGCTACCAACAGCTGACGCACCACCTGTGGCTGCTCTATTTACCTATGCCGAAGCACTGAACGGAACCCGACGTCCACCTGTCGCGAACGGCCACGATTCCTTGTCGTGAACGCCTACATCCACGCGCCCCTTTGTCGTACCGACTGAGCCTATGTACCAGGCGGCCCGTCCTTTCTCCCGACCACCACCACCACGTTATCAGAACGCTCGGCGCACTCAAGATAACCGCCCCATATGCTTGGCCTATGAAATTGCGGGTCACGTGGCGCGATTTTGTCGACGGCGTGAGTTTTTCCTGCGTGATGATGTCCGGCCTAACAATTATGATTTACTACCACGACCTGAGCCTGCTGTATCTGGCGAGCCTGCCACCATGGACGAATTTTCACCTCGCCGGAACTTCAACAGACACCTGTCGCCTTCACCTCAACGCCGTTCCCTTTCCCCTATGCTCCGTCGACCTCGCCCTGTCCCTGAGGAAAACTAGGAGCCGCAGTTCCGAGGGCAAGAACTGCGGATCTTTCGAACTCCACAAGACATTGTTTTTCGCCATCCAACGTCGTTGCTGTCTCAGTTGAAGGTATACCTGTTTTTTTCATTGGTCGATACTGGCGCCGCAGTGTCTGTAATGACTGAAAAACTTTGCCGTCGACTAAAAAAAGTCACAATGCCTCTTGACGACTTCGTTTTGAGCACTGCGAGCGAGCAACGAATTCGCCCTTTTGCTGCATGCACAGCACGTGTCGGTATTGCTGACAATATTTATGTCGTTGAGTTTGTAGTGCTCCCGCAGTGTTCCCATGACATTAAATTAGCCTGGGACTTTCTCTGCACTCATCACGCCGTCATCGACTGTGCTCGCGCCGAAGTGGAGTTCGCGCCGTCATGCGACGCTGCTTCCCTCGAGTCGTCCCTTTTACCTGCAAAAGTTTTCGTCGCCGCTGACATTTCAATACCCCCGTTCTCATCCGCCCTAGTTCAGCTTTCCTGTGATGTCTCTAGTGGCTCAACTGTTCTTTTTACGCCTTCTGACACCGCTGTTCACCGCAAGTGCTTCCTGATTCCTTTCGCCGTTCTGAATATTCACGATGGATCAAGCGCAATTTATGTTTCAAATCCGTTTCCCTCGCCTTCCAAGTTACTGTGCGGAAAGTGCCTGGGCTTTGCCGATGACATTGATCCCTCGAGTGCCCGTGCAGTTCCTGACCACTCAACTACGCTACCTATTGACGCTGTTGATTGCTGCGCGTCACCCTCTTCCCCATCATTCACTGACGCAATTTCGCGCTGCATCGACACTAACCTTACGGCCCAGCAGCGCACCGACATCGTCACCCTCCTCGAGCGCTTCCGCGCCAGCTTCGATCACCAGCAAGTGACTTTGGGCCGTGCTTCCTCAGTATCTCATCAAATCGACACTGGCCTTCACGCTCCTTTACGTCAGCGTCCGTATCGGGTGTCGGCATCTGAGCGTCGTATAATCGCGGAACAAATTGACGACACGTTGAAGCGAGGCGTTATTGAGCCCTCTAACAGCCCGTGGGCCTCCCCAGTTGTTCTAGTCAAGAAGAAGGATGGCTCAATAAGATACTGCGTCGACTACCGCCGGTTGAATAAGATCACGCGCAAAGATGTTTACTCGCTACCTCACATAGACGATGCCCTTGCCTGCTTACAAGGCGCGGAGTTCTTCTCGTCACTAGATCTGCGCTCAGGTTATTGACAGGTTCCCATGGCTGAGACTGATCACCCCAAGACAGCTTTTGTTACCCCCGAAGGATTATACGAATTTAACGTCATGCCATTCGGGCTCTGCAATGCGCCTGCCACTTTCGAGCGCATGATCGACAACATCCTCCGTGGCCTGAAATGGCAGACATGTCTGTGTTATTTAGAGGATGTCGTGATGTTTTCAAGCGACTTTTCAACGCATCTTCAGCGGCTCGAGACAGTGCTTACTTGCCTCACCTCCGCCAGTCTACAGCTCAACTTGAAGAACTGCTGCTTCGGCGCTCGAAAACTCCTAATTTTGGGCCATGTTGTATCTAGAGATGGCATTCTTCCGGATCCAATGAAACTCCGTGGCGTTACCGAAATTCCTAAGCCGAATACTTTAAAAGAACTTCGCAGCTTCCTCGGTTTATGTTCATATTTTCGTCGTTTTATTCGCAACTTTGCCTCCATCATACTGCCATTGACTGACCTTCTTGCCAGCAACAGCGACCTTTCTAGTTGGTCGTCAGCTTGTGATGATGTATTCGCCACACTCCGCCACTTTCTTACGTCACCTCCTATACTGCGCCATCTTGATCCTCTAGCCCCGACGGAAATACACACGGATGCTAGCGGAGTTGGTCTCGGTGCTGTGCTCGCCCAGCGTAAACCTAGATTTGATGAGTACGTCGTCTCTTACGACATCCGTGCACTCACAAAAGCAGAAGCCAACTAGTTAGTCACCGAAAAAGAGTGTCTAGCCATCATATGGGCCATAGGCGAATTTCGACCCTATCTTTACGCGCGCCCATTCAGCGTGGTTACAGATCATCATGCATTATGTTGGCTCTCCTCGTTAAAAGATCGCACCAGCCGGCTCGCCCGCTGGGCGCTTCGGCTACAAGGGTACGACATTCACATCGTTTACCGATCTGGCTGAAAACATTCCGACGCAGTCGCTTTATCCCGATCACCTCTACGATGTAGCGACAAGTCGCCGTCTTCGCCTGCCCCCGAGGTATCTGCACTTAGTGTCAGCGACATGCTACAGAAGCAACGAAAAGATCCTTGGATTGCTTCACTTATGAACTTCTGTAGTCGAACTCCCTCGCAAAATATACCTGGAGGTATGCGCCGTCAAATACAGCACTTCGTTATCACATATGGTTTGCTACACAGACGGAATTATCTCTTCGAAGGACGCCAATGGCTCCTAGTTATTCCCGGACGTCTCCGCTAAGATATATGCGCCTCCTTTCACGGTGACCCACAATGCGCCCATGCTGGAGTGTTAAAAACCTGCACCAGCCTGTCCCACCGCTACTGCTGGCGTGGAATGTATCGCTTCGTTCGTCGCTACGTACGTTTCTGTCTCGCTTGCCAGCGCTGGAAGAATCCCACTCCACATTCTCCCGCTCCACTACAACCCTTACCTTGTCCTGCCCGACCATTTGGCCATGTTGGTATCGATCTGTAAGGACCTCTTCCGATTATACCGCCTGGAAATCGCTAAGTAATTGTCACTATCGATCACCTTACGTGCTACGCAGAAACTTCATCACTCTCTTCTGCGTCAGCGAGTGACGTTGGTCGTTTCATATTGCATCAGATCATTTTACATCACGGCGCACCACGTGAACTCCTGAGTGACCGAGGGCGTGTGCTTTTGTCGGACGCCATCTAATCGCTTCTCAAGGAATGCCAAGTCATTCATCGCACCACCACCGCGTATCAACCTCAAACTAATGGCATTACAGAACGATTCAACCATACATTAGATGCCATATGCCTTAGAGGAGATATGCTATCAATGTACGTCACAACCGATCACTCCCACTGGGACAGTATTCTCCCTTTTGTACCATACGCGCATAATACTCCTGTCCAGACAACCACTGCTTTCTCTTTATACTTCCTCCTTTATGGTAGTGAGCCCTCTTGCACGCTAAAGACCATCCTTCCTTACCGGCCGGATGTTGCTGAGTCGATGACGATGTCACAAGCTGCTAAATACGCGGAAGAGTGTCGTCAGCTTGCCCGCTCCCTCACAAGTGTTGATCAGTAACGCCAGAAACACCACCGCGCTAGCCCGACGCTTCCGGCTTCTTATGCATCAGATGACCTTGTCTGGCTTCGCATCCCTTCAACCAGCCCTGGTCTCTCAACGAAACTGATGTACAAGTATAACGGCCCTTACCGTGTGGTTAAGCAAACTTCACCCGTCAATTACATGGTGGAGCCTCTTGAGCAGCCCCATGATCAAAGACGCCATGGATGTGAGACCGTCCACATAGACCTCCTAAAATCATATTACGATCCCTCTAGTGTTTCCTGTCCATGAGTCGCCAAGATGGATCTTTTCCGGAGGGGAGGAAAATGTAGTGAAGAAGATGAGTGCTACACAGAAAGGCGAGGGGTGTCACTCAGTCGGTGAAGAAGAGGATGTTTATATATATATATATATATATATATATATATATATATATATATATATATATATATATCTTGAAAGTCTTCCTGGATTCCGGTCGAGTTATAAGTCACCAGAAGAAGCGAACGAGCAAACGAAAAACGATGCTTTATTGCCAACGTTACGGCCGGGGACCGGCCTTCGTATGCCCTGACGAATGCCCTCACGTATGCCCTGACGAAGGCCGGTCCCCGGCCGTAACGTTGGCAATAAAGCATCGTTTTTCGTTTGCTCGTTCGCTTCTTCTGGTGACTATATATATATATATATATATATATATATATATATATATATATATATATATATATATATATATATATATATATATATATATATATATCTATATATATATGGAATCATTGTGATAGTGACGTGAACTGAAAAACCACGACTGAGGGTGCGTTCGTGCGCAGGCATCGAGAAAAGCACTCAAGCGACGCGGACAGCTCGTCAAACCACAGAGCAGCGTTGAAGATCGAACATTGGGCCATGTCGCGACGTCTTGTACCGACCCTGCTTCGCCGGGTCTCGTCCCGGCTTCGACAATCCCGGGTTCCTTCTCGGCTGGACATCGTTCCAGCTGTCCCCGAGTTTGGTTTCGAACAAAGTTCCTCGCGGCACGACCGCACATGCTGAATCGATGAGCTTAATTGACACTGCGGAAGCGGAAAAAGGAGAGTGGTTGGATAAAAGATCAATGCTAAATAGCTGTGGACGAATTAGGTTTGGCGATTATCGCTGCCAGCATACTACTTAAAGGTTGCTGACGCAATGTCAGCACAACGAGCATTTATTAGGTCGCGCGTTAATTTTTTTATCTATTTTGTGAGCAGACTTTCGATTTCGTGAGCAGAACGATTTCGTGAACAGACTCAACTTGGGATTCAAGTTCACGGTGGTTCACGCATGGTCATGCATGCATTGACGAAATGACGCCGATCTGCTGCTTGGTGAAATAAATTGGTTTTTAAAAACTAGTCCTATGCCGTTATTTAAAGTTCTAGTATTATTCTCATAAAAGTTGACTTCTAATATTTATGTTAATGATGGCTAAAATATATATTCGTAAAAACACAAGCTATAAATGCCTCCACGAATGAAAGTGCTAAGATGCAGCACATTATGAAGGGAGTTGACGATGACGTTTTCCAGATGCTCCTCGCGAAGTCTACTAAGCACTGTGACCGAAGAAGTGACATTGTGTCGGAGCTACGACAAATTGAGGAGGCAACGAGCTCTCAAACTACGTTCATCCCAGACGATTCAACCAGTCTCTGCACTGGACGTCACGCCTGACTAATCATACCTTCTCGCACAAATGAAAGACTTCACGGCTCGACAGCTTCGTTCTTGCTTTGTTCATGAGGACGTCATTTAAACTAAATATTCACTTCAGTTTGGATGGATGCTCACAGTAAAAGGCTGTGCTTCATGAACCTACAAACCTACAAGCCAGTCTTTTGACCTTGCGTGCTCTCTTTCTTCACGTTTGCCTCTTGTAAAGCGTTGAAGTCAACTATTAGTTTTGTTATTACCAGACGGTTGGATGTCGAAATGCATGATAGTGATAACGTGGTTTCTTTGCTATTGTAGCCTCTGCCAGAGAGTGTTTTTGTATATTCCCAACTCCAAACACATGGTATCACGTGAGAGGACCCCCTGCAGTGAGAATCTCAGTTTATCGGGTGTGTAATTACCGTGTTGGCCCTTCTCTGATTAGATTTCCGGGCGACGTCCGAGCGTAAATATCTTATTGTCAATAAGTCATGATGTGCGCGAAGCAGATAGACAGAAAGAGAGAGATGTGTTCTCTCTTTCTTTTTCGCTGTATCTGAGGTGACTGCATGAAGTATCCACAAATGACTTGGAGGACAGTTCGCTAATTCGGGCTCCCGATAATATATGTCTTTTTTTCGTACATTGTTTTATCTTTTTTTAAACTTTATTAACTATTCACGCGTCAGTTGTAATCCCACGTCTGCTCCAACTAGTCCAAATTTTTTTTCCAATGGCGGACTCGATGACTGCGGCTTATTCACATTATCCAGCAAGCAAAGCGTCCCTAGTTCGATAACAACGAAACAGCACATCAAGAAGATCGCACGTCACATTTACCAACTTCACACGAAATTGTTTAGCCCCGCCGCGGTGGTCTAGTAGCTAAGGTACTCGGCTGCTGACCCGCAGGTCACGGGATCGAAACCCGGTTGTGGTGGCTACATTTTCGAAGGAGGCGTAAATGTTGTAGGCCCGTGTGCTCAGCTTTGGGTGTACGTTAAACAACACCAGGTGGTCGAAATTTCCGGAGCCCTCCACTGCGGCGTCTCTCATAATCATGTGGTGGTTTAGGGACGTTCAACCCACATATAAATCAATGAAATTGTTCAGGCCACTACACTTTTTATGGCACACACATGCCCTTGTCATACTTATAAAGAAAAGGTAACCAAATTTAGGCAAAAAAAGTTAATCATGCACAGATTTGAATATCCAAGATAGAGCACCAACTTAGCATGATGACATACGGAAGGTTCTCTCGTGATTATTGCCAGTAATTCGGCTACACCTCTTTTTAGTGCCTTGATTTCTCGCTGTTTACCGAAATAATGAAACTCAGGCACTCGAAAGACCGACTCATTCACGGACAGTGTTATCGTTGCTTTTCACAGGTTGCTTGCGTTTTAGCAGACAACGAATAGGTCAAATTTCGGACGAAAAGTGAGAATCAGTGCTCATGACACAACGCCGACAAAGTACCAACCCAATCGTGCACACTTTAGGTGGCGACGGCTCCAAAATCTTGCACACGTAATAAAACAAGGCTTCTTTCTCAAAATATTGCATGAAGTTCGTGTGAAATCCGTTAAACTCAACATGTGGTCACATATTGTAAGCGAGGCTCATGCTCTCGCGTTCTCTTGCCCATTTCGTACAGAAGCTGGCTGCCCTCAAATCCTCTAGTTCAGCGGTCAGGACATTCTAGTCAGTGCCCACCTTTTGAGCGCATGGCTCATCTGCTTGGACCAGATTGTCCTGGCGAAGCGTGCAGACGACGAAGTCCAGGAGCTTTCTCTCCGGGTACACGTATACTCAGCGGCACAGGTTTGTAATTTGTTGACTGAGCACTCGTCGAGACAGTACTCACAATAAAATGTAATGGTTCCGTTCGATATGTTCTAGTGAGCATTGCCGAAGGGCATTAGATACAACTCGAGATACTCTTCGAGCTTTCCGAATGCTGGCCACAGTTGGCTAAGAATGAATGCGTGGCAGTGGGGACATAACGTTTGAATGAATGAATGATTTGAACTTTATTCAGACAGTCATTGTCTGGAATGAAGGTGCTAAAGGCAGATATCACTGTTTGACACAGGCCCCTCTACCAATACTTTGCTCAGGGGTGGAACGCGTAGTTAAGAGTCAGTTTCGTGGGTTATCTTAGGAGGTGGGAGGTGGCTATCACAGCGTCGCTGCACAAAGTATGCTTAGAAAAAGAATCTGTCTCTTCACAACTCCTGAACTTCTCCTGATGACTGCAGCGAGCACCTGTATGCCTTCTGGCTGCTCCTTTCCAAGCTGTCTTGGTCTTTTTGAAGGCTAGCTTTGAAAGCAGCACTTGAACATCTGCGGCGTTCCGATTGCACTTATCGCCGAGTGTCGTGCCGTTGGCCGGAAATATGAAGAAAGATAAGGACTCGACTGCAAGATCGGGGTGATCTGGGGCTCTTATTTAAGGTGCCGCTTCTCGATCCAACGCAGCGTGGCTGTGAATGTAGTTAGATGAAAAATAAGAAATATAACTTATCCACACCTCGGTACGTTTGAATTAGTTTTCTAGCTACATGATGTGACTTTATACACTCTCATATCCTTGCTGATTCGCCGCGTGTCAGCTTGATGGTGTCCATTCGTTTCCGGTTACTAAGTATGTGCTACATTATTCGTCACTTATGAAGCTAATTATCTTGCTCACAGGAGCTTCACTTCGTCATGCGTACAATATATTCATGATTAAACCATTGTTTTCATTAATCATCTGCGAAATTGAGTATGCAGCATCATGTAACCATTGGTCAAAATGCATAAAAATATCACTGCCTGCGAGAGATAACCAATCTCCCGTAATGCTTACGCATTGGAACTGAGCTTTCCAGTAATAAACTCGGGGGAAAGTCCTCTCCACCGAGCAGTGACACATGAGCAAGGATACGGAGGGGGTTTCCGCTTATTCTTGTCACTGCGCTAGTAGTACGTCAGCTTGTAGCAGATATATATTTGAGTTTCGGTATCTAAATTCGAAGCATTTCTTAGCGAACTTTAGCGACTTCGAGCTTATCTATCTATCTATCTATCTATCTATCTATCTATCTATCTATCTATCTCCGCCTACGTCTGGGTGCTCTCGTGATCACCTCCTTAACTTGGGGTACACCAAAAGTAGTATGGGAGGGTAAGATGAAAAATTGAAAAATTTTTCATTTGAAAGATGGTTTGACGAATATGACGCGCTGGTCAAGACATGAATAATGTCACAATCCCGTCAGGTACGTCGTAAAACACTTCCCGCTGCAGATGCCCGCGGGAGGGGGTGTGCCGCTGGTATGCGGGTTTGTGCCACAAGGGATTGACACTACCCAGAAACGACGAGAACAAACATGGGCAATTTTAACGCGGAAGCGTTAGGAGATACCCTACATCGGTAGCATTGACCCGACGAATGCAAAGAATAAATATTAGGGTCCCAGCTGGAATCGAACCAAAGCATTCTGCGTGGAAATGAAGCATGGTAGCACGGAGCTATGCCAGGTCACGGAACTACTTTTCAAATAGACGCTAATCTTCGTGAAACGTCAATACTGGTAGCAGTGCTACCTA
Source organism: Rhipicephalus annulatus (assembly GCA_013436015.1). Classification (NCBI taxonomy): domain Eukaryota; kingdom Metazoa; phylum Arthropoda; class Arachnida; order Ixodida; family Ixodidae; genus Rhipicephalus; species Rhipicephalus annulatus. The sequence continues at coordinate 55,130 of WOVY01010891.1, read as the reverse complement.
TCCAATTTTATAAACATTACATATGTACTCCTTTGCTACAGCAGTCACGTCGGGTTAACGTCAATTGTGGTTAGTTGCCATGTACTGAAGTTGATCTATGTCACAGTGTACAGGGCCAGCATCTTTGTGAGCATCAATGCTTCATATCAGCTTCAGGTGTTGGTGATACGCATGTTACAGTTGGCATCGTTACGCAAGTGCAAACAACTGGTGATATAACCATCTGCAACTCTTCAACATATGTTTGTGTGTGCAACTTTTGTAGATATATTTACCGTCATTCCACGAAGTATCGCTCAATAAATAAAATTGCAACACGGTCATCTTCCTTGCGCATGCTTCGCATGATGTCGATACCCTGGTACGTAAGATCTGCGGAATTTTTCTGGTTCGTAACTTAAGGGCGTTCAGAAAAAAACATGTAGATGAAAATTGATAATGGTAGAAGGCATTTTGTTGCTCGGTGTAAATTCATATTTCGCATTACTAGTATATTTCACTTAAAAACAAAGCTTCGAGGGTGCGGCCGTGCCCGTACCTGTACACCTTGCGAACGCCATGTTTGCTTTGGAAGACAGGCATGCAGAAAATGTTGGTGCTAAGAAAAAGAGGCGATTATCGTAAAGAGAACAATACCTCAGTTTTACCTGTGACTTCGTGTAGTTATATCAGTTCTATAATAAATAGGTCTGTGTTTATTTCAGTAACCCATATGAGGGCTTTAACAGTAACATCAAGTATAATTTCTTGATGTGCTAGCAGGCATGCCTTTCGGTTTCATTGGTTCACATAAACGAAAATAAATGTCGTCCCTTGGTATGAAAACAGCAACACAGTGAGAAACATTGATTAAACTCACGTTAGACGTTGAAAATGGGTTGCATAAGTGTTATAGAGTCTGTACAGAACTGTTCGTTAAATGTATGTACCATTCCAGTAAGTAAATATGGGTCTTTGTGTTGCCCCCCCCCCCCATGTTTTCTTCAACATATCTACTGCTTTTACACATCATTATCATATTATTTGTGGTAGTTTAGTGTCCCAAAATCACGATATGAATATGAGAGGTGCTGTAGTGAGGGACTTCGGAAATTCAAACCACCTGGGGTTGTTTAACGGCACCTAAATCAAAGCACACGTGTCTGAAGCACTTTCGCTTCCGTACAAAATGTGGCCTTAGCAACTAGATCGCAATTGCGGGAGTGACTACCTAACTCTGAATGTGGTGATCATGTGCTTATGTCGAGCGAGATTAACAGGTCTGCTAAAAATGAAATAATAAATAAATAAATAAATAAATAATAAATAAATAAATAAATAAATAAATGCAAATTATGCCAGCCTTTCTGCGTCCGTACGATGTTCTCGCCTCCACAGAAATGAGGTCGCAGTGATTGGGAATCGAACTCGTACCATTGAACTCAGTCAAATCCTGACTGACGTTGTGGCGTTATTCTCCTGCGTGAAAACACAACAGAAGAAAAAAATGGAGAGAAACTGCAAAGGTAAGTTATCTTTTCAGTCGTGTTCACTGTCAACAAAAGTACTAAAACAATTTTTTTTCACACCACATCACCTAATTCTAACGATGCGTTCAAGTGATGTCATCTACAAAGATCAGCTGTAGAAGAAGAGTATGATGAAACGCTTGTAGAAGATCATCAGGTATTGTTTTATGAGATGAGAACACGAAATCACTTTTTTTGCCACGTTGTTAAGGAGAGGTGCTTGAAAGTTGTATTGCCGGGTTGTGCTATTAGGAAGAAATAAATACATAAAACCTCATCTAGTGAGTTCAAGGCTACTTGCTCTATTAAAGACCACCAATTTGTAACGTGCGCCAAAAAGCCTTACACATCAGTGCAGTTCGCGGAAAATTCGTCACAAATATGTGTGTAATGAGTAAATTTGTAAATAATGCATGGGCGCACTGACGACAACTGTCAACTGGTTAAACATAGAGATAAATCTCATAAGCAAGAACATGACCGAGAGCTCGTCGGCTTTGAAGTATTACGCAATTTTATAGATAAAATGCCTTGAGAGTATTGACGGTCTGTGAGTGCAAATTTTGCCTTTCACCTTACGATCTTCTGGCTAACTGCCATGGTGGCGATTTAGTGACTGGTTTCGGCAAAAAAGACCACAATAAAACAATAAGCCCAAGCGGCGGCGATGTCATCAGTGTCATTGCCGTACGCTGCGACTATAGAGCGCATAACTATATTATTAAAACCCTACCTAAAATATATTACCTGCTGTTTACGTTCCATAACCACCATATGACGATTAGAGACGGCGTAGTGGAGACTTAGGAAATTTCGACCAACTGGTGTTTTATAAAATGAAGTCATATCGCACAGTGCAGGGGGCCTAACCACTGCGCCTCCACCGAAATACGACCGCCACTGCCGAGATCGAACCGGTGAACTTCAGGACACCAGCGGAGCACCGCAGCCACTGATCCACCTTGGTGGATACCTACCTAGAACGTTTTGTTCACATGCGAATAAAGTAGTCTGCTAACGCTTGGTTGAGCACCTTTACGATGTTCCACCACGAGCACCAAGTGTGGCATGGAAAGCTTCCGTAGATGGCGGAAAGAGACAACGTCAAGGTAGTTTAATGCACGTTTCTCACACTGTGGCCCGTATTTCTTACAAATGGTGTGGTTATCAATAGTAAACTTAATTCATTACCAAGTATGCGACAGGCTATTGCTTTCAAGTGTTACCGAAAATGTATCATTCTTCAGAACGTGTTTTTGCGCATGCGCAGACCAATTGAAGTTTTCTTACTGAAGTATCTAAAAGTTTGCCTTTCGAGGTATCGTCATATATTTTTTTCGTTTTCGGGCATATTTTTTATTGAATTATATCATATTCGCAAGCTTGCCGCTGGCATGTTGAATATTTCTTGTTTCTGTGCAACCATGTTAACTTGTAAATTAGCTATGTTCCCGCGAACATCGTAATGTGAGTTCGATAACTTACCTTACGTAGTCAAAATCAGCTGGGCGAAAGAACTGTCATGAGAGATGTAATCATTCTCTGATGCCTCGCGTTTCATTCGTTATCAATCACCGTGATGTGAAACAAGACCCCAATAAACAAAGTCGACCTAAAAACTCTTCTTCGTTAGGCTGACCTCGGTGTCATTCCTTCTTCGTTCCTCTTCCTTCTTTTGCGACCTAAAAATGACAACCCAATGCCATTTCCAGAATTTCCAAAACTAGATTACATCTTAAACGTTACTTAAACATTAAAAAAGCGAGTGTCCATTGACATATGTGCTTGTTTCCGTCATAGCTGTACATTATGATTGTTGTATTATTATCTACACGCGCTCATTCTCATGTGAACGCTACATCACGAGACTCGTGAGTCGATAAAAGTCAAAGAATGTTAATAGATATATCTATTGCTGCATTGATTTCCTGTTGCTGATGCTGGAGATATTACATTGTTGTTATCATATCTAGAAGTCTAAGACGAGAACAATGGGAAGTACTGATAAGTTTGAGCCCAACCACAAGAATACGCAATGCTTCCAGAGATCTGTTCAATGAGTATGATCCAGCAATAGGCAGCAATACGAGCTAGACCTTTTCTAAATTGGAGCAGCAGGAATAATTCTTCACCAAAGTCTAGAGTGGCAATCCGTTACAAACGTTGCGTATGGATATTCCGCTAAAATTTACATTGGCATTGCACTTATCACTTTAGACTTTTAGTGACAGTAAGTAATTACAGTTTCTAAACATTGCTTTTCAGGTGTTGAAAGGGCTGTCGTATCCATGAAGCCTGTGTCGTGACCGAGAAAGAGACAGCACCTGTTATTCCGACGCCGGTTTAAGTGCTGGTTGCAGTAGGGGCTCTCAAACTTGCACCAGTTTGCTCGTCATTCACGAAGTCACAGTCACGGGTCCGAACAATGGAGGTGGTTGAATACGAATAGAGGGGTAAAAATAGTGACCTAAATCTGACCTTAAGCCACAATTTGAAGGATAGCAATTTCAAAAGTCTCGTTGTTGATTGATATGGGGGGTTTGACGTCCCAAAACCACCATATGAATATTAGAGACGCCGTAGTGGAGGGATCCGGATATTTCGACCACCTGGTGTTCTTTCACGTTCACCCGAATCTGAACACACGGGCCTACAACATTACCGCCTTCGTCGGCAACGCAGCCGCTGCAGCCGGGATTCGATCCTGCGACCTGCGGGTCAGCAGCCGAGTACCTTAGCCACTAGACCACCGCGGCAGAGCATTCAAAAGCCTCGCCCGAGTAGCACCTCACCTCTCCCACAAGATTTGAGTTTGGTTCCAACAACTACTTCTACAACCAGGCGCGGTGTAGGATATTGGAGTTGGCAGTTACTAGATAAGTACCGGCTCGAGCGTAGGAGGAAATCACAAACGAATTAGTCGGTGCACTGTGGAAGCACGCCGACGTCCGCGAAATTTGTAAAACGTTGTCGATTCCAATTTCATTGTGCCACATTACGCAAATAAACAGAACTAGCCCTCTCACACAGTACCATTATCATAACACAGCTCCGCAGCCCAGCTTAGCGTGTAGTGAACTTTCACTGAAAGAACCTAGCCAACAAATGTCTACAGAACCTCTGCAACTTTTTCTTTCATGTTCATAACGAACGCACTGTTTCTCTACCAAATGGATCTACATCCATCCTACCACGGGCTTTAGGACTCGGCATGCGAACATGGGACATAGCTCAAAGAAATATTGCTCCTAAAACGCTTTCAGAATTCTTCAAAAATCTTTGACCTCACTGTGCAGCTTCAGACTCATTCGCATGTAGATATATGATAGGGTGTTTCTTATTTATGGTACATCAGCTGTGAAGAGTGGCTACGACCAGGCTTCCTTGGCGTTGCCAAACGTTTTGGCTATCAACCCGCTCCCTTAAAGCTGAGTTAGACGCAACAGGGACGTGTTTCCTCATACTACACTACACTTGCTGTGGTGTCATTCTTCGCGGTCGAGGCGGTGGCCAAATATATTTTGCGCAGAGTGCTCGGGTGACGTATAACCGAGGTGTGCGTAGCGGAGCACCTTTCTAATGTTGTATGACTATTTTTAATGTACTCTGTTCAAATAGTGTTCGCTGTTGCCAGTGCTTCGAGAAACGAGCGAAAGTTCAGAAAAATGTGTAACGCGGAATATTCAAACTTCAAACGTGCAAACTGAGAGTACAAAGAGTGTAGGAAAATCCAAAGCAACGGTTTCGCGTTGGTAGAATAGCAGTAGGTAGCGCTGACGTTGCACGCGAACACACACGCCGACATGCTTACTGCAGCCAGCATGCTTACTTATGGCCGGCATGCTTGCTTAAGATTCTCTGTCAACTGACAAAACCACGGACATGAAAATAACGTCATGTGCCGACCCGTGGGCAGTTCATTTGATTCCGTTCTCAACAACAGTTGTGGAAATACCCACCTACAAGCCCACATTCGCCGAAACCCGGCAAAAAAGGCGTGTCAAGTTCCAATGTCTCCGCTTTTCTAAATGTCTATCGACCTGTATTTCAAAACCTTTTTAAATTATCTCGTGGACAACATTATAAAATACAGTACTTGATTCGAGTCCACTGTCCACACACTTTTCAGCACATCTCCTCACTTACCTGCGTGGCATTACGCACACTATGTAGCGTGCTCGCTCTGCAGCCTGTGTTAACGATTGGTCCCAAGTGAGAGGCATGCATAACGTTGCACGTGCACTCAATCTGACGTTCTCAGTTTCTGTAGTAACACCTCAGAGCATTCAAAGTTGAGAAAGCGAAGTAGAGTCAATGCGCTGCCATAAACAAGGAAGAAGTGGCACATCATTCCTTCCTAACGTTACGAAATTTTCATAGAATAGGACAAACCGTACGCATACCATGGTAACATTGACGCCATCATCAACGAAAAATGTGAACGCTAAAAATTCATAACTTTTTTATTAATTGACTAACTATTTATAACTATCCATAACGTTTTAGTTATATACTGGGAAAATCCAGTAACTTTTCTACCGAATCGTCGTCTCCCTCTCAGTCAGGTCTCAAAGAGCACTGACTAAGAGAACATGACGTTTGCGTTAAATGCGTCCACGTTGCCATTTATTTTCGCAGCAAGAACTGTAACACAGAGTCCAAGTAACTGAGCATCGTGGTTTCAAGTGCCACGGCCTCAAGGTCTCGTGTGGTCATAGTCACTATATTTTTCTTAGTCATGCGGCACAATAATATGAGCCGGCCTTCTTGCAGATTTTGGGGGCTTCAGGCTCGAGAAGCTCGCACGCAAAGTCGAACAGTTCTCCTTGCGCCCGCGCCTGAATGGTCAAGTTGTGCGCTCCGTTCACTTCTATCCAAGGCACGTACTCAATCGGTGGCTGATGGTTGCGCGTCCTTTTTCCCATCTCGTACATGAGCTGCGTACCTTCTGGCCCTGTGCTGCACTTGTTCAATACACCCCAGTCCGTGCCGGCCTCCTCGGCACACGGCTTTCCAGCTTCAGTGGGGTTGTTGTGGCTCAGCATGCATGCGACGAAATCTAGAAGTTTGCGGGTCGGGTGTAGGTACTTCACAGCGCACGTCTGTACTTCGTTGATGTAGCACTCGTCGGGTCCATGCTGACAATCAAACGTGACGGTCCCGTTGACGACGTGCATGCGTGCATTACCGAATGGCAAGATGTCCACGTTGAGGTAGTCTTGCAGTTTTACGTACGTGGGATGTAGTTGTTCCAGAATGAACATGTGGCAACCGGAGCAGAGTCCCTCGTAGTAGAGCGTGATGTTTACCACTTTCTCATCAGAGGTGGAGCATGATACTGCTGAAACAGCGAGGGCGATTGCCAAAAGTACACTTAGACCAAAAAGAGAGGACGACATCTTGAGCAAGAACTCTGTTCGTTCAGCCGGTGATTTACTGAACGGTACCTCAACTCACAAATGACGAGGTTTATATGCGCGGAAGGACTGCCTCACCTCGGCATAAGCGCTTGGTGGATCGTATCGAAAGTTGTGATAACCACACTTTGTGCCCTTTACCCATATCAGTCCTTTGTTCTAGACACTTGGGATGAACGTTATCTGCGAAAATGCACGTGATTTTTGCAGTTACAATGAAATCGTTTGTGGCACTTTTCAGATGACGTCAACCTAGTTTTCACTTTCACTTTTATTTCTTAAAGACCCCACTAGGAGGTATTACATAAGGGGCGGGTTACAATATATACAACAGGTTAAACACTTTATTATACGGTATATTGTGATGTGATCGCTTGAATGAAAGCAGTAGTGCTTGAGTTAGCGATGTCTTGTGCAAGGTCGTTCCAGTCCTTGGCTGTTCGAGGAAAAAAAAAAGAAGACGCTCAGGTGACTGTGCGAGCATGAGGACGGACAACATTTAAGGGGTGACCAATGCGATGCGGGATGGTGGCGAAGTATAAGGTGCTTGATTTAACGTGCTGTAGTAGAACTTATGAAATATTGATGAAATAGCGATGAGGCGTCGATGGGGAAGTGTTTGTAAGCCGGATTATGCTTTCAAAGGTGTTACGCTGATTTTGTATAAAAAGGCGGAATGAATGAAACGAATGGAACGATTCTAAAAAGCCTCAAGGGCGTTAGTGAGGAATATCTGGCGAGGATTCCAAATGGCTGATGCGTACTCTAGTTTGGGCCGTACTAGTGTTTTGTAAGCTAGTAATTTGACGTACCGTGGAGCGCTTTGTAAGGGACATCGTAACAAGGCAAATGTTTTGTTAAATCATGCAATAACGTTTGTCACATGCGCACAACAGTCAAGATTATTCGATATCGTCCCTACTAAGTATTTATATATGCATAAGGTCTCTAGTTGCTTATTTGCTATTTATTATTTGAATCTTCACGGGTTGGAACTGCGAGAAACGACATTGTTTTGCATTTACTAGTATTTATACCAATACCAGCTTTGGCACCAGTCTTCAATATTGTACAAGTCCTGTTGAAGAACAGACTGGTCAGTAATGTTAACAAACGAACAATAAATAAGGCATTGCATCTAGCTTCATACAGAACGGGAAAGCGAAATTCAGTCCGACGCAGCTGTACTGTTGTGGCAATTAGGAGGACGCCAGAGTTACGACTGACACAAACGCACATGATATGAACTTTAGTGTGGATATCGAATGTTTTAGAAGTCGAGCCAAACGGTTTCTTTTTCATTCATGTGTGGCTTGCCCATCTAGTAAGGCTTCACTGAACATATCCGCGTTTCGCGTTATATATCTGTTCACCGAGGTTGCAGAAAACTGCTGTATGAAATGCCATCGGGTCGAGAAGTGAACGACCGATCATTTGTGGCAACAGCCACGTCCGGCTCCTTGAGGGCAACGTACAAAGCAGGGGCCTAAAACTCATTAGCATGCTCGGTATTAGCAGCACGCATCAAGTTTTGTCATTTTAATTATTGACGACAGAAAATAACAACGTTACAGGGGATCCCTCAATGTGTTCTTTTGATATGCGAACACAAGAGCGTTCCTTTTGAGAGGCGTTTTATTGCAGTGGGGCTCTGCAAAGTGGTGTTGCTGAGTCCTGTACGAATTATGAAGTGAGAAAAGCTGAAAGGAGTTTGTTTATGGTAGAAAACCTTGTCGGCAAAACTTTACAAGTCTACTTTGCGGGGCTCGTGTGAGCAGTTTGCCTGTGTGCGACATTGCACAAACTAGGTACCGGTTATTGATTTCACAGCGTTAAATATGTCATCTCGCAGAAATAGCACCCTTAATACCGCCCTGATAAGTTGTGAGGGAAAAATAATCTAGCTTGTGCCTGAAAATTCAGAAATATTCAAATGAAATATATTATAACTAACTCCGGTACCGAGTGAGGATCAAACTAAGGTCGTTGGCGTGGCAAGCAGCTGTTCGACTCCACAGCCACGCCTCTGCTTGTAAATATAGGTAGAGTTACTTAATCTGCTTTTAAATGCGGTTAAAGTAATTTTCAAAATTTACGAACACACGCGTCGGTTATATATGCCTAATAATGCATAGCACAAGCGAACATTGCCATCAGGTGTCACAACATGTGATTATCATAAATTATGACTTAATGGTTAAAGCTGACCACTTATGTAACCCACGCATTTGTGCAATTGTTATTCAGCTGACATAATAACGGTACTGCATTGATGTGTGAGTAGATATCATTATTATAAACGTGAGACGACGTAAGGGTGATAGTAATGCGAAAGTTGAGTAGATGTAACGAGAGGTCGGTTAAACAACGTGAAGCTCATCCACACTCTTTTATGAAGTATACCTCGCCTTTAAGCGTCATTTGAACTTATCACTGATTAAAGCATCCCTGAACCGTACTAATTCGTATTGACTCACTTGAATTTTTCTCAGCCAGACTCACTCGGACCTAAACTCATGGCTTCAACAGAGTATGAGTGAGAAGACACACGGATGAGTTTGCCGACTTATAATCAGAGCTCATTCAGACTCAGACTCGCGGACATTCGCCTCAAGTGAACCTACTCGCACTCATACGCAGTCAAATAGGAAAGGAAGGAAAATAGAGGAAAAGAAAGGCAAGGAGGTTAACCAGCCTATAGGCAGCTGGTTTGCTACCCTGCGCATGGGAGAGGGATGGGGGAGGTGAAAGAGAGCAGAGAGGGAAGATAGAAACAGCACATTCGGCAGCACATGCGCGCACACTCAGTCATAGTCAAGTCTTGTCTTTCGCGGTGTGTGACATCGCTGTTACAGTCGCTTGTTCAAGTCGGTGTCGCGTAGAAATTTCAACAGAGCTTTCGTCGCCTTCTGTTGCAGTGTCTTGTCTCGGGCACTTGACAGAATAGTGTCCACAGACATTTGGCTGTTGTCGATGCGCGCAAAAGCAGACGCCAGTGACTGTCTCTGGATATCATACAATGGACAGTCACACAGGATGTGGTGTAGCGTCTCTTCGCAATGACAGGAATCGCAGAGAGCGTTGTCGGCCATTCCTATGACAAAGGAGTAAGATTTTGTAAATGCCACTCCTAGCCATAAGCGATGAAGTAGGGTGGCTTCTCTTCGATCGAGTCCAGTGGGCATGCGGACAGCCATCAAAGAGGACAGGTGGTGTTGACGATTCGTATCGATGCTTGGTGGGCCCCATAGTGAAAACGTGATTTCACGCGCAAGTCGTCGAAGATTACTGGCAACATCAGTCCTCGAAAGTGGTATGGCTTCTTCTCGTGTTCCTTCAAGGGCTGCCCGCGCGGCAGTATCGGCATGTTCGTTCCCTATGATGCCGCAATGACTTGGCAGCCATTGAAGCGTCACATGATGCCCTTTCTCGAGTAAAGTGTGGAGAAGGCATCGAATTTCGAAAACAAGCTGTTCGTACGGGCCGCGACGCAGTGCTGAGAGCACAGATTGTAGGGCAGCCCTTGAGTCGCTGAAAATCGACCATTGTTGCGGTGGTTCCCGATTGATCACACAAAGTGCAGCGCGCAAAGCAGCTAGTTCCGCTGCTGTAGATGCCGTGGAGTGGTCAGTCCTAAAGCTGATAGTAACACCTCTTGCTGGGATAACTGCTGCCCCTGACGAACACTGGTGGTTCGTGGAACCATCGGTGTATACATGTATGCTGTCTGAATATTTCTCGTGCAAAAGAAGAAGAGACAGTTGTTTCAGCACGGGTGACGAAAACTCAGATTTCCTCCGGATCCCTGGTACACTTAGATGCACTGTGGGTCGAATAAGACACCAAGGTGGTATGGATGGTTTAGATGCATGAGTGAAACCCGAGGGAAGTTTATCGTTGTATTTCACGATAATTTTGGCGAACGATGCTTGGCGCCTCTCTGAAGGCAACAGTGCAAGGTGATGGCCGGGGGCACGTGCGAAATGTCGGATGTGTGTTCTCAGGACCTCAACAACAATGTGAGTTTGTATCGGATAGTCACCAGCAATTGCAATTGTTGCTTCTGTTGACGTACATCTGGGCAGACCAAGGCACACTCTCAGCGCTTGGGCTTGTACTGCCTGTAAAATACGAACATTGGTCTTGCAGGTATTGCTAAGCACGGGCAAGCTATATCTGAGAAAACCGAGAAACAGGGCCCTGTAGAGCTCCATCATTGCGTCTACTGACATCCCCCACGTCTTTCCTGCCAGGAACTTGAACAGTTGAGAAATAGCGGTCAGGCGTTTCTTCATATAAGTAACATGCGGACTCCAACAGAGGTCCCTATCAATAATGATGCCCAGAAACCGGTGGGTTTTGGCGTAAGAAATCGGTCGCCCGCAGATTGAGATGACATAAGGGGTCATTGCTTTACGAGTAAAATAGTCAAATAGTTTTCAACTGCACTCAATGGGACTCAAGCTCGCCAGAATATAACTCAGCCAAGTACTCAGATTTACAGCTCGACCTGAATCTAGGTGAGCCCACTCATGAGCGAGTTTGCCAACCTATAAACCATGTGTAGCCCGCAGATGAGATAAATTCAAGTACACATCACTCGTCCTGTAAAGATGAAGGAAAGAGTTAGGTCAAGAAATGATTCACATAAAAACAGTGCCGGAGGACAAGAAAAAAAAACACCAGCGGCACTGAATTACAAAATTTATTTGTTGGAACCACACAAACATACTTGAGCAGTATCTGAAAAATATATGAGGAACGATAAAACGAAGGTAAAAAACAGAATACAACTATGACTACGCAATCATCGTGATAGCACGCCATAAACATATGGTGTGCAAGCGTACTGAAAAAAATTGATTTCGTTCTGTGATAGACAACCACGTTGATGATATGCGAGGTTTAACGTCCCAAAACCACCATATGGTTATGTGAGATGCCGTAGTGGAGGGCTTCAGAAATTTTATTTGTGAGATTTAACGTCCCTAAACCACGGTAATATTATAAGAGACGCCGTAGTGGAGCGCTTCGGAAATTCCGACCACCTGCGGTTCTTTACCGCGCACCCAAATCTGAGCACACGGGCCTACAGCATTTTCGCTTTCATAAAAAATGCAGCCGCCACGGCCAGGATTCGATCCCGTGTTACGCGGGTAAGCAGCCGAGTACCTTAGCCACTAGACCACCGCAGCGTGGCCAAGCAACCACATTAGCTACCCAAAAATGGCTGCTATTGTGGGTATGTACCTTGAAAATAAGACAATGCGCAGTACATGCCACTGGTCTGCTAAATATGAATAAGCAATAGCAATAGTTAGCCTTAGCAATGGCCAAACAACGGTGGTGAGCCGAAGATCCCGAGTACATATAACGTGAGAATACTAGGTAACGAGTAAAGCAGTGACGGCTGTTAGAAGACAGCCAAACTTGGGGGCCTTATGGCAACGACAACGTGCGTGTAGATCTATGAGGGGTATGAAGGTTTGCTTTCAGCCTGAGTTTATGTCTCTGGACATTATACAACCATTTCTTGTCTGTTACTGTAAACGCTTTGCCTCAAGCATGTCTGCTTTTACTATCAACCTAGAAACAACCTGGCATTAGGTGGCTTAAGCCTAGCAACAAACTCGTAATTACCCATATTACACTCCAGAATCTCTCAGTTTCGCTGTTTAAAGCATTGCGTGACTGAGTACAAGAGCTTTGTTATTCTTCAGAAGCCCAACTCGAGTGTACCACAGTACAGGCACTGAACTTCTCACCTTTACACTAACAAACTTTCTTGAAGATGAAAATTTGTTTCCTGTCTGTCGCTACAGAAGCTAATAACAAACACTTTTGGTGTAGCTGGTTCAAGCTAATGCGCTAACTGTATACCCCAATTTGCGGACTTCTACATACGGAAAGCGAAAGCAATATTTATCTTTTTAAAATCTGCAGTGTTTCATGCTTCATCTGTTCATACTTAATAATAACGACAACAAGACTACGTCACACAAATATTTAATTTTTCTCGCGAACGTTCTTCACAACAGCCACACTTGGTAAGAAAATGAGGCGTTCCTTTTCTTACAGCACCCAGCACTTGAACAAATGGTATGATAATTGCCGTTGTGTATTTGGAGAACGCGTACGCACGAGACTCTGGGGCTCTGGATTTTTGTGGTCACATTATTATACACTGTTCCGGAGCGCAGTAATACGAGCCGGGCTTCCGGCACACCCTAGGCGCTTCGGGTTCGAGAAGTTCGCAGACAAAGTCAAACAGGTGTATTTGCGCCTTCTGCTGAATCGTCCTGTTATGCGCTCCGTTCACTTCTATCCAGGGCACGTACTCAATCGGTGGCTGATGGTCGCGTGTCCTTTTTCCCATCTCGTACATGAGCTGCGTACCTTCTGGCCCAGTGCTGCACTTGTCCAATACTTTCCAGTCGGTGCCCACCTTCTCGGCGCATGGCTCACCGGCTTCAGTAGGCTTGTCCTGGCTGAGCATGCAGGCGACGAAATTCAGAAGTCTGCGGGTAGGGTGGACATACTTTACAGCGCACGTCTGCACTTCGTTGATGTAGCACTCGTCGGGTCCGTGCTGACAATCAAACGTGACGGTCCCGTTGATGACGTGCATGCGTGCATTTCCGAAGGGCAAGATGTCGATAATCAGGTAGTCTTGGAGCTTGATGTACGTTGGGTGTAGTTGGTCCAGGATGAAAAAGTGGCTGGGAGAACAAAGTCCCTCGTAGTAGAGCGTAACGTTTACGGCATTCTCTTGAGTTGCGAAGCATAGCACTGGTGAGACGAGAAGGATAATTGCTAGCACTTCGCTTAGAAATAAATTGGTTGATGGCATCTTGAACATAAAGTTTACGCACTGTCTGGGTAAATTAAGGTAGCGACAAAGGGCTGCAGGGCTAGAGGATCAGATGCGACCAACTCATATGAGCGGGAGCACTGCAATGTCATTTCAAGTGGCGTTATACAAGCCATATCAAAAAAGTGATAAAAAGGTGTGGTGCCCTCGAAAACAATTTCTTATTTCTCCCGGATACTTCATACACAGCGTTATCTGCGAAAGACGTATCGTCGGCGATCGCGTGAAGAGCTTGTTTTTTAAGACGACAGTCTTTCCAGGGACTTTCGGCGTGAAAATTCTGGTCTGTCTGACTGTCTGTCTTTCTCTCTGTACATTTGTGTGTTTGTCCACTCTTAACGGCACCGGGTACTTCAAATCGGCCGACCTCATCCACAGCACGCACCAATGTTGCTCAAGGTTTAGCGTTCATACTTGTGCAATTGTCAATTATTAAGCAACTATTGCGCAAGTCTAGGGCACCATAACAACACGCATATATTCTGCATGTGCATCTTTCACTAGAAAAGGCATACATGAGTAATTTTAAGGTCCATAGCGCTTACCACGCTGCGCTGATCATTCAACGCTTGCACGAAAAGATGAGTGTTTCCAACGCTTTGCTAAGACGCGATGGTAGTGGCACCTACTCGTAAGGTGCATTATACACCTTATCACCTCTGAGACGGGCGCGCACAACCGTCTGAAAGCCACGCGCGTCGTTTTTCAAGAATACTGCCAGGTGGCGCTCATGTCTCACTTGTGACGTGACATGATGCGCTCGTCCGCCTCTGCTGCACGCTCGAGGAACTCTAACGCAGCACCCCCAGAATACCATTCACCAATCTTCCTGCGTAGAACATAAAATAAATTGTTCACTCTCTCCATGCGCAAGACTATCGTCTTTCGACGACATTTGCGGATTACATGCAGATACGGAGCCAATTTTTTTTTCACTTTTTCGCGTGACGGCGCAACGGTTTTCTATAGGCCGAAGGTAAATGGAAACTTCAGGGATGTGTAGCTTTCTTGCTGTTTACTTGAGTGAATAGACTAGAAGTATCCTTCTGTATAAATAGGAGGAATAAACACACTTGATGAAGCCGAGGTATTCTATAAATCTCGTCTGACTGCAAAATATCATAATAAAGTTCAAAGGGGTGCACCAACCGAAGAAAAGAAATACGAAAACAGATGTGGCAGCCTACCTATCGAGAGCGTTGTCAACAATTTTCGTTTCATTGTGCAAATAAATTGGGAACAAGGCCCTCGTCGAGCTAGCCGCACCGCCTGTTTTCGTATTTATCATGGTCCGTGTCCTTATGCTATCTCCAAAGGTTTTGTGTGCACCACTTGCTATACAAAGGCTGAGGGAAATGGTCGAGCTCTCACATTATGCCAATGATGTGTATGTGCCTGATGGAACTCCTTCTCCTTTTCAATGTCGTAACGCGGTTCGTATCGATAGGACTGATAACCTTGCCCGGTGTCCTTCACCTTTATCAGTATACCTAGAGCTCGGCACCTTAGATGCAACAGCATGTGCACCATACTAGAAAGTGCGTACCACCGGCAGTCTTGTAAGGATTGCATGATTGTGATCGGCTAGAACATTTGGCTGGGCTAGTTTCCCATAACTCGTGACTAAACATATAAACGCGAATAAACGATGACCGCGAAATCAGGTGACCCGCAGACATGCCTCGGCCGCCAACAGCAGATTTGCATGTTTCGCCCGAAATCGTACGTGTACAAAACAATTGACGCAGCATATAGTGACGGATGGGGAAAGGGAGGATTAAAATATTTATACTTTCTTTTCTTTCATAGTCATTCGGGCCTATGGTGTGCCTAATAAAGAAAGAAGCCCTTGGTATGAAGTCTGCCTGGTTCTACACACACACACACACACACACACACACACACACACACACACACACACACACACACACACATATATATATATATATATATATATATATATATATATATATATATATATATCAATCAATCAATCATGATTTATTTCAGCTTCAAAGACATTCAGTGGAGCTTGGTGGGTACGGACAAAAAGCCATAGATGAGGCTTGACAGGGTCCGTACCCCGGGCTTGGCAAACGTGGCGTACAGAGTGGCGTACAATCGTAGCGTACAAAGGCAAAAACGGGCACATAACAGTTATCTTCAGTGCAACAACATAAAAAAAAAAAAAAGTCACTGGTACAGTATACTGAGATGCACTCGTTCAAAATGAAGGGGGAGAGAGAGATTCACAGGTACATTTATCATCATACACATGCGAATTGAGTACGCGGAAGTGTTACTTATGTTTTTCGGATATGTTAAGTAGTAGCGGTAGCTGATATTTCAACATCTGTGTTGCGTAATTGGTTCGTGGTCTTGGTAATCTCCAGACTTCACGAGTCCTCAAAATTCGCACATGTTCAGCGCGAGTTAGCGCCGACAATTCTGTGAAAAATGTGTCGTTATTTTTTGTAGCCGACTTATAGCGATTGTTTAAAATTGTGTGATAGAGCTCATGTACTGGAAATAAGTGCAGAGCCTTGAAAATCGGTTCCGTGTGGGCATCGTATGCGGCACTAACGATGTTACGAATGGCTTTCTTTTGAAGTTTGTGTAATTTCTGAACGTTGGTTTTGGTGGTCGTGCCCCAGACTAAGTGACAATAAGATAAGTTAGACAAAAATAGTGATTTATAAATTAACAATTTTATGTTTTGAGGCAGGACGTAACGGAACTTTGACAATATACCTACAGTTTTTGAAAGTTTATTTAAGGTGGCATTCACTTGATCTGTCCACGTCATATGCTCTTCAAAAATGACTCCCAGGCTTTTAGCAACGCGTGATAATTCTATAGTTGATGTACCTAACTTTAGACTGTTTGTGATGCCCAGTGTTTTGTTTTGAGGCCGAAATATAACAGCTTTCGTTTTAGCCGCGTTTAGGTTCAAAGAGTTGGCGATACTCCAAGTGTGAATTTTATTTAGGACGACATTGCCTTTTTCAATGAGGTTTGAAGGGTCACGTCCTGTAATAAAAACACTTGTATCATCTGCGTAAATGATAAATTTAGTATTAGCACAAATATTTACTATATCATTCACATATAAATTAAAGAGCAATGGGCCCAAAATGCTACCCTGAGGTACACCAGCCTTAATTGGTTTGAATTCGGATACAAAACCATTAATAGTGACTTGCTGGTGGCGATGATTAAAGTAAGAAATATAAGTTTTAAGAAAGTGCCTCTAAAGCCATAATGCTGCAGTTTCTCAAACAAGGAATCGTGGTTAATTGAGTCAAATGCTTTTGAGTAGTCAATGAATATGCCTAGTGTACAGAGATGATCTTCGAAAGATTGTAAGATAAGCTCCTTTTGGCGCAATAGAGCCATCTCAGTGGAGCATCCCTTCCGGAAGCCAAACTGGCAAGGCGTAATAATGCTATGCTTCGTTGAAAAACTGGACATGCGTTTATATATCAATTTCTCAATGCATTTAGAAAGACTGGAATAATTGAAATTGGCCTGTAATTGGAGAAATTATTGATGTCACCACCCTTGAATATTACAGTTACCTTTGACATCTGTAGTTGTTTGGGAAATGTGCCAACAGAAAACATGAGGTTAATAACATGTTCCAGAATTGGTGCGATAATATCGATTACAAATTTTATAGGTCTGATTTGGAAGTCATGAACATCCGTACACATACTGTTTTTTAGTGACAAAACAGATGTTATAATTTCATGCACAGTAGTCGGACACAAGAATGCGCTTTTTCTGTATCGGTGCTGTTAAATATTGAATGCAATTCGGATCGTGCTTACTATTCACAAGTGATGTGAAAAAGTCGTTGAAGGAATTCGCCAAGCGTGCATTCGTTAATGCTTCGCCGTTACTATTAATTGATAAAGTGGATTGTTCTTGGGGGTCACCGTGTAGCACAGTGTTCAATCGTTTCCACATAAGGTGTGGCTTTTTAAGGACTTCTGGGTGAAAAGATTGCTTAAGTAAATTTGTTTCGCTTCTCGGAGCTGTTTGTTCAGTTGGTTCCTGAAGCGCTTAAAAGCGTTGTAAATCTGTTAGAGCTCTTGTTTTCATAAAGATCTGATACAGTTTGTCTTTTTCTTTCATGCTCTTGAGGTGTTCCCCCGTGACCCATGGCTTACGGGCTTTCCGAGCTCGTTTCGCTAATTTACGTGGAAAACATTGTTCATACGCTGCCTTAAAAACATTTATGAACTCATTGTACGCTGTCTCGGGTTCATCAACTTCTAATACTTTGCCCCAATCTGTTACACGCAAATGAGAGCGAAAGTTTTTCAGCGTGAAAGAGTTTACCTGTCTGTAAGATTTAGTGGACGGGTGTCGTGACGCAGTGGAGGGTTTTGTTTGCGCCGATAGTAGATAAATGGGTAGGTGGTCGCTCACAGAAGAACTGATGACGCCAGAACTAAGATGCTCGGGTGAAATATTTGTAATAAAGACGTCTAGTAGTGTCGAAGAAGTTGGTTGTATTCGTGTAGGTAGACTGATTGCATTAATATAACTGTTCGCGTCCAAGATCCTAGAAAGTTCATCATGACTTGTTGATTGTTGCAAGCAGTCTATGTTTATGTCACCTCCTAGAATGACAGTGCTGGCATCATCATTAAAATAACTAAGGTAACTATCTAAAAATGTGAAGAAATTAGACACACTCGCATGAGGTGGACGGTACATAACGCTGTACACTTTAGCACCATTTTTGACAGTGAGAACCTCAAAATCAGCAGTGGCTCTTGAAAATTCTTCCACAATAACACAATTCATGCCATTTTTTCACTAACATCGTGACCCCGCCTCCTTTTTTAAAGCTGCGGTTTACGAAGAAAGAAGTATATCCTGGAATTTTGATCACTTCTGTAGCATCGCGATACCATGTCTCGGTAAACATCACGATCTCGAACTGAAAATCCATGCGCGATAACAAACATTGTATTTCTTCCTCTTTATTTCTAGCAGACTGGGTGTTAATATGCAGTGCAGAAAATGAATATTTGTTTTGTGACAACCTGCAAATTTCCGAGACCGACAAAACTCGGTTTTCCATATTTTATATCGGAAACGGTATGTACGTACTCGACTTACTCTATCTTATCAAGGTCGCTGAGCTTCGTGACGCGTAGGACACGTGACGACTCATTTTTCCTTGCAAAGATTTTGCCCTCTTTCGTCCAGCAGAAACGCCAGTTTTTGTCATTTTTCTTGCAAATTGTTTTTTCCGAGAAGCACTTTCAATGCGGGGCACAGGTGCTCGTTTATGAAGATAGGATGGCGTTCCTGGTGTCCGATGTCGGCCGTGGTCAAACGTTTCTGTCGTGTTTTTTCAAGCAAGGCATTTCGTTTTGAGCGGCTATGAAACTGCACTACAATATTTTGTCGTGAAGCGTCCCGTGTTGGTACACGGTGGCAAGCCTCAATGTCACTTTCGGAAACAGGTTCATTTACTGAATTTCCAATAGCTGCAAGTACGCTTTTCAGGTTTTCGTTTTGTGTCATGGGAACACCCTTAATCTCAATGTTCCTATTTCTAGAGTACTGTTCTAGTTGAGTGATCCTAAGTTCATTCTCAGTCACTTTGTTTCTTAGAAGCGCGCATTCATCCGTGAGGGAGCTGTTGGCTGCCTTCAATTCGGCATTTTCAGTTTCAATTTTTTTCAGCTGGTTTGCCATATCCTCAAAAGCATTATTCATGAAATCAAGGGAAGTTTTGATCTCACGATGCTCCTTCCGCAGCTCCCTCTCGAGCGACTGACGCATCTCAGTCAGGTCATGTCTTAAATCCTTCACAAGTTTGTACACCTCTGAGCGGGATAAGGTCATGGCAAAAGACAGTACAATACACTTGGATGGCAGCAGCAGCGACAGTAAAAAAAAAAAAAATAAAAAAAAAAAAGTTACAAAAGAATTTCAGACCTGCGATCAGTAGAAAGGTAGGTATAAGCGACGTTCCAAGACTGCCGCCGCTGCTGCCAAGTGAAGGACGTCGGCCGATGATCCTCTTGAAATACTTGTGAGCCCTGGCGGCACAGTCGCTCCCTGAAGTGACGTCACAGACGATTGTGACCGACGCCGCCCTTCCGGAAAAGAGCGAAAGATGTTGCCACCAAGACAAGCTTCACGTGCGTGTCGACGATAGTATCTGCGATCAGTAGAAAGGTAGGTATAAGCGACGTTCCAAGACTGCCGCCGCTGCTGCCAAGTGAAGGACGTCGGCCGATGATCCTCTTGAAATACTTGTGAGCCCTGGCGGCACAGTCGCTCCCTGAAGTGACGTCACAGACGATTGTGACCGACGCCGCCCTTCCGGAAAAGAGCGAAAGATGTTGCCACCAAGACAAGCTTCACGTGCGTGTCGACGATAGTATCTGCGATCAGTAGAAAGGTAGGTATAAGCGACGTTCCAAGACTGCCGCCGCTGCTGCCAAGTGAAGGACGTCGGCCGATGATCCTCTTGAAATACTTGTGAGCCCTGGCGGCACAGTCGCTCCCTGAAGTGACGTCACAGACGATTGTGACCGACGCCGCCCTTCCGGAAAAGAGCGAAAGATGTTGCCACCAAGACAAGCTTCACGTGCGTGTCGACGATAGTATCTGCGATCAGTAGAAAGGTAGGTATAAGCGACGTTCCAAGACTGCCGCCGCTGCTGCCAAGTATATATATATATATATATATATATATATATATATATATATATATATATATATGTGTGTGTGTGTCTCGACACACGTCGAGAACTGAACAGCACGTGATAAGAATCAGATGTGGACGTACACGGACAGTTGGTTTCGTTCTCAGTGTTGACAGTGGTTCTTTCCCTTTTTTTACTTTCTTTTTTTTCTTTTTTTCTTTTTTTCTTTTCGTCTTTTTCCCTTTTTCTTTTTTTCTTTCTTTCCTTTTTTTAGTTCCCTCTCACACGTCGAGAACTGAAGAGCACATGATAAGAACCGGATGTAGACGTGCACAGACAGTTGGTCTCGTTCTCAGTGTTGACAGTGGTTCTTTCTCTTTTTTACTTTCTTTCTTTCCTTTCTTTTTTGTTCTTTTTTTTCTTTTCCTCTTTTTTTCTTCCCCCTTTTTCTTTTTTTCTTTCTTTCCTTTTTTTAGTTCCCTCTAACTCTCACAAACATCTTTCAAGGCGAGAGGGACGCGGCAGCAACGAAGTTTAGAAGTTCATGTCAGTATAACTCATCCCTGATGAAGGGAGGACCCCTCCCGAAACTGTTGGGAAATAAATATATTTATCCTTGTTGATAACGCTCCCGTTGTGCCATATCCCATACCTTCACGAAGACTAACTGGCCCATTGAATTATTACTCCCACTATATATATATTAGATATGGTACAACTGGAGCGTTGTCAACAAGGATAAATATATTTATTTCCAAATAAATATATAAATATATTTATCCTTGTTGGCAATGCTCCCGTTGTGCCATATCTCATATCTTCAAGAAGACTACATGGCCCATTGAATTTTTACTCCCACTATATTATATATATATATATATATATATATATATATATATATATATATATATATATTTCTCTCAAGGGCTTTACTTTATTTCCATCAAAAGGCATGCACATGCTCGAAAAAAAGGACATAATTCGTTTAAGACCTGCATTTTCCTGTTCGAATTCTTAAGCACCATTGCACTTAATATAGTCAGCTATATTTCAATCGCAAAAAGAAAGCTGTTGAATAACCATTGTCTGTGATTGGTGCACTGAGTTTGAGTGGTGTGCCTAATTTGAAGTATGCAAGGTGGTAAGTGATAGCGTTCGGGATCGCAGACGTGCCTGACACTCCTTTTTCGTGCTCGTACAACTAGCCTAACATTCTAAAACCCTCGTGAAATCTTTCGCGGATGCTGAACACACACAAGAAAACGTGCAATGGCATACCCCGAACGATTACACAAAAACAGACGTAATGTTCTGAAAAAAAGGGGGGGGGGGAATACAATTCTCCTTGACGCCTTCCCTTATGGACGCTCTCTGGCCATTGAACCCTATCGCCGCACCACGGCACCGCTCTCGCACCTATTTCCTCGCACCCCCCCCCCCCCAAAGAAATTCGGTGCTGCAGGTCTGAAAGGAGGTCCACAGGGGCCTCGTCTATGTGTTTAACAGCGCAGCATTTCAGCTCCTACAGGCAACGTTAACGGGCATGCGTTCATATCTAGCCAACAGTGAAATCCGGCAACGTGATGTGACCAGTCACCTCCGCAACCTCAATGAAAAGTCAGATTTAGTTTTTAGAAACAGCTGATCGCCACAGGACCACAATCTAGAGAGCCGTAATTTTCGAAAAATTGTGCATATGAGTAAATTCGTGACCATATCACCGAAAATTATTCGACGGCACAAAGAGCAGAGCGCTGTGTAGCTTCCAAATATTTTCTATACACCCCTCGAATTTTGATGGTGTCCATCTTCGCAGAACGGCTAAGCCACAGAAGAGAGAGAGAGAGAAACAACTTTATTTATGTGAAAAAAATTCACAGAAAAATAGCGATCAGGCCGTGCCTGGCCGCCAACTTGTTAACCAACAGAAAAGTCACAGTCGCGCATCAAGAGCGAAACAATGTGGTAGCAAAAAATATTAAGTGCACAGGAAGAACGGCAAACAGTTACAAACATCCTGTAGGCTTCACAAGCACAAGACGCCAAAGAACAACACACACATGGTCAGTGCGAACAAGCAACTGTCACAGCGTGTCACATGTAGCACACTGTTTAAAAAAAACGCATGAAAAGAACGCGCAGGTATTTATAGGAAGAGCGTGAATTCTCAGAGCTGTTACTTTAACCCGTCTTTGTTTTAGCTCTTCTAGCTCGCAGCTCTCTCCTGTCGCAAACGCAGCCGCTGAAGCAAGCAAAGTAACTTTCATGTGGTTCAAAGCTTAAACAGTAACTCTGCGGGGAAAACACAAGACGTGCACATGACGCCCTCAAGACGTAAGCGCGCGAGCACGTGTGACTATGCCCTCGCACTCCAGCGAAGCACGAGGGTTAAAGAATTGGGTACCAGAGGAGTTAGGAGGAATAGGTCGCTAGGGAACCCAAGGAATTCGCTAGCGGCCAGGGTGCATTAGGAGAACGTGTGCCACTCCCGGAATCACGCGCTCGCAGTTCAAACTCTTTGGGCAGCGAAAAAACCAGAGAGCGTGCGCCAACTGAGCAGTAGAAAATACAAACATGCCACACAGTGAAACGTGAAGCCACGGCTTGCATTCCATGCTGGCGTCAATTATGGTCATGATAGACCGTGATTGTAGTTCAGCGGTATCGTTTTTTTTTCTCTCTTACAGCATAAGCATTCAAAAGCCAAAACGCTCACATGGTATCGTGCTACCAAAAAACACGGGGCACTCTCAGTTTTTTCCCGGCCTGCTAGCCTCGAGGGGTGCTCGCTTCAACCAAATTTTTTAAAAAATTGGTAAATCCCACGTACAGGGGGAATCGATGATATGCGAAGCACGAATGAGAACGGTTCATATGTCACTTTAAGATCAGCACAAAGTTACGAGGTGGAGGTAAATGATGCCGTACATGTCTTCCGCGTCATGATTATCATGTTGGATGCATTGTTTACCTTCGTTATCTATTCACGTCACGTGATAGCAAATTTAGTATATGTGGAGCTAGCCAAACGGCCGCAAGCATGCCATGAGCGTGGTATGTTGTTATGTTGTTACATGGCACGTGTGTCAAGACTATCGTGTTTGCGCAAGTGATATACTTTCGTCATTCATTGATGTCACGTAACACCAAAGTTGGTATATCTGGAGCTAGCAAAACGGCCGCGAGTGCATCATGAATGGCTTAATATACTCCCATATAGAGTTGACGCGCGCGCACGCTGGGCACAGCGACGCTACGCTAGCAAAACGCGAGAACTTTATAGTGTGACACCAAGCGCGACCGGCACGACCAGCGACCGTCGGCACGACCCGAAGGCAACCAGTGCGAACGGCGACAAGCTGTATTTCGCGCCGATGCGTTACCCAGACTACACTGCGTCTCCCTCTTTTTGTGGCCGAGGGACGCCGGACGCGCTGAAGCGCGCATTGCTCCAAAGCAACCCAGCGCGGCACGCGCCTGCGAGTATATCTATGGCAGGAACGGTGCCTGGCGTGGCAACGCCGGCGTGACGCGACGAAATGAACGCCAGAAAACACGTGCACCGCGTCACGTCGAAATGTATTTGCGCCTACACTGTGACATGTAGTCATGTTCTCACATGATACGCATCTGATGATTAACATGTTTGCACCAGTCACATACCTTCGTCATTCATTGGCGTCACGTAATACCAAGTTTGGCATATGTGAAGCTAGCGAAACGGCCTCGGGTGCATCATGAGTGTGGCATGTATTTATGTTGTTACATGACACACATGTCGTCATTATCATGTTTGGATGTGTCATTTACTTATGTCGTCCGATCGCGTCCCGTAATACCGAGTTTGGTACAAGTGTAGCTAGCGAAGCGGCCGCGAGCGCATCGTGAGTGTGCCATGTAGTCATGTATTTACATGATACGCATATCATGATTAGCATGTCTGCATTAGTCACATACCTTCGTCATCCATTCACGAACTGTAACACCAAATTCGGTATATATGACACTAGCGAAACGGCCGCGAGCGCATCATGAGCGTGGAAATTCGTCATGTTGTTATATGGCACGCATCTCATCATTTTGATGTTATGACTACTCAGAAATGTTCTTCTTAAAGTCATGTTATACCATACCAAGTTTGCTTTTCATATCATTATCGAAGCGGCCAGGAGAGCTAAAACTCGCAGGTGGCTAGATAGATAGATAGATAGATAGATAGATAGATAGATAGATAGATAGATAGATAGATAGATAGATAGATAGATAGATAGATAGATAGATAGATAGATAGATAGATAGATAGATAGATAGATAGATAGATAGATAGACACGCTCAAAGTCGCCGAAGTTTTCTAAGAAATGCTTCGCATTTAAAAAACCAGCCTACTATAACCTCGCGAACAATACCTATTCCTCCATAGATCTAAGCTCAGGTTCCCAAATGGCTATTAAGCAAAGCCGACTGGGGACAGTTTTATATCATCACTCATTTAAGTTGGCGCGACATATGTGCTTCGAGCATTGATGCTGCTGTCAACTACCCCACAGCGTTTTTGATTGATGCAGCCACAAAATGGATCCCACAAACGAATGGACACTCTGGAAAATGACGTGTGCCATGGTGGAACTCTGAGTGCCGAAATGCGCGCAAGCAGCAAAACAAAGCACGGAGGTTGCTAAGGAACTTGCCGATAGCCTAAAGTCTCCATATCTTTAAGAAAATGGAGTCTTAGGCGAAGAGATCGCGTCGGAAGGCCAAAAGAGAAAGTTGGCAGAAGTTTTTATGAGAGATCAATTTATATACACAGGAGGCTAAAGTCTTGAACATGGCTGGTATGGTAGCAGGAAAACAAGTTCACACACTCTCACTGACACCTTGAACGAACATGCTAACTTTCTCAGTGCACACTTCGAACGGGTGTCCAGCTCGTCCCACTATACTGGTGCTTTCCAAAAATACAGAACAAAAGTGAAAACGCAAAAACTCGAACACAAATATACAAGATACAAGGCGTACAACCAAGCTTTCAGCTTAGCTGAGCTCCAAACACCTCTGAACAGCTGCAGTGATAACGCTCCAGGTTCTGACCGTGCGGTGTACAAAATGTTAAAAAAACCTACCAATCGAAATGCAAAAACCTTACTTTGTTTGTACAATGCTATCTGGTTCTCTGGCGCTATCCCTACTTCCTGGTAAGAGGCTATTGTTATTCCCAGTTGGATAGAAGGCAAAGACCCTTCTTCTGTTTGGTGTTATAGACATATTGCGCTTACAAGTTGCCGGTGCAAACTTCTAAAAAAATGATTACCTGCCGACTTGTACATTTCCTTGAAACAAACAATTTTTTCGACCAATTCCAGTGCGGGTTTCGAGAGGGTAGGTCCACCCTGTTCATATCGAGGCACAGATCAGAGAAGTTTTTGTCCACAAGCAATAATTCCTTTCTGTGTTCCTTGACATAGAAAAGGCATATGATACCACATGGCGCTTTAGAGTATTAAGACACCTGTCTCACCTTGGCGTGCGTGGCAGAATGTTTACAATAATCGAAAGTTACTTGTCAAACCTGACATTCCGCGTTCGAGCAGGCAGCGTTCTTTCCCAAACATTTGTCCAAGAAACAGACATGCCGCAAGGTGGTGTACTTTTTGCACACTTTTAAATGCGAAGCATTTCTTAGCGAACTTCGGCGACTTTGAACGTATCTATGTATCTCTCTATATATCTAACCGCCTACGACTATTAAGTGTGAATACACTTTATAAGCGACCCCAAACCATCCACCGCCATCGGCGGCGTCCGCAGTCTTCTCTCTATCTTTAAAAGAAAGAGGACTTGGCGGGCCGCAGCGCGACGCTCTACCGATAAGCCACGGACGCGACGCTGATATCGGTGTCGGTAACGCGCCTTATAGCCCCTCCCCCTTCGCTCGCTCCTCCGCTCTCCTCGCTCGCTGCAGCTGCGCGCGCACCCCTCTCTCTCGCGCGCCCGCCTTCTCTCTCAGTCTCCCGTCGAGAGCGGGTCGTGATGGGGAGTAAAGTTAAAATTCGTTGGCATTCGCCAGTGAGTTAACGTAAACTCCCCCGTGTGATCAAATTGCGATTCCCAGGAACCATTACACCATAAAGGCACCATAGTGTGACTAATAAATCTAATAGTGCGAATTATTAAATACCCCTCATAGCATCACCCCGTGTATTCGCACTTAACCATGTTCACCCTCGGGGAAATGCTTGGGAGTTTTGAGCTTTGCTGCCCGTTTGGATGATGATATCGATACCAAAATTTTTATGGCATACCATGACTGTATGACAGGCATGTTTAACTAGTCATAACATGAAAATCATGACAAGTATGTCATGAATGTCATCATTTACATTTTATGGTCTTGTTTTTCTTGCGGTGGTTTTGTTCGCATGACATGCTGCAAAGCTGGTATGGTGTGACATGATTGCAAGGCGAACACCAGCGACAGACCCTAACATGAAAATCATGGCATGCGTGTCATTTAACAGCATGACTACCTGCTACACTCATGATGCACTCGTGGCCATTTCGCTAGCATCACATACACCAAATTTAGTATTACGGTACGTGAATGGATGACGAAGTTATGTAACTGGTGCAAACATGGTAAATAAGAGATGCGCGTAATGTAATAACATTACATGCCACGCTCATAATGCACTGGCGGCCGTTTCGCTAGCTTCACTTATACCAAGTGTGGTATTACGTGACGTGAATGGATAACGAATGTATCAGAATGCTGCAAACATGATAAACATGAGATGCGTGTCATGTAAACACATGACTACATGCTACGCTCATGACGCGCTCGTGGCTGTTTCGCTTGCTTCACATGTACTAAATTTGATATTAAATGACGACAACGGACGAAATAGGTAATTCGCACATCTAAACATAAAAATCACAACATGCGAGTCATGTAACAACAAGACTACATTCCACACACATGTGCTTACGGCGGTTTCGCTAGTTTCACATGCGCCAATTTCGGTATTACGTGAAGTGAATGGATGACGAAGGTATGTGGTTAGTGCAAGCATAATAACAATGAGATGCGTGTCATGTGTGAACATGACACATGCCACAGTCAAAGTGCCAATAGACTTCGATGTGATCCGGCGCCCGTGCACGGCGGCGTTCATTTTGTCGCGTCACGCCGGCGTTGCCACGCCAGGCACTGGTCCTGCCGTATACTTGCAGGTAGGCGCCGCGATACGTTGCTTTGACGCTTGCGAGTTTCAGCGCTTCCGGTGTCCCTCTGTCTAGAAAAGAGAAAGACACAGACTCACAAAGTGCAACGCATCAGCGCGAATGCAGCATGTCGTATTTCGCGCCGTTTGCCGACGGGCGCTTGTCGCGTCGGTTGCGCCTAGCATCGGACTATAGAGTGCTCGCGTTTTGCTAACGTAGCGTTGCTGTGCGCTGCGTGCGTGCACGTCAACGTTACGTTGGAGTATAATGAGCCCTTCATGATGCACTCGTGGCCGTTTCGCTAGCTCCACATATACCAAATTTGGTGTTAATAGACGTCAATGAATGATGAAGGCATATGCCTGGTCCGAACATGATACTAATGACACACGTGTAATTTAAGAACAAACCAACATACCACGTTCATAACGTGCTCGCGGCCATTTTGCTAGCTCTACATATACTAAACTTGGCATCATGTGACATGAATAGATGGCGAAGGTAAACAACACATCCAAACATGATAATCATGACACGGAAGTCATGTACGGCATCATTTATCTCCACCTCGTAACGTTGTGGTGATTTTAAAGTGACATATCAACCTTCCTCATTCGTGCTTCGCATATCTTGGATCCCCACTGTACGTGGGAACTGCCAACTTTTTTTATTATCAAAATGAATTATTTGCGCTTGTCCATCTCTCGCGACATGTTTTATTGTACAAATGTCGACGATGTCCAGCTTGGTTTCAACTTTTGTAATCTGGCCATGTGTGAGCGGCAGGTTCTTCTTAGTTTGAAGAAAGTATCCAACTGGGCAGAAGAAAACGGGTTTCGACTGAATGCACAAAAAAGCACGTAGTTCTTGTTCTCCAGAAAGAGAGGCATTTATTTTTTACTTGATATTCAACTGCACGGACGACGTCTTTCTGTTAATACCGAACACGATTTCTTAGGCCTAATCTTCGACGCCAAGCTAACATTCATACCACACATCAAATATTTAAAAAACAAGTGCATAAAAGCAATGAAAGTTCTAAAAGTGTTGTCTCGCACTACGTGGAGAAGCGACAAGAAGTCTTTAATTAATTTGTATAAAAGCTTCGTACGTACCCGCCTAGACTATAGGACAATAGCATATTAGTAAGCGACACCTACTGCCCTTAAAATGCTTGATCCTGTTCATCATCCAGGCATCCGCCACTCTACGGGGGCTTTTTGCACTTGCCCCGTGGAAAGCCTGTACGTGGAATCGAATAAATGGTCGTTCTACCTACAGAGATGTTACATGTCTTTTACATATTATCTTAATGTAAATGAAGACGAGGATAACCCATCACATTCCACAATAATGACATGTCAAGCTTTGCTGTGTTTGAGAAACGGCCTTCTATGAGACAGCCCTTTTCACCACGTGTGAGGGGCCTAGCGAAGGAAACAGGTGGGCCACTTGACACCGTTTGATGCCGCCCGCAGTATGCCTACCACCGTGGCAGCGGTAGGCGATATATTGCGACGTGGTTTTCTCGTAGCTTACGAAGCATGCACCAATTGCACATATCCAGACATGCCTCCTAGAATGACAACAGAAATACACATGTCCTGAGTTCTTTACGGATGCTTCAAAAAGCAACACTCCTGTCTCGTACGCAGCCATCGAACCATCTTTTTCGGAAGCCAGCGTTCTGCACTCTGATTCAAGCATTTTAGCATTTCACCTGTGAAGCTTATGCGATACTTGCGGACGTTAAACGCATTAAAAACAAAACTACAGAAGGAAGTAATGTATAAAGATTTCCCAAGTGTAGCAAAAGCTCTGAAAACTTCTAAAAAGCACAAAAACCCTGTTCTTGTTACAGTTTATTCGCATTTTGTGCACAGTCTACTCATCCAAGCAGCATATTGTAGTCTGCTGAGTGCCAGGACACCGTGAAATACAAGGCAACGTTCTGGTGGACCAGCTAGCTGGATCCGCCAGCAAAGCCGCTACCAATACACCGATAACAGTTCCTGCACTCGACTTGAAACCTTCTTCAAAACGAAAGCTCAAGGGTTATTGACAGAGCTCATGGGACACACACACAGGTGATAAATTACATGTCGTCAAGCCACAACTTCTTTATTGACCATCAGTATCAAAATCAAGCCACACAAAAGTAATCCTTACTTGGTGAAGAACAGGACATACACACACAACACATTCCTTTGTTTTGTCTGGGGGTGATCCACCCTTGTGTGACAGATGTGGAAAACCACTCATTGTACTTCACATTCTAATCCAGTGTAAAGAATACACACGATGAGAAAACAACACTTTTCAATACCCTACCGACAACAGATACCACGTCACCCTGCAATTTTCGCCGGTGGGAAACCACCTTTCCCACATAAATCGTTGTTGGCTTTTTTGAGAGACATCCGTACTTTTGACGTCATATAACGGGTATTCCGCAGCACTACCTCTCCAGAGAGGTCTCTGCAGTGGTGGCTACGCAACAAAGCACTTGCCTCACGGCCCTTGGATGCAAGGGTGTGAACGATCGAGGCACTTGTGCTAATGCCATACATGTCCACCATCATTTTTATAATCCCAAACCTTTGTCATCCTTTAACACCACCCACTTTTTGCGGCATGGTCATGATTTTATTACTTCTATGTTTTACCAGCCTCAGCGCGAGGAATTTTAAGGCCCTTGCACAGCCGCTTATCACAATCATTGTCCTTATCTCTAGTAACATGAACTGGTGCTCTTTGGCCATAAAATGACCCTTGCGCCACAAAACATCAAACATAGGCATCATCATCATCAAAAGTTTAACCCTCATATAATTGCCCCATAGTTTCTATATGGCCTACGCTAGCATTTGTCGCCGTGGCACATTATGAAAAATTTGTCATATGAGATCATTTTGGAAAATCTCGCTTGGTAATATCTGATTTTCCTCATCTTAAGTACCCCTGAAAAATCTATGTTGCTTCTCTAGAATGGCGGATACATCAATAACGAGTCTACGATGCCGAGTCTCCCCCCCTCTCCCACTGCGTTTTTATATACACAGGTCTAATCTGGCACAGTGTCCCCTATGCCTCCACTGCAACGAGAGTAAATCTCTGCATTATTTTCTCCTAACATGCTGGTTCTTTACAAATCAAAGAAAATGACTGTTAGAAGAACCTCTCCTAACGTTGGTTTAAGTTTATTCCTTCTGGTGGTTCTTTTTTTTGGGGGGGGGCAAATGAAAATGGATTTAGCCACTGGAGCATTTGCGAGGCCGTATGCGATTTTCCAAAGTCAACAAAACGAATAGAATGCTGAGTTAAGCCATAAATTCACTTTATTTCCAACCATATTAGATTGTTGGGTTTTCTTTTTATTACCTATATTTATTCAATTTCTAATCCATCGTTTACCAATGTATAGTTATAGCGCTAGAACAGAATGACGACACATGGACAAGAAGGAGTTCTGTTCTCGCGCTATAACTTACGTCATGTCATACCAACTGGGTCAAACCAGCACACTTTTAATTTAACAATCTATTCATTGTTTAAACATCCGTATCCAAATATTCCAGCTGGTAAAACAATTTGATCTTAAAAAAAAGGGTGCCGTCCGTTTCATGGCCGATTCCCCGAGGTGGTTTGCGCCAGGAATCTCAGGAACAATTAACCAATCAACCAATGACGGGAGCCACGCATCTGTGTGTAGAAAATGGGGTGATTGCTTTGAAGAGTTTATCTAACCCGAGTATAGCTGATATCACTGCAAAGTTTGGTATGGTACGTACGAAACCAGAGGCGTTTCTTTAGACCCAGATTACTCACGGAAGATTACTTTTTTTCCCGCCACTGTACAGCGTGTATTGGTTGTGCTTTCACTGTTAAGTTTCAGAGCACAAGTCACTCACTGATTTACCCTCAGACGACTCGACTCTGAGAGCCACCTTGTACATTCTTTCTTCTCAATCAACATAGTAGTCTTCTCCTGCTTCTTACGAAATACCACTATGCCTAGCGTAGGTTTGCGCAGATTCTAGGAGCACAGACACTGCAAGTTTTTTCCAACTCACTTCGTTTTGTATTGCATCTGTGATAGGACCACTGTTGACCATACGAATGTGTCAGCTGATGAACGTCCTGTTTTTATTATGTAGCCATAATCCCGTCAAACCCTCTGGAACCTTTCACGGCATGTTTTCATCCCTCACCATGAAACCACCGCCTGTAACTTCTGACGCCTCAAGAACCATCTGAGAATTTTGCCTTAGTAAGACACTAAAAGAACAATGTCTTGCTTTAAATTCGCTAATTTAGCTTTTACAGTTCTGATGCGGTATATAAAATTAGAACTATTTTTCGGTGTTCTACAAGCACTTTCGACGTCTACCTACGTATCTATATATCTAGCCGCCTATGCCTGGGTGCTCTCGTAATAACCCCCTGCGTTGGGGATAAACCGAAAGTTAGTATGGAGGAGAAGTTGGCTTGACGAATACAAGTCGCAGGTCACAATATGAATATTGTCACTATCCCGTCCCGTACGTCGTCAAACAGTTTCCGCCAGACAATAGCACATGCCCACTGCCGGTTACGTGCGACTCGTGTGCGGGTATGTGCTGTAGGAGAGTTACTTCATATCTACCCAGGAACGGTGAGAACACACTAGAGTAACTTCAACGCGTGAGTGTTAAGGAAAATCTCACGCCGGCTGCGTTGAGCCTTCGAAGGTGAAGAACAAATGTCATGGTCCCAGCAGGAATCAAACCCCACTCACCCTTCTGCATGGCAACCAAGTATTCTACTGCAGATCCGCGCCAGGTCACGCAACTGCTTTTGAAAGAGACTGTAATGTTCGTGAAGCATCAATTGTGGATGTATTGATGGCTATCTAATTTTATAAACATTACTTGTTTACTCCAACTATGCAGTCTTCACGTCGGGTTAAAATAAACTTTAAACGAAATGCACTGAATGCGTATGCCAGTTTACATCAACGAAGAGATGTCTCGCACAGACATTGCTATTCTAATTCAAGGCTTTAGGAAAAATATGTGCATATACACAAAGTGAATGACGACGAGTGGTTGAAGCTATAGGTCCTAAGTTCTATAACATCTCTGTTGAAGTCTCCGTCTAATATAAAGGACAAACAGATGGATGCATGGACGCACGGAAGAACGGATGGACATGTGGATGGACCGATGAATGAATGGACGGAGAGATGCATGGATGGACGGACAGGTGGATGGCGCGTATGAGTGTGTATTGTGCTGTCGTATAGTTGCTTACAGATAAATCGGTTGTTTACAAATATGTATTTGTTTTTTTTTGTTGTGCAGGTGTTCAGTGTCACTTTGAGTTTTGTGAGACGTGGTGTCTCAAAACTACGTTGGTTCTAAAAGCTTCCCCCTGGAATGCTGGCATTGGCAGTGTTGGCCCAACGAATACACATGGAATTACTGGGAGGTACTGCAGGAGGATCGATGCCCAGCACCTCCACCAAAATGATACGGGAGAGCATACAAGGAAACGAGGTGATAGTTGAAATATATTGATGTGACGACAAGCGTAAGCCGAGATGGAAAGCGAGAGTGCACCCCACATCTCAGAATGAAGTCGTCTTTCTCGCTGTCTGTCTTGATTTTTCAGCGTGATGTATTCGTGTAAAATATCATGGTCCCAGCGGGAATCTAACTCCAGCATTCTGTGTCGCAATCATGTATTCTACCACAGAGCCATACCATCCAGGTCTCGGAACTGCTTTTCAAGTAGACCATTATGTCCGTGAAATGTCTATTGTGGCTGTAGCGTTGGCTATTCAATCTGATAAACAACACATGTGTACTCCTATCATACAGCCGTCACGCCGAGTTATTGCGGTGAGTTGCCATTCACTGAAGCTATTTTATCTAGCACTATCCAGGGCCGCCATTCTCTCTGGTACAAGCACTACATATCAGCTTATCGCTATTGGTATTGTCAATACGCATGTTTCTGCTGCCATCATTGCGCAACAGTAATCATGCGATTGTTTAACCTAAGTCTGTGCGTACAATATTTGTGCACTTCTTTAGCGTCCTATTTTGTAACGTTTTGCCCAATACAAAAACTCACAACGCTGTCACCTTGCCACCGTATGCTTTTTATAACATCAATATCCAGAGCGCGTCGGATCTGCCGAATTTTCTTACTACCATAAGATCATTGTTCGCGGAAGAAATTCATGTTGAACATTCACATTTTAATTTTGGCGCCAAGATCTCGACACGAGACGTGAATTTTTTTCAAAATGTACTCTTCATAATTTGACAACATTGACTTGATAAAATTTTGCAAAACTTTGCACATTACGTAATGACATCTACAGGTCATACAATATATTTCATTTTATTGATTAGAACCTATCTAGAACACAGCATGCGCTTTCAAGTTCCTTGATGTTGCGGTGATTCGTGCTGGAATTTCAAGGTGGTGTCTCCACCCCCATTTTCTTTTCGTTGGTTTTGTCACTTACCAAATATCACGTTGTGGTATTAGTAGTGTTTTTGGGATGGTGATATTGTACTTTAATAATACGCAAAAACTTCGTTCTGCCATTCAGTGTCGCTTTAATAATAATGACATCAACTCAATCTCACTGCCAAACTTCAGTCGTCTGAATTAGGCCGTCATATAGAAATGCATAGTAGTACCTAACTCAAAGCACTGAAAAACGTTGCTCGAAAGGCAGTGTCTTCAAAACTCTATACAAGGAGGTGAACGATGGCTTAGGTATTTCTCACTGCTGAAGAAGTCAATAGCAGGATGCAAAACTTTCTAATCCAAACACGCTTCCTCCAAGTAGAGAGGTCCTTTCTTAACTGATATTGCCATAGATAATGTGGCCCCCGGTGCCAAAATTAAGGTTCGGCAGTCTTTGGGAAAAGCTTTGTGGGGCGTCGTGAAAATAAAAAAAGGCACAGCTTTGCCTCAAAGGCGAAGCAAGGAACACGATAGAAAAACATTGGAAGGTCACGCACAAATTTGCAAACAAATCGAAACGTGCCCCGCGCTTCTCACGCATAAATGACGCCCGACACGTGCTCACAGGTACATATAATAAGCGTCCCAGTCGTTGCTTCGCAGTGTCTGAAAAGTGTGCCCTTTTGCAAACGGAAACTGTGCAACGATTGCAACGACCTTTATGCGCCCGGTAATTACAACAGAATCGTTCCGATAAAAGCCCAAGACCAGCCAAGACGTGCCATCCTCCCCGCCGCGTGATATGAGCGTGCGAGTTAGCGTCCACCCACCTCCTTTCCGCGGGGGTAAGTACGCGTCTGAGATGAGAGAGCGCGCTACCGCATCGTGATGATGTGGCGGTGCGCGCTCATTGTGCCATCTTGCTGGTAATGCTGAAAAGACGATAGTTCACCCTGGGATGCCCGTCGCCAGCTGTAAGTGGTAGATATAAGTACCTTTCCTTTTGAAATATGAAAGAAGCGCTCTTTCGTAGCTCAGTGGTTAGTGCCTCGCACTCATATTTTGGAGGTTCCACGTTCGATCCCGTGCCGTGTGCCGGAGTGTTTTTGTGAATTATTTTTTTTTTCTTTCTTGCGTTTATATATATATATATAAACGCAAGAAATATATATATATATATATATATATATATATATATATATATATATATATATATATATATATATATATATATATATATGCGATGAGTGATGGCGACGCTGACACCGGCGAAAAATCCAGCTGAGAGAGTCCATATGTTTGCTCTCGCGGCAAAACAACAAAGACCCCTGACTAGTTGCTACCGTCACGGCAAGCAATGGGTTGGATGATTGGATGTCTTCCCCGAAGGAGTGCTGGACAGCAAGTGAGTATTCAGTGACGATGGAGGCGAAGCACTTAGCAGCATGTTGAAATATGAAAGGAATTACTCAGTAACATCTTTGCTTATCTTTGCTTTTGAAAAGTAATTACCTTCGGCGAGCTATAACCGGCAAACACAGTCTGTGCAAACTTTATGAAACAAGTGTGAGCAATAAAGCAATAAAATTCCTATTCCAATCCTTCTGTAAAGAACAAAGAAAGCAACACGAGGGAAAAACCCACAGGGATGTTAACAGGTCTAGAAGGACCAGTTTGCTACCTCACACTAGGAGCACGGGTAAAAGAGTTTCAATGATGACGAGAGAGAAGAGGAAAGCACGCGCAAACAAAGTGGCAACACTTCAAAGTCATCATAACACTATTAGTCTATAACCGCCGGTACAAGCAGGTTTTCTCCAGGAAGATGGGGACTGCTTTCGTCACCTTCACACACGATGACCTCCAGATGTGGACTACGTACGAGAATGGTCTACACCGTCATCGGTCAGCCATCTATGCGAGCTATTGCGACTGCCAGTGATTTTCTCTGCGCATTGTAGCAAGGGCAGACGCAAAAGATGTGCAGCCGTGTCTTCTCGCTACCACAGTTGTCGGTAAAAGTAAGTAGAGTCGAAAGTGGGGCGACTTCGTGATAGATTATGTTTAAGCGTGAATCGGCGCATAAAAGCAAGGCAAGAAAAGAACGAAACGACAAGCAATGCATACCTTGTGTGACAATGATGCTCAAATCCTAACGTTTCAGGTGATGTTCCCAAGAAGACTTGCGCCATCGCTCAAACTACCAACGCTTGGCTCATTATATCAGATTCAACGACGTGGTCTTGGAACATTGATTGACGGTCTCGCATATGTGCAAGGCCTCAAAACCTCTTTTCCGCTGGAGACTTCTCAAGCGCTTTTGAACGAATAGCGAGAGACCGTGTTATATACTTTCAATCTGAGTGTTTATTTATCCAGCTTTTTTTCTCTATCTGTCTCATTTCTATTTTATACCCCCTTTACATCCCTTTCATTTGTAGGTAGCCAACGGAACCAAAGCTTGACCAATCTTTGTCTTTCTTCTCCACTTCTCTCTAATTCTCTCCATAATATTACGATTTGTCGTATACGCAATAGCCAAGTCGCGAAAGCTTGTTTTTGAAAATCGCATGGAGCACAGTCAGATAAAACTTATCTGAGGGTCTCCGGAAAACCAGAGGTGGCAGCGATGCCAGCCATTAAAAAGCAGATTGCAAACCATTGCGTCAACTTGCTATTAGCGCCTTGAAGAAGGTCACTACAGAGTCTTTGTGTGAAAGCATATCTTAGGAATAGAACTTACTCAGTCGCGTTTATTAACTATTTTTAATAATAGAATTGACCCTGCGTCTCGAGACTCATTCAGTTTCATCGTTAGGGGAGCTTGCCCAGCCTGCTTCGAAGCTAGCTCTCAACAGTGGTTCTTTCCCTCTTCACC
Source organism: Rhipicephalus annulatus (assembly GCA_013436015.1). Classification (NCBI taxonomy): domain Eukaryota; kingdom Metazoa; phylum Arthropoda; class Arachnida; order Ixodida; family Ixodidae; genus Rhipicephalus; species Rhipicephalus annulatus. Next base: position 18,095 of record WOVY01010891.1, on the reverse strand, counting down.
ATGGTTAATGCTACTGTTACTACGTTGTTTCTTTTATTGGTTTCAAAGTCCGTGTACAAACACACCCGGCAGAATTTGAGTTGACCGGTTACTGTTGCCGGGTGTTTAAATACGCCAAAATTCTCATAACTGTCTTTTGGCGCGGCTGGTACCACGGCAATGACCCGGGTGGCGTCGATGTTCACGCAAAGCGTCCATCTTATCACTCTGTTGTGTGAGAGCGTTTCGGGCTGCATTCAAGCTTCATACGCCATTTCGATGGTTATGTGTCCTTTCCGGAAAGCTTTTAAATGCGAAGCTTTTCTTAGCGAGCTTCGGCAACTTTGAGTCTATCTATCTGTCTATCTATCTATCTATCTATCTATCTATCTATCTATCTATCTATCTATCTATCTAGCCGCCAACAACTTTTAGCTGTCGTGCCCGTTTAAATAATTATATCGTTACCAAACTTGGTAAGGCATAACATGAGTGTATGAAAAACATATTTTACTAGTGACATTATGGGAATCATGATATGGATGTCATGACTTATATTTCATGATCCTGCAGCTCTTGCAGTGGTTTTGTTCACATGTTACGTTGCAAAACTGGTATGGTAAGACACGATAGCATGGCGAACGCAAGCAACTGACCTTAACACAAAAATCGTGACATTCGTGTCATGTAACAACATGAATACAAGCCACGCTCATGATGTGCTTGCGGCCGTTTCGCTAGCCTCACTTACACCAAATTTGGTAGTATGGGACGTGGATGGATGACGAAGGTATGATACTAATGCAAACATGATAAACACGAGATGCGTGTCATGTACCAACAACACTACATGCTACGCTCATGATGCGCTCGCGGCCATTTCGCTAGCTTCACGTGTACCAGGATACGCCACGGGAGCGGCCGCGTCAGCAGCACGTGTAAGTGAGCTCTGCACATATCTGCCTATAACTTTAGCAATTTTGGTTCTAGGAGGGTCAGAGTGGTGTCTATTTGTTCGTGAAGATACAAGGAGTTCAACCGCTACAAATACTGCTATCACAAGCGAAAATTTTAAATTTTATGAGCGGAAAACAGTGTGAATCTGTGAAAACAACAACAGTCAGACCACGTTTTTTTACGATCGCTTGTATCTTCGTTATTATTCTACCGGGAAACTTCTTGCTTATAAAGTTGAAAGTCCTTAGGGTAGACCTGACGCTACTGAAGTTTGATCAGGCTAGATTTAATAGTTCCAGAGTTATTCGGCAATCAAAATTAAGCCTAATCATTAAAAAGATTAAATTGGTAAGATCACCTCGCAAACGCATTTAAATTTTGTCCGCTTAATATAATAATAAACCGCACCCTATAGGCTACCAAGAGGCCCGACTCAGTACACTCTAGGCCCTTAATTAAGGTGGTAATCAGCAAAAAGCTCATTTTATTAAAACAAATTTTCAAAAGGAGCTACAAACGCCACCGAAAATAAGCTAATATCTTCTTTTAGAACACAACAGTCAGGTTCTTTCCGTGTAAAAATAATTTTGATAGCTTAAGGTAACCGGAAGATACAGAGTTAGAAAGAATATAACGAAAACCGCTAATAAACGTGTGGCGCCCGCGTCTTCCCTTGCTCAGAGGAAGTGGGTGGCTCACTGCTCAGGAGAAAGGTACGCCCTTCAGATCAGTCTTGAACCACGTTTTTTTTCCTTACGATCGCTTTTATCTTTGCTAATAACCTACCGAGAAACTTCTAACTCATACAGTGCAAAGCCCTAATTGTAGACCTGTCGCCGCTCAGGTTTCATCAGGACAGGAGTAATAGTACCGAAACTATTTCGTGACCAAAATTAAGCCTAATCACTAAAAAGATTAATTTGGTAACATCACCTCACAAACGAATTTAAATTTTGTCCGCTTTATATATTAATAAACAGCACCCCATAGGCTAATCGGAAGCCCAACTCCGTACTCTCTAGACCCTTAATTAAGGAGGTAATCAACAGAAATTTCATTTCATTAAAACATTTTTATAAAAAAATTCCGCCATATCCACGAAGTGAATGATGATGAGTGGGTGAAGCTCCGGAGGTAAACCTGGTAAATCATGAATCCTCTGTACATTTTGCCCACTCGATTTTATTACATCGCTCCCCCTAGCGTACGTCGCCGCACTAAATCGAACGATTGCCTTCAACCAATGACACGCGCCATATGTGACATCATTCCTATTTTATAAGATCTCGCGTCTTTCATCAACTACAAGTACCGCTTTCTAGTTTATAACATCTTGCATCTTTTCATCATCAGCTACAAGTACCACCATCTAGTAAACACTACAAGAACTAAACGAGAGGTGGCTACAAACAGGAGACGGTACCGCCATCTAGTGAACACTACAAGAAACTAAACTAGAGGTGGCTACATACAGGGAACGGTACCGCTATCTAGTGAACACTGCAAGAACTAAACTAGAGGTGGCTACATACAGGGGACGCACAGCCCACGCCCTAAGGAGCTTCGCCCCTAAAATAACCACAAACTTGACTGATACACCGCTGAAACCTACATTTAGAACATAACAATCCGGGTGCGGCGACAACGTAGTGGTTAGAGCATTGGCCTCGCATGCAAGAGGTCCGTGGTTAAAATCCCGGTGCCGCGCAGTTCCCAACCGGAAAAAAATCCGCGTGTTGATGGAACTGCATTAAGAGGCCTGGGGTGCGACCTCACCGGTAACCACCGCCGAGAACGCACTCCCTCACCATAAAGGATTGGCCACCCTGGTGCAGTATCTGGCCACTACCTCCCATATGCATACGTCAAATAACTCACGGCCCTCAGTTCTCACCAGCTGCGAAGCAACTGACCATGGCGGCGGTCAGATCTGCGACGCAGCAGAGGGTGCTAAGAATCTCTGGACTACAGGCCGCCTTTGAAATCTGAACTTGGCAACGTTTAACGCTAGAACCTTATCTAGTGAGGGAAGTCTAGCTGTACTATTCGAGGAGCTAGAGGGTGTTAAATGGGATATAATAGGGCTCAGTGAGGTTAGGAGGACAGATGAGGCCTATACTGTGCTACAGAATGGGCACGTCCTTTGCTATCGGGGCTTGGCAGACAGAAGAGAACTGGGAGTGGGTTTCCTGATTCACAAAAACATAGCTGGCAACATAGAGGAATACTATAACATTAATGAAAGGGTGGTAGGTATTGTAATTAAACTGAATAAAAGATACAAGATGAAGGTAGTACAGGCTTACGTGCCTACATCCAGCCATGATGACGCTTCAGTTGAAAGCTTCTATGAAGACGTGGAATCGGCAATGAGTAAAGTAAAAACACAGTATACTATAGTGATGGGCGACTTTAATGCAAAGGTAGGGAAGAAGCAGGCTGGAGACCAGGCAGTAGGAGATTATGGCATCGGCACTAGAAACGCCAGAGGAGAGCTATTAGTAGAATTCGCAGAACGCAATAATTTGCGGATTTTGAATACTTTCTACCGAAAACGAGAAAACCGCAAGTCGACATAGAGGAGCCCTAATGGCGAAAATAAGAACGAAATAGACTTTATAATGACTGCACACCCAGGAATAGTGCAGGATGTGGAAGTGGTTGGCAAGGTACGATGCAGTCACCATAGAATGGTACGGTCTCGAATTCGCCTAGACTTGAAGAAGGAACGACAGAAACTGATACGCAACAAGCCAATTAATGAGCTATCACTGAGAAGCAAAGTACAGGAATTCAGAGTGTCGCTGCAGAACAGGTACTCGGCTCTTAGTGAGGAAACCAACCTTAGCGTAGATACAATGAATGATAATCTAACGAGTATCATTACGGAGTGTGCAGTGGGAGTTGGAGGCAGGGTAGTTAGACAGGACACTGGCAAGCTTTCCCAGAAAACGAAGAACCTAATTAAGAAGCGTCAAAGCCCGAAAGTGTCAAGTACAACAGACAAAATAGAACTGGCAGAGCTTTCGAAGTTGATTAATAGGCGTAAAGTATGCGATGTAAGAAGGTATAACATGGAGAGAATTGAACACGCTCTGAAAAAAAAACGGAGGAAGCGTCAAAGCAGTGAACATGAAACTTGGGATAGGCAAAAGTCGGATGTATGCAATAAGGGACAAAGAAGCTAAATAACTACCAATATGGATAGGATAGTTAAAATAGCGGAGGAGTTTTACAGAGATCTGTACAGTAGCCGAGACAACCACGACCTTAACACTATAAGAACTAGCAGTAACCCAGGTGACACCCCACCAGTAATGATAGAAGAAGTCAGAAAAGCTTTGGAGAGCATGCAAAGAGACAAAGCTGCTGGTGAGGATCAGGTAACATCAGATCTGTTGAAAGATGGAGGACAGATTGTGTTAGAAAAACTAGCCACCCTGTTTACGAGGTGTCTCCTGACGGGAAGGGTACTAGAGTCTTGGAAGAACGCTAACATCATCTTAATACATAAGAAAGGAGATGATAAGGACTTGAAGAATTACAGGCCGATCAGCTTGCTCTCTGTAGTATACAAGCTATTTACAAAGGTAATTGCTAACAGAGTAAAGAAAACTTTAGAATTCAATCAACCAAAGGAACAAGCGGGATTTCGAACAGGCTACTCAACAATTGACCACATTCATACTATCAATCAGGTAATAGAGAAATGCTCAGAGTATAACCAACCACTATACATAGCCTTCATAGATTACGAGAAGACGTTTGATTCAGTAGAAAAATCAGCCGTCATGCAGACACTGCGGAATCAGGGCGTAGATGAAGTATATATAAACATTCTGGAAGAAATCTACAGGGGACCAACTGCTACCATAGTGCTTCATAAAGAAAGCAACAGAATAACAATCAAGAAGGGTGTAAGGCAGGGGGACACAATCTCCCCAATGCAATTTACCGCGTGCTTACAGGAGGCTTTCAGAAGCCTATAATGGGAACAGTTAGGGATAAGAGTTAATGGAGAATACCTTAGTAACCAGCGCTTCGCCGATGACATTGCATTGCTGAGTAACTCAGGGGACGAATTGCAATTCATGATTACGGAGTTAGACAAGGAGAGCCGAAAGGTGGGTCTTGAAATTAATCTGCAGAAAACGAAAGTAATGTACAACAACCTCGGAAAGGAGCAGCGCCTCGAGATAGGTAATAGTGCACTTGAAGTTGTAAAAGACTATGTCTACTTAGGGCAGGTAATAACCGCAGAGCCTAACCATGAGATTGTAGTAACTAGAAGAATAAAAATGGGGTGGAGTACATTCGGCAAGCACTCTCAAATTATGACAGGTAGACTGCCACTATTCCTCAAGAGGAAGGTATATAACAGCTGTATCTTGCCGGTACTTAGCTACGGAGCGGAAACCTGGAGACTTACAAAGAGGGTTCAGCTTGAATTGAGGATGACGCAGCGAGCAATGGAAATAAAAATGGTAGGTGTAACCTTAAGAGACAAGAAGAGAGCAGAGTGGATTAGGGGACAAACGGGGGTTAAGGATATCATAGTTGAAATGAAGAAGAGGAAATGGACATGGGCCGGGCATGTAGCGCGTAGACAGGATAACCGCTGGTCATTAAGGGTAACTAACTAGTATTCCCAGAGAAGGGAAGTGGATTAGGGGGAGACAGAAGGTTAGGTGGGCAGACGAGATTAAGAAGTTTGCGGGTATAAATTGGCAGCAGCAAGCACAGGACCGGGTTATCTGGCGGAACATGGGAGAGGCCTTTGTCCTGCAGTAGACGTAGTCAGGCTGATGATGATGATTATGATGATGATGATGATGATGACATGTACCAAACTCGGTATTACGCGACGAGAACGGACGACATAGGTAAAAGGCACATTCAAACATGATAACCACGACATGCATGTCGTGTAACAACATGAATACGTGCCACGCTCATACGTGCTTGCGGCCGTTTCGCTAGCCTCACTTACACCAAATTTGGTAGTATGGGACGTGAATGCATGACGAACGTATAATACTGATGCAAACATGATAAACACGAGATGCGTGTCAGGTAACAACATGACTACATGCCACACTCATGATGCGCTCGCGGCCGTTTCGCTAGCTCCACATATGCGAAACGTGGTATTACGTGAAGCCAATGGAAGACGAAGGCATGTGACTGATGCAAACATGACAAACACGAGATGCGTGTCATGTAAAAACATGAATACACGCCATAGTGAAGGCGCAAATACGTTTGGGCGTGACGCGGTGCGTGTGCTCGCCGGTGTTCATTTCGTCGCGTCATGCTGGCGTTGCCATGCCAGGTGCCGGTCCTGCGAGTATATACTCGCAGGCGTGCCGCGCTGCGTTATTTTGACGCATGCGCGTTTCAGCGCGTCCAGCGTCCCTCCGTCACAAAAGAGGGAGACGCAATGTTGTCTGGGTGAGGCATTGGCGCGAAACAAACATGACGCATTTCGCGCCGGTTGCTATCAGCCCGCACCGACGGGCGCTGGTCACGCCTGGCGTCAGACTATAGATCGATCGTGTTTTGCTAACGTAGGGTCACTGTACCCAGCGTGCGCGCGCGTCGACGCTACATTAGAGTACATCGGGCCCTTCATGATTCGCTCACGATCGTTTTGCTAGCTCCACATATACCAAACTTGGTATAACGTGATGTCAATGGATGACGACATATATTACTGGTGCAAACATGAGAATCCTGACACGCGTGTCATGTAAAACCATGAAAACATAGCACGCTCATAGCGTGCTCGCGGCCATTTCTCTAGCTCTACATATACAAAATTTGGTATCACGTGATGTGAATAGATATCGAAGGTAAACGACGCGTTCAACATAATAATCATCACATGGAAGTCATATACGGCATCATTTACCTTCACTTCGTAACATTGTGCTGATTTCAAATTGACATATCAACAATTTTCATTGGTGCTTCGCATATCATCTATTCTCACTGTACGTGGGATCAGCCAATTTTTTTTAGATTTGCATGAAGTAAGCTAAATAAATAGCAGTTGCGTTTGTTTATCTTAGCTTTCTCTTCTCGGCGCCAGGCGCCGCCTCGTTGCGTAGAAGCCGTCTCGACCTGTTCTATTTCTCAGATAACATGGGCTCGGTGCTGTATTCTAAGCTGTGAATGTAGACTGCCTGCGATGCTGTTTGAGAATTGCAACACTACCGCAATTGTTGATGTGGGTTGATGTGCCACCCGGATTCAACTCTTTCCCCAACGCCTTCGTCAGTAGCTCACTGATTCCCTCGATGTATAGCGTCGTGATTGAACAGGGTTGTTTTGGGGAGGCTTAACCGCATGGTTAAGAGCGGCCTTATTTTCAAGTTCAGTTTACTGTGCTTTTGTGCATTGATTGATTGATTGATTGATTGATACATTGACTTATTGATTGATTGGTTAAAACTATATTTTGGTCCTGAGAAGACTCAAGGTAGACCTTGCCCCACCCGACTGATTCCACGTAGGGACCGTCAAGCCGAGCTTGGCGACCCGTTCGCGGGCTCTCTGAGTGCCCAGGGTTTGATCGTTGTGTTCGAGGCTGCGTAAGAGCGCTACCCACCTGTCCTCGCTGAAGGCGAAGCCGGTGGCTTCACATTCCCACAACATAGTGTTGAATGTTGCTTATAGTCCACAGACAGGGCAATCCGCAACTGGATACCGTTCCAGGCAGAGGGACTACGGCGGCAGCGTGGTCAGTGAGTCCTCGCGCGGTCTCGTGTGCGCCCTCGTTAGAGTTAGAAGTAGAGCCCTCAATGGACCCCTGGTGAGCGGTAAAACAAGTGAGAGAATAGGGCGTGATACTCTTGACGCTTTGGAGAATGTGGACAACCTGAGGGGCTGCCATCGGGGTATATTAGACCTTGATAGCCGCCTTGGAGTCACTGTATATGACCCTCTACGACTATCTAGCATAGCCAGGGGGATCGCAACCTGTTCAGTTATCACGGGCTGCGATGTGCGCGCCGTGGCGGAGCACGTGAGCCTGAAATTGGAGTCGACGATGGAAACAGTGATTGCCTCTTGTAGGACATATGGGGCAGCACCCACAAAACCTTCAACAGTGGTGTTGCTACGGACGAGCTTGAGCAGAGCTCCAGCCCTGACCCTACATCGACCAACGTAGTGAGCAGGGTGCATATTTTGGGGAAGGGTACGATGGGCAGTTGACACCTGATGTCTCTGGGAATCTGCATGGAATAAGGGCACTGGTCAATAGAATTGCGGCCCAAATTCTCGAGTATCTCGCTTCCTGATTTGTATACGGAAAACCTGAGCAGCTGTGAGTGCTCTTGCGCCTCGATTATCTCTTCGAGTGCATTGTGAACACTAAGCTTGAACAACTTTTCAGTGGGAGTGCCTAACGTCAAGCCGAAAGCGCGTTTGAAGACCTTTCTTTCGAAGGAAGTGAGCTTACTCCTCTCTACTACATGCCAATTATGCATAACCGCCGAGTACGAAAGGTGGCAGAGTACAAGCGCATGCATGATGCGGATGAGATTGTCTTCCTTGATTCCCCGGTGTCTCTTGGTAATCCTCCGGATAAGGCCGAGAGCACTTTCCGTCTTAGTAGTGATCTGTCTGAGTACGGCTCCGTTAGCGCCGTTAGATTCGATATACATGCCCAATATTCGAAGCGAGTCTGCCCAGGGCACTGGGGACCTGTCAGCAAAGAAAAGCCGTATTTCACTTTGAGACGCAGGCTTCCACTGACGATGGCCGCCACCTCGGGGTGTGTTTTTTTTTTGTAGAGCAGTAGTTCCGATTTCAGTGAGAAGCACCTGAGTCCCGTGGGACGGAGGAAGCGTTCAGTCACATTGATTGCACGCTGCACGGCTTCCTCAACTTGGCCATCACTCCCACCGGGCCAACAGATGGTTATCTCATCTGCATAGAGGGAATGATTGATTCTTTTAACCATCATGAATTCCTTGGAGAGCCCGATCATCACGGTGGTAAATAATGTTGGTGAAATGAATGAGCCCTGAGGCGTGCCGCGTGAAGCGAGGGTGATCTCTTGTGAGAAGTACCCTTCGATCTTGAGCGTGATAGTCCTCTGGCTAAGAAAGGATCTCACAAAGTAATAGACCACCTTCTCTAGCCCTAGGCCAGCAATATACCGGAGAATGAATTCATGAAAAATCTTGTCAAGAGCGTTCTACAGGTCTAATCCAAGAATGGATCTTGTATCTCTCGTGATCCGGTCAATAATATCATGCTCTATTAGCTTCATGGCATCCTGTGTCGAGAGGCCAGCTCTGAAACCAATCATATTTTGGGTGTACATGTCATTGGTCTCGAGGTGCACTTTGAGTCGATTCAGCAGGGCATGCTCTACCACCTCATGAAGTTAACGAAGTCGGTCTTACATTATTTATTGCTGGTGCTTTACTGGGTTTCGGGATGGGCACCGTCTAGCAATCTTCCACTGTGCGGATACCTTTTCATGGCGTCACATCTCATTAAACTTTTCCGCAAAGAACTCGATGAAATCACCATCAAGGTTCCTAAGCATCTTATTACTGATTAGGGGTGGATTTCCCATTTAGAGAAAAGAGAGCCCCTAAGATATTAGCCACATTAAAGTCCTGTACCAACTTCGGCATGTCACACCCCGCGTAGTCCTGTGTGGGCACAGAGCTATCCGCCACACGCAGATACTTGTCTATGAGCTCGTTGACAACCACTTCGTCCGGGGTAGAGTCGGTAGCAAAATGAAGGCCCACGCGAGGGGCCGCCTCTGGCTAAACCTGGTGCTGCTCTGATCGAGAAGATATTTGAGAAGACTCCAGCTCTTCCCAGATCTGAACTGACCCTCAATGCTCTCGCAGAGCTCATGCCATTGTTGTTTACACATGGTTTTGCAGTAGTCCTCGATCGCCTTGTTAGCCTCAGATACCTTCTTGTGGAGCCTCCTGCTATGCTTTTGCCCCTTCCACCTCATGAGTAGGGCTTGCTTGGCTTCAATTAGGTGGGCCAATCGGCTGCCCATGTTTTCAATGTCGAAGTCCGTGACGACCTCCTTGGTCGCTGCCGTGGCGTTATCTTTGATTCCTTTTTACCAACCTTCAAAATATGTTCCAGCCATCGATGCTCGCTCGGCTCTGACTTCGCAGAAAGCATGCCAGTCGATTACCCTAAATAATTTCATCTAAAAGCGGGCAATTGCGAAGGATAACTCGATGGCGTACTGGTCACTTCCGACGTCTTGGGCCGTGTTGATCCACCTAACCTCACCTGTATACTTAACAAAATTGAGGTCTGGGATAGTATCTCGGCATGCGGAGTTACCTCTCCTAGTGGGGAAATTCTTGTCAGTGATAAGGGTCAAGTCGACTTCTGTCGCAGTCTGCCATAGCTCGCGTCCCTTGGGCGTATCATACATGTATGTCCACACGCTGTGTGAAGCGTATAAATCCACGACTACAACAAGTGAATAACCACTGGCCATGCTCACGGTCTTTTGAGGAGAGAGTCTGATCTTGCCTTGCGATAACTGGGACTGCAGTATACGTTGAGAATAAAGGTCTGTTTCTTTGGATGCCCTTTCTGGGTGATTTCATTAGAATTTCAGTCATTACGTACTTTATGCCATCAACAACTGCACCGAGGTCAGGTGACAGCTCATCGTACTTTCTGCTGACGAGTGTGGCAACTCCCCTACCTTCTGAATGTGATGGCGCTACTTGGTAATCCTGGAGTTTGATGGGGTAGCTAGATGCAACTTTCTGTCAAGCGCTTATTTAGGGCTTAATATCCGAGGTTCTTGAATATTGCTGTAGAAGTATGTTGCTGTTTGTGAGTAAACCCACCAATGTTTTATTGCGAGATTCCGAAGTTTTTGTCTCACTAATAATTTTAGGCGCAGAGGAGAGTTGAGAATCTAAAGCGGCCCGGACAACATCACCCTCAGTCGGTGGTACTAGAACGTTGCGTTGTGCCATCACCTGCAAAAGAGTCGGACCGGGGGTGTCTCCTGGCACCGACCTCTTCTAATTTGCTCATGTCTTTACTCAGTGCTGATAATCTTATCTTAGGGTGCGCCACGGCTTCCTGGCTTTTTGCTAAACTAGCCTGCATGTTGACAAAGGAATTCTTGATTTACGACAGTAAGTTAACTCCTCTTCTTCTTTTCCGCTAGACCTGTGAGGTGCCTCAGACATATCTATGGCAACTGGGGCCGAGGCAGGCTTCGCCTAAGGGGGCGAAGATGTGAGCTTTCTAATCTCTGCCATTTCCGCAGCTAGCTTGCTCATTTCTTGCTTAAGGAGGCGGTTCTACTTCCTTCTTCTTGCCAATAGTTCGAAAAAGAAACCAGACGATGCCACTTATCACGTTTGCAAAAAGCTAGAAAATTGCGCGTGAAAGTACGGTGAGCGTCACCTCGCGCGTGCCTTTTATGTCGCGCTAGGTAACGAGAATCAGCCGACAAAAAGCAAAAAGCACAAACGCGCACGGCGTCTTTCACCTACCATCGGCCAACTGTTGGCGTTAGCTTATCGCATCTCGTCGAGCTCGTTCGCGTGGACAGAACCATTCGACACTTGTGTCATCGCCTCGAGGAGACTTACGTCCTCTTCCAGCCATGTCAGCCTAGGAGAGCGTCGGCTTCTTGCTGATAGAGGTGGTGGGCGTGCGGCAGCGTGGCCTGGTCGGCCCCGACACACGTGCGCCGGCCTTGAGACGGAGCGAGGCTGAGATGTAGAGCTTCCCCAGGCGCGTTCTTTCGACATGAAGTGCGAGCCAGAACATCCCCGAGAGACAACACAGCGCCTGAATCCGGTGTGGCCTCCCGAGTGCCCCTGGAGCGAGGGCGTTCTCTGCGCTGAGCAGCCGTGGTGGGCGACGAAAACTGGAACCCGTCTGCAGTGTCGGGGTGACGTTGCGGGGATAATGATGCTGCACCAGCTATTCTGGCGCGCCTACTGCGACGATGACCCACAATGCAGGAGATCTTGAACCATTGAGCACAGTCATTGCTAGCCGTTAGATGCTGGCCACCACAGAGTTTGCACTTGTTAGTACACACATGCTGCTTGTCGAGGCTCTCGACACCACAACCTCGGCAAATAATGTCACCGGGAGTGGGGTACACGTCAGCGCTATGACCAAGACGGCCGCACGCATAACACACGTCGATTTGCTTGCGGCACTGCATCATCGCCGGTCCATACCCAACAAAGTTCGATGCACGATACCCGTCGAAAACGACAATGACCCTGCCAGTTTGGGCAATTCTCTTGGCTGCTTAAGCGAGTGTTTACAATCTTAGCATTGATGACCTAAGGGCCTCTTGAAGGCGGACGTTGCGAATCACCCCTTTGCACGTGGAATGTGGGGCATTCTCATAGTCACTTAGCTGGCGCACCTTGCCCGAAATGAGTATTTGCATTATCCAGACGTATAGGCCCGCCATTTCGCGCTTGAGAGTACTGGCAACCATAATATCTTGCTGCATATTAGAGCATAGAGTATCCTGGAACAAATCTTCCTGGCATATGCCAGCGCCACAGGTATTGCGTCTGCCAACGTAGCCGCGCCAATTTTTAAGAGTCCACCTCTCGGCCGGATCTCAATCCCCATGTTATCTCAAGGAACTGAGGTCATCTTTCCCGCCCGCAGCACTTCGCACTTCAGCGCAGCACCACCCAATTGGCCGCATGATTGAATGACGAACGCAAGTGACCGACCCTAACATGAAAATTATGACGTGTGCGTCATGTAACAACTAGACTACATGCCATGATCATGATGCGCTCACAGCCATTTCCCTAGTGACACATATATCAAATTTGGTATTACGGTACACGAATGGATGACGAAGGTATACGAAATGTGCAAAAATGATAATCATGAGATACGTGTCATGTAAAATCATGACTACAGGCTACGCTCATGATGCACTTGCGGCCGTTTCCATAGCGTCACTAGTACAAAATTTGGTATTATGGTACGTGATTGAATGACGAAGGTATATGACAGGTGCAAACATGATATTCATATGATGCGAGTCATGTAACAACATGACTATGTGCTACGCTCATGATGCGCTGGCGGCCATTTCGCTAGCTTCACATATGCCAAATTTGGTTTTACATGACGCCAATAGATGACGAAGGTATGTGACTGGCGCAAACACGATAATCATGATGGTGGTGGTAAAAACATTTATTTCAGAAAAAGTCTACTAGAGAGTGCACACGTGGCCCATCGGCGTGCTAGAGTGGCAAGACCCTATTCCGGGACGCCAGTGGAGCTGGAAGCTGCCCGTGCGCGCTCCACCAAGGAGCGTTGCGCAGCCAAGGTAATGCAGCCGAGCAGGTGCTCCTCCCAAGCTTCTCTAGTTGGGATAGGAAAAGGGGATGAGAAAGGGACGAGATTAATTGGGCACGATGCTACGACGTGATATGTGTCGGCGAAAACATGACAGGTCGAGCAGGTGCCATTGATTTTCGGCAAAAAGTGCCTGGCGACCGCCGGACTGATAAAGGTGTTCATCTGCAGGCGGCGTAGCAGTCGTTTGTCCGCTTTCTCCAAACCGCTTGCGGGTTCCGGGTAGAGGCGGCGCGAAGCCCGGTAATAAGCCAAAATTTCGCGAAAGTGCGTCAGGTTGGTATTGCACAATTCCGTCTCGGGACATGGAGGGGCAACGGCCCGGACAGGAGAAGCGCGGGCAGTGGCATTTACCGCCTCGTTGCCGGGCAGGCCCGAGTGGCCTGGGGTCCAGACTATACGAATGGGATGAAAGTTAAAGCGCCAAGAGGCTGCCTGTAGTAGCCTAGCCGCCAGTGGGGCAATGGAACCCATAAGGTACTGAGAACAGGCCGAGCGCGAGTCCGTCAGGATGGTGCGTGAGGCAGGGTGAGAGGTGGCCAAAGCTATGGCGACCTCTTCCGCGTGCGTTACTGTGTCTGCTCGAAAGGAAAGGCCATCGACGTGTTTGCCCTCTGTAAGCACGGCAGCCGTGAAGTGACCCGAGGGGGAGGGATCCGAGACGTCCACGTAGAAAAAACCAGGACGATCGCAGTGTCGCGTATGAAAGGCCGCGGTGCGTGCTAGTCTATGGCCAGGATGGTGGTCGGTGTTCATATTACGGGGTAGAGGTTCCACCCATAGCTTTTGATGCCAGAGCTCTCGTACCAGCTGCAGAGGGTCTTGGTCAGATATCGGGTTAAGGCCAAGTCTGTGTAGAAGACGGCGCCCTGAAGGCGTCTGCGACAGTCGATTGATTTGGTTAACGCGATGAGCTTCGCGCATCTCTGCAAAGGTGTTGTGTACCCCCAGAGCCGCGAATCGGCTGTTGTAAGTTGCAATAGGTAGGTCCAGAGCGCGTTTGTATACTGAACGAAGAAGGACGTCCAGCTGGTGCTCGTGTCGACGACGCGGCGAAGGTAAGGCAAGGCGTAGAGGACACGACTGGTCACAAACGCGTGGGCCAATCGGAGGGACTGAGACCCGCGGATGCCGCTGCGCTTGGTAGAAACTCGCCGTATCATACGGCTCACCTGTTCGCTGGTGCGTCTGAGGCCTGATATTGTGCCCTTTGGATCCAAGGACGATGTGAGGTGAAGGCCAAGAACCCAAATATTTTGCACTGACGGGACGGGCCCATACGGAAGAAAAATTTGAGCCGGCGGTAGTGGAGAGACTTCAAGAAGAGCCGATTTAGCTGAAGAGCACTCCAGGCCGCATGAACCAGCGTAGGGGTCTACCAGAAGGGCAGCCTTTTGCAGGCGTTCTTCGATTTGCGTTAAGGAGCCGGTGTTGATTCAGATTGTGATATCGTCCGCATATAGTGCGTGTTGTACTCCCTAGACCTCCCTTAGAAGAGAGGGGAGGTTCATCATCGCCAGGTTAAAAGGCAGAGGAGACTGGACTGCCCCTTGAGGTGTACCCCGCGTGCCTAATAAGTACGGACAATGTTCGGTAGAATTAAGGCGAATGAAGGCGGTGTGATGTGATAGAAAGGCGCGAATGTAGTTGAAAGTCTTCTGCCCGCAGTTTATGGTAGACAGGTTAGTGAGTATAGTGCTGTGTTTGACGTTGTCGAACGCCCCGCGGAGATCGAGAGCGAGCACGGCTTTATCATTATGGCGCAAAGTAGTCGGCTCTATGATATCGTGTTGAAGCTGGAGCAGGACGTCCTGCGCCGACAGATGCGGTGAAAGCCAAACATCGTGTCGGCAAAAGTCTTCCTGGCCTCCAAGTAGGCGGAAAGGCGTTCGCGAACCATGGTTTTCATGAGTTTGCCTGCGTAAGACGTAAGTGAGATGGGTCTCAGTGCCTCGATACTAACGGTTTTTGCCGATTTGGGTATGAATGTCACGACCGATGTGGTCCATTCCGTTGGAAGCGGAGAACCATCCCATATCGAATTTATAAGGTAGAGTAGCGAGAGGTGTGCTTGGTCGGGAAGATTTGCCAGGAGCGATACTGTGATTCCGTCGCGTCCAGGGGCTATGCCCCGTCGCATTTTCGTGAGTGCAAATCGTAAATCGGAAAGCGTGTATGGGGCGTCGAGGTCGGTGTTAAGGGTGCCGGAATGCGTATATGCTGGTCCTGGGGGATCAATTGTGCGGCAGATGTAGTGGTCACAAAGTTCTCGCGCGAGTTCATCCGTAGTGCCCTGAAAGGTATGCAGAGCATGGTGGACCTGGGGTTGCGTTTCTCTCCTGGTGGTGGAGGGATCAACAAGGCTTCTAAAGAGTCGCCACGCACTCTTAGAGCTCATCTGGTTTGCAGCCTTCGAACAGGTGTCTGCACAGGTAGCATCGGAAAGTTAGTATGCAGCCGCCTCTGCAGTGAGCGCCTCAATGCGAGCGCGAAGTTTCCGATTAAGTTTGTTCCGTTTCCAGTGTCTTACGAGTTCGCGGCGAGCGTGCGAAAGATGTAGGAGGTGTGGATCGATTGCAGGAGTCAAATTAAAGGTTGCAAGGGTGCGAGTGTTCGCTTGTTTCATATGGAGGGCGTATGATGGCCACGCTGCATATTCGGTCGAGGAGAGGACGGCGGGGAATGGTTGCATTCTGAACTGAGTCCAATCGGTGAGACGGGGTTGGCCCCAGTGTTGGCGCATTTTCTGCCGCGGTGTGAACGAAATGCGGAGTAAAAAGTAATCGCTGCCTAGGGTTTTGCCTAAATTTTCTCATGTAGCATCGCGGATGTGACGGGTGAGGGAGAGGTCGGGGCATGTGTCTCGCGTGACCTAGTTGCCGGAACGTGTGGGTTGTGCCGGATCGGTAAGAAGCGTGAGGCTCAGCGAGGAAATGAGCTCCTTGAGCTCTCTGCCACGGGCCTTCTCGTAGTGGTAGATAATCATGAGATGCTTGTTATATGAGAACATGACGATATGCCACAGTGAAGGCGCCAACACATTCCGACGGGAGGCGATGAGCGTACTCGCCGGCGTTCATTTCGTCGCTTCACGCCGGCGTTGCCACGCCAGGCGCCGGCTTGCCATATACTCACAGACGCGCGCCGCGCTGCGTTGCTTTGACGCATGCGCGTTACAGCGCGTCTGGCGTCCCTCCGTCACGAAAAGTGAAAAACCCAGTGTTGTCTGGACATCGGCGCGAAATTCAGCATGTCGCATTTCGCGCCGGTTTTCGTCGGGCCGCGTCGACGGACGCTGGTCGCGCCCGACATTTGACTATAGAGTGCTCGCGTTTTCCTAACGTAACGTCGCTGTGCCCAGCGTGCGCGCGCGTCAACGCTACGTTGGAGTTTATTGGGCATTTTATGATGCGCTCGCGGCCATTTTGCTAGCTCCACATTTACCGAATTTGGTGTTACGTGCCGTCAATGATTGCCGGAATACATGACTGGTGAACATGATAATTCTGACACGCAAGTCATGTAAGAACGTGACAACATGCCACACTCATAGCGTGCTCGCGGCCGTATCGCTAGCTCCACGTAAACTTGGTATCACTTGACATGTCTAGATGACGAAAGTGAACGACCCATCCAAGCATGATAATCATGTCACGGATGTCATGTACGGTATCATTTACCTCCACCTCGTAACGTTCTGCTCATTTTAAAGTGACATATCAGCATTTCACATTCGTGCTTCACATACATCGATTCTCACAGTGCATGGGATCTGCCATTTTTTTAAGTGCGAAGCATTTCTTAGCGAACTTCGGCGACTTTGAGCGTATCTATCTATCTATCTATCTATCTATCTATCTATATATATATTTATCTATCTATCTATCTACCTATCTATATAGCCGCCTACGACTTATAGCTCTCCTGACCGTTTCGACAAAGTATCGATACCAAACCTGGCATGGCATAACATAACTGTATGAAGAACATATTTGACTAGACATAACATGAAAATCATGTCATGTATATCATGAATGTCATGGTTTACATTTCACGGTCCTTCAGCTCTTCCGGTGGTTTCGTTCACATGGCGTGTTGCAAAACTGGTATGGTATGGCGTGATTCCATAGAGAACACAAGCCAAAGACCCTAACATGAAAATCATTGCAAGCGTGTCATGTAACAACATCTCTTCATGCCAAACTCTTCATGTGCTCGCAGCGTTTGGCTAGCGTCGCATATACCAAATTTGGTATTACAGTACGTGAATGAATGCCGAAGGTATCATATTGGTGCAAACACGATAAACACGAGAGGCGTGTCATGTAACAAAGTGACTACATGTTACGCTCATGATGCCTCGCAGCAGTTTCGCTAGATTCACATGTACCAAACCCGGTATTACGCGACGCGAATGGACAACATAGGTAAATGACATATCCAAACATGATATTCATGACATGCGTGTCATGTAACAACATGACTACTTGCCATACTCATGAAGCGCTCGCGGACGTTTCGCTAGCTTCATAGCTGCCAAATTCGGTATCACGTGACGTCAATGGATGACGAAGGTATGTGACTGGTGCGAACATAATAATCATGTGACGCTTGTCATGTGAGAACATGACTACATGCTACAGCCAAGGCGCCAGTAGATTTCGACGTGATGCGGTGTGCGTGCTTGCCGGCGTTCATTTCGTTGCGTCACGCCAGTGTTACCACGCCAGGTGCCGGTCCTGCCATATACACGCAGGCGCGCTCCACGCTGCGCTGGC